>CM064420.1:52648706-53898706 GCA_032690845.1 Eleusine coracana subsp. coracana
CATACTTATGATATTTTTATCAATCTCTTAAAGCTATTAAGCATGAAACTAATTTATATACAGGTAACATTGTTTCAGTATATAGATATTACTAATGTTCTCTAGCATTGCAGGATATACAGCTCCTTTGAAGGAGAGGAAGAGTCAGCTCGTAGCTCAACTTCTGGAGTTGCTTGAGGAGTAGGCACGGTCGGATTGATCTCTACGTTGTCGACCAAGGCTCGGGAAGTCTCCAGCATGGAATCCAAGAGCAGCTGGCATTGGTCATCAGTCAAGTCTGGGTTGAAGCCCTCCTTGATCCTGTCCAATGGTAGAGCAGGAGACCAAGATTGACAAATCGTCAGAACCTGACTCCCGGCCTTGGTTGCCACTCGTTGAGTGTTATAAGCGATAGCTTTCGATGCATGCTCCAGCAAGTAATCCAAGGAATGGCTAGTCTGCTCCAATCGGTCGGTATGAACATAGTTCATTGCCTTTCGAGCAGTGTAAGATAGAGCTGCGAGTGGTGATTTTTGGTCAATATGATCAAAAGAGGATTCAAGCAGATGTGAGAAGTAATGAAGGGCTTACTGGCAAGTTTACATTTGAAGGATTTGGAGACGCTCTTTGCATCCTCTATCTTGGCGTCAGCCTCCTTCAGCTCCTTCTGCAAGCGAGTGATCTCGGCCTTCTGGTCCTCAACTGACTTGGAGAGGTTTTCCTTCTTAGCATTCAAGGCATCAACAAACCTTTGCTGATTGGAAGTCAACTTCTTCAGGTCGGCAATCTTCTGATCACGAGCTAAAGACAGATATTTGAACTTTTAGCGCTAGAGTGATTAGTTGATTATTTAAACACAGATGGTAAGTGATCTTACAAGCTATATCTGCACGGCCTTGGTCTAAGGCCTTGGTCATCTCTTTTTGGTCAGTCTATAGCTTATTAATCTCCTTCTGTGCTTTGGAGAGCTGCTGACCGATGACTAGCATAACACTAGCAATATGTCAGTCTTAAACTTAAAGACATGAAGACCGAAGAGTTTTAGGGCATACCAAAAGTTTCGGCTTCAAGGTATTCCACCCTAGCCTGTTTCCTCTCTACAAAAGCATATATTTTCTATATACAAAAAGGGGTTAAGCTTAAGGATGAGATTGAGACAAAGCTAAAGTAGGGTATTGAAGTATGTTGCTGGCTTCTCGGTGTTGGTACATAATTTCCACGTCCTCCACTTTGGGCCGACTGAGTGCATCTGTAGGCAATTCTGCCTTACCATTGTCAAGAGGTGAAGAGACATTGACCGGAGTGAGTTGTGGTGCGGGCTTCAGAATGGTGGCAGGAATTGTCTTATCAGATGGCTTATCCACCTCGGTCGGCGTGTTTGATGACTTGCCGACCGGTTTGGGCAGATCAATCAGATGAGGAGGGGGTCCTGACCGAGTGGCTTCAGACTCTTGGGCACTTTGCAAATCACTCGTCCGACTACTATCAAAATAAAGATTTAGGAGATTAAGATGTGCTATGACTATTGGCAATAGGAGACAAGGAATACAAGGTTTAAGGATTAACCTAGGGGCCTTCTTGAGTTTGATTTGGTACATCCTCTTCTTCAAAGAAGTTGACTGAGAATCCGTCTACTTGTCGGTCTGTTGCACCACCCCTGCATCACTCTGTGTTTGGCTTGGGGGCTCCGACTGGCTTGAAGGTCAGTCGGAGGGAGCAGGGGCAGGTTGACCTGCATCAGTAGACGACATTTCTTCATCATCACCCTGATTCCCAACATATTGCCATCGGCGCCCAACAGTCTGCTTCACTAGTCAACTAGGGGGAGGCAGGGTGACAACTGGATCAACATGTTCAGGTTGAGCGCTTGTAGAAGAGCTTGAGCCTCCAGGGCCGGTCTGCTACGGCTTCTCGACATAGTCCTGTCCCTCGGTATCGGTCGGAGGGAGCGGAGGATGGGAAACATAAGTATCCAGAACCTGTGCAAGAGTCAACATATCAAGCAGGACATCAAGACAAGAAAATAAGGGATTGCTCAAAGTAGACTGAGGCTTACTCGGGCTCGCATAGTGCCCTTGTTATACGCCTTTTTGATCAACGAGTGATCCTAAAGGATATCCCCTTCAAACATCTTCGATAGGCGTTTCTGACGAAGTTCACCATTCGGCGGGTCGGGCACCTCCCTGGTTTCGTCATCATAAACATAGTTCCACGCCAGATGACTTTAAAGCTTCAGGGGCTGCACTTTGCGTACTATGAAGCTTTTAGCGACGGTGATTCCATCAACACCTTCAGCCTTCAAGTCAGCTAACTTCTTCAACAGAGTGACCACCTGAGGGTTGGTCGGATCAGGCTTCTCAGTCCATTGCGCCAGGGGAATTGCCTTGGCACCAGTGAAGTCGGCAAGAACAGGGGGAGGGTTGTCACAGTAGAACCACTCATCCTTCCAGTTCTTGTTTCTAGTCTTCAACGACACATTGATGTAGGCTTCCTTCTTGCGCAACTGGAAGCCAAAGCCACCTATAGCTACTTGATTGTCTTTGGTTGGCAGCGGTCGGAGGACGAACAGATGGCAAAATAGATTGTTGTGGGGGAGAATGCCCAAAAATGCTTCGCACATATGCACGAAGATGGTGATGAAGAATAGAGTTGGGATTGAGGTTGACATGCTCAATCCCATAAAAGAATAGAAGCCCGTGCAAGAAGCTGCAGTAGGAGACTCCAAAACCATGCTCGAAGAACGAGCAGAATATGACAATCTGTTTATGAATGGGGATGAGGCAAGATTCACGGGGTACCTTCCAGTCGATCCGAACTTGCTCTGGAAGGATGCCGGCGACCACCATCTGGTTCATATAAGCTTGGGAGAGGCTGCTCTTTGAGAACTCCCGAAGCTGCTCCGAAATGTCGACCTCTGACGAAGAGGACGCGGCAGCGGTAGTGGAAGTTGCTAGAATAGAAGTGGAAACCTTCTTACGACCCATGACGATGGTTGTTTTGGGCTCGACGGATCAAGTGCTGAACCCTAGCGGAAGCTTGGGGGCTAAGTGCGGCGAGATCTGCGATGGCCGAAAGCGAAGCACTAACCCTAGCCGGAGAAGCAGAGGCGTCGCTGAGAGCAGAGGAGGCGCGAGGAAGATGTAACACCCTGATTTTCAATTTTTAGGTATTTTAAAATTTTGAATGTTGCATCCATGCTGGTTAGCTGCACTAGGGTTTTATTGCTTGAAAAATCTATTTAAAATCCCGAGTAGGAATCATGTTGGTTTGATTTTTGGAATTAAGGAAAAGAGAGAAAATAAAAAGAGAAAAGTGAGCCAGGCTTGGCTCTTGGGCCGAATCTCCCTCTCCTTTGCCCAGTCTCTTTTCTTCCCCTCCCCCTCCTCTCTCTTCCCCGCCTGGGCCAGCCTCCCCATGGCCCAGCTCGCCCCCGCTCCCCCTCTCGGCCTGCCAGCGCCCGCGGCTCAGCCACCTCGTGTAGCCCGCCCCGCTCGGCCCACCCGCGTGCCCGACCCAGCTCACCCCACAGCACACGCGCGTGCCCCAAACCCTATCCGCCACCGGGCCAAGCCGCCAGCTACCATCGTCGGACCTTGGCGTGCGCGCCAAGGCCCCCTAGGGCTCCGCGCCTATATAAAGGCGGAACCGCACCCCACGTAGCCTTCCCCCCCCCCCCCCCCCGCACGTCGCCCGCGCACCGCCACAGCCTGCGTATCGCTGCAGCCCGTGCATCGCCGCCGCTCGCCATCGCGCTGCCACCCGCGACGTCGCCGCCTCGGCCTCCCTACGCCCGCGTGACGCTCAGGTGAGCTCCCCTCCGTGCGCTACCCTCCCCTCTACCCTCCTCGCCGCCTCCCGTGCACGGGAAAGCCTTCCTGGCGAGCTCCGGGAGCCGGCAATGGCCGCTGCCGTCGGTGGTCCACAGTGGACCTGTGGACCACGGGTCAACGCCGGTCCATGACCTCGTGGACCTAGTCCACGGGAGTTATTTAATTAATTAAGGTTAATTTTGATTAATTGTTTGTTAATGCGTAATTTTGCGCTTAGGTCCCTGGACTTTAAAATAATTATATTTTTGTTCTGTATTTTTTTTATTAGTTAGGTCCCTAAGTTATTAATTAATTATTTCAATCCTATAATTTTACAAAAAACCCCCTAAACTTATTTGTAATTATGTTTTAGTCCCTGTAATTTTTATAAATTACATTTTGGTCCCTAATATTTTCATAAATTATATTTTATTTGTATATTTTATAGTTTAACCCTTATATTTCTCTTAAATTACTTTTTGGCCATTTAATTAATCTATTTTTACTTTTCAACCCAAGAACTTCAAACGCTCATATCTTTTTACTCGTAACTCGGATTGAGGTGATTCTTGCGCTCACGTAATGATAGAAATGCATAGTTTTTATTAGTATTGTTTTCTCTGTTGTTTGTTACTATGTGGTGTGCTGTTTCTTAGTTTGGTTGTGTGCTTCTGTTTCCGGTGTGACATTGCGTAGAAGATCCGCAGCTAGAGAACTTCCAAGATCTTCACCCCGAAGATTTTGAGCAGTAGCTAAGGGAACCAGGCAAGTGTCCTTGATGCATTTTGAACCTATGTTTTACACTTCCTTTCTATCTCCATGCATGCTTATTAAATACTGAATCCTATATGTCATATCCTGTTCCATATTATTCCTTGTCGCCTGGGTTATGGTGTAGTATAAGTATGGGTACGTCATGCTTAGTGTGCTATGTCAGGAATGGCAGGGTTAATATTAATGTTGACCAATTATTCACTTTAACTTAATGATCATGAGGGATGGGTAATCCTTTTTTGGAAACATGGGACTGGGGTGATCCAAGCAGGAGGATGATGATGATGGTGCGGGTATGCACGTGTACTCGGTATAGTACAGTGGGTTTGTGGTGGTACCTGCTTGGGATCCCAAGGGTAGGTTCCTGGAACGCATAACCATGAAACCCGCACAAAGCACAGGTCTGATATGGGTAGGCTTGGTTTAGTATCGAGATGTCTTCCCAATTCTGCGAGCAGCCGAGGAAGGAGGACGGGAGGGTTTACTCTCGGACTCAGGCGAGGGACGGTTCACTCCTAGCCACGGCGCAAGAGGGGGCTTCAGTAGGAACGTTTTATTCCACAGCAGTGAAACCTTAGCGTGGGTTGTCTGCAAGCTAGGAAGCGCTTTGAAAGACCTTGTGGTGATCTCTTGGCCTGACACCTACGGTAGTGTGATTTGGGCAACATGGAGACTCTCTAGTCACTGCATAGTGATAAAATCACCAACCTGTGGGTAAAGTTGTGCAACCTCTGCAGAGTATCAAACTGTTATAACAGCCATGCTCATGGTCACGAGCGACATGGACCTTTCACACGATTAGCGGGTTGTTGATGGGTGGACTTGGTGGGTAGCCAAGTTTGGTTTGGGCGTGTAACCCTTAGTGTACTACAGGCGGTTTAACCTCTAGTGTGGTTTTCTGTGGGCGGTTTAACCCATGATTTGCTACAGGCGGTGTAACTTGTAGTGTGGTTTATATGGGAGGTTTAACCCATGGTTGGTTACAGGTGGTTTAACCTGTAGTGTTGGATAGATAAGATAACTGGTGGGAACTTTTCACCTAGTAAATAGGATGGCTTTTGTACTAGGTGTAGGTGCTCATTTATGCAAAGGAACCATTGTGTTAGCCTTTCTTCTATTAAGCTTGCATGTCATATTTTTCCCCCACTTGCTGAGTATGACATGTGCTCACCCTTGCTATTTCCCTTTATTGTTGTACTATAAACTGCTGCTCAGAAAATGAAGAGATGGACTACATCGATAAAGACTATTACTAGGCAAGCGTGTCCCCGGTCGATTGCCTGTGGTGTTATGGTGTCTTCCACTGTTATTTATCGAGAGAGTTGATTTAGTCTTCAAAGACAATTATTTATGTAATAATGGTATGCTTTATTAATGACATTAGTTATACTGTTATTCACTTTACTGTCGATATGTGTGAAACTTGTTCCTAGGCACACAAATGATAAGCACTTGGTTTTGTCCTTAAAACTGGGTGTGACAGAAGTGGTATCAGAGCCGTGTCGACCGTAGTCGCATCTTAGGGGTTATTTTTCCCTATAGTACACTAAAAATTATTTTTCAAAACTTTTGGATTCCAGCTTTGCTTTATCACCCTTGTTGTTCATTTATTTTGTTGCATTATTATCTTTCAGTTTATAAAAGTTTTACTGACTTATTCTTCCTCCTCTCCTATTCAAAATTTTGTAGATGGCTCGTCACAGGCTTACGGCTCGCAAGCGCGTTATCGTCCCAGCTCCTCAGTTTCCACCAGGCGCCCTTTGGATGACGCAGCCAGTGGTGGAGCAGCACTCAGATGGACGACACTGTGGCTACTACCCGAGGACACTATGGAGCATACTTCAGGGACTCGGCTACAGCACCCCACCACTTTACATCGGCACCAGGACGCCCATTTAGGGAGACCGCTACAAGTGGGAAGTGCGAGTGGTGCTTTATGAGAAGGCTACAGACGACGGACACCAGCACACTCGGCACGTGCACCACACCTCGTCACCTAGGTCCACTTTTGACGCCAGGATTCGTGATGCAGCTCGTCATGCACTTGAGGTTCTTCGTCATGAGGAGGATGAAGATCTTCATGACACTCAGTACGCTCATTTTCCACAGAGGCCCAACGGCAGCTTGGACAATCATATGATGTTTGTGGGAAGCAACAACAACTTGACACATCTACCAGAACAAGTCCATCTCTCTTCAGCCATGGACGAGGACTACTACGAGGCCCTTGATGAGATCGACGATCTCTGCAGGCTGTACGAGGGGCAGGAGGAGAGGATCAGGTTGCTGGAGAATGATGGAGTTGTCTGATGATGAGGACCCAGAGGAGGCGCCAGCCCCTGTGCCCCCGAGTTCCCCTTTTCGCATTGATCTTTGGATGGATGAAACCGACAAGCAGGATGACCAAGACGAGGATGGCAAGGAGTAGCCTTTGTTAGGGAAGTCTTTTGAGTCATGAGGATAGGTCGTTAGTTATCGATTAGAGTTGAGTCTTATCTATGTAATAGTTTACCGAGAGAGAGCTTTAGATTAGCACGTCCTCATGTTTGGTTTGCTAGTGTGATTGGTGTGATGAGTGTGATTTGGATTTTTTGCATGAGTGTTCTTGTGTTGTGAGGCATGTCTTGCAACACACTTATCTTTTATACTTTAATAAAGATTTGTAGTTTGGGATATCTCTTTGTCTATCTCTTTTATTCTACACCCTTATCTTGTGGCTCTGCTTCACCATATCTTTGCATCCCATTTTGTCTGACCGTATTATCAATCTACACCAGATGGTAAGAGGAAACCGTAAGGTAAACAACAACCAGGAGGAACCGGAGCAGCCACCTCTGCAGATCTCTATAGAACAACTCATGGCTATGAAGACACAACTTCTCTAGATGATGCACCAAACCCTGGTGCAGCGACCGAACAACAATGTCGCAGGAGTTGCTCCCCAACCTAGAGACAAGCTTGGAGTCTTCCAGCGGACCAAGCCTCCAACTTTCTCTCACTCTATGGAACCCATGGATGCGGATGACTGGCTAAAGACCATTGACAAGAAGCTGCAAGTTGCGCAATGCAACAACAGGGAGAGGGTGTTGTATGCTACACACTAGCTTGTGGGACCCGCTGCTGATTGGTGGGATGCTTATGTTGTAGCTCATGAGGAGCCAGATAGTATTAACTGGCAAGAGTTCCAGAATAGCTTTAGGTCTCACCATGTGCCTCAGGGAGTGATGAGACTGAAGAAGGAGTTCCAGGATCTGAAGCAGGTGTCCATGATAGTGAGTGAGTATGTTGCACGCTTCACCCAGCTATCTAGGTATGCCCCAGGGGAAGTGGACATAGATCAGAAGAAGTGTGAGTGTTTTCTGGATGGGTTGAATAATGGCCTTGCCTATGCTCTGGAGGCTCGTGACTATGCGAACTTTCAGGAGATGGTGGATAAAGCTCTAGTCCTGGAGAACCAAAGGGCGAAGATGGATAGCAAGCGCAAGATAGAGCATCAGGGTCAGCAAGGAGGCAACAACACTCAGGCTCGCATTGGATCATCTTCTGGTGGGCCTGTATTTCGCTCTGGACAACATAGTGGACAGCAAAGGACTCAACCTACGGGCCAAGGGTTCTTCACTCCTCAGCGTTAGGTTCCTCGTCCCAATTACCAGACCCCTCATCCTGCTATGACCGCCCCGCCAAAGACCAACAACGGACTGAGCCCTGCAAATGGAGGAGCGTGCTATCGTTGTGGTGACCCAGGACATTTCGCCAATAAATGTCCCTAGAGACGCCCAGACCAGACCCCATCCCTGGATGGGAACACTGCTCCTAACCACAATATGAACTCTGCACCAACGCAAGCTAGACAGAACCAAGCTCGCACTCGTGTCAATCATGTGGTTGTTGATGATGCTCAAGAATCTCCAGATGTCGTCCTCGGTACGTTCCTTGCAAATGATAATCATGCAGTTGTCTTATTTGATTCTGGAGCATCACATTCCTTCATATCTGCTGCTTTTGTTCAAAAACACAACCTACCCATATCTGTGCTAAAGAATAGGATGATTGTTAGCTCCCCTGGGTGAGAGATGGAGGCAAGGCATGTTTGTCCTAAGGTAAACCTTAATATAAGGGGGGTAGACTTCTCCGCCAACCTAATGGTGCTTGAGTCAAAAGGGATCGATGTGATTCTTGGGATGGATTGGTTGAGCTGGCATAAGGGACTTATAGATTGTTCCAAGAAGGCACTGAAGCTCACATCTAGTACCGGGAAGGAATTGGAGTATGTGGCTGATGCATTGCTCACTAACAAGGGAGCAGTCAACCGAGTGAAGTTGAATCAATTGGATGTGGCCTCAACCTAAGATATTCGGGTGGTATGCGAGTTTCCTGATGTTTTCCTAGAGGAGTTGCCAGGTATGCCACTTGATCGAGACCTCGAGTTTGTTATTGAGTTGATTCCTGGTACTGCACCTATATTTAAGCGACCCTATAGGATGGACACTACCCAACTAGCTGAACTTAAGGAGCAAATACAAGAATTGTTAGATAAGGGATTTATCCGACCTAGTGCATCCCCATGGGGAGCCCCAGTTATCTTCGTCCCTAAGAAGGATGGTACACAGAGGATGTGTGTAGATTATTGAGCCCTTAATGCTATCACCATCAAGAACAAGTATCCACTGCTAGTATAGATGACTTGTTTGATCAGTTGAGAGGAGCATGCGTTTTTTCTCCAAGATTGATTTACGTTCCGGATATCATCAGTTGAAGATTCGGGCATCCGATCAGTTGAGAGGAGCATGCGACCTGTAGGACTTTTGCAACCATTAAAGATACCATAATGGAAATGGGAAGAAATTAGTATGGACTTTATTGTGGGGTTACCAAGGACCTAGAATGGCTATGTCTATATATGGGTAATAGTGGACCGTTTGTCTAAGGTCGCGCACTTCATCCCGATCAAGACTACGTATAAGGGCCCAAAGCTCGCGGAGCTGTATATGTCCAGAATTGTGTGTCTACATGGTGTGCCTAAGAAGATAGTTTCAGATAGAGGAACCCAATTCACTTCAAGGTTTTGGGAAAATCTACATGAGTCGATGGATACTAGGCTCAATTTTAGTTCGGTATATCACCCACAGACGGACGGACATACTGAAAGGGTGAACCAAATTCTCGAGGATATGTTGAGAGCCTGTGCGTTACAGTATGGAAATAGTTAGGACAAAAGTCTTCCTTATGCGGAGTTCTCCTACAACAATAGTTATCAAGAGAGTTTGAAGATGTCCCCATTTGAGATTTTGTATGGTCGAAAGTGTAGGACTCCCTTGTTTTGGAACGAGATCGGAGAAAATCAAGTGTTTGGACCAGAAATTCTCCAGGAAGCGCAGAGACAAGTTCATATTGTTAGGGAAAACCTCAAGCTCGCGCAGTCCAGACAAAAGAGCTATGCTAACCATAGAAGAAGGGATTTGAGTTTTGAGATTGGTGACTTTGTATACCTAAAGGTATCTTCTATGAAGGGACTTCGTCGTTTCAATGTTAGGGGCAAGCTAGCACCCCGATATATTGGTCCTTTCAAGATCTTGGAACGAAGAGGTGAAGTGGCTTATCAATTGGAGCTACCTCCACATTTAATTAATTAAGGTTAATTTTGATTAATTGTTTGTTAACGTGTAAATTTGCGCATAGGTCCCTAGACATTAAAATAATTATATTTTCGTTTTATATTTTTTATTAGTTACGTCCTGAGTTATTAATTAATTATTTTAATCCTGTAATTCTACAAAAAAACCCGTAAACTTATCTTTAATTATGTTTTAGTCTCTGTAATTTTTATAATTTACATTTTCGTCCCTAATATTTTCATAAATTATATTTTATTTGTCTATTTTATAGTTTAACCCCTATATTTCTCTTAAATTACTTTTTGGCCATTTAATTAATCTATTTTTACTTTTCAACCCTAGAACTTCAAACGCTCATAACTTTTTACTCGTAACTCGGATTGAGGTGATTCTTGCGCTCACGCAATCATAGCAATGCATAGTTTTTATTAGTATTGTTTTCTCTGTTGTTTGTTACTGTGTGGTGTGCTGTTTCTTAGTTTGGTTGTGTTCTTGTGTTTTTGGTGTGACATTGCGTAGAAGATCCGTAGCTAGAGAACTTCCATGATCTTCACCCCGAAGATTTTGAGCAGCAGCTAAGGAAACCAGGCAAGTGTCCTTGATACATTTTGAACCTATGTTTTACATTTCCTTTCTATCTCTATGTGTGCTTATTAAATAACTGAATCCTATGTCATATCCTGTTCCATATTATTCCTTGTCGCCTGGGTTATGGTGTAGTATAAGTATGGGTACGTCATGCTTAGTGTGCTATGTCGGGAATGGAAGGGTTAATATTAATCTTGACCAATTATTCACTTTAAGTTAATGATCATGAGGGATGGGTAATCCTTTTTTGGAAACATGGGACTGGGGTGATCCAAGCAGGAGGATGATGATGATGGTGCGGGTATGCACCTGTACTCGGTATAGTACAGTGGGTTTGTTGTGGTACCTGCTTGGGATCCCAAGGGTAGGTTCGTGGAACGTGTAACCATGAAACCCACGCAAAGTACAGGTTTGATATGGGTAGGCTTGGTTTAGTATTGAGATGTCTTCCCAGTTCTGCGAGGACAGAAGGGTTTACTCTTGGACTCAGGCGAGGGATGGTTCACTCCTAGCCACGGCGCAAGAGGGGGCTTCTGTAGGAACGGTTTAATTCCACAACAGTGAAACCTTAGCGTGGGTTGTCTGCAAGCTGGGAAGCGCTTTGAAAGACCTTGTGGTGATCTCTTGGCCTCACACCTACGGTAGTGTGGTTTGGGCAACATGGAGACTCTCTAGTCACTGCATAGTGATGAAATCACCAACCTGTGGGTAAAGTTATGCATACTCTGCAGAGTGTCAAACAGTTATAACAGCCGTGCTCACGGTCACGAGCGGCATGGACCTTTCACACGATTGGCAGGTTGTTGATGGGAGGACTTGGTGGGTAGCCAAGTTTGGTTTGGGCATGTAACCCTTAGTGTACTACAGGCGGTTTAACCTATAGTGTGGTTTTCCGTGGGCGGTTTAACCCATGGTTTGTTACAGGCGGTGTAACCTGTAGTGTGGTTTATATGGGTGGTTTAACCCATGGTTGGTTACAGGTGGTTTAACCTGTAGTGTTGGACAGATGAGATAACTGGTGGGAACTTTTCACCTAGTAAATAGGATGGCTTTTCTACTAGGTGTAGGTGCTCATTTATGCAAATGAACCATTGTGTTAGTCTTTCTTCTATTAAGCTTGCATGTCATATTTTCCCCCCACTTGCTGAGTACGGCATGTGCTCACCCTTGCTATTTCCCTTTGTTGTTGTACTATAAACTGCTACTCAGAAGATGAAGAGATGGACTACATCGATGAAAACTACTACTAGGCGAGCGTGCCCCTGGTTGATTGCCTATGGTGTTATGGTGTCTTCCGCTGTTATTTATCGAGAGAGTCGATTTAGTCTTCAAAGACAATTATTTATGTAATAATGGTATGCTTTATTAATGACATTGGTTATACTGTTATTCAGTTTACTGTTGATATGTGTGAAACTTGTTCCTGGGCACACTTATGATAAGCACTTGGTTTTGTCCTTAAAACTGGGTGTGACAGAAGATGAGGAGTTCGTGCGCCAATGCGGCGTGGACTGAGAGTCAACCTGATGCTGCCCTTTTATATCGACGCTTTTTGATCTAAGAGTCCCATAGGCCGGAATGGGCCGTACAGTGACAAAGGATTTTGTTTAGGCAAAGATTAATTAAGGGCCTTAAATATGTTTAGGGTCTAAAACCTTGAGAAGTAAAACTCGGGGGCTTCTTTGATGAGAAGCATTTAAAAATGTTTAACCATATCTATATGATTTGATGATCATATAGCAAAGGACTTGATGGTCATATGGATATAAGTTCAAAGGTTATGGTATTGATTGAAGTCAATAACGAAATTGCCAGAATTGGACTCATGAATAGATAGAGTGACTAATTATTAGGGAAAGGCTATATTATGATTGATGTCATTTAGCTTAATATCATTATATGATTGTTGTCGTATTGGTTCACATGAATTGTACATGATTGATATCATAAAATTCAGACCAACTAGTCACTCGGACATAGTGTATATCACTCGGCCTTTTTGATAATCGGTCGGCAAGGTTGAAGCCTTGCAAAGTGAGCCACTGGTTTGATGCCCAGAGGTCTGTTAGACTCAGGCTTGATGGTTTGAGTAAAATACCTACAAGATAATAAAAGCTAATATAATTAGACTCTTGCGTTATTTATTAGTCTCCAAATTATACAAGAGTCGAGGGCTACACTTGATCAGGTGCACCTGACCGGTGCACCAGATCCATCAGGAACATCAATAAAGAGGTCTTCCTAATTTATGATCAGGAGTGAAGATCATTCTGAGAATTAAAGCTCAAAATCAGGAAGCACTCGGGGGCTGCTGTGGGATACTTGCTTTACGGGTATCCTCATACAAGACTAAGTCGGTAGCCGACCGGGTACTTCATCAACAAGGAAGGCGACCGACTCGGCTTGGAGCACAAGGCATTTAGAGATAGACTTTCTATGTAAATCCTTGTGGATTATGACTAGGACTCTTCATATACCCCCTGCCGACCGGATATATAAGGCGGCAGGGTGCCCCCCATCAAGAGGGGATGACAGACACGACACAAGTTTCACAACATCAATACAATACACAGAACACAGGACATAGGGTTTCTACTCTCGTCGAGAGGGCCCGAACCTGTATAACTCAGCGTCTTGTGTTACCATCGTAGTTCTTAGTCTCGATGTCGCCCTATATATTTACTGCCGATCTCAAGCCTCGACAAATAATTTATAGCGGCGGTTTATAAAGTGATCCGCCTCTAAAAATTGATTTTTAGGGGCAGATCACATTACGAACTACCGGTATAAATGAATATCATTTTTTGAGGCGGACTACAATATGGACCGCTTCTAAATACTCACTCCATCCCAAAATATTTGGCATCTTAGTCCTCGATACGGAGATTAAGAAGAGAAGGAATAAAGTAGGTACGCAAAAAACAAGGAGAAAAGAGATAGAGATAGAGGTGTATTGGGAAGAGAGAAAGGTGTCTCAAGAAGTGAGAATGCCAATTATTTTGGGAAAACTGGATGAGGCTAGAATGCCAAATATTTTGGGATAGAGGGAGTATCTATTTCTCAAGGCAGACCACATTGTGGGCTGTCGCTACAGACATAGCCCACTTAAAAACTGGCCCACATAGTCTATACAAAAAGAAACCCTAAACAGCCACCCCAATTTCCCTCCCCACAGCCGCCACTCACTACCTTAGCCACCACCCTCTCTCTCTCTCTCTCTCTCTCTCTCTCTCTCTCTCTGCTAGCCCCTTCGATGATGGTGCTCCCCCTCTTCATCTCTGACGGCTGCTTTCTCCTTTGCCCTTTGCATGGTGCGGCAGGCTCGACGGCCCCCTCTCTCCTCTCTGGCATGATAGTGGTGGTGGATCGACCATAGACCCAACCATCCTCCCTCTAGCGGCGACATCCCCGACCTCCTTTCTCAGGCTGCCTCCTCCCAATCCAACATCGGGCAACGACAGATCTAGCCATGGTGGTTTCAAAGAGGGGTGGCAACTTCCTCCTCCTTCTCTTGCAGGCAGAATAGAGGCGTCGTGTGGTCGGCCTCCTCCAGTTGGATCCACGGTGCGCGGGGCAAGGACGAGGGGCGGCGACCTCCTCTCTGGCCAGATCCACCTCACGCGGGACAGGCAACGTTGGCCTCCCTATATGGCAGCGTGGGGGTGGACGGCCTCCTCCGGCTAGATCCAGGTGGTGGCTGGCCTCCTCCGAGGAGTGGCGGCCTCCTTGACGCGATCTCCTCCCCAACGCGGCTGGATCCGGTGATGCGGGCTGCCTCTCCCTCCTCTCCGGCATGCGGATCTAGCCTAGAGATGGCAGATCCGGGCGACCGGGCTGCTAGGTTTTTTTTTTATTTTTTTTGATTAATTTGTAGTGGTGGGTCACATTGTCATCCACCGCTATAATGAAGTTTTTAGCGGCTGGGTGTATGGTCTATGGATGATCCACCACAACAAAGCTCTATTCTTAGCTGTGTTTTCAGTGCGGCGGGTTGATTGCTGCGCCGCCACAGTGCATTTGCACCCGCCACTATATTCTTTTTTTTTGTGTGTAGTGTCACTATCCTAAATAAGCCAAGTGCACACCACTACCTGGTCTTATGGCTGAGAACTATTACAAGGGGCTTGCCATGTGCACACACTATACTTGGTGGCATTATGGTTTTGATAACTACTAGCTCACTTGCAATTGATTTGTGGGGTTGTTAAGGTTATCCTCTTGGTGGTTCATGCTCTCACCAACACACCTAAAACATGAAAAACATATTAGAAAATAGAATAGAGCTGAATACAAGGGTTATTTGTTATATATTTGAATTCCACAACTCCATACCTCACTTCGTGACCTAATGGTTTGAAGTTGCTACAACACATGCTGCTAATGAGTGCAATAGTGTGACCTAGTGCACACAATGACAAAGGCTCTAAGGCATGCTGAAAGGATGGAGTGACCGAGAAGGGAGGAGGGGGGGGGGGGGTAAATCGGAAACTCACATGAATAACTTTTCAACGAATTTCTACCGAGCACTAAAAATAATCCTATGTAATACTAGAGAGAGCACACTAGCATGATATATGATACTAGAAAGATAACAACAACCTATACATGCTAGTGTGTCACACAACAATACAACTTCTATGCAAGCTAGTGATTAAGCCAAACAACCAATCTATACACTTAACTAGCAAGGGTCCTATGCATACGTGTCTAGTTGATAAGAACAAGACAGAAGATACAAGGAGTCAATTTAGGCAAAACTAGTGATGAGATAAACAAGCATAAGTGCCACAAGGATCAAGAGCAAATATCAAGCACTAAGAGTGTAGCTAAACAATCTATAAGCAAGCAACCACATAGCAGCCCTATCTCTACTTACACACAAGTGCAGAATTAAAAATGGTAAGTAAAGAGGGGTTTAGAGATTGCTCATTGATTTTTAGCCCGAGGTATCAAGAGGATGGCTCCTCCCTGTAGTCCTTGTTGGATCGACTCCCACCGTTGTATTGATCCATCCCACCACCAACCGTGGAGTCCTTGCACACACGCCTGTATCACTCCCGAAGTGATGGTGTAGTTGCATGACCGCTGCTCATAGAGTCCTCGACTCTTCAAGCATAATCTTGGTTCCCTAAAATGCTTGATGCACTTTCAGAGTGCATGCATGGGAGCTCTCTCAAGATGCTCCTTTCAAAGGCGACTTCAAACCTTGTACAGACTTGTGACGACCTTCACAACATGTCATGATACGATAGGCTCGATCACCGACACCTAACCGGTCTAGGCCTTGCCATAGACAAGAGTAACAACACTAATCCTCTCTACAACCTCTCCTAGGCTAGAGACACGAGATGCTCTTGTGTTACTCACTAAGACATTCAAAGATAGATCCAATCTTTGCTCTAGTGTCTTCTCTTTTCCTCTTGGCTCTCCCCATGTTTGCCTAGCTATCAAATGGCCAAGAGAGGTTAGAAAGACCCCAGCAACAACTATATATAGTCTCCAACTACTCCACTATCCATTGCCAAAAAGCTAATGAACCTGAGAGCCAACCGCCATAATGTACCACTATATAGTACGATGACCTCTGAGTATAGTCATTGTATAATATGACGACCTCCGATCAACCATACGACAATCTCTGATCTCCAGTGCCTCTCTACAAACAAATCCTCTAGGTCACCATACCTTACAGTAGCATCGCTGTAAGGTCCCAGAGAGTACCTGAAACTAGCCACTTGAACTCCTTCGATCGTCATATCCTACGGCGATCTCATCATAACATCAACGACAACACTTGAGTTCTGACCACTTCTCTTCCTCCATAGATCACCATACCATACGTCAACCTTGCCGTAAGGTCTCCATAGGGTACCTGAAAATGGTTTCCTTGCTCCTTGACTCACCATATCTTACAGCTACTTTCCAGTCCGGAGACTCTGCCCCTTCTGTACATCTCCTTGGCACTCATCGTACCTTACGGTGACTTAACCTCTGCACCATACGACGATACCCATATACCTACGTGTTTAGGAGCATTTCTCAATGGACCCTACGGCGACCTCGCCGTACCTTATGGTGAGATGTCCTGAAGCTGAAACATGTTGTCCTCTTGACTCGTCTCCAAGCTTCAAAACCATGACCAATCCTTCTCCATTGCCACTCTAGGTGTCTTTACTTGATCATCCCAACACTCTAACCCTAGAGAAACCTAAGAGAATGACTCGTGCCCTCTTGATAGTCCAGTTTTTCTTATGGGCTCAAGCCTACACACTAGCCAAGTGATCACACACACTTGGACCTAGCTGTCCTTAGCCTTGATCCATCTCCATCACCACGACTCTCCATCAAAAACCTCATGGCACTCCACCGAGTCCTGCATTGATCATCAAGTTGACATTCACCATGTTCTTTGTTTGAGTTGATAGATAGATCCTACATGCACAACACTCAAGTAGACATTAAGCGCATTTCATGCTTGTCATCCAGTCACCAAAACGTTCATACCTTTTAGGATGACCCATAATGGTCATGAAGCTTACACATGTTGACCACTGCGTAGGCCGTGGAGACAAGACAAGGGTACCACAATTTGCTTACCTTCCTTTGTTCTTTGGTCACTTTATATATCCTATAAAATCAATTACTTCCTCCATCTCAAAATGCAAGTATTTTGTTGAGTTTTAAAAATCATATTCGACCATTCAACTTATTCAAAAATTATAAAAATATTATTTATTTTATTATGACTTATTTTATTGTTATATTCAATTTATCTGTAAGACACTAGTTTTAAAAAAATTTATCTGTAGTAGACCCTTTTGTCTGTAGGATACTAGGCGGTGTCCTGTGGACAAAAAAACACGAACCCAGTGTCCTGTAGACAAATGACCCCATAACTTTAAATATGATGTATTTATTTTTATATTTTTAGGAAAGATTTGAATAAGACTAAAACTTTTGAAGTCAACAAATGATTACATCTTGAAATGACCCCATAACTTTAAATATGATGTATTTAAAATGATATATGACATTCATCCTCAAGGCTTGAAAATTACCATATTAAAAAGAAAAGCAATACAGACCACTGCCATATTGAAATATCCTCCAAAAATACATGTTTTTCAAAATTACTTTACCATTATTTCCATTATAATCAAATAGACTAAAATACTCAGATAGAAATATAACCCACTATTGTCGTTATGTAAACTATCATCCACAAATAGTACTGAAAGAAAAAATATTGATGACAATACAATATTAAGTGAATGGGAATTCCAAGATAATATGACATTAATTATACTTAGATTATTGATATTTACTGTGCAACTGCGCTCATGTTTTTTTAAAGGAACAACTGCGCTCATCTTCAGGATCGAAGGTGTCACACTCATCTTCAGTCTTGGATTCGTTCTATTCGTGGCACGGTTCATTTTTTCTTCTTCATTATTTCTGATAGAATGATTTTGCAAAGTTGCCTATTTTGTTTAGATGGAATACTGAAACAGCTTCCTTTTTTTGTGCAGTCTAACAAGTTATTAAGATGATATCGACGTGTAACTTTGCATTGTTCCTTGTGTATTATCATAGGCCACATCTTTATTAAGCCTGAGTTAATTTATACGGCACGATTCTACCGAGCGTGCTGATAAATTAAGAGCAGCCACAACGTGAGTGAAAATCGAACCATCGAAGAGAAGTGTCAAACCGAGCATATTAGAGAAGTCCAACCATTGGTGTCAGAACTGAAAACCGACGATTACAGTTGGTTCGCTTCAAACCGAACCATAGAAATAAAATACTATTTCTAACACAAGGTCATGCACTTTTTTACCGGATGGGCTTCTACTTTGATACTTCTATGCACAACAGCTAAAATATTTTCTAATTATTTCTGGGACCCACATACATTAGAGAAACCAAACCATAAAAAGTTGAATCGAACCATTGTGCTTTGGTTCGACGCACCATTGCTGGTGCTCTAAGAACCTAACGGTTCTCAATTTGGCCAGTATGACTTTATGAGAGCGTCCTGTCCATATGTTCATATGTGTACTACGTTGGTTTTTTTTGTAGCAAGTTTTTGGCGAAAATCCTGTTTTGGCTAAGCTACAGCTACGTATCCGTACAAAAGTTGGTACGGCTATATATACATCAAACGTATGATGTTATTAGCAATCGTTACAGTGGTACGGTGGTTAAGAGAGCACAATGTTATAAGTTTGTAACCATACACTAGTATAATATAATGATATATGAACGAATCTTGTGAAATTTTGGAACGTTGTCAGACGAAAAGTTGTATGTAAAAAAAGTGTACGCTAGCTAGTAAATAACAAAAATATGTGGGTACCACATGTAGGACTAGATAACCTTTTTCAAACCAGGTCATATCCTCTTAAATAGTGGAGCCCATTATTTATTCATTATTAATGGGGAAAAGGGTGATAATAAAATGAAAAGAAAGATCCTTACGGACATCAGCATTTGAGCTCCAACATGAGATCGTTACATTGAAACTATTACGATGATGGAGGTGATACATCGCCGTGCGGTGATCCGTCACCGTAAGCAGAGCCAGCGCCATTACCACCACCAGTTCCACCAGTTTGGCCACCACCGGAGCCAGTACCAGTGGCAGTAGCATTTACATTTGCAGTTGTTCCCCTGAGAGGGCTATCACGATACCCCTCTCCAAAGCCTGATCCCGTGCCGCCACCGGTGCCGTAACTACCGGAGCCAGCATAGCCTCCAGCTTGGCCGCCGCCACCACCACCACCAGCGCCTCCAGCTCTAGAAGAACCATCGTAACCACTAGAAGAATCGTTGCTCATCCGGCCTGCCCCGACCCCTAAACCAGACCCACCACCAAAACCAGACCCATCACTCTGTGATACACCACCTCCGCCACCTCCACCTCCGGCGGTTGCATGAGCTCCATCAGTTCCGCTTTGAGCTGTTCCATAGCCACTCCCAGCTCCTGAACCACCGCCATTGATATATCCACCACCTTGACCCCCTCGTGTACCTGTTCCTTGTGAGCTAGAGTATCGAGCCACCCTAATGGCATTGGATAACCCAATGCTCAAGAGGACGACGAGGCTAAGTGCTACAAGATTAGAGGTAGCCATTTGGAGCTTAGTAAAGTCTAAGAAGGGATGATCAATGTTAAATGAATGATTGCATGCATATTTGTATATATAAGCTCTGCAGGTGAAGGACGCAAAAGGTTCCTGTTGCAGGCGAATTCTATAGGAAGGGTGGATGAATAAATGCGACGTGAAGTTTTGAAAGAGTCGTACTTTGTTACTTGCATGGATTATTATAGGTATGCAGCGATCCACTTCTATGTGTACCTGCGGACGCTGTGTCTAGTCTAGTCTGGTGGCGCCTTTATCTTTACACATTATTAAGGGAGGTGGAGTCGTCTATACATGTTTTTCGTGTCCGCGATTGTTTTTCATGTCCGCGATGTCCGTATGGAAATATCCTACGAGTCCGATTCGTATACGCGCGTAACGCGCCAAGCAGTGCGTACTCCGTCTTCCTTCCTGCCGATCGAATCCCATGAGTCCCGGTTCGTGCGTCGTCTTCGTTCTTGCCGTAGCCATGTAGCAACCTGGTGCACTTGTGGGTTATGAAGAACCCAACAACGCTTCCTGCCATCACAAGACGCTGGCGCTGTTGCATCGTACGTTCTGAGCTCTGGGGCAGCAAACTGAACCGGGCATGCATTGTTGATCTTCGGCTCCGCGGGCCCAGCACCGCCGCCGGCGCCTGGAGTTGTGCAATCTCTCAGGTAGTCTTGTGCACACGGCTCAGGATTGATGTTTGTTCCAAGTGTTGGGGTCACTACACTCTTTGCGGCGCTGGTGGCTTTCGATCTTGGCCCTTGGCACGAGATATGACACTGCCGGCAGTACAAGCAAACCCCACGAGATCTTGCTTCAGTTGCCATGCATGTGCGATCTACACTGCATTGACGTGTTCAACCTGTAGCCCTCTGGGTCATCTCCACTGTGTGCCACCGTGTTCAACGCCTCTGGGTGTCGTGCGTTCGAATCTTGGTCTACAGGTTCGTAGGCCTTCATGCCTGGATGATGCATGATGCATCCACTGTTTTGGATGGCAGCGAGAAGCTTGGGTCTGATGATCTCTGAGCGTGTGTTTGTTCTAATTGCTACATAAGACTTTCAGGTGCCTTCGACTGCACTATAGCCGCCACGGAGGTTTGGCTGGCCTGGCATGGCTGCTTTGAACTGCTCCATCAGCTCGGCGTCATCGCGGCTGCCACGGCCACCCACCGTTGCACCATTACGTAGAGCCATCAGCCATGGAGTTCCATCAATTAGCAATGCACCCGCTTACATTCTCAGAATGGGTTGTACCAATCGATCTTGATGAAGCATACAACAACCAAAACCATCTGAGAGGTGACTAGCATTCACGCTTGCAGTACTGCCAAGGGGAAGCAGCAATGGTACAATAACAACTTCAGGCGTAGATGAACAGACTGTCTCTATCTTCGAGTATGCCAAGCAGCTGATCTGAGAATCAAAGACGACGGTATGTACTTATACTACTCTTGCTTCAATAGAACATTTTCTTCACATCTCATAGTTAATAGTGGTCATGATATTGGCATGATTTTATTCAGATATAAGCTGTGTATCCCTCTCCATCCAACACCAACGATGATGATCATGAACACAACGAAGAAGAGGTCAGTGTCCACCTTGATTCCACATATCTCTTTCTAATAAGCAGTGTTCTCTATGTACATGGAAATAAAGAACTAAAGATTGTATATTTGATTTGTAGGCTAACTGATAATGAGGATCCATATGAAGTATGTGTTATAATAGATTATTTTTTCGCTTTTCTCTGTGTCATTTAAAGGTTGTGAACAAGATAAGAAATACCTTCTTTTGAAAGGTTGTCGATTCAGGCTCTTATTTTTTTTTTGTTTAAACCATACAAAGTGTTTTATTTTTCTTAAGCCCGTCACAACGCACGGGTACTTTGCTAGTATATATATATATATATATATATATAGGGTAATTCCATTCTACTCCCGACCCGAGTGTAGTTACTCCCACGTTCAAAAACCCATCTTGGGTATGTGTTCATATCCATTTATCATTTTGAGTATATACACATACTTAAAACATGATTTTTGAGAGTGATAGCCATAATTTTTTTTGAAAGGTTTTTAAGTTATAAACATATGAACATATATCACATTTACTGCTATCTAAAAGTAAATATGTCTTCATAATTCATGTATCGAAACAAAAAAAAAGTGAGTATGTCCACATACCCTCTAGTGTGACTACATACTATATTTAGAAACGTCAAGTATGTAATGATACTCTCTAGATTGTGAGATATACATGTGGGAGTAGCTACTCCTGGGAATAGGAAAAATGCCTCCTATATATATATATATATATATATATATATATGATAAACTTGTGATTCCCACCGATATGCTTTATGACTTGGAATGATATGGTTCTCGACGACCCTTCCAGTTCTCGATGTTGGTATATGACAATGACATGCTTCACGGTGAAATCCAGCACCGCCTAGCAGTCCACGCTGCCGTCGCCGCCGGCACTCCCAGTCATGCGATTGACGCTGACCAGAATGACCAGGGCCTCCCACTTCTGGACCCAGATGCCACAACTTCATCTTCGATTGGTTTTGACAGATGTTGGTCAAATGAAAAAAAACACTACCATAAATAGGCTCTATAGCGGCGGCAGCCCAAAGGCCACAGCGGCGTGGCCCAAAGTGAGCCGCCACTACAGAGCCTAGGGGGCCTGCCGCGGTTTAAACCGCCACTACAGAGCCCCCTACAGCGGTGGTTGACACTGTCAACCGCCGCTATAAATGGCCCAACTTTATAGCAGCGGTTGACAATGTCAACCGCCGCTATTTAGGGCATAATAGCGACGGTTGAAAAATTCCAACTGCCGCTATAAAGTGCCTAGCCTATAAATACCGCGTTCCGACAGCTCCTCTGTTCACTCGAACAGTGGCGGCCCAAAAATTTGGGCAAATCACGAAAATCAAGGAGGGATGGTTTTGAGTTCGTTTTTTTTACAGAAATTTGATCTTTGAGGTAAGGGGAACTCATCCCATTGGATTTTTTGTGTTCTCATTTTGAAATCAAGTAGAATTTTGGGGTTTAAGTTTGTTAGGTTTTCATCAAATTTTGGCTAAATTCGTTTGATTTGGATGGTTCTATTTGGATATAGTTGAAGTTTATGAAGGCATACATCATCTCTTTTCATCACTACACAAAAAAATTATTATGTCTAGCTTAATTTATGTCAATGGGAATCTAGATCTAATTTGGTTTTTAGAAGAGAGAGAAGGTAGTATTAGGGCAAGAGGGATACTAATTATTTTATTATTTCTTGATAAAAATTAGATAGTATATAAAATAATTTTGATGCTTGTTTGATTTTACCTTGCATAATATTTCTCACTTAATGTATATTATATTTCAATGTTTAAATATTTAGTGAATATTTAATTTTTTACACATAATTAATTATTTTATTTCTGATATTTTGGATAGATTGTGGTAAAATTTAAATAATATATAAAATAATTTGATGCTTGTTTGATTTTACCTTGCATAATATTTCTCACTTAATGTATATTATATTTCAATGTTTAAATATTTAGTGAATATTTAAATTTTTTGTTATTAATTAATTTTTGGGTTTCCATTCAAGGTCGTTCGCGATGGATAGATCTTGGATGTACGAGGCATCTAGACCGGGTCCAATATTTTTACGAGAAGTTTCTAAATTCATCGAAGCGGTTGCAGAACATGCTCGAGGTGAATGGACGACTCATATATATTGTCCGTATTTTGATTGCAAGAATCAGAAGTTGAGGAATGATATAGAAGTATTAAAGTCACACTTGGTGCGGAGGGGTTTTGTTGAGGGGTACACGAGATAGACAAAACATGGTGAGAAATGTGTGGTCGATATGGAATTTGATGAGCATATTGAAGTTGAAGTCGAGGCTGTCAATTCGCCTCGTGCAGATGTGATGGATTCGCTTGGTGAAGCTGATTTTGATGTTGAGGAGTTGTTGTGTCACATTGAGCCGCAGGTGTTGATCAATGCCGGTACAACTAAAGGGCTTGATAATTTTCATAGAATAGAGAAGGCATCAAAAGATCCATTATATGATGAATCTAAGGGATGTGGTAAAGACTTCACCGTGTTGCATACTGTACTTGAGCTGATGAAGCTGAAGGTCATGCATGGTTGGTTGGACGCTAGTTTCACGGATTTGTTGGAACTTATTTCTGATGCACTGCCAAAGCCCAATTTGTTGCCAAGGACAACATACCTTGCTAAGAAGTTGATTTCCCCACTTTTGTTAGGCGTTCAAAAAATTCATGCGTGTCCAAATCATTGCATATTGTATCATAAGGAGCATCAGGACGCTGTGAGATGCCCAAGGTGCAAAGCAGTCGATACAAGAGGAACAATGATTGTGACGCTGATGGAGGCGTGAAGAATACAAGTGAGGGGAGAAAGAACAAAAGGAGTTCTATCGTCAATGACAGTGATGACAGTAAGGTTCCTGCCTTAGTCATGTGGTACTTACCCGTGGTTGATCGCATCAGACGCTTGTTCGCCAACCCTAGGGATGCGGCAATGATGACATGGCATGCACGCGAGGGAGTCGGTAAGCTTAGGCATCCCACAGATGGAACACAGTGGAAAAATTTCGATGAGGATCATCGAGACTTCTCTAATGAGAAAAGGAGCGTACGGTTTGCATTGGGTACAGACGGGATGAACCCATTCGGTCAAATGAGGAATCCGCATAGCACTTGGCCAGTGATACTAGCAATATACAACATTCCACCATGGTTATGCCATAAGCGTAAGTACCTACTACTGACCACTCTTATATCTGGGCCCAAAGAACCTGGTAACGACATAGACGTGTTCTTAGTACCATTGTTCGAAGACCTATAGAAACTATGGTTAGAGGGGGTCCGTATATGGGATGAGTATCTAAGAGAGTATTTTACGCTCAGAGCAATTATTTTTTACACGATAAGTGATTCCCCGGTACTAAGGGCGTTATCGGGACAGGTCAAAGGAAAGGCGGCATGTTTTGTTTGCGTTGATGATACATCCCATGTGTACCTTCCAGCATCCCAAAAGCTAGTGTATATGCGAAGCCGCCGATTCTTACCAGCAAAACACTGGTATTGCGCGATGGCTAGACACTTTGATGGCAAAGTTGAGAACGATACAGAACCTCGCCGTTGTACAAGCAGGGTCGTGTTTGACCTTGTTAAAACATCAGTGTTGTTTTTGGGAAGCCGGTAAAGGGAGTCAAAAAGGCAAAAGGTCTCATGCCATTTAAGAAGAAATCCATTTTCTACGAATATTTCAATTATTGGAAAGATTTGGAAGTGAATCATGCATTCGACTGGATGCATATTGGGAAGGGTGTATTTGACAGTAGTAGCGGACTTATACTCGACCAACCCGGTAAGACAAAGGATGGACTCAGCGCACGTAGAGATCTTGTAGTGATGGGAATAAGACCAGAGCTCCATCCGCAAGAAAGAGCAAATGAAAAGTACTTTCTCCCCCCGACAGCCTACGCACTTACGGTTGAGGAGAAAAAAGCATTCTGCAAGTGCCTCAGTGGGATTAAAGTACCGACGGGTTTCTCATTGAATGTCAAGAAGCTTGTAAACATGGAAGAGTTAAAGATAAGTGGGTACAACACTCATGATTGCCACATAATGCTTTCGGTGTTTCTCCCTATTGCTATCAGAGCTGTTAAATCACCATGGCTGAAGTTGGCTGTAACTCGCCTTTGCTACTTCTTTAACATGGTATCGAAGAAGGTGATAAGTGAAGACGAGTTAAATGACCTACGGACCCACATGAAAGAAACAATGTGCATACTTGAGATGGTCTTCCCTCCATCCTTTTTTGATACGATGGTACACTTCATGATTCATATTGTTGACCAGATCTCTGCATTGGGCCCCGTCTACCTACATCAGATGTTTCCATTTGAGAGGTTCTTGTATGTATTGAAACGCTATGTACGTACTCGTTCACATCCAGAGGGTTCTATGATCGAGGGCTACACAACTGAAGAGATCATTGAATGTTGCTTAGATTACATTAATGATGGTAGCAGATCAATTGGACTCCCCGTGTCTCATCATAAGGGTAGATTATCTGGAAAAGGTACGAAAGGACATAGATCGTTCATTGACCATGACTTCAAATGAGTGGACCAAGCACATTTTAGCGTATTGCAACAGACGCAGATTATGGGACCGTACTTTGAGAAACATCTGTTAGAGCTTCATTAGAACAACAAGGATGCGACAGATAAATGGATCATAGACGAGCACAAGCGCTCATTCACATCATGGTTTATGTCCCTAAACCTTCCAAGTGGCGAGTTTGTGAAAGAGAAAATGTTGAGAAAGTTAGCTAACCGCCCAAGAAGAACCGTGGTTACCTTTCAGGCATACGACATCAATGGTTTTACCTTCTACACCCAATAGAAGGATAAGAAGAGAAAATGTCAAAACAGCGGTGTACGAGTAGAAGCCATTGACGAAGAGGACCAGGCGACCTCGTATTACAGGTACATTGAGGAAATATGGGAACTAGACTACGGTGCAAATTTATAGGTTCCCATATTTAAATGCAAATGGGTGAAGCATCCTAATGGCATTGAGGTAGATGAATATGGTTTCATAATTGTTGATCTTAACAATGTTGGTCACAAAGATGACCCATGGATACTTGCCAAGACCGTGGAACAGGTGTTTTATGTACTTGATCCAAAGGACGAAAAGAAATACATTGTTGTTCCAGGTAAACAAAGAATCGTTGGAGTGGAGAATATGGAAGATCGAGATGACTGCAATCAATATGACGAGGTGTCATGTTTCATAGATCCAAAAAAATTTAAAGTCTTAGAATCAAGACTCTTATTTGCCGGCGGAATGCCCTACATGCGCACCGATCACTGCCAAGGAAAAGTCGTTCAAGGCTAACTCAAGCATCATGTAATTTTATTTTGTTAAGTACCTTTTATTATTCGAACCTTGTATTATGTTCTATGTAATTTATGCTTATTTGAATATAAATATTGTGTAACTTATTTAAAAAAGACGACTAATACTATAATTTTTAAATAGAGGACTAAGGTTGTGTTTCTGCTAAATGACTAATATATTTCTAAATAAATAATATATTTCTTAGTGACTAATATATTTCTAAATGACTATGTAACTTTTTTGAATATAAAGATTATGTAACTTATTTTGTTAAGCATCATGTAGTTTGAAGTTATAGGGGCTAAAAGGTAAATATAAAAGAATTTAGGGACCAATTCATAAAACGACAAGAACTAAAGTGTAAAAATATTAGGCCTAACTGTAACTAATAAAAAGTATAGGTTGTTTCTACAAAATTTTTATTAATTTTGGGACCTAACATTATTTTTTATTAAGTACATGGGCCTAATTTTTATTAAGCATGAATAATACAATATAAAAAAAATAGCACAGCTTTTTAGCGACGGCTCACAAAGCCAACCATCGCTACTCCATTTTAGCAGCGGCTCACAAAGCCAACTGCCGCTATTCCTTTTTAGCGGCGGTTGGCTTTGTGAACCGCTGCTAATAAGGACTCCCCCCCCTATATTAAGCAATGCGCGGCGGGCCCCTAACCCTAATCCCGTAGTTTGCTTTCCTACGCCGTGAGGCTGCCCTATTCCGCCGCCATCTTTGTTCCCGAGCACCGCCGCCGTTGTCCCTGAGCACCGCCGTCGCCGGCCTCCTCCTCGAGTGCCTCGACGGTCCCATGCGGGCCTCCTCATCCTTCACCGAGCATCGCTGCCGCGCCCCCCCACCTCGTCCCCGAGCACCGCCACCGTCAGCCCCCTCGTCGCCCCCGAGCACCACTGCCGCCGGCCTCCTCCCCGAGTGCCTTGACGGTCCCACGCAAGCCTCCTTGTCCTTCGCCGAGCACCGCTGCCGCGCCCCGCCCCCCACCTCGTCCCCGAGCACCGCCGCCGTTGGCCCCCTCGTCGCCCCCGAGCACCACCGCCGCTGGCCTCCTCCCCGACGCCTCCTCCCCGATGCCTCTGCGAGCGCCACCGTGTGTGCTCTCGGACACCTCCCTAAGCAAGCCGCGTCGTGCCCTCCTCCCCGATGCCTCTACACCAGGTGCGCCCGGCCCATTCCCCTCTCCCTCTCCCCCTCCTCTCTGAGCTTCATCGACACAGGTACGAGCCACCCTCCTCATCCTCCCCTCTCCCCTCCTCTCCGATGCCCTCCTAGCTCTGTGTTCTTGTGCTTTGGGCTCTGTGCTCTGTGCTCTGTGCTAACGTGCTCTGTGCTCTGTGCTCACGTGCTCTATGCTCTGTGCTCACGGCTACCTATATATGTTAAATGCTTACTATGATCTTGTGCTCTTGTGCTCAAGTGCTATGTGCTCTTGTGATCTGTGCTACCTATATATGTTAAATGCACTTGTGCTCTTGTACCTATATATGTTAAATGCTTACTATGATCTTGTGCTCTTGTGCTTAAGTGCTATGTGCTCAAGTGCTCTGTGCTCTGTGATCTTGTGCTACCTATATATGTTAAATGCTTACTATGCTTACTACCATATTTTTCTTGGATCATGATATAGCATCTACTGTCTGTTTAGGTAAATATGACAATTCACTTTCTAATGATCATGCTCATATGCTCACTGTCATGCTCACTATAGTTGCTTATTTTCTGAATGTGTTATTTCTTTTGCTTCCATATCTGAATCTGTTAGCTGTCCTATATGCTTATTTTTTTGCTCACTGTCATGCTCACTATAGTTGCTTATTTTCTGAATGTGGTATTTCTTTTGCTTCCATATCTGAATCTGTTGCTCGTACTTAGTGCATAAAAAGTCTGGAGAGAATGCTTGTGTGCACCTAGGCTTTTTATTCAGTAAATTACATATAAAAAGTCTTGAGAGAATGCTTGTGTGTACTGGGTGCCATAGTCTCTCTGTACTTATTATTTACTTGTCGCCATATATATGCTATATTACTTACTGCCCTATAGTCTCTCTACCCTACTGGCTTTTACGTAGGCAATCGATGCTCAATGATGAAAGCGGGCTAAGTGAGGCTAGTGTGGCGACATGGACCATATCCTAGGATATTGGATACATGCTACTGTACAGGTCAATGATCTTAGAGCGTTGGAAGGCTGTTGATTCGACAATCCGCACTGAGAGCAAATTTTGATTTTTCTATTCTTCTCCTTGTCTCTCTGTACTACTTATCTATTCTACGTAGGCACTCGACCCATGCTCAATGATGAAAGCGGGCTAAGTGAGGCTAGTCCAGTGACATGGACCATATCCTAGGATATCGGATATATGTTGTTGTACGAGTCAAGGATCTTAGAGCGTTGGAAGGCCATTGATTCGGCAACCCGCACTGAGAGCAAATTTTGATTTTTCTATTATTTTCTTTTATTTTCTTTGTCTCTATGCTCAATGATGAAATGTGCATACTCCTTGTTATCTAACTTAGTCGTCATATCTAACATTAGTTGTCAAAGTCTTCTCATCATGACGGATAATATGCCCTCTCAAGAGGAAGACGCCCTCAAGGCGCACTCACAAGCGAGGTCGTCTTCAGACGATGAAGGATCAAGCGGACATTAGGAAGAACCCGAAGATCCGCATTCTCCATTACCAAAGGAACGTCGATTGGGGAGCCCGGATCCTGATTTCGTGCCTCAAGATGAGGTATCTTGTCAAAGATAATTCTCTCATTTGTTCAACTAATTTGTAAACTAAAATCTACTACTTATATCCTAGGGCCCCCGACGAAGTGCCCGTCGGCTATTTGCAGCTGAGGCTGTGACGGACGAGGCCCTCGAGCAGCAAGTGGAGGAGGTGCCTGCCCATGTTGCCACACAGAAACACAAGCGCGGTCAGCGCTCCACGAACAAGGCAGAGGGCATCTACGAGGTTACTGCACTAGACCTCAAAGATGGAGAACTGATTGAACCCGCTGGTGTCAATGCCAAATGGCAGAACCGTTGCGGCAAAGTCATGAGGGACTATTGCAAAATCACATGGCAAGATTGGCGCCAAGTCCCGAATGGCAGAAAATATGATATGTGGGCTGATGTCACGGCAACCATCCGAATCCAGCCAGCAGATCTCGAGAGAGCCAAGAAGGCCACAATGTCCACTCTCAATCACATCTTTCGATATTACAAGTCCAAGCTCAACTGCCAATACGTCAAGAAAAATCAAACCCCATTCGACAAGCATGGAAATATTAGTCAGCAGGAATGGGATGAGTTTGTTGAGCAGAAGACGAGCAGTGCTTCAAAGGAGCTCAGTGAAAAGATGGTTGAGTTAAACAAGCAAAACAAGTTCAAGGCACGGTTAGGTCCGGGCAGATATAAAAAGAAGATTCCAATTTGGAGAGAGCAGGAAGCCAAGCTCCGCGCAGAATGATAACCTGATCCATTGCCAAATACCAATGAGCATACCAGGAACTGGGCGTATGGTCACTCTGAGTTAACTGAAGAAGGAGAGATCATTGTGAAGGATCACATGATAAGTGAATTCGTGCAAGCCTTGAAAGGCCCCATCACGGCGCAGACGGAGGCTGGTCTGTTTACACCGGAGTATCACAAGGATGAGCTAGCGAAGGCTATTGGGACCAAAGAACATGGTGGTCGGGTACGAGGAGTGTCATCATCGACAACATGGAAAGAAGGTTTCTCTGAAACATCCTCACACCTCTACAAGAAGCATACATTGCATAAGAAAGAGCAAGAAGATAAAGCCAAGGAGGATTGGAGGCGACAACTTCTTATGTTTGCTATCGACAAAGAAAGCAGTTGTTTGGACCCCAACCTGCAAGCTGCGGTGGATGCCTTCATATGTGGTTCATCCACATCCATGCAGCCATCCATCTCCACGCAACCATCAGTCTCCGGTCAACCATCAGTCTCCATGCAATCAAAAATGAATGACATCACTGAGGATACTCCTTGCGAGTTGCATGTGCCATTTGGTTACAAGGGCAAGACGATGAAGGTTGCATTGGGCACGGCATTTTCAGGAGAGACGCTCCATAACAGGGATATCCCCCCAGGATACGTGCACGTCACCGTGTCAGAAATAGTACTTGGCTATGAGGACAACAAGATCAAATGCCCGATACCTGAGGCGGGTATAGAAACTCTCCAAGATGCCATCGGCTCTTTCATTATTTGGAAACATCGTGAAGTTGTCCTCTTACCACGAGTTTCTCCACCCCCGTTGTCTGGGCACGGGTCCTTTCATACGAGCCAGCCAGCCAATACAGGTGGACAGCCGTCTCCTATGTCTATGGCAGCCTCGGGAAACAAGCCTCAATCTCGTCATGCGGAAGCCGACTTGAGTCACAGTCCTATAATCTATAGAGACAACGAGTCTCTTCCGTAGATTGTTCAGCCTCGGGAAACAATCCAAGTCAAGCCTCCATCAATAGCTGCTGCGGAGGTTCAAGTTCAGGCTCCGGTAATCCAAGTCCAGCCTGCGCCAGTCATCGTCAAGGCTTCGGTAATCCCAAAGACGATTACCGGTTTTGACAAAGAGCCAAAGGACCCAAAAGCAAGAAATAATGTTGATAAGTACTTGGCTGGATTGAAAAAACGTCTAGCAAGTACCGGTAGGCTCGTCATCGAAGAACAAGATCCTCGGAATAAAGTGTCGTATGACAATCACATTTTGGACAATCCTGTGGATGATGTGGACTACCCGACATTCAAATTGGGTAAGCCCCTTATATCAAACAACATGTATAAGAACCTGCCGTGGGAGATGCGAAAGTTGCATGACTGGTACATGATGGCGTCGAAGGAAGAGGTCACCGTAATCACTTGTAGGATTGCAACTGAGGTGTTCAATGAAGAGGACGATGAACAAACCTTAGGCCTATTTTGGGAGGATGTCCACTTAATGTTTCGCCTAGGCAGGATGGACATCACCTTCATCACCTTGTGGTGCATGTAAGTTTCACGTTCGATCTACTTCGAATTTCAAGCACAATTCAATATATTACCTTATATCTTTTTTTTGTAGCATGAACTCTTTTTATCAAAGAAAGAGGGTTGATAGAAAAGATTGGAAGGTGGCCTATCTCAACCCGAACCGCATCAACCAAAGCAGTATAAAACCAACGGTAAATTCGGATCACTATCCGGATAAGACATTGACAGAGATAGGTGAAATGAAGGCAGTCATGAGAAATGAAGCAAGGACTCGGGTTATAAATTATTTATGCGAGTGCTTCTTGAAATGGCAAGATAGACAATGCATCTTAGCCCCCTACAACTTCAAGTAAGTTAGACCACTGCTGTCTTCGTCATCTATCATATAATAAAGTTAAATCCAATCGTAAGTAACTTGTTGTTAATATTCTTGTAGTGATCATTGGATCTATTTTATGATAATTCCCAAAAATGGGTACCTTCTCGTGCTAGACAGTCTCGACTACGATAAGAAGTTGTACATCAACATGGTGGAAGTCATAGATAGGTAACAAATTACTCTATGTATATATGAATTGATAATGTTAATATCATCTAATGATGCTTTTGTCGACCATTTAGTGCTTACGAGAAATATGTCATAGCGGGAGGGGAATGTCATTCAAGACGGAAAAAGAACATGTACTTCCGTCATAAGTTTTGGGTAAGATTTATATGCATCACATAAATATATTTATCGTAGTATCCATCATATAAAATGTAACTAACTTGTGTTCTCTACTACATAGTGCTTTAAGCAACAAAAGGGTAGTGTGCATTGCGGCTACTACACGTGTGTGCTCGCATCTAGCTCTTCATCTTACCTAGATCATATCATTGAGGAGTCTAATGAAGAGGTAAGTTGATTTTATTTATGTTTATTTTACTTTACTCGAATAGTGAAGTTTTGAGATCTCATATTAACATACTCTACTCATGTGACACGGAGGGCCATAAGGGAAAAGGCACAATGGGCTGCAAAGATGAAGAGGAACACCGAGATCGGAAAGGGTATGATTCCTCAATCACACATTCACTTGAGTACAAATGACATGTATCTAGTTGTAGCTTCTCTTTGTCGTTTTATGTTGAGAGAGGTAATTAGTCCAGAAAGGAAGTGCTTTGACTCAAATAGTGAACTAGCAACAAAACATAGGTCCCTTTGTGAGTGGGCTGGTTCAAGAGCATCATATGAGCTTAATGTATCAAGAAAAGATGATGACTATGCATTAGGGTTCATATAAAATATTTTGTAAGCTCAATTGAATATTTTGATAACAATGTTGTATATATTCTATGATGAGATGTAAATATCTCTGATGAGATTGTAAATACCTTAGATGAGATGTTGTAAATATCTGTGATGAAATTTATAAATTTTTGTGTATGCAGAATCTGTGATTTCTATATATTTGCTAAATTTTATTTTATTTTTGGAAAATAACAAGTAGCGACGGTTGATATTGTGAACTGCCGCTACTAATATCCTCTATTAGCGGCGGTTGAAGGTGTCAACCGCCGCTATGGCTTACAATAGCGGCGGTTGACATCTTCAACTGCCGCTACTAATATGTGTGTAGCGGCGGTTTGTATGGGCGACAGACCACCCACCGCTACAAATGCATATTTGTAGCGGCGTTTGCGTAACGACGGGGTGGCCTGTCCACCACTATAGGCCCTTTCCAACCGCCGCTATAGTGCTTTGTTGTTGTAGTAAAATTAAATAATAATTAAAGAGGATGGAATATGATGTTATGGAAAAGAGCACAACAAAAAAAAAGAAAAATAAATAAATAAAGAAGAGGAATGATTGGACGGGTGCATATATGCTCACATGATAAGTGGAGTTACATTTGCACGTACGTGCATGGCCCAACTGCAACTACGGCCCAACTGAATGGCTCGCCCCGCTAACGCAGATGCCCGTCCTCTAATTGTCTTCCTTCTCTAGTAGACGTTAAGTTTTTTTTTCCTCTCTCCTTGTCTCTGGTCCAGCATACCACCACCCGATCTAGCGCGGATCTTGCCATCGGTGAGGCAAAATTTATTTCTACTGTTCTTAGATACTGTAGCAAAATACCTGTGCATTGCTATGAAGTTAAAAAATTTTTACAACAAACTTTAGATAATATAATATAGATTCTTTTACATTGCTAAGGACTTAAAATAAAACACCACAAACTATAGGAACTCATGTAAACATTAAAACATGTGCTAATTTAGCTTACGATATATATTAGCAAGTTATAGACTCTTTTTCATAAAGAAGAGAACACAAACAAAATAAACCAACTAAAATTGTAGGCTTTACCATGCCCTCAAATTGGAAATAAAAATAAATTCACTCAAAATTAACCCCTTTTTATTGAAAATATGTTTTAGTTTAAACAAATTCCTAAGATACAAGGTACACTTAACTTCTGTATATTTTTTTCTACATTGTCTGAATTTCATCATTTGAATTTTGTTCCATATAAAGTTTAAATCTAACACAATGTAAGCTTTATTTTTCGCTTGACCTAAACATATCTCTAGCCTCCGATTTTTTGTTATGTAAACATGCATGGCTTTTGCTTTCCGAAATTAGGCAAATGGTGCATCAATCAATTTTGAAAACAAAGTAGGATGCTTAGAAAAAAATTGCTGATTTATAAATTAATCTTGTTGCTTTATAAAAATTAGCCTACACTAAGCCCAGTCCACCTTTTACCCGTTTTCATTGGAAAGTGCAGACCAGGCTGCACCTCGTTTCCTTTTTCTTTGGCCCATCACGGCCCAGCTGGCCTGAGACAACGGTGTCGTTTTCCTCACGGACCCTTTCTCGGTTAAATCATGTACCTACACCAACGATTGCTCTGATAGCTTCTCCTGCATACAAGTATCAATTAGAAACCTCGCCACACCAACTCGTCCATGCGGAAAGGAACCGATTACACTGAGGGATAAGCACCAGAAACCACACAAACCCCTTCCAATGATACTGCTGCACCAAGCACAGGATAAGAAAGCGGTAATGTCTCGGCTGCTGTCCCTCCGGTTTCAACTATCAAAGGCAGCCGTAAGAAAAACAACGGAGGTGAGGACGCACCTCAGCCACACTTTCAGCGACCCAAAGGAAAGAAGAAAAGGAGATGTCTCAAATGTGGAAAGCTTGCCCTGGTCATAATGCAGCAACATGTGATAGAGTTAGCAGGATGGAATCAGAGGGGGTGACAAAAAAACCAAGGGGAAGGCCAAGGGGGAGTGGAAGTGGAAGGGGTACAACAAGAGAGGGAGGAAGTGCGAATGAGAGAGTGCATGATATAGATGATGGAATATAAGTGGGGGTTCATTTTCGTAGCTCAAGTAAAAATCTAGTGTCAAAAAACTGATATACTTAATATTGGACAGACAAAGGAGGACAAGGAGCGCGATGATGAAGAATGGATGTGGAGGTGGTATAGCTGGATCAAGTACATGTTATGGTGTCAATGACGACTACTATTCAGAATACCAGGAGATGATGGTGCTGAGTACGCATCAATGTCCGATGATTGACACAATAAAAAACATAAATATAGCATAAACTATTGGTGCTGATATATGTAGATTACAATAAGAACACACACATATAAAATCTGATTTAGACCAGGTAGATAGATGCAGCGTTATACATATGGGTGGTGATATATATAGATTTTCAATCATGAAATCATGTAAGAACCTTGGTTGTGCATTGCATAAATATTATGTATACTTATATATACATAATGGATTACTCATTGAAGATTGAATGTAAGTGTATGAATATTATTTAGATTTATTACTGAGTAGGTTGCTGTTAATTTAGTTACTGATTTTGCAGTTTTGGGTAAAACAAATGAAATTACTGAGTCCATATAAAAGGAAAATTACTTATTCTAAAAAATTAGTGATTTCATGTAGTAAAAAACACTAAATTCTCCAACTCCTTTGCACACTAAATTCTACAAATGCTTTGCACACTAAATTCTTTAACTACTTGACACACTAAATTCTACTGAGGTATTACTAACAAAAATTAATGATGCTATACAAAAGGAAATAACTGATTATTACAAAATTACTGAAGTCTATGTAGCAATAAATACTAAATTCTCCAACCTCTTGACACACTAAATTCTACAAAATGCTTTGCACACTATATTCTTCAACTACTTTACACACTAAATTCTACAAATGCTTTGCACACTAAATTCTCCACACTTCTTGACACAATGAATTCTCTAACCCCTTGACACACTAAATGAAAACTGTACAAAAGGAAATTATTGATTATTACAAAATTACTGAAGTCTATATAGCAATAAACATGAAGGACCGAGAAGGCGACCAGAGGGGGGGTGAATGGGAGCCAAATAAAATTCTCCAAGAGAACTTGGCCTATATCCCAAAAATAACCTAAGCCAACCTCTAAATTGATCACCAAGACTACACACACCAACTTGTGGTGTACTAGCCCTAGGAGTCTTCAATCACACCATAGAAACACAGCGGAAACAAAAAGGGAAGAAGCAATCTTCAACAGTTCAGAACTGAACTCCCATCGGCAGTGCCGATCCCTGCCATCGGCAGTGCCGGTGCGCGTCATCGGCAGTGCTGGTCCCACCTATCGGCAGTGCCGGTGCGGGATGCTATTGCACTGGAACCTATAGACTGGACCAATCGGCAGTGCCGGTCCTGGTCATCGGCAGTGCCGATTGACCCCCGATAGAACAGAAAATCTCTCGGGATCCTCCCAAATCTTCTCCAAAACTCAATCAAATGAACTCCAAATGATGCGATTTTTGGACCAGTGAATCCTCATCACATCACGACCCTAATCCTAGGAGATCAACTCAATTGGCTCAAGAAATCATCACAAATTTCAGATCTCGTGCCAAGAACACCAAAAAGGGGAAACTTGAGAAATCCTTCAAATTGAAGGTGCTAGAGCCAATAATTCCATCAAGGATTCATAGAGGATTATCCTAGCTCATCCTAGCAACAAGTTTCTCAAGAAATCCGGACTAAAAACTCATCCAAAAGTGAGATCGAAAATCACCACGAAAATGCTTCCGAAAATAGGAAAGAGGGAATTTCGGGATTCAAGTGAAGAGGGAAATCTTGAGCATGAAAATATTTTTCATATCATAGAAAGGTGCTTACAAGATCCATAGGTACAAGGCTAGGAAGCCACTCTCTTCCTCCCACTATTTGGAAGAGCAAGAGATGTCTCTCACACACCCACTACTCTCTTCTCAAACATGAAGTCCTCTCCTAACACTTTGAATAGAGTCCTAACACAAGGCTAATGGGAAGAGAGGCAACTCTCCCACTAGCCACACCTCTCCTTAAATAGGCCTAGGGTCTATTGTCCACATGACCACTCTATCCTTGACCTACATAACACACCCACCTACCACTGGGGGCATAACCGTCCATCTTTCTCCTTATCGCCCGAATGCTATCGGACGCTTCACGTCTTTGCTTCTTCTCGAAGCAAGCTCTGTGATGGTGCCACGTGCACCACCAACCACCGCCACCGGTTTTGAGGCCCAAACTGGGAAACCGCCTTGCACGCTTCTCAAAGCATGACTTCTCGATGTAGACACGTGTCACCTTGTCCCGCGATCCTGACCACTGGCAAGTCTCTCCCAGTCCCTGTCCATCGGGCCCCCTTGTCACTTGCACCGGCATCCCGTTTGCCTTGACTTGGTCAACACGCCGTCTTCATCATCACCAAGGTTTTGAGGCTCAACCGCGAAACCATCCGTGCTTCTTGCCTCTCCACGTGTACGGTGTGGATCACCCTTGACTTCACCCGGCATCCCGATCGTCTGGCCCCAAGTCCCCTACTTGTGCCCGATCCTCTCGCCATTGACCGTCAAGTTGACTCCACTGACCTACACATCATGAGGCAAGCAAACACATTTCCCATCTCCTGCAACATCACCAATATCTCCACCAACTCTGGTTAGTCATAACCATGATATGCAAACCCATGCAATCCCTGGATTCCCGCATTTCAACTCAAACACCAAATCCGCTCAAGTCAATTACTCATCACAAATATAGCAAACCATGGCACATATCCACATGGTTTCTCAATCTCCCCCTTGATGAGTATATTGACAACACCAAATGCACAAAGATTAGAGATTGAAATGCAAAGCCGAATAAGCACATCCAAATGGCCAAACCCAAAGAAAAGGTGAAAACAAGCCATCTAGCAAGTAGGGATCACAAAACCAAGAGTTGGCAAAGAAAGCAACTTGAGACGCAAAGAATGTGAAAAGTACAAGAAACCGCTCAAGATCATGATATGCTCCCCCTCAAGTTGTGATAGGTCTCATGTAGTGTAAAACAGGTCATATGAGTTTCTTAGCATTATTTGTGCATGACCCCAAAATTTTCTTCCCCTTTGGCAATGAACTCATCAAAGAGGCAAAAGAACAAGCAAACAAGCAATGCATGAAAATGCAAACCTAAGGAGCTTCAACAATCATGCAAACAAGCATTTCACTTTGCTAACCATAACCATAGTGCCATGAAGTGTAACGGCAATAGCTCCCAATCATGCAAAGATCAAAAATAGATAGCAAGGCATAAACACCATGAGCTATACAGGCTAAGCAGAAAGATTGACTAGCTAAGATAGAATCAAATTTTGCTTATCATGAGAAAATCTGCCACCACATGTGTAAGTACTCTCATCCAAGGCAAAACAAGCACCAAGTGAATCATAAGAATCTTGCTAGTTTCCATCTCAACAAGGGCAACAAGCACTCGTAGAAAATGAGCTCTACAAACGCTCACATATGAAACAGAGACTCAGTTGATCAAGTGATTATAGTTTATCCTCATGTGTCCTCTTATCCATGCGGAGGGTCGCACGACTGGGTACGACAAACACCCCAAGGCTTTAAGTCACAATGTTTGGATTTAGCATTATTGAGTAGTTCTTGATCAAAGCACTTAGCAGATTTTTCAAGATTATGCACATGACAAAAGAGCATGCCTTTGCGGCAAAAGGAACACACGTTCCCACAATGTTTCATCATGAGCTAAACATTTGCAAAGCCTTCCATTTCGTAAACACAAGGTGCCAAAACCAAGACATCCTCTAGACTAGCCTTAATGCAAGCCCAAGAAAGAAGGTGAGCTCTCCCATCATCGACATCTGAAATTCACTTTCCATAGCTTCCTGAAACCTAGACACAAGAGCATGAGAGGACCCACCAAAGATGTTATCATCCACGTAAATCTGAACCATTAGAAAGTCATTGCCATGCTTGAGAGTGAACAAGATTTTATCAACACACCCCATGACATACCCACGCTCTAGCAAGAAGGTCTTAAGCCTAGCATACCATGTCCTAGGTGCTTGCTTTAGCCTATACAAAGCCTTCTGAAGCTTTTACACACGGTTTGGGTATTTGTGGTGCTCAAAGCCAGGGGGTTGCCTCACATACACTTCTTCCTCTATGAAACCATTTAGGAAAGCACTCTTGACATCCATTTTATAGAGTCTAATGCCCTTGGAGGCAGCAAATGCAAGCAAGATCCTAATGGCTTCTATACGAGCAACAGGAGCAAAGGTTTCACCATAATCTAAGCCCTCCACTTGGCTAAAACCTTGAACAACTAGCCTAGCCTTGTTTCTCACAACCTCACCATCCTTCCCATGTTTGTATTTGAACACCCACTTGGTTCCTATGACATTGACATTTTTGGGAGGCTCTACAAGGGTCCAGACTTTGTTTCTCTCAAAGTTTTCCAACTCCTCATGCATGGCATTAACCCAATGTTTATCAGATAGTGCATGTCCAATATCCCGGGGTTCAAAGGTTGCAACAAAGAGAGAATTGGTAAAGCAAGCAAGATGTGTAGACCTTGACCTTGTTGTCCTCTCATAGAGATTACCGATCATCTGTTGAGGTGGGTGTTGATGCTGAATGTGGTGGGGAGCCTCTCTCTCAGAGTGTACCTCCCCCTCAACCACAGCTGGAGCTTGCTTGACAGCTGCTGAAGTCGATGTAGAAGCTCCTGGACCCTCTGCTGGAGTAGTGGTAGCAGTAGGAACAAGCTCGGATGTGGGATGGAATGACTCTTAATCATCATCATCCAAGCCCTGTAGGTCCTCTTCTACAAAGATGCTCTCCTTCATCTCCTTATCACCTGTAGACTCAATCACATTCCTTGCACAAGAGTTTGATTCATCAAAGGATACATCACAGGATTCTACGATGGAGTTAGTCTCCAAATTCAAAACTCTGTAGGAATGACCATGAAGAGAGTAACCAAGAAAGATTCTATCGGAAGACCTTGACTCAAACTTATCAAAATTATCACGCTTGAGAATAAACCACTTGCAACCAAAGGCACGCAAATGAGAAATCGAGGGCTTTCTCCCAAAATGCAGCTCATAAGAAGTCACATTAAGAATTGAGCGCAAGAAAATCCGATTGGAAACATAGCAAGAAGTGCTAATGGCCTCAGCCTAGAACTGCCTCGGAGTCCTATGCTCATCGAGCATCGTCCGGTCCATCTCCACTAAGGTTCTGTTCTTTCTTTCAACCACACCGTTCTGCTACGGAACCTGAGGTGCTGATAACTGATGCTCAATACCATGCTCAAGACAGAAAGTATCAAAGGAGGAGTTCTTGAACTTGGTGCCATTATCACTGTGAATTGCTCGTAATGCACCAGGGAGTTCCTTGAACAACCTCAAAGCTAAGCTCCAAAAGTGATGGAACACTTCATCCTTGCTCTCAAGAAAGTAGACCCAAGAGTAACGAGAATAGTCGTCAACAATCATAAGAACATACCACCTCCCACCCGCCGAACGAACCCGAGAAGGACCAACAGTGTCCATATGAAGCAACTCTCTAGGGCGTTCAGTCATCACCAAATTGATTGGTGGATGAGAAGCGACAATTATTTTCCCATGACAACAAGGAGCACAAACCAAATCCTTATCAAATTTAAGCTTAGGCAATCCTCGGATCAAACCTAGGCCACTCAAGTGACATAACAAGTCAAAGCTCATGTGACCCAGTCTCCTATGCCATTTCCAGAGCTCAGAAGAAGATTGAGCAAACAAGCACTTGTGAGAACCAGGGGAACCAGCAAAATCATCCTGAAAAACTCTGCTAATGCGAGAAATCCCACAAACCAAGGAACCACTCAAATCAAGAACAAAAGAAGCATTCGACTTAAAGCGGACTTCCAAACCAATATCAAGAAGCTGAGAGACAGAGAGGAGATTGTACTTGAGAAACTCAACCAAACCAACATCATTGGGAGTGAAGTTCTCATTTTCCTTTACCACGCCCCTTCCCTTCACTCTTCCTCTCTTGTCATCTCCAAAGGTCACATACTCCCGATGCTTCAAGGGAGTGAGGCTGGAGAACCACTTTGCATTTCTGGTCATGTGGCGCGAACACCCGGAATCCATCAACCACTTGTTCTCCAAGCCTCCACCTGTTGCCTACAAAGAATGAGAAGTGAAAGTCGATGGCTCAATGCTGGGGTTAGTCAAAAAACATTTCGGAATCCAGCACTTAACCATACGACCAGTAGTAGTCATCATAGTTCTTTGCACTTTATCATTCGAACACATGGGACGAGAACCACGATGGGGAAAATGTGGCCTGTCAAAGCGTCTCGACTCAAACCTTGAGTTGTGAGGATAGAAATCATCTGTGTGAAAGCCAAATCCACGAAAGTGACGCTCACCATGATGGGAAAAACGTGGGGCGCCAAAGCGCTGCTGCGCAAAGCCTCTGTTTTGAGAATCAAAGCCATATGAGGAATGACCCTGTCCATAATAGGCACGAGAAAAGGAGCGAGGCTGAAAGTCAACAAAATCATCAAAAAGCATCCCTAGTCAACTCAGCTTGCTTCCTCTCAATCATCTTACACCTATAACAGAATTCATCCAAGTGGTCCTTGCGACCACAAAACATGCAAATGTAGACACCCTTAGGATTAGGCTTGGTTTGCATTGCAGGTTTGGGTTTTGGCTTCTCTGTTTGCTTTGGGTTGAAGGAGGGTTTTGGATTGGGTGGATAGTATGTGTTAGTGGGTTTAATGGTGTTTTCCTCATCCTTGTAACTGGAGCTAGGTACAAACTTACCCACATTATCACTCTCCTTGTCACACCTCTCAAATCCCAAACCCAAGTTAGAGGTTGATCTAGAAGCACTCTCCTTCACTCTTGCCAAATCACTCTCAATCTTCTCTTCACCCACTAGGGTTCTCTGGAGCCTAGACACAAGATAGTTATTTTCCTGGACTAGGGCTTTGTTTTCCTCCCTAGTGATTACAAGCTTGTCCTTAAGAGAGACACACACCTCACAAGGTGGTGGAAGGACCTTAGAGCGAGTCTCATGAAGCAACTTAGAATCAAACTCTTTGACTTTGAGGGACTGAGCTTCCAACTCATCTGTGAGCTTGGGGCACTTCTGACATGCACCCAAAAGAGTTGGTCTAGCTTTGAACTCATCAAGCTCCTTGAGGGCACTCTCAAGCTGACTGGCAACTTGAGCATGCACACTCTCCCTCTATGCAAGATCACTCATCACAACTTGACAAGACTCACACTCAACAACAATGTCCTCACGAGCAAGCTTGGACCAAAGAAATGCAATTTCAAAATCAGCACTCTCCAACTTAGACTTAAGCTCTCTACTCTCACGAACAGCACTGTGAAGCTTATCATCTTGCATGAGCAGAACATCGCGCAAATGATCAAGTTCAGAAGAGAGCTCATCGAGAGTGGGAGGTACCTCACTTGTGTTGGAGTCGGATCCAGAGTCGGTGTCATGGTCGTTCTTTGCCATGAAGCAAAGTCCGGTGAAGTCATCCTTCCTCTTGACTCGTGGCTTTTCAACCTCCTCCTCCGAGCTTGTAAAGCCTTCGCTTGATATGAGGTCAACATTGCTCACGGCGGCAACACAGGCGCGTGCAATGGCCTTGGTGAACTTCTTGGAGTTCTTTCCCTTCTTGTAGAAGCGGTTCTTCTTCTGCTTGAAGTCTTCAGTGTTGTTGTCGCGGTACCCGGCCTTCTTCTTCTTCTTGGGACAATCAGCGATGAAGTGTCTCGGGTCACTGCACTCGAAGCAGGTTCTTGAACTACCTCCTCTTCTCTCCTTCTGGTTGTTGTAGAACTTCCTGAACTTCCTTGTGAGCAAGGACAGCTCCTCGTCAGGAATGCACTCCATCTGTTCATCGGAAGCTGCAATAAGAGAAGACAAAGCAAACTTCATGGAAGACTTGTCAAGTGAGGGGTTAGTTCCATGAGAAGCACAACTGTGATCACCCTTCTGAGAACTAGAAAGCAAAGCTATGCTAGAAGCAGGAATAGCAAAATTAGGACGAGATTTCCTAGATAGTTCATGAGATTTTAGCTTGCTATACAGTTGCTCACAGTACAGGGTATTGAATTCAGCAGTTTCTTCTAGAGCAGCAATTTTAACCCCCCAAACATTTTCATCAAGTGAGTACAGCAGTTGCTTAGCTCTATCATTGTCATTATACACAAGGGTACCACAAGCCCGTAAGTTGCACACAATTGCCTCAAACCTACGAAAAGTGTCATCTAGTGACTCGCCCAGTTTTTGAGCAAAGGTTTGGTACTGTTTATTGTAAGAATCCTTACGCATAGACTTGACCTGGTTGGTACCCTCATGGTAAGTGTAGAGCTTATCCCAAATAGCATGAGCAGTGTCAAGGTGTGCAACCCTATCATGTTCACTCCTACCAAGTGCAGAAAGTAGAATATTAACAGCTTTGGAGTTGTTCTCATACCTGAGTAACTCACCTACAGATGCAGTGTTCAGGTCTTGTGGTATAGAACACTCCTGATCAATAATTTCCCAAATTGCACTTCCTTGACTTAGCAGATACGCCTTGGTCCGTGACTTCCAGTAGGGGAAGTCCTCTCTATCGAACATCCACAGCTTGACAGCATGCTTCTCCATGTCGCCTTTGGATCACAAAGCCGGTGAAGGTCAACTAGTGATCAAACCGGCTCTGATACCAATTGAAGGACCGAGAAGGTGACCAGAGGGGGTGAATGGGAGCAAAATAAAATTCTCTAAGAGAACTTGACCTATATCCCAAAAACAACCCAAGCCAACCTCCAAATTGATCACCAAGACTACACACACCAACTTGTGGTGTACTAGCCCTAGGATTGATCAACCACACCAAAGAAACATAGTGGAAACAAAAAGGGAAGAAGCAATCCTCAACAGTTCAGAACTGAACTTCCATCGGCAGTGCTGGTGTGCGTCATCGGTAGTGCCGGTCCCACCTATCGGCAGTGCCGGTACGGGATGCTGTCGCACTGGAACTTACAGACTGGACTAATCGGCAGTGCCAGTCCTGGTCATCGGTAGTGCCGGTCGACCCCCGATAGAACAGAAAATCTTTCGGGATCCTCTCAAGTCTTCTCCAAAACTCAATCAAACGAACTCCAAATGATGCGATTTTTGGACCACTGAATCCTCATCACATCACGACCCTTATCCTAGGAGATCAACTCAATTGTCTCAAGAAATCATCACGAATTTCAGATCTCGTGCCAAGAACACCAAAAAGGGGAAACTTGAGAAATCCTTCAAATTGAAGGTGCTAGAGCCAATAATTCCATCAAGGATCCATAGAGGATTATCCTAGCTCATCCTAGCAACAAGTTTCTCAAGAAATCTGGGCCAAAAACTCGTCCAAAAGTGAGATCAAAAATCACCACAAAAATGCTTCTGAAAATAGGAAAAAGGGAATTTCGGGATTCAAGTGAAGAGGGAAATCTTGAGCACGAAAATACTTCTCATATCATAGAAAGGTGCTTACAAGATCCATAGGTACAAGGCTAGGAAGCCACCCTCTTCCTCCCACTATTTGGAAGAGCAAGAGATGTCTCTCACACACCCACTACTCTCCTCTTAAACATGAAGTCCTCTCCTAGCACTTTGAATAGAGTCCTAACACAAGGCTAATGGGAAGAGAGGCAACTCTCCCACTAGCCACACCTCTCCTTATATAGGCCTAGGGTCTATTGTCCACATGACCACTCTACCCTTGACCTACATAACACACCCACCTATCACCGGGGGCATAACCATCCATCTTTCTCCTCATCACCCGAATGCCATCAGACGCTTCACGTCTTTGCTTCTTCTTGAAGCAAGCTCCGTGATGGTGCCACGTGCACCACCAACCACCGCCACCGGTTTTGAGGCCCAAACCGGGAAATCACCTTGCACGCTTCTCAAAGCATGACTTCTCGATGTCGACGCGTGTACCTTGTCCCGCAATCCTGACCACCGGCAAGTCTCTCCTAGTCCCTATCCATCGGGACCCCTTGTCACTTGCACCGGCATCCCGTTTGCCTTGACTTGGTCAACACGCCGTCTTCATCATCACCACGGTTTTGAGGCTCAACCGTGAAACTGTTTGTGCTTCTTGCCTCTCCACATGTACGGTGTGGATCACCCTTGACTTCACCCGGCATCCTGATCGTCTGGCCCCAAGTCCCCTACTTGTGCCCGATCCTCTCGCCGTTGACCGCTACTCCAGTGTGTCAACTCATTGGAGAATTTAGTGTGTCAAGGAGTGGGAGAATTTCTATCACACTAAATTCTCGCCCCAAGTCCATGTAGCAATAAACACTAAATTCTCCAACCCCTTGACACACTAAATTCTCCAACTCCTTTACACACTAAATTCTCCAACTCCTTGACACACTAAATTCTCCAATGAGTTGACAATTTCTATCACCGTAGGAAACGATGTTGGATTCTAGGGCCAAAACCATGTGGCAATAAATTCTCCAAACCCTTGACACACTAAATTCTCCAACTCATATGCACACTAAATTATACACATGCTTGAATGTTGTTTAAATTTATTACTGATAATACAAAAAAAATACTTGATCCATAAAAAATTACTGACACAACTCACTGAGAAATTACTAACAAAGATTTACTGATACAATTTGAAGGAAAATTACTAATTCCAATGAGAAAATAACTTCACTCCATAATTTTTCCATCCAGAATCCATTTTACAAAAGTATACCACATGAAACATAACCATCACAGACAATATTATCAAATAATGCAGATAGTGCGTGCCACATCGATTACACAAATCACACGAAATACAAGAAAGAAAAAGAATTCATGTCTACTGAATAGGTTGCGAAAAGATCTCAATCTCTGGAGGAATCTTGTTGCGTCGTTCATTCATACGATGGAACATCTTGTAGTGCAACAACCGTGCCATGTACTCACCCCCCAAGCTCTGCAAATAACAAGACAACAATAACATAAGAAAAAAGGAGGAAAATATTAAGGACAAACAAGCTTCATATATAATTGGACATGGAAAGATAAAAAGAAATAGATAATGTGCTAACCAGGATAATATCATGCACTAAGGACCGCGTGAATCCATTGTATCATTCAAGAAATAACATGCAAAAGTAGAGGCAATCATTTACAAGCGACTGCTTTGGAACATCAATAAATGTAACTCCCCAATTGCTGATGTCAGGAGACCTATCCTTTGTGACTCTTTTGAGTATTGAATTCATCCTCTCCCGTATACGGGTGCAAACATCACTATGCCACTGGTTCTTGTCATACTGTTGTTGCCAATCCACAGAGTCCAGTATATCTATCTGCCCATGGAACATATTGATGCAGTACAATGCCAATGATATCCTTTGTGTACAGGAACAAATATCTAAACAAAAAATAATTGCAGTGTATAAATAAGATGTCATGTAAAAAAAGGTATTACATGGAAGCGCAATAGGAAATAAAAATTGAAATCCGCAATATGACTCACAAGTTTTGCATTAAGAATCTATTCAGCTGTAAAGCGATATTTGAACAACTTGTAGGGAAAATTTTCATCATATGGTGATTCCTTGAAATAATTCTCATGTAGAAGCAAGGACTGCAGCATGAAATAAAAATAATTACAAAGACAAAACAACACATAGGAAAAATACTAAAATCAAATTACTGACAATACAATTACTGAAACTAAATTACTGATGACTAAAGTTACTGATTGTATGTTACACTAAAATAAATGGCATAGTTGCTGACAATGATCTATAAAATTACTGACAAAAACACTAGATTGTATTGGCAATAAAAAAGTCTTGCTGATTCTAAAAATTACAGACACTTCTCAATACACAAGAGACACTCATTCAAAAAGGGAAAAGAGAAAGAAACAAGAAAAACTAAATTTCTGTTCAGGTATAGAACTTACCGAAACACAAGTTGGAACTACAATCCTGTCAGTAGAACATTGTGGCCTAATAGCTTCGTCATCATCCTTGAGGCATTGTAAGAAATAATCCAAGTTTAGAGCTTCACCCATATTTCCATCAGCAAAAGTATCAGCAATAAATTACGCCGACATCATAAATATATCACTGTGAGTTTTGGAGCTCAGAGTTTTCTCGCTTGTTGAGATGAAAAATCCCTGCACATGTATGCTACTTCATTAATACATGTACCATCTAAAATTTGAATTAATATCTGGACTTCATAAGAAAACAAATACTGGATATATCAGATGTGAAACAAAAAAATAAAAGGATAAAATAGTACATTGCAAAGAAGCAATGTCTAGAGATCATGAATTTCCTGAGCCCTTCTGCTAAATCGGTTCTTGGGTACTGAGGAGCCCATTCTGGTTTGTCAAATGGAGAAACCATGTCGGGGCTCTCAACATTGAACACCGGTCCATTGCCCCATTCCAATGGCACACCAAGGTAGGGGGGTTTATCATCGAATGAAAACTGCGGTATCTCCTCATCATCAACATTTTTGTTCTTCTTCTTCCTTCCCCTCCTTGGCTTCCGAGAATAGGTGTTGAGCTTAACATGTTCGACAATATCAGTCTTCATAGACCGAGTGACCCAACGCTTTGGGGTACAGAAAATGGTCGCAGTGTTATCCTATGATGAGATGAAATAGCTTGTAAAATTATTATTGGAAGCTGAAAATAATTACTGAATAGAAACAAAAAAGGATGCATGTAACATGTTCAACCTGCACTCCCAAATCATTAACACATGAAACATCATTAACCCTCATGTCAAGATGAGATTTCTATCGAGAGATATTCTCGATAGCAGTTCTAGATATGCGTATGAGTATGAAAGATCGATGGACACAAGACACAAGGTTTATACAGGTTCGGGCCTCCCGAAGGATAATAACCCTACGTCATGTTTGGTGTTTATGTATTGCTAGGGTTCGTACTGGAATTAGGGTTCCAATACGAATATGTCTCTTGCCGAAGGCCCCCTGCCCCCCTTATATATCCGAAGGGCAGGGGTTTACATGGTAGTCTTTTAGTCGATCATAACAGATCCTATCTATCCAACATATCTCCTAACCTCACTTATTGCTTACTCAAACAAGTATCTAAGTAAATATCTTCTGGGCCAAATACACCATAGCCGAGCCCCCGGCCCACTCGGCCAATTAGCCGAGTGGCTAGGTATCCGATTTGTCCCTCAACACAAAAGGGCATAAGAACATCTTAATCTTCCGATTTGTCAAACTAAACTAAAAAGCTCCATATTTTGCTGAATTTCCCCCATTCGCCGAGTGATGCATCACCAAATTAATAACAACGTCTACAATGCCGAATCATCCTTAATCCGAGTAATTTACCATGAAATTCAATTGACATAGCCCCCGAGATTGGTGATGTATCAATTGTAGTAATATAGTACAAAAATACAGCCCCCAAGATTGGTGCCAAGATAATCCAAGTGATTTTATCACAAAATATCAAAAGGTACAATTTCCAAGGTTGAAATTGCAACAATCCGAGTGATTATTCACGAAATCTGGAAAAGTACAATTTCCAAGATTGAAACAGTAACAGTCCGAGTGATTTATCACTAACATTAATATTGGCAACATCCAAGGTTATCGCTTGAAAATAATCTTGATAGCATAATAAATGCACTTACTGATTAACATAACTGGACTTAACGGGCAACGAAAAGCCTCGGCCCACTAGGTTATCTATCCCTTATAAAAGTACTGCCGAACAGTCGCATCCCTTCGTCTTCATTTTGCCGCCGCCATCGTCTTGCGCACACAAACCCTAGATCTCGGGCTTCTATTTCACCACCGCCTCCATCTTGCGCCCATAAACCCTAAATCCTGGGCCTCCATTTCTATCCAGAAACTCCACGCAACCGCTGTCCACTGCACTAAAACAAGAGCGATGGCCCCAAAGCGCACCCGTCAAAGTGCTAAGTCTCAATCCAAGAAGCAATCTTCTCCTGGAAAGGGGGAGGAAGAGGATACAGTCTTTGACATCCCTGTCGGCATCAAGGAGTTCCCTGCGTCAGCCATGGATTCTGAGAAGATCAACAGATTGGTAATTGATGGCGTGCTACAGGATCAACAGACCGGAGGATGGATTGGGTCCATAGGTCAGAGATTTCCCCAACCTCCCGTCGACCAAATCACGGTTTTCTCCTCCTTTTTCTATCGTGGATTTGGGATCCCATGTTGTGACTTCTTTCGGGGACTTCTTTTCTTTTATGGCATCAACCTTGTCAATCTAAATCCAAATTCCATATTACATATCGCCATATTTATTCACCTATGGAAGTGTTCTTGGGTATCTATCCCCATTTCGATACCTTCATGGAACTGTTTGTGTTGAAGTCAAACAACAGTAATGTCATAGGAGGTGCTGGATTCCAATTAAGGAATAAATCCAAGTATATTGATGTGTCACTTTCATCAACCAACAAGGGGTGGCACGCGGACTGGTTTTACCATATAAACCACGCTCCATCTTTGTCAGAAACGATAGCCGATGCCCCCAAGCCACGACCCGAGTGGTCAGCAAAGGCTCATCCAAACAAGAAATCGCGGGTTGATGCTATATTAAAGCATGTTGCCTATCTCAAGTCTAAACGATATACCGACGTATACATTGCCGCAAGCTTCATATATCGCCGTGTGTAGCCTATTGAGAAACGCCATGTTCTAGGATGGAAATTCCAATTCGGCTCAGACCCCACAATGGAAGTGCCAAATGTATTGTCGGACAGGGAGTTGACATTGCGTCTGGGGAACATATTTGCATCACTCCTTGGTTGGACTCCAGGGAGTGCAAAAACTGGACATCATTCCGAGACTGATAGGAGTGCAGTAAGTTATCCACCTCTCTGCTTGAAAAATTAACACCTCTTTCATTATGTTCAGTAACGAATTGTACATCACATATGTTGCAGAACCTTGATGTATATGTGTCCAATCCACCACTACCATCGACACCGTAGAATAAATCCCCCACTCAACCATCATCCTCCAAGCGCCGCAAGGCGCACATTGAAGACTCTGATGAAGAAGAATCTCTTGCTGAAAGAATAGCTAGACTTCAAGGAGAAGCGAAGAAGAAGACTTCAGAAAAGACCTCCACCACTCGGCAAACCTTGAATGCAAGCGAGAAAGAGGAAGCTCGTCCGAGTGAGTCAAGCAAGACCAACCCCGTCAGGGAGGCATCAGACACAACGGACATCCCAAGGCCAACTAGCCTCCCGCCGAAGGTCTCAGGTTTAAAATTTAAGCGCCACGCAAGGTAAACAAAACAATGTAGCTTGATCTACAGCTTTGCAATGAACAATTGTGTAATCTCTATTATCTTGATAGGTCGACCAGGGGAACGTCATTTGAGGAAGTCCCAGCGCAAAGTTCAGTTCCTGAGAAAAATCAGGACACACCGCCTGTCAGGTCATCCAGAGATGATGTCCCAGGCCACTCAGCAGAGAAGCCGAGTGATTTAAGGAATGCACCCGAATCCACTCGGCCAGGAGCTAGCCAGGCTGAGTCACCTAATGTCCTAGACTTGAATACGTCTGAGATGGCAGCAAGTACTAATACTCCTGCCTCCACCGAACCCGAAGAGCCATCACTGGTATTTGAAATAATGCCAGAACCAACATATGAGTATTCAATCAGTCCAGAGGAAAATGTCACACCTACTCCCATTCACCAAGTGGTAAAAGAGGGTGCTCTGGAACAGCCCACGCCGACTAGGTCAGTATATCATGTTGGCCAATTCGCCATCACCGGATTTGATGAGTCGGCAGAACAAGCGGAGTTGAAAATTTTTGAAGAACATACGGAAAAGGCCTACCATTCCTTCCAGGTATTCCTCCCTTCTTGAAAAATAATGTCAATAATAATAATCACCAAACTTGGCTATGAAGTTTCAACCATATAACTCGCCATCATTGCAGGCTCTGAAAACTCATATGGCCAACAAGAGTAAACTTCTACAACTTGTCGAGAGGCATTGTGCCAAAGCCATAGATTTAGAAGATTAGCTTGTCAAAGAGAGACTGGAAGTCGGGCGCTTATCAGTCGATGTAAAAGCCCGTTCATCTCAAGTTGATGAACTTCAGTTTGAGCTACAAGGTACGAGATCCACAAAGACTATACCTCACATGCTATCTCTAGAATATGAATATCTGACCTCTTCCATACAGAGGTATCGCGAACACTAGAATTGAAGCAAAAACAAGATGCCCAGTCAGCCGCTCAAATTGCAAGTTTGGAAGGCCGTATAAAAGAATTGGAGTCATGTGCCCAAGCTATTGAAGCTTTGAAAACCGAGAACCAGGGATTAAAAAGGCAGCCCCAGGACTCGGAAGAAATAAAAAATAATTTTGAAAAGCTGAAAGACGACTTCAAAACAATGCAAGAATCCCTAACTTCTTGGAAGACAAGGGCTGAAGGTAAAAATCAATATACCTATGCATATGGAAATACAGCTGTAAACTAAAATGTTTGTAACTAACAGATGCTGAAGGAACAACAAAAAGCCAAAGGGAGAGAAACACAAAACCAGAAACTAAACTATCCAAAGCCGAAAAGATCTTCAAAAAGGCTGTAGATAAGCTAAACCAATTCCAAAAAGTCTTCAAAGAAGTTGAAAAGCTTAAGGAAGAATACAAGGAAAAGGTTGCCACCCTCGAAGCTGAAAAATTAGATGCTGAGAAACGCCTAAGAGGTAAGTGTTGTTAGCATAATACCTTTATTCCCAAGTTTATATATACCTAGGTATATGTAATTGTTGTACTTCTGTAGGGTCAAAAAGGTCATATGAGCTTTTGCAGAAGAAATTTATAGAGGGTGATGAAAACCTTTGATGGTCTCTTGCAGCTCTTCAGAAAGATGCAGAGGTGGTCGCCCAGTACGTGTACCCTGAAGAAAAACCACCTCGGTACCGAGATCTGGTGACTAGGCTACAAGGGCCACCCGGTCGATTAAAAGAGCATGCTCGACATGTTGCAGAGCTAGCCGGCGCACAAGTCCTAGCAATAGCAAAATCTCACATCCCCTGCATAGAGCTAGATGTGGTTGTAGAAGGTTTCCATGAAGATCTCTCTGACGAGCAATGTGAAGCCCTTGTGGCTGAAGCGCAAAAAATGACGCATGTATTAGCCGACCTAATAGAGCTAGATCCCTTACCCAAAGTGTAAGGAGTTGTAAGGCTTAATATAATGTATTACATCTCTGTTGCTGTAATATAACTAAGGTTCAATAGACCGCTAAGGTCTAGATTTATTACCAGTATTGTAATGAATTCTTGGGTCACGCTGCTTTGTATATGTATTGTATGAACTCGTGTTAAACACTCATAACCAATACACAACTCATGTCAGCCCTCTAAACAACGCTCCTAATAACCGATATGAACCATGGAGACTAAGAACTCACTCGGTCAAGCATATGCGAATTGGGAGAATTGCCTTGGTCCCCAACAGACGGCAAGAACCCTGGGGACTAAGTAACCCGCTTGGTCGACATGTGCGAGTTAGGGTGATAACAAGTATCAGAATTTGAGCCATGACTTAAACAATAACAACAATTATTCACAGAAATCATAAATTGCAAAACCAGATATCATGACCATAATGTATATATGTTCAGTAATAAAATAAAATAGAGTTATAATAAACTATAAATACTAGGCATAAAAGTGACGTAGCTGTGAAATGTTCCAGGAACTTTGAAGGTCCGACCCATCCTCATTCATCAATCGATAGGCGCCTGGCCGAGTGATTTCCTTTTCAATAAAAGGTCCTTCCCATGGAGCCGACAGCTTGTGCTTACCGACCTTAGACTGAACTTGCTTCAAAACCAAGTCACCGATGGAAAAACCTCGTGTTCGAACGTTTTTGTCGTGATAACATCGCAAGCTTTGCTGGTACTTTGCCGACCAAATTAAAGTGGCATCTCGCTACTCCTCTAACAATAACAAGTCGACACACCTATGGTCATTGGAGCTTTTTTCTTCATACGCTACCACACGTGGGGAGGCAAATAGAATCTCGGTTGGTAACATGGCTTCTGAGCCATAAACCAAAGAAAAAGGGGAGTGCCCGGTGGCATGACTTACGTTGGTTCTAAGACCCCAACAACACAGATGGCAATTCTCAAACCCACCATCGAGCGTACTTTTCCACCCGATCAAATATACGAGGTTTAATTCCAGAAAGCAGGAGGTCGTTTGCCCTCTCAACTTGGCCATTGCTCTGTGGATGGGCGGACGAGGCATAGCCAATCTTAAAGCCGACTCAGCCCACAAACTCTTTGAACTCCTCTGATGTGAATTGAGTACCGTTGTCAGTGATGATCTTATGTGGGGCACCGAACAGAGTGACTATTTTGGTCATGAACTCGATGGCCTTTTTTGCCGAAATCTTACCGACTGGCTTTGCTTCAATCCATTTAGAGAACTTGTCCACTGCTACAAAAAGGTGAGTAAAACCTCCTTGAGCCTTCATGAAGGGTCCAACAATATCTAAGCCCCATACTAAAAATGGCCAAGTTATTGGGATATTTTGAAGCTCTATGGTGGGTACGTGAATTTGGCGTGCAAAGAACTGACAGCCTTCACACTTTCGAACGATTTCCTTGGCATCAGCACCCGCAGTCGGCCAGTAAAACCCCTACCTTATTGCTTTGGCCGCAATTGTTGATGGGCCTGCGTGACCACATATGCCAGCATGGATATTTCCTAATATAACTCTGCCCACATCTTGTGACAAGCATTTCATCAGTACCCTATGTGGGCTTTGCTTGTACAAGAGAAGATCGACTATACAATAAGATCAAGACTTGCGAATGATTCGGAGGGCTTCGTCTTTGTCATGCGGTAGTGTGCCATGATCCAAATACTCAATGAAGGAAGTGCGCCAATCTACCTCAATGACAGCTACCTGCGGTGCTGCTCCCTCCTTTAGTGCCGACTGCTCCATAGTTTGCTAGGTTAGTACAGATGGCTTATGTAGATCATCGAGGAATACTCCATCAGGTATTTTAGATCTACTAGACCCAAGTTTGGCCAATTTGTCCGCCTCTTCGTTATACTTGTGCAGGACATGTTTATACTCGATGCCATCAAACTTGTCTTCGAGCTTCCGAACTTTAGTGCAGTAGGCTGTCATGCTTTCGTGGGAACAACACCACTCCTTTGTTACTTGATTAATTACTAGCACCGAGTCGCCAGAAACGCTTATTCTTTAGACACCAAGTGAGATAGCTGTCCAAAGTCCATGTAATAGCGCCTCATACTCTACGGTGTTGTTAGACACGCGGAAGTGCATTTGAAGAACATATCGCAACTTGGCTCCATCAGGAGATGTCAATATGACCCCTGCTCCGGCACCTTCCAGTTGTAAGGAACCGTCAAACACCATTTTCCAATAGCTTAATTCTTGCGGGTTTGGCGGTAACTCGCATTCTGTCCACTCGGCGATGAAGTCCGACAGAGCTTGACCTTTAATCAAGTCACGTGACTTAAAGGTGATATCATATGATCTAAGCTCGATGGCCCATTTGGCAATTTTCCCAGTGGCCTCTCTGTTGTGCAGCAATTCACCAAGGCCGAACGACGTGTGAACCTTAATTGGATGATTCTCAAAGTAATGCTTTAACTTCCGAGATGTCATTAGTAATGCATAAATTAATTTCTAAAGCTGGAAATAAATTGGTCGTTGCACCTTTTGAGCCTTGCCATCTTCCGCCCGTTCCACCGCCAACACAGTACTAACAACGTGTTTGGTTACAGAAATGTACAACTGCAAAGGTTCCTTTGGCTCTAGGGGAGTTAAGACCAGAGGACCACTAATGTAAGCCTTGAAATCATCTAAGGCTTTCTGCGCGTCATCATTCCAGATGAATGATTCTTGCTTCTTGAATAGCCGGAAAAAGGTAGCCCTCAAACACCAAGTCGTGATACAGACCGACTAAGTGCTGCCATACAACTAGTGAGATTTTGAATGTCCTTTTGTGAATGTGGGGGCCCATCCGCAATATGGCATTTACCTTTTCTGGATTAGCTTCAATCCCTCTATGTGATACTAAAAAGCCGAGTAATTTTCCTGATGGGACGCCAAAGACGCATTTTTTCCGGATTCAGCTTCATATTGTATTTCTAGAGGTTGCAGAATGTTTCGTCTAGGTCAGATATTAAGTCGGTGGAGAGCCGAGTCTTGACTACCACGTCATCTACGTAAGCTTCGACATTCCTTCCTATCTGGTTATCCAAGCATCACTGCATAGTCTGCTGGTAAGTGGTGCCCATGTTTTTCAGACCAAAGGGCATTGTTGTGTAACAGAATGCTCCGAATGGTGTGATGAATGAGGTTTTGAGCTGGTCAGATTGGTTTAAGGGAATCTGATGGTACCCTGAATAGGCATCTAAGAAGCACAACAATGCGCATCCAGCCGTCGAATGACCACTTGATCAATACATGGGAGGGTGAATGGATCTTTCGGACAAGCTTGATTAAGGCCTGTGTAATCCACGCATATCAACCACTCCTTATTCTTTTTCCGCACCAGGACTGGGTTGGCCAACCAGTCAGGGTGGAAGACTTCTTTAATAAAACCGACTACCAACAGTCGGTCGATTTATTTCCTAATCGCATCCTTTCAGTCTTGTGAGAATCGTCTAAGTCGTTGCCTTACCGACCTGGCGTTTTCATGAACGTGAAGTTTGTGCTCAGCCTTTTCCCTTGGAACACCTGGCATATTAGAAGGTTTCCATGCAAATATGTCTTTATTATTTCTAAGAAAAAGGATGAGCGCACTTTCCTATTTGTCACCTAGATTGACCCCGATATTGGTGGTCTTGGATACATCACTATCATCTAGGTTAATCTTCTTGGACTCCACGGCGTCCACCTGTACCGTGGCCTTCAGCGCCTTCTTGGGAGTAGGGTCAAGCATGGCCTCCTCAGTTGTTGCGATCGCTGCCTTCACCTCGACCAACTCTGATGCCGCCACCATCTTCTCCGTCAACTCGCAACTGCCGTTGTCACAGTCGTATGATGTTCGCACATCCGAGTGAAGTGAGATGACTCTGTTTGGTCCTGGTAGCTTCATCATCATATACGGATAATGAGGTACGGCCATGAATTTGGCGATGGCTGGCCGCCCTATGATGGCGTGGTAGGTAGAATCGAGGTCGGCGACCTCGAAGGTAATGCGCTCTGTCCTGTAGTTCTCCCGAGTGCCAAAAGTCACAGGCAGAGTGATTTGCCCCAGAGGGACTGTTTACATGCCTGGGATCACATCGTGAAACGGCGATCAACGTGGCTTGAGATCGGTCAAGGGTATGCCGAGCTCCTTGAAGGTTTTCACGAATAGGATGTCCAAACTGCTACCGCCATCTACCAGTACCCGATTTAGCCGAACTCGGTTAACAGTCGGCATTAGTACTAAGGGATATTTCCCGGGCCTGGGGATGAGATCCAGATGGTCCGACCGATCAAAAGTAATTGGGACCTCTGACCATCATAGATATTAAGGTACCGCTGGTGAGACCGAGTGGACCTCTCTGTAGAGGATCTTCTACTGGCGCTTCGAGTCTGCCGTGGACCTGCCACAAATGTAGTTAACCTCACGTTCGGGGTCTTGGAAGTCCTCCTTATCCTCATCTTGGTTATCCTTATCCGAGTCCTTCCTGCCGCCCTTGGGGACCCAGGGGCGTTCCTTGCAGACCTTCAAGGCATGATGGGCAAAATTCTTCAACTTAAAGCATTCTCTGGCTTTGTGAGCTCCATCGTGGAGCAGGCAAGGGCCATTAAGCATTTTGTCGAAGTCGTCCTGAGTGACCGGTTTCCTCCTGGTGGAACGCTCGGTGTTGGCAACTATTCGATCTTGCTTGCGCTTCCTGTCACCGTCTTTGCTGTAATTGGGTGGGCCCGACTGGTTCCTTGGGTTCGCTTCCTTGTACCAGCGAACTTGGAAGAGAGCCGAATTGCCCACAGCGTATTTGTCGGCCATGGTGAATAGTTCTTTGGCTGACAATCCGCCGGCGGCGTCTAACCTCCTAATCTTCTTTATCAGATCGTCATCACGAAGGCCACCTTGGAAGGCGGCGACGACCTGAGCATCCGAGATATTAGGGATGGTATTTTTCACTCGGCAAAAGCGTTGGATGTACTCTCGAAGTGGCTCCTGGTCCCGTTGCTTGATCCAGGCGAGCTCCTAGTGGTTCCCTAGCCTGTCGAAGGTGGCTTGAAAGTTGGCGATGAACTACCGACAGAGATCCGCACAGGAACTGATGGAATTGTCAGGCTGGTTGGTGAGCCAGGTTCGTGCCACCAGGGCCAAGCAGACGTGCAAGTAGTTGGGACTGCCGAGTGCTCGTATGGCTGTTGAATAGAAGTGTAGCCAGTCATGTGGATCTGTCTTGCCGTCATACTTCTCGATGCCTACTGGCTTGAAGCCGACTGGCCAGCTGACGATTCGAAGCTCCTGAGTGACGGCTCGAATGCCAGCCTCCTCATCATAGTCATCGGTGACCGGGGTCCGTTCTCGCTCGCAGCCAGGTCCTCGACGGGATCTGTCCTCGCGGTGGCCCTCGTCCCATAAATCACGGTAATGATCGTCTCTGGGTGGCTGCCGTCTGTTGTCACGTTCGTAGTCGACATAACCGCGCCGGCGTCGTTCATCTTCGTACTCTCGTCGGGCCGCGTCGTCACGCTCCTGGTATCTGTTGTCCAATCGGACCCGCGCATCACGTGGCGGTATGCCATTGCGTAGGTTGTCGCTCGGATGCCGATCATGTTACTCTACAATGGGCCTGCGCCTTGGGGCGGTAGGCGGGGTTGCCTGCCGGTTGGAGCGTTGCCGGTCTCTTCTCTCCTGGCTGGGTACCAAACTGGTGGCCCCAGACGTCGCCTTACTCGGTGTTGATTGTGCCGCATGCATCTCCAGTACTACCACGGCCCTGATGTGTGCTTTTAATTGGTTGACCTGAGGTGTCAACTCTGGGGAGACTTGGAGCAAGGGCTCTATGGTGCGCAAGAGGGCCGCTGCAGCCGTGATGTTGTGCTGTAGGGTTTTAAAGACGTCTTCACCATCAAGTTTTAAGGTGAGGTCTCCCATATCTAGGTTTTGCACGACTTGGGGTCTCTGCTGAGCATCCGGTCTACGAAGCGGGGGAGTGGCGGCATTGGGATCGTCATCTTCAAGATCGGTTATATGTCCATCTGGTATGGCGCGGCGTGCGGCAGCCACCGCTGACATTTCTCCGTCAGTCCCTCCTTGGGCTGCAGTGCCACCATGAATACCTCGTGGTAATCTAAGGAGGAACTTTCTTAATTGCTCAGCCCTTCGATCAAGTCCAGGACTGACTTGTTTTCAAGGCCAATTGTTGCAACGAATCTTGATTCGTCAAAAAAATTGGGATCTTCATCCGACTGATCCACATGAGGAGTCAGGAGATCAACCGTAGTAAGGTCCGCTGTCACCGCGTTGTCGAGGCCGAGCGAGAACCGGCTGACTGGAACAATCCATTCGGCCATCGAAGCTTTGCTGGTGCCTGAGTTTGAAGGCATGGTGGCCGCCGAACGGGCCACGTGATCTTGCTCGACGAGGTTCCCGTACTGATTGGCGACGAGGCTGACGGTACCAAAGCGGATCTTGTCTCCCGGGCGAAACTTGATGTCGACAAAAGCCATCGATTTCGGCGAAGCTGAACTCAACGCGTCCCCTTCCTGGCGTGCCAACTGTCATGAGATATTCTCGATAGTAGTTCTAGATATGCGTATGAGTATGAAAGATCGATGGACACAGGACACAACGTTTATACAGGTTTGGGCCTTTCGAAGGATAATAATCCTACGTCCTGTTTGGTGTTTCTATATTGCTAGGATTCGCACTGGAATTAGGGTTCCAATACAAGTCTGTCTCTTGCCGAAGGCCCCCTGCCCCCCTTATATATCCGAAGGGTAGGGGTTCACATGGTAGTCTTTTAGTCGGTTATAACAGATCCTATCTATCCAACATATCTGCTAACCTAACTTGCTGCTTACTCAAACAAGAATCTAAGTAAATATCTTCATGGCCAAATACACCATAGCCGAGCCCTCGACCCACTCGGCCAATTAGCCGAGTGGTTAGGTATCCCGGGTTTATATGTCCCACAATTTTTGTGTAGCATCATGTTCAAAATCACGGAGGATGCATGTAGTATTTTCCCATGACTCATAGTCAAAACTTGTCTCATGAATGCCAAAAGATTGAGACTAAAAAAAAAATAAAAGGGATGTAACAGCTTCTTGCAAAAGATATACAGAAAAATTAAAAGAATGTGATAGCTTCTTACAAAAGCAATACTGAAAAAAATTCTCTTATCTAGACAACATAAATACTAACTCAAAAAAAGAAATAAAATTACTGATACAAAAAAGTGGCAACTTGATAGAAAAAAAAGGAACCTCAACATTCATCGCATTAGAAGTGCCAACTCCATCGGGTGGTTGTGGAGGAAAAGGAGGATCTATGTTAGAAGGTTCAACCTGCAACACCCCCCCCCCCCCCCCCCACGCCTAATAAAAAATCACCATGTTGTTTCCAATCAAAATAATATGAAAAATACTGATTGAAAAAAAGAAAAGTAACCTGGGAGGACTGTGCTTGAGCATGCTCCTGACTAGAATTGACATTTTCATCAGGTAGTGGTGGACGCGGAGGGTGTAGGTTAGAGGGTTCAGTCTGGACTCCAGAATTCATAACATAAAAAAAATAAGAATGAGAAAGAGAAAAGGCACATAAATTACTCATTACTCAAAACAGTTATGAAGATGATTGATGTAAAAAATTACTGACAATTGTGCCATAAATTATAGCCAATACTAAAAGGCAATTACTTATTGCACCAATTAAATAAAAAAGTGTTACTCATTCCATGAAATTACTATGTCTACTATATTCAAAGTGTCATGCATACTTATTATGTCTACTATATTTAAACTGATTAGTATAATTCTTACTGATCCTAAACAATTACTGAAAAGTGTTACTCATTCCATGAAATTACTGACCTTGTCATAAATACTTATTATCTCTAGTGTATTTAAACTAATCAGTATAATTCTTACTGATCCTAAAAATTTACTTACGCTTGGCATAAAAATTACTCACACCTCTTGTAATGGCTTATCATGAAAATTACTGACAAAAATATAACAGTAAAAGGAGTTATCATATAAATTACTGACACTACTTAAAATTACTGACAAATGAAAAAACAAATACTGACCGCAACTCCTGAAGATTCTACATTTCCTTCCTCGGATCCATCTATTGTTCTCTGCCTCTTAGAAGCCAGTGATTCTGATGCCTGCAAAACAAAGGGAGGTCAAACAGAATTACTAAGTGATGAGATAATACCATACAATTACAAAAAAAAAGATATAAGGAAATAGACAAGTAAAACTTATAGAAGCACGATGCTTTGCACGCTGCATTCTAGGTGATTGAACAGATTCATCAATAGATTGAGAATGACCAAGGATTCCCCTTATATCAGAGACAATCTTAATCTGGGCATCCAACACATCTTTCTTTCCCCTGAGAAAAATTTTCATGCCTTCTTCCATCATAGCTGCTCCACTTTCTACTCGACTATCATACTGCGAAAGAGCTGAAGAAAGAGCTTGCTTTTGATGATCATCTGTGAAGGATTTCAAGCACCCGTCAAGCAAGGGTTGCAACTTTAGAAGGTCAGCAGGCATAGTGTGAAAACTGGACTGCCCAGTGGGTCGTCGCTGAGGGCTGCGAGGATTGGCAGCAAGCGGTGTGGGTGGAGGTCGAGAATCAGTTGTAGCCTGACGAGCACGAGGGGCTGGTGGAGGCTGAGCAGGTGCATCTGTGCCTTTCTTTTGGCCTGGATTAGTGTCATGTCCACCCCGTATGACACCCCTGACTCGCACAACACTGAAAGAATCACCACTGCACTCTTGATTGTCGCCCCTTGCATCAAAATGATCACGGCAGACACGGGCATTTTCATAGCAAGTGCCAGCTTTATCCCTCAACAACATTCATATAAAAAGCAAAAAAAGACATGGTAAGGGCAAAAAAAGGATATATATAGTGAAACATAACAAAATGCAAACAATATGTGCAAATGGGAAAATACTAGAATAAGCATAAGGGCTTACAGGTAATTGGCCATATGAAACTGAACCATTGCTGTTAACCTTCTTGTCAGCCTTGACAATTTTGTCAATTACAGTAGAAGTAAAGAAGCTTGCGCGAGGTGTTACTGAACAATCAACAATCATATCGCTACACCTCAGGTTGTCGAGATAATATACCTACAGACAGACATGGGACATAAAAAATTACTGACAGCAATATGTAGATCACTAGGAATAAAATAGTGACAGAATTACTGGAAGCAAATATGAAAAATGCCAATAAATTACTGAACCACATTAGACATGATAAATTACTGACAGCAAATCTAAAATGTAAAAATAACAGAAATGTTACTGATAATATGTAAAAATAACAAAAATTACTGAAAGACATAGGACATAAAAAAATTGCTATCAACAATATGTAAATTACTGGGCATAGTTACAAAATTACTGGGAGCAAAACTAAATAACACAAGGTTGCTGCCAAAATGAAGTAAAGAATAACAATAAGTAATTATTACTGACAATATGTAAAAATAACAAAAATTACTGAAAGACATGAGACATAAAAAAATAATTAGAATGACTTACAATGAGAAATGCAACAGATCCCTGCAACGCGGGTGCCGCCAAATCACGATCCCTGTTCTTCCACTTCATTGCCTTCGCTTTCAAATCAGAAAGCAGGGCCTTGCACCAATTAATCTTCGCCAATTGATTCAAATTCTTGCAATATAGATAATCGGCTCCAGAGATATTGGATGAGGTAGTAGGAAATTACAAGCCATTGAACAACAACATGAAAAAGCACTTGACAGTCCAGTCATCACAATTCGGCATGGCAGCAAAATGCTCAATTATCCACCTAGGTACATCATTCTTGCCAAGCTTTGCATAGCTCTTGGACTTGGCAGCATCTTTTTTCTTGGCACCACCTTTCGCAATCTCGCAATCTGAGCCCCTTCATTCCAGACAGTTTCACACATTTGCTTCATGCCTTTGGAGTCACACATCTGCCTCAAAACACCAAGAGCTTTCTTGCTATCCTGAAAACTAAAATCTAGCACGTCATCACTGTCAAGTGGAAGACCAATGACATCATGCACAACTTGCTCTGTTAATAATAAAATTTCTTCCCCAACTTCCATACGAAATGGATCAAACTTTATATGTTTCATAAGATACATTGCAAGGGCTCTGTCGTTGATGCCATCACACCTAAACTTCAAGAATTCACCAAAACATAGTTCGGTGAGTCTTTTCTTCATTGCATCATTCATCTGTTGTACTATATCTACAATAGTTCCAGGAGAGCACCGAATAGTCACATAATATCCTTCCTTCAGAAGCTGCAAATCAAAATTAAACGTACAAAATTAAACATACAAAACAAGAAGACAAAATATATATAGAATGATCATCACATAACAAAAGAATTTGGGACTTGCTAATTTTCAGCTGACTGAAAGTTTGGGCAACTTTCGGTCACCTCTTTGGGCCATTAGATCTACATCCAATGGTTTGTAATTATTATACTTATAATTCTACAAAAGAAAAAATAAAACACAAAGTAACAAACCATTGACTGAAAGCTTTCAGCTGATTGAAAACTAGGAAATATGAAAAAATTTACATCCTTAAAACTTGAGTGATCAAGTAAGTGTATATCACAAAGTTCTATATATAAAAAGAAGGATATAGTCCAAACAAACACCATACAAAAAAACTAACCAAATAAAACAAAAAGCAATCACATTTAAAAAATATAATTACTGCTGACAAACAAATACAAAGGGATATTCTAGTTAAAAAAATTGTTTCATGTAACAGAAAAAACAGGCAAAAGATAACCTAAAAATGGAACTGTTTATGTACTAATCACACATTGCTGGGTATTAAACTAAATTACTGAAAATAAACTACTGAACATAAACTAGAATTACTGAATATGCAAATGAAAATACTGGTATATTTAATAAATTACTGGTTGTAAAAAGACAACATAAGTACCTCCTCTGGATCACTGTCTTCACCATTGCTATCACCCCTCTCTTGGTCAATGACTGATTTGCCCTGATCAAAGAACAACCATGTAAAAAAAAGCATATTATAACAAACTCATACAAGAAAAAGAAAGCATGTACCTTGTCGATATTAACAGATTTAGGAGGATTATTATTCTCTTGTTCATCCTCCCGAGTAGAAGTATTGCTCGGATGAGATGGTCCCAAAAAAGGACCTCTAATCTTCCTAACACATATATGCGGTCGACGTTCTATAGGAGATATATCAAAATCTGAATTATCTTCATGACCGTGGCTATGAACGGGTGACTGATTATCACCTTCCATCCTTCAACAAACCTAATAAAAAAAATTACTGAAATTACAGCTAGCACAAATTACTGAAACAAAGAAATACAACAATTTATTAAATAATAAAAAATTACCATGGCATCAAATATTACTGGAACAAAAACTACTAATAACACTAATTATGTTCAACTGCTCCACCAAAATCACAGAAGCAAAATAACACAAAAAATCAATATAATAACTCCTCTTTGATCCAAACAAAACTCTAGTATAATTACAAAATCCTTAAAATACAAACACACAAACAAGATATTGTTGTGGATCATTCTCTTCTATATGGAATAGATTTACTGCAAGAAAAATTACTAAATCAAAAATAGCTTTGGCTAAGATAATAATTACTGAGCATTACAATAATTACTGAGAATTACATAATAGATCCTGAGAATTACATGATAATTACTGAGGACTTCATCAAGTGCAGACATGAGGAATACTGAAGAGACAAATTTTACTATGGTTTAAAGACATAAAATTACTAATAACACTAATTATTGATGATAAAACAAATTACTAATAAGCATATGTACTGGAATTAATGAGCACAATCATATGGAAAATTCATAATAACTGCTCTTTGGTCCATGCAAAACTCTTATATAATTATAAAATCCTAAAAAATCAAACAAAAAAATAGGATACTATTGTGGATGATTCTCATCTGTATGGAACAAATTTACTGGAAGAAAAATTACTAAATGAAAAAATTGATTTGGAAAAAACAATAATTACTAAGCATTACAATAATTACTGAACAACTTCATCACGACAGACATGAAATTGTTGAAGATTACAACTTAGCAGAAAAGTGTAAAATCACTGAGAACATATGGCAAAACAGGATATGTTGCACCAATTACTGACCAACTAATCAGCAGCAACCACAACAAATAGAATAGAAATACTAAAAATGAAGCAGACAAACAAGAAAGGATACACATAAAATATTGAATAATCAATAGCCCGATTTCTCCTAGAGATAAAACTGAGAATGCAAAAATTACTAAAAGTACTCAAAAAGTAAAAAATTACTAAGAATTCATAATTAATATAGAGGAATTATTGCTCAATTATTTCTCAATTGCTAAAAAAAAATCAGCATAACCAAAGGGGGATCAGTGGATAGTATGTCATACCTTCATTAAACAATATTCCTAAGAAACTGTCGCACAAATCAAAATATCACTACTACTCTAACACCACATATAATGGAACTGCTCTAGCATGAGATCAACATCCTCAAAATCTAGCACAATATACATGACAATATTAATACAAGCACGCATCACACTGATGAAATCAAATAACAATCACGAAGTAGAGATGGGAAAACAAAACCCTAGAGTTACCGTAATCACGCACCCACCGGTCGCCGCACTGCACCTCCGACCAAAACCCTAGAGTTAACCCAAATCCGAGCGCCGCCGCACGCCAAACCTAACTTCCGACGTCTACAACCGCCTCGACGGATCACCAATTTTGCAGGGCGAGAAAGCAAGGGGGGTCGGGAAGCGCACCACAGGAACCGAAGACGGTAGGATGAAAGCATGTGTCGTCATCGTCGTTGGCCTCGGCCACCAACTCATGGGCACGCGCTTCCGCACCTCCGATCTCGTCGCCGACTTCAACCGCCTCGCGGATCTAGGGTCTCACGGCAGATGGGGAACTTGACACGGGAGTCGAAGACGCTCGCGGGAGCCCTAGTTGCCGCCGCCTAAGCCTCAGCACCGCCTCCGCCGATGTAACCGCCTCGCCGCAGCGGACGCAAATCGATTGAGGAATAGGGGAAGAAAATGACTGATGAGTGGGCCCAGATGAAGACAAGATGCAATTTATATGTCGGTGATGGGTAGAAGATGGGTTAACGGGTTGCGCCCGGAACGGGACTCCGGGCGTGCGTGGGGGAGTTTGGGCTGGTTCGGTCGGACCGGATCTGGTTGGTTGGGTTGGTTGGCTGGCTAGTTGGACTACACTTAGGTGTAGAATAATTCCATTCTACTCCCAAGTGTAGTTACTCCCACGTTCAAAAAACCACCTTGGGTATGTGTTCATACCCATTTATCATTTTGAGTATATACACATACTTAAAATATGATTTATGAGAGTGATAACCATAATTTTTTTTGAAGGGTCTTTAAGTTATAAACATATGAATATATATCATATTTACTGCTATATAAAAGTAAATATGTCTTCATAATTCATATATCACAACAAAAAAAAAAGTGAGTATGTCCATATAACCTCTAGTATGACTACATACTACATTTAGAAACATCAAGTATGTAATAATACTCTCTAAATTGTGAGATATATATATGGGAGTAGCTACTCCGGAGAGTAGGAAAAATACCTCATATATATATATATATATATATATATATGGGTCGCTGTACCGCGCCAGCGCTCCACCCGATCCCAACCATTTCTAAACCGGCTCCACCCCCACGCGCGGACGCCTTTCCCAAGTCCACGAGCCCACGTCTCGCCCGAGGCAGGCTATCCAGCCACGTTGTATTTTTCTTTTTCGTTTTTTTTTCTTGCAAACCGTCTGTTAGCTATTTTTTTTACAGTAAAACTCACTGATACTATGACAGGGAATATCACTTACGTCTTTCTGCGCTTTGAAGCTTGTATACATTGCAATTGCAGTGTATCAGTTATGGAAAAATTTAATGGTTTTTTTTACTGTTGACGTGATTTCAACAGCTGATCTTCGTCATATCAAATTAGAATAGTTACATTTTTCCAAAAGCAAAATGGCTAAATGTTAATCAGCACTTCCAAATGGCATTATATGAAGGACCAGTGAACTACTCTTTCAATGGAAAAGAAAAGCCACAAGTGAAAATATCAATGATGATGAAGAGTTGAGAAAAAGATTGACAAGACCATTAAAACATGCTGGTAGCATATTTCAGAATGGAGCACCCAGACAAGTTTTGAAACTTTTAATTATGTCCTAGAAAAGTTAGAAACAAGAAGAATATCAAGGCTTAGTTCCAGCCAACAAAAATAAGAGGAAGAGCATAAACTAAACAAGAAATGAAGTTCACAAAACTATTGCGAGGTCCTCTACATTTTACAGCTGAGTTATATGTCCACATTTACTATACTGGAGTACAGGATTCATACAAATAGAGGGAACAAATTAGAATGTGAAAACCCGAATATATTCAGAGGATAATACAAAATGTGACCCTGGAGCTGACTGGCACTACACCAAAATCCATGGATGCATTGGCAGCTGTCTTTCCACTAACTACACTGAGAGCATTTCAACCTTACACGGTCCATTGCCCACTTTCCATCATCACCTGAAATGATCACAGTGAGTACAATAGTAAATTTATGGCTCTTTTATGGAACAACATAAAACTACTAACAAATATATCTAGGAACACAACACATACTTATTGAATTGATTAGATGGAGAAATAAAATTTGTGAGCCTATGAATGAGCAATAAGGAAAACCTTCAAAATAACAAGAACATCTACTATTAAGAATGAGCTAGACAGGCAATATAACCAGGAAATCATGTAGCAAGAAGGTCTGGATAGTGAATGAAACAGGATCTGTTGAAGCATTCAAGCCTCTTTACTGCTCAAATATAAATAATAAGCACGCAGGTCTTCTTAGATTTTTGCCCAGGAAGCCTATAACCCACAAGGTTACCTTCAGATGGGAGTCACAAGGTACTAGCAGGCTGCAAAGGGTTCCAATGGTCGAAAGGCTGCTAGCATTGTGTGGCGAGTAAAGCACAGGTTGTTGGGCCTGCTGCTATCAACAATATATTCCGTACATCAATAGAGCAACTGCAAATTTGATTAGGTGCTTGATTTTGAGATAAAACTTAGCGAATGTGGCAGATTTGTCAAGAATTTGTTGGAAAAAACCAAAAGATATGTCCAACTACAATCTTCATCTCCATAAAGCATTTTTATTCGGCACATGGTAAGCTCATTAGTTTGATAACACATCACAAAATATACTTATAAGATTGCATACTGGTCATTTTTCTTGGGCATTGATGCTAGTATGTACAGTAAAATTGTGATAGCTTTAAAAACAGGCCACACTGCTCCTTCGCCTAAGCTAGTCATCCATGCCGACATGGCCAACACGAGCATGAATTGCTCACCTTTGAATACAGAAGGTGCAGCCCACTCCATCTGATCAGCGTCAGAACATGCTTGCAAGCTGCAAACAGCAGATGCTACTGGATTTCGATCTCTTCTCCAGATCTGCGTACAAGGAAAGGAAACAGATTGGGCTAATACATACGAGAGAGAGAGAGAGAGAGAGAGAGAGAGAGCATGCTGCTGTTACCAATGTATTGTGAAGGTAGAAATCATGTCCTGGCAAATACTCAAGCACGGACCACAACCATCTGGTGAAATTGCCGGTCAATCCATGAGAAAATAAAATAAAAAAACAAAGTGGAAACATTATAGTTTAAGGGAAAGGATTCTGTTACACGTTAAAACAATCCTACTAATCTGCAGTAAACAAGAGATGGCTAATCACCTAACCCTCAACAGAAAGAGCTTGAAGAACACACTAATTGCTCCAGTGACTCAAAACCTACCAAATCAGGATCCAAAGGACAAGTAAGGCGCAGAATATAGGATGGGATATGTTGAAACGTTCATGCCTATTTACTGCTCAAACAATACTACATAAGCAATCAGCTACATCCAAAATTTCACACAGGAGGTATTATCAACCACAATAATCATATCAGCAGTAGTTAACAGTCATGATACGGAGATTTAATTTCTGAAGGCCTCGTTATCTCGTTTTTTAGAAATCTGAATATCATGGAAACGAAATTAAGAAAAGGAGCTCTAGGTTACCTTCATCTGATAACCGTACCAGAGCTCCACCTTACAGTACTACATTAGCAACATTAAATAATTAAAAAAATGGATATGAGAATCTCATGACCATTACAGTAACACTTGTTAGTAGCTTTGTTTTTGTATATACACAGCTGCAAAAGGTGGGCTAATCAGGCAGATGGTAATTAGATAACACCAAAGAAATTACCTCTAGATCCCTCGCAAGAATATATTGGCATTTCAATAAATCAGAAAAACATCTTGGCTTAATGAGCAATGAACACACTATTGAGAAAAGAATTATAATTTGCATTCAGATGCATGCAATTAGGCATACTGCCACAATAATACAATGTTAAACCCCAGATTTCATAATAGAATTTGGTGAATGTGGCATATTTCTCAAGAATTTCTGTGATAAAAAGCAAAGTCAGGTCCAATACAATCTTTGTGTCCGCAAAGAATTTTATCCGACACACGGTAAGCTAGTTAGCTTTACAACATTTAAGATTAGAATATGTAAGATTGCAAACTGAAGTATCATTTGTCCCTGAGGCAGTGATGCTAGTCGTATATATACTAACAAACTATGATAGATTTAAAAGCAAGCTGAGCTGTGCCTCCGCATAGGCTAGTCATGCAGGCTGTCATGGGCAGCACGAGCATTGTGCTTCATCGATTGCTCATGATTGCAGGACGTGCACTCCACAAGACAGTTGGGATGAGTGCAAGTCTGTAGCCAAAAGAAAAAAAAAAACCATGACCACAAACAAAATCACTGGACTAGGCATTCTTACAAACAGGCACTGTGCACCTGTAGATCGAGCAAGCAACCAAAGCAGAAATATATAAATCTGTGCGATATAAGATGCTATCAGGACCTTTAGGCCATATAATTTCCGCGTATCCAAAAAAAAACACTAATCAAACCTCAGATTGTTGAGATCTGCACCTCGTAGATCAGAAACCAGAGGGAGGACGGGTCAAAAAGGTTACGAACAATACTTACAGGTACAGATCAGACTATCAGAGAGCCATTTTGACGTGACCATTGAAGACGAACCGGCACCGCAGGAAGACAGAGCATCTTGTTGGTCAGCCTGAGTGTAGTTGCAGCTGGCATAGTGGTGCCGTGTTTCCCTATTTGTGAATCTGACCGTAGAAACAGGGAGCGTAGGGCGGATGCATGAACCTAGCAAATTAAAAACGAATTGGGGGATTGTCAAGCATAGGCCTCCGATTCATCCACTAATACCGTGAAAATAAGAACAATTTGGGGAATCAAATCACCATGTATGCACCTGCTAATCCTGGAGGACCGTTGCCGCCTCAAAAAAAGGCCTAACCTGTGATGAATGAATCCACGATGGGAGAGGATACGAGGCGAATGTAGGTACATGAGTTAATAGATTTGGGTCTTCTCCGGTGTTGGGTCCATGGAGGTTGTTCTTCAGGGCGCCGAGAGGAGAACGACGAATGGGTGGCGAGAGGCGAAAAAATTGGCTAGGTCGTGGGGATAGTGGCGTACGCTGCAGCTGTTGCGGTTGCCAAAGCCGAGCCGGACGGGAGGTGACAGACTAACGGGCCGTGCGCTTGGTGGGCTGGCTCGAACCGGGCACTGGGGTCCGGGTGAAACGTGTTGGGATGGGTGGGTCAGCATGGCCAGTCTGAGCTCAGTCCGATGGCTGATTTGGGTCCGGCTACAGAATTAGTTATTCTGTAGCCAGATATAGATAATATATTCACTATATATATATATAGGGTTATGTTATTTAGCACTTTTACTGTGATCATAAATTTTTTACACTCAACTATAAATGTTTCATCTTATAACCATAAAATTATGAAAAATGTTTTTCGCAACCATAAAATTTTTACACCGTGACCATAAAATTTTGTGTTGTTTTCACAACCATAAATATTTCAGTCTTGACCATAAACTTTTTATTGTGCTAAATAACATATTTTAGTTGTTGTGTTAAATAGAAGTTCAATATATATATATATATATATATATATATATATGGTAATTCCATTCTACTCCCAAGTGTAATTACTCCCACGTTCAAAAAACCACTTTGGGTATGTGTTCATACCCATTTATCATTTTGAGTATATACACATAATTAAAACATGATTTTTGAGAGTGATAACCAGAATTTTTTTTGAAGGGTTTTTAAGTTATAAACATATGAACATATATCATATTTACTGTTATATAAAAGTAAGTATGTCTTCATACTTCATATATCACAACAAAAAAAAATGAGTATATCCACATACCCTCTAGTATGACTACATACTACATTTAGAAATGTCAAGTATGTAATGATACTCTCTAGATTGTGAGATATACATGCGGAAGTAACTACTCCTAAGAGTAGAAAAAATACCTCATATATATATATATATATATATATATATGGCAGCGCTAAATCTCAGCAGGGTGTGGTATATTAAGTCACACCCCAGCAACCCTTCCGCACAACCTAAGCATCCAGCCACTCACAAACGCATGCATGCATGTATTTATTTGTCTAGACACCCGACTCCCTAGTTACCGCTGTTTATTGCATGCTGCTCACGTCTTAATCACAGCTATTATTTGTCATGTTAATTACTATTTTAGCTACCACGCCAGACAAGGTATTCCAAATTAATCTCACAATCACGAAATCTCATGCAATAACCAAAAACATGCATGTGAGATCATAATATTTTAGTTGACATATCTGTTTTTATGGTTAGGAATATCACACCAACTTTTTACTATTGTACCAGATGCTTTTGAATCAAAGATACAGACCCAACAAACATGCATGTGTCGGACTCATGCTGCAAAATCAGGTTTCCATTTATCCTCACGTACCTTGGCCCGATCATGCATGTATGAATTAGGAAACCAATTGATCACGGTTGTTAGCTATATGAGATTATAAATTTTTTTTATTTTGGATTATAATTGTCTTGTTGCTCCACGATTTCCTCATATGCTCTTTTAGTGATCAAATTATAGGCGGTTCTTGACATAGGAATAGGAAACCATAATGTCCCAATGTGATCATAAAATACACACACACACACACACACACACACACACACATATATATATATATATATATATATGCAAACTCACAAATTGTATGACAAAACTTGTGCACACTATCGAGACCTTGTGGTGATTGCATTTTACAGTTAAAACTCAACTACATAAGAGAAAACAAGTGTTTAATGATCAACCACCTACAAGTTTTGAGACAGCAAAGTGTGGATCCTTAGTAAAAATGTAGGGTTTATGATTTCGTTTGCTTTAACTTGAGACTTAGACTTTTGGAGGAACTGCAAGTCGTCGGACATGTCCGATGATCATCGGACTTGTCCGATACGTCGGACTTGTCCGATGTCCATTGACTTGTCCGATGACTCGCAGTTTCTCCAAAAACCTAGATCCTCCATAAATCCACCTACCACTAGCGACCAAACTTTGTCTACTCCAACTACAACATGCTAGAAGCTATCTCCATGGATCAAAAGTGCAAGGAAAAAGGATTTGGAAACTAGCATTACCCTAGAACCCTAACCCTAAGGGAGAGAGAGGGAAATAGGGGAAAACCTTATAAAAACAATGGGGGATCCGACTTTGCCGATGGAGGAGGACCTCTTGACCTCCAAACTTGCTCCAATGGATGGTGGGAGAGGGAGATCGCCTTGGGGACACCTTTGGGGGAGTTCTTGAGGAGAGAGAACATGAGGGAGGTGAATGAGGGGGTGTTGACTGAAGGGGTAAGTCAGGCTGGGTTAAAAGGGTGAAAGCTGGACCGTCGGACTTGTCTGACGGCCGTCAGACTTATCCGATAGGGTCGGACTTGTCCGACGGGCATCGGACTTGTCCGATGAAGCGTGTCAATAGGAGGAAGCAGACAGGGCTAGGGATAGTTTGAAGCAAGTAAGTGTAGATGAAGATGGACATAAAGGATTCTTGCCAGCATATGGTCAGCCAATCAATCAACCATTCAAAACTATGACCATATTATGACTAGACTGATCAAGAGATCAAGAACCAAGGAACAACAAGCACAAACAAACAAGTTTTGACATAAAACCAAGTTTTTGCAATAATTGAACAATCAACAATCAGATGTGCACATCCTCTACATCACATTGCTAGAGTCAAGAATATTTAGTTCACTCCTAAGATAGCAAAATCTCTTCTTATCTAGTGGCTTGGTGAATATATTAGCTAGTTGATCTTCGGTTCGCACATGACTTACTTCTATATCTCCCTTGATAGAATGATCTCTCAAAAAGTGATGGCGGATATCTATATGCTTTGTGCGCGAATGCTCAATGGGGTTATAAGCAAGCTTTATGGCACTCTCATTGTACATAGGAGTGGAACACGGTTCAACTTGTAACCGTAGTCCCTTAGAGTTTGTCTCATCCAAAGTAGTTGTGCACAACAACTACCGGCTGCAATATACTCCGCTTCGGTGGTGGAAAGTGTAACGGAATTTTGTTTCTTGGATGACCATGACACTAGGGACCTACCCAGAATTGACATGTCCCGGAGGTGCTCTTTCTATCTGCCTTATCCCCGACATAATCCGCATCGGAATAGCCCAAAAGGTTGAACTTTGAACCCTTGGGGTACCAAAGCCCTAGGTTGGGTGTGTGAACCAAATATCTCAAAATTCTTTTAATGGCCACCATGTGACACTCCATAGGAGCGGCTTGAAAACGTGCACACATACACACACTAAGCATGATATCGGGCCTAGATGCACAAAGATAAAGCAAAGAGCCTATCATGGAGCGGTAAACCTTTTGATCAACGGGCTTATCCTTTTTGTTGAGGTCGATGTGTCCATTTGTTGGCATGGGAGTTTTGATGGGCTTGGCCTTGTCCATGTCAAACTTCTTCAATAAGTCTTGAGTGTACTTGGCTTCACATATGAAGGTGTCCTCCTTGAGTTGCCTCACTTGGAAGCCTAGAAAGTATGTCAACTCCCCCATCATGGACATCTCAAACCTCTTGGTCATTATCTTGCTAAACTCATCACAAAAGTTTGGGTTAGTAGAACCAAATATAATGTCATCGACATATATTTGGCACACAAAGATATTATTGCCAAAATGCTTGGTGAAGAGGGTTGCATCGGCCTTGCCAATGACAAAACCCTTTTTAACAAGAAAATCCCTAAGGCATTCATACCATGCTCTTGGAGCTTGCTTAAGCCCATAGAGCGCGTTATGGAGCTTGAAAACATGATTAGGATACTTTGGATCTTCAAAACCTGGTGGTTGCTCCACATACACCTCTTCCTTGATTGGCCCATTGAGGAATGCACTTTTCACATCCATTTGGTATAACTTAAAATCATGGTGAGTAGTAAAAGCAAGTAATATTCTAATAGATTCAAGCCTTGCTACGGGGCCATAGGTTTGATCAAAATCCAAACCTTTCACTTGTGAATACCCCTTTGCCACGAGCCTTGCCTTGTTTCTTGTCACAACACCATCTTCATTTTGTTTGTTGCAAAACACCCACTTGGTGCCCACAACATTCTTGTTCTTTGGCCTTTCCTCCAATGTCCACACTTCATTTCTTGTGAAGTTGTTCAATTCTTCTTGCATGGCCATCACCCAATCTGAATCCTCAAGTGCTTGTTCTACTCTAAATGGCTCCATAGAAGAGACAAAAGAGTAATGTTCACAAAAATTACTAACTCGAGACCTAGTGATTACCCCCTTGTCAATGTCTCCAAGAATTTGTTCGACGGGGTGATCATGTTGTACACTTTGATGCACTCTTGGGTGTGGTGGATGTGAGCTTCCTTGACCACCATCTTTATCAACCTCTTGATCATGTCTTTGAGAGTCATCACTTGATGCTTGTTCATGATCCCCGACATCTTGATTTTGACCATTTGCATGATCAATTTCTTTATTTTCATGATGCTTATGTTGTCTTGAGGGAGAGGGTTGACTTTCAACACTTGATGTTTCTTGTGGTCCCACATCACCAATGGCCATCCTTTTTATTGCATTTCTAGGATCTTCATTATCTACATCATCAATAGCAACTTGCTCCTCTTGAGAGTCATTAGATTCATCAAATGTCACGTCACGTGAAATTTCAACACAACCGGTGATTTTGTTGAACACACGATAGGCATGAACATTCGACCCGTAACCAAGCAGGAAACCTTCATCAACTTTTGGAGCAAACTTTGAAGTCTTGGGTTTCTTGTTTAGCATAAAATATTTGCTCCCAAAAACACGAAAGTAGGAAATATTAGGCTTGTTACCGGTTAGTAGCTTATATGGTGTTTTCTTCAAGAGTCGGTGGAGATACAACCGGTTGGAGGCATGGCATATGGTGTTGATGGATTCGGCCCAAAAGCGATCGGACGTCTTGTATTCATCTAGCATTGTTCTTGCCATCTCAATGAGTGTGCGGTTCTTTCTTTCGGTCACCCCATTTTGTTGAGGGGTGTAGGGTGCCGAAAATTCATGCTTGATGCCTTCTTCATCAAGGTACTCCTCAACTTGAGTGTTTTTGAACTCGGTGCCGTTGTCACTTCTTATCTTCTTGATCTTCACTTCATATTCATTTTGTGCTCTTCTCATGAATGTCTTGAGCACATCCTTTACTTCACCTTTATCATGCAAAAAGAATACCCACGTGAAGCGAGAAAAATCATCAATAATTACAAGACCGTATTTGTGACCGCCAATGCTTATGTAGGAGACGGGTCCAAAAAGATCCATGTGCAACATCTCCAATGGTCTTGTGGTGATCATCATGTTCTTCGCGGGGTGTGACACTCCAACTTGTTTTCCCGCTTGACAAGCACTACAAATTCTATCTTTCTCAAAGCAAACATCGGTTAGTCCTATGATGTGGCCGCCCTTTTGGAGTTTGTGAAGATTTCTCATACCAACATAGGCAAGCCTTCTATGCCACAACCACCCCATGTTGGACTTTGCTAATAAGCATGTACCAAGTCTAGCCTCATCCGTAGAGAAATCCACAACATAAAGCTTTCCTTTAAGCACACCCTTAAAAGCAATCGAGCCATCACTCCTCTTATAGACGGTCACACCACATTCATTGAACAAATAATCATAGCCCATTTTACAAAATTATGAGATGTACAAAAGATTGAAGTCAACGTGATCAACGAGCATAACCTTAGAAAGAGAATACGAGGGAGTGAGAGGGACTTTACCATACCTAGTACTTGTCCCGTTCCGTTGTCACCAAACGTGATGTACTCATTGTTGTTGTGACTTGGCTCAAATGACTTGAACATCTTTTTGTCTCTGGTCATATGATTAGTGCATCCACTATCAATTACCCAACTTGACCCTCCGGAGACATAGTCCTACAAAACAAGTTAAGCTTTATTTTTAGGTACCTAAATTTTCTTGGGTCCTTTCACATTAGTCACAAGTACTTTGGGAACCCACACACAAGCCTTTGGCCTCTTGTTGCGTGGTCCAACATATTTGGCATACACATGACCATGCACATTTCTCATAAGCACATATGAAGCATCAAAGTCATGAAAGAGTGCCCATGTAGGATTAGGCACATTAACATGAGAATCATTAGCAAAAGAAGAATGGTTAGTGTTCATATTCTTGGCTTGCTTCTTTTGATAAGATCCTTCCTTGGTGAACTTAAGGAATTCCTTCTCATTCTTATTCTCCCGTGCATTGTGCTTGGCACCCTCAACATAGCCAATGACATCCATGACATGGGGCATTCTAGTGTATGCGTATGCACCTCTTGCATACTTTGCCTTTTCATTGTCAATAACATTCTTCCCTTGTTGTATCTTGCTTTCAAGAGCCCTCACTTGCTTGTTCAAATCATCAATCAATTTCACATTAGTAGCACAAGCATCAACATCAATGTTATAGCACCTATCACATCCTTTGCTAGTGGAAGCATGAGGGTTGTTGGTGGAAGTGGATGTGAAGGTTGAAAGAATTTTGTATTGTTCTTCAAGGGACTTATGAGTCTTTTCCAAATACTCATATTTCTCTTGAAGTTTATCTTTAGCACTTTTAACATTTTGACAAGTATTCTCAATTTTAATGATAGACAAGGTTAATTCTTCATTTTTATTTCTTTCAACTTCTAGAAGCTTCTCTAGTTCAAGGTTTCTTTTCTTTTTAAGAATAAGCAAGTCTTCTTGTTTTTCAAGAACCTCCTCTTGTATATCATTTTCTTCCTTTTGTTTCTCAAGCAATTGCATGAATTCAAGCACTTTAGGAAGTGAAGCATTTGCAACATCATCATCATCACTACTACTAGCATAATAGGAACGCTTGTGTTTAGATTTTCTTACCTTCGATCCTCTTGCCATTAGACACTTGTGAGTGTTGTTATCATCATCACTCAAGCTCCCAAATAGTGAGGTGTTGGTGGGAGTAACGCCGATGACAAGTGAAGCAATGCCTCCGTTATCCGAGTCGGATTCGGAGGAGGAAGATGAGGAGGAGGATGAATCATCGGAGTTCCATTCTTGACCAATATGAGCTTCACCTTTCCTATGCTTCTTGTATGTCTTGTCTTTTTTGTGATGCTTGTCTTTTCTTCTTTCATCCTTGTTCTTCTTTGGATATTCCGTAATAAAATGTCCTTCATCACCACATTCATAGCAAGTCCTTTTTGACCTTCTTGCTTTACCCTTGTTGAAGCTTTTCTTCTTGTAACTATCCTTCTTGAGGAATGAATTGAATCTCCTTACAAGCATGGCCATCTCATCATCACTATCTTCACTACTAGAATCAATTACTTTGTTCTTCTTCCCTTGCTTCTTTTCACTTGTGGCATTGAGTGCCACATCACTCTTGTCACCATTTGCTTCCGCAATTTGCTTGATCAACGTATTTATCTTGTTGGCTTGATCTTTTTGGGATAGAAGCTTCCCAAGTACTTCATCAGTGGAGAAGGTTTTAAAATTGTCCTTCTCTCTAATATTTGAGCAAATGTTACAATCCCATGGTCTCAATGCTTGTAGTAGTCTCTTGTTGATATCCAAGTCGGACATTCTAGCTTCAAGTGTTCTTCTTTGATTCACAATTCTCATGAGCCTATCATGAACTTCTTTTGGGCCTTCTCCCAGACCCATGATGAACAAGTTGAACTTATTTTGCAATTCTTCAAGTCTTGCATCTTTGACAGAATCAATACCCTCATAGATAACCTCAAGCTTTCTCCACAATTGGTTGGTATTTTTAATTCCGGCAACCTTGTCATACTCGATGGCGCTAAGTGCGGAAACAATTGCACTAGCGGCCATGGCATTGCGGTGAATATTGATTTGATCATTGCGGGTTGGATTGTCTCTATTTTCCCACAAGAAACCATTCTCGGTTATACTTGCAACATGAGGACTCATGGATTCCAAATACATCATCATCTTGCATTTCCAATGATCATAAAATTGTCCATCAAAATACGGAAGTCTACCGGACCCTTGTCCAATGCAATCCTCCTTGAGCTCATCATAGTTGTACATGACATTGTTGTAGAATTTAGGTTGAGCATCATTTCTTCCAGCTACATCATCTCTATCATGAGTACCGCTAGCACCATCTTTGATTGGGAGAGTGGTAGATGGTTCTTCTCCCGGATTTGACATCTTTAATCTTCAAGCGGTTAAGCTTTCTAGAAGATCCTCGCTCTAATACCAATTAAAAGTGCCTAAAGGGGGGTGAATAGGCAATTATCCCTGAAAACCACTTAATAATAAAAGTTAAATACGCAGTGTCAGACTTGTCTGACGATTGTGAGGAAAGTCCGATGGACTTGTCCGATGGCACGTGATTGAAAAGTAGATCAGCCGATTAAGACAACAAACTAATGCAAGGCAAGCTAGAAGCTAGCAATTATAAGCTAGAGGAAGCTGTAGAAATAAGGAGAACAACTAGCAAGCAACCTACACAAGTTAATTTGAGAAATAGTAAGCAAACCCTAACTAGCAACTTATGAGCAAGAACAAGTAAGTGACAAGTGAGTAAGAGGAGACAAGAATGACACAAGATTTGTTCACCGAAGTTCAGCTCCACAAAGAAGCCTACGTCTCCATTGAGGGATCCACAAAGGACCGGGTTTCTTTCAACCCCAACCTCTCCAAGTGACCACAAAGATCGAACTTGGCTTTCCACTAGCAATCTCCACGAAGGAGGGGTCAATACAAACTTTCCGAGGCGTCACCACACAAGTTGGGAGCTCTACGGGCACCTCTAACCGTCTAGGGGATGAATCCCCAAGAGTAACAAACACAAGAGTGGTCGGCGGTGAGGATGAACCAAGAGCTCAAGAGAGTGGAAGCTTGGAGTCGATGGAGCTCTTCAATCTTCTCTCAATCCCTTCACAAATCAAGATTGGAAGCAAGGGAGAGTTGGGGAGAGCAAAGTGAGCTTGAGAGTGTTTTTGAGTGGAATGAGTGACCTTTCTGCTAAGGAACGAAGTGGGGGTCTATTTATAGCCCAAGGAGAAAAGGAGCCGTTTTGGATGGGCATTTCTCAGATCTCCATCGGACAAGTCCGATGATCATCGGACATGTCCGATGAAACAAGGTGGCAAAGCTACTGGAGTCCGATGGACTTGCCCGATGCCTTTGACAAGTCGACTATCGGACAAGTCCGATGCTCATCGAACAAGTTTGATGGCTAGGGTTTGGCACAGGTTCTGTACTCCGACAAGTATGTCCGATGGGTCGGACTTGCTGGTCATCGGACAAGTCCGATGACCGTCGGACAAGTCCAACAACTCAGAGTGGCAGAGGTTCTGGAGTCCGATGGGTCGGACAAGTCTGATGATTTTGCCCTGGAAAAGTGTTTTGGCTGTGGAAATTTTGGATTTGGCTCTTAGTTCATCATTGCTTCACACTTTTGTGTCCCTCTTAATAGTACGGCATTTCCTATACTCAAGATAAAAATAAAAACTCCATGAGCTTCATTCTTGAGCATATTTTTGAATATCATCTTTGAAACTTTTTTTCAATCTTCTTTTCTCCCCTTTTTGTTTTAATGTATATTGTCACCAATCTTTGGAACATTTCTACACACATGCTCATTAAAAGATTAGTCCATTCTTAATTGTATTGGCGTCAATCACCAAAATAAAATTAGAAGCCTAGACGCACCTTCACCTCTCTCTTGTGTTTTGTTTATTTCACATGGCCTCGTGTGATGTCCGCTTCTAAATGCAGGTCCTAGAAAACAATAAATATTTTCTAGAAAACTGATAAGTTTTTGCGGTTATATGAAAAGATATTTGTGGTTAAAATGTAGCTAGAATGAAAGAGAAATATCACAGGACCTAAAAAGCAAACTATTTGGTTAAGAACAAACCTCAACTTATATGCCTGGCATTGAGAAATAAGAATTTGACTGCAATTTTGATCATAAAAAATTGAATATATTTTTCTATTTTATTAACCAATATTTATGATACTTCATAATCATAAACTAGTATTTATGATTCCATTGGCCATATTTTTACATTTTAAATTAATAATCTCATACTATTGCTTCATGCAACTAGCCATTGTTGACGAACATGACAGTTGATGCTATCCTGAACATTTGCCGTTTCCTGCTCACACAGGACCCATATATGTACCTCAGGATTTTGCATGATCTCGTAAAGATGGAAGAAATACATAGATCGGATACAAAGAATTGATTGGCTGAACCCTGCCTCATCTGCACTTTCTCCGTAGTCATGTTTCTAATTCACATTTTAAGAAGAGAATTGGTCAGGGAAAAAAATGATAGAGCGGGCTTTGTTTCAGATGAAAAAATCTACATGGCTTCTGTATACAAAATCCAAAAAAAAAAAAAGCAGTGAAAAAAGACAATCCGTAGGAGCATGATGATCTGGCATCTTACCTACCTTATTGAAAGGACCCCTGCAGCTAGGATGGGATGCGTATGAGGGCTAATCATAGGATTTAATGGTGGAGCCTGCAGCAATTAGAAGGATATGTTGACTTGGATTGCTAGCCGCCATCACAAATGAGGTCGTCGTTCCATCCAAAGTTGTACCTTCATGAAAGAGAAAATGCGATGGTATAATGATGCAGGCGTGGCTATAAGTAGCAAGGGAAAAAGTCTCACGTGATTTTGGGCTCCTAATTAATACACACCATTATGGAGATGTTAATTAAAAAATAGGAAACAATGAGCCCGTGTAATGAATGAACGCATGTGTGGGTCTGTGGGTCGGTTTGAATATGACTGGATCAGATTGCTTCGTATGTGGCTAGGGTGTGGAATATTATCTTATACCCAGGGTGTGAATTAGCATATATATATATATATATATATATATATATATATATATATAGTTAAATAGTATTTAGCGTGACGGCCGGATCTCCGGTGATCCATAAAACTCCTCCGCAACCATAATTGTTTTCGTGAGATTTCATACAAGACCATAACACCCCTTCCGTGACCAGAATTGTTTTTGTAAGAAGCCTGTATGATTTTTTTAATCATAGTTTTATAATCCACAACCATAAAGGTTTGAAATTCACTCCAATGAGTATAAAATCTGGCTTGTAGGACCATAAGAAGTGGAATTCGGTGATCAAAGACTTTCTTCATTTTAGTTTGACCAAAACTTAATTTGATTTTTTTTGTGATCATAAAAGTTTGAAATTGGCTCTCAGGACCATAAAACATGACTTGTAGGGCCATAAGAAGTAGAATACGGTGACCATAAATTTTTCTGCATGTTGGTTTCACAAAAAATTTTCCATGACCATAACACTCCCCCCTTCCCCCCCCCCCCCCCCCCCCCCGCGACCATAATTGTTTTTGTGAGAATCCATAGGACGACCATAAAACTCTCCCGTGACCATAATTGTTTTCTTTTCATCATAGTTTTATAATCCTACAACCATAAAAGTTTGAAATTGGCTAGCACGACCATAAAGCCTGGCTTGTAGGACCATAAGAAATGAAATTCCGTGACCATAGACTTTCTGTATTTTGGTTTGACAATTATTTTTCCGGTATTGAGCATAAATATTTTATTCGTGGCCATGTATGAGATAAAACCATTCAGTTATCTTGTTGAAGGGATTATACACTCTGATTTGATTTAATCTTTCTATAATTATGGGATTGCAACCAGTAGACTTGCATACCGTCCTTTATAAATATCTATATACACCATGAGGAATGTTGCAATTTGGTACCAGGAAATAGCAGCATATCAATGGAGGTAGGAAGGTGTGATGCCCAGGTATGGCGTGTTGGTGATAGTATTGATTCATCTGAGGTTTGAAAGTGAATTTTTATGTGGGTTTCTTTGATCCAACCACACTGCTGAATAATTGTAACCATATGTAGGCGACTGGGCTAACGAATGAATCGAAAAGAGTGTGCATTGAAAGTAATGTTACAAAGTTGATGAAAGAAATGATGAATGTTGTAAGGGCAGGATCAAAGAACATTGTTTCCTACGCAAATGCGATGCAGGGACTAGTTCAGGGGAAAAAGAGCTGGACTCCCATGGGAAGGAGAAAGATAATATCTAGTAGTTATTTTATGGTTCCAATCCATATTGTTATTCCGTCTATGTATCCTATAAGATAACAATATTTTGTCCATTCAAAATTATTAATGAGTATTAAACTTGATATTTAAGTTTAAACACTATAAAATCTGACGTAACTATAAATTTGTGTTTGTACGGGAATACAAACTGCCCTACACCAGTCAATTTGAATTTTATATACTATATTTATTGTTTCAGATTGCAACCATATTATATTCATTATAGTCACCAGTGGTTTAAAATCAAATAACATTTATGGTCACAGCTACATTCTTTTATTGTCGTGGTGATAATTTTATGGTTGGGGTCCCTATTTTTTTGGTCATGGGTTAAAAAAATATTATTTAAAAAATGAAAAAATATTATGGTTGCAGGATTGAGTTGTTATGGTCACTAGCAATATTTTCTAGTTGTGGTAAAAATAAGATATAATTTTCTAACGGTTACAAGTATGGTTGCGGGAGGCTGATTGGGTTATTGCGTGGTAGGGTGGGATCTGTCATCAGAGATAGGCGGCACTCTGCCACGGTGTTATTTAACACCAGTGTTACTAAATATGGGTTATATATATATATATATATATATATATATATATATATATATATATATATATATATATATATATATATATATATATATATATATATATAGGGTGCATTTTTTCTACTCCCAGGAGTAGCTACTCTCACATGTATATCTTATAATCTAGAGAGTATCATTACATATTTAATATTTCTAAATGTAGTATGTAGTCATACTAGAGGGTATGTGAACATACTCACTTTTTTTTTTGTTATGATACATGAATTATGAAGACATATCTACTTTTATATAGCAGTAAATGTGATATATGTTCATATGTTTATAACTTAAAGACCCTTCAAAAAAAATATGGTTATCACTTTCAAAAATCTTGTTTTAAGTATGTGTATATACTCAAAATAATAAATAGGTATGAACACATACCCAAGGTGGTTTTTTGAACGTGGGAGTAACTACACTTGGGAGTAAAATGGAATTATCCTCTATATATATATATATATATATATATATATATATATATATGTAACTGGATCACCTTGATGACTTGGTTATATTCTGCGTACAGTCAAGTAAACAGGCTAGCTAGATGTCTATGTCGGCCTAGTCAATCTTCTAGGTATACCCTATATCAAATAATTAGTGTTAAATAGTTATTTAACACCAGTGTTACTAAATATGCGTTATATATATATATATATATATATATATATATATATATATATATATATATATATATATATGTAGGGTGCATTTTTTCTACTCCCAGGAGTAGTTACTCTCACATGTATATCTTATAATCTAGAGAGTATCATTACATATTTGATGTTTCTAAATGTAGTATATAGTCATACTAGAGGGTATGTGAATATATTCACTTTTTTTTTGTTATGATACATGAATTATGAAGACATATCTACTTTTATATAGCAGTAAATGTGATATATGTTTATATGTTTATAACTTAAAGACCCTTAAAAAAAATATGGTTATCACTTTTAAAAATCTTGTTTTAAGTATGTGTATATACTCAAAATAATAAATAGGTATGAACACATACCCAAGGTGGTTTTTTGAACGTGAGAGTAACTACACTTGAGAGTAGAATGGAATTATCCTCTCTCTCTCTCTCTCTCTCTCTCTCTCTATATATATATATATATATATATATATATATATATATATGTAACTGGATCACCTTGATGACTTGGTTATATTCTGCGTACAGTCAAGTAAACAGGCTAGCTAGATGTCTATGTCGGCCTAGTCAATCTTCTAGGTATACCCTATATCAAATAATTAGATCTAGAGTAGAATCCACAGAAAATATCTTGAGCGAGAGTAGACCTTAAGTATATATTATGGCACTGTCAGAAATTAAGAGCCCACTAATAATGCACATCGGATATGATCGATGAGCATTATAGACTCACAAGCTGACTAAGGTCATGTTTGTATCTCACTAGTTTTTTTAAGAAGGTCCTTCAGTCTAGTGGTTGAGGTGGCTTAGTAGCACCTTCAAGATCCTCGGTTCGACTTTCAATGGGAGCGAATTTATAGGATGGGTAAAAAAAATTCTCTTGCTTGTTACCACGCCAAAGCACAGGTTTAAGACCTGGTCCAGGTCATGATCATCTCACACGGGCCACGGTGCCGCTGTGTAAGGGTGAGACAGGAGTTCGGGGGTTTTCTCGACCTGTGTGAGAAGGTCTTCTTCTTAACAAAAATACCCGGGACCTGTCTTACCCCCCACAGGTCGAGTTTTTTTTTAAGTTTTTAAGAATCTGGTTTATAGAAAGAGTGCTTCCAAACAAGTCAGTTTTTATGTCAGTTTTATAAATCAGATTATGAGTTTTTAAGCTACCCATAATCTAGTTCAACCTTTCTAATATCATTTTTTACCTCGTTCCAATGCATTAACAACCCAAAAACTAGTTATTTTCAGATAATGGAAATGTTCCGGTGTTTTACAAGTGTTTGTATAGGACCACCCAACTTCATTATTACAGCTTTAAGTGCACACAGGCACATGAAGAATCAAAAGAATGTGAAAAGCTAAAGATCGAATGTATGCTGTAATGGCCAACTATTTTTTGAGAAGACCTTCATGGTGACCACCTCCAAAAACTAGTTTATAGATTATAAAAACTAGAATCAAAACATTTCCGTCTAGTTTTTATTACAAACTAGTTTCTAGAAACTAAAAGTAAAAACTAATTTTTAAGAAACTATGATGGATCCATACATGATCTAAATAGATGTTTTCAGTACTCACCGTCTATACAATATAAAGCTTTCATGTAAGTTTTTCGTTTTGGTATCTTAAATCAAGTAAGCAAATAGAAAATAGTGAACACAAATGGGTTGTACAGCACCGAATCCATCATGAGAGTGTAAGGTGCAGATATAACCAGCTCAAGCAGGATTTCACCACAGCTTCTAGGGACGCCGAAGAGTAGCGCTATGGCACACGTCAAATCATGAGCACCATACAAACAAGCCAACTGGGCCCAAGGCGGCAGCGATGTGCAGCTCTGGCGGGTCCAAGGCTACGGCAACCCATGACTTCGGGCAGTAGGCTTGCTCAGCTCCAAGCTAGGCTATGATCTTGTCGATGGGCTAGTTAGGCTCAGCCCACTCAGGCCTAATTTTTTTTGTCTTCTTAACTCCTTTTCAGTGACGGTGGAAGATGATGTCATCCCACCTCTACTAGTTTAGGCATTAAGTACGGCGGTGTTCCAACCCTCCACTAGACCCAGTGACTTCTAGTGACGGGTTTTTAGTGACGGCTCAGAAAACTACGTCGTTTTCTATTGCCACCGAAGACCTATTTTACTTGAAATGGACAACACAATCATCTTTGCCGCAGCCATAGACAACGAAGGTGAGCTGGTACGTGAAGACCATGATCGGTGTGTGATGACGGCCCCGGGTGATGGAGGTGGGGCAGGGCTCTTGCCAAGCATGGAGCAGAGAGCCTGTTTGCTCGCCACAGCCTACCGACTTCTGTTGTCGTTGTTCGACAACGAGGCAGAGGAAGGAGATCATGCGACTTAGAGGATGTTTGGATCCATGGAGCCTGACTAAAATTAGCCTGACTAATTTTAATCTTTTTTAGAGGCTAATCTTCCAAACACATGAGACTAAAAGGTGACTAAATCTAATCATGAGACTAAAATCTTCTAGTCTCACAAGAGCCTACTAAAATGGGTTTTAGTTCTCTCTCTCCTTATTTATTGACCTGGAGAGGAGAGAGGGAGAGAGAGGATGATGTTTAATGCTCTCTCATTTTAATCCCTTCATCTTTACTTTCAAACATAGGTAAGACTAGAAAAATTAGTCAGGTTAATTTTAGTCATGAGGCTAAAGGGAATCCAAACACCCTCTTAGATTAGCGAAAAACAGGAACGGTACGATCCGCTTTACTCACGCGCTTGGGCTCGTCTGAGTTTGAATCAGGGTTGGTCAGGGCTAGGCCCTGTACCTACTACCTAGTGAAATTAATAGTCGATATAATTAATTACCCAATTGCTTTAAGATTCGTGTCAAATATTGAAAGATGAAAGACAATACAACAGTGAGAATCAAAGTGGCATATATTCCACAAACAAATGTTTTTGACATGATAGACCCGCGGGTGCCATACATCATGTATTGATATGAGGAAGATTTTTTTTATTAGTAGCAACCAAACACAAAAAAGATATTACTGATAGTAATGAAATATTCCAAGACCTCAATCGTCACTGTTGGTTGGGCTCATGTTTGCACCATATTTTAGCAACTTCTAAAACTAACAAACCCCGCCATTTAAATTTTACTGGTGTCCACCACCATACCCGAACCCTCCACCATTACCGCCACCATTCCCACCATTTGTGCCACCACCTGTTCCTCCACCGTTTCCATCACCGTTTGCATTGACCTGAGCAACACCAAAATAGGTCTGCCCTGATACTGAAGCAGATCCAGAACCAGTGCCACCACCAGCCCCGTAACCACTAGAACCATCGTAACCTCCAGCTTGTCCACCGCCACCACCACCACCATTGCCGCCAGCATTCGAGTATCCTCCAAAACGGCCGTCAGCAGTGAAACCACTGCCAGAGCCAGAGCCTGATCCGACACCAGATCCATATCCACCATATCCAGCCCCGCCGCCACCCCTTCCACCACCTGTCGAACTTGAATGGGCACTATCACCATCACTAGCAGACCCAGCGCCGCTCCCAGACCCTGAACCAGCACCATTCACAACTCCACCACCGTGTCCCCCTCCCTGGCCGACCCAGATGATGCACTATATCTAACTACCCTTGCAGCGTTTACTAATCCGATGCTAACAAGTATAATGAAGCAAATAATTGCGACATTACTGCGAGCCATATTTTTGAGCTAGCTTACTCAGATCTGGTATGGTGAATGCTTGGCAGTGTGGATTGCACAAGTTTTATAGAGACCGAGGTTCTATTACTTACTTATTTATGTTCGGCCAAAGTTGACGGAGACACGTACTGCAAGTTGAAGACTTCGTCCTCCGTATAGCACGTTACATAAAAGAGAATCTATAGGCCATTGGGAGTTTTTTTTACTGTAGCTACTTTGTGATTTGTTAGACTCTACTTAACCAAGGGAAATATCTACATCAACTGCCTCATAGATCATCATTTCCTTGTTCCACATAAGGGATGCTAATTTAGACTGGACTGCCTAATATTTTCTTTTGAACCGAAATAATATAGGGATGCTCTAAATAATGAATTTAATATACTACGGTTCTGCAACACTGTTGGTGCGGACAAAATGAAAATGACTATAAAAAACATGAATAAAGTAACTGGCCAGATCGTGCACACGCCACCCCCATTTTATTTGATGAATATCTTCCTCCATTTGCAAAAGTGACCAAGTTTGGATACAATGTTTCTCTGTAGATCATCTGCATAGAAGAGAGAACTCGGATATGTTGTTAAAAACCAGATCATTGGGACATAACCAAATTGCCTAGCCTAGAGTAATTGTTCCGACCAAAACTTTTTACATTAATTTCCGATCCATACCGTATAGCCAACCTCCAAATAAATGAAACATGCCTAGATGTTTGGATATTAAACGAAATTGTACAATTCTCCAAATGAATCTAGCAAGATGACAGTCAGAAAACAGATGTTGTATATATTCGTTATGATTATGAAATCAACATTTTATACTCCCTTTTCATTGTCTACTTGCCATATTATCTTTGGTTAGACCAATCCCTTTCACCAGATACCATGCAAAAATCTTTATTTGGAGGGACAATTTAAGTTTCGAGATGATGTGATTATGTGGCACAACATCTGGCGCTACCAACATTCTATACATAGAACGAATGGTGAACTTGCCATGTTGTAGAACAGACCATGAAAATGTATCACTATGATCAGCTAGTACATACATAACTGTAGCAACCAGATGATGCCAAGTGTGACATCCCCAAAATTTATTAAGGTTAAAAATCAGGATTAATTAAAATTTTTCTCTTAGACTTATCTCCTAACAAAATTTTCTTTTCAAAATAAAATGCCACTAGATTAAAACAAGAAATAACAAGGAAACTTTTCCAAAATAAAATACATGCTCAAGTGTCTGCTAGTTTGTGTGCTTCTCTTTTGTCGAGAGATTGTTTTGCCAATTTAAAGTTTTACGTTTAAATTCACATTTAAATTCCATAACACTCCACCCGGGGGTGCCTTGTGATTACCACACCAATTCTTGGATCAGTAGTTGGTACACACGTACAAATGATATACAATCAATTTACGACCTTTATTAAGTCCATACGGGGATGATACATACATACAAGTTCTATATTACAAACAAAAGATATTGATCAAGCCAATCCGGATTAAAGAAAATACCATCAAAGCTTCGATAACTCCATGGGTAAACTCGAGCATAGGACATGATCTACTCATCGACTTCAATGGATTCTCCATCTTCTGCTAGTTAAAATAAAAGGGACAAGGGTGAGTACATAAGGTACTCCACAAGCACTACCTCTAGCAAGGGGTATATTCATGCATTTGGGGGAGTGGTCAAGGAATAGGGTAAGGTTCAAAGTTTTGCGAAAAAGCACGGATGCAGGGGCTTGCTATAGAACCAAAGGGATTTTTGAGTCAGGAAAACAGTTTCATAATTTATGGTATGTTGGACCTAAGGAAGATTACAATCGATCCCAATAATTTTTATATTTTAATTGAGCCTTCTGACGTATAGTCATATTGACACAGGCATACCTTGTCAACACCTTTCTCGAAAACACAGGTATCTGCCACACCCACTCACGCGTCAAGGATAATCTTAAGAGCCCAATGGTTTAGTGTATAATAACTAGTGACAACAGACATCCAAATGATTTAGGGTTAACTCTGAGAGCTTAGTACGCTGTACCCACAGGCTATGCGCTCTTGTTCATGGAGACACATAATGCTCCCGCTTCACCCAGGCACGCCCACAAGTCCATCACGGAGCTCAGGGGTTCCGCATCATTGACACTTAGTCATATCACCACACTTAAGATACACAGTCATATAATCTTGCCAAGTACTAGACTTATCACCACTTGCATCACAACCAACCCCTGAGTCTGTTCCTACTTTGTTGGGTGATACTTCCTTGCTGCGTCACGCAGGATCTGCATTACTCAGTGGGTTTCAACTAAGTAATCATAAAGTGATAAGGAATAATGCATATAAGAGGTAGGATCTAAGTTGGGTGCATTTTCAAAATAATAGGAGCAATCATGATCAAGGAATAGATAGAGCTTGCCTCAAAACACTATCCGTCTTTACTAGTCTTCGCGTTTTTGGTCCTTATGCTTTTTTGGTGGAGTCCGGATCTTCAGGTCCTTTCTTGCAACTTGTGCTTCGGGCTTGCACGTAGATATCGGGTCTCTTGGTGCTTCCTTGGACTTTGTGTAGTCTAGTGCATATAGCTATGCCTTATAAATAAACTATCATGCAGGAAAATAAAAATAACAAGAACCAACAAGATTTGAATAAACTTCAAATAAATCGAGCAAATGAAACTTACTATGAAAATAATGTAGGTATTGGGCTAGGAACGACTTATGAGGTTTTGGGTAGAGGTTATGGGTAGTACCACTGGGTGCTACTCACTGAGATGAACCCGTGAGCGAAAGAATCGCTCAAAATGGAGCAACGGTTTAAAAGTTACGGCATTTTAAAGGTTCCAAGGGCTTATTTGAAATTTCAGAAAGTTATAGGGACCTATTTGCCATTATTGAAAAGTCTAGGGGCCTGGTTGTAAAATGTTGGGGCTGAAAAGTAATTATAGAAAAGCAGAGGGTCTTTTCTCTAAAATACTTGGGCTTAAACATAATTAAAGAGAAGCTTGGCGCTTAAGTGTAAATAGGCCAGAAGGGTTTCTAGGGTCTAAAGTGTAATTAGGTAGGACCACAGGGGTCTTGGTGTAAAATTACATGGTCTGGATATTATATGATATTAAGTCGAGGGCTAAATAATAGTTATTCCAAAGTCCTAGGGTCTAAGTGTGAAGATATTGGACCTAGTCATTATTTAAATTCCAAGGTTCATCTATAAATCATCATTACTAGCAAAATACCCGTGCGTTGTCACGGGTCTTTGTTAAAAAAAATTATGGTTAGAATGTTTTTTGTAATTGTAAAAGGTTTTCAATTAATCATTTTTTTGGCTGGAGCATTTGCTCTATTTTTATTTTGCTTTACCTTTTTGAGTTTTAAAAAGAATATTCATTATAATAATTTTGGTATGAGTTATTACTGGAATTCTTGTTATTAGTTTCTATCCAAAATATGATGTTAAAGCAATAGATAATTAATTGTTGTTAGTATGAATTATCGAATTAAAATCGGAGTCCAATTTAACAAAGGATTAGAAAATGGTTCAATAACGACTCAAACTAATTGGTGAATCATTATAGGATACAATAAACTAAATACAATAATGTTACAAACACATCTGGACATGAAAAAAGTGGTCTTGACGACTTCACCTCAATTAATAAGATGTAGAGATTCTGGAATCTATTCAATTATTTTTGTGAAGAAAAAAATCCATGGAATAGGTCCATTGCTTTGTGGAACGGGTCTGGCCGCGGGTCCATGGGTCTACCGTAGGCCGAATCTATCTGGGTTGTAGATCTAAACACGGACGACTCTGATTTAATGAAGGAAAGGGTATTCAACCTTTTAATGCTGGCCGTTCGTGGGCTGATGGTCGGTCGGGGTGAAACTTGGCGGCAACAACGGCTGTCGAAGTTTACAGGGTTGGTGGCATCATTGGCTGGCTACTCCGACAAGCTCGAGGCATCGCAGAGACGGCCGGGGCTCGACGGGGAAGGCATCAGGAAGTCGCGCTAGGGTACTGCGTCCAATGGGGTCGGTTGTGAGGGTGGAGGAGCGCCAGGGTGAGCTCACGGTGGAACAGGGAGGCAAAGGGAGAGAGAGAGAGAGAGGGATAAACTCGTTTGTTGGGGCTCAACAGGGGGAAGTGACTGGTTTGGTGTATGGAGGAGGGCGTCGCGCGCTGCAATGGTGACTAAAGGAGCGTGGGACTGGGCGTTGGCAAGGGAAAGGCAAGGGCTCGACAGGGCAAAAGCACACGTGGGTGATGACGTGGCTTTAGCAGACTTATGCACCGAGCTGGGCACAGGGTGGGCGACGGTTCGAGCACACGAGGGGGCGATCGGCGAGGAGCAGGGGCGGTGCTAAAGGCGACTTTGTTGGGAATTAGGTAATGGCAAGGTGACAAGTCTTTGCTCTGGCATTCATGTTGGAAATATGCCTAAGAGACATTACGGATTTGATTCGTATGTAAGGGTCATATGAATATTGATCCGTAAGGGATTAGTCCACTAATAGGCCAATTTGTCGAGGCCCATTAGAAGGATCTATATAAGTGGAGGCGGGGTAAGGGGTACAAAACCTACCAGTCCATAACCCTAGTCGATGCGCTCCTCTCTCGCCCCTACAACCCTAAATGTGTTGCCGATGCTAGCATGCCGCGCACGGTGCTCCAATCCCGTATGTGTGGATACCGCGAGAAGGCGCTGCTGTTGCCGCGGTTTTGGACAGTTGAACTAGGAGGAGAAGATTGACGTGATCGACTACTTCCTCTACACCGACGCGCGACTTCATTGGACGAGCTGCTCCAACATTCGCTTCTGCTCCGCCTGCGTGTCTAGTGGTAATGATCCATGATCCCCTCCTTACAAGGTTTCCTGGTTGAACGGTAGAAATTATCATATGCTATTGTAGCCTACCCGTTCATCAACAATTCAGTGGCTAAGCGACAGCCACCCATGGGTCATGTCGTAGGGGGGCAGAGTGTGGTCTCGTCGGATGGTGCGTCTGGCGTCGGTGGAATCGTGGCCGGGATTGGGAAGGGCAACGTGAGGCTGTGGTCAAAACAGAAGAGAACGAATTGAGGAGGAAGAAGAAAGGAGAATGGGCCATGTTGGGCTGCGCGGGTCAGGAAAAGGGAAAAGGGGCAAGGCCCACGTGGGTGGGGATGAAAGAAGGGGGATGCCAAGCTGGGTTAGGCCGGAAGGGGAAAGAGAAGGGTGTTTGGGCCTGAGAGAGGACTGGGAGAGAAATAAAGTTTGAACATTTTACTGGGTTGGTTTTGGTTTAAAATTTAATTGTGAATTTAGACATAAAACTTTTAAATGGCAAAACAATCTCTCGACAAATGAGAAGCTCACAAACTAGCAGACACTTGAGCACATATTTTATTTTGGAAAAGTTTCCTTGTTATTTCTAGTTTTAATCTAGTGGCATTTTATTTTGAAAAGAAAATTTTGTGAGGAGACAAGTCTAAGAGAATTTTTTTGAATTAACCCTTATTTTTAACCTTAATAAATTTTGGGGATGTTACAGATGTACCACACTTAAAAGAATCTCATCCTCGAGATTAGGGTAGACGTCGGCCGCTAACGATTCTTGGGCTTCTTCTCTATGCTCTATGTCTTTGTACCCTGTACTAATACTACTCCGAGGTTTATTTTATTGGCTTCTACGCCTTGTGGTACATCTATATGTCAGCAATTCTATGGGCAGAGTCTTTTTGTTTATAAGGGTTCCAAGATTCATGATGAGTTACCCAATTATTTGTAGTTGCCATCTGTAATTGAATTATCTGGGTCACCATCTGTGGACAACTCTGAATGATCCTCATTTTTCTCTATTCCATTGGGCTGCTTAGCTTGGGTCGGTCTACCTCACTTAAAAGGATTTTAATTTGGTAAAAGACCTGGCTAACCATTAGGGTGATAAGATCAGAGAGCACTCTAAAAAAATTTCATTTGATTAATATTGAACGCTATTGTTACAACTTGCTTTGCTATGGAAAGCATTACTGATCATGATCAGTCTGAGGGCCTGTTACCAATCAAGGGGCGATTCACGTAGCATCTCATCAAGCAGACCATGACGACGAAGAATACTACATAGGTCGAAAGTACCACATCCCAAGAGGAGCACATTGCTTGGAATAGTTCGGTGATGACTCTGATTTCTCTGAAACCTTTGACTGAAAATGGAGCTGGGCAGCTTGCCGAATGAAACAATGGAGATTCTCTAGTGCCAGAGTGGTGTTTTCTTGATCGTTGCAATGACAGGCTGAAGGATCATATTTATAGTAGAGAATCGAGTGCCGCTGCGGAATCTCGGCAAGGTGCTAAGAGGATGCTTCTTTGTATTCCAGCGTTGCTCTAGGCACGCGTGCACTAGTGAACATTGGGAGTTGTAGCTCAAATTCCGCTTTATCCGATTGGGCATCGTATTCATGATTGATTGGGGATGGTTGATAGTTGCAACGGGTATTGGGTACGACTATTGGATCGATGATTACTGGTGAGCTCAACGGCGAAGGCCTCAGTGTTTTAGTGGGTTCAGATGTCAAGCGGAAGAAATTTCATTCTCATTCCTAATGTCGATGTGTTGGGAGCTCGATAGTAGAGGTTGATTTGTAGGGAATTTTAGTCTGTGATTTGATCGATCTCCTTTGCAGGGAGTCCCTTTGCTTTGAGTTCCGATCATGTTGACTTGATTGCAATGGGGAAAACCAACATCTGAGGGTACTTGAGGTGGGGAGAGGTTTCAAATTCCATGGGCCTTTCATTAAGTCCACTAGACCTGTGGGTCATGGGCCCTTCACTGAATGGGCTGACAAAACCGGGCCGAAGGGGAACAGGTATGGTTCTGTCGCTGCAATTTGATTTTGGCTTGGCTCAGAAATGTTTCTTTTCCAATTTGGTAAGGATTTCCAAGGATTTGTTTTGTTGTGCTGATCATTTGGTAATACATGGTTGTACTTTTTCTAAGCATGTAGTCATCCATCACCCAAGAGGGTGCTCTTGTTTTCTCTGAGTGGCATTCCTTTTCCAAGGCTGGGAAATTTTTTTGATTTGCTTTAGTTGTCTAGGGCAAACTATTCTCAAGTTATTTTCCTAAAGGACTCTTGGGTCTTCTTGTATGCATGGGGGTGTATTTTAGGTGATTTCTTTTATTTTGTAGTTGTTTGTTTGATCTTCATGTTGTTTAGAGCACACAATTCACTCAAGCAAGAATCCAAATGGAATCAAGGAAAATGCACCAAACAAGTTCTACATTACACACCGGTTATGCTAGCGCGATACAACGGCTTGTGGGGTTATTAGGAGTCTATGGTACTAAGATATTGGGTGCACTATGCTATCACGGGGTGGAATCATGTAGCTTCACTCCATACTTGATGATGCTGGCAATGTTGCTGCAGAATGTGTCCAGACAATCATGCTTTTGCAGAATTCTTTTCCCAGGAGTTTTCACAAGATGGGGCAGGAGTGTTGCCTCCTTCTTCCTTTATTGGTTGTTGGGGATGAGTTCTTCTTCTTCTTCACTAGATGAGGAAGACGTGGATACAGTCTCCATAAAGTTCCTCTTGACACTGGTGGACTGAAGCACTAGAACTCCATACAGGATTGTGCTCCGTACGCCTCATGGCGACGCAGAGACTTCTTATGTGCACGTCCCATGAGATATGCTTGGCGAAGCATATGGATGTGGCAATTTTCTGCATTCTTGATTGTGATGTCCTTGAAGGCGACATGGTTTCAGCTTCTGCAACTCGTACCTTGGTTTCTGCTAGTTGAACATGGAGGGTCCGGTTCTCTCTTTCAGCTTCTGTGCATAGCTGAATGCACTGCTTTAATCTCTCCGCCTGCTGGTCATGCAGCTCATCAAGGGTGAGCAGATGTCGAGCCGAAACTATGGTGGGTGGATCATTGGCACGGATGCCTAGGGAATCTTGGGTGGTAATTCGTTCTTTCCAGGAGGACTAATCTTTGACTAAAGGTGGGAAAATCTCATACTATAGTTGCTATGAGATTCTTCAAATATATGGCATAGGGGTCTTAGGGCCTTGCGGGCAACAGACTGATATGTATCTGAGAACCAAAATCCAGTGGTGGATACACTCCAAGGCTTGATGTTTGGGTGGTCTTTGCTTGCTCCGATATGAATGGTGACATCACATTATTCTAAGATAGAATCCTAGTACTCTATTCAACATAGGGGGGGGGGGGACTCCATGATTCCAACACAATTCATGGTGGCATAGAGATTTACGGGAAAACCTGGTTCTTCTAGGCATCTGGTGGTTATCCATTAGGGGTCTGTCATAGGGGTGGAGAGGAGATGATGATAGAATGCTGGGAGTGACTCTCTAGGAGGCTTTGGGGGGGGGGGGGGGTACTGACCGTAAGGTGGTGAAGAGCCGAAAGGCTTTCATCCTTTTTATAGGCAAGGTGTGGTGTTCAAGGCTTGTCATGGACGCTTGGCAGGTGTGAACATATCGGAGTTGTCTTGTAACCGAAAGTGTCAGTCAACGATGTCCTGACTTGATTGAGGTGTCTTCCTATCTGTACTTCACCTGCACACGAGGTCTTTGTTCGACACAAGAGTACAAATGACTTTACAACTTTTACTAGCACTGATTGGAACGATTGGGTAGCAGTCTTTGGCCACATGATGCATGTCTAACTTATCATATCAGTCTTGGTGGTGTCAGCAGGATAAAATTTCTAACATGTATTACTACTATACTTGTCCAAGGGTTTGATGGCGCATTATCATTTCTTAATGAACCTTTTTTGCTGATTGTTCATGAATAAAGCACACATGATACATGTTACATGATATATGGTACATGACACAAGTTACATCATACCTGCCACATAATACACACACATGACACATGATACAATACACGACACATGGTACATAATACATGAAGCATGATACAATTACTTGGCTCATGATACATGGTACATGCACATAAGACTAGCAATCTACGTTGAATCTTTAATCTCAGGAGGCTAGGTCTGTGTGGCATAGACTTTTACGACATCTTTCTGAGTGTAAGGTTTAGTCTCATAGGCTGAGCTTCTTTTTCGTCTCATTGTCAGTCATTGTCTTCTCGAAGATCTCGAGCTTTACGTTGGCGGCAGCGACCTCTGTGCGATATTCAGCTAGTTGCTTCTCATACTTTTGCTTCTATTCAATCATGTTTGTCCTTATTTCTTCTAACATTTTTTGTTGTTTTTGGAGTGCCTCTACAACCATGGCGCGCTCTATTTCCAAGGTTTTGGTTCGTTCTTCATCTCTTATATGGGCTGATGCAGCTATCAATTAGGAGGCGGCCAACTTGACTTTGTAGTGGCTAGAGCGTTAGCAAGTTGTGATTGTAGGCTTTTGACGTCCTTTCGTGTAGAATCACGTTCCTTTTTCCAAGTTTTTTCCTTGCACTAAGGCTTCTGTTGGACGGCCTGTCTTGTTCATCCATAAATCATAAATCTTCCTATTTTGCTAGTCTAGAACGTGTAAATATGTGGTTGTCTTGATCATTGCCTTACTTTCTCGGCAGTTGGGCCATTCTAGGTTTTCGAGTCATTCGTGAAATCATGGGTCATGGGGATAAATAGGTAAGTACCTTATTGGCTTCTTGGCTGTTTGTCCCACGAGTTGGCCATAGAAATGCAGAAGGGCTCATCGAGTGGCTATTTGTAGGGTGTCGTCGTATGGGGCGCCTTCCCGACAAACGATGATAGGTGTTACTGGAACATTTCTGACTTCCTCTCTGATGGTGACTTCGATATCACATCTCAGAATTTCTCCTTCCGCGTAGTACTCACGCCAGCGATACTTCAGCATCTCTTGGTATCCATATGCTGATAAGGTTCTATGGTGGAGTACAGGGAATCCAAAACCAGTGTCTGCAGCAGTGGTTTCTTTCCACTCATCTTCGGCCATCTGTAAGATATCATCATGCCGGTGTGAGAAGGGAAAGTGTTTGTAGATGAAAGTTTATTTTATAAATAGAGTAAGGTATGTAAGAGTTTTGGTGTTTGTAAGATAAGATTTAGAATTGCGTGTAGTGTCAAGGTACATCTTAGAGGGCATTAATTCTATGAATTGCATCCTATGGTCGAGTCTTGGCTCTGATACCATTCTGTGACACCCACCCGGGGTGCCCCGTGATTACAATACCATTCCATAGATCAGTAGTTGGTACATATGTTAAATGATACACAATCAATTTACAACCTTTATTAAGTCCATGCAGGGATGATACATACATACATACAAGTTCTAAATTACAAACAAAAGGGATTGATGAAGCCAATCCGGATTAAAGAAATTACGAATGAAGCTTCGATAAATCTATAGGCAAACTCGAGCATAGGACATGATTTACTCTTCGACTTCAACAGATTCTCTATCTTCTTCTAGTTAAAATAAAAGGTGCAAAGGTGAGTACATAAGGTACTCCGTAAGCACTACCTCTAGCAAGGGGTTTATTCATGCATTTGGGGGAGTGGTCAAGGAATAGGGTAAGGTTTAGAGTTTTGTAGAAAAGCGTGGATGCGTGGGCTTGCTATAGAACCAAAGGGGTTTTAGCTGAGCCTTCTGACACACAGTCATATTGACTCTGGCATACCATGCCAACACCTTTCTCCAAAACACGGGTGTCTACCACACCCACTCACTTGTCAAGAATAGTCTTTAGAGCCCAATGGTTTGATGTGTTATAACCAGTGACAATGGACATCCGGATGATTTAGGGTTAACTCTGCAGAGCTTAGTACGCTGTACCCACAAGCTATGCGCTCTTGCACGCAGAGACACATAATGCTCCCGCTTTACCCATGCACGCCCACAAGTCCATCACGGAGCTCAGGGGTTCCACATCAATGGCACTTAGTCATATCACCACACATAAGACACACAGTCATATAATCTTGCCAAGTACTAGACTTATCACCACTTGCATCACAACCAACCCCTGAGTTCGTTCCTAATACTTCTTTGCTGTGTGACCCTGGATCTGTGAAAGTTAGAAAATCTAAAATAATTCCTAACATAAAGCACTTAAGTATACTTAAATAGACAACGATGAAACTTATTTCAGCCCTAACAGAACCTGTCACTTGACAGAACTTCATCCAATCTCTAGCCAAGACTAATTGAAATGCGGATAAATGAAGAGATAGAGATACAATACTTGTTTAGTGATGAAGCTATTATGATGTATATCTAGAGTCCTTCAATGAAAAGCTAGCAACACAAGAACAAGTGAATCGAGCATAATATATATAGGAATTAAATAAGCACAAGAATGAATGCGAGAAATGTAAAGAGAGACAGAAGATTTAACCTGGGTAGTTCCTATGTTCTCGTTGAGGAGCCACACAAAGTGGCCGAGTCTCCCTCAACCCTTTTCCCTGCCAAACAATCACAAAGATCATGCTCGGATTTCTTTCTCCACTTGATTCTTTTCCTCCGGAGGCGAATCACACCTTCACAAATGTCCCCGTCTCACCACAACACGTTGGGAGCTAAAGGGCGATGCCTGGCCATCTAAGAGACCAAGTCTCCAAGAGTAACAAGCAAATCAAATATTGTTTTGGAGGGAAAGATGTGCTCAAGCTTTTGAGTGAACAGATTTCATCTTTTTGTGGTTAGATCTCTCTCACTTTTGATTGGAATGTCAAGAACAAGTCTAGGAGTGAGAGGGGAGAGCTCTAGCTGAAGTATGAGTGAAATGCCAAAGTGTCCAACCGTTCCCATAGGGGAAGGGGTAGGCTTTATATAGAGCAACTCCAAAAACTAGCCGTTGGGGTGTTTTCTGGGTCTGACAGAACTTCCATCAAGGCTCATGGAACTTCCATCACTTCAAAAAGATCTATTACGCAGAATGGTTTACACTGACTCAAAAGGATGATGGAACTTCCATGAGAGACCTCACAAAACTTTCGTAGCTCTCAGGTTGCAACTTTCTAGGAATTTTTGGCACTAATGGAACTTTTGTAGCTCTCGGGTTGCAAGACAAAAGAGGTTTGGTACTGACGAAACTTGCGTCACTCTCTGTTTGGCTCAGAATTGGTTGGTTCTTTTTGGATTTTGGAGACTAATTCTTTCACAAAGATATTGGAATGGCTTGAGCATATGAATTCCCTTTAATCAGGATAAGTTTATCCCTCTTAATAATTTGGCATACCTATGACTCAAATAAATTAAAAACTCTAAACTGAAAAGCTCATTGAGTTCAATTCTTTTCTTCTTTTTGAGGGGGGAAGAACTTTCTCACAAATGTGGGCAATTAATTTTTCTTTTGGTAATCTGCACATATTCTCCATACTCATGTTAGCACATTTTAATATTATGTCATTAATCACCAAAACCCACTTAGGGATCAAGATGCATCTTCAATCTGTGTTAGTCCTACACATACAGGTTCTATGGTCATACTGAAAATATCACCAAGTTGAGGTCTTAATGAATTGTTCTTGAGTGGCCGGGCAAGCACTCATCCACGACAGGTAGATGTAAACCGAAGACAACGTCACCAAGTACTCTACACTAGTACTAAGGAGTCTCACAAGTGGCCAAGTCTATCCCACCCAGCTTCACCTTCACACAGTTGGTTTAACACCCACCCGTTCGCACGCACATCACCAAACACATTTTCACACATTTTATAAAACTTGTTAGTGTAAGAGTATGGTGATAATCATCACAAGTCCTAAGAGTGTGCTAGCAAGGAAGGCGTTACCATTGGCATAGGTAATAATAACTTCCTAGGTTTATCAAGGTAGTGGGATATCAATTGCAGGCAATCAAGGACCTAGTGTTCATATCTTATATAGGCGATAAGAACGCTAGTTTTTACACAAGTTGGTTTCAAATAAGCAATCATAAAGTGATAAGGAATAATGCATATAAGAGGTAGGCTCTAAGTTGGGTGACTTTTCAAAATAATAGGAGCAATCATGATCAAGGAATAGATAGATCTTGTCTCAAAACGCTATCCATCTTTACTAGTCTTTGCGTTTCTGGTCCTTTTGCCTTTTTAGTGGAGTCCAGGTCTTCAGGTCCTTTCTTGGAACTTGTGCTTCGGGCTTGCATGTAGATACTGGGTCTCCTGGTGCTTTCTTGGACTTTGCGTAGTCTAGCTCATATAGCTACACCTTATAAATAAACTACCGTGAAGGACAATAAAAATAACAAGAACTAGCAAGATTTGAATAAACTTCAAATAAATCGAGCAGAAGAAACTTACTGTGAAAATAATGTAGGTTTTGTGCTAGGGATGGCTCATGAGGTTTTAGGTAGATGGGAGATGTTATTGGCAGTACCATTGGGTGCTACTCACTGAGACAAACCCATGAGCGAAAGAATCGCTCAAAACGGAGCCACCGTTTAAAAGTTACGGCTTTTTAAAGGTTCTAGGGGTTTATTTGTAATTTTAGAAAGTTATAGGGACCTATTTTGAATTACTAAAAGGCTAGGGACCTGGTTGTAAAGAGGTGGGGCTGAAAAGTAATTATAGAAAAGCTGAGGGTCTTTTCTATAAAATACTTATAATTAAACAGATGCTTGGGGCTTAAGTGTAAATAGGCCAGAAAGGTTTCTAGGGTCTAAAGTGTAATTAGGTTGGACTACAAAGGTCTCAATGTAAAATTAAACGGTCTGTATATTATTTAATATTAAGTTGAGGGCTAAATTATAATTAGTCCAAAGTTCTGGGGTCTAAGTGTAAAGATATTGGACCTAGTCATTAGTTAAATTCAATCCGATGGTTGATCTGTAAACCATTATTATTCTGGAATCTATTCAAATACTTTTGTGAAGAAAAATCCATGGAATAGGCCCATGGCTTCGTGGACCGGGTCTGGCCATGGGTCCATGGGTCTACAGTGGGTCGGATCTATCTGGGTCGTAGATCTCAACAGACGGCTCTAATTTAATGAAGCAAAAGGTATTCAACCTTTTAATCCTTGTCGTTCGCGGGGCGATGGTTGGTTGGGGGTGAAACGTGGTGGCAACAGCGGTTGCCGGAGTTTACAGGGGTGGTGGCATCATTGGCTGGCTGCTCCGACGAGCTCAGAGCAACGCTGCAATGGCTGCGGCTTGACGGGGAAGGCACAGGGGAGTCGCGCTAGGGTACTGGGTCCAATAGGGTCGATTGTGAGGGCGGAGGCGGGGTAGGGCGAGCTCACGGTGGAACAGGGAGGCAAAGAGAGAGAGAAAGGGATAAACTTTCTCGTTGTGGCTCGGCAAGGGGATGTGACTGGTTTGGTGTATGGAGGAGGGCGTCGCGCACTGCTATATAGCCGCGGGAGGGGGTTAGCCGGCGGTGTGCGTAGGCGAGGCGCTTATGGCGAGTAGGTGGCAATGGTGGGTGTCGGCGGGGTAGCGACAATGGTGAGTAAAAGAGCACGGGACCAGGCGTTGACAGGGGAAAGGCGAGAGCTCGACAAGGCGAGAGCACACATGGGCGACGATGCGGCTCTAGCGGACCCATGCAGCAAGCTGGGCACAGGGTGGGCAACGGTTCGAGCGCGTGAGGGGGCGAGCGGCGAGGAGCAGGGGCGGCACTAAAGGCGACTTTGTCAGGAAGTAGGTAATGGTGAGGCGACCGGTCTTTGCTCTGGCATTAAATGGCTAAGAGCAAGTATTATGGGTGGCGAAACGCCTGCCTAGTCATTCAACTATCCTACTTAAAGGAGAGAGGGAGGATGAGAGAGAGAGTTGCAGGCGACTGATTAATCGACGGCTCAGGCAGAACAAGAAAAATGCAGCTTTCAACCACTTCATACAAAGATTAAGTAATTAAATATTCTAATAAATAACCACTGAATCACCTATCTATTATACTAGCTGACTCTTATGAGGACTAAATATGACATGGCCTCTTCATTTCGCCAGCTGCAGTCTAAATCATAAGCCTTGCTCTAAGCGACGGCCACCGATGGGTCATGCCGTAGGGGCGCAACGTCAACGTGTGGCTTTGTCAGGCGGTGCGTCTGGCGTCGGTGGAATCGTGGCCGGGATTGGAAAGGGCAAGCTGAGGCTGTGGTCGAAACAGAGAAGAAGGATCGAAGGAGGAAGAGGAAAGGAGAATGTGTTGTGCTGGGCTGCGTGAATGAGCTGGGCTAGGAAAAGGGGAAAGGGACAAGGCCCACGCGAGTGGGAAGAAAGAAGGGAGAAAAAAATAAGTTTGAATATTTTACTGGGTTGGTTTAGGTTTAAAAATTAAATGCAAATTTAAACATAAAACTTTAAAATGACAAAACAATCTCTCGGCAAAAGAGAAGCACATAAACTAGCAGAGGCATGAGAACGTATTTTCTTTTGGAAAAGTTTCCTTGTTATTTCTAGTTTTAATGTAGTGGCATTTTATTTTGAATTTTTTTTTGTCAAGAGATAAGTCTAAGAGAAAATTTTTAATTAACCCTGATTTTTAACCTTAATAAATTTTGGGGATGTCACACCAAGGCACAAGGTTATTCCCGACTAGTGATCTCCTAAAAGATACACATATCCCCTTAAACAGCAGACATGATGGCATCCTTTCGCCTAGCAATACAAATACTCCCTAAACTCAATTTTAACTTTCATTAGTCCATACCAAAATTGAGAAACTGCCAGAGAGTATTGAACTTGGGTAATTGTTTTATTTCTTAAGTCCTTTTTTCTACGAATTTGTTGCCACAATCCATCCTCATTTACCAGACTACATAACCACTTACTTAGGCGACATCTATCTATAAGTCTTAGTTCATAATACCTAGACCACCTTTGGTCTCTTGGTGTACAAAAATTCCCCACTTAGTTAATCTATATTTTTTTATATCCATCCCCTTGCCAAAATAATTTGGATCTATAATAGTCAAGCTTTTTTTTAACACTTCTCTTGGCACTCCAACAAAGGATAACATAAACATAGATCAACTACTAAGCACTGAATTAATGAGCAACAAACGACCACAAATAGATAGCATGCATCTTCCCTTTCAATCCACTTAATTTCTTTTGAAACCACTCCTCTACCTCCTTCCAATCACTACTTTGGAGTTTTCTAAAATGCATCGGAATACTAAGGTATCTATAAGGGATAGATCCCATCTCACATCGAAAAAGTTGCGAGTATTCCCCCTCTAGATCTCTAGCAGCTCCAAAGAAAAAAAACTTGCTTTTATGGAAATTAATTTTAAGGCCTCAAAATTATTCAAATACACGTAGTAGTACTTCCATGTTTTCGGCCTCCTCTAAATTATTCTCCATAGAAATAATAGTATCATCTGCATATTGTAAGACTGATAGACCAACTTGAGCTAAATGATTGACAATACCACTGAACTGTTCATTATCTTTCGCTCTCTCAATCAAGATAGGGAGCAAATTAACCACAATATTAAATAGAATAGGGATCACAGATCTCCTTGTCTATCATCATTAAATTAAATTCTCACACTACCTATACTAGTAACTCTTTCAATCCAAGATCACCATATGGCTGAGAAGTCCTTTATTCTCAATACTTGTTGAAGAAAAGACCATTTCACCTGATCATACACTTTTCAAATCTAGTTTGAGAACTACCCCACACTTTTTCTTCCTATGGAGTTCATGAAGAGTTCCGTGCAAAACTACTTCCCCTTCCATGAAAATTCTCCTTGGAATGAAAGCTATTTGAGACAGGCGAATCAGTTTTTTCTATTGAATGAAGTCTATCCGTAGGACTTCAGTAAAGATCTTGACGCTCACATCTAAAAACCAAACAAAATAGGCATATACTGTTGGATCTTACTCGCATATGATTTCTTTGAAAATTTTAATAGTATTTATTTTTTGAAAATGCAGGAAATATGTGCTTTGTCATATTAAGAGAGAGAGAGAGAGAGAGAGAGAGAGAGAGAGAGAGAGAGAGAGAGAGAGAGAGAGAGAGAGCTCCAACATGATCACTATCTCATACGGGACCCAAAAATGAGAGAGTGTGTTACAGAGTTACTTGATCCATACTCACACACCTACAACGATGACCCAGGCCAAACTGACTTGTACGTGAAGCACAAGGTCTAACCCTTGAAGTATCTTTGCTCCGGCCATACAGCACAGGGACACTATACCATGGTTCATTATCGCCATTTTATCACCGGTCGCTGAAAGGCTCTTTAATAATCCACCGTTGGTTGCTATAAAGACCTTTAGTGATCTATACTTTCAATCATTGTAAGTGGTATTGTTAAAAGTTTTAGTGACCGAAAACTTCTATGGATTTGATCGATGGAGATGCTCCCTTAAAAGCACATTAAACCCAGGGGCGGACCTCATGTTATTCAAAAGCATTCAGTTGAATGCCCAAAATTCTATCAAAACTATGAAGTATATACATGTGTAGTTGACCCATATGCATATATGTAAAGCAATTGAGATGAAAATCTAGCCACTTTGTGTACAAAAACCAAGAAAATGAAGTCTGAAATGCATAATTCATCTTAATTTTTGAAAAAAAGGTTCTCAACTATGGAATTTGTTAATGAAATTTTATTGCTACTTCCTTGTTGAATGCCCGTCTCACAAACTTTGGGTCCGCCACTGATTAAACCAAGCCCGTCTTGGCATCACCACACATGTGATTAGAAGACGGTGTATGGTCTCTGCTTCTTAGAGCATCTTCAAGAGAGACCCAAAAGCTCTCCCTACAACAAGTAATAAGGGGATCAGTCTAAAAACTCATCTCCAACAGTCTCCAAAATCAGCCCTACATTTAGTTCCTCCCTAAAACATTCTCACTTGTAGCTAGAATAGGGAGGAATCGGGGGTCCCAATCCTTCTATTTTGAAGAGAATTAATGTTGTTGTTGCATCAAATGCTGAGGTGGCCCAATCAAAATTATTCTTTATCATTTTTTAGGGAGAACTGTTGGGGAAGAGATGAAAAATTACCCGTAACAATTTTTTGGATGCTTACAAAAATATGTTTTAGGCATCAATTTTTCAAGGAGCTCTTGGAGGTGCTATTAGTCACATAGTCGACATCTTTTGGATGAGGAATTCCCCTCCTAGCATACTTGTGTGTCATCCAATATTTTTATTTGATCACCAACCATAAGAACACTTTGCATATACCCAGTTTGTAACGCCTCGCGTTCAAAATCTGCTTATCGCCCTAGCCCACCTATGGAGCAGGCTTACACATTTATACATAGCATCCCTCTTACGCTTTCATCCTTGCGTCATGTAAAAGGGTTAACCCGGAGGTGCTATGGCTGGAATAATGAGGGTTATATGCTGAGCATCACCCACCTAAACTTCCAATGTGGGACTAAGCCCACAACTTCACTTCACTATAGGGCCTCCTGGGCCGAAACTACAACTACTACAGGATGCTAATGGATGGGGGTGTTACAGTCACCCCCCTAGGGGCTGACGCCCTTGACGTCACACCACAAATACGGCAAGCGGATACCCAAGTCTTCCATTCAATAAAACGAGAGTTAATGCTCTGATACCACTGTAACACCTCACGTCTAAAGTCCGCTTACCACTCTAGCACACCTGTTGGATGGGCTTGCGCATTCATGCATAGCACACCTCTTACGCTTTCATCCTCGCTTCATGTAAAAGGCTTAACCCGGAGGTGCTACGGTTGGAATAACGCCGGTTATATGCTGACCCACACCCACCTCAACTTCCATTGTGGGACTAAGCCCACAACTTCACTTCACTATAGGGCCTCTTTGGCCGAAACTACAACTACTACAGGCTGCTAACGGACTGGGGTGTTACACGGTATCCACGACTTCCATAAACGGCGCCGACATGAAAGCTAAATTCAGACACTCCTCCAACTGAGCTCCAGCTGCAAGTTAACAGCCACAATAATACTGATGAACATGGAGACAATTTGTATTTTGGAATCAAATGTCATAGAATAGTGTGACACATATGCAGTGACATTGCAGAGGTGACCTCGAGGTTCATTTCGGCCGTTATTGAAACTGACATTGCACATGCCTACATGTGGAATGTTGAAAATTAGGCTCAACCTGCACACGCTGTTTTGTAGGTTTGATAGGCACTGCTTAATTGATATTGCAAAACTTTGAAGTTATTAGAATGATGAACTTTTTTTCGTCATGTAACCATAAAAACATTGCAAATTTGACCTTCTCAGTAAAAACAAGTTACTATATGGTACTCACTTCTCTTTCCAATATTATTCCTTAGTGCTCCAAAATACTAACTAGGAGTAATGTGGTAGTCTCTCTAGTCCCAACTGAGTACCTCACATTGTTAACAAAATACCACCTGGACAAATGCTCAGTAGAAGTCCTTCATATACAGTCAAACCAAAGTGTAAACTCAGCATTTTACTTTCTGTTTTTGGGAAACTATGGCAGGCCAAAGGAGAAACCTAAAAAAATGTACTAATATGGATGAAAATCATACGCACATCTTGAGATTTTGGGAGTATAGGCAGGAATAAAACGTATTAATATGGATGAAATTTTCATACTCATCCTGAGATTTTGGGAGTATAGGCGGGAGGGGAGTCGCTGGGGGATGACACACTCAGGATCAATTTACATGGAGCAAAAGTTCACCCTAGTTTACATGTCCTTGTTGATCTATGCACAACACTCAAAGCATGCCATCATCGTGGGGTGTAGTCATTGCTTGCATTATTGCACATATAAACTTTGCTTATTTCTGTGGCCCTTTATTTGATGCTACATCATTTGTAGAGAGGGGACACACAGAAAGAAAAAAGGGGTACAACGGCAGTACAAAACATTATATGTCGGGCTCCATGCTTTCTTTGGGTCAACTAATAAACCGAGGAAACATCAATCTAGGGATGGGATGTACCATAGCCGGATGCGTCTCCATCACCTCCACCAGTGCCACCATTTTGAGTTCGGCCACTACCTTGAGCATCAGCCTTAGCACCAGAATTTGAGAAGCCCGGTCCGAACCACACTGTGAGACCTGAGCCAGATCCAGTACCAATGCCCATCCCATAGCCACTTGATCCTTTGTAACCTGCAGCTTCTCCTCCTCCACCACCTCTACCATTACCAACAGCACGAGAAGATCCTGCTCCTGATCCAGCACCATATGTACTAGAGCCATCACCCGACCCTGAACCAGAACCATACCCAGATCCTAGGTATGGTGCACGACCACCACCTCCACCCTCAGCTTCAGCACCTGCGTGTGATGATTCTTCATTTTGACGGTTATTCTCTCCAAACCCAGCACCACTCCCGGACCCTGAGCCAACCCCACTAACATTTCCACCACCCTGTCCCCCTCCAGTCCCCGTTGCTCTGGACTGAGAATATCTAACCACCCTAGCAGCATTAGCTAATCCGATGCTCAAGAGGACAATGAAACTAAGGGTAAAGACTACCTTACTGCCGGCCATTGTCACCTAAGGTTATAAGGGAATGAGATGTGTAACAGGCCAGGGAACACATATATCAGTATTTATTGTAGTTGAAGGTTAGTGGAGGCCGTGTGTGATATGGAGTTGACTAATTCCGCTAGAGATCCAGATGAAGCTGTGCACGAATTGCCTGCATCATGCGTGGCTAAGACAAGTGCGTAACGAATTATAATGAATCGTTATTGTGTTTTTCCTCCTCTTCACGGGATTCTCTTTATAGTATATTTTACAAAACTACAGGTTTTGTGTCAAAACTATCACAAAACTACAAATTTGAAGAGTTGTATCACAAAAGTACAGATTTAATGCACTCTTTATCGTAAAACTACAGATTGAATAAGTGTTATCGCAAGACTATATATTTAGTGTCCGTGTGAATTGTAAAACTAAAGATTTTATACAAAGTTAAAAATTGTAGTTTTGTGATAAATTGACTCCTTAAATATGTAGTTTTATGATACATCTTGTTAAATCTGTAGTTTTGTGATACAAAGGTGCACTAAATCTATAGTTTTATGATATATTTTTTTAAATCTGTAGTTTTGTGATAGTTTTGTAATAAAATCTGTAGTTTTGGGAAATTTACTCCTCTCTCTAATTTATTTCATTGTATTTGCATTGGCCCAGGATTGGCACTAAATATCAGCATCAGTTATTTTTCATGTACTACAGTACATACCACATCAGCTATAACTATTTTATCTGTTTTATAACGTGAAGGTCCGAGGCTAGAGAGATCCAAATATTGCAGTATATATATGAATTATGAACTAGGGCCTCTTGCTAATGGGACATACCAGTGCTGTATTTAGTATCATCCTGGACTCTCCCATCTCACAACCTGCCTCCAAATTGTGTTAATTTGTGGCAGGCCTCCGCCTTAAATCCTCTCCATTGTTTGGCGATCACCACTGTTGTCCCTTGACTAATAGTTTTCAGAGCCAGCATGACAGTTTTTGTTTTTAGGAAATGAATGGATATACAGTTGTAATGCAGACCTAAAGTTTGTTGTCTTTAGCGAGAGAGAGAGAGAGAGAGAGAGAGAGAGAGGCGGCTTCTAAGGAGGGAGAAGCTAGTTGGGGTGGTGCTATGGTTTTTTTGGGGCTTTTATACGGCCTATTTACTAGGTCGGGATATAAGTTGGCCGGAATATTTCTAATGGCGGGCTATGCAAGCGTCTGCCTCTAAAATTTGATATATAGTGGCAAAAGCTTACATGGCCTGTCACTAGAAATTGATTCGCCATTAGAAATGTGGTAGGCCTCTACTTCTGGTGAAGTGGAGACCACCACCTCACATATGTAGTGATGGTTTTTCCTGGTTGCTCAGTGCCTGATATGACAAATTATTTAGGGAATTATCACAAAAAATCATTTTTTGTGGTACTCATGATGTCTGAAAACATCCTTTGGATCACCACATTTAATAGTTTACCCCAATAGTTGACTCGTTAGTAAACCTCTTAGATTGGTAATCTTTCATTTAATGATATAATAAAATAGAATAAAAGTTTCCACAATTGGACTATATATACGCCCCTTGTCCTAATATATAAGTATTTCTAGACTTGCTCTAGATCCATGTCGCTGCCCATCATCGGATCTGCCCACCACTGCTAGATCCACCCACCATCATCCGTGCCACGAGATCCTTCTGCCACGCCTCGGTTGGATCTACTGCTGCCTTGGCCTGATCTGGCCTCGTCAAAGCCGGCTAGAGCCATGCCAAAAGGGGAGGGCGACTAGAGGAGGGGAGGACCAGGGCGACCAGAGGAGGGGCAGTGGAGGAGGTAACCATCGGCCAGTGGAGGGGCGACAGAAGAGGGAGCATGCCACACCAGCAAGGACCGTGCCTCGCCGTGGTGGACGAGTCCTTGTTGGGCCGTGCCTTGCTATGCGGATAGAGGAGCACACTCCACCGTCGTGGCCGAGTGAAGAGGTGGTTGTGGGTGGTGGGCTCTAGTTGGAGAGAGAGAGAGAGAGAGAGAGAGAGAGAGAGAGAGAGAGAGAGAGAGAGAGACGACGACGACTATTGGGAGAGGAATGGAAGAGACCGACTGAATAGGGTTGAGTCTTTTATATAGGCTATGGATCATAGGCTGCGTTGGGCCTTTAACACAAGGTGGTGTTTTGGGTTACCACTATTGTTGATTTTTAACGATGGGTGTTATTGTGGGCCGCCACTATAAATATCTGTCTATTTTTTGCGGCGGAGTATTTTTAGACGGCCTCTATATTGAATTGGGGTGTGCCATGACAGAACCCGTGTCTTTTAGTATAGATAAGATCTCTAATGAATCTTAACACGTACTCCCTCCGGTTCTGAAAAGGATCTTGTTCTGCCAAAACTTCTGATTTCACAAAGGTACTCGTCCTGCCAAAAACTATCATCATATCTGGACCCTTCTATCCCTCCAACATGCACTTTCCTTTGTTCTTCCGAGGTTAGCTTTAATCCTAATTAAACCACGTCGTGAATCACGAGCCAGCACCGCGGCATGCAAACCAGCGCCACGGCATGCGAAACCAGTACTGCGTTCTTCCCTTTCCTCATCCCTCCCATTTGGTTTTGGTTGATAGTAGTACAGGAACTCTATTTAATAACGGGAATGCTTGTTTTCAGTCCATTGAAAACAAGATTCCTTTCAATCAATGGTATTTTTCAATGCATGATGGTCTATGAGAACCTTTTTTTTTTCATTTTTTGTTATTTATTTATTTACAAGGTTATATGTATTAATTAGTGTTATGTATAAATTATAGAAAAGAGTTATCTTTTTGTATCCATTGGATTTAGATCCAAGGATTAAAAATGTTGATTGAAACAAACCCCTATTTTTATTCAAGTGAATAGACGCTCTCATTTAATAAGGGCAAACATGGGAAACTAAACCCAAATTAATAGCTTTTTAGGTTGCTAAATAATATTCTAAACGAGTTTCTTTTCAGAACCAAAGGGAGTAACTGTCTTGATACATGAGATAAATTACGAATCTAAATATTCTCTTTTATAGCCTGTAATTCTTATATTTTGATACGAGTATTACGCATGAGTCCGTGTGGCCACTGGTCCGCTCATCAGCAAGAGTGACTTAAGGCAGCGGAACCCGGTCTGCAGAAACCACGATTCTGTCATGAGCTATCAGTTGACAATGAAGAGTAGTAGGGAGTAAGGACCGGGACAGGACACACTGTATATGCTTGCGGAGACTAGAATGCGCGACAACTAACAAGATCTGCTCATCGCCTCATCTACCTCCTACTTGCACTACTATTATATTATACAATGCATATTAATTATACTATATAGTCAAGGCTAGGATATGATTCGCGGAATGATATCTTTGGTAAATTGAGTAGAAGCCTAGAAGAGGTCAAAGGGAGCTCCTAAGTTACAATCGGAGAAAACTATCCATGCGTGCATTATTGTGTGATCAAGCCGACACAATCTGGACTCTGAATTAAGCAAGGTCAACGAGTTCGCTGGATGCCTATATGCTTCCAGAACAGGGATTGGAGCCTTCAACGTGCAATATTATTTCAGGGATCTCTCCCTCCAGTTCTGAAAAAGAACTCGTTTAGGATATTGTTTAGCATACCAAGAGTAATTAATTTAAGTTTAGTTTACCATGTTTACCCTTATTAAATAGGGTACGGAGTCCAACTTCTGGCCTTTCAATTAGTTGGCATTTGCCCTTATTACACTCTATCAAACAGACCACATGTACGTGTCACTTCTCATCACTTGATATATAAACTAAATTGTATACATTAAACCTTTATTTTTTACAGATGCTTCATAAAACTAGTACAACTGAAAAAAGGAATAACTCCAAACACGTAAGTATGAAAAATGATAAATTGTGGCCCATCATCTAATGTTGGATTATGGAAATTGTGCATCACCATACCCAGTTCCACCACCTTCGCCGCCTCCGGTTCCACCATTTTGACCATCACCGTTTCCACCTCCACTGCCACTAGTAGCAGCACTTATTCCATCCCTTCCACGCAAGTAAGTGGTGGCTGAGCTAGATCCAGAGCCGCTACCACCTCCAGCACCATGACCACTGGATCTAGACCAACCTCCCGTTGCTTGTCCTTAACCGCTACCGCTAGCAGTAGTAATTCCACCAAAACCATTTGAAGTTAATCCACTGGGCGTTGCTCCAGCGCCTATCATACCAGAGCTTGAAGCTTTACCAGACCCAACACCGTATCCGGTTCCACCAGGTTGAGAAACGCTACTACTCCGTGCTCCAGCTCTAGCAGTTGAGTTGGTACCCTCTGAATAATCACTATGACTAACCCCAATACCGCTCCCATTGTCATGAGCTATCAGTTGACAATGAAGGAACGACCTCGAAGTTACTGCAGTTGACTGGGCTTAAAAAATAGTCGTAGCACTAGATGGACCGGGAGAGTAGGGAGTAAGGACCGGGAATATGCTTGCGGAGACTAGAATGCGTGACAACTAACAAGATCTCTGCTCATCCCTCATCTAGTTCCTACTTGCACTGCTATTATATTATATAATGCATATTAATTATACTATATAGTCAAGGCTAGGATATGAATCGTGGAATGGTATCTTTGGTAAATTGAGTAGAAGCCTAGAAGAGGTCAGCGGGAGCTACCTAGTTTTGCATCCTAAGTTACAATCGGAGAAAACTATCCATGCGTGCATTATTGTGTGATCAGGCCGACAAAATCTGGACTCTGAATTAAGCATGGTCAACGAGTTCGCTGGATGCCAATATGCTTCCAGAACAGGGATTGGAGCCTTCATTGCAGGCAGTTCGTTCGTCATATGCAATATGCATTATGGATCAAGGAGGCCATAAACCGAGACACTGTTTCAAATAAGGCAATACATATGAATTTTCCATACACTATCGAAATTAGATAATTGTAGTTGTCCCCTAAGAAAGCTGACAATAGCTCAATTGGTTAGTGCCTCCAGGTGAGAGGCCTCCAACCTGAGGGTTCAAATCCTGATGTACATAATTTATGAAAATAAAAATTCCACTCGTTGCGTCCTATTTACTGGGTTTGATCCGACTTATGGTGGATAGACCTCATGTATGGGGTGGGCTCAAAACATGAGTTAAGTCCTGAACTATAGGGCATGGGACCAGGGTTTGTGATTTTTTTTGGCCCTAGTTTTATAGGCGCTTCTTCTTAAAAAGAATACCGCAGGGGCGGTCTTACTTGGAGGGCCGAGCTTTTCTTTTAGTTGTCAATTATTGCAGAGCCAAGAATCAAGGTTGATGTAAAACGATACAGATGACTTGGAATCCTTGAAAGGCAAAGATAACACCAAAAAACCAGTATATTGATGATTATATCGTGCCTTGTAAAAGTTATCTTCTGAAGACCAGTCCTGCGGTCCATAGTACTGTAAATTTAATAGTGCATCTAAGGCATTATTGCAGCTTAACAAGTTGATTGCCTCTGCTTTGAGTAGGTGATGCGTATTTGTTGGAAAATATTTTCTAGCTTTAGGTACACATAAGAGAAGAGGAGATTATTCATTATCATATATCAATGTTTGAAATACAGCTTCAGAAACAAGAGACCAACTGATAATTACACTATCAAACAGACCACATGTACGTGTCACTTCTCATCACTTGATATATACACGAAATTGTAGACTTTAACCTTTGAAACCTTTATTGTTTGCAGATGTTTCATAAAACTAGTATAACTGAAAAAAGAACAACTCCAAACACGTAATCTAATGATACATTACGGAAATTGTGCATCACCATATCCAGTTCCACCACCTTCACCGCCTCCGGTTCCACCATTTTGACCGTCACCGTTTCCACCTCCACTGCCACTAGTAGCAGCACTTCCATCCCTTCCACGCAAGTAAGTGGTGGCTGAGCTAGATCCAGAGCCGCTACCACCTCCAGCACCATGGCCACTGGATCTAGACCAACCTCCTGTTGCTTGTCCTTCACCGCTACCGCCACCGCTACCGCTAGCAGTAGTAATTCCACCAAAACCATTTGATGTTAACCCACTCGGTGTTGCTCCAGCGCCTATCATACCAGAGCTTGAAGCTTTACCAGACCCAATACCGTATCCGGTTCCACCAGGTTGAGAAACGCTACCACTCCGTGCTCCAGCTCTAGCAGTTGAGTTGGTACCCTCTGAATAATCACTAAGACTAACCCCAATACCGCTCCCTGTCCCTGAGCCTCCACCGATCACAAAACCAGCACCTTCCCCATTTCCTGTACCAGTTCCCTCAGAACTTGCCAGTCTAGATACCCTTGTGGCACGGGCTAGCCCAATGCTGAAGAGGACAATGAATCCAATCGCTACATATTTAGTGATGGCCATTTTGATCTTACTAAATGATCTGTTGAATAATGAGGTGAGCTCTAAATGCTTGCTTATAGTGCTCCAGGCCATGCAAGTTGTTGTTTGTTTATTATAGTACGTTACATCATGGATCAGGTTAGTCGTGCATGGCAACTTCCAAAACCAAGAACCGACCTAGCGATATCTTTTTAACATAAAAAACAAAACAAACAACAGTGCACAGGAAGGCCATGTTTACATGCGCCACATACATAAACTCTACCATTAGGTTATGGTACCCATCACTCTACAATATTGCTTGAAAAAAAAATGATAAAGATGGCAACAGTACTAAGTTCTATTACTCTAAACTTTTTCTTTGTGCGCATTGACGCGCATAGCCGTCAGCCATGAGCGGCCAAACTCAGGGTCATGCCTCAAAGAAGAGTACATTTCATCAGCCCACCAAATGATTTAGTTCGAGTATGTTACTATTTGATCCTTCTGATTGTCGACTACTGTATGACACTCCTTGTATTTTATCGACACATAAGTAGTTGCTGGATATGTTAAGACACTACTGGAAAACACATTTCTAGTGACTAAAGGTGGCTTAGTAGCAGGCATCTCAAATGGGCCCAGGAGATCTACCCGTCACTAAGTAACACAACGTAGTAACGAGTAGCTCTGGGCCTACCACTAATACAGAAGGTGCAACTAAGTGATGGGCAATGACTGCAGGCATCACTAAGTTATGCCATCATCTATAAAAGAAGGGGCATGAGAAGAGTGCAACCCTATCCACTCCCCTTTAGCCACCATCCGTCGTGTCCCCTAGGGCTTATCTCCTCCCCCTTCCTGATCGACAACAACGATGGCTTCATCTCGTAGAACCCGACCAATAATGGAGGGCCACGTGCATCAATTCCTCGCATTACACCACTGCTGGGTCTTCATGTGGTCAACCACGTCAACGAACATGGCTCGTACAAAGAAGCGCAAGGCAGTGCCAGCAGCAGGATCTATCGGGTGCTGCCCCATCCGTCGCCACGGCCATCTTGATGTCCGCTTCTGCGTCAAAGATGACAGCAGATCTGGTAGAGGCAGGGCCACGACAGGCACATAGATGGTGGTGGCCAAGAATTCAACCGCGGCTGATCTGACAGAGGCGAGGAGGGCTTGGCTGTGCTGGCTGTGGCGACAGCTATGGTGGCCAAAGAGACTGCCAATGCAGCGACGAAGATGGTGGAGGTGGCAGAGGTGCAGTGTCGGTCGCAGCGGAGGCGGCAGCATTCTGTATAACAGCAAGCACAGTCGCCTGGGCGATGCCCCATGCAGTGCAGGATGTGGTCAGGGTGGTGGACATGACCTATGAGGCTGTGGTGGTGGCCACCACCTAATGTTCATGTTTATGGTGAGGCCCAGCACCTTACCGGCTTTTTTTTTGTCGGCAGAGAACGGGCAGTAGTAATGCCGTGTCGTTCATCACTATGGCAGGTTTTCTGAAAGTACATATAAAGGCATTCAGTCATTAATTTGCAACATATTGCTAGTAAAGGATAGAAAGTCTACTACTAAGGTAGCTTACAACTCTTTTCTACAAATGCTTAATGTAGTAGTGAGATATGTATTGAAGATAGACTCTTGTAGGTACATCTCTACTCCTTATTAATTTAGGTGAGTCCGTCTGCCCTGTTTTTTGTGTTATTTTTTTTTTGTTGTACAGCTTGGTGGAACCGTGTTAGGATCGGAGAAGAAACTGTGTTTCCGAACATCAATTCAGGATTGGAGTTTTTTTTTTCTTTTTTTATTTGAAAACAATTCAGGATTGGAGTTCCATCGTGAACCATGTTAGGATTGTAGAAAGAACTGTGCTTCCGAACATCAATTCAGGATCGGAGTCCCACCGTAAGTATCCATGCCGACAACAATTCAGGATCGAAATACAAAATACAAAATAAAGAACACATACATCCACCAAAAGCAAAACATAAATCACTGTAACCAGTCAGTTCCAGGATGAATAGGAGACCGACAATTTCAGACAAGCAGGACCAGAGAAACCAGGGGCGCGCGTGAGACGAGGGTAAGATAGCAAAGCGCTCGCTGCTGGAAAGGAGATCTTGTGCCACCGCCATCCTCCATCTGATCCCTCAAATCCTGGCCCTTCAATTGATGTGTGGAGTAAGGAAGAAAGGTACAAACCACGGTGGACAGGCACTTGGCTCCTGGTCCAGAGATGGCGATGCCAACAAAGGGTGAAATTTGTTGGGAACTCTGGAAGCTGGAGGTGGATGGTGGAATGGGAATGAAGCGACCTGGAGCAAGTCAACGCGAAGAGAAAGCCACCCATATCATAATCATCCAACAGAAGAGGAAAAACATGTTGTTTGGGCAGGTTAATGGAACATACTACACCATGCGGACTTCCGAGAAATCAAATTTTAACAGCAGTGATCTTAATTTAGTTTTTATTTTTCAAAACACACATCCGACCAAATATTGGTTAGTATATAGCACTTTGTTTGGCGGAAGCGAGAAATAAAAAAAATATTATATTCTATTTACAAAACTTATATTATATAAAAAGTAGAGTTATATAAAAATCTTAGATTATATAATTATATAAGTTTAGCAATGTGCCAGTAGTGAGATTTTCAAGCCCGTGACGACGTACGGGTACATCGTTAGTATATACAAGATGTTATTTGTAATCTATAGCTAGCAAATATGGATTGCGAGCAGTGATGTTCAGTCTAAGTTGTTGTATGGTGTTTAAACTCCTTGTAACTCTATTTGTAATGGTGTATAAATTTATGGCTGTAGTAGATCAGGGCTGCTCACCTAGCGGATTGAGGAACCCAGCCATGAATCCGGCAGGCCTCCCCAAAGCTATGGCAATAACCCTTTGTTTTCAACAGTAGCTAGCTCATAATTATACAAACGCTCACTGGTTTCACCAATCTGTAGGTGAACAGCCCTACCGCAGCCTTTATCGAGGTGCTTCAAATATATTTTACAAGGTATATAGAGCCATTTCTCCAAAAGATACACCAATGGTCGTGTGCTATGATGGTGTCGGGTTCATCAACGTCATTGATGTTACTTGTTCTTAATCATCAGGTATTGGAAATGCTGACCAAGGAAAATTTCATCCTTCTAGGGTGCTCATGTGCTTCCAACAGTGTGTGGAGCATGGCGCGGCTAATGTCTCTCTTCTATAGTGAGAAAACTATCACTACATAAAGAGGAGATTGACACGACAAACCCTTCCTCGGTGCGGTGGCTCGCCTGGGACCAACAAGTGCTTGGGTATCTCCTCTCGACATAGTCCTGAGATGTATTTACCCAAGGTTGTAGATTATATTAGGAACATGCATCCAATGTGTGGTGCAATATTTGGGAGTGTACTCCTCAAAGTCCAAGGTGCAGGTCATTCAATGGAGAGGAGGGTGAATGGACTATTTCTTCATACTTTACTAAAATGAAGGACTAAGCATATGAGATGATGGCGGTAAGAAAGAAGCATGATGATGAAGATGTGGTGTCCTTCTTGGTATTTCTTAATGATCATAGATAAATCTGCAAGCGCACAGAGAATACTGCTATAGCACTTCCCCAGGAGTATTCCAGAGTTATGAAATCCAACGAACGATAATGGTAAATCCTAATTTCTAGTAGTCCAAGAATACGAAGAATTATTATGGGTGTAGGATAGAGATGTTTATCTATGGATAAGTGCCTAAAGTAAGTAAATCGGTGGCTCTAATTACTATTTTGTGTATGGATTCATGTCCGGCATACAAGGAAACTCCATCTTGGACACAAGTCGCAACCGAACATGGAGGGATACAAAGAACAGATAGGACTGTCACCACCTACTGCCTACTTCTATAGACCGTGGATTATGAGGCGGTCAAAGATGATTCCAAACCTAAGCAACATACCTCAGTTATTGATTACAATTTATCTAAGTTGTCACTTAGACTAAACAACCTATAATAAATAGGACTTTGAACCCTTAAGTAATATGAGCACACAACTTCTTAATAAGGAAAGCTTAAGAACATAAATAAACACGTAAACTTACTTGATAAAGGCAAGCATCCATAGAGGAATGGTTGAAGTAGAGGGCCAACAGACAAGTCACTACTCTGGACTTACCCTTACTCTCTCCCTAACATAAGTAGTAAACTAAGTAGTACTATCACCTCTGGAGTGTGACTCTTTTATTCTATTCTCTTGATGTGTGTGTGTGTGAGTGTGGAGGTCCTACTCCTGATATAGCACTTGAGAGGCGGTTCTGAGGAGGTTACAGGACGTTATCCTCGATGAAATGCCCTCCATCGCCTTTAGAAGGTCGGTAACTACCACCACGTGGTAACTCGTCCTGATTGGGCTCACTCTTAGGTTGACCGACTAGGAGGCCAGGTCGGCCGACCAGGAAGTGGGTCCCCTCGGGGTGTGCTTCCTCAGGGTGCCTTCCAAGTGGGTCCTGATCAGGTTAAAGTCGGTGCCGTCCCATGTTGCGTGAGGAATCTTGTGTATCCACGTATGTCATCCCTGTGTTGGCTCCGAATTGGCCAGTTTGGTATTTTATTAGATTGATGACGTGGATTTTCCTGTAATTCATGGATAATTCACCTGCACTCAAATATTCACCAACACTTGTGGAACTCACTAGTAATAAACTCCTACCACAATGTTGGTTAATCACTTCAGTACTTTTATGCAAGTAATTCACGATTAATTTTGGTACTTAAGAACCATCAACAAATCCTCGCACACTTAGACTTTTACTCGTCCTCGAGTGAAAGCAATAAGGTGGAAGCATGAGCTTTGAGTAAACAGAAATTACACACAAATATTCCTATGCCATACCTGTACTTGTGTCTGTGAAGTGGGTGTCATGCATACCATGGATAGTTGAGAGTTGGAATGGTCTTGACTACGAGGTGGTTCCTGCTTATAATTGTCGCATACCCTTGGATTTCAAAAATATTTTGAAGGATAAATCTCAAGTCAATATCCTCATATGATTGCTCTAGATCACTCAAGTGTATTTTTCTTACCAGGGCATTTGACTTGCCTCTTTTCCTACCTCTACAAAAGGCTTTTTGTGGACTTAGGGTAGGGAATGTTGAGGCATACTTGTGCTTCATATGTCACTAAGTCAAAAACCGGATCCAACAGCAAAAAGCAAATCATGAATTATGACCAAGCATGTGCACACTAATGGAATGACATATGGAGACTCTTTTTATGCTTCTTTTTTATTAAGAAGGCATATGCCTATTACTCTCCTTTTTTTCTCTCCCTTTTTATGTCAAGCTCTTTATGGAGCCCAAATCTTTTCTCTTTTTTTTTTGTCACACTCTTCATGGAGCATAAATCTTTTCTATATTTTTGAGATAGACATAGTCTTTGGATAGAGAGCAATCAAAAAGATAGAGTCTTTATTTTTGTGCATGATGACATGGGGTATGCTCATGACTTTGAACATAAAGCATAAAGAGCAATTGCCTAGGGTCACAACAATTTGACAAAAGTCCAATGAAATCATCAAGCAACATATCCATAAGGTTTTCTTGATCAGAGTATCATATGGCTCTGGTGGGTGTTTCTAATAACATGAGGAGTAGACTTTATGAATTTTAAATTTTCAAAAATTTTCCAAGGGTGAGTAGCAACATAAATCAAGAAATTCCTAAAGTCTACCATATCTCAACAATCAATTATTTAGGATGCATGGGTTCCTAAAGAGATTCAACACAAGCAACAAGCATGACATAGAGATAAAGGCATGCAATTCCTATCAATTTGAGTTATGTTTTGAATTGCAGGAATTTTTCACAGCCTGCCTAACTTGATTTTAATAGTTTACAGACGTTCAAAATGAATCAACTTATGATAGGGGAGAATAAAAGAGAAGAACGAGCAAACCAGGCCGTGGTATGAAGTTGGGCCTCATATGGGCTAATCCCTGGTCGGTAGACCTGGCACTAGGCCCATTGAGGCTTAAGTTTCCCGAGGTGATTGATGAGATGATGTTCATCGTATATTTTTTTTGTCTCATCGCGTTTACTCATTTTTGTGTCATGATTTCCCCCATACTTGTTTCGATGCCTGCTTTTGACATAACAACAAAATAAATGACGCGAACAAAAGACACAAATGCTTGGCCAGTCTTATGGACCAAGGAGCCTAAACTTTATTGACTTAATTAATTATAGGCGCTTTTGTGAATGAAGGGAAATTTAAAGGAAACAAAAAACACCTTAATAACGTACCTTACGGTGACCTGTCCTGAAGCCGAAACTTGTTGTCCTCTTGACTTGTCTCCAAGCTTCCAAACCTTGATCAATCCTTCTCCATTGCTACTCCAAGTGTCCTAGAGATTTGATTGAGCATCCAACACTCAAACCCTAGAGATGCCTAAAAGAATGACTCATGCCCTCTTGATATTCTAGTTTTCCTATGGACACAAACCTACACACTACCAAGTGATCACACACACTTGGACCTAGTTGTCCTTTGGCTTGATCCATCTCCATCACTATGACTCTCCATCAAGATCTTCATGGCACCCCACCGAGTTCTCATTGATAATCAAGGTGACCATTCACCATGAACTTGTTTGAGATAATAGTTTGTTCTACATCCACAACACTAGATGTCGGCATTAGTAACCATTTCATGTTGTTACTCCATCACCAAAACATTCATACCTTGGGGTTTACAAACACCAATGGTTATGAAGCTTACAATCTCTCCCTTTTGGTGATTCATGTCAACATGACTAATCTCAAATGAACCACGATCGAGAGGAAGGATAAACTAAAGAATAAGGCACAAATCTTACCTCAAGATCAATGCAACTCATCAAGATCTCATATGGATATGGAAGAAAAGAGTTGCTCGATAATGGTAGATGATGTGTGGTGACAAGCACAAGATATAAGAGAGCAATCACATGTAAACCACAACATGATGACGTAGTATAAGAGTAATTCCCGCAAAGCAAACATTATCATGGCACTAGTGCACTAGAGAATGATCAACTTGCAAAACACATTGTAGTGCACCATAGATTCCACAATCTACATCTTAAAAGATAAGAAATAAGCAGGAATGCAAAGAAACCAAGTGTATCATTGATGAGTTAAAACAACAAATGAAGGCAAAACTTGTCAAAGATCACAAACACGGACAAAATCTCCCAAATAAGCACACCAAATGTATCAACCATCAAACCATGCGTACCACAAGAGTACAAAAGCGTATGTCACCATCCTATACAAGAACTACTAGCATTCTCGATCAAGTATCACTCCCTCTCCCCTAAGTCTTCTCTCTAGCTTCTCTCCCCCTTTGACATCAAGGACCAAAAAGGGTGAGGCAGTGTCATGCTGCTATGACGGCTGATCCTCCTAAGTGCTAGCCGACTACTCCCTCTGTGTAGGCTCCCCCTGGTTTGCTGCTACATCCATCTGCTCGAACTCTCCCAAGTCTACTGAAGATGATGAGCCTGAGTACGGGGCTGCTGCTGATTATTGTGCTGATGCTAGGGTTGGAGCTGCCTGTGCATCATCTATCTCAGCGAAGGATTGTGTCCTTGACACGTGAGGTGAAGGAGCTACGACAACTGCTACAACTGTCGGGGTATTCGGAGCTGCCACTGAAAATGTAGGAGACAGGGTGGCAAATAGTGTAGACACAGAATACCTAGACACCGATAGTGGAGACAAGGTTGGTGCAGAGCAGGGTCTAGCTCCATCTATCATGGGACTAGCCAACTGACTGATGGTCGGTCCTATGGTGCCCTGGCTGGTGGAAGGAGTGGTCGGAGCTGTCATCATGGTTGTATATGGAAAGAGCTGCTCTACGGTTACTGCTGCACTATCTGAGGGTGAGGCTGACCTAGTAGATTCACTCTGGGGAAAGGTGCAAGTGGTGGTAGTCCTCCTAACTGAGAAATCTATAGAAGAGCTGACTGCCCCTATGCTAAGCCAGTGGTGGCCTATGCCATCTGCTGTAGGTGAACACTAGTAGTGGCAAGCACCCCCCCTTCTAGCAAGTCAAACCACTATATCTGCTATGTGTTGGCTGCTCTAAGCTACTTAATCTGACCAAGTACATAAGCCATGTCTGAAGTAGTTGCTGCTAGTGTTGTGTGTGTTGTAGGTGGTGGTCCTGTGCTCCCCGCCTCTATAGGGTGTGGTCCCCTAGTCTGCTCAACCTCAACATCCTCTGCATTCATGTGTACCGAAGCTCCTGCCTATGGTGAGCTGCCCTTTGACGTTATTGTTGTCCTATAGAGAGAGTCCTCCTGGTCCCTGAGGCTATAGGATGGTACCTCTTAGTTCATAGAGGTAGTCATCGTACATCTCCTTAGAAACGATCCCCCTCAACCTCAGAAGTCCGTAGATGTAGGGTCCAAAGGGTAGCTGATGCTAACTTATCCTATCATCCACCAAAACAGGATCATAACACAGTCTCTGTAACCAGCTCTGGTGACTTGGTTCCTGGCAAGAACCTCTCCCATAACACAGGCCTCATCAGTCATCCTAGAAGGAGTCCTGGGAAAGAGCACAGGATGTGGTGGCAGCAGCATAGCACTAGCTATCTCATCAGCAGGTTCTACTCCACCTAGAGGTCTGTGGGGTGATATAAAGCCTAGATATGCACTATCATGTACTCTTAGGTCTGTAGAAAGCACATCTAGCGTCTGCACCAAGTCCTCCCTCCGGAGTTTGTGTGGCTGTCCCTCAAACATGAACCAAATCTCTGAGCGGTCTAGGGCAATCCACAAGGAGTAGAACTATACCATTGTATCCTCACTCCACCTCATTGGAGTAGTCACCAGATCCTCAAGCCGTGGTAGATTGGTGAAATCATCTGCTATATCCCGACCAACACCTCTACTGATGTCATCCAGGGTGCTCCAGTTGTCTATGACAAACAGGTTCTTGTTGCCTGCCATGTAAGCTCTGCGCCTGTAAGCATTTGCAAGTTTCCTCTACAGGATAGTCCAGTAGCATGCTGCAAGAGAGTCCTTGTTGGGTGTCACACACTGACCATAGGACATATCACATAGCCTCTTGATGTTCCGCCCCTCACCTCTAGAAGATCAGTGGTGTCCCCGCTGGCCCCCTCAGCCAGTCTCCTCAGTCTGACGTCACAATCGTAGTGGTTGCCCTCGTGTGTCTCACCTATCCTCCTGCACTAGAACCTGAGGCCTCCTTAGTGGTCCTAGCTGCCCCCCCCCCTAGCAGGTCTCAATAGTCCACGAGGAACATGAGCTAACTGCTCACCAAGCCTATCAACCAAGGCTCTCTACCTACTTGACCTCCTTCAGGTCTGCACCTGTCCTGCTGTCTCTGTGGGTTGGCTGGATAGATAGCTGCCTCTCCTCCTTGCTTGTCCTCTCTGAGTAGCCTCTCTCTCCTCAGCTGCCTTAGCTGCACGAAGTGCTCTCTCGCCCTCTGGGTCAGGTAGTCTGGCCCTCTAGGGGCGCTTCTCTAGCTACTGTATAGGGGCCTTCCTCTTGTCACTGTCTGTGACTCTAGCCATATCTGACAGCTACAGAAACGTGGGTAATACAAAGTTACGATAGGGAATAACCCTGGTATAATATATGAGCATAGCACCGCTAGGTAAGAAAACATATGTAGAAATCCTAGCATATGACCATGGACATGATCACTAGCAATGTAGCAAAATAAGTAATGGTAGTCATCGACTATGGAGTGGAATTGTTCTAGTGTCACATGCAGAGATCAAACTTGAATGACAAAGTGACCTAGAGCTAAGTAGTGATGAATGTGCAAGTACTAGCCAAGTAACTCTAATTACAACAATTAATCATGTAATTACACTAGTCATGCATGAGCAAAATCAAGAAATTAATCTACTAAGCATGAACTAGGCAATCACACATAATCTAGGGCATGAGACGATGAAGGAAGATAGACACAATACCCTATAATAGAGAGCCAAAGGAATTCACCAAAAAAACCAATGCAAACTTTTGATGACGATCATCAGAAAATCTTGAAAACTGTAGAGGCACACAAGCTTGGTGTGCTCAGGAGTAGGGCAGGTTGTAGTGCAAGGCGCGCACGGGGGTTGCGGCATCTGCGGCACTATGCGCGGTGTGGGCTCGGCTGCTGCCCAAGCAGCAGCAAAGATGGCGGTGGTGCACGGAGAGGTGACAACGACAGCTCTGCACGTGCATGGGTGCAGCGCAAGGTAGGGCAGTCCCCCCAGCAGGTCTCGATAGTCCATGACGAATAGGAGCTAACTGCTCAGCAAGCCTGTCAACCGAGGCTCTCCACCTGCTAAAGCTCCTCTGGGTCTTCTCCTGTCCAGCTATATCTCTATGGGTTGGATGGACACAAAGTTGCCTCTCTTCCTTTGTTCTCCTCTCTGAGTAGCCTTTCTCACTCTGTAGCCTCTCTTTCCTCAACTGCACGAAGTGCTCTCATCCTCTGGGTTAGGTGGTCTGGCCCTCTTGGGGCATTTCTCTGGCTCGAGTATAGGGGCCTTCCCTTCCTACTGCACTGTCTGTGACTTTGGCCATATCTGACAGCTGCACAGATGTGGGTAATAGAAAGATACTAATATGGAGTAACCCTAGTATAATCTATTAGCGTAGCATTGCTAGGTAAGAAAATATATGTAGAAATCCTAGCATAGGAACAAGGACATGATAACTAGCAATGTAGCAAAATAAGCAATGGTAATCATCGACTATGGAGTGGAATTGTTCTAATGTCCCATGCAGAGATCAAACTTGAATGACAAAGTGACCTAGAACTAAGTAGTGATCAATGAGCAACTAAAGTACTAGACAATTAATTCTAATTGCAACAATTAATCACACAATTACACTAGTCATGCATGAGAAAATCATGAAATTAATACACCAAGTATCAACTAGGCAAACACACATACTCTATGGCATGAAATGATGAAGGAAGATAGGCACAATACCATAGAATAGAGAGGCAAAGGAATTCACCAAATAAACCAAACTTTTGATGACGATCGTCGGAGAATATCGAAAATTGTGGAGGCTCGCACGGGGGCTGCAGCACCAATGGCACTATGCATGGTGCGGGCTGGGCTACTACCCAAGCAATGACAAAGACGGCGGTGGCGCACAGAGAGGCGGTGGCGATGGCTCTGCGCATGTGAGGGTGCACCACGAGTTAGGGTGACGCTGCGGTGGCGTTGCGCGGCAAGGAAGTGCTGGCGAGCGTGAGGGGCGTTAGAGGCATCTACGCACTGGGGAGCGCAAAGGCAGCAAGGCGAGCGACAATGGCAGCATTGGTGTGGGTGCAAGCTCCCGGAAGATGATTTGATGGCAATTTCATGAATAGTGGGAAGATCTCGGTGATTAGGTTTTATCTTAAGATCATTTTGAATAGGCGGCTCAGATGAATTAGGAAGGAGATCAATGACTCAGAAGAGTCCTGGATTTTCATGATTAAGTGGATCGCCATAAGGTCCAGTGTTATCAGCATAAGGTACGGTGACTGTTGAGATTGATTACACATCTAGATCGCCGTACGTTATGGTGAGCATAGAGCTGACTCTATGGTGACATCGCCAAAAGGTACAGTAACCTTTTGAGTCAGAGCAGTGAACAGCTCACCATATGATACGGTCACACCAGTGTACATTACTGTGATCTCTGAGAGAACTTATTTCAAGGTATATCTTCCAATGTTCAAGTGCCATACCAAGCACATAACAAAAACATCAACTTGAACTTAGAAGGAACTCTCAAATACTCATTTTTCAAATAGTTGGTCCATGATCTAATATCTATTGAAAATGGCAAATGAAAGATTGATCAATAGAGATTCGAATCAAATGAGGAGCAAATGGGTATGTATGAGCCTTAGCCTTTGAACCTCGTAATTAGATAATCTTGAAGTTCAAAAGAACTTGCTCAAAGGGCATGAAGCACCAGTCATTTCCTTTAGTCAACCTTGTGGAGATGTGATCTCATCTGGCACATAAGGGACAATTCTCCAAGAGTGACAAGCCTCTTTTTTATTCACCTATATGATGCATGCATTAAGCAATTGTACAATGTAGAAATTTAAAAATGTCATGTTGATGCAAGCAAGATTAAAAGGACACAAAGAAAACCTATCAATGTCAAGTTTGATCACCTCTCAAGCTTACTGACTATAAGCCATACCCTTGCTTTGAGAGAACCAAAGAACCAAGTCAATCCCCTTTGCTTATAGCTATCTTGAGTGGGTTAGACATTGTCTTATTTTTATGTGTTTTTCTTTTAGTTATTTACACATGCATGGATGCAAAGCATATAGTAGAAAAAAGAGTCCTACATTACCATACAATGCATAAGGGAAAAACACACTAAAAGTACTATGTACAAGGGGTACCTACTTCATGAGTATATATGGAAGTTGAGGCACATAACACTTGTGGTGGACTGCACTTGACCTTCAAGTAGGCATATGGTCCACCACCTTCATCTATCTAGGTCACCTTCATGGGGACCCATTTGAGCTTTGTGTCCCTCTCAAGGTCCATAATGCACTTGAGCACCCATATCTTGTTGATCCTCCTCTTCTCGTCCGACGGTCCCAATGTCTTCACCATTACCATGGCATCATTATTCCTAAAGAGTTTTAAATGGGTGTTCTCATGGAACAAGTTAGCATTAGGTAGAGATTTGGAACATCTCACCATGGGACAATTCTTCTTGGTGTGAACATCCTTGTAGCATCGGTCACAAAAGTAGTCATCCGCAAGAACTAGCTTGACCCTAGATGATGTATCATCTTTCTTGCCAAGGGTGTCAATGATGGCCGGATAGGAGCCATGTCCATGGTGTGATGTGTTGTTCACAAGGCTCCACCCAAGAATCTTCTTATGCATGGTTCTACCTCTTGTGAGCCTTTTGAAGCCATCCATCTCCATCTCTCTTTCCTCCTTGAGGTTATGATAATCCTTCAAAGTGGAAATGGAATGATCAGGGGTGCAATTCTCAAATGAGCGGGTTAGTTCTACATGTATAGGAGAAGCAATAACTTTGGAAGAACTAGAAGAGGAAGAATTGAGAGTCTCCATGTTGATAGCATCATAAGTGACCTCAAGGCACTTGTACTTCTCAAGAAGCTCTACGTGATTGGACTTGAGTTTGTGGGCCTTCTCAAGCACAACAACTCAAGACTTGGAGGACTTATGCTCTTGTGTTACCTCTTCAATATTCTTCTTTTGCTAGATGATGAGATTGTGGGCCTTCTCAAGCATGTTCTATACTTCTTCATAGGAAGGCCTATCATCTTCCTGATCATCACTCTCATCACTTGATGAGTCACTTGAGTCACAACCTCGATTCTTGACCATGAAGCACATAGGTGGTGGTGGAAGGGATGTAACATCCTCCACTAGTGCAAGCCCCACCAATTCTTCTTCATCATATTCTTCTTCTTCACTTGATGATTCATCACTCACCCATTCACCAACAAATGCTTTGCAGTAGTGTTTCTTCTTCTCCTTAGCTTTACCCTTGTGCTTCATCTTCTCCCTCTTATTGCACTAGTTGCTTTGATCTTCATCAACTTGAAGTGCAAGCTTTGAGGGTTGAGCATTATCCAAGTTTTGTTGTAGTTCTCAAATAGAACAAGCTTGCCAATGATCTCATCCATTGGTCTCTTCTTCACTTTGTAGTTCATGAGAAGGGTGACAATCATCTCATAGCTACTTGGGAAAAGCCTCACAAACCTCCTCTTGACATCATCATCTTTGAGCTTGAAGTTCAAGCCAAGAGCATTGATTTGCTCTACAAGAACATGAAATCAAGAATAAATAGCATTAGACTTCTCATTAGGTAATAACATGAAGGTGTCAAATTTATTCTTAAGCACATAGTATTTCTCTTCTTTCACATCTTATGTCCCCTCATGAATATTCTTGATTTGATCCCAAATCCCCCTAGCAACAGCACTTGCATCCAAACAAGCAAACACATCCTTGGCTATGCATGCAAAGATTGCATTCTTGGCTCTCGCATTGTTCTTAATGAAGGTGTGTCACTAGCTTCATTTTCTTAGGTTTCACCAATGGTCACATTCCACAATTGTGGACCAATAGACTCAAGGTAGGCTTGCATATGAGCCTTCCAATAAAAGTAGTCCTCCCCATCAAAAATGTGCATGTTCTCCATCTCTCCCGACATCCTACTCAAGGTGGTTAAGCCTTATTTTGAGCACTAGGCTTTGATATCACTTGAAAGGATCTAGGAGTCCAAGAGGGCGGGGGGTGAATTGAATCGGTAATGTAGATCATGAACCCAATCAATTTCCACCAGATCTTTCACCTTGCTAATGATAGGTCCTATGCAATTCTACTGAGCTAAGGTCCTAGCAATTCTAGTGGTATGATGCAATCCATGCGATGCTAAGCCAATCAATAAGCAAGCAAGCCTATGGAAGCCCTATCTCTACTAACGCATAAGTGTGGAATTAAAGATGATAAGTAAACAGGGGTTTAGGAAATGCTCATTGATTTTTAGCCCGAGGTATCAGGAGGATGGCGCCTCCCCCTAGTCCTTGTTGGATCGATGCCACCATGTTCACCAGATTATTGATCCCTCCTGCCACCAACTGTGAAATCTTTGCACACAAGCCCGTATCATTCCTAGAGTGATGGCATGGTTGTGTGACCGCTGCTAATTGAGCCTTCGGCTCCTCGAGCATAAACCTGTCTCCCTCAAGGACTTATTGCACTCCTAGAGTGCATGCACGGGCGCTCTCTCACAATGCTCCTTTCAAAGGTGAGTTTAAACCTTGTAGAAACTTGTGACGGCCTTCATAACAAGTCATAATAATGATAGGCTCGATCACTGACACCTAACCAGTCTAGGCCTTGCCATATACCAAGAGTAGCAACACTTGTCCTCTATACAACCTCTCCTAGGTTAGAGACTGGGGATGGTCTTGTTTTAGTCTCTAAGACACTCAATGATAGCTCCAATCCTTGCTCTAGTGTCTCCTCTTCTCCTCTTGGCTCTCTTCGAGTTTTCCTAGCTCTCCAAATGGCCTAGAGAAGTCACCGTACCATACAGCAAGTTCTGATCTCTAGTGCCTCTCAGCGCACTAATCCTTTAGGTCACCGTACCTTATGGTGACATCATCATAAGGTCTCTAGAGAGTAGCATATTCTGGTCACTCGAACTCCTCTCCACACTGCACCCTAAGATGACCTCGCCGTAACGTCCATGGCAATATCTAAGTTCTGGTTACTTCCTTCTCCTCCTAGGTCACCGTACCTGTTGACCTAAAAATCTACACGCGCAACCTAGGAGTTCTACTTAGCTCTAGTGCAGGCTCAATATGGAAATTGGGAGTACCAGTCGATTTTCTTTGCAAACCGATAAAGAGAGAGCAAACGGTCAAATTCCTTGTGTCACCGGCCCTAGACAGGCCGATGAGGAAAGCCGATAGTCATTGTTTTGTGAAAACCAACTGATGGCTATAAACAACAAAAAATAATGATAATAAATAACCTAATCAGTTGATTGTATCGATTTCTCAACAATCTAATAAATGAGTATTAAATACTACAAGTACGAATGCCGATGAATATTAAGTCGATAGATCTAAAAGCAACATGCACATACTTGCTCAGTCGATAGCGCAAAGTCAATAGATCTGATTAGTTGGTATTGCGACTATGCCTCAAAATCATAGATCTAATCTTTTTAAATTAAGGGAATGATTGACTATCAATAATACAGGGAATATTAGTTAAAGCACTATAAAGTCGATCAGGTCATGATAATCTATCAGCTAAATACTCCAATAGAACCCTATCGACTCTACCCACAACCGGATTATATCTAGCCCTATCGACTCGGCGAGAGGTCAAAGTCGATGCAGTCTTGCTAGTTCAAGTAGATCAAACTTAATCGAGACAATACTCTAACAAAACAAATATATTTAGATACTTTCCAATTTTGAATAAAACCAATAGAATAATTCGAATAATAGATCTAAATCAAATTCGCTAAATCTTCTAAAAATTGCAATAGATAGGACCTAACCAAGATAGTACTGCAACTCAAAGTCGATAGAACAAACACAATAAAGATCTAATTACCGGATAACTAGCACTCATAAAGATAACAACTGGAATATCAAATTAATAAGAAAAGTACCAGTTGAAGTCGATGAGATTACCGAGAGATCAAAGCCAATACAGCCTGTACGAGACGAGGATGTCGTTGAGTAGGAAAAGGTGGCAATGCACCAAGTTGTATTGAACGAATATGTAAATATTTTTCGTACAAACCCTATTACATATTTATAGCCTTATACAATGAGATTCTGACCTGAGTCAGTTAGGAGTCTTCGGTTTCAAACAAACAAATCGATTAGATTTCTTCCTAAACAAAATCCATCTAAAACAGAACATATAAAATAAGCCCTAGTAGATCCACTTTATTCCCTTTGGCTGTTGAACTTCTTTGATCTGGCCGATTCTATCTCCGCGTCTCTAACCATTGGGACCGGTCCAAATTCTGGTGCCAACAGTACCTTATGATGACCTCGTTGTAAGGTCTCCAGAGAGTACCTAAAAACGGTCTTTTATGCTCCTTGACTCGTCGTATGATGACCTCGCTATACCTTATGGTGACCTCCTGAGCGCTATCGACTCTGTTCATCGGCTTTGCTCCTGCCTATTGACTTCGGTTCCTGCTTCAGTCTCCGTATCTTATGGTGACCTGTCTGGAAGCTGAAACTTGTTGTCCTTTTGACTCATCTCCAAGCTTCTAAACTTTGATCAATCCTTCTCCATTGTCACTCGAAGTGTCCTAAAGCTTTAGTTGAGCATCCCAACACTTTAACCTTAGAGAAGACTAAAATAATGACTCATACCCTCTTGATAGTCTGGTTTTTTCTATGAACTCAAACTTACACACTAGCCAAGTGATCACACACACTTGGACCTAGATGTCCTTAGCCTTGATCCATCTCCATCACCGTAATTCTCTATCAAGATCTTCATGGCAGTCCATCGAGTCCTTATTAATCATCAAGGCGACCATTCACCGTGTACATGTTTGAGATAATACTTTGTTCGACATGCACAACACTAGATGTAGGCATTAGTAACCATTTCATGTTGTTATACAATCACCAAAACATTCATAGCTTGGGGTTTTCAAACACCAATGGTCATGCAGCTTATACATACTTGATTAATAGGATTCCTAGCCGAGATTATTTTGCTTACACTTGGATGGTTAATTATTTTTCTTTTCCTGACATTTAATTGGAAGTAAATCGACCATTTTCCCATGTTTACTTGGTCTAAGGTGATGAGTGATGACTTCGATTGCTTACTCCACGTGAGTGGACTTGGTCCTTATCCTATTTCAGAATCTACATCGATGAGATCTTGCAGATATAGATTTATAGGCCCAAGGTAACTGGACTTGGCATGGTTACAGTATTTTGCCTACAGTCAAATAAACAGTGCAGGGCCAGCTAGATGCTAGACAATATTCTAGGTATACCCAAAACTCATCACCGATTAAAGAAATGACCGGTGACTAATAGTACTTGTAGCATACGTTATCAATTAATTAATGGATCTAAAAAAGTAGACTGCACATTGTATCCATCTGATCCATCAGTCGAGCTACAGTTCCAATTTTCGTACATGTTACTCTTCACAAGCTGGTTATAAGAAAAGTTTTGAGTACTCAGCTTTCTTACAATATGGCTTTGCTATGGAATTTTCCATTTCATAACGTCAATTAAGAAAATCAAAACAATGAGCAGTCATGAAACTGCATTGGGGCGAATGCTTGGGGAGAACCTTCTTAAGCAGGAGTTCACCATGGCTTCTAATACATGATGCCGATTTTCAAGCCTCAAGGCGGGCGGCGGGAAAGAAATAGTGGCCATGATGCATGCTAGAACCATGATGGGCAAGATGAAGAGTTGTGTTCAAGAGCTCCAGATGTGGTTCAAGTCCATCCAGGATTCCAAGTGGCATTTCTAGCAAGAAAGAAATCATCTTTATTTCGATTTGAAGTATTAAACTTTGCCTAAAATAACTACTAAGACTCAGTAAGCCAAGAGAGTACAACACTGTTCTAGTAATTTAATGTCACAGATTTATGGCTCTCGTTGAATCGGAACATCTTTGCTAAAAACTGACCAATATGATTGTTACTTACATTAAAGCTGCAGATCCCCTGACAAGTGAGTGGTTCACTGACTTGTGGTAAGCCCACGATGAGAATCATGGCATCAGTGCCTTTGAAAACATATGTCAGCTTGCATTAATATCATCTCCGCATCTCCACCACTTCTCTGTGAATATTAGCACTTTTAGTTTTAATTTAGGGTCTGTTTGTTTCCTAGCTAGATTATATAATCTGGAATATAGTATTGAATTATATGATATAGATTGAGTGTTTGTTTATCCAGATTATTGGTACTTGGATTGTTTGTTTTCAACATAAAAAAACTACAATGTCCTTGCCTTTTCTTCCTCCCCGCCTCCACAGCTCCCCATCGCCCGCACCTGCCTGCCTCCTCCCCATCGGTGGCTGCAGCTCCTCCTCAACCTGCTTCCTTGCGAGCGGCACGACATGTCATCCAATCTGTTCGTTTGTTTGCTTGCCTCCCCTATCAGGGGTGGCGTCGCGCTCTGCTGCCCTGTTGTGCTTGATGCTGCGCTACCATGAGTCCATACCCACCACCACCGCCTAGCGCCGCCGCCGCAAACCACGAGCTCGCCTCCCTCACCGTCATGAGCCCGTGGGCTGCAACCCGCCTCTGCCACCACCACCCACCGCTGCGAGCTCATGAGCCCATGGCCCAGCTTCGCTACCCAGCACCGCCGTCGCGAGCCCACAGGCCGCAGCCTGCCTCCAACTACCTCCCCTCCAGCATTTGCCCGCGCCCGGCGCTGCCAACACGTAGGCTGCCTCCCCCACTGCCATGAGCGTGCACCCTTTTCCCTTATCTGTACCATACAGGAAGGACAAATAGAGGAGGTAGAAGAGGGGAAAAAAGAACAAAGAGTATCTACATAACCAGAGGCATGATGGATAATTTCCATCAAAAAATCAGGGACGGTAGGTTTTTTATCAAAATAATCTGAAATAAGCTACTCATGATGAGATTATAGGATTATCATAATCTTGCCTTCAGATTAGATAATCTGGCCTGTTTGTTTTCTGGCCTCTTGGATTATTTAATCTAGATATTATAATCTGGGTGGATTATAATCTAAATCAAATAGATCCTTAATCTAGAAAATTATGAAAATGATTACTCGAACTTGTGTCCACGACTGTTAGACAAGAATATATCAAGACAGGTAGTGCAAAGATATAGTTCGAGAGAACACATAGATTTCATAGGGTAGTCACCACCGAACAGATTCCAAAAACCTTATTGACCTCTTCCAATGCAAGAAAACCGTTTTGAAGTCGTGCTTTCCTGTTCGTTGGTGTGTGCTGTTGATTGGGATGAAGTAGACCACATCTTGTGGCGTGATAGGTTGAAGAGACAAATTGACCCTAACTTGTAGTATATAATAAAACTAGTCAATCTGTCGGTGCATTTGCACGGGTAGTCAATATATCTTTTTTAGAAGTAGTGAGATAACTTTATCTAAATTTCATATTTACATCTTATATAAAATTATTAAACTATTTCAAAAAGAATTGAGTCCAACACAAAAATTGAGGATTTTTTATTTTAATTGTTAGGTTAAAATTTGTAGAAGTTTATATTGGTTCTTTTTCTTATTTTAGGATTTTGCTTATTAACACACCACTTGTATATGGACTACTACGATGATTTCAAATATTTTTCCCATTTGCCTTCAACTTTATTGATTAAAGATAATAAATATGATTCTTTATCTCTAATACTGATGGCTTATTGTAATATTTTTCTCTTTTACCTACAATTTTATTGATATAAAAATTTCGCATTCTTGTTACGTAAAGTTGTTGTCAAACACTTGATTCGATGGAGCTCACGTATATTTAATATTGTGTTGATTTAAAAAATATCACTGCATTTTCACCATTCTAGTGTCATCTAGCACTTTGTTATTCCTCCGCTTTCTTTTCTACCGATAGAATATGAAAATCATGAAATCGGATGCAATTGGAGGAGAGTCAAGAGAGTTGAGGTAACATAGCTAGAAAGAAGAAAATTATAACAAGCCTTATTGAGCTATGGCTCTGTGGCCATAGAGCCCACCTCCATACAATAAAAGTGGCCGTGTGTGGCATGGGCATGGAAAAGCGAAAAGAGATCTAATGACTAAAGAAAAAAATGACTGAAACTATCTTTTTATATGCCACTTTGAGCGTTGACTTGGCATAGAGTACATGGACGGGTCAAGTCCTATGATGTGAAATCAGCAGAAGAAAAAGAAATATGGCACGTGAAAAATTTTGCAACTGCCAATGAAATGATACGTGAGCAATTCTCAAATAGTAGCTAATTTTCAATAAAACAATATATATTCTATTTATTGTAATGGTATTGGTGGGTAATTTTAAAACATGTCTAAGGGTATTTCAGTCTAATTTTTTTATGATGACAATGATGGGTAAATTTCTCTTCTTATTTTTTTCAATTAAAATGGGGATTTCTAGCTCTGAGAGCGAACGTGGAGGCTTATTTTCTTGGTCAAATATATATATATATATATATAGGTATATATTGCTATGCTATATCACACCCTGTGTGTGATATATTATTTCACACCCTAGCCAGATTCTCCTCAAGCCGACCCAACCAACATGCATGTGTTCCACCGTTCCAGACGCACACATGCATGCATGCTTGCATTCCAAGGTCATTACTTTCAATTAGCATTAATTAGGCTAAATAATTAGATGTAGTAATTAGTAGCCATAAATGACGTCACATTATTTTCCATTTCTACATATAGCCAGCCATCGGTATCTCATTCATTCTTCTTTCATCCCTTTTTCTCTTGTTCCTTCCTCCGTTGCATGCATGAACAGGGAGCTTGGTTTCTATCAGCAGATGGCGGCGTGAATCCGGAAGAGATGACATAAATGTACCGGCGACGAGTACTAGGAATCCAGGATGATGTGGCTGGCGACACAGGTAACACATGTCACCAAAGGCAACGGCTCGATCGACCTCTTGGTGATGCTCGATCAATCTGCCGGGACGCTAGCGGATGCATGATTTTCTTCTTCTGCTATTCCTTTTCTTTTGTGAAAAATGGAGGATTTATGAGTTCATCGTCTTTGCAGATATCAATTCAACTTGCCATGTGCGCTAGCTTGCCAACCAGACGTCATCGTCTGGCTTCTCGCTTGCACTCCCGTCTATGAGCAGGACGTTTTTCCGGTGGCTGGTGTGCTCTCACGATGCAGGAGGATGAATAAGTGAACGACAGGCCTAAAGCTAGGTCCAGAATACTACTGTTAATTCTCTTTCACTTTCCTAATATGTTTTTTGATGGTTTTAGAGATTCCATGAGCTCTATGCTAGCCGAGTTTATAGGCCACAAAAGCCACAATAAATCGGTAGAAACCAACCCGACTGGATTCTCGCCACTATTCTTTGTAATGAGAAACCACACGTGGATCTTGTTCTGTGTTCATGGCTTCATGCATTGTGTCCTGGTGGGATGAAAACGTACCAACTTGTAAATATTGACTAATGAGTATGTACTTGTATTTATAATTATGTAAGAATTTAATTACATTTTTGGTACCCAATATGAATGACAAAATCCATGGAATTTTGAATTGCATCGAGAATTTTGCGATACAAAACAGTAAAAGTGTAAATACATACAAGCTTATGAAGTTGCAAAATTCACTTAATGTTTTAATAATATACTTATATTTCAATTCAGAGTAAATTAAATAGCAAATAGTCCACTTTTCCTGACGTCAATGAACAACCTCCAATCACAAAAATGGATCAATGGTTCAACATCAAATATTAGTTTTGCCGCCGAGTAAAAGTACCACCACAAATCCAAATAAGCAGAAAAAATATTCTGACTGACATTATGAGTACTGACATATGCATTTCTTTTCGTGCTTTGAACTTTTCAGAATCTATAAGCATAGAAAAGTTGTTATGGTGCATGAACTAAAAATTTGTGTGCTGTGAGTCAACATAAAAATTGATGAAGCTTTGTGTTCAAACAAAATTTCATGATTGCACATCCTTTTTCTTGTGCTCATATGATATTTTGCGGTCACATGGTCTTGATTAATGGTAGCATGCCGTTCATGCATGCCTGCAAAGAAGTAGAAACTTAGGAAAGTAATTAATAGTTTTGATTAAGAGATGACCATGCACGCAATCAACACAGAAAATTAAAAGGGGTGCACAAATATGCATGCATGCGTGCGTGAGTGCTGGTGGGTGTTTGGTTGATTCGGATATGGTGGCTGGGATATTTGTTTCGAGAATGCATTCAGGGGCTCTTCATTCGATTGAGATAAATGATTATTTTTTATAATCACAAAATGTTCCTTGGATGATAAACTGACATTCACTTATATGTGTAAGTAACCAATCCAAACTAACATAGCTCAAGAATCAATGTACAATTATAATCGAAAATTACAAAAACAAGGAGCTATGAGTGGAAAAAATAACATATGAATTATGTTTTGCATATGTTGCCAACCAGAGAAACATTTTGCATCCACCTATGTAACTATCTACACTTAGACGCAATCAAGGAAAATGAGTTCATTGTGTTACTCTGCCTTGACTTACTTCTACCATCAAATATTCCCATTTTTTGTTGTGATTAAACACTCAAGTTCATGACATTTTTTCTTCACTTAGAATAATCCATAAAAAAACTACGATTTTCTCCATTGCATGGATGGGTTACAAGGTATCTGCAATTAGGGAACTAACTCAATGCTTGACTACAAATTGTATGAGGTTATCTGATTCCATTGTGGGTATTTGCATTCATACATGTAATTATTCGTGACCAGAACTACTTCCCGGACGGTTGATGAGGCTTTTTGGGCTTCCGATGGGCGTCATTCATCATGGGTACAAGTATAAAATGATATTGATTCCAGCAATAAAATTATACTTTCTCCAATCATGAAATTCAAACCCGTGAAAGTCCAAGTCTCTAATGATTCATACAGTAAAATACGTTTTGTTTTCTTTCCAAATAATAAAAGTTACAATTTTTGTTATATGAAACTTGTCTAATCATATATTTTCCTTCTAATCATACCAAGGATTTTGACAATAAAAACGTACCAGACATGCTAAAGAATTTAATCACAAAACAAATGTCTCTTACTATTCTAGATAGTTATGTTTTTCTAGTGTGATCGAATCCAAGTAAAAAAAAGATCAACTATAAGAGCACAAATCAAACTATATTATTTTGCTATATGTTTTTTTGGGGTACATACTGCCTTTTGTGATCGAACGACACTGAAAAAATACACTTCCCCTCAATTCTTATATTTGTCTTGTGAAGACACTTACTAGCGGCTCTCCATTTGATAGACATTAATCATCTTTCCAAAATCACAAAATATTCGTCCAAGCATAAATTAACATTTACATGAGTGTAAAAAAACCAATACACTGACGTCCCACAAGAAAATATATAGACATGCACATTGGAATGGTAATAACCAAGAGCTATGCCCGAAAAAAAAACATACGGGTGATGTTAGGTTTCAGACCAAAGACTTGTGTTCGACTATGGCGTTATATATGTGTAGCCACATAAAAAAAAGAAACATACGGCATGATGTTAGGTTTCACACCAAATTTTCTATTCACCCATAGAAGTATGTCTGCTCACTCGGTATTTTTTTCATAGTTTAAAAGCATAAAATAGTTCCTATGGTTCAATAGTAAATAGCTATGTATTACTACGCAGAAGTAAAAATTGATAAGCTTTTCCTCACAAAACATTTTAAGTATTTTTATTAACCAGATATTTATGGTCATACGTGTGCAGTTCTCATGGTTGCATAAAATTTTATGGTTTGGAAATAGTTGGTGCTTGCCATCAACGTGTGCCAACAAAAAAAAGTAATTAACAAACAAAGAGTTAAGAATGGATGTAAGTAATTGATAGGCCTAATTAGGAGTGCATGCAACCGTGTAATTAATGGGGCTAATTAAGAGTGCCCGTAGGTGCATCCTCCGATTAAGAGAGACTTCAAGCATGCGTGTGGTTGAGTGAATAGGGTGGCTAGAGTGTGACTTAATATACCACACCCTGGGTGTGATTTAGCGCTGCCCTATGTATATATATATATATATATATATATATATATATATATATATATATGTGTGTGTGTGTGTGTGTGTCCATTGCTTTAAGGGTGAGCCACTAGTGCAAAGTAGATTTTTATTTCCATCTCATCAGCAAAGTCAAGGAACTTCTCAAATGTAAACTTAGTACTATTATCGGTGATGATATCTTGAGGAACTCCAATCTGAATGAAGACCTCTCTGACAAACTCAACTGCCTTCTTGAAAGTTATCTTGCCGACCGGCTTAGCTTCGAATCATAACTCAAATGCAGTGGCGTAAATGTGTGGGTCATATTACTAGTTTGCAGAAGGAAACAAATACAACATCAGGCATAAACTATATTCTGACTTCTTAAGCATACCACTGCCACTAGTTAAGTAACAAATTCTTTTCATGTTGGTGGAACATGAAATTTGACAACAAAGAAACATGAACTCTGATTTGACGTTTGGCTGCCGATTCATCGACTAAAGCTTCATATTCTGGAATGACGCTAGAACCACTGCTTTCTCGCTTTCGATGCTAATGGTACCAGGTGTTCAGCGTTTTCTTTTGTCTCAACTGAAAAGGAAAGTAATATAATTAAACTCCTCAATATTTTTTTAATTGTGTTAGGACAAGAAGATAAATTAAAAATGAGAGCGTCAAGGAAAAACAATGGTTAAGCCTGAACCAATTATGTCAACTCCAGTATCTCTAACTATACTCTTAATGAAAACAAATGAACATGTTCATACGACATTGGTGAGATTCGTGCGGAGCGCCATTGAGCCCCGTAACACTCTAACTATACTCTTAATGAAAACAAATGAACATGTTCATACGACATTGATGAGATTCGTGCGAAGCTGTGGCAATTTGCAGGTAGTGCGTGAAAAAACACCGTGACTTGTGACCTGATTTTTTTTACTAGTTTTTTAGGTTTTTACGAGTTATATTTTACTGGCTTTACCGTGTGTCGCCCACGGCAAAGAGTTTGCCATTGGTACCAAACTTCACATTTCCCCCTAGTATTTTGAGATTTAATAAGAACATTTTTAAAACATATGGGCGCATATATTATAACATTATAACTGGATGTTCGTATCATATAGCCCGGTGTTCTTCTGAAGTGCAAATTAGTCCTATGCTTTCTGATCCTCTTGAAGAAGTTGTGTAGCTATCTCTCACGCAATATATTCAGTTTGGTTGCTCCTGCGTACTACGTAGGGAAGATCAAATATCAAATATTACCTCACACGTGATGCGATGGTATTATATTTCATTAATTTTAATTTATTATTTATTATTTGTTTTTGACGTGTTTAGAACCCTTAAGATCCAGACAGGGTAGTATATGCTTCGGCCAGCAGATGACAGTAGAATCATGCATAAAGACCACACTGTGTGTTCGCCACACATTATCTGCATATTGTTCAAGCTTAGATCCTGGAGCTCTTTATTAGTGTGCATCGAACAAAGAAAAATAAAACTATAATCTTCATTTGGATACCAGATTCCCATAACATATATTGTGTGCACCCGCTTGCAATGCCAAATGAGACTTTAAGGTTGTGCATCACCGTACCCAGATCCGTTCCCATCACCACCTCCGCCCCCACCATAGCGACCCCCGCCTGTGTCCCCTCCATTACCTGAAGCATCTGCATTTGCAAGAGGAGGTGTCGATGTGAATGGGTTGCCTCGATGGGCCTCACTGGATCCGCTTCCCATTCCACCATCGGCACCGTACCCACCAGAGCCTATGTTGCTTGAACCTCGCCCGCCACCGCCGCCACCACCATTTCCCCCAGCACTACTAAAGCCATCAAGTCCACTATACGGATAGTTCACTTGAGATGAGCTGGATCCCTTGCCGGATCCACTACCAAACCCATAACCACCGTACTGTGATGAGCCGCCACCACCACCACTGCTTCCACCACTGGCATAGGCTGCACCATCACCACTCTCACTGGTTCCAAAGCCGTTTCCCAATCCGGACCCAGCACCATTCTGATACCCTCCACCATTACCCCCTCCTTGGCCCATTCCTTGAGAAGTGGAATATCTGGCCACCTTAACAGCATTAGCTATTCCAAAGCTAAACAGCACCAATATGCTAAGTGCCAGAAGCTTTGCACTAGCCATTGTGCCCTGAGCAACTTAAGTCTAGCAAGGGATGAGTGATAAGCCACCAATTAAGTAGGTATTTATAACATTGAGGAGTTGTACATATCGTCTTAGCTTGCTTCATTCCCATGATCCAGTGGGGCTTTCTTTAATAACAAATCAAAGGAAACAAAGCTTGTTGACTGCAGACGAAGACTTGAGGATTTATTAAGCAATCAATTGAATAGAAGGCTTGTAACTGGCTTGCTTCAAGGACCATGTAGGTAGATAAAGCATTCAATAAGATTCATATATAATACAAGTGAATGACTTAAATCACTCAATTTATATCTTGATCTTATCTCTGGTACATATGCGTGTGCCCACACCCCATGCGGGGGCTAGGCAGATGCATCCAACCAAAGCTATAAATGTGTACTATTTACAAGAGATGTCTAGTGATTATTGTTTTAAGCTGAGTGGGTATGAGCATAGCTTGGTAAATATTGTGATGGACTGAATTACCGAAGATCTGTAAATTTTGTGATGAAGTAAATTAGCAGAGTGGTTAAATATTAATTAGATGAACCGAATTACTAAGTTTTACTCGATGAGAAGATTAATCGAGATCACGTACTTGTAAGATTCATATTGATCAGGGAAATTTCCGATTAAATTTTGTTATCGTGAACATTTGACTGTTAACTTTTAGAGTACTCACACTGGAGAATAAGTGAGTAATGTATGCATTCATTGAGGGAGATATATGCTGAATCTTGAAAACATGGAGCTTAGACACCATTATTAGAGTGTCACGTATCTTGCACAAGGCATACTATAAAAACAACTTGTAGTAACATTTTCTAAATCCACGTAGTTGCATGAGAGCATCTCCAAAAGCTCCCTAAAAAATTGATCTCAAAAAAGTGTTTTTGGAAGCAGCCTAAAAATTATTATGGAGAAGTTTTCTTGTCTCCTCCAACAGTTCTCCCTAAAAATAGACTAGGAAAACTTTTAATTGGGCCACGTCAGCATTTGGAACCACAACAATATTAATTTCGTTCTAAATACAAGTATTAGTGATCCTTAATTTTTCCCTTATTTCTAGCTACAAATATGGAGAATTTAGGGAGAGAATAAATCTGTGAGTTACTTAGGGGAGCTGTTAGAGATGATTTTTAGACTAAACCCTATTAATTTGATTTAGAGAGAGCTTTTAGAGATGCTCTTATATTTGACATTTTACCAAGATGTGTCACTAGAAATGTCCAACTCATTTCCAATGGCGGTCACCTAGTAGTCTGCCAATGAAAATTGATTTCTTGTGACAGACTTTAATATAGCCCCAAGGTGCATCGTGGCGGAGCTTCCAGAGAATGGACAACTAGGGTGCAGGCGGCCTCTCACCCTTCGGGATTCATCGCCTCCAGGTTGTCAGAGGGCAACCAACCAATGACCCCCCCCCCCACCCATAATCCCGCCTCCCTGCTGGTGCGCCCTTGACAGAGGGAATGGTTAGGGTGTTCAGATTTGGGTTGCTGGGAGGCCCTAGGGCTCTCTTGCAATAGAGGAAGGAGGTCCGGGGGCCACGGTGCAGCCAGGCAGTAGGGGTGTCACATCACTGACAAGTTAGTGGCGGGCGGCGACGTGAAGGCCGGTGATGGTGCGGCGAGCGGTAATGCGATGGAGTCCGCGAGGACGGTGGCCCGCCGCCGTGGGTGTGGTGACCGGTATTGAAGAAGGAGAGGGGGAGGAAATGGGTGTCTAGCACACTTCAATTTCCTCCGGTTATTCGGAGGTGATGAACCCCTCGGCAATGAATTTGGTTGTGGCCAGCGCGGTGTTATTGGATGCATGAGCCTGCTTGACGGTAGTTGCGGTGGCACATGAGGCAGCTGGGGCAGTGATTACTCCCTCTGTTTTTAAATTATTGTTATCATTGACTTTTTTACTCAACTTTGACCATTCGCTTTATTTAAAATATTTTTTTAATATGTAAAATTTTAAATTATGTTTTAATTTTATTTGATAATAAAATAAATTATGATAACATATATGATATTACTTAATTTTTTTAAATAATATAAATAATCAAAATTAACTTAAAAAAAATCAATAACAATAACAATTTACGAACAGAGGGAGCAGGTTGTGCCTTCGATGCTTAGTGAAGCTGTATCTAGCGCAAGGACAGCGCAAGGTAGACCGGTACGATTTTATCATTACGTGCTTAGTGAAGCTGTTATAATCGTCATTATTATGGTGATAAAAACACGTATAAGTCACTAGTCATATAACTTAGCACGAAAAACCAGTGGCAGTGGATTTTTTTTTGTTATCTGGGTGTTACTAACCTTAGTGAAGAAAAATGTGTGCTTTATGACAAAAATAAAAAACATTATTATTAAGTATATCTCTTTTAGTGCCAGCTGGCGCTTCACCAGTGGCGCGTTGATGTTGGGAAACTGGCCTGTGGTGACTAGGAACTTGACTTTGACGATGTGAATACCTTGTGTCTTGCAGTCTGCGCCTACTCGACATGTGGCAGCCTGATAGGTGAGGTTCCATTCACCTTATAACTTTATAAGTTGGGCTCCCCCATCATTAATATCCGATATAGAACTAAACCCAACAATCTCTTCCATCACATATCGGGTGGCCCCATCTCCCCTTCACACTCAGGTGGACACGCCTCCAACAGTCCGATAAACTATATGGCCCGAGAGACCCAATCTGACAGTCCGATATCCATGTGAGGCCCATGAGATATTCTAGGTTTCTAACTATGGCTCTGATACCACTTGTTAGAGTGCGGCCTGACACGTCCAGCACACGAGCTCCTGCCGCCAGTCCAGGTTGACGGAGGCCTTTTTTTTTTTCATGAGTGCCCTTACTGTTCTAGCCCTGTGGCATCGTTTTGTTTATATAGTGTATATTGAGAGATAGGCTTTTCAGTGGTGTGAGATTCAAATATCAGGGATTTTCAGAATTTGACCACTAACAATAACCGAAACCAAAATAGAAAAGAATGGACTTTCTTGCTCAGAGTTGCTTGCTGGGTTCTATGGCTAAACTCGAATGAGCTTGTTTTTCAAGATAAAGTGAAAAAATAATATACATGATACTGTTTTTCATGCAGCAGTGAAAAAATCCAATAGATATAGTTTGTACTTGCGTACAGAAAAAATAATTTGATACGACAGATTTCAGACTAGACACGGTTGTACTTGCGCACAGAAAAATCCAATAGATATAGTTTCTTAGCGTCAATGGGCAAGACCTCTCATAATTTGCTTTAATACGATCAATATAGTAGTTATACCATTGTTTTGGCCAGTTACAAATAATCATGAAAACTAAAATAGGTTATCGTCTTGTAAAACTTTCCAACTATTTGAAAATTCATTAACATAGGTAACATACACCAAATAGTAGTATGTGGAATACAATCAGCAATGACACACATAAACTTGTTGCTGGAACAATGCACATCTAAATTATTAATCAAAACCGTGAACCATTATTTGTGTAATTTCTAGATGAAACACCAATAAAGGAAAGAAAGCATATAATCCGTGGCATCAACATGTAACGATGATGATCTATCTTCATAACCGTTGTTTATAAGGATGCGGTTCTATAGATGTCCACTACCATATCCAGATCCAAATCCTTGGCCACCGCCACTTCCACCATTTTCACCATAACCGTTTCCACCACCATTACCCTGAAACCCAGCACTAGCACTATAGAAACGAGACCATTCATGATTGTTACCATAACCATTGCCAGAGCCTGTGCCACTACCAGCCCCATGACCACTAGATCCGTCTTTGCCTCCAGCTCGTCCTCCACCACCCCCACCACCAGTACCCCCAGCAGTAGATGATCCACCATTACCATAGCTAGTATATCCTTCAGCCTTCTCAGCAGTACCAGATCCTGAGCTAGAACCACCACCATATCCAGATCCACCGTAATTGCTAACACTACCGCCTCCCGCTCTAGCTCCCGCACTTGATTCAGAAGCCACCCCCGGAGTTCCACTCTGAGCAGCGCCAGTACCAACGCCGTACCCTGTGCCTGCGCCATCTACAGATCCACCACCCTCGCCCCCTCCTGTGCCAGTTCCCTGAGAAGTAGCAAGTCTAGATACCCTCGCAGAATTAGCCATTACAACACAAAGGATGAAAATGAACCCAAGGGATACAAGTCTAGTGCCTCCCATTGCCAGGTCAGTAAACTAAGGCTAAGATAAGAAGTATATGTAAAGTGGGAGATTGTAAGGGTGCTATTTATAGCGTTTGAGACCACTCTGTGGGTGTGTGGTCCAGCTTCAAATGAGGCCAGCATCAACCCAATGTGTTTTTTTTTATCACACATCAACCCACCAATGTGTAATCAAGAAGCAAGAGAAATTAGGTTTGTTTACTTAAGCTACGTCAACGAAGGAAGCGACGACCTGGAATTAATATACCACATATGGATTGACAGCAACAAAGCTTAGTTGACAATACAGATAAAGGAGACCTCGAAATTTGTAGTTTGCATTTGATAAGCGCAGGACGCGGCCATCTGCAGTAGTAAAAAGAAGATATAGTCAGAACAACGGGAGTAAAAAGGAAAATTAACTAAAGATAATCATAACCAGTAGCGGAGCTAGAGGGTGGACAGAGCCCACCCTGAAATTCGGTCCAGCAAGGCACCCAAACCATGTCTAACCGAGCCCGGCCAAGCGAGCGGGGAGTCGAATGGCCAAGTGCCAACATGCCAGGTCGATGTGTGTGAAAGGTGCGGACGCGTGGTCTCTACATGCTGCACTAGAATTTAATGCGCCGCACGCACTATGTTATATGTATTGTGACTTCTTGATGTCTTTGAATTTTAGCTTTCATTTATTTACACTCATATTTCATTCATCAGGGATTTTTTTATTTTAAAACAGTTTTAGAAATACAAACGTATTAAATAATTTTAGTCATAATTTTTAGTAGCTGTTAGATTATACACATGTATATGCGTTGCAACACCCATACATGACCTAGTAGAAGAACATGATATTATACAACACCAAACATAGTAGTATGTTGTTTTACAACAAAATATTGCATGCTTATTCACAATTTTATTATTGAGTAGGCCTATTAGTGATGTGATAAATCTATGCGAAATAGAAAACGTTACATACTTATTTTCCAAAAGTGAGATTTATATAAAAAAAAATAATTCCCAATATATTGATAGTAGAATAATCCTGAGAAATAACATGTAGAAAAGATCTTGAATTTTTTTTTAAAATCACACTATGTTATCTCTTTCTTTTGACATCACTGCATGTCTGCATTAAAACCGCAAAAAGTGTTAATGATTGAAAAGGAGAAGTTTGTCAATAAGCAATTGGTCTATTGGATCAAAGTTCACATGTTCTACCATTACACATTAAGAAAAGTTTTCATTTTTAATAACAAAAAATGTTGAGAGAGAGAGAGAGAGCGCTCCATGGTTGTATATGTACCTTCTTTTTCTTGTAACTGAGTCTTTTAAGGGATTGAATTTCCTTAATAGTTGTATACACGCATTATTGGGCTTCTTTGTATTTCATTTATATATGAAGTAAATAGTTTAATGTATGACATAACATATGACATTTGAGCTGAGATACAAAAATAACATACATGTTGTGATGATCTCGAATTTTTTAAATGAGTTTGTTTCTCTTTATCCGTTATAGAGAGTTCTTAGTTCTAACAAATATTGGGACAGTAGTTTCAGTTCCATAGATTTTATGAATTTCTAAAAGGAATAATTTTATTTTGATACTGAAAAATTATAATCCTGTATTTGTTATGGGTTTATCAATGATAATGAAACCTAACTATCACTTATAGTGATATATGACGTAGAGTTTTTACAATGATTTGTTAAAATTACTCTAAAAAACTAAAGGCTCAATCTATATATTTGGTAGTAGTACTTTGGTACCACTAATTAATTTCAAGAAATTATTTGTTAGTTAGTGTACTAAATAATGGTAATATATTTAAAAAAACCTATATATTTGTTTTTAAAATCATATGACTCTATGACAAGGATTGTGAGTCCAAATATCAAGAGAATATTATTTTCTATTTTGTAAAGGGGCCAAATATAAGATTGTAGACATGGTGGAAGGACTAGATTCCATTTTATTTTCTTCGAAGGTTCTAGATGAATATTGTAGATGGTGGAGGGATTGGAATCTAGTTTCGGTTTTATAAAGGGGCAAGTTGCAAGATGGAAGAGGAAGGTGGAGGGAGCTGGATTTAGCTTCTCTTTCTTGAAGGGTCTAGATGTAAGATGTACATGTACATATCCAATGTCTTATATTGCTTAGAGGGAACATCCAACGGCTGAGAATGTTGTGATGACGTGGCCTGACTATTTTAGAAGGATACACACACATTTTAGAAGTATAGAGATGTGTGTCAGGTCGGCTAGGCACAAAGTTCATCTAGTGGAGGTTGTACATACCTGTAAATCAATATGGACCCATTTTCATATGGAGTAGAAGTGAAAAAAAGAAAATGGTCAGATGCTCTAGGGCTTCGTTATCTGAGCACTGTAAAAATGAGTTTTGCCTCCGTAATAGCCTTACGAAGATTAGATACAAATGACTTTTGTTTGCTGGCCACTCCAGCGTAGCAGCCATGTCTAACACAGTCAATAGTCGGACAAAACAAGACATAGAAATGACGGAGCTCTCTGAAAAAAAGAACAACGGTATATAGCTATCTGGGCATCCGGGCACCAAAGGAACGGCTCGGTCTGGCACAACTCATTTAGGCATGGCCTGGTAAGGCACGCAGGCCATGCTAAACCATGCTCTGGCCTGAGGTTAGGCCCGCAGAATGGGCCAGATAGTCTTACACCGTGCCGTGCTAGCCCATTTGGCCTGTTATCCCGAGAACATGACAGCCCGCACTAGCTTGTAGTAGCCCGTTTTGTCAGCTTCTAAATTTTAACTTGATTTTCTGAACATTGAGCTGGACAAATTCACAGTTTTAAAAGCTAAATTTACTTAGTTTCAAAAAAAATAAGAATGAGCGTAGACACAGAGCACTACACAACATAAAAATTCACAAAAAGCTACATTTATTGAGTACAACCCTGCTCTATTGTTCAAAGTGCACAATATTATAAAAGAGTACGCGGAAATATCAAACGTAAGTGAAAGTGCACTCAATGGTCGCATAATAGCAGTATTAGTAGAAGCCTTATCTAAGGTTATAGCAAACACCTTATCAGTCAAGTAGAAATCATCTAATACACTAGGAATACCTTCAACAATGTTTGCACTAGAATGAGAAACATCAATAAGCCACATACCAATGATTCTTTTATGCAAATCCTAATAAGAAGTCAAAAAATGTGCAACCACACTAAGATAATCCTCTTCAGTATTACTGTTGACGGTTATTAACTACCATTTCTGACTATCAATATTAGTCAAAATAAAGGGGGATTCAACATTCACACCATGCAACTTAGTTAGAATTAATAAAGTTCTACTTATACTTGGACAAATGCTCATATGCAGGAGACACACTAAAAAGAAGGGAGGAAACACACTTATGTGATGAAGAAACACAACTTCCACTAATCAAAGCTCGCCAATAGGGATTCCTACGGATCAAATGGCCTACCCATGGTACCAAACTGACACACAGAAAGGCTAAGCCGTGGAGGAGTCAAGAGGGCCACCTACGCCGTGGAGGAGTCAAGAGGGCCACCTACTAGCAGGCCAAAAGAGACGAGGGGGAGGGTGCACTGGGCCACCTCTGTTTGGCCGAACGGGGGTGTTCAACTAATCAAGGAGTGGGCTTAGTGGGGCCTAGCTTCCTCTGGTAATTTCCCACCGACTCTCAAAAGATGGTTGTCCCCCTTAGGGCGGGAGTTACTGAAAGCATAACCGCCTTTGGACCCTTATAAATATATAGGTGTGGCTTCACTCCTCAACACACATTTTGAAGCATCACTCTCTTTGTATTTCGAGTTTCTCTCTAGTTTTGGTAGAGTTAGGCTTAGAATAGAGTCTTCTTCAGTTTGCAAGTCTTCCTTGGAGTTGTGGTATGGATTGTATCTTTCTCCTTTTGTAAGACTTTATGCTATTTAATATATTTACTTTTTCTATATAGTTATGCTTGGGTTATGTGTTTCTTGTTTGATTATATGATCCATTCATGTATGTGGTTATTATGCTTGCATGTTAGTAGTGTAGTTATGCTATACTACCATGTTAGACATAGGAATTTACTATAGTATTTATTTATACTGTTATAGCAATGCATGACTAATGTTTGACCTAGATTATTTCCATGTGCTTAGTGTTCACTTCAATGTGATTACTCCTTTTCTGATCCATTTAGGGGATTAGGAGCACTGTTCTAGAGATATAAGTGTGGTGCTTAGATTAATAGAATACATTATTTGTCGTGTATCCCATGGATTGCTTGGAGTAGATGGTAGGTGGTGACAATCCTATCTGTGCTTTGAAATCCCCCATGTTCGGCTACGTAATAGGCTCTTGGCTGGAATTGTACTGTGGATGCAAGGGAAAAGCCGGATGCCCGGTTGTGATGATCTGATTGTCTTGCATTGTTTATGTATCTGTATAATAGTATACAATGTAAACTATGTATAACTATATAAAATAAACATAGGAACTTAGCTCTTTCTTCTCCACTAGACTAGTCTTTATTTATTTAGGGTATGCTATTTGTGTATCCACTATCCATGATTATATATATTCTTACCCTTGTGAGGACTTTGTCTTATAACCCATTATGCAACACTAGAACATGGTGATTGTCTTGATCCTCCCACATTCCTTTAGGATAAAATAAATATGATATCTTGAATACTTCTAGGTGAAATGCTATAACAGTATTCTCTATGCGCTAGTGGATTATCTGCATTCGTTAAAAATACCAACAATTACTAGACCATATATCAGAAGTAATGGCAACACAAGAAACACTAGTATTGAAGCATTCTATCAAACTTTCACGCCTAGATTCAAAGTGTTTAGCAAGGTTACGACTGGTTGATCTACTAGACACACCAAAAAACTTTGGATTATGAGCATGCTAAATATACTCCTCAAAAGTTGACTTGGGTTCAACAATACCTAGATTGAGATCACATCTATCTATTAAGCGAACAAGTTCAACTGGAGCTACTTTAGGATCATAAACCCAATTACGAACAATACCATCATGAGCCAAATTAAGCATGCTTTGGGTCTCACAATTACGTGCAACTTTAGAAAGACATGATTTTTTATGCCTCGCCAAGTGCCATGTACCTTGAAAATAAAAATCATGTTCAATTCCGGTTGCTTCAATGTCCTACGCCGCACACTCATGCTGCATGCATCAGCCAACGAGAGGGAGGTCGAGTCGGTTTGCCGCCGGGCACCGGGTGGGGACAAGACGGACCCAGACCCTGATAGGATAAGATCTGGAGGAGGGAGAGCTAGAGAGGAGAGCAGTGATTGAAGCTAGGATGGCGAGACTAGGCTTTCCAATGGGGAGGTGGCAGGCGAGCAATGACAGCCAGCGGGCGGCGGGGACAAGACAGAGGCGGAGTTGGATGTGAGCTGTTGAGCAAATCTAGAGGAGGGAGAGCCGGAGAGGAGAGCAGCGGTCGAAGCTGGAACGGCAAGGCTAGGTTTTCTAGTGGGGAGGTGGCACGCGGTGCCAGGCATGCGGATGTGGCGGGGAGCGGGAGCCGGGGAGGCAGAAGGGGTCATGAGGATGAGAGGCTAGTGTTTCGCTTTTGCCTCGAGAGCCACTCGACTTATATACGGCATCAGCACGAGGGTGACCATTGGTGGGCTGGGCCGTTAACGGCTACCGGGCTTGATGCGCTGACCCCTTTTTCGAGCCGTGCTGTGGGCCTGGGGGTCGGCTCATAGCATGGTCCATAGCAGGGTGCAGGCCAGCTCAGGCCCGGTTACAATCCTACTAGGCCATGTTTGGGCTGTGCCAAAAGTTGGTGGCCTTGTGTCGGGCTGGTTTTCACGGGCCAAATGCCCAGATATAGGCACTACTAGAATTTGGCACTACAACGACGGGCCAAAAGGGGCCTCAGTGGCGGAACACTAAAACGCCACTGACGCCCTGCCACTATTTTTTTTACAAACTCAATAGCGGGCTAGTGCCCGCTACAAACAAATGTGGCAGTACAATAAAAAAAGGGCGTTAGTGGCGGTCTACGGACTGCCACCGACGCTATTCCTAAACGCTACTAATTACAAAATAAGCTAGGGTTTAATTATACTAATCCCTAGTCACGCCTCTACTAATTGTCGTTGCCTGCCGCTGCATCGTCTGTGCCCACCTGGCGCTAATTAAGTGTCCACCAGAGCCGGCGGTGGAGGAGGGGGCACCGGGACCACCACAGGAGCTGGTGGTGGAGGAGAGCCGGCATGAGCTCCACGGCAGCCTCCACCGAGCCGTCCACGTCCACCGGCACTGATGCGCCGCTACGCGGAGGGCTGAGCACCATCGGGCCCGGAGGTGGAGAGGGGAGGCGGTGACCGGTGTTGGCGTAGACGACTACCACCCAGCCCCACGAGCGCCATCCGTGGCACTCACGGCCCAATGGCGCGTGCCACCCATGGCGGTATGGCGGCCGGAGGTGAGGGGGAAGGGAGGGAGGAGAGGGAGGCGGATGTGGAGGCGGGAGGCCGGAGGGAGGGAGGAGAGGGAGGCGGATGTGGAGGCGGGAGACCGGAGGGAGGGAGGAGAGGGAGGTGGATCTAGAGGCGGTCAGAGGGAGGAGGTGGTGCGCGTCCGGAGGTAGGAGGAGGAGCCGACCAGAGGGAGGAGGAGGAGGCGGCTGAAGGGAAGAGGCGATGCGCGGCTGGATCGGAGGGAGGAGGCAGTGTAAGGACCGAAGGCGTACCGAGAGGGGGGGTGGGGTGAATCGGTAAGCCGCTCACAAATCCAATTACTTCAAGTTCCACTACTCGAGTCTAACAAGATAAGCAACCTAAGCAATTCTAGTAGACCAGGACCCTACACATGCTAGTGTTCATGATGACATAAAGAGCGGAAGCCAATCACACTAGCCTACGCAAGCCACAAGTCACCCTACTCACTAGAACACACAATTGCGGAATAGTAAAGAGAGGGTCAAGGAATGCTCATGATTTTTTCCCGAGGTCTCGGAAGGATGGCGCCTTCCCCTAATCCTCGTTGGACCACTCCCGCCGAAGTCCCAGTCCCTCCCACCACCAAATGGAGTTCGCGCCCATGAGCTCGCAATCACTCCTAGAGTGAAGACACGATGTGCGTCACTACTGCACAAAGCACAAGCTCGCCTCCCTCGAGAACTTGCCGGACTCTTCGAGCAGGCTTAAACCATGTACAGACGTGTGATGGCCTTCACAACCGATCACGATAGGCTCGATCACCGACACCTAACCGTTCTAGGTCTCACCATAGACCAAGAGTAACAATCTAGATCACACCCTCAAGGACACCCTAGCCTTAGATGTGCAAGATGCTCAAGTTACTCTCCACTAGCACTCTCAAGATAAGATTTATCTCCTCCTAGTGCTCCCAACCTCAAACTAGCCGTTGCTCCATGAAATCACCTTTCTGGGTGCACTGACTGGACTGTCAGATCTCTGCCTCACCGGACCGTCCAATCACTCCTGTAACGGCTCTCGTAGCCGTTGGCTCCTCTGTACACAGGCGATTCCCTTGTACTGACCAGACCATCCAGTCTGTACAACTATCAAACATCATCGTCGGACTCCAGAACACTGGCTTCCTCTCTGCCCCGTGCTTCACCCATACAGACCGGACAGTCCAGTCTATAGACCGGACCGTCCGGTGTCTATGGTCCCTCGCACAGATAGATTCCTCGCTCCTCGCTAGAAGTCCCTGACAACTCCACATAGTGACCGCACAGTCCGATCTCCACTGGTCCCTCTGTCCGGTCTCTATGTCTAGAAGCTGAAACTTGTCGTCCTCGCTTGACTTCATTTCCCGGCTTCTTCGAACAGCTCCTTGACTTCTCCACTATCACCTAGTGCCTGTGATTTCACAGAGCAACCTTGCACATCACCGACTAGACATGACATAAGAGAATGACCTAGACCCCCTTGATAGTCCAGTTTTTCCTATAGACTGAAAGCCCTAACAACTAGTCAAGTGTTCCAAACACTTTCACCATAGCTTGTCCTCCCCTTTGATCCATCTCCATCAACCCTTGGACTCCATCAAGTTCACAAGTCTCCATGCTTGTGGTCATTGTCATCAATCACCAAGGCCACCATCATCCATATGATTTATAATAGATTTAAGAGATGATTCCTATATAGACAACACTCGTGTAGATATTAGCCCACAATTTCATAGTTGTCATCTATCACCAAAACATTCATACCTCGGGGATCCAATCATCACTGGTCATGAAGCTTACAATCTTCCCCTTTTTGGTGATTGATGACAACCACTACTTAATCAAAAACTTCAATGAATAAATAACTGGGCTAAACTAGCTACACAAAGATCGAGAGGAACCATAACTACATATAAGAGAAACGCATAAGGTCCTATTCAATCAAGCATCATCTAGAGATACAAGGAAAAGAGTGAAAAGCATACTCTAGATGAAATATGCATGAATGCCATCATAATATATTGAATGAAAGCATAAGTACATGCAATGCAAGACATAAATGATGAGATGCAATAAGTTAGCATGGCAATGCATAAGAATTAAGAACAAGCATTCATCATCATGATATCATACACAGGCATACAAGATAATAAAAGAATACAAGGCACTGCATATGAAAAGGAAATAAACCAAGTGAGATTAAAATGAGTCAAACACAAGCGAATGAAAACCATGACTCATCAAAATCCATGAACAACGAATAACTCCTCCAAAAGAAGAACCAAATGATCTAACTCCCAAAAACCTCGTAGCTCCCCTAGATACAAGCTACTCTCGATCGCAACAGGATCACACTGCCACTCCTCCTAGACCTAGTATCTTCTCTCCCTTTGGCAACAAGCACCAAAAAGTGGAAAAAATGAACATCTACTCACTCGTGGTCAAAGGAAGTGGTGTAGCGACGTCCTCTGAAGGCTCTGCTCTGGGCTGCTCCTGAGGTGGATCCTACTGTGCTCCCTAAGCCTGTGCTGCCTGAGCATCCAGCTACCCAAAGAAACCATGGTCTACAGGCGACTCAAACCCACTGTCTTGTGCTGCTGGAGTGACTGTGGCAGTCTCCTGAGCTAATGTTTGGAGTAGTAAGATGTCTGCCATGTCCTGTCGTGAGAAGCCTTCACGGACAAGATCCTCTGCTGCCTACGGAGTAAGAGTGGTAACAATGGAAGTAGGAGGTGGAGCTAATGTTGTAGCTTTCTCTGGGGCGGTCTGGGAGTCTGCACGAGTAGTGTGCACGATGTATGAAAATAGACTCCTAACCAGTATGTGCTATGAGCTGGAGGGTCCTGCCATCTGTGAGGTTGAAGAGTGTGACGATGAGATGAACAACACAGATACAGAGAAATCTAACACAGGGGAGAGCTATGCTAAAGAGAAAGTTTGTCCTGCTCCCCCTGTCGGTAAGATCCCTGAGAGTGATAGTCCGCTGGACTGAGCTATCATCAAAGCGGTGAAGGGTCTTGGCTGAGTCTACAACTGCTGGTACTGAGGGAATACTGAAGGTCCTGGCTACTGACTGGTCTGCCTCTGAGTCAACTACGTCATCTGAGTCATCAGAGTTGTAAGTAGTGTAGTCTACTGCCTCTGAATCTCTACCTGGCTCCTGATGACGTCCATCATCTGATGCCTGTCCTCTAACACACTGTGGATAAACTCTCCCAGCTGTCCTGCTAGAGTTGCCACTATGACAGTGTCCTCAGACTACAAACCTGTCGGCTGGGGAGGTGCCCCTGTACTAGCTGACTCAGGAACCACCATCTCTGGCTGAGATGCCTGCTCGTGAAGTACCGGTGACTCCTGCTCCTCCTCTCTTGTGTGCTGGCTGGAGGTAGACTACGATCCCCTAGGGACTCGAGGTGCGTTGCTGGTGGTCACCTCAGGGAAAGCGTCGTACTGCTCCTCCATCACTAGGCCCATCCTCCTCAAGAGATAGCAGATGTAGGGCCATAGACCAAGTGACGTCCTCCAACTCTCTTAGAAATGACCTCCTCTATCTCTTCAATGAGAAGGTCTGCCAAGTCGAAAGTCTGCCTCCTCAGAATGGCTGCTACAGCCCACTGGTGTAAGAGTGTAAACTCCTCTCTATAGCCAGACCTAGGAATGATAGTCCTGGTGACTATCGCTCTCACCACCTTGGCCTCTATAGTGAGTCTCGCAGGGCCTCTCTCAAAACCTGGGGTGTGTGGAGGTGGGAAAGCAATCAACACTAGGTTGTCTGAAGGCAGCTTCCCTCCCTGAGGTCTACGGGGTGGCTCCAGTGTACCGTAGGCACTCCTGTAAAGCTAAAAGTATGAAGCCAGGAGTCCTAGGTTGGCCATCAATTCCTGCCTGGTGACTCGCTGTGGCTGTCCTCTGAATAGGAACCAGAACTCCGAGCAGTTTCTGGCAACCCACAGCATCGCGTAGAACTCGAGGACCATGTCCTCTCTAAACCTGTGTAGAGCAGTAACTAGCTCTGCTAGCCCTGGCAGGTATGTGAAGTACTGCTCCATATCTGTGCCGGTGGCCCTCCTCATGGCCTGGTAGGTTGTGTACTGCTGCGGCACGAAGACTCTGTCCTTGCCCCTCAGGCTAAGGTAATGTCTCAAACCCTCTCCAACCCTCCTCTGGAGGGGTGTCCAGTACCTTTCTCCAGCAGCGGTGTCTCTAGGGACAGGAACCCACTACTCGAAAGGCACCAACCAAAGCACCTCAAGGTCCTTTACAGGAACCTTGAGGATATCTGGCTCTCCGGTTGCCTGAACCAGTCTCTGCAGCCTGCTAGTGCACACCTCACAGATGCACATTGGATCTCCTGCCCGATGAGCTATCCTCTGGGGAACAGTGTAACACCCATTTTATGAAGCAAAATGGGTGCAGCCGTACATGTGCCCAGGATCAAGTTACACACACGTACGGTACATCATCAATGGTAAACAGAATAATTATCCATATCCATTAATTATTACATCGTATCTTTATTACAAAAAGGACTCGTGGGTCTAGAAGAAAAGTACATTCAAGCAGCGGAAACTAGCTAGGGTAGACGTCCCAAACTCCACAGGCATCGATCGGTGGATCATCGCCTAGTACTCTCTTTCTTCATCTTCGTAGTGGCTCCAATCTTCTCCTTGGGCTGAATGTCAACGGGGTATAGCAAGGGTGAGTATGTGTCGTACTCAGCAAGTGGGGGAAAAGATGACATGGAGCTATAGTCAAGAAAAGGCTTTATAGAGTGGGTTGTATGAGCTTTTAATTAACCTAAGCATCCTATTTACTACGTGGGGTCATCCCAACCATGATTCCAAGGTGTTATACTAACCAAGTTCCAACCCATTCCATCTTTCCAACCAAACCCACCCAACTAATCTTATGAGGATTCCAGGCCGCTCTTGACCGTGAGCACGGCTATCATGATAGTTTGATACTCTGTAGAGTTTGTACCACTTTACCCACAAGTCGTGATTCCCTTGGTGCCCGTGGACGCGACCCACATTACACACTTCCTTTGGTGTGTGGCAGGGTTTCACTACGAGGCTTTTCCAAAGGGTCTCCCAGTACATGCTAGCCACTAAGGTTCCACTCCTGTCCATAAGTGATAGCCCTTTAACAAGCAGCTCATCACCCTAGGAGCCCCCTCTTGAGCCATTCGGATACAAGGACAGTCCTCTCCACTTCCATTCCCCGCTCCACCAAATGCTGCACTAACACTAGGAGAACACCTAATTATTAGGCCAAGCCTTACCCATGTTGGTCTTGTGATGGCACTGTTTTCCTGGGTTGTCACTCCAACAACCGGTTCCTAGGATCTAGAACAAGCCTACCACCACAAGCATGTGCCCACGGCACCACATCCTTTCCACCTGGCTTGCATAGATCCCTAAGCCATGTTACTAAAAGATTTACCAAACATTTCCCACGTGACATTGTTCATTAATCAAAATTAATATTAACCCACATCCCATAAGCCATCTAAGCATTATCTACCCACAATTCATCCATTGGTTCAAGGCGACAAGGAACAGGGTAAAAACAATACTAAGGAAAACCCTAACAATAGGTTCCCAATAAATTAACACAAGCATGCAATTCTATAGTAACATTTTAATAGGTGCAATATGCATCAAGGACACTCGCCTTTATGTAACGAAATACCGACACAAGCAAGACATACAAAAATCAATACACAATATGCAACATAGGAAAAACAATGCAATGAATGCAAAGGTTATGCTCCTATGAGAATATTAGCGCAAGAATCACCTAATTTGGAGTTACGAGTAAAATGTTATGCTAGTTTGAAGTTTTAGGGCAAAAGGGTAAAAACAGGGGCTTTTAAGGACCTATTTGTAGTTTTATAAAATTACAGGGACTAAAGTGTAAATTATTAGGACTGAAAAATAATTACTAAAAAGTATAAGGTTGTTTGTGCAAAATTTAATAACTTAAACATAATTAATAATAAGTGTAGGGGGTTAAGTGTAAAAAGACATGGCCAAATTATAATTAAAATTAAGTACAGGGATGTTTCTGTAAATTTTTAGGGCAAAAATAATATTTATACAATTAATAAGGATTAAAATATAATTTTAAAATAATTCTAGGGACTAAAACATAATTAAAATCAGTCCAGGGGTGTTTTTGTAAAATTACAAGGTCAAAATAATAGTTCTAATAATATATAGGGGTGTTTCTGTAAATTTTTAGGGCTAAAATAATATTTATACAATTAATAAGGATTAGAGTATAATTTAAAATAATTCTAGGGACTAAAGTATAATTAAAATCAGTCCAGGGGTGTTTTTGTAAAATTACAAGGTCAAAATAATAATTCTAATAATGTATAGGGGTGTTTCAGTTAATTTAAAGTGCTAAAAATTAATTTTATAAAAATATTTGGGCTTAAATACAAATTTCTACAGTTCTGGATAGAAATAGGGGCTTAAATCTAATTTAAACTAAGCACAGGGGCTAAAATGCAAAACTGCTAACATTATCTAGGAATTTCTGAATTAAATTTTAAACTAAAAATCCGTGGACCAGGTCCACGGCTCTGTGGACTGGCGTTGACCAAAGGGTCCTCGGTCCATGGTGGACCAGGGGGAATACCCCTTCGTCCTTCTAATCTGGGCCCTAGGTTTTAAAACGGACGGCATCGAGGGGGTCCTGGATGTGGGCGGCGGCTATGCGGTGGCGGTGGCGGCAGGGCTCGTTGGAGATCGGCCGGAACGGCGCTTCGGCCAGCCATTCCTTGCTGCGGGGGTTCCAGGAGAGAGAGGGGAGGGAGGGGAGCCTCACCGAGGTGATGCGCGGGCACGGGGGAGGCCGGGAGGTGGTCGGCAGCGGGGCTCGGTGGCGACGGTGGTCGGAGCTCGGTGGGAACGGCCTCCGGGGGTCACAAGCGGGCGGGGAAGAGCGGGGGAGAGGCGGTGGGAACGTGCGGTGCCGGTGGGGGGTTTTATAGGCGCCGAGGGGGCGCTGGCGCTCTCCGGCCATCAATGGCCATTAGCGCCATTGATGCGCGCGGCTTCGGGAACGGCCGAAACGGCCAGAAGGCAGGGGGAAGGAAAAGGGGAGGGGTGCGCGCGCTTGTGCGCCAGTTACGGGAGCCGGGGAGGCCGGGGAAGGGAGATCAACGGGGAGGCGTCAGTTTCCGGCGGCGGGGAGAGAGAAGGGCGGGAGGAGGGAGACGACCGGGTGGGGCCCGCGTGTCAGAGGGAGAGAGCGAGAGGGGCTGGGCCACGGGGTGAGCTGGGCCGAGTGGGGGAGGTGGGCCGTGGGGGAGAGAAGGGAAAGAGGAGGGTGTTACAAACAGTCTACTCAGCCTCCTCCTCTTACTAATCAGCCTCTTCCTCAACAAGCTTCTTAGACTCAGACTCTGAGGTCTCCTCCTCTGCGATCTCCTCCTCCTCAGACTCTTCCTCCTGCTGCCTAGAGGATCCCTGATCCGCAGTTCTCGACGATCTCCCCTGACGGGAAATCAGAGTATGCTGCGGCCACGGCGGTGGCACAACTCTGACTGCCAGAGGTACAGTCCTCTGCCTGGTGCTCCTCCTCAACCTTTGTGTCTCACGGGGCTGCTCTAAGATCAGCCGTGTCCCTGAAGTCCTCCTAGACTGCTCCATGGCATCCAGGTGCCTAGCCACTCTCCTGGCTCTCTCTGACTCTAGGTCTAGTCTAGGTCTCTTCTTGGTCTTGGGCTTCTCAGGCATCTTCCCCTTGCCCTTGTCCTGTCCTCACCCTGCCATCTGACTGTTGCTCTGCTGTCACTGCACGCACATAGGTATAGATGGGATAAGCATGGAAACCTAATACATCTATAAGCAAAGCACCGGTAGGAAAGAATGTGCAATAGAAATCCTAGCACTGAATGAAGGACATGATCACTATAAAATTATGCAACATAACAACTATGATCATCGACTATATGTGGCTAGTGCGAGTCATCTAGTATGCAGTCAAATAATAGGCAATTAATCTAACCATAGACTAAACAGGAGACAAACCATAGAATTGCAATTAACAGATAATGAATGAACTTAATTGCATCTAGGTTGAGCCAACTAATTAATTAATGCAACTAATGATGAGAACTAGTACTAATTGCATCAATTAACTAATTACTCAGGATTTAGGGCATCAATTGATGAAAGGAGTGAATGGCACAATACCCTGGGGGAAGTCGACACACTGAGATCAAAGAACACCGCGGGACACCGCTCCGATCATCAAGAAAGGTCAAGACTAGAACTTTGCCAGCAATGGAGAGCGAGAAAGGAGAAGCAATCGATGGAAATCGAGCTCGGCTCTGGTGGCAATGAGTGCGCGTGCGAGAGGTGGCAGAGGCGGCGTGGCTGTGGCCGGACGGCTTGCACGGGTGGAGGCAGCGGCGGCTCTGCGGGCGCAGCGGCGCTGGAGTCCGCACAGACAACAGCGGCTGTGCGCACGGAGGCGAGGCGGCGCATTGGGGTAGGTGCGGGCGAGCGGCGGCGTGCGAGAGCTGCTCAGTGGGGGTGAGCGCGGCGCGCGGGATCAACAGTGAGGAGAGTGACGGCGGCGTCGGCGGAATCGGCGACGAAGGCGGCAACGCTTTGGGCAAGTTCTCGGCTTTGGTCAATTGAACAAGCAAGAATCCGAATTTTGACCTAGGTCAAGAAAATAAGGAACAACCGAGATTCAATCAAGAAGGAATTAGTGGTGACGATCTGGATTGCAACGCGCGATCAACTCGAGTGACCGGATGGTACAGTCTTTGGACCGGACAGTCCGGTCTGCTCTAGGACTGCTAGCATACCATATAGACCGGACGGTCCAGTCACTAGGACCGTTTTGTCCGGTCTCTACGATCAGACTCTCCAGAACACTATGCCCGAGGGCACTGACCGGACTGTATGGTATGAAGATCGGACTCTACGGTCACTATCAGATTTTCGCTGAATCAAGGAATTTCTCTATTTTCCAAGTGTCCTCGCCAAACACACAAATAAACACTGCACTTAGAATATAGAGGGAACTCCCAAATGCTCATTTTCAAATAGTGGCACTCTATGGCCTTAAAAGTTTTGCAAAATCCAAATGAAAGATCGAGTAAGAAGAACCAAGGCAAATAAGAATCAAAGGGGTATGTATGAGCCTTAGTTCACGAACCGCGTGAGTAGATTTAACCTCAGAGTTCATAAGAGCTTGCTCAATGGGCATGAAGCACAATCCTTTCCTTTGGTCACACATATGGAGATGTAATCTCATACAGAGCATGAGGCACAAATATCTCCAAGTGGGACTCGCCTCCTTTGTGTTTCCTGTATGATGCATGCAACAAGCAATTTACATATGCAATGAAAGTAAACATGCCATGTGAATGCAAGCAATATTAAAAACACGACACAAAGAAAACCTAACAATGTCAAGTTTGAACCCCTCCCAAGCTTACTCACTATAAGCCATGCCCTTGCCTTGAGACAAGTCAAACCACCATCTCAAGCATTCCCCCTTGCTTATAGCTATCTTGAATGGGTTAGACATTGACTAATTTTTATGTGTTTTTCTTTTAGTATTTACACATGCATGGATGCAAAGCATACTAGTCACAAATGAGTCCTAATTACCATGCAATGCAAGAGAAAGAAAAATACACTACAACTACAAAGAACAAACACGGTTACCTCCCTCATGAGTAGATAGGCCGTTGAGGTCCATGTTACTTGTGGTGGACTTTATATGATCTTCATGAAAGCGCTCGGTCCACCACCACCACCATCTAGGTCTTGATCTTGGGCACCCAATTGTACATAGCCAATCTCTCAAGATCAACAATGCACTTAGGCACCCATATGCTCTTGACCTCCTCTTCTTTTTTAGTGGTCTCAAGGCCTTAGCTTTCACCTTGCCAACCTTGTTCCTAAAAAGCTTGAAATGTGTGTTCTCATGGAACAAGTTAGCATTAGGCAAAATAATGGAACTTCTCACCATGGGACAATCCTTGGTGGCGTGGCCATCCTTGCAATACCACTCACAATAGTAGTCATCGGCGAGAAGGGGTTTGCTCCATGTGGGGATGGAATCACTCGTCCCTATGATGTCGATGGCGGCGGGATATGAGCCAAGTCCCCGGTGGGAGGCATTGTTCACAAGGTTCCTCCCAAGAATCTCCTTGTGGATGGCTCTATCATATGTGAGCCTCTCAAAGCCGTCCATCACCATCTTCCTCTCTTCCTCGAGCTTGTGATATTCTTCCAAAATGAATGGCTCAAGAGAAGGAGTCTTGGAGACTTCATCTACTTGGTTCTTCCCAAGTATCTCCCTACGGGTGGCTTTAAGTCTCTCAATGCCTTCCATCAACATTTCCCTCTCTTCCTTGAGCTTGTGAAGTTCCTTCAAAACAAATGGCTCAAGAGAAGAAACCTCAGCCGAGGTGGTTAGTTCATTACACATAGTAGAAGCATCACTCTTAGATGAACTAGAGGAGGGAGAGGCAAGGTTCTCAACATTGATGGCCTCGTAAGTGATATCAAGGGCCTTGTACTTCTCATAAAGCTCTACATGATCACCCTTGAGTTTGTCATAACTCTTGTTTAGAGCCTCATGAGATGTGTCAAGGTCCTTGAGCTCACTCTCAAGCTCACCAACATGGTCCTTAGCCAACTTACACTCTTTTCTTACCACATCCAACATTTTGGATTTTTTGACGGCGATGTCGTGGGGTTGCTCAATCATACTCCACAACTCGGCACACGTGTGCTCCTTATCATCGCAGTTATCAATGCTCTCATCCTCACTCTCCCCAAGTTGGCTCGTGGCCATGAGGCACGTGGGAGGTGGAGGAAGAGCTCGTGTAGGTGTGGTCTTGATCATGGCTAGACCGGCCACTTCTTCCTCACTGGAGTAAGAGGACTCATCACTTGAGTTGTCGCTTGTCCACTCTCCAACAAGGGCCTTGCAAGAGAACTTCTTCTTGTAGTCTTGAGCTTTGCCTTTGCCTTTTCTCTTGTCCTTGTTGAAGTGCCTCTTCTTCTTGTGCTTGGCCTTGGGGTCTTCTTCTTCTTCTTCACTTGAATCTTGTGACTTGAATGTTTCTTTCTTGGGCTTTGAGAACTCTTGGACAAAGTGATTCTTTGAGCCACAATTGAAGCACTTGCCCCTTGACTTGGAAGCAACTTTTTCTTGAAGTTCTTCATCTTCTTCATGAGAAGAGCCAAGTCCTCGGTCAAGTCACCCTCATCATCATCTTCTTCATCGTCATCCTCAATGATCACCTTCTTCTTGTTCTTCTTGCTCTGGCTAGATTCTTGCTTGTCAGCCGGTAGAGCAAGATTGGATGGTTGAGGATCATCCAACCCCAACTTATAGCTCTCGAAGGCGGTAATCTTGCCAAGTACCTCCTTCATGGTCTTGGTCTTGAGGCCACCTTGCAAGATGAAGGTGATTGTTGGTCGTTACTACGCACCCACTTATATACCGTAAGAGGACAGTGTACAGTTGTAGCACTTTTGCCCTTAGAGTATTCCACGGTATTATCGAACCACTAAGACCTTAGGGATAATTAAACAAAGTTAACAGTAAAAGATCTAATCAAGGCTACTGTCAAGTTCAGGTTGTATGAAGGGGAGACTGGCCAGCGCAAAGGTGCGCCAGACAAGAATTCTGTCATTGCGCCGATCGGCGCAGGGTTGAGCCGATCGACACTGTTGTGGATCTAAGTTGTTGAGCCGATCGGCGTAGGTGTTGAGCTGATCGGTGCTGTTGCGGATCTAAGTTGTTGACCCGATCGGCGCAGGTGTTGAGCCGATCGGTTCACCAGCGAAGTTGAACTAGAGTGCAAGTCAAGGCCAAAGCTAAAGCCAAAGCTAAAACTATTCGGTGAGTAGCTAGATATCTACTAGTGAGATCGTAACCAGATAGTCTAATTAAACAACATCATAATGGATAATTACATGGATCAATGAAAACCTATAATGAATAAGACCACCCTGCTTTCCGAGTGGTTCCCGATTTATCGCTGTCGAGAGGAAACCCTTAATCACGCGAGTATCTTACCCTACTCAACTATCCAATAGTGCAGGTTTAGTGCTGTCACCACTAAACCACAATACCGACATCATCAAGCAACCATAATCAATACAATGTTTGAATACTATCCTAATCACCACGATTAAGATAATATCAACTTACTTAGCCTAGAACTAAGCAATAAGAATAAGCACATGCATGATTATAGAATCAAGATAGACAAATCACCAAAACCATCATCAACATATTCAATCATCCTTGAGATACATAGAGTAAGATTCATCACTGTCGAGATGGCCTACCTTGACGGATCAACTCCTACACCAATGGTTCTTGAAACTCAACTAGAGATCTATTCTAACGGGGCAAGCCGCGGTGGCTCTAACTCACGAATCTGGTGTCCCTCTGTTGCCTCCTCCTCGAGGTACTGATCGCGGCTAGGGGTTACAAGTATATATAGGGGTTCTACTCGTGAAGGACTCGGTTTCTAGCAAATAAGTCGATTGCGCCGATCGGTGCAAGTCGTGTTCTCTCTGGTTTCTGCTCCGAGTCGGTTCCTCTGTCTTCCACAGCTGTGATGTGGGCCTTTTCCTTCGAGATAAAGTCTTGTATCGCACATCGAGATCTTGAAGTTCCATAAATCTTCTAAGCAAATATCTTCAAGTGTCTTGCGCAGATAAACTTCCATAAACATCAGATAAACTTCCATCGGAATGGGCCTCGATCACTTCTGTGGGCCAAAATACCCTTGCGCTGATCGGCTCATGGGCTGGCACCGATCAGCGCACTGGGCTTCTTCAGTGCTTTTTGTCGGTTATGGACTCCTGTCTTGTCCAGCATCACTTTAATAGCCAATTTTACCTGTTTCTGCAATAAAGCTCCAAAACAACGCATATACAAATATATAGGTAGTATCATAGTTAAATGGCCTAAATTAGTATCAATTATACTCTAATTGGGGTGATATTCATATATAAAAGGGGCACTTGGGAAGTGCCAACAATTCCCCCACACTTAAACCTTTGCTCGTCCTGAGTAAAGTAAAAGAGAGAGAAATCAAAGAACATTCTCTTCTTATCATGAAAGATATCTTAAATCAGCAAATGTTGAGCATTGTTCTATTGTAGTGTATTTCATATTGGTATTCCGCAAAATAATTCAAATATTGGCATAAAGCTCAAAGTTTCTCCCCAAAGAAAAAGATCATGTCCAACTCACAAATTATAACTTTTCCACACATGTAAATCACTTAAAAGATTGTTGTGAATATAAAGAATCTATCCTCCAAATAATCCAAGGCAATAACTCATCTTTCAAATCACTCAACCTATATACTACATCGTAATGATCAAATAATTAAATGTAAGGCTTATATGAGTAGCTAGGTGAGATAATTCAAGGATTGCAAACATAAATCAACAATATATTGTAAAGCTAGGAGATTATTCTTTATTGGAATTACAAAAACTTAACAAGATGGCCAAAAAAAATTTAAGAAAGGACTGACACTTTGGATATGTGGACATGTGCATCAAAAATTTGATCTTGAAAGAAAAAGGAACTCCTATTATCAGATTGCACATGGTTGGAATGATTCATGACTATATTAGAATGAATTTCGAGAATAAGCATGTCATATACCCCCCCCCCCCCAGACACTAAAATTTTTGCTAGTCCCTTAGCAAACAACAGAGCTTTTCTCATCTTCTTCTTTTTTTCATCATTTTTCTCTTTTTCTTTTATTTTGCTCTCTGCTATGCCGATCAGCTCAGACTGCGCCGATCGGCTCTCAACCTAAAATCACAAGCTTTTGTTGGTATTTGATTCATCTGGCTTCAAAATTTATTCAAAGTTCAAATACAGCCAGGAACATAGGATATGGTCAAGGAATGATACTCAACAAGACTTTGTTTTTAAAATAGAATACTCAACGGAATTGGAGGTTTGGATGAGTAGTTCAATGCTAAAAAGATACACAAGGATTTGGCCATCCTAGTAAAGTTCATACCAAAAAGAATTAAATCCTAACCGAACTTAACCATCAATTTAATGTTTATCTTCATATCAAAGGTTCATGAGTATTGCTCAAAATATGGCATTGGTTGGTGAGGATCTTAGGAATAATAAATTCCAAAGTTCACAACATGAAAATTTATTTATAAAAAGATTGGTACTAAGTTATCATCACGAATTGGACAATGCAAATGAAGCACATGGGTATTTAGAATTGCTCCACATAAGAAATATTTGCTGAATAATAATTAAGTGTAAGTTCGAAATTTTATTCAATGCTCAACATTATTTGATCTTCATCAACACTTTTCAAGAAAGAATAGGTAATTCAATTCTTATAAAAGAGCATAACCGCCACCATTATATTAAGATCAAAACTCGAATACATGGTGATGATTTTCGCACACACTTGCATTAAAATAAAACTACTACTAACACACATGCATGAAAATAAAACTATTACTAACACACCTGCATGAAAATAAAACTACTACTAACACAGATGCATGAAAATAAACACACTCGATACATGGTTTCCCAACCCGCTCACACACACATAAGCAAATAAGGAAAAAGATTACAAAAGATAAAGAAAACACAAACTGGGAAACCGATACATATGCCCACTTCTAGGCACTCTAATCAAGCGGAGGTGGATACGGTGGCTGATCAAAGCCATAGCACCGCGCCTTGACTCGCTCGAACTCCTCCACCATCGCGTCATGGTTGTTCCTCCATTGGGACGTGGCGTCCTCCACGTGCTCGATGTAGTGCATGTTGTTGTCGAGGTACCCCTGCATAGGCACGAAGCAGTCTGCACTGGGCACCAGAGGCACCATAGGTACCCGTCCTTGGTACCTATAGTCAACGCCTATGCTAAAGTAGGGTGCGCCGACCGGCGCGTCGCCTGCGCCGATCGGTGCAGTGGGCTGCGAACCGCCCGCTGCGTCGCTCCACCCTGTCTCATACTGCTGAGGCTCTTGGCGTGACCCCCATGAATTCCACTCACCGCCAGTTACTGTAGATGTTGTCGGTTGTCGAATCCGCCCACGGCGGTCCCTGAGAACTCGGCCCCCCTCCAGGAGACCTTCCTCAAGCCAGTTTCCTCCCTCTAGCTTACGAGGGAGAAAAACTCCTAGCTCCGCACACAGGAGCCTAATGTTGGTGCCGCGGACATGGAAGCCGACGCGAACACTTCCCGTGACAATGTTGCCATGAGTCATATTCTCGTCGATCTCTGTCGCGAGCTCCCACTTGTCTTCGCATCCTCCCTGTCCGTCATCGCCGCAGACGTGGGTTGCCATGCGTTGAAGATAGCCCCCAAAGGCCAACTTCTTGCTCTTCTTGCCCCTCTTCTCGAACCAACCCCGCACCATCACCGACATAGGGTTGCAGTGAGACGGGCTCACGATGGCGTTGAATAGCCACCACAATTCCGTATCGGTGACGTTGCTGGAGTCAACCTTGTCGCATGTGCGCACCGCCAACCATCGATGGAAGATTTGAATGGTCAGGTTACGGATGTTGCCGTGCTTCATCTCCTCGATGAACAAGAGCCGCCTCCAAAAGGAGTCCAACTCCCCACGTCCCAAGATGCCGGCCACATCAGCGCTGGCATCAAAGCAGAAGGCTTGAGCCACCGCCTCCATGGTCACCATGTAGCTAATGTCGTGGACGCGGAAGTTGATGGCATCGTTGCCGTAGTCATCGGAGACGATCCTCATTGTAGAGGCAACCCCGGTGATGATGTCGATATTGAAGTTCATGGGGAGATGGTTGAAGTCCACCCAGCCAAGGTTGTCTAGCATCCTCCTTATGTCCTCCCACACGCCGATCGTGGTGAGGAAGGTCTCGTCCATGTCGAAGTTGGGGACGAACCTTCCCCTCACTGTGAGGTAGTACTGCTGTTCCTCTGCTCTCAGGAGGGTGAAGCCCTCCTCCACCGTGCATGGCATGAATGCCGGTGATGGCGGTGATCTGGGAACCCCACGGCTTCCCGCCATTTGGCTCCTCGTAGCATGCCCCCATCGGAAGGGGCACACCAGAGATGGAGTGGCGGGCGCGGATCTCATATGTTGCCGCTGTCGAGCCGGTGGATGCACCACCCACCAACATGTCGTCGTGAGCGCTAGAGCCCCCCCTAGCCGAGGAGTCACCGCTCGATTTGCTACTGCCGCCGGCATTGTTTCCCCGGCGCAGCCTCTTGCCCAACTTGCCAACGGAGGAGTGGAGATGATCCATCTACGAGGAATATCGAACATGTGCGAGATCGTGGGTAGTGGTGAAGGTGGAGAGATTACCGGGATGGTGTGCCAAACTGGGGCGCCTGGCCTCCCTTTTATAGTGTGGGAAACTTCTAGAAGAAGGAGCTGCCAAAAATTTCCAAAATTTGGGGCTGCGCCGATAGGCACATTTCAAATTTTGAATTCTCTGACCACTCTGGTTTCTGATTCTCCTCCCTTTCATTGTTTCCATCCTTTTCGTCTTTTCCTGGTACACCATGTCGGCTGGCAGGGGAACAGCACGGAATCCCGTTGTCTTGATTGACTGCGCCGATCAGCTCTGGCCAGCGCCGATTGGCACGCCGTCTCTTTTCAGCTTTTGTTTAATTCCATGTCTCTTCTGCACTAGAAACCTGCATAAAAATCATACCTATTCCTAAGAATCAGTGCCTGCCAAATATGTCGCCAATTCGAGCACAGCATGGCAACCAACGCCGATCGGCGTAGGAGTGCACCGAACGGCGCAAGTTCCTTGCACCTTGTCTTCTAGTCTAGCTCTGATCTTGATACCTCGTGTTCATTTCTTTCACCTAATATCCACTCTTCCCAATGTTCCTATAGCATTGGCACACTAAGCAGGGCCCATCTGGTGACAGCGCCGATCGGTGCAACGTCTTGCACCGATCGGCGCGGTGTCCATTTTTGCTATTGGCCCCTCGCTTCTTTGCTAGATGTCGTTCTTCATCTGAAAATTGATGTGCTGGTTGGCTTTCAGCTCCTCTTCCATTCCAGGCGTCATTAGCCTTCTGTCCTGACTTGTTATCAATGCGCCGATCGGCGCATGAGTACGCCGAACGGCGCAAGCTCTATTCCTTCCTGTTTCTAGTCTTTTTCTTTTATTCCTATGTCGTTAGTTTACAATATATATATATATATATATATATATATACACACACATAGTTTTGCACAAATAAATAGACAACACAGGAGCACACAAGAATTAAGCATACACTTTTTCTAATTCTTTTATTTGGGAGATTGTTTTTATTACAAGAAAGCAAATTAAAAACACCGGGTTGCCCTCCCGGCTAGCATTAATTAACTAAATGAGACGAGTTGCCCTCCCGCAAGCACTAAACAACTTCTAAATCTCTGGACAATTAGGTTATCTCCCAAGAGCGCTCTAGTTTTTTAGAGGTCAAAGAGCTTGACCTCCCCGCGAGCAATCAATCCTTAGTGTTGCAGTGCGGGGTGTAAGACCGCGACACTACAAGGTTTCACTTATCTTAATAGCTCATATACCTCGGACGACCTATCCTTACATCCCCTCCAATCTCTCTCGATGCCATGTTGCCTCGGTGTCTTGTACCTCTTCACTTCATTAATAGCATGACACTCTTCTCCCCTTTGGCGAAATTTGAAAGAGTAGGGAGTTCCACTTGTATCGAAGCTTATCTCACCACTCCCAACATCAATACTTGCCTTTGTTGTCCTCAAGAAGGGTCTGCGTAAGATCAACGGGGTTCTCGTCCTTTTATCCATATCAAGCACAATAAAATCAATAGGGACGATGTGATTTCCAATTTGAACAGGCACATCCTCAGCAATTCCATTAGGAAAGCGTACAGACTGGTCGACTAACTCCAAACACATACCCGTAGGCTCCAATTCATGCAAATTGAGACTTGTGAATATATGACGGGGCATAACACTTACACTTGCTCCAAGATCGCACAAGCACCTATCAAATATCCTTGTTCTGATTATGCATTTGATACTTGGTGATCCATGGTCAGGTTTCTTCTCAAGTGCAACATCATTGATCGTCGCCGTTAGTGACCTTCACAACCTCTTCAGAAGCTAGAGACTTCTTGTTTTGCATCATGTCCTTAATGTACTTAGCATAGGTAGGTACTTGAATAGCATCAACAAAAGGGGCATTGATGTACAACTTCTTCATAACATCGACGAACCTTGCAAATTGGTTGTCGTGTTGCCGCACTCTCTCTGTCTTTGTCAGTAGTTGAGTATCCAAGAAAGTGGTAGGGCCATGCTCCTCTGTTTCCATACCCATTTTCTGTCCAGAGAGGTCAATCTCTTCCTTGCGCCGATCGATGCAATGAGTGAGCCGATCGGTGCTAACAGTACAATCGCGCCGATCGGCGCGGGTCTTCCTTGCTCCCGCAGAGTGCTCTGGATCTTCTGTTTGCTTTCCTGACAGTGTAGCTATTGCCTTTAACTGCTCTACAGACATTGTATTACCAGGAATAACCCCTTTGTTGCCTTGAATGGCCTGTGATAACTGTCCCATCTATTGCTCCATAATCTTGGTATGCTTCAAAATCTACTTATTGGATCTCCCAATTTCTGTCACCTTGTCATTAATCCCTTCAAGAACACGATCAACCTTCTTGAATTTAGCTTGATTGTCCTTGTTGATCTTTTCTTGAGCTTGAAGGAACTCATGAAATTGGAGACGAAGCGGGATAGAGTTTTGCATGGACGAACTAGGAGAGAAAGAACTCCTTTGTTGCTGATATTGGGGTTTCCATCCACTATTCTTTACATATTCTAGTATCTTCATCTCTTCAGGGCAATCTTTCTGCACATGGCCGAATTCTCCACACTCGTCACAAGTGGAGCGTGATTCTGCTAGCCTGAGTGACTCTTCCTTAGGGATATGAGAATTATTGTCCAACCTTCTTTGAATAGCATCAAGGCAATCCATAACCAAGTCTTCATGAGTCTTCTCAATCACGCTCTTTGCTACTCCTTTAGAAGGTTGTAGGTTCCTTGAACTTCTCTCACTATCCCATGATTGATTTTCAACTAGCAATTTGATCAATTCCTTAGCTTGAGTGGGAGTCTTTGACATGAATGAACCCGCAGCTGAGGCATCTAAGTGTTGACGGGAGGGGGTATTCAATCCCACGTAGAATCTCTCAACAGTTTTGCCAACTGTAAGACCATGATGAGGGCATGCATCCATATATTCATTGTATCTTTCCCAAGCTTCTTCAATGCTCTAATCAATATTCTGCGTAAATCCAAGAATCTTATTCTTTAAGGCTTGAGTCTTACCAGGAGGGAAGTATTTGGCTAAGAATGCAACTGCTAAGGTTTCCCATGTAGTCTTTACTATGTTTTCCAAGCTATTGTACCATTGCTTAGGGCGTCCAACTAGAGAGAAGGGGAACAGCCGCACACGTGCTTGATCTCCGGTCAATCCTGCTACTTTGAATGTACTACAGAGTTCAAGGAAGCGCTGCAGATGTTGATTGGGATCTTCCGAACCTGTGAACGATTGTTGTGCCACTAATCCGACGTACCTCTCTAGTTGATATAGAGCATGATCTTGAGCTTCTTGGAAATCTGTCTTGACAACCTTATCCAATTGAGGCTTGAAACTATTAACCAAGGGTTGGTCTGCCATCGCTCCTGCTTCCGGATCTGCAACTGTGAATAATACTCGAGGGCTGGCACTGACTGGTTCTCCAGCTAAATCTCCAAGTGACTTTCTCCTCCTTTCCGCTATTCTCTTCTTGCGTAAGAGCTTTTCTGGATCATCTATGTAATTAGAGGATTTGTTTGACTTAGGATCGTCCATACCTGTTAATTTCACTTAACAACATATATGTACTAAAAAGACAAGTAAAGCACAATGACTAAACACTAATACATCAAATAATGTTTAAAAACCTGCTATGGTCCTCGGCAACGACGCTAGAAAAATGTGCTTGTTGGTCGTTACTACGCACCCACTTATATACCGCAAGAGGACGGTGTACAGTTGTAGCACTTTTTCCCTTAGAGTATTCCAAGGTATTATCAAACAAAGTTAACAGTAAAAGATCTAATCAAGGCTACTGTCAAGTTCAGGTTGTATGAAGGGAAGACTGGCCAGTGCAAAGGTGCGCCAGACAGCAATTCTGTCGTTGCGCCGATCGGCGCAGGGTTGAGCCGATCGACACTGTTGCGGATCTAAGTTGTCCAGCCGATCAGCGCAGGTGTTGAGCTGATCGATGCTATTGCGGATTTAAGTTGTTGAGCCGATTGGCGCAGGTGTTGAGCCGATCGATTCACCAGCGAAGTTGAACTAGAGTGCAAGTCAAGGCCAAAGCTAAAACTATTCGGTGAGTAGCCAAATATCTACTAGTGAGATCATAACCAGATAGTCTAATTAAACAACATCATAATGGATAGTTACATGGATCAATGAACACCTATAATGAATAAGACCACCCTGCTTTCCGAGCGGCTCCCGATTTATCGCTACCGAGAGGAAACCCTTAATCACGCGAGTATCTTACCCTACTCAACTATCAAATAGTGCTGTGCAGGTTTAGTGTTGTCACCGCTAAACCACACTACCAGCATCATCAAGCAACCATAATCAATACAATGTCTAAATACTATCCTAATCACCATGATTAAGATAACATCAACTTACTTAGCCTAGAACTAAGCAATAAGAATAAGCACATTCATGATTATAGAATCAAGATAGACAAATCACCAAAACCATCATCAACATATTCAATCATCCTTGAGATACATAGAGTAAGATTCATCACCATCGAGATGGCCTACCTTGACGGATCAACTATTACACCAATGGTTCTTAAAACTCAACTAGAGATCTATTCTAACAGGGCAAGCCCCGGTGGCTCTAACTCTCGAATCTGTTGTTCCTCTGTTGCCTCCTCCTCGGGGTGCCGATCGGCGCAAGCCGTGTTCTCTCTGGTTTCTGCTCCGAGTCGGTTCCTCTGTCTTCCACAGCTGCCATGTGGGCCTTTTCCTTCGAGTTAAAGTCTTGTATCGCACATCGAGATCTTGAAGTTCCATAAATCTTCTAAGCAAATATCTTCAAGTGTCTTGCGCAGATAAACTTTCATAAACATCAGATAAACTTCCATCAGAATGGGCCTCGGTCACTTCTGTGGGCCAAAATACCCTTGCACCAATCGGCTCATGGGCTGGCGCTGATCGACGCACTGGGCTTCTTTAGTGCTTTTCGTCGGTTCTGGACTCCTGTCTTGTCCAATATCACTTTAATAGCCAATTTTACCTATTTCTGTAATAAAGCTCCAAAACAACGCATATATAAATATATAGGTAATATCATAGGTAAATAGCCTAAATTAGTATTAATTATACTCTAATTGGGGTGATATTCACATATAAAAGGGGCACTTGGAAAGTTCCAACAGTGATGGTGGACATACTTTAGGTTTTTGAATAGCCTCAAGAATCTTCTTATAACCTCAACGGGCTTCATCTTGAAATCATCCCCAAGTGCATTGATCTCCTCCACTAGTACATGAAAACAAGAATGAACAGTGTTAGCTCTCTCATGAGGCAATCTAGTAAAGTTATCATACTTGCTCTTTAACACATAGTATCTTTCCTCTTTGACATCACTAGTGCCCTCATAGAGCCCCTGAATCTCAGTCCAGATACCATGTGCTGAGGAACTAGCATCTAGCTGAGCGAAAACATCCTTAGAGATGCAAGCAAACAAAGCATTCTTGGCCTTAGCATTATACTTAATGTAGTCAGGCTCAAGTAGGTTCACATTCGCATCAGACTCATGAGTGACTGACCATACCTCTAGATCAAGGGACTGAAGGTAGGCTTGCATGCGAGCTTTCCAATAAGCATAGTCCTCACCATTGAATATGGAAACATTCCTCGCTTGTCCCAACATCCTTACTCAAGGCGGTGAAGCCTCAAAGATGAGCACTTGGCTCTGATACCACTTGTAAGGACCGAAGGCGTACCGAGAGGGGGGGGGGGGTGAATCAGTAAGCCGCTCATGAGTCCAATTACTTCAAGTTCCACTACTCGAGTCTAACAAGATAAGCAACCTAAGCAATTCTAGTAGACCAAGACCCTACAGATGCTAGTGTTCATGATGAGATAAAGAGCGGAAGCCAATCACACTAGCCTATGCAAGCCACAAGAGAGGGTCAAGGAATGCTCATGATTTTTTTCCGAGATCTCAGAAGGATGGCGCATTCCCCTAATCCTCGTTGGACCACTCCCGCTGGAGTCCTGGTCCCTTTCGCCACCAAGTGGAGTTCTCGCCCATGAGCCCGCAATCACTCCTAGAGTGAAGACACAATGTACGTCACCGCTGCACAAAGCATAAGCTCGCCTCCCTCGAGAACTTGCCGGACTCCCCGAGCCGACACGGGCACTCACTAGCGATGCCCCTTTCAACGGCGGGCTCAAACCGTATACAAACGTATGATGGCCTTCACAACCGATCATGATAGACTCAATCACTAACACCTAACTGGTCTAGGCCTCACCTGATGAGGACATCACCATGCTGGATACGCGCATATCATGGCCTTTCCCAAGTTACAAGTCGTCACCAACTCGGTCGCTGTGTTCATCTCGGATTCAGCCGATACCCCTTCACGGTTTTGATGATATCTCCCACATCCGATGTCCAAACGAGGCGTTCTTTGATGTGTTGGAAAGGGGAAGATGACGCCATCGTTTTGTTTCTAGTCCTAGCTCCAGAAGGGTCGTGAGTCATGTTGTGTGACCATGACAAAGTGCTGCGCCACCTATTTTGGGCCAACTTGGCCATGTATCGTGTCAGCCCTTAACCCCATGTTGTGGGCGCCCCCTCATGGTCGCCCCCAACCCTAGGACACCCCTGGTTCCTACATAAACGGAGTAGCTGCCGTCTTTTAGTTTTGGATTTTGTTTAGTTCAGTTTTCTTGAGAGAAACTTGATCGAATTATTGTAACTGTGGTGACAAGTCCTTTTATAGTAATCCAGGGCCCCTGTTCTTGTTCTACACCACTATGGCAATTAGTTCTTTTGTGTTCAGAGCTTGAACCTTTCCTTGTGATTTGCTTCATCCATATTTGCAATTTTAGATTGCGTGTTTATCCTTTCTTGCTTGTGTTCTCAATTTCGCTTGCAGGAACAATCAAGTTGTGCTTGGTGTAACAGTTGCGTGGTTGGATCATGTCTGATTCAAGCCGTCTCATCGACGCCGAGTTTCCAAATTCAAGTTTATCCCCCTACCTCTCGGAAGATCGGGCCATATTTACATCATCACCATAGACTAAAAGTAACAAACTAGATCACACCCTCAAGGACACCCTAGCCTTAGATGTGCAAGATGCTCAAGTTACTCTCTACTACCACTCTCAAGATATGCAATATCTTCTCCTAGTGCTCTCCTCTTTTCCTCTTGGACCTTACCAAATGCTCTCAGGTATTCCACTGGCCAAGAGAGGTCTCCAAGATCCTAGCAACGAAGTTATATAGGCTCCCAACCTCAAACTAGCCGATGCTCCACGAAATCATCTTTCTAGGTGCACTGACCAGACTGTCCAGTCTCTACCTGACCGGACCATCCGGTCACTCCTGTAACAGCTCTCCTAGCCGTTGGCTCCTCTGTGCACAGACGATTCCCTTGTACTGACCAGACCATCCGGTCTGTACAACTGTCAGACAAGTCCGACATGTCGGACATCATCGTCGGACTCCAGAACACTGGCTTCCTCTCTGCCCCGTGCTTCACCCATACAGACCGGACCATTCGGTCTGTAGACCGAACCGTCCGGTCTCTATGGTCCCTAGCACAGACAGATTCCTCGCTCCTCGCTGGAAGTCCCAGACAACTCCACATAGTGACCGTACAGTCCAGTCTCCACTGACCCCTCTGTCCAGTCTCCATGTCTAGAAGCTAAAACTTGCCGTCCTTTCTTGACTTCGTTTCCCGGCTTCTCCGAACAGCTCCTTGACTTCTCCACTATCACCTAGTGCCTGTGATTTCACCAAGCAACCTTGCACATCACCGACTACACATGGCCTAAGAGAATGACCTAGACCCCCTTGATAGTCCGTTTTTCCTATGGACTCAAAGCCCTAACAACTAGTCAAGTGTTCCAAACACTTGCACCATAGCTTGTCCTCCGCTTTGATCCATCTCCATCAATACTTGGACTCCATCTAGTTCACAAGCCTCCATACTTGTGGTCATTCTCATCAATCGCCAAGGCCACCATCATTCATATGATTTGTAATAGAGTAAAGAGATAATTCCTACATAGACAACACTTATGTAGATATTATCCCACAATTTCATATTTGTCATCTATCACCAAAACATTCATACCTCGGGGATCCAATCAACAATGGTCATAAAGCTTACAGACAGCGCACGACCGAAGGGAGGAGGCGGCCGATGCGGCTCTGGTGTCTGAGAAGGCTAGAGGGCGAGGCGCAATGTTGGGCCGGAGGAGGAGGAGGCGGAGGACGAGGAGGTGGTGCGGCTCGTGCGTGGGGTCGGTGGTGCGGCTAACCCTAACCCTAGGCACATGGAGTGTGGAGGTGGTGCGGTGCGCGGAGGCTGCACCACCTCCTTATTTATATACTTTGCGTGCCCGTAGTAGCGGGCCTTTTCTGACAGGCCCGCCACTACTGGGCCTTTAGGCCATAGCGGCGGGCCCAAATGTGCCTGCTACTGCGGTGCTAAGCACAGTAGCGGGCACCGTAAAATTAGTAGCGGGCGACATATGCCTGCTACTAATTTTATGACCGTAGTTGCGGTCGAGCTATTTTATTGTAATTTGTTGCGGTCTCTTCAAGTGTCCTCTACTAGAGAAAAATGACGTCCGCCACTCTAGTGGGTTTTTGTAGTAGTGAGGTATAGCCATAAGAAAGATAAAAATGTTGTGCTATGGCCATCCAAGCACGATGTACCGCACCAAACTTGCCTAGTCTCTATAATCTATTAATTTAGATGAACATGTTTAAATCTGCTGTATGTCCACAAAGTCTCTATAATCTATTAATTTAGGTGAACATGTTCAAATCTGTCATATGCCCACAAAGTTAGAGATTGAATCTAAACCAGTTTCGTACCTTCCATCAAGCACTGAATTCAAAAAATTATAAATCCCTCGTCCGGAGTTCAAATGAGGCAAACTCGGCTCTATCTTGTAGCCCTAAAAAATTTCTACAACTTTGATATTCAATGGAAGTCAATATTCCGCCGTTTTTATTTCCAAATTTACGATGCAAAAATATTTGTTCAGATTCGGACTTCTCTGTGTAAGTCTCTATGTGGGGCCCATATCGCCTACCTTCAAACTCCAAATAATATGATCCACATATGTTCCAAAAAGGTCTCAACGAGATCTATAACTTTCGTGTTTTAACTTTTCTTATTAGAATATGTTTTCAAGTCAAAAATCGCATCACAACACAGTATTGTTTCTATTATATGTAAATTAATTGTTCCTTTTGTTTCAAGTCAAAAAGCACAGACCCCTACGAGCATAACCTAACCCCTCATCTTAACGTTGCTGCTACCTCTCTCGGACACACACACATACACAGACACAGCGGCAATCCTTAGCCGGCGCTCCTTTCTCCCCTATTGATAAGGCATACGATAGTGAAAACGAAGTGAAGATCACGACGGTGCGAGGTGGCACGTGGAATGTGAATCCCCTTTCTATCCAGCAGATCCGTGTCCAATGCGGCCGGAGGTCAGCCCCTTCCTTGTCGGGATCGGGCGTGACCTCACCATTGTTGGCCACATCATTTTCTATTTATGCATAAGTATCGATCTCACATCCTTCTCCAGCAATGGCTTGCGGTGAGACGCATTTTCTTCTCCTTTTTTCATTTATGGTTCAAATATTTCTATAGTCTTAATCTCGTGTGTAAAAATTGATTTAAACATGACATGAAACACAACTTTCACCTTAAAAGTCGTTATGTTTTATGGTTGTTCCAAGTGCAGGTGGACATCTGAAATGCTTCTATAAATACCTTTAGATCCGCCTGTAATGTTTTTTTTTAGTAGTGACACTTGATACTTCGTACGCTATCATTTAACTAACACAATATATTTTGCTTGTTCTGTTGATGTAAACACATAACCTACTATAGAAAACCACCATCGTTGTGTCTAATCATCGCTAAAATATGATATCTTTCAACTTTTCTAATTGAAAGGCCCTTTATTTAATACATGTTCAAGGGAAGAAGAGTAAACAAATTAAATAGAGAAAGATGAAACGTATCAGTATGAAACGTCATGGGTTCGTCCACATTGGATCAACGGAACAGAGGAAATAAATATCAATTCATGGACGGGATGAACCATAACCAGATGCATCGCCATCACCTCCGCCACTACCACCATTTTTAGTGTAGCCGTTACCTCGAGCATCAGCGTTGGCTCCAGAATTTGCTATACCAGGTCCGAACCAAACTGTAAGACCTGAGCCGGAGCCAGTACCAGTCCCTGTCCCGTAGCCACTTGATCCTTCATAACCTGCGGCTTGTCCTCCTCCACCACCTCTACCATTACCAACGGCTCGAGAAGATCCTGCTCCTAAATCTGATCCAGCACCATTTGTAATACTGGAGCCATCACCTAACCCAGAGCCGGCACCATACCCTGATCCTAGGTTTGGTGCACCGCCGCCGCCTCCACCCTCAGCTTCGGCACTTGCATGTGAAGGTCCTTCGTATTGACGGTTGTTCTCACCAAAACCACCACCTCTCCCGGACCCTGAACCAGCCCCGCTAACATTTCCACCACCCTCTCCCGCGCCCGTGCCTGTGGCTCTGGATTGAGAATATCTAGCGACCCTTGCAGCATTAGCTAATCCAATGCTCAGCAGGATCATGAAACCGAGAGTAACTAGTTTAGTGGCAGTCATTGTCACCTACGCATACAACAGCATGAGAAATGAGTGTCAAGCAAAAGATTGCACCCATCGGTATTTATTGTAGTTTTGAGCGGTGGTGGAGTGGATGCCCAGTTAGCGTCGTCAGTAGGAAATGTAGAAAAATCCACTGGAGACTTATTACATGGCCACGAAACCAAGTGTGAAATGAATGGATGGATTGATTATTTTATGCTTCCACTTTTAGAAGGAGTCATCAATGAATTAGCCAAATGACCGCAAAAGCATCAATGAATTTCATTAACTATTATTAATAAGATTGAATTACAACATGGTAGAACTATTTAATTAATCTCTATTCTATCACAAGACCAACGAAAAAGAGAGACGTGCGGTATTGATCCAAACATATACTATTATTCCATCAATTATATGTCTAAACTACAACGTCTAGCAAAAAGGACTGACCCACCATATTGAGGATATCCCTCCACCCCTTACTGCCCCCAAAATGTATTAGTTTGTCATTATGCTCCTCACCGTCTCCACTACCTACTTTGTTTGGCAGTTACCACGGCCTTCCGTTGTGCCAGAGAGATATATCCCACTACACTTGAAAAACGAATGTCAAAATGATATCACATGAATGAGATAACTAAACCGAAACTTCGCTTGTTTTGAGAACCAACCTAGTTACATAAAACTAAAATGCATGCAGACCTGAAGCTTGTCGTATTTGGTATACCCCGTACTATTTAGTTCCTTATCAGAACAGGTGGTGGCTTGTTCATACCATGGTTTGTGCTGTACTGATTGCCACAGTTAATTAGATAAATACTACTATATTATGCATGCGCAGCCAGACACCGATGAGACCTGGATTGCGGTGAAGTAATAACACAAAGTTGATTTGACTTAAACACAGTTGAATAGTACTATATGTCATGGGCTACCGGTTGACGAAAGAAGCGGCCTCAAAATTGTCACAGTTGATTTGACTGAAATACAGAGTACGTAGGTGATGACGCACAAACAATACTTGCAATGGTATAGTAGTTGTCGAACTATAGCAAGTACATATATACTGAAAATGATGCTTCTACAGATTTTGGTGAATAACGACTGAATTAACACAATCTTGTGATCTACTAATTGCGATATTATGTGGTGATAGAGCTTTGTGTATGGTGCTTGGAAGGTACCTGCATCGGGGTAACCATTCCTTCAATCAGAAGCCAAATACAAGTAATGGTACTACTAATTTATAGGAGACCACGTGATCTTCAATTACAAACCTTGGGAAGCTAGTTTATGAGGAGACCACCACAATGCAAGTAACAGCGGACCTGGGTTACTATATTAAATGCATGTGCATGAGTTCAATACAAGCATCCACTGATCACCAGAGGTCGATTCTGTGACTTAGTCGTGGTTGGCATTGCAGCGGTGACCTCGGAGCTTGTGCATGAGTTCAATAATACAAGCATCTCACTGTTATGCGTTGAACGGGTATCGCTGGAACCATCTCATCTACTTGAGAGAAGTTACAAGAACTCGTAATGATATGGATATGCTTTTCTGGAATCGGGAGTACTGCAGCACTTGCAGTTGCAGTGCATCAATTTGGGCCTCTTTGTCCACTACCACAGAATGGATCTTTAGTGACGGAGATCTAGCCACTTTAGAGACATAAAACATCTCGTCTCAATTTTGCATTGCTAAATCCGAGGCTATAGCAACAGGGATTTCATCACCTCTAAAAAGAATCAATCAGACACGACATTTATCCCCGTCCCTAAAAATCATTCTGAACCAATAAAAAAAGAAAAAGATGCAACCAGCCTAGCCTGGCCCGGAGGACCTCGGCGTCGCGTTGCCAGTCACCGCCATCGGATTGGGTGGAGAGGAAGCCGCCACCGTCGGGCGGTCTCAGGATCTGCCGCTATCGCTGGATGGGGTGGGGAGGAGGTCGCCGCCATCAAATAGTGTGGAGAGGATACCAGCCCGCCCTAGATCAATCACGGCCACTGGATGGAGTGGGGAGGAGGCTGCCGTCGGAGGAGAACTGGTGGAGGCCACCGCCTGAGGGGAAGGGGAGGAGGCCTCGGCCAGGGCCTCTGCCATCGGATTCGACGAGCTCGAGGTTGTCATTGTCGTATCCGTAGCTGAGGCAGTCACGGTCAAGATGAGGTGGTCGACATGAAGGAGGGCGACCATGGTGGAGGGAGGAACTCGTGGTCAACCGGGGGCGGGGGGGGGGGGGGGGTTGAGGTGGTCGACGGGCTTTGCGTGCATGAGGGAGGAGGAGGAGGAGGAGGAGGAGGAGGAGGGAGGTCAATAGAGTGGAGGAGGGGAGGCCGAGCTCTCAGGAAGGATGACCAGGGAGGGGATACCAGGAGGAGGGAGAATAGAGTGGCTGCTGGAGAGCCATGGAGGCAGATTGCGGCCATGGTTATCTGGCCATGACTGTGTAGGGCAAGAAAGACCAAAAAAAAATCACTGTTGTTAGGATTCGAGCATTGGTCGCTTTGAACTAAAAATAAGTCCTTCATGTGTGCGACATCAATCTACTCGTTACTTATCCCAATCACTATAAGTTTATGTAATAGGGACAAACAACCAAAACTGTACGCTACCAACAAAAGCTGCCGGTATAGCTACCAAGGATGGGAATGTAAAACCCTATCACTGCTATAAAAATTCGTCCCTATAACTTTGATCATTAGGGACGAGGATTTGAAACCCCTGCACTATCATAATAATCCATCTCTATAGCTTGGACTATTATGTACATTTTTTCACAAACCTTCTAGATTGTTTTGATAGAAACGATGTCCTAAATAGCCATCACTACTAATGGTCCCGTGCTGAATAGTAGTGACATGGTTCTAGATTGACGTTGCTAAAAGTGATTTAGAGACATGGTATTTTTTACCTACTACTAACCTCGTGTCCCTAAATCCCTGTTCCGTGGTAGTGGCTACCACAAGAAATGTTTTGCATCGACTGCTATGCCCTTGTGGAGCTTGGATGGATGGTGAGAGGAGATAGGGAGGAGGGTAACGATGCTACACAAGGTGACAACAAGTGAAGACTTATGTACAACACTTCTTTATCTAGTTGATGGATTACATTCTTGGCCATTGTGTGAGGATGAGTCACCGACGCATAGTTGATTTTCATACCCACTCAACGACAAAGTCACGGAATTCATCAGATGTAAACTGAGTACCATTATCTATGATCATGTCGTGCGGTACTCCAAATCGAGTGAAGCTTCTTGGAAGTTATCTTACTGACCGGTTTCGCTTCGATCCACTTGGTGAACTTGTCAATAGCAACACACAAATAAGTGAACCCATTTGGTTCCTTTTTCAAAGGACAGACTATATCAAGCCCCCAGATTGCAAAAAGCCAAATCATAGGTATCATCTGAAGTTGTTGTGAAGGCACGTGTGGTTACTAAGCGAAGAATTGACAGCCTTCACATGTTCGAATGACTTGGTGTGCATTGTCGACCAACATAGGCCAATAGAACCCTTATCAGAAAGCCTTGCCGACCAAAGTCTTGGATGTCGCGTGATTGCTGCACCACCCAGGTTCTTCCTTTCAAGCACCATAGCAATTAAGTCTCCAGCAAATATGTTACCAAAACAAATATTACTGGCAGATCTGTCATCTGCTATTTAACGACTCCATTATAACAAATAGTTCAGATTTTTTTCCCAAAATGTGGTGCTATCACGGCTCTTCACCCTGTTTTTTATCCATTGAGGGCAAAAGTATGCTATGATCATCTGTGATCATGTAATGACCGAAGGCTGCATCATTATGTAGAGGACTGGTGTTTATCTATTTTCTAAAAAAAAATCAATACACTATACAATTAGAAAAGATCACCAAGGCTAGGTTGACACTTTACAAACTCTCCTGGTTGAAATAATCAGTGAAGCCATTGTCACCAGTTGAAATGCCAACACATAAGTTGCCCCTGTGGACTGGACTGCTTCCACACAGAAGGGCACTTAACTAACATTATGAAAATATGATAGATATTGGTTTTGAGATGAGATTAGAGAACTAAAAGAGGCATCAAACAAATTAAACATCTTGAGACTTGATCTCGGCAATGAATTTATAGGGTTATGTCGAGACTAAGAACTACGATGGTTGCAAAAGACGTCAAGTTATACAGGTTTAGGCCCTATCCATGAGAGTAAAAACCCTACATCCTGTGTTCTGTGGATTGTATTGCTTGTAATTTCGTGTCCCCAAAGGGGGGTTCCCTACCACCTTATATATCCAGTCAACAAGGGGTACATGAAGAATCCTACTCGTAGTCTACAAGAATTAACATAGAAAGTCTATCTCTAATTGCCTTGCACTCCAAGCCGACTCGGTCAATTTCCTTATTGATGAGGTACCCAGTCAGTTACCAACTTAGGCATATCTATAGATACCCAGAAGGTAAGTATCCCACAGCAGCCCCCGAGTGCTTTCTGATTTTGAGTTGTGACTTGCCGAGTGGTCTTCAACATTGACACGAACAGGTCACAAATTAGGAAGACCTCACGATCAAAATTCCTAAGAGATCTGGTGCACTTGATCAGATGTAGCCCCTGATCTTGTATAATTTAGAGACTAACAAATAATGCAAGAGTCTAATAATATTAGCTCTTAACATTTTGTTATATAATTTCAACTTAAACCATCAAGCTCGAGCTGAATGATCCTTGGGACATCAAACCAAAGGCTAGACTTCATGACATCAATCATGCCGACCGATTTAAAGTTATGCCAAGAGATTTACACTCTTATCAGAGTAATTTATAGACTCTAAATTCCATGACATCAATCATGTGACAGTCTATATGCAAACTTATATGACATCAATCATATAATTTAGTAAGCCAAACGACATCAATCGTTCTATAGCCTTTCTTTAAAAAATTGTTACCCAGATTAAAACAAGCCCATCGTTGGTAATTACTTACTGACTTCAATCAGTATGGTACCAATGAACTTGAACCCATACGACCATCAAGTCCTCTTACCATATGATCTTCAAATCATACAGATATGGGAAGTATATATTTTTTAGATGGATATCCCATCGCCTCTCATCAAAGAAGCCCCTGAGATCAAGTTCTCAGGATTTCTTGCATCAATTCTTTTTATAGAATTATAAGGGGGATAAAGCCTGCCACTATACGGCCCACCAGAGCCCATGAGGACCTCAAATACTAGGTCAAAAAGGCAAAGGTATAAAAGGGCATAGGGCTGTTGACTCCAAATCCACGCCGCCATTTCACGCATAGCGCTTCATCTTCCTTGCACTTCCTCTGCTCTCGCGACTCCTCTGCTTCCAAGCTAGGGTTAGGTTTTTCCTCCGCCGCCACTGAACTTCTTCCACAGCAAGGTCTTGGCTAGGGTTAGCTCCTTCTCTCTAGATCCAGCACACCATTTCCTCATCGATCATGCCTCGCAAGTCTCCCATGAAGGCCGCCGCCCCCGAGTCATCTTCCTTAGAGCTGGAGATCCCGGAGCAGCTACGGGAGTTCTCCAGGAGCAGTCTCACCACCGTCGATCTGAACACAATGGTAATGGATGGCATTCTCCTAGAGCAGGAGCGCATTGACAAGAAGGTACCAAAGAAAACTCTCCCCCTCCCAATTCATAAACAAATTGTAATTTTTCGCTCTTTTTTCGAGCATGGATTCAGAGTTCCTTGTTGTAGTTTCTTGCACGGGCTTCTTTTCTTCTATGGGATTGAGCTCGTCAACCTCAATCCCGACTCCATCCTTCATATTGCTATCTTCATGTATCTGTGCAAAGCTTTTCTGGGCATTCTGCCCCACATCACTCTGTTATGTCATCTCTTTGTCCTCCGACCGCTGCCAACCATAGAAAATCAAGTCGCCATTGATGGAGTTGGCTTCCAGTTACGCAAGAAAGAGGCTTATATCAATGTGCTACTGAACACCGGGAACAAGAATTGGAGGGATGAGTGGTTCTACCGTGACAACCCTCCTCCTTCTCTTGCTAATTTCACAGGTGCCAAAGCCACTCCCAAAGCGCGATGGTCGGAGAGGCTAGATCTGACCGATCCCCAGGTGGTCACTCTGTCGGGAAAGATTGTAGGGCTAAAAAATGATGAGATTGATGGCATTACTATACCGAAGAGCTTCATAGTTTGCCGAGTATAGCACTTGAAGCAGCAGAGCCACCCCGCCTGAATGTATGCCACTGATGATGAGACAAGGGAAGTGCCTGATCCTCTAAACTCTACTCTGCGTTGGTCATGACTATCGAAGATGTTCGAAGGAGAGATTATTCAGGATCACTTCTTGATAGCGAAGGCATACAATATAGACACTCTATGAGCCCGAGTAAGCTTCGGTCGTTCTTCAAATTTCTGATGTCTTTTTTGACAGACTGATTATAACATATGACATCTTTATGTGTCTACAGGTTTTGGACACTTTTGTGTCACACCCTCCGCTCCCTCCGACTGATTCCGAGGGACCGGTCTATGTTGACAAGCCGCTGCAGACCGGTGCTAGAGGCTCAAGCTTATCAACGAGCGCACATCCATCCTCAGGGGCCATCATAAGCATCACTACCCCATCTCCTATCAACTTGCCCTCTCCAAGCTGACGAGTGAAGCAGACCGTCCACTATCATTGGCAATATGTGGGAAACAAGGATGATGACGAGGAAGAGCTCCCCCAAGACGCCAGTCTGCCAACCCCTGCACAATCTGACCGACCATCAAGCCAGTCGGAGCCCCCGAGCAAAACAACTAGTGATGCAGGAGCGGTGAAGAAAACTGATGAAGCTAACAAGTCTTCCAAGAAGAGGAAGGAGACTGACTCGCAGACCACTTCTTCAAAGAAGAGAGTCTGCCGAGTCAAAATCAAGCAAGCTTCTAGGTAAACCTCTTTACATTCTCGATTCTTCATCTCTGTAGTTGATATCCATATTTTAGTCTTTAATGTCATACTCTTCGGTGATCACAGCGGTCGGTCGAGTGATGCCTAGAGCACCCAAGGGTCTGAAGACACCCGGTCTGCTCCTACTCATCATCCAACCGACTTGCCTCGGCCAGTCTGCACAGCATCAAGTATACCGACCGAGCCGAGGAAGTCTCCCAATGCTTCAGCTCCTACACCAATGCCAGCGCCAAAATCTCAGACCATCAATCCTTCCCCGACCGGTGCTTCTTCCCCTCTCAAAAAGGGTAAGGCTACGCTGGTCGAGAATTCAGCCGGTCGGCCTAATGTTGAAGATATGGAGATGATCCATCAACACCGAGAGGCCAGCAAGGTACATCAATACCAAGTTTTTTCTTCTTGGATCTACTCCTTCGATTAACCATGCCCTATTTTCTTTTCAGAAAATGTATTCTCTTGTGGGGAGGAAGCAGGCCAGGATGGAGTACCTCGAAGCCGAGACTTTTGGTATGCCTCAGATTCTTTTTGTGTTCAATCTTTTCTTTAAGATATTGACTTGTTGTTGGTATCTCGCTAGTTACCGGTGAGCAACTCTCCTTGGCCAAAAAACAAATTAACAAGCTATAGACCAACCACAAGGAGATGACCAAGGCTTTGGAGCAGAGTCGTGCTGATGTTGTTGGTAAGATCGCATACCAATTTTCATATACTTTTTGCTCACTCTATCACTAAAGATTTTATATAGGTCTTTAGCTCCCGATTAAAAAACCACCGACCTGGAGAAGTTGACTTCAAACCAGCAGAGGTTCTTAGATGCTCTGAATGCTGAGAAGGGTGACCTCTCCAAGTCGGTCGGAGAGCAAAGCACTGAAATCACTCGGCTGAAGCAGAAGCTGGAGGAGGCTGATGTGAAGATGAGGAGGCTAAAAGCATCTCCAAATCTTTTAAATGTAATCTTGCAGTAAGCTCTTCGTGGTATGTTTATTATTTTTTATGCCAACTTCTGATTCTGACGCTCTAAACATCTTTTGCAGCACTGTCTTTTGGTGCTCAGAAAGCATTGGATTATATCCATGTTAACCAAGCGAAGAAGACCGGCCACTCCTAGGAGTATCTGCTGGAGCATGCATCGGAAGCAATTGCTAATAATACCTGAAGGGTGGCGACCGAGGCCGGGAGCCAAGTACTGGCTATTTGCCAGCCTTGGTCTTCTGCATTGCAATTAGATAAGATCAAGGAGGGCTTCAACCCAGACTTGACAATAGACCAATGCCAACTGCTTATGGACTCCATGCTGGAGACCTCCCATGCCTTGGTAGATAATGTAGAGATTGATCCGACCGTGCCAACTGCTCCAGCATCTCTCGAGGTGGAATTGCAAGATGATGCCGCTTCTTCTTCAAAGGAGTTGTAATATCTGTAGTGTCGGAAAACCTTAGTAGTATTTATGTAAGAAGACAATATTACCTTCATGTAAATAATAATTCTTATGCTTGCTTAGTTCGTAAACAAGTTAAAATATTGACAAAGTAATCATAAGGCAAGCAAAATGATCAATACTTAGATAATTTTATTATAAGTCTTTTAGAAATTGCATTGGTTTGCCTCAGCATATTAGGTTGTAACTCATAACCGTGTAACAAGCAGAGTCGACTAGTCGACACATGACCTCTCGCTCTTTGGCTCTAGGTTTAGTGTAGTGGCAGTTAGTTGTGCAGTATGAATTGTATAACCATGATGTTTGGTGTTAGACAAATAATCTTAAGACCGTGTCAAAATATGAGAAATTGGTCAGACAAAATCCAAATCCAGAATATATTAAGGTTAAAGAGTAGTGGGACATTGTTACTAGCACCCTGGCTGGATTGTTTAATATGATAGATTAAGAAATCAAGACAAATAAGAATGAAAATCATCAGTAAATCTTTCATCAAAAGACCGAAGTTTCATTCACTAACAATGTATGAGAATACAAAAGAAAGACTAAGTATAAAAATGACGTAGCTGATTTATGTTCCACGAGTTTGGTATATCATCGCCATCTTCATACATCAGTCAGTAAGTCCCCGGCCGAGTGACTTCTTTGACAACATAAGGTCCTTCCCACTTAGGAGAGTTGCCTTTAGTTCATACTTGTAAAGGTCCACGAGTTTCATTGCCTTGAGGATGAGCCACTGATGCAAAGTGAATTTTTATTGCCATCTCATCGGCAAAGTCATGGAACTCCACAGATGTGAACTGAGTACCATTGTCAGTAATGATATCATGAGGGACCCCAAACCGAGTAAAGACATATTTGACAAACTCAATCGCATTCTTTGATGTTACCTTGCCGACCGGATTTGCTTCAATCCACTTGGTGAATTCGTCAATAGCAACAAACAAATGAGTGAACCCGCCTAGCGCTTTCTTGAAGGGACCAACAATATCAAGCCCCCAGATTACAAAAGGCCAAGTTTAAGGTATCATCTATAATTGCTGCAAAGGCACATGTGTCTGTTGGGCAAAAAAAAATGACAACCTTCACACTTCCGAATGACCTGGTGTGCATCTTCGACCACCTTAGGCCAGTAAAACTCTTGTCAGAAAGCCTTGCCGACCAAAGTCTTAGAAGCTATATGATTGCCACAAATCCCTGAATGGATTTCTTCCATCAACGCTTTGCCTTCTAGAATCAAGATGCATCGCATCAAGATGTTCGATCCTCCTCTTCTATAAAGAAGATCGTCCACCATCAAGTATCCTCGACATTTAGCCTTCAACCTCTGTTGCTCATTAGGATCTGTAGACAGCATTGCCCTGTTCAAAAATTGGATTGGGTCACGCCAGTCGGTCTCTACACTGTCGTGTAGGAAAACACCAGGAGGGAATCCATGGTGTGTAGGAAAACACCAGGAGGGACAATCGATTGAGGTGATCCCATATTGGCTAATTCATCAGCCGCTTGGTTGTTATCTCGAAGAACATGCATGAACTTCAATCCATCAAACTTGTCTTCGAGCTTCGTTACTTCTTGGCAATCTACACAGTTCCAATCCTTAGTGACCTGGTTAATGACCAGAGCTGAGTCACCAAAGATGTCGAGACGCTGAATGCCGAGCGAGACAGCAGTGTGCAGACCATGCAGAAGAGCTTCATATTCTGCAGCGTTGTTAGACCCGCAAAACATGATCAGGACGACGTATCATAATTTCTCTCACGGGGTGATATGAACACAATTCCTACACCGGCTCCAGGTAATTGGAGGAATCCATCGAAATACATTTTTAAGTACTCGATATCTTGCGATGCAAGCGGCATTTGAATCTCGGTTCACTCAGAAATGAAGTTGACTAATGCATGTCCTTTGATTGCTGAATGAGGTGCGAACATGATGGTGTACCGACCAAGCTCGACCGCCCACTTAGCAATTTTTCCCTCGGCTTCTCGGTTGTGAAGGACTGCGCCGAGTGCATAGGATGTTTGAACTTCGATAGGGTGAGCTTGAAAATAGTGCTTCAACTTTTTTGAGGTGATCAGAAGCGCGTATAGCAGCTTCAAGATATGATAATATCATGTTTTGGAGGCATTGAGAACCTAACTAACAAAGTAGACTGGGTATTGTACTTTTTATATGTGACCCTCTTCCTCTCGGTCGACTGTTAAAACGGTACTCACAACTTGAGTTGTGGCCGATATATAGAGTTGAAGCTTTTCTCCTTGTGACATCTCAAGTGTCATAAATTTTTCCTAGCCCAAAATATTGGAACTCTCATCACTGCAAAGAACCTAGGGCAAAAATTTGAACAGCAGTTGATCAAATTTGAGTCAAATTCGGACAAATTTGCACCACATTTGAACTACAAGTCAAAACTTTTGAAAACAAGATAGTGTCATAAAAATTATATCTTGTAGGTATTAGTCAATAATAATTATGATAAAACCTTAGATTTTTATTCAATGTACAAGTGCCCCAAATAGTTGTATAAGGCTTAAAAACTACCACATTTTGAAAATTTCTCACCAAAAACCTGTTTTTGTCCAGAACTTAGACTCATTTTCTAAATTTTGTACACACCATGTGGAGTCTACCCATATATTTATTTTTCACTGGACATGCCTGTAAATAAAGCAATAAAATAACAAAACCCTCAAGTTTGAAATTTTTTGAAAAGATTAAACCCCGCGGCCCCACATGTCAGCCTCCCAAGTTGGCTTCTTCCTCCATGGATTGGGCGCTAGGGGTGGCCACCGCGCGCCCGGCCACTCCAGCGCTGCACTCGCCCACCTGGTCAGCACCTGGGCTCCAAAACTGGAGTCCGGCCCTCCGTTTCTCTAACTCACTCATTCCCTCACTCTCTCGTGCTTCCTCTTCGCTCTCTACTCTCTCTGTCTCTCTTTCTCTCGTCAAGCCATCGCCATTGCCATGCCCAACAAGCTTCTACGCCCGGCCGCTCCACTGCAGTGCGTGAGCCAAGCTATTGCCCCTGGGTTAGGCTCCATTATCCTCGAGCGCCTCGTGGAGCCGCTCCACCCCTCTCCCTTCGAGCGCGGCAACATTTTGCGAATCCGATGGAGTACCACTCGGCCTCCATGTCGCCGCCGTTGTGAAATCCATGCCTTCCATAGCCCTGCATTGTTTCATCGTACATGCACGTTGTACGGAATCCTACACCTCTTTCCTACCTCACTCGGCTCGGGTTCATGCAGACACGTCATCGGAACAACTTTAACCGCCGTCACCGTCCGTCGTTGCTGCCTCTCCATGCCGAGACCCTGCCCCAGTGAGCCTCCTTCCTCCCTTTCCATGCACCGTGTCCACACATCTGCCTCCTGGGCCAATGCCGCACTGTGCATGGCCGCGTCGCCACTCCGGCGAGCCGCCATGGTCGCGCCACCGCGTGTGGCCAGGCACGCGCCCGCGCTTGGGAGCCTCGGCCTGGCCGAGCCGGCCGCTGGGCCACCCATGGCCTTTGGGCCCTGGCCCCACTCTTGGGCCGAATCCGGCCCAAGGACGCCCCGCGCACACGCGCTTGGCCGATGGGCCGCATGAGATTCAGTCCACGAGCCTTAAAATGGATTTTCTCGATTTAAATCAATTCTAGGAAATTGTCAAAAGTTGTAAAATACATAACTAATTCGTTATTAGGTATTTTGTGGCAAAATAAAATTCCCTAGACTCCTTTGTACATGTACTATTTAACACAAATATTAAATTTCCCTCCATGTCAGTATTTTTACCCACACTAAATTGAAAAAGGAAAAGACACTAAATTTAGTTTTAATTATATATGTTTGGTAAATTCCTAATACTTGGTGAAAAATGATGTCTCGAATTGTTAGACCTTCCTGTAAAACCATAAGTCCTATTTCTCTTTAATTTAGCCCTAATTAAATATTTAACACTTAGGCATAGTTTTAATTAATTAAAATTATTGGCTCAATGATTGTCCCTAAATCTTGGTCCAAAAATCACCCATGGCATGTTTTGTTACTGTAAATTGCTCAGGTGCAAATGACCTCCCGAACCATGTTAAAATGTTAACTTCTTTCCAAAACTTGACAATTATGTAAATCCTATTAAAGGTTGAGCAGCAATTTTTGATGGATAACACCGCGTACCTTTGTATCAAATTACCACTTTTATCTGCTGGAGTCCATGAAGGAAATACACTAAATGCGTCCACGATATGTCTCGACCATATATGTTAGATTGTTGAACTAATCAACACACCCCCGTTCATTCATACATGAAATATTGTCGTTATAACATATTTGCTGAGGAAGTGCCATGAATCAAAACTTATTCTCATGCATCGCATCATCCGCATCATATAGGTCACGAGGTGAACCACATGGAAGCGGGACCAGAGCAAGAGCTAGAAGGGCAGGGAGGAAGTGATTCCACTAACCAGGACCATACTCAAGGCAAGCCCCGGTGCATCCCACCTATTTTAACTATTTTATTTTTCTCATTAGTTAGGGATGTAGGCTTGTCTGTGCATTAAGTCTATAGGAGTGGTTTGAAAACCTAGTATTGCAGTAGGTTCCCTTTACCTGATAATAGCCTCAGGACGTTAGTCGCTCTGCTTAATTTAGGACGACTATTCATCGAGTGGTATGGAGACCACTCGTAGAGCAGGAAATATCATCACTTGGGAATGATGTCAGATGAAGGAAAGATGGAATGGGATAACAAATGAAGACCGGACAGGCAACTAGGTGAAAAGGGAAGTACAGTTTGGCTTCAAGGAGGTAGCCCCTTCCGAGTCACCTAAGGCTACGCCTCATGTCCGGCCCATGGGATCAAGTTTGATATACTGTTTGCATACTGGAGTTATGGGCCCAGTAAAGCAATGTAGCTATGACTACTGCTTGGACGGAAGATACCCTACTTCTTAAGGCGGAACTGGGGATGAGAGGAGGGAGGAATCTACCCACGGATGGCGGCACGGGGTGCATCACGTGGGGGACCCTATAGTACCGTATGCGAAAGGTTGCTCCATGCGGCTTCCATGAAGCGCGTATGGATCGTGCAAGTAGGTTTCTCCTGCAGGGTGTAAATCGATTCGAGTCGCTGCCCCTCACAGTAACGAGTACCACTTGATAACTCCACCGGAACAGTGTCGAAAGTCATTAATTTGTTGAAAGGGTTTAATATTGCTGTTTGGACATTAATATTAATTGTATTACAACCATGATTGTTGTAGGCATAGTGCAAACTAAATTTACTATTTCGCCTATTAACTTAACTTGATGCTAAAACTTGAAAACTAGAGATTTATTCTTAGGCTGGCTTTTGGCAACATGAACCCTACCCTTAGCCTATGCATGTCTAGGAGTCGGCTGTAGTTGGCCACCTTGACGGGTCAGTCTTGCTGAGTAAACTAGTTACTCAGAGCGGCGTTTTATGTTGTTTTCAGATGACAAGGGTGGAGACTACCACTACGGTGGGAGGTTCCACTGGGAAGGCCAGCGACCTAACTGCTAGGACATCGAGTGGGAATGGTGTACCGATGATGAGGAGGAGTAGACCGTTGATTGCCGACAGGGTGATTGGGCAAACACCTACAAAGCCGGATGTGCTGTGTGAATCATCGTGAGAGGACGATTGTATCTTACTTATTCCATCGAGCTATCTATTATGTTGACTATTTCGCTTCCGCATTTTCTAAAAACTTTGGTTTGTAAACCTTAAATTTGGACTTCATGTAAAACTCTGTACTCTATCTATGTTCTCGTTGCAATTATATTCTCTGTCATGTGTTGTACTATTGGGCGTCACAACGCATCACCACCCGAGAAGATCCTAGAACGGAGCCGGCTCCGTGGTAAGTCAGTTCTGTTACACTCCCGGCTCCAGAGGCACCAAAACTGGAATATTGCTGAGGTGGACCTTCAACTCATCCAATGCCGATTGCGCCTCTTCTATGCATACGAAGTCGTCCTGCTTCTTAAGTAGTTTAAAGAGCGGTAGTCCCCTAACCCCCAGTCAAGAAATAAAGCGACTCAAGGATGTCATACATCCGGTCAGCTTCTGAACATCCCTGTGAGAATTAGGGTACCCCATTTCAAGGATCACCTTGATTTTATCCAGGTTAGCCTCTATATACCTCGTTTTGAAATGATGTAACCAAGTAGCTTTCCCAAAGGAACCCCAAAAATGTACTTTTTAGAATTCAACTTCATCAAGTAATGTCTCAAATTGTCAAAAGTTTCTACCAGGTCAGAAAGAAGCTTTTCGACATTCTGAGTTTTTACAACGATGTCATCTACATATGCTTCTGCATTCCAACCGATCTGAGCTGCGAGGCAGCGTTGTATACCACGTTGGTAAGTCGCACCAGCGTTTTTCAGACCGAAAGGCATGGTAATGTAGCAGTAGGCGCCGAAAGGAGTTATAAAGGAAGTCTTAATTTGATCTTCGACTTTCAGTGGGATCTGGTGATAGCCTGAATAGGCATCTAGAAAGCTTAAAATCCCATACCCGGCTGTTGAGTCTACGATCTAATCGATGCATGGTAGAGCAAAGGGGTCTTTAGGACATACGTTGTTCAAATCGGTATAATCCACGCACATCCACCACTCTTTTTTCTTCTTGGGTATAAGGACTGGATTTGCCAGCCAATCAGGATGGTACACTTCCTTTATAAATTTAGCATCTAATAACCTTGCGGTCTTGTGCAAACCTTCTAAGTCTTGTGGCATCCTTGCGGTCTTGTGCAAACCTTCTAAGTCTTTTCCTGACAGGGGTGGCCCTAGTAGGCACCCTTAATTCATGCTCAATCTTTTCCCTAGGAACTCCTGACATGTCAGAAGGTTTCCATGCAAAGATGTCCCTATTTTCCTGGAGGAAAAGAGTGAGCACGAGTTCCTATTTCTCATCGAGGTTGGCCCCTGCATAAGTAACCTTAGCAGGGCCTTCTGGGTCGAGCGCAATTTCCTTGGTTGGGACATCGTCCATCTGTATCTTGCCCTTGGTGGGCTTCTTCATGTTGACTTCCACGTCGATCTGCTCCTCATTATCGACTGCCTTCTGGATCTCCTGTCGGTCGGACAACATCAACTGTTTGTCAACCATCTCACAACTCTACACATCACAATCAAAAGAGTTCCCAAGATCAGAGTGGAGTGAGATTATTCCTTTGGGGCCTGGCATCTTGAGAGTGAGATACGGGTAGTGCGCAACTTCCATGAACTTCACCATCGCCGATCTGCCGAACATAGCATGGTATGCTGACTCGAAGTCGGCCACCTAGAAGAGAATACACTCGGTCCTGAAATTCTCACGGGTTTCAAAGGAGACAGGTAGAATGATCTGTCCAATAGGAACTAAAGTCTTGCCAGACGCACGATCCCATGAAAGGGTGAGGAACTCGGTTGGAGGTCATTGACCGATAAACCTAGCTCCATGAGGGTCTTGGTGAAGATCAAGTCTAGGCTACTTTCTCCATTGATGAGTACTTTGTTAAACTTGACCTCCTTCATCGTGACTACAAGCACCAGCAGGTAGCGGCCTGGCTTGGGCAGGTGCTTGGGGTGATTTGACCGATCAAACGTGATTGGTACTTCATACCACCTCATATATTGGGGCGTGGCAGGCTCTACAGAGTTGATCTCACATAGTTCCAGCTTTTGCTTGCGCTTGGACATGTAGGCATCCGAGCCTCCGGTGATGAAGTTGACTTCCTTCCGGGGCTCTTGGAACTCTCCTTCTTCGTCCTTGTTGTCACCATCTTTAGCTTTGTCTTTGCCATTGTGCCTTGGCGGATCCTTGACCACCTTGAGCGCTGCAGTCATGAAGCCCTTCAGTCGGTAACAGACCTTTGCTTTGTGGTTCCCCTTTGGGTGCCATAGGCATGGGCCACTTAGCAAGTCATCCACGGTCGATTGGCTCGTCCGAGGGTTCTTCTGTGAGCATTTCTCCTTGTCCAGCGCCAACTCGCCCGATGCAAATTTATCCGTGATTTCGAAGCACTCCCGAGCGGTCAACATGAGGCCATGGTTTCTTTGACCGATCTCCCGAACCAGGTCATCACTGTGTATACCTCTTTGGAAGGCAGCAATGATCTGCTGATCTAGGACATTGGAGATCTCGATCTTCTTGGCGTAGAACCGCTTGATGTAGTCGTGTAGGGGCTCGTCGGACTTCTGTTTGATCCGAGTGAGGTCGAAGTGATTGCCCAGATGATTGCAAGTAGCTTGGAAACTTTCTATAAGATTCCTATTGAGGTCTCCCCAAGAGGTGACCAATTTGCCTGGAAGTGATGTGAGCCATATTATCCAAACGGTCGGATCAAGGCAGACCGGTACATAATTGGCCATTACATAGGTATCACCTCCGACCGACCGAATCACCAAACTATAGAGCTGAAACCACTCTCGGGGGTTGGTTTGACCATTGTATTTTTTGATGGGAACTAGCTTGAATCCTTTAGGCCATCGAACTATGCAAAGCTCAGGTACATAGGCCTTGATGTCGTCGAACTCTTCATCGCTCGGAGTAGGTGACCTTCTATATCGGTCAGGAGACGAAGACGAGCGACAATTATGTCATGGGCTGACATCATCATCATCATGACGACAATGCCGATTGTCCTCATCATGATTTTCGTGCCAGTCTCAATCGTCATGTCAACGTCGGTCGTCGCGATTATTTCTTGGAGGTGGGTTGCGTCGGCCTTCCCATCGGTTGTTGGTCCTCCAATCATGACGCTCCTCCTCATAGCGTCGGTTGTCTCGAGTGCGCTCCTCATAGTGGGAGTTTATGGCATCCTAACCGATGTAAATACTGAATTTTTCAGATCCTCACGCCTTCGTTGACCGCCTGAGGTCACATGACTGGAACTTGTCACCGACTGTGACCTGTCTCTGGCCGTATCTCGGGTAGCAGCTGCATTGAGCATAGCCAATGCCTTATGCTTCGTAGGGGTCTGGTATGTTGCGTCAGCCATCAAGGTGTTGAGCAATGTTTTAGCCCCAGTGATGTTGTTGTGTGGGGTGTCGTAGACTTTGACGTCGTCCACTTTGATCTCTGATCCAAGGTCCAGTCAGCGTGTGAGGAGGGATGTCCTTCTGACGGGTTGTCACCCTAGGGTTTTCTTCCCTATTGCCTTCTTTTGCATGTTCTTTTGCATGACCATCGTCTTCATGACCGTCTTCTCGGTCACCCTCTTCATCGTCGTCCCCTGATGAATTCTCCTCTATATCGACCATGTTCATGGTCAGAGGGTATAAGCAGGCAGATCCGACCGAATCCTCATCAAAGGAATGGACCGACTTTGAGTCGTACCTGGAGGATAGATCTGTTTCATCAAATCCGAGAGGGATCAGATCTGATGAGCTCGATAATCATGCCGTAGAATCGGCTACGGCCGAGTTGTCTTGGCGATTCTCTAGACCTAGCTCTCCATTGGTGTCGACGGTGAAGTCAAGCGATCCGAAAGAGATCTTGAAGTCCGGCGAGTACTAAATGTTGGGGGTTTCGGCCATCATAGTCGACGGAGAATCATGGCGAGCTTTGTCCCCTTCCTGGCGTGCCAACTATCGAGACTCGATCTCAGCAATAAATTTGTAGGGCTATGTCGAAACTAAGAACTACGATGTTTACAAAAGACACCGAGTTATACAGGTTCGGGCCCTCTCGATGAGAGTAAAAATCCTATGTTCTGTGTTTTGTGGATTGTATTGCTTGTAATTTCGTGTCCCCAAAGGGGGGTTCCCTACCGCCTTATATATCCGGTCGACAAGGAGTACATGAAGAGTCCTACTCGTAGTCTACAAGAATTTACATAGAAAGTCTATCTCTAATTGCCTTGTACTCCAAGCCGACTCGGTTGGTTTCCTTATTGATGAGGTACCCGGTCGGTTACTGACTTAGGCATCTCTACGGATACCCGGAAGGTAAGTATCTCACAAAACATGAACACATACTCAACATCATAATGCTGCAAAGAATATCTCTACTAATTTAAAATAGAAGTTGGTGAGTGGTGATGGTCGTGGTCCGTCATCCCACCTCCCAAGCAATTATTTGCGCCAATAGATAGGACCCACCACCCATGGCACAGACCGTTCCTTCCATCCATAGGTTGAACCGATGAGAAAACAAAAAAGAAAAAAGAAACATGGTCACTCCCTGCCCCATCCCTCTCTCCGACACCATCGCCATCGCTCTCCTCACTTCCATCCCGCCGCTGCCCAGGCCATGCAATGGCAGCACCCCCACCACATAGCGATAGCACCATCGCCGCTTCCTCCTGCTGCTCCTCGACCTTCTTCTTGCCAGCCTGGTCGGCACCGTCACGTCCCATCCTCGTCGTCGCCTAGGTCATGCAGCAGCGGCACCACGCCACCGCCTCCTGTCGCTCCTTGACCTTCTTCTTGACGGTGGATGGCTGGTGAGAAGAAATTTGAAGGAGGGACTACCAATGAGCATGATAGTGGATGTGCTGTTCAAATGCCCCTCAAATCTATGGGAGTAATGCTTGCAGGACTCTAACAGCATATTCCGTACACCGTTCATGAGAGATGGCCAGAAGGGAAAGAGAGAACAGAGCGCTCAGTGCTCTGAGGTTGAAGAAGATATTTTCCGCCCTAGACAGCAGACGTATTGCTATGCACACCCCATCAACTCTTTTGCAACTGCTGCTGCTAGACTATATTGCTATGCGTACTATGGTGCAGGGGTAGAGCTGCACCCCGTGCTGGGGAGCTGCAGCACCCCCTTGACCAGGAAAACTCAAGTATGTGTCCATGTGTTCACAACCCAACATGATGTTTTATCGGTAAAAAAAGAAGCTCACCAGCTGTCTCAGTACCAAATAAACACAACAGCAAACACAAAACCATAGCTTATGTGGTAGTGTTTGAGAAATAAAATTGCGTGCCTAGTATATTTTTATATTGTTTGTTGATTTGTGTTGTGCCAATTGGCATCTGATTGTGAATCATTAGTCTAAACTTACTTAGCACCCCCTTAGCTCGGCTCCGCCAATGCTATGGTGAGTAGAAGATAACCGAGCAGGAGATGCACGACTTTGACATATTGTTGTCTCCTTGCATTGGAAGAGCAACTAGCAGATTGATTAAACAAATGTTTTCAGATATAATTCATATTTCAGAAGCATTGTGAATACTTGTAACCGTTGGAAAGATCCGGTTCAATTATTATGCTTTACGAATTTGAGCTTATAATGTACAACTCATTACCACATATGAACTATCTTTGTATAATCCAACGGTCCAACTATATCGATGAATTTCTTTTGCTATAACTATTAACACAAGATATATACAATGTTATTATATAAATTTGGAAGCCGTAGCAACATACATGCACAAGGCTAGTCATTATAGATGTATAAGTGCATTGGAGACCATGCCAACCCAAGCAACAAATACCAAGATCTTACTCCTTCAACAATGATAGTTGATAATTCCTTTTTTCTTAGAGCAAATTTCCTCTCCCATTGAAAGTCTACCTAGTTTCCTCTGTGACATAAAAAAGGTAGAAGTTCCTTTTGTGCCGTTACCAAAAGTTTTGATGCCTTACATGCCACTATAGTAAGTTTTTCCATCTAACAACATTAAATAACAGTTGAAAAGACAATATTGCCTCTGTAAGGCAAACAAGAAAACTTTTACTTACATTTCCTTTATGCCAGTACACGCATACACTAGTAGTATTATAAAAATGATATTTCAAATAAAATTTGGAATATAACGTACATAAGTATTACCATGAAATTTATATTTTTTAATTGTCACTAGAAAGAAAATTCTAGAATAATATTTTGTGTTGTCAAATATGATAACATGTGTAATTATTCTGGAATTTCATTTGAAAGTATTATCTTTACTATACTACTTGTGTACGTGTGCATAACATGATAGGATGCAAATAAAATTTTTCATGTCTACCTTACAGGTTTTTTTTTCCTTTTCTGCTGTTATTTAACATTGTTAGATGAAAAAACTAACAGCCATGGGACATAAGGCATCAAAATTTTTATGGATGACATAGAGGGACCCTCAACATTTTTTGTGTTACAGAGAGAACTGGGTAATTTTCAGTGGCACAGAGGGAATTCTCTTAATCAGTTGTTTGCTTGAGTGATTTAGTGTAGGTTCACCAACAACATAATGCGTACTACCTCATGTAGTACAACATAACATAAATCTTGTAAAAAAGTATCCTCACGTAGAATAGTATTGTTGCAGTACTACAAAAATTTTCACCCGAGTGAGGGAATCGGCCTAAAGAATGGAAAACAACCAGCAACTACTAATTAGTGGAGCCCTTTATTCCTTTGTATATATCTAGAACATCGCAAGATAAAAAATGTAGCAAAGCAATCAATAACACGAACATGTAGGAACTTAGGTCTCCAGCTTGAGCTTATGATCAATGATACTTTATGGTGATCCATCACCTGAGCCAGAGCCACCGCCTCTACCGCCACCAGTCCCACCATTTTGCCCACCGCCCATGCCACTACCATTAGCATTGGCAGTTGTATTTGAGTAGAAACGAGCCCCCTCACCAAAGCCAGTTCCTTTACCCTCACCAGAACCATAACCAGCAGAATCAGGATAGCCTTTGTTGGCTTGTCCACCACCGTCGCCGTGGCCACTGCCCCTTGCACTCGAACTTCCATCATAAGTGCCTCTAGATGGATCATTCCAAAACTGGCCAACCCCAGAACCCGTGCCAGACCCACCGCCAAAACCAGAGCCACCCTCTGCAGATACACCACCTCCACCACCTCCTCCTCCTGCTGTTGCGCTGGCTCCAGTTATCGCGCTTTCAGCAGATCCGAAACCATTACCAGCCCCTGAACCACCGCCATCCACATATCCACCACCATGACCCCCTCCAGTACCCGTTCCTTCGGAGCTAGAGTACCGAGCCACCCTAATGGAGTTGGCTAACCCAATGCTCAAGACGACAACAAAGCTAAGTGCGACAATCTTAATGCTAGCCATATTCTGTGCTTTGCAATGTCTAATATTTAAGATCCTTCGAATGCTGGGAGCTGGATTGCATGCGCATGTACTTATAGGCTAGCTTGTAGCGTGGAGGTGGCGGTCATGGTCGCAAAGAAGGCTACTGACCTCATTACCTGCATGCATTACAAGTGTACGGAGATGGAAATCCAGCTCTCACGTGGATGCAGTGTGTACTGTGCATTATTTTTTTCTCAATTCTGCTACGGAAGCTTGTTATCAACTCAATCTGAGCGACGACTTCCATTCGCAACGTCGACTTGACTTTGTCCGTTTACTAATGCCATGCTGATCAACGAGATCTTGCAGATATACATTAATTAGTAAGCCCGAGGTGATTAAAAAGTATGGTTCACTGTCCTGTATGTGTATGGTAGACAGCACACATCTGTACGGTTAAACAATTAAGTGTTCCCTAGCGAGATGCCCTCCACTGATCAGGACTTAGTCAATCATCTTGGTTGCATTAATGCTCAGCTGACTAGCTAATGAATAACCGCTTAGTCTAAAAAAACTAATGAATAACCACGCCAAAAGAGTAGACTTTCTGGATAGTTTTGTAGCACTGTAGACACATGAAGAATTGGATCTTACTTTCAATTTCGTACATGATACTACTTAGAAGTTGACTAGTAGATTCTAATTAAAAGACACAACTCATTGTTATCAACATTTCTCTGGGACGTCCATGTTTCGTTATTTAAACCATCTGTGAACATCAAAGCGCACGGTTATTGCATCACTGGCTTTACGTTATGATTGAATACTGCGGTTGTTCGATTGTGTCCTTTAAGGGATCTGGTGATACATAACATTTTAAATGCATCACATACACCAAATAGTTTCATATCATCAATTGATAATGTAACCACTTGTATGGCTAGCTCGATATTATTGAACCTGCATATATTTCTTACATATGCATGTAACTGCTCCATTGAGATACATATTAGATATCAAGACAAACAACTAGACCAATCATTATGACCATTTTGTGACATAATTTAGTTTTCAATCCAGGGCTTAATTAATTACTTATCATGAGTATTGGTCTGATTTATCACTTTCTCCACCACCCATCTCTTCTCCCCTCAAGGCAGTACACCATCATGGTCATCAATATAATATTAATTAAATTGTAATTTTCATCTCTTAAAAGAAGGCGTTGAGTAATGAACTCAAGCCCTTGTTTATTGACAAATGATGCAGCTAAATTTTAAAGCGCTATTTCTGGTCGATTCATTATAGTGGCAGCAGAAAGCTATAACTAGGTTAGATGTATTTGACATAACATTTTTTCAATGGAAAAGGGGTGGCTAACATTAAGCAATTCCATATTTATTTACGTAATATTTTTATATAATGATTGTAATGACTATTGTTTTAAACTACAACAAAAGTGACAAAATGACGCGAGTACTTTGTTGCGGGCATCTTAGAGCCCATGACTGAATCGGCTCTGGTGAAAGTGTCTGCCACTAAATTAGCAAAGATAGTAGAAGATGACCTATGGCCCCGCTACTACCTAACCCCGGCAAAAGATAGTAGCAGGCCTTACAATGGCCCGTTATCGCCACGGGATGAATAGGTGGGCGCATGGGCAATGCAATTCTAACCTGCTCCCACGCCACCACTCTCCGCCTTTCCACTCCCTCCTTGGTGGCTTACCATTCCACCTCTCACTCCTTGGCAATGACCCATGGTCTCTCCACCGGCATAGAGGTCATGCGATTGTGTTGTGGCTTAATGCGCCGCCCTTGTGTGTTCACGTGGCTGATCGCCCCTGCCATGATGGCCTGTGCGAAGAAGAGGAGGTCGTCGGTCACCGAACTTGGCAGGTGCCACCCCATACATCATCGCTTCAACGATGGCAGATCCAGCTGTGACAGGGTGGTGATTCTAGCTTGGACACAATATTCAACATAATAGTAGCATTTCATTGGATGTGCTACTAGAACTGCTTACGGCCCATTACTAAAAATGTCTTTTGTAGTAGTGTTTTCTTGTTTTCTCTTACAAAAGATAAGGGAACATATATGGGCTTGTCTGTTTTATATTCGTAAAAAAATTAACATATCCAAGAAAAGGTCATGGAAGCAACGTTAGGAGAGACATATTGCAAAAGAGAATACAATGTAGTCTCCACATCTTTTCAAGCTTGCATCGCCATCAGCACTGTAGCACTTTATTATTATTGGTTTTTGCTTAATAGTACATCGAGGGCCAAAAGACGAAGTACATATTGGAATATCAAAGTAAAATAGCTACATTGGAAGCCATTTTAGACGAAGGAGACTTTAAGGCTGTCCATCACCATACCCAGATCCACTGCCCTCACCACCACCGCTACCACCATTTTTTGCACTACCTGTGCCACCACCATTCCCAGAAGCATTTGCATTTGCAAACGTCGGAGTGAAAGGATCATAGCTGCCACCAGCTGCCGCCTCGCTAGATCCAGACCCAGTGCCATCACCAGCACCGTATCCACTAGATCCCTCATTTCCCAAAGCTTGGCCACCACCACCACCCTTGCCACGCCCCCCAGCGCTAGTAGACCCTCCATAACCATCTGATGACCCCTGGTTAAACTTACTAGAGCCAGATCCCGTGCCAGATCCACCACCAAACCCTGAACCACCAAACTGGGACCAGCCACCACCACCACCTCCACCTCCACCACTTGCATAGGCTCCATTGCTCCCACTCTCACCAACTCCAGAACCACTTCCAGATCCAGAGCCTGCTCCATTGGCATACGCACCACCGTTACCACCTCCTGAGCCCGTTCCTTGAGAACTGGAGTACCTGGCGACCCTAACAGCATTGGCTAATCCAATGCTCAGGAGCACAAAAAGGCTTAGTGCTAGAAGCTTAATGTTAGCCATCTTAAACTTAGTGAAGCTTAACACAACTGAATGCTAATAGAAGGATAGCTAATAGGTATTTATAGTGTTGGTCTGAGATGTACATGGTGATTGGACTTCCAACTAAAACTAGCGAGGTAGTGGTGATTCTAATTAATTAACCCAGTTGAGTGAAGCTAGTTGACTGTGTATTACCAGTGATTGGGGCGATGACTTGAGATATTGGTACGTTAATCTTAGAAGGCTCTTCTCAGCCAGCTGTCTCTTGATTCCTTCAAGGCATTGACAATGAATTCAACATGGAATGTATATATGATATATAAGGGGCTGAGGGTGTTTTTTCGAGTTGCGCATTCATCTTGTGTACAGTATATGGCTACTTCTACCAAAATTTCTATCTGCTTAATTGATGATAAAATTCAACAAAAATAACTGGCAAGGTTTGCATGAAAAATCGTGACATCTTTTTTCAAATTCTGTGGGTGAAATTATGGTATGAAGAAGCTAAAATGAGGAAGTTCGTTGGGTCATCAAATCGTTCTAAACCTTATAAAAGGTTGGATTAATTACTCATAGATGACGATGTACGGCAAACTAGGGGTGAGTGTTCAATCAATGGAGACTCTAAGTGCAGGTCTATCAATCGAAGCTTCCATATGATTCTGTTGGCGGAGCAAATTTGAGCGTGGATTGATAGATAAGCAAAGATCCAACCCATGGAAACAAGCTCGATCATGACTAAATACAGACTGCTTAATTTCAAAATTAAGGCCTCAATGATGAGTGGTGTTACCATAAAAAATATTGAGCTGCTTGAATACAAGGTTACTGAAGCTAAAAGAAAATGATTATTGTAGAGATCCGGCGCAAGCAAAAGACTGACAACTACAGCAAGAATGCATATATATCATGAAACCGCTAGCTCAACATGATCTTTGCCATTGCAGATTAATTTGCAGATGATATTTTTACATGCTGACATAACTACAGAAACAACATTCCAAGAGGTACCAGTTTTACTAGAACCAACAAAAGGTATCATTGCCCATCTCATGACCTCCAATAGCGAAATGCTAATTGAGGGTGCAATATATGTATCCGGCAGTGATACCACATATATGGATATAAGTAATAACATGGAACAAACTGTTACACTGTTATCGATTTCAATGGTAAACTATCACTACTAGAATTTGGCACTACAGCGCGGACCAAAAGGGGCCTCAGTGGCGGAACACTAAAACGCCACTGAGGCCCTGTCACTATTTTTTTACAAACTTAGTAGCGGGCTAGTGCCCATTACAGATAAACGTGACAGTGCAATAAAAAAGGGCGTCACTGGTAGTCTACGGACCACCACCGACGCCATACCTAAATGCTACTAATAACAAAATAAGCTAGGGTTTAATTATACTAATCCCTAGTCATGCCTCCGCTAATTGTCATTGTCCGCTGCTGCATCGTCCGCGCCCGCCTGGCGCTAATTAAGTGCCCACCGAAGCCGACGGTGAAGCCACCGCGAGCTCCACCGGAACCGACGGTAGAGGAGAGGGCGCCGGGACCTCCACCAGAGCCGATGGAGGAGGAGGGGATGGCACGAGCTCCACGGCAGCCTCCACTGAGCCGTCCGTGTCCACCAGCACAGACGCGCCGCTGTGTGGAGGGTTGAGCACCACCGGACCTGGAGGTGGAGAGGGGAGGCGACGGTCGGTGTTGGCATAGACGACCGCCACCCGACTCCACGAGCGCCATCCGCGGTGCTCACGGCCCCAACGGCGCCTGCCACCCATGGCGGTGTGGCGGCCGAAGGTGAGGGAGGAAGGGAGGGAGGAGAGGGAGGCAGATGTGGAGGTGGGAGGGAGGCGGATCTGGAGGTGACCGAAGGGAGGAGGCAGTGCGCGGCTGGAGGGAGGAGGAGGCGGTGGCCGGAGGGAGGAGGTGGTGCACGGCCGGAGGGAGGAGGCGGTCGGAGGGAGGAGGCGGCGGATGCGGCTCCGGTGGTGGAGGAGGCCGGAGGGCGAGGCGTGGCGGTGGGCTGGAGGAGGATGCGGCGGAGGACAAGGAGGCGGTGCCACGCGCGCGCGGGGTCGGCGGTGCGGCTAACCCTAACCCAAAGCGTGTGGAGTGTGGAGGCGGTGCAGCGCGCAGAGGCCGCACCGCCTCCTTATTTATATACTTTGCGCGCCCATAGTGGCGGGCCTTTTCTGATGGGCCCACCACTACTAGGCCTTTAGGCCATAGCAGCAGGCCCAAATGTGCCCACTACTGTGATGCTAAGCACAGTAGTGGGCACCGAAAAATTAGTAGCGGGCGAGATGTGCCCGCTACTAATTTTATAGCCGTAGTTACGGTCGAGCTATTTTCCTGCAATTTGTTGTGGTCTCTTTAGGTGTCTGCTACTAAGGGAAAAATAACACCCGCCACTGTAGTGGGTTTTTGTAGTAGTGTATGAAAAAGTGGGTTCGCCATTCTAGAGATCGGATCACAGCATCTGCGGATATATACCTGTTGTTGTTGGAGAGTATCAGCTGTGTATGATACACCTACTTGCAATATGCAGAGCATCCTAGCATGTTAATTATTTGAGCTTCCATTGCAGCTTTTTGAGTAAGAATAGATTGTGTATAATGTGCGATGGTTATACAGTGAGCCTCTGGACCACTATACATGAGAGTATAAGATTGAGCTGCACCACAACTCCCAAATATCTAAACTATCAAATAGAGGATTTTTACAGTCCAAAATACTCACCAATAGTTTTAAAAAACTGTTGGCCAGTAGTTTGATCTAATAGTATAAATTTCATAATCTAAAATTATAACTACTGGTTAGTAGTTTCTCAATTTGAGGGCATGTTGGCACCGGAATTTGGACCAAGGTGAAGAGTTGAAATTGGTCAAGGTCAGCGAAGCTCAACGGTCGAAAGGAAAAAAGTGGGCCCAATAGGGTCATTTTATCTCTTTCTATTTAGTTTAGATTTTATTGAGGAATAAACAAAGTCGGTTTGTTTGTTTGAAAACCGAAGAGTGCTGACCGAATCAGGTCAGAACCTCTTGCATTGGGCAATAAATATGTAATAGGGTCTGTACAGGAAAAACAACACTTTTGTTCAATACAATTCGGCGCATCGCAAAACCTTTTCTTGTTGACATCCTCGTCTCGAGTGGGCTGCGTCGGCCCCGATCTTGAGAAGAGACTTGGATTAGTCAACCTTGTTAATTCTATTGGCTTCAACTTGTACTTTCTTATTGATTTAATATTCTAGTTGTTATATTTGAAATTGCTATTTATCCGGTAATTAGATCATTATTACATTTATACTATTGACTTTAGGTTGCAATATTGTCTCGGTTAGGTCTGATCTATTGTAATTTCTAGGAGGTTTACGAGTTTGACTTAGACCTATTATTCGAGTCATTCTATCAATTTTACTCATAATTGGAGAGTTTTTAGTTCTATTTGCTTGGTTTGGGCACTGTCTTTATTAAGTTCGATCTGCTCGAGCCAGCAAGGCTGCATCGATTCTGACCTCTCGCTGAGTCGATAGGATTAGATACGATTTGATCGTGGGTAGAGTTGATAGGGCTCTGTCAGGACATTTAGCCAACAGGTTATCACGGTTTAATCGACTTCTCAGTGTTTCACTTGTTTATTGTTGTATTCATAGAAGTCGATTGCCCCTTTATTCAATAAGATTAGATATGTGATTTTGAGGTATATTTGCAATACCAGCTACTAGATCTATCGACTTATCACTATTGACAGTGGAAACATGTAACCGAAAAAATTAAGAGTTACATCATAGAAAGCATTATGGTATGTTATTTTCCTTGTAAACCATTTATAAGTTGCTGACAATATATTAACATGAGTGGCTTACAATAGGAAGGATGGGACATGGAGCACATTGGTGATGCCAAGGAAAAGATATTGAATGTTGAGCAAGAGTGCTACAAAGGATAGAGATCCACTTTTAGTACTACATATAAGGCATACAAGAGTTATGATGCCAGAATGAAGCATAAGCCTGAAGACCTGGACATTGTAGAGTGGCACTATTTAATCAAGTACTTTGGAACTTCAAAGTTCAAGGTAACACAGTATTCATTTCTTGCAGTCCAAATGCTCCAAGGTAACTTGTGAGTCTTTTTCTCAATTGTTTGGACAAGTGGGATGAAATCCTTTACTCTTAGTTTTGTGGTAAATAGTGGCAATTAGAGGTATGTGAATGGCAAATTTCCCACATTTAGTACAACTATGATTGATTTGTTGTGATCTATTACTCTCTAAAGCCTGTTAATTTAGCAAATGTGTGTAGTACGGCTTTCAGAGCTATCGTCTTGGGAGGCTTCCATTACCAGGAGCGTATCATTCTGTGTAGCTAATTTCTTGATTCCCAAACTACCTTCTTTTTTTGGCCTTGTAACCATGCATGTCCCAAGCAGGCAGTGATGAAAGTGTGTTGTATTGTCCATTTCTAGCTAGTTTGCCTACTTGTGATAGATAATTTGAACTGCATGTGAGTCTTTTTCTCAACTATTTGGACAAGTGGGATGAAATCCTCTAATCTTGGTTTTGTGGTTAATAGTGGCAATCATAGGTATGTGAATGGCAAATTTCCCATATTACACCCAACTATGTTAGCCAGGCCTCCATGCTATCATTGTCCCATATTAGGAGCGTATCATCTGCATATTGAACTATTGGAAAGGCCTGACCTTCTATGTTTTGCAGTGGTAGTCTGAGTTTCCTAATAGTAATTGTTAACTTTCTGTAGAAGATTAGCAGCCAGAACTCTACGAATCATAAGAAAATGAAAAATATGCATGTGATGGGTTCGAAGCCTTTCTCTCAGTGTAGTTGGGAAATGGTAAACATTGTCATGACTGTTCTATGCTTGTAACACATTAATCTAATATATTAGTGATGTGTACACTTGCATTTGTAGAGAGATATCAAAACTGGTGCTGAGCTAGGCCTTATGGAACTCTTTAAGGTTACTCACACGAAGCATGGACAATGGTCAAATGAGATGTCTGAAAGTATTTATGTGAGTGCTATAAACTTTGTGAACTAATTTACTTTTTGTCACAACATTACGTACATTGATCACATACATTTGTTTCTGTTCCTCATAGCAATGCAGCCAGGAGATTGCATATGGCTGAATCATCTGAATTGGGTTCTGACGAAGCAAGAAGTAACACATCTGCATCTGGTAAAGAGGGTCTTGTTCTCCACCAATCGTACATGGAAACAACCAGCGCCAAATCAAGCAGGTTACGTGGCCAAGATTACATGCATAATTCAAATAAAAAGCAACTGCTTAAGGAAAGAGTCCAAGAACAAGCTCTTGAGCTTGAGCAACTAAAAGCGCTTCTTACAAAGTAAGCTGCTGATAAGGAAGAGGAGGAGGAGCGACTCATGGCCAAACTTCGAGAAAAATTGTTGCAAGAGTTTCCAGCAATGTTTCCACAAAACTACAATTCGGAGGTAATTAAGACTCTCATGCCCACCCTCAGATCCGAAAGATCCATTTTTTTGCATCTATTTTTGGCATTTTTTCCTTTGGCCCACCCAAAGCATCCTGATAGCATTTGGCCCAACCTAGAGCTTGGGCCTAGCTCCGCCACTGCCAAGCTCTGTTGCCAATTAAAGATTCATAATGCTCCTGAAGATTTCTAAAATTGCTCACATAGATTATAGTCAAAATCTCGACTGCTTTCAAATTTGTCATATTATATAATTTGTTCCCTGTTTTGTAATTTGCAGGCTACTATCAATGAAACCAACATTGCATTAGGGACCACGAAGGCATAATTGTAGAGGAGACCAATGAAGGGACGAACGATGTAATAAGCTGCAATACAACAGAACGTGAAGCTAGGAACACTGAGGACAACATTGATGCAACACCAGTGCATAACATTGTTTGAACACTCGAGCCAGAGTAGGTAATGGTTTTGAACAAGTATGGCAATCATGATGATGTGGTGCTTGGATTATAGCTAACAATATTCCAACATCTTTATACCAGATTGAGACAAGAAGCATTATCACAACACAAAAAAAAAATGTTCTAGCTCACAAACCAAAACCTACCAAGCTGTGAAAGAATTTGGTGAAGGAATATCGTGATCATGAGTCATCTAAAAGTTTCATGTCTTGAAATGAGCTGATAGTTCTAAGTAGAACGCGAGGAGGCAAAAGGAATCAACATGTAAGAACTGGAAATAGACCTTCATTCATAATTGCCTTAATTTTTATCAATGCATTTCTATATAGCTCCACAAGCTGTAATAGTCATCTCACTAGAAACCCTATATGTCTCTTATTTTGGCAGGAACATTGAGATTTGGTGAGGCGATATACAAGGTTCAGGATTGCTTAGTACCTAGGTGCAAAGCAACGTTAATTCTCCCTTCATTGTTATCATTTTGGCATGCAAAAATTTCTGTGGATACAATTGTAGTTCTGGATTTGAATGGGTTGTATGAGTGGATACTGGATTGATGTAACTAACAATAATATTGGATTGATGTACGCTATTCATTTTGTTGCGATACACTAAATGCAGATTGTCACGGCTGATATATCGATGCGATACCCTTTATCTATATAGCAGCGACTATTATTCTGATGGGATAACCTTTAAACCTGTAGCAATGACAGGTATGTCATCACGATTCCCTTTGGCGGTATAGCAACGATACGTTCGCCATTGCGATTCCAGTTTAGCGTATAGAAATGATATGTTCGCCGTTGCGACTCCCTTTGAGAATTTAGCAACGGCATGTTAGTCGTTGTGATTGTAGTTTAGCAAATAGCTATGACACGTTTGTCGTTTCGATTCCAATTGAGCGTATAGCAATGGTACATCCTTCCGTCACAATTGCAAGTGAGCGTATAGCAATGGCACGATAAGCGTCACGATTCCGTTTGGGTGTATAGCAATGGCACGTCCTTTCATCGCGATTGCAGGTGAGCGTATAGCAATGGCATGACAGGCATCGCGATTCTGTTTTGGTGTATAGCAACGGCATGTTCTTTCGTCATGATTGCAGGTGAGCGTATAGCAACGGCACGACAGGCATAGCAATTCCGTTTGGGTGTATAGCAATAACACGTCCTTTCATCGCGATTGCAGGTGAGTGTATAGCAACGGCACGACAGGTGTCGCGATGCCTTTTGGGTGTATAACAATGCGACGTCCTTTCGTCACGATTGCAGGTGAGCCTATAGCAACGGCATGACCGATGTTGCGATTGCAGCTCAATGTATAGCAACGTGGAGGAGGTTTTTGCAGTTTGGGTCAGATATCATGACGAGCACCTACGTGGCAATTGCGACATTTGCTACATCTTAAGAGCGTTGCAATATTGCGCATTTGCAACTATGCAATGTTGATGCAATAGCCATTATAGCAACGATGCACGTAGTTGCGAATCCGTCCTACTGTAACGCAGTCGTCATTGCCATATCACCTATACGCAATGCCACATGTCGCAATTAATCGAGATTTGACACAACATCATTGCGATAGTTTATTATCGCAATGGCCATACCCATTGTGGTATGTATATACCAGGGATACCTCGCCACTCGGATATATTGCCGAGTGGGCCAGGGTCCAATAAAGATGAAGACCCATGAAGATAACTATTTGGATTGTTACTTGGAGTACACGACAAGTCAATATTAGAGATAGAAAGTTAGAGATAGAGTCATAGTCGGAGATCATGTTGTAACCGACTAAGACACTTACCATGTAACCCTGCCCCCCGGATATTTAAGGAGGGGCAGGGGCTCTTTTGGAGGGATCCATCCCGAATAATACACAACAGAACATAGGACGTAGGGTTGTTATCCTCCGGGAGGCCCGAACCTGTCTAAACCTTGCGTCTTGTTTGTCCATCGATCTTTCATACTCATACACATACCTAGATCGAGAATATCTCTCGATAGTTGGCGCGCCAGGTAGGGGCAGCGTTGAGTGTAGCTTCATTGAAATCGAAGGCTTTCATCAACATCAAGTTTCGCCCGAGAGACAAGATTTGCTTTGGCACTGTTAGCCTCATCGCCGACCAGCATGGGAACCTCGTCAAGCGTGAGGGCGCGGCCCACTCGGACGCTGCCTCGACCGACTAGAGCAATCCGGCTGGCCGACTCCCGCTCGGCCTCAACAACGCGGCAACAGCTTTCCAGGCGGAAACCCTTCCGGGCGACAACTCAACATTGTCCGCAATACCCCGATTGGCAATCTTGGTCGGTTCAGGTTATACTACGGTTGATCTCCCGGCTCGTCACACGGACCAGTCGGACGAAGATCCCAAATTTTTCAATGAATCAAGATTCGTCGCAGCAATCGGTCTCGAAAGCGAGTCACTCCTGGACTTGATTGAAGAGCCGAGTGATTCAGAGAGTTGTTCCTCTGATTTCTACGAGGTATTCATGGTAGCACTTGCCGCTCAGGGGCAAGTAGACGGCGAAACATCGGCGGATGCTGCCGCGCGCGGAACTGCACCGTGTGTAGACGGACATGAAACCGACCTCGAAGACGGTGATCCAAACGCCACCACCCCCCTCCCTGCTTCGAAGATTGGACGCTCAGCAGAGACCCCGAGTCGTGCAAAACTTAGATATGGGAGACCTCACCTTAAAACTTGATGGTGAGGATGTCTTCAAGACCCCACAACACAACATTACGGCTACGGCAACTCTCCTACAAACAATAGAGCCCCTGCTCCAAGTCTCCCCAGAGTTGACACCTCAGGTCAACCAATTGAAAGCGCATATCAGGGCCACAGCTGTACTAGGGATGCATGCGGCACGGTCAACACCGACTAAATCAGTCTCTGGAGCCGCTAGTTCTGTGCCCAGGGAGGATAGAAGAGACCAACAACGCTCCAACCGGGAGGCAACCCCGCCTACTGTTCCCCGGCGCAGGCCCATTGCAGAGTACCATGATTGACATCCGAGCGCTGACCTGCGCAACGGCATACCAACACGTGATGCGCGGGTTTGGTTGGACAACAGATACTAGGAGCGCGACGATGCGGCCTGCCAAGAGTATGAGATGAACGATGTCAGCGCGGTTATATTGACTATGAGCATGACAACAGATGGCCGCCACATTTAGAAGATCATTACCGCAATCGACGGGACGAGGGCCGTCGCGATGATAGATATTATCGAGAGTCCGGCCGCGAACAAGAACGTACTCCGGTCGCCGATGATTATGACGAGGAGGCTGGCATTCGAGCCCTCACTCGGGAACTTCGAACCATCAGCTGGCCAGTCGGCTTCAAGCCAGTCGGCATTGAGAAGTATGACAGCAAGACGGACCCGCGCGACTGGCTTCACGTCTATTCGACAGCCATACGAGCTCTCGGCGGCGATAGCTTTGTCATGGCCAACTACTTGCATGTGTGCTTAGCCCCAGCAGTAAGAACTTGGCTCACTAATCTGCCCGATAACTCTATCACCTCCTGGGTAGATCTTTGTCGGTAGTTCGTGGCAAATTTTCAAGCCACCTTCAACAGACCAGGGAATCACTGGAAACTCGGTCGGATCAAGCAGCGAGACCGGGAGCCTCTTCGAGAGTACATTCAATGCTTCTGCCGAGTGAAAAATACCATCCCTAATATCTTGGATGCTTAGTTTGTCGCCGCCTTCCAGGGAGGACTCCGCGACAACGACCTAATAAAGAAGATTGGAAGGTTGGATGCCGCCAGCAGACTATCAGCCAAAGAATTATTTACTATGGCCGACGAATATGCTGCTGGCAATTTGGCACTATTTTAGGTTCGCCAGTACAAGGAGGCGACCCCGAGGAACCAGTCGGGTCCATCTGATTACAGCAAGGACGGCGATAGGAAGCGCAAGCAAGACCGAACGGTGGCCACCACCGAGCGCTCGACCAGGAGGAAAGAAGTCACTCAAGATGACTTCGATAAGATGCTCGATGGCCCTTGCCTGCTACATGATGGAGCTCATAAAGCCAGGGAATGTTTCAAGCTAAAAAATTTTGCCCATCACGCCTTGAAGTTCTGCAAAGAACGCCCTGGATCCCTAAGGGTGGCAAAAAGGATTCAGACAAGGACAACCAAGATGAGGACAAGGAAGACTTCCAAGACCCCGAACGCAAGGTCAATTACATCCATGGCCGGTCTACGGCCGACTCGAAGCGTCAGCAAAAGGTCCTCTACAGAGAGGTCCATTCGGTCTCACCAGTGGTACCTCAATATCTGCGATGGTCATAGGTTCCAATTACATCTGATTGGTCCGACCATCCAGATCACATTCCCAGGTCTGGGAAATATCCCTAAGTGTTAACACCGACTGTTAACCGAGTTCGGCTAAATCTTGTACTGGTAGATGGTGGTAGCAGTCTAGACATCCCTTTTGTAAAAACCTTCAAGGAGCTTGGCATACCTTTGACGGACCTCAAGCCAAGTCGATCGCCGTTTCATGGTGTGATCTCAGGAATGCAAACAGTCCCTCTAGTACAAATCACTTTGCCCGTGACTTTCGGCACTCGGGAAAACTACAGGACGGAGCGAGTTACCTTCGAGGTCGCCGACCTCAGCTCTACGTATCACGCCATTATAGGACGGCCAGCCATCGCTAAATTCATGGCGATACCTCATTATCCTTATATGATGATGAAGCTGCCAGGACCAAACGGTGTCATATCAATCCACTCGGATGTGTAGACTTCATACGACTACGACAACGGCAGTTATGAGTTGACCGAGAAGATGGTAGTAGCATCGGAGCTGGCCGAGCTGAAGGAAGCAATTGCAACAGCGGAGGAGGCCATGCTTGACCCTGCTCCAAAGAAAACGATGAAGACTGCGGTACAGGCGGACGCCATGGAGTCCAAGAAGATTAGCCTAGATGACAATGATGTATCTAAGACCACCAATATTAGAGTCCAAGAATGCTCATCCTTTTTCTTAGAAATAATAAAGATATATTTGCATGGAAACCTTCTGACATGCCAGGTGTTCCAAGGGAAAAGGTTGAGCACAAACTTCACATTTGAGAAAACGCCAAGCCAGTAAGGCAACGGCTTAGACAATTCTTGCAAGACCGAAAGGATGCGATTAGGAAAGAAATTGGCCGACTGCTGGCAGCCGGTTTCATCAAAGAAGTTTTTCACCCCAACTGGTTGGCTAACCCAGTTCTAGTGCGGAAGAAGAATAAGGAGTGGTGGATGTGTGTGGACTACACCGGCCTTAACCAAGCTTGTCCGAAGGATCCGATCACTCTCCCACAAATTGATCAAGTGGTCGATTTGACGACTGGATGCGCTTTGTTGTGCTTCTTAGATGCCTATTCAGGGTACCATCAGATTCCCTTAAACCAATCTGACCAGCTTAAAACCTCGTTCATCACACCGTTCGGAGCCTTCTATTATACAACAATGCCCTTTGGCCTGAAAAACGCTGGCGCCACCTACCAGCGGACTATGCAACGATGTTTGCACAACCAGATAGGAAGGAATGTCGAGGCTTACATTGATGATGTGGTAGTCAAGGCTCGGCTCTCCACCGACTTAATATCCGACCTAGATGAAACATTCGGCAACCTTCGGAAATACAACATAAAGTTAAATCCGAAAAAATGCGTCTTTGGGGTCCCATCAGGAAAATTACTTGGTTTTTTGGTATTACACAGAGGGATTGAAGCTAATCCAGAAAAGGTAAATGCCATATTACGAATGGGACCTCCACACTCTCAAAAAGACATTCAAAAGCTCACCGGTTGTATGGCTTCGCCCAATCGGTTTGTATCTCAATTCGGCGTCCGAGGCTTACCCTTCCTTCGATTACTCAAGAAGCAAGGATCATTCATCTGGAATGACGACGCACAGAAAGCTTTGGATGATTTTAAGGCTTATATTAGTCATCCTCTAGTCTTAACTCCCCCGGAGCCAAAGGAACTTTTGCAGCTGTACATTTCCGCAACCAAACACGTTGTCAGTACTGTGCTGGCGGTGGAGCGGGCAGAAGATGGCAAGGCTCAAAAGGTGCAACAACCAGTATATTTCGTCAGTGAAGTCTTATTAGAATCCAAGGTACGGTACTTCCAACTTCAGAAGTTAATTTATGCATTATTGATGACATCTAGGAAGTTGAAGCATTACTTTGAGGATCATCCAATTGAGGTCCACACGTCGTTCGGCCTAGGCGAATTGCTTCAAAACAGTGAGGCCACTGGGAAAATCACCAAATGGGCTATTGAGCTCGGATCATATGATATCACCTTTAAGTCACGTGATTTGATAAAAGGTCAAGCTTTGTTGGACTTTGTCGCCGAGTGGACAGAATGTGAGTTACCTCCTGACTCACAAGAATTATGCTATTGGAAGATGACGTTTGACGGCTCCTTACAACTGGAAGGTGCCGGAGCAGGAGTCATACTGGTATCTCCTGATGGAGCCAAGTTATGGTACATTCTTCGAATGCACTTTCGTGCCTCTAACAATGTTGTAGAGTATGAGGCGCTGCTACATGGACTTCGGACAGCTATCTCACTCGGCGTCCAAAGGATAAGCGTCTCTGGCGACTCGGCGCTAGTTATAAGTCAAGTAACAAAGGAGTGGTGTTGTTCCCATGAAAGCATGACAGGCTACTGCACCAAAGTTCGGAAGCTCGAAGACAAGTTTGATGGCATTGAGTATAAACACGTCCTACGAAAGTATAATGAAGAGGCGGACGAGCTGGCCAAACTTGGGTCTAATAGATCTAAAATACCCGACGGAGTATTCCTTAATGATCTACATAAGCCATCTGTACTAACCCAGCAAACTACGGAGCAGTCGGCACTAAAGGCGGGGGTAGCACCGCATGTAGCTATCATTGAGGTAGATTGGCGAACTCCCTTTATTGATTATCTAGGTCGTGATACATTACCGACCGACAAAGACGAAGCCCTCCGGATTATTCGCAAGTCACGTTCATATCATATAGTTGACCATCACCTGTACAAGCAAAGCCCACATGGAGTACTGATGAAATGCTTGCCTCAGGTTGAAGGCATAGCTATATTAGGAAACATCCACGCTGGCATTTGTGGGAATCACGCAGGCCCATCCACAATTGCAGCCAAAGCAATGAGGCAAGGGTTTTATTGGCCGACCGCCGGCACTGATGCCAAGGAAATTGTCCAAAAGTGTGAAGGTTGTCAGTTCTTTGCTCGTCAGATGCACGTACCTACTACAGAGCTTCAAAATATACCAATAACTTGGCTATTTTCAGTGTGGGGTTTAGACATTGTTGGACCTTTCATGAAAGCTCAAGGGGGTTTTACTCACCTTTTCGTAGCAGTGAACAAGTTTTCTAAATGGATCAAAGCAAAGCCAGTCGATAAGATTTCGGGAAAGAAGGCCATCGAGTTTATGACCGAAATAGTCACTCGGTTTGGTGCCCCTCACAAGATAATCACTGACAACGGTACTCAATTCACAACAGAGGAGTTTAAAGAGTTTGCGGGACGAGTCGGTTTTAAGATTGGTTATGCCTCGGCCGCCCATCCATAGAGCAATGGTCAGGTTGAGAGAGCAAATGGCCTCCTGCTTTCTGGAATTAAGCCTCGTATATTTGATCGATTGGAAAAGTACGCTCGACAATGGGTTCGAGAATTACCATCTGTGTTGTGGGGGCTTAGAACCAACGTAAGTTGTGCCACCGGACACTCTCCTTTTTCTCTGGTTTATGGCTCAGAAGCCATGTTACCCACTGAGATTCTTTTTGCCTCCCCCCGTGTGGTAGCGTATGACGAAAAAACCTCCAACGACTATAGGTGTGACGACTTGTTATTGTTGGAGGAATAGCAGGATGCCATTGTAATTCGGTCGGCAAAGTACCAGCAAAGTTTGCGACGTTATCACGACAAAAACGTTCGTACGCGGGGTTTTTCTATCGGCAACCTTGTTTTGAAGCAAGCATAAGCTGTCGCCTCCATGGGAAGGACCTTTTATTATAAAGGAAATCACTCGGCCAGGCGCCTATCGATTGATGAATGAAGACGGATCGAACCTTCAAAGTTCCTGGAATGTTTTACAGCTACGTCGTTTTTATACTTAGTAATTATAATTTATTGTATTTCTATTATTAAATATATATACACAATAGTCATGACATTTGATTTTGCAATTTATGAATTCTGTGAATAATTTTTGTTATTTACATCATGACTCAAGTTTTGATACTTGGTATCACTCTAACTCGTGCATGTCGACCAAGCGGGTTACTTAGTCCTCAGGGTTTTTGCCGTCTGCTAGGGAACAAGGCAATTCTCCTAATTCGCATATGCTTGACCGAGCGAGTTCTTAGTCTCCATGGTTCATATCGACTATTGGGGGCATTGTTTAGAGGGCTGACATGAGTTGTGTATTGGTTGTGAGTGTCTAACATGAGTTTATACAATACATATACGAATCAGTGCGAACCAAGAATTCATTACAATACTGGTAATGAATCTAGACCTTAGCGGTCTATCGAACATTGATTATATTATGATATCAGAGCTGTAACCAAGTATTTTAAGTTCTATGATTTTTTATAATTTAGGTAAAGGATCTAGCGCTATCTGGTCGGCTAATATGTGAGCTGTTTTTTGCGCCTCAGCCATGAGAGCTTCACATTGTTCATCAGAGAAATCTTCATGGAAGCCTTCGGCTACCACATCTAACTCTATGTTGGGGATGTGGGACTTTGCAATTGCCAGAACCTGTGCGCCGGCTAGTTCTGCAACATGTCGAGCATGTTCTTTCAGTCGGTCGGGTGCTCCTTGTAGCCTCGTCAACAGGTCTCGACATCGAGGTGGTTTTTCTTTAGGATATATGTATTGGGCGACCACTTCTGTATCCTTCTGAAGAGCTGCAAGAGACCATCGAAGGTTTTCATCACCCTCTATAAATTTCTTCTGCAATAGCTCATAGGACCTCTTTGATCCTACAGGAGCACAATAATCATATATGTCCAGCACAATGGAATTCAATATCAAGGTATTAGTTGAATAAACATTTACCTCTTAGGCATTTCTCGGCTTCTATTTTCTCAGCCTCCAGGGTGGCGACTTTTTCCTTATACTCTTCTTTTTGCTTTTCAATTTTATTGAAAGCTTTTTGGAATTGGTTTAGCTCATCCACAGCCTTTTTGAAAATCTTCTCAGCTTTGATAACTTCGGTTTCCAGCTTTATGTTCCTTTCTTTTTGGCTTTTTATTATTTCTTCAGCGCCTGTTAGTAACAACCATTTTAGTGCATAAATATATTCCTGTACATATAGGTAAATTCATTTTTACCTTCTGCTCTTTCCTTCCACAAATTTTGTTTTTGTTGCATTGTTTCAAGATTGTCTTTAAGCTTTTTAAAATTCCTCTTGATCTCTGTCGAGTCCTGGATCTGCTTTTGTAACTCTTGATTTTCGGCCTTCAAAGTTTCAAGAGCTTGGGTAGATGACTCTAGTTCTCTTATGCGGCCTTCAAGACTTGCAATTTGAGCGGTTGCCTGGGCATCTTGTTTTTGTTTCAGTTCTAGTGACTGCGACGCCTCTGTATGGACGAGGTTAAATATTCATGTCACACAGATAACGTGTGAGGTATAAGCTATATTGGTCTCATACCTTGTAGCTCGAATTGAAGTTCATCAACTTGCGATGAACGGGCTTTTAGCGCTACTGATAAGCGCCCTGCTTCCAGTCTCTCTGTGGCAAGTTGGTCTTCTAAATCGACGGCTTTCACACAATGCCTTTCGACAAGTTGCAGAAGCTTGTTCTTGTTGGCCATATGAGTTTTCAGAGCCTGTAATAATGGCAAGTTATATGTTTGAAATTTCATAACCAGGAACGGTGATTATTATTGACAAAAAGGATGGAATATCTAGAAGGAATGATAGGCTTTTTCAGTTTGTTCTTCAAAAATTTTCAAATCCGCTTGCTCTGCCGACTCATCAAATCCGGTGATGGCAAATTGGCCACTATGATATATTGATCTAGTCGGTGTTGGCTGGTCTGCAGCACCTTCTCTTACCACTCGGTGAATAAGAGTCGGCGTGACATTTTCCTCCGGACCGATTGGATATTCATATGTTGGCTCTGGCATAGATTCAAAAACCAGTGATGGCTCTTCGGGCTCGGTGGAGGCAGGAATATCAGTACCCGTTCCCATCTCAGATGTATTCAAGTCCGGGATGTTGGGTGATTTAGCTTGGTTATCTTCTGGCTGAGTGGATTCGGGTGCACCTTTTTCACTCGGTTTCTTTGCCGAGTGGTCTGGGACATCATCTTTGGATGACTCGGCCTGTGGTGTTTCCTGGGCTTTTTCGGGAACTGAACTTTATGCTGAAACTTCTTCAAAAGACGACCGCCCGGATGACCTGCCAATTTGACAAAACTTACATATTTCACTCAAATGGATAGTTAAGCTTTAAGTTATATTGATTTGTTTACCTTGAGCGGCGTTTGAATTTAATGCCTGACACTCTTGGTGGTGGGCTGGTTGGCCTTAGGGCGCCTGTCATGTCTGGCACCGTCTCATGGGTGCCTGTCTTGCTAGTTTCACTCGGCTGATTTTGTCCTTCATCATCCATGGCTCGCCAAGTGGTGGATGTTTTCTCTGGAGTTTTCTTCTTTGCCTCTGCTTGAAGTCTGGCTACTCTTTCAGCCAACGATTCTTCTTCATCAGAATCTTCAATATGTGCCTTTTGGCGCTTGGGAGCTGATGGTTGAGTGGTAGATTTCTTTTGCGGCATCGGCGGTAGAGGGGGGTTGGACACGTATACATCAAGGTTCTGCAATATAAGTTACGTATTATTCATTGTTGAACATAATGCATGAAGTATTGACTTTTTAAGCAAAGAAGTGGATAACTTACTGGACTCATGCCAGTCTTGGAATGATGTCCACATTTCGCACTACCTGGAGTCCAACCAAGTAGTGAAGAAAATATGTTTTCCAGCCGTAATGTTAATTCCCTTTCTGATAATGTTTCTGGCACTTTCATGGTGGGGTCTAAACCTAGTTCGAACTTCCATCCAGGAACATGACATTTTTTAATAGGCTGCACGCGGCGATATATGAAGCTTGCGGCAACATGTACGCCAGAGTAACCTTGGGACTTGAGATAGGCAATGCGTTCTAATATGGCATCAACTTGAGACTTTTTGTTTGGATGGGCCTTTGCTGACCACTCGGGTCGTGGCTTGGGGGCTTCGGCCGTAGTCTCTGACAAAGGTGGAGCATGTTTTCCATGGTAAAACTAGTCCACATGCCAACCTTTGTTCGTTGATGAAAGTGGTACATCAACATATTTGGATTTATTCCTAAGTTGGAATCCGGCCCCTCCTATAACATTATTGTTGTTTGATTTCAAGACAAACAGTTCTTTGAAGGTATCAAAATGAGGATAAATCCCCAAGAACACCTCACACAGGTGGATGAAGATAGCAATATGTAAGATGGAATTTGGATTCAGATTAACAAGATTGATGCCATAGGAGAACAGGAGACCACGAAAGAAGTCGCAACAAGGGATCACAAATCCATGATAGAAAAAGGAGGAGAAAACCGTGATTTGGTCGACAGGAGGTTGAGGAAATTTCTGATCTATGGCCTCGATCCATTCTTCGGTCTGATGATCCTGCAACATGCCGTCAATCACCAGTCTGTTGATTTTCTCTGAATCCATGGTTGACACGGGGAACTCCTTGATGGCAGCAGGGATGTCGAAGATTGGCTCTTCTTCCTCGCCCTTCTCAGTGGAAGATTGCTTATGGGATTGTGCCTTATAGCTTTGGCGGGTGCGTTTTGGGGCCATCGCTCTTGTTTGAATACGGTGGAAGCAGCTGCGTGGAGCCTTGGGACGGAAATGGACTCTTGAGATCTAGGGTTTATATCCGCAAGAAGGCGGCGGCAGCGAAATGAGGAAGAAGGGGTGTGGCTGTTTGGAGTCCCTTTTTATAAGGGCTAGATGACCTATTGAGCCGAGGCTTTTCGTAATTTGTTAAGTCCAGTTTTGTTAATCGTATTATTGCAGTTTCAGTCTTGGAAGTTGTACCTTTCGAGATTTCATGATAAATCACTTGGATTATTACAGTTTTCAGCCTTGGAAATTGTACCTTCCAAGATTTCGTGATAAATCACTCGGATTATTACAGTTTCAGCCTTGGAAATTGTACCTTCCGAGATTTCGTGATAAATCACTCGGATTATTACAGTTTCAGCCTTGGAAATTATACCTTCCGAGATTTCGTGATAAATCACTCGGATTACTGTAGCTTTAGCCTTGGAAATGGTACCTTCCAAAATTGTGTGGTAAATCATTCGGATTATCTCGGCACCAATCATGGGGGTTGTGTTTCCGTGTTATATTAATACTATTGATACATCACCAATCTTGGGGGCTATGACAATTGAAATTTGTCGTTAATCATTTGGATTAAGGGCACTTTAGCATTGGGGATACAAATATTAAATTGGTGATGAATCACTCGGCGAGTAAGAGAAGTGTGCTAAATATGGAGTTTGCTAAGGCAAAATTGAAAGATTCAGACCTCATTATTAAATTTTCTAAAGAGGGACAAGGTTAATTGGATATTTTTTGGTAACTCAAAAGTTGCTTCGGTATAGCCTTAACAATCTTTTGAGTTGGGGGTTACATGCATAGGCTATATCTTTTTTAGTGATTTATGAATAAGAGTTAATAGAAAAAGCACTTCCCAATTTCATAAGATGTCGAGGCAAACCAAGACGACAGTTCAATACGGGAAGTGCTTGGGGGCTACTGTGGTATGTATATACCAGGGATACCTCCCCACTCGGATATATTGCCGAGTGGGCCAGGGTCCAATAAAGATGAAGACCCATGAAGATAACTATTTGGATTGTTACTTGGAGTACACAACAAGTCAATATTAGAGATAGAAAGTTAGAGATAGAGTCATAGTCGAAGATTATGTTGTAACCGACTAAGACACTTACCATGTAATCCTGCCCCCCAGATATATAAGGAGGGGCAGGGGCTCTTTTGGAGGGATCCATCCCGAATAATACACTACAGAACACAGGACGTAGGGTTGTTATTCTCCGGGAGACCCGAACCTGTCGAAACCTTGCGTCTTTTGTGTCCATCGATCTTTCATACTCATATGCATACCTAGATCTACTATCGAGAATATCTCTCGACACCCATATAGCAATGTTTTCAGGGCCTTGCGATAGACCTAAAACCTTGTAGTGTGAGGATGATCACCTTGCAGCTACTATTGTGGTTGCAGTATGGAAGAGAAGGAGTTGTTGTATTGTGTATTCTCAAAGGGACAGACCCTCCCTTTATATAGGTGTGAGAGAGAGGGAGAAGAAGAGATGTTTGGTCTTTTTATAAAAACAAAAGTCATGCAACTCAAGCAGTTAGTCACGTAATTGCAATAATCTTTCATGCACATAATGACCAGTCCACCAGCCCAAATGCATGCATGCATGCATTCACGATAAATGACTGTCTCACACATAACTCCTATCAAATAAATGTCAATTTTGGAATTTCTGATATAATGAGATAATTCCCATAAATCCAAGAGATCTTCCCTCACCATGACCCATGCAGAGGTGACCATCTGATGAAGGAGGCGAGAAGGGTGAGGATGACGAGGCAGAGCCTTTAGTTGTCATTGTCGAGAGTGGTTGCAACTGATCTAGTTATTGCTGAATGCATTCATGTCTGTAGAGAAACATGAGAATCCTACAAGGGATCTTCCTTGCCCTCTCCGGATAAGGCTTTGAGCATTGGCAGTTCACTTGTCCATGCCTGGGTACATTTCTGATACCGCACACACTCACCAACATCATCACCACTAATGCCACATCACAATTGCCATGCATATGGCTCATGTTTTCAATGGTTGATGCTATCGATATCCCCCATCAGACCCTATTCTTCCACCACTCCAATATCATCCCTCCCCCATGCTTCCGAACTACTTTATGCAGACCACGCGTCTTGTGTGACTGCCTCCCTGCCACCACATCCTTGATGTTCATCCACGCTATTTCCACATGCCAGGACCTCATAAGGCAGCTTACACTTCATGCCTATGTCCTCGAGATACCTCCGTCTCTTGGATCTAGAGGAGAGATGTGAAAGGTGATAGTCACACCACGGACCGAGAGACTGATGGAAGCAATGGATTAGTGTCAGTAGAGATTAAAAGCAATAGTGCTCTATAGGTTAATGTGAGCCATGTAGCTGACTTGAGACGTGAATAATTGCACGGCCGGGCGTCTGTGTCTGTCTAGTTTTGCTACCAATATGTGCTAGTTTTTACCTATTGGAGTTTTACGTATATGTTACCACCAGTAAATTATTAATGGTAATTACCATAATTGTAACAACCTAGAATTTTTAGACAATAACCTTATAAATTCCAGAACGGTATCCCATTACACTACTATAACAACAGAGTACGCAGAAGCATCAAACAAATAGTATAAATGGACAACACAAGACTGTCCAACTCCAAGTGGTTACTCCATAAAAAGGAAGACTCAAACAACCAAGCATTATTATGAAAATCCAAGTATTTGAACAATGAGATGATGATAAATTGTGCACACGTGTTGCTGTCCCTTCCCACATTCAAATTTCCCATGTTCAAGTACCTGAGATGATATATGAAGCGTATGAGGTTTATGGAAAACCTCACAAGTAAACTACTTTAACAAGGTTATTAGAACTACAGTTTGATTAAGCAACATATTTAAATTGCAACCTAAAGTATTGCAACAACTGAAATATAACTTCAATTATAAGATAAAGCATCAACACCATATGAATGTGAATGCAAATGATGCAATGCAATGCATGACTTCACTTCTACCCACAAATCCAAACAAAAGGAAGTGAAGGCTGCAACCACATTGCACATTTTAACGTCCGTTGCTATTCGGGTACTTACCGCACCAAAATCTGGCTATGGTGTCTTCTTATATGCATCCTATAGAGAGTGCAAAATTGCAAAATTTGAAATGCATGAACTCATGCGTGCTTCAAACTTCATATGCAAACAGAATTGTCATAATATGATATAAGAATACTTCAAAAAATACTTCAAAACAAACAAATAACTTCCAATTAATAGATTATCTTTCTGGTGTGAAGTACTAAAATTTAGTGGAGGCAATTCAAATAATAGAGTTAAAGCATGTAGACCACGGCGCTATGTTTAGTTGCCTTCTCCAATGATCAAGTCACAAAAGTAAGCACGGTCGAACGAGCACCACCTGATCACAAGAAATTTCTAGCACCAACACAATCATGCATATGTCAAACAAATAAGTAAAATGCTCATATGTCATTCAAACTCGTCGTTTACCTGACTATTTAATCTCTTCAAAGAGGACAGAAGTAACCACCCATTAAAAAAGCAATGATACTTGACAATCTAAATCATTTGGATTCTACAGGAAGTAAGCTACACAATAGGAAAGAATCTAAATATGATCAAGTCTGAAAGTTAGCCTCAACTGCACTTCAAAATAGACTGTCCGGAACTGACAGAGTTGCATCAAAATACATATCCCTCTATACTACTTTTGTCATAAAAATCCTATCTTTTGTCAGAGGGTGTAATACTGCATTAGAGTTAATTTTCTAGTTCAAACAATCCTCCAGAAATATAATTATGATGGACTAACTTGAGGTTTTATAAAAGACTAACAATCTGACAACAAAAGCAAAACAGTTGTACTAAAAACATCATAACTGGTGTTACCCACCAGCTATGGTGACAAATAACCCCAATCCAGAAAGATTATGAAACATGCAACACTTTTCTTAGTCATCCTGAGTCCTAATTTGGAAGTTAAACATGACAGATTCAGATTTGAATAGACACACATCAAAATTACAAAACTGGAAATCAGCTTGATTAGAAATAGCACAACTCTGGAATCTCAGAACCAGTGAAACTCTATCATACAGCGTTGGAAAGATAATTGAACTCTCTACAGATCTTAGAAAGGTTTCATATTTCTTTAAGGTCGGGTACATGGGTAAACATAGAGATCTTTAAAGTTGCTCAAATCTGCTATATGCAGGAAACACGCAACAATGGAGATCTAAGAGTCTTATCAAAATCTGAAATAATTACCACTAAACATAGGTTCTAATCCATCCAAAATCAGAGAAGATAACATCAATATCCTACCTTGATCTCCAATAATGACGAGAGAGGAGCCATGGATTTGTTTTCACTACTAGGATTCACCCCTTCCTTCCTCCCTCATCCCTCTTCTTTCCTTCTCCTCCTCTTCTCCCTTGGCTTTTCTTCTTCTATTTCCTGGTGTCCAGCAATAGCTACGCCTAGCCTTGGGTTTCACCTTCTTCTTTAAGGAAAAGCGGGGAAAACCAAAGGTTATGACAGGCTAAAAGTCATGGGTTTTCTAAATAAAATTTTAATTAACTTTTGGATGTTATAATAATATTTTGTATAACTGATAGTACCTATTTACAGTACAACTAATAATTAGCTGGCCAAGGACTTAAAAATTTTGTGCATCGTGCTGAGTGCCCATGTTTCCCTACGAAACCTAGTATAACTGCAGGGCAAGCCTTTTATCCCTACGATTTGATAACCAAGCTGTAGGGAACGTATTTGTTCCCTTCGACTGCTCAAATGTTCCTAGGGAAAGTATTTGTTCCCTTGGACTGTCTAAATATTCATAGGAAAAGATCTGAACGGTAGGGGAACTTGTTGATTCCAGTAGTGAAGGCTGGCTCTGAGATTTCGGAGGCATGATCCAATATAGTGTTGGAGGTCCCTTTTTATGAAATATATAGTCAAAATTATTAAAATATTTCACTTGTAATAAAAAAATTATTTATGTTCTTTTGTCAATTAATTTCTAGACCACCCTGTTATACTAACCAAAAAACTAAGGTATGGTACAGTGGTGAGTTATGTAGCACAAAAGTACAATACAAATTTATACACGCAATGTAAACAGCAAAGACATTTGTTTCTATTAAATAAATAATATTGTGAAAGAAACATTCAAAATCATTTTACCTACTACTAGAAGGCTTATGTATCGTTTCTTCTTCCAAAGTGCATGAGCAGCCAGGTCGAATTGGGATCGATCTATGTATACTTGAATGGCTCAATGACTAGGCTTTTCGATGGCTTTCGTCTTCATTTGACAGAAGAGAGAAACACAACAGAGAACCACCATGGCGGATTGGTGGATGGCAGAACGGAGCTGCTGGAGATCAAAGCTCTAGGGGAATGGAGACACGGGATAATCAGTGGTTTACTTAGGAAAAGGAGCAATTATAAAGACTCGCGGGAAATAGATGATGTATTGAGGAAAATGCTGTGTCCATATACCCGGACCACCTTCAGTTTAAGACAGCCTTTAAAATTATTTTTCTACAAAGACCCATGAGACACGCTTCCATAGGCACAAAGTTTTCTGTGAACATTTTTGGATTTTATTTTCGTTATCATTTCTCATAGCAAAATCGTTGTGGAGTTTTTTGGAAAGATCCTTCTTGTAGTAAATATCCTAATTAAATGTGTAGTGCCAGAACATAAATATAATGACCAAAAAGATACATTGTTCTAATAGAAACGCAAATGAATCCTTCAATGTAGAGAAAATAAAATTGAATATGAGGAAAACATCAAGATCTATGAAAAATAGTTCAAGTCATATTAGGACCAAGGTTCAAATAACCGAGATAACCGGCCAGCTCGATTCGGTGGAAAACCGACCTGTTAACGAGGAAAACCAGTTGGTTAACCATTTTGCTACAGTAATAAGGTTGGTTAACCGGACCGGACAAGGTGACCGGACCGGACCGGTTATGCGGTTAACCGGAAAAACCGGCTGGTTAACCACGGTTATTTAAACCCTAATTAGGACACATCAACCTAGTCATTAACACATTCAGGTCCTTCATATCATAATGCTTGAATACTCCTAGAACATACCATTTGTTGTACGAAGCGTACATTACTACAAGTACCCAAATAGATGGATCTCTGAGCCTTTTATTTATTTTCTTCGAATACTAGGGGGCTATCAAAAGAAAACAAAGTAGAGGTTCCAAAAATATTGATGTTACAACAGTATCTCATAGTAGGCTCTATCTTCACATTTATCACTACGCGTAGGTGAAGAAAACTTAAGGGTGTGCATCTCCATAGGCAGAACCATCACCTCTACCACCACCATTTCCGCCATCTTGACCATATCCTGTACCTTTACCACTGCCAACTGCATGCACATTTGCATAAGTGCCACCCGGAAAGTCACCGTGGTTAGATTCACTAAATCCATTGCCATTTCCATCACCGGCCCCATAACCACTAGATCCATAGTAACCTCCACCATTTCCATTACCCCATCCACGGCCTGTACCACCAGCACTTGATGATCCACCAAAAGGGTCCGGACCTGACCAGCTGGTACCAGAGCCCAATCCAAATCCAGCACCATGTCCGGATCCACCATCTGGTCCACCACCGCCACCTCGACCTCCTCCTCCACCATTTCCATGAGCCGATCCCCCATTTTCACTACTCATACTTGACCCAGTACCGCTCCCAGAACCAGAGCCAGCACCATTCATATATCCACTGCCGTCTCCCCCACCTTTCCCTGATCCATCGGAGCTAGAGTACCTAGCTACCCTTGCAGCATTGGCTATACCACTGATTCCTAGTAGGATGAATCCAAGGGCTAGAACTTTAACCCCGACCATTTTGAGCATGGTAGCTAGAGCCAGCACCAGATAGCAGGATGTGTCTGCTAAGCTCAAGTGTTGCATGGTATTTGTAGTGCTGGATACTGTGGCTCGTTATTAACAGCTGCTTTGTAGTTAAGATTTGCATAGGAGATTCCATAGGTGACCTAGTGGACTAGTGGAGGAAAAGAAAACTAATGGAGCGAGTTGACTGAAGGCACGACTAGTGAAGAGATTTTCTTATCGCTAAATGTGAATTAATTTAATTTTGCTCAAATCTCGATTAATTTTTATTTAGGTCTTACAGTCCTCTCTTGAGATGAGACTCGGGTTCTCGGGAATGTTGCTTTGTATTGTGAAGGGAACACTGGTGTTGCGATGAAAGGATCAGTCGTTCATATGCCATCACATCGCATTCCATTAGATATTCTTTACTCATAGTATATAATACTCTCAGTGAGGCTACACGGTAACAAGCTTGGAGTACTGCTGAGCAAACATAAAGCTCAACACAAAATGCTGCATTAATTTATCGATCCAACAACTGATCGATGACTTGGTAAGTTGGCATTGCTTTGGCAACCTCAACTTGCTTGCAGTTGACTGTAAGCACGCTCGAACTGGTTGAGAGAGGGAGGAGAGGAGCAAGATCCAATGCTTACATATAGGTACACTAACGTATACTAACGTACCGGAACCGGTTCCACTGCCGTACTGCCCCGTGCTGTAAAGGTCACTCACACTTGGCCGTGGCCCCAACTGTCAGTGAGAGGCAGTACGGTAGGGGAGCCTCGTCTGCATACTGCAGTTCTTGATCTAAATATTGTAGGAACATGGTAACTTGAATGTTTTCAAAATACACCATGGTATCCAGCTCAGATTATTACACGACCCTTAATAAATGTTGAACATGGAATATATGATATACTTCTTTTTTAAATCATGAAATGCAAAGATATATTTGGTGCACTAAAGCTAGGGTCATGTAATAATAAAAAAGATAAATTCAAATTATATTTTGACACTGTAAATTAATTCAAATAAAAAAATTCAACTACCTTGTCAACGAAAGTATATATGTCTGAATTTTTCAAACAAGCTCTCTGCCAAGTACGTCTTTTCTGGCACTCAGTAAACAAGGTCTTTGCTTGAGTGTATTATTTTTTGCACTCAACAACCAAGGTTTTTGTTGAGTTTTTTTTAATACTCGTCAAAGAGATATATCTTAAAAAGAATGAAAATTGAGTCTAGTGTCAAAGTAAATAGTGGTGCAGTGGTAGGGGACAATACGCGTAACAGGGAGGCCACGGGTTCAAATCCCACTAGCTGTGTGGCATGGAAAAAATGTCGCGACTTGCGATGGGGACACGCAGGCGGGCCTAGTGGGGGTCCTCACTACATTTCATTTTTTTTTCTTTTTGCTGTTTTATTGATTTCTTTTTGTGCTTTATATTTTGCCGAGTGCAATGCAAAGTCTTCACCGAGTGCGCGAGGAAAGGCACTCGGCAAAGGCAGGTTTGCCAGCACCCATTTTGTTGAGTGTTGTATGATGAGGGTCGCTCTCAGCAAAGACTTTGTCATGTACATTTGGGGCTTTGCCAAGTGCCCCCAGCACTCGGCAAACCAGATTCGCAAAAAAAAGCACTCAACAAACCAGCCGTTTCCGGTAGTGAAAGACGATGGATCATAGCTTTTTTAAAATTTGCAAACCATGGCATAGTAAATATTTGGATCTTCGACCTGTTGGGTTTATTACCTAATGACAACTAAGTTACCACCAAAAATTGTTGGGACAATTATTTCAGAGTTGTATGTGCTACTAATTTCCGACGATTGCATGCTAAACTTGATAAAAGTGCACAGATATATCTCTTGTCCATGTACATGTGATAGCTCATCTGAATTCTAGATTGTTATCGCATTCCCAACTTGGCCCGGTTAATTCTTTATGTCAATACACCCTCAAACTCTTCTCCTATAAATATGCCCGTGTACCATTTGACCACTTGACCATGTGCCTGTAAATATAGATCACATACATCTAGGTCGTCGTGGCATAGTCAACTCTCCTCATTCATATCGATTGGTCTTGGCATACTTTATTATACTACATATCAACCAGGGATCATCACAAATCTGTTAAAGATGCCCAGAGCACACCATCGCTCAGTCTTTACAGGTAGTATAAGTACTGATGTGATCTATCTGTACCTGGCATCCAACTGAGTATTCGCTTCAGTGTACCCAAAATGACCAGCATTAGTGTCGTAGCTGTTAGCTTTCTTGTCCTCTTAAGTGTTGCAGTGTCTAGTGCTGCACCGGTAGAAAGATACTCTAATGCTAAAGGAACTGGTGAGGGAGGGGGCGAGGGAGCAGGGTACGGAAATGGTGCTGGATTAGGTTCTGGAAGTGGCTCTGCGTCTGGTCAAAGTAGTGAACTTGGGGGGTTTGGTAGGATAGGTAAGGCCCATGCTAAAGCTGACGGTGATGGTCGCGGCAGTAGTAGTGCACAATATGGTGGATCTGGATATGGTTCAGGATCTGGCTCCGGCACAAGTTCAAGTTCCAGTAATCCTCGGATTAGGGGGTGGCTTTCTGATGCATATTCCAATGCTGGTGGTTCAGGTGGAGGTGGGGGTTCTGGACAAGGTGGTGTTAGCAATGGATCTAGCGGCCAGGGGTACGGATCTGGATCGGGTAGCGGATCTGGCACCCATTATGATGATGGTGGCTATTATGGTGGTCACTATAATGCAGTTGGTGGCGGAGATGGTAATGGAGGAGGTCGTGGACAAAAAGGAGGATATGGGGACGGTGAAGGGAATGGACAAGGTTATGGAAATAGTGGATCTGGATCACCACCCCCCTAAATCTTAGACCTGAATCCTATCACACTTGTTCCTTCAAATAGCTATCCGAAATGATGCATGGATTTTATCCAAATGTACTAGATGTGTTTGTTATGTTGTGTAACAGAAATAAATAAAGAGTAGTCTTCAGACTTTAAGAATGTTGTAAACCATATTGATACGAATGATATGTGATAGGAGATGACATGTTCCTAAGGTGAGGATACGATTTCACCTTTTTTGCAGAAATACAAAGGAACTACCATGACGGCCCGTGCATTAGCCCGTGATAGGAAATAAATGACTGATACGAGATACTTTTTATGAATGGGTTGCTTCACCTAAAAACTCACAAACGATGGCTATATAAATTAATAAGTTGACTTTTCAATTAGCTAGAAATTTAAAAATATAACGTCACAGGATACACGGGTAATGATGCCAAGGTGGCAATAGATCCAAATTATGGTTGTAAAACACCTTGGAAATTCATATGAGTGTACTCCCTCCGGTTCTAGAATTGAGGTCATTTAGGGGGGGTGGGGGGGTCAGATTTTATAATTCTGTTCGTTTGAAGAAAAATAGTTAGTTTTGGACTTGTTTGCCCCTAGTAAACGATGGCTCCCTAGGCGTAATTAAAGCGTAATAAAAACTGAGGCCGCTTCATGCGGCATGCGTCCCTCGCCTTCTAGAGGCAGCCCAAGCTGCAAAGCCATACAAATTCGTTGTAAGTATGAGCAAAAAGATTGTAAGAGCAAGTATATTGGCAGGCGAAATGACTGCCTCATCAGCCTGCGTTCCTAGCTGGTGGAGAGAGAAGTAAAGAGAGAAAATACTGCTAGTGATTGTTTCGTCGCTTGCTTGTTGCTGGCTAAAGCAGCACGCCCGAGAAGCCTGATGGCTCCCATCCAATGATTGAGCATCTATAGTAAATAATAAAATAATCAATTTTGATTGAGTTAGTAGCTAAAGCTTATTATACTAATAATTTTTGTTGATGGCTCAAAGGGACGTGGCATTCGTATTTAGCCGACAGCCGGCTATATTATTAGCCATGCTTTAACCAGGCATGAGGAATTGAACTCAACATCTGCAGCCTCGAGCTTTGAGCACCTAGCCAACCCAACCGATAGTTATTATTGTGTTGAATGGACCCAATGCTCTATTTAATAAGGGTAGGGTTGGAAAAACCTTCTCTAATTAATCACTTATTGGTATGCTAAATGTTGTCTTAAACGATCTGAATTATAGAACCAGAGGGAGTATCACTTTGATTATCCATGCATGTTTCAGAATAATTACTCTTTTTCTAGCAAAGTTTCAAATGCTAAAGATGTAGGAGAAAACCTATATGACCAGATGGAGGGTTGCATCTATGCACCCAAAACGTACCCTAACACATAATCAGATATACAAGTGAGGAAAGTTTTCTTGAACAGAAAATGTTCAGCACACGACGTAATATGTTCTTAAGAAGCAGTCTCCACATTTGTGCTAGCATATATACTGGTCCAACTGCAATAAAAAGTATTTACAGGTTTTCAGTGGATGGGTAGCATCTATCTTTTATTTAATGTAAGTTTGCTAGAATGCTTAAGAGAAGACACAACCTTTTTCATATGCATGAACCTTATCAGCATCCTAAAAGACAGGAGTAAGAAAGCCACCCTCAACAGCCACGACAACATTGACATAACTGTTGTGGGTTGTAACTGAAGCTTTTTCCCATCCCTGCAGCTGGCGTTCACAACAGCGTGCTTGGACAGTGCCATAGCTTCTGCCTTCACCAGCAGCAGTCCTTGTAACATCCCTTTCACTTAACCTATCCGACCCACTTCAATCAACAATCAGTGAACATGTGAATAATGACTGATAAACCATCTCAAGCCATGAATTACTGAATCCAAAGCTACCAGATAAATCCTAATGTATGAAACCTTTTCATATAACGAGTTAAGCTTATCAGTGATCATGGAGGATGTGTTACACCCTAGGTATCACCCTACCTAGAGGTTACTACTAAAACAGTAAAACGCTACCAAGTAAATAAATTATGAGAAATTTCGATAGAGTTTTCCCTGTACTATCTAATATCCGCGGGCTCATACATCACAAAAATAGCATCATTCATATATGAAGCAAAAATAAGATTATCTCATCAACTACTTTAATGGAAATAACTCTCAAGAATACCAAACTGGCTCCAAGACAATTCTCAACAATGTGATTACTCAAATCTAGTGAATTAAATGAATATCTAGCAAAAAAACATATGAGTGCTCAAAATGAAGTGGCTACTCCCTTTTCATGTATGCTTGATCATCGTGTACCTAGCTAATAAACAAATGAACATAAGAGTGAGTAAAAACACTCCAAAAGTACAAATCAGAACGGGAAGAACAACATAAAGAACAAAAGAAATTCGAAAGTTAAGAGAAAACTCATTTCTTGAAACAACCATGAAATATTAGTTTCTGTCTAAAATGGATGTCACCTGAAACTTCATTTGCATTTACCGGTAAAGCCAATAAGTGGGGCCAACACTTATTCACAAGAACTTGAACATAAGAACCAACTTGCACAACTGGTGTTTTGTGAAAACCCCCGACACTTGAATAATATGAAATGAAACACTTGAAATTTGAACATTCGATAGAAATAGAAATTATAGCATGAAACTTCAAATGAAAATGAGCAACAAGGAAGCAACAAACATATCCAACTAAGATTGAGGAAAATAAGAAGATACCATCCTGATACCAGAACCGTCGAGACCTGAATAATGATCCACACTTAAGAATGTTTCTACTAAAATATAATGCATGTTGTTTCTCTATTATTTAAGAAAATGACTGAATACTATTTTTCCCAACAGTTCAGAATACAACATGAATAAGTCCTGATCACTGTTATAATAATTACTTCTGATTCAATTAACCAATCAAGGGAAATAAATAGGTTTTAGATATCTACAGGAAATTTTCTACAACAGTTGTTATTTCTGATTTTACTAATTTGTCATAAAAACTACTCAAAAATAAATAAACAGATTAAGTCGCAGAGTCTGTAATCTGTACCAGCAGTACTAATTTGACGATTTCTCCTCAACCACTGATCCAAAATAGGTGAGACCAGCTCCGTTGGAAAGATAAAAACATCATCTACAATATCTATTTTAGGAGAACCTTTACAATGGGCTGCAATGAATATGAATCGTTTATTTCTCTTAATCTAGAAGTTTAGATATACTTATACTATATTAACCCTCTAAGTAGTATGAAGTAGTATTTTAAAGTAGTATGAACTGACATTATGGGTAGAAAAATTCAATGGCAAGTTTGTAAATGCATGGATGGATTGTTCGGATGACAAATGAAATCACAGTCATTTCTCCGCTCGTTTCTCATGTCATCATCGTATGCCGTGCTATCTTGCAGCTGCACCCTTTGGCATGTCGAGGAATTAATCGACGGCGTGGAGTTGGGTACCACAGGCTGACCAGCGATCACGGTGGTGAGCGTGGCGTCTGGGCGCCATGGTGTTCTTGACGAAACCCTTCCGTACCGTACCTGCCGCCGCCATGGGTTTGGAATCATTGGATCCGGGGTGGCGAATTCCTCCCCAGTGTACCACGGCGAGCTTGCGACTGCAGTACCATGGCGGCCGTGGAGTCTCATACGCACTCACATTATTCTTGGCCAAACCAAGGCTTCATCCTGGGCAGTAATGTTCCTCTAGCATGCCGTATTGGTTCATTAAGCATGTGATATTTTTCATTTGGCAACGATAGAGAACTGCTCGAGGGGCTTGCTGAAGCAGACATCATCTGCAGGAGCTGGCCGTGTGCTTGTTTCAGATTGGCGATATGGACTCTGTCTTTGTTTATTTGCATGTGGACGTCACATTTTTTTCCCTGCTGTATACTATCAAGTATCAAAAGCATTTTATTTAATTTACTCAAATATCATTTCAAATAGTAGATTAGCATGGGATTACGAGATCTGGATCTTCAGTTTAAAAAAACTTGACCTAGGGGGGAGGGGGGTATGACGGCCCCCGGATATTGTATTTAAGGAGAAGATCCTCTCACGTAGATTAAGAAAACCTCTAAACCCCCTTCCTCCGTACATTGGGGCCACCAGCATTATAAGAACCTGGAACGGGGCCACCGTGGGCGTCGTTGCTCCAGAGGCGACGCCTTAACCAAATGCTTTGGTACGGTGAGAGGCGAGGGGATTTGTTTAATCCAGATCGCAAATTCGCTCCCACTGAGAATCGAACCTGGGACCTGGGAGGTGCTACTCAGGCACCTTATCAGGATCTCCAGTTTAACAAAGTAAAAAAAAATCTTTGTCAGTCAACCCATTGGCACCAAATACCTATTGAACCAGACACTTGCAACTCAAATGCAGATTTAAAGTTTCAGAAAATTCTTTCGATACAATTAAGAAAGTTACAAACTGTATTGCAACCCTCTATGATAGATACACCTGTACTACTCTTGCTCTTCATATAAACAATTGATAAACAAGTTTCTTCTACTGATGTAGCCCGTTCTGATGCAAAAGAATCCACTGTATTTCATATCAAGAATAAAAATATCATGCAACACTATTATCTCTCAGACTCTCACGCTCCAATTCTATAAAGAAGAAACTGAATTTTTCAGGTGATCAACGCAGTCGATGGAGGAGGATGAAATTGGTCCCGGAATAACCACGGTCGACGGGCATCCGGCCAAAGACAGAACCGGCGATCTCGTTGCCTGCTGATGGACGCCCGCGAGACGTCCGGATTGCAGGCAAGGCGGGACACTCACTGGTCAGTTGGGATCCGACGGGTTATGTCCGGCGAACGCCTCGTCTCTTGGTTGTCGCCGCCGGCGGCGAGCGTAGGTGATGAGAAGTTTTCCTTTTTTTCTGATCGATAAGTAACGATTGGACGCTCGGCGGTATGATACGCTATCTCGTTACTCAGTCAATTGCAAATTTGTCCCTGTAAATTAATGATCAGATTTGATTATACTACTTTAACATCACAACAGCAAAAAGACCCTATAACGACGGTTGGAAAGGCACTATAGCGACGAACAGGCCACCCCGCCGCTATGCAAATGCAGCTACAAATACGTGTTTATAGCGGTGGATGGTCTATCACCCAAATAAACCGCCGCTATAGATACATTATTAGCGGTAGTTGAATAAGTCAACAACCGCTACAAATACATTATTAGCGGCAGTTGAAGATGTCAACCGCCGCTATTGTTAGTTACTATTAGCGGTGGTTGACAACATCAACCGCCGCTACTTGTTATTTTCAAAAAAAAATAAAATTTAGCAAATATACAGAAATCACAGATTCTGCATACACAGAAATTTACAAATCTCATTACAGATATTTACAACATCTCATAACAGATATTTACAATCTCATCACAGATATTTATATCTCATCACAGAATATATACAATATTGTCATTAAAATGTTCAATCAAAATTACAAAATATTTTATATGAACCCTAATACATAGTCATCATCTTGTTTCAACATATTAGGCTCATATGGTGCTCTTGAACCAGCCTACTCATAAAGGAATTTACGTTTTGTGGCTAGTTTATTGTTTAAATCAAATAATATCTCTTTTGGACTAATTACCTCTCTTAAAAGAAAATGACAAAGAGAAACTACAACTAGATACATGGAATTTATACTTAAATGAACATGTTCTTGAGAAATCATACCCTTTGCTTTCCATGATACCCTTTCTCTTATGGCTCTTTGTGTCACATGAATAGATAATATAAGATCTTAAAAATTCATTGTTCAAGTAAAGTAAACTGGACATAAACAAAATCAACTTACCTCTTCATCGGACTCTTCAACGATATGTTTCAGGTAAGCTGACAAGCTAGACACGAACACACACGTGTAGTAGCCACAATGCACACTTCCTCTTACTTGTTTATAGCACTATGTAGTAGAAAACACAAGTTAGTTACACTTTATATGGTGGATACTATGATAAAGACATGTATGCGATGCTTATAAATTTTATCCAAAAGTTATGACGGAAGTACATCTTCTTTTTCTGTCTTGGATGACATTTCCCTCCCGCTTTAACATATTTCTCATAAGCACTAAATGATCGAGAAAAGCGTATCATTAGATGTTTTTAATATTATTAAATCATATACACACAGACTAAATTATTACCTATCTATGAGTTCCACAATATTGTTGTACAACTTCTTATCGTAGTTGAGACTGTCCAGCACCAAAAGGTACCCATTTGTGGGAATTATCATGAAACAGATCCAATGATCATTACAACAATATTGACAACATATTACTTACGATTGGATTAACATATAATACATCACGAAGGCAGTATAGGTCCAACTTACTCGAAGTTGTAGGAGGCCAAGATGCATTATCTATCTTGCCACTTGAGGTAACACTCGCATAAATAATTTATAACCCGAGTCCTTGCTTTATTTGTCAGGACCGCCTTCATTCTAGCTATCTCTGTCGGTGTCTTATCCGGGTAGTTATCTGAATTTACCGTTGGGTTTATTATGCTTTGATTGATGCAGTTCGGGTTGGCGTAGGCCACCTTCCAATCTTTTCTATCGACCCTCTTTTTTTGAAAAAAAGAGTTCATGCTACAAAAAAGAGACATAAGATATACTAAATTGTGCTTGAAATAAGAAGTAGATCGTACGTGAAACTTACATGCACCACAAGGTGATGAAGGTGATGTCCATCCTTCCTAGGCAAAACATTAAGTGGATATCCTCCCAAGATAGGCCTAAGGTTTGTTCATCACATTCTTCATTGAATACCTCATTTAGAATCCTACAAGTGATTGCGGTGATTCTTTCCTTCGACGCCATCATGTACCAGTCGTGCAACTTCCGCATCTCCCACAGGAGGTTCTTGTACATGTTGTTTGATATAAGGGTCTTACCGAATTTGAATGTCGGGTAGTCCACCTCGTCCGCAAGATTGTCCAAGATTTGGTCGTCGTACGACACTTTATACCGAGGATATTATTCTTGCAGGATGAGCTTACCAGTGTTTGCTAGACGTTTTTTCAATCCAGTCAAGTACTTATCAACATCATTTTTTGCTTGTAGGTCCTTTGGCTCTTTGTCAAAACCGATAATCGTCTTTGGAATTACCGTAGCCTTGACAACAATTAGTGCAGGCTGGACTTAAATTATTGGAGCCTGAACTTGAACCGTCTCAGGCGCTATTGATGGAGGCTCGAGTTGAACAGTCTCTGGGAGAGGCTCATTGTCGCTATAGATTATGGGACTGAGAGTCGAGCCGTCTTCCGCATGAGTGATAGAAGCTGCCGTAGAGATAGGAGATAATTGTCCAGCTGTCGTGATGGACTGGCTCACATGATAGGACCCGTGACCAAACAACAGGGGTGGAGAAGCTCGTGTTGAGAGGACTACATCACAACGTTTCCATATGATGGAGCCGAGCACATCTTGGAGAATTTCTATTCCCGCCTCAGGTATCGGGCATTCAATCTCATTGTCCTCATAGCCAGATACTATATCCAACACGGAGACACGCACGTATGGGAGGGATATCCTGGTTATGAAGCGTCCGTCCTAGAAGTGCCATGCCGGATGTAACCTTCATCGTCTTCCCCTTGTAACCAAATGGCACATGCAACTCACAAGGAGTATCCTTAATAAGGTCCTCCATTTCTGGTTGCATCGAGACTAATGGTTACGTGAAAACTGATGGTTGCGTGGATACTGATGGTTGCGTGGATGAGGACATATCACGAAAGAAGACATCCATTGCTGCCTCCAAGTTAGGGTCCAAATGACCGCTTTTTGTGTCGACAGCTAGCATTAAAAGTTGTCGCCTCCAAGCTTCCATAACTATCTCTTCTTGACCTTTCTTGTGCAAGGTATGCTTCTTGTACAAGTGAGACAATGTCTCGGAGAAACCTTCTTTCCATGTGGTTGATGATGACACTCTTCGTACCCGACCACCATGTTTTTTGCTCCTAATAGCCATGGTGAGCTTGTCCTTATGATACTCAGGTGTAAACAGATCAGCCTTCGTATACGCTGTGATGGGGACTTTCAAAGCTTGCACAACTTCACTTGTCGCGGGATCCTTCACAATGATCTCTCCTTCTTCGGTTAAGGTGGAGCGACCATACACCCAGTTTCTGGTACGCTCATTGGTATTTGGCAATGGATCAGGTTTTCCTTCCGCGTGGAGCTTGGCTTCTTGCTCTCTCCAAATCGGAATCTTCTTTTTGTATCCGCCGGGACCTAACCGCGGCTTGTACTTGTTTTGCTTGTTCAGCTCAACCATCTTTTCACTAAGCTCCTTCAAAGACTGCTCGTTTTCTGCTCAACAAACTCATCCCATTTTTGTTGACTGATATTTTCATGCTTGTCAAATAGGGTTTGATTTTTCTTAACGTATTGGCAGTTGAGCTTGGACTTGTAATCTCGAAAGATGTGATTGAGAGTGGACATCGTGGCCTTCTTGGCTCTCTCAAGATCTACTGGCTGGAACCGGATGGCTGTCACGACGTCAGCCCACATATCGTCTTTTCTGCCATTCGATACTTGGCGCCAATCTTGCCACGTGATTTTGCAATGGCCCCTCACCACTTTGCCGCAACGGCTCCGCCATTTGGCATTGACACCAGCGGGTTCAATCGGTTCTCCATATTTAGGGTCTAGTGCAGTAACCTTATAGATGCCCTCTGCCTTGTTTGCGGAGCGCTGATCGCGCTTGCGTTTTTGTGTGGACACTTGGGCAGGCACCTCTTCCACTTGCTGCTCGAAGGCCTCATCTGTTGCAACCTCATCTGTTGCAAATAGCCGACGGGTACTTCATCGACGGCCTAAGGATATAAGTAGTAGATTTTAGTTTACAAATTAGTTGAACAAATGAGGGAATTATCTTTATCAAAATACCTCATCTTCAGGCACAAAATCAGGATCTGGGCTCCCCAATCGACATTCCTCTGGTAGTGGACGATGCGGATCCTCTGGTTCTTCCCAGTGTTCGCTTGATCTTTCATCGTCTGAAAACAACCTCGCTGTGAGTGCGCCTTGAGGGCGTTTTACTCTTGAGAGGGCATATTGTCCGCCATGACGAGAAGACTTTGATACCTAATGTCAGATATGACGACTAGTTTAGAAAACAAGGAGTATACAAGTATACACCTTTCATCGTTGAGCATAGAGACAAGGAAAAGAAAAGAAAAGAAAAGAAAAGAATAGAAAAGTCAAAATTTGCTCTCAGTGCGGGTTGCCGAATCAACGGCCTTCCAACACTCTAAGATCCTTGACCTGTACAGCAGCATGTATCCAATATCCTAGGATATGGTCCATATCGCCACACTAGCCTCACTTAGCCCGCTTTCATCATTGAGCATCGATCGCCTATGTAGAATAGATAAGTAGTACAGAGAGACAAGAAGAAGAATAGAAAAGTCAAAATTTGCTCTCAGTGCGGGTTGCCGAATCAATGACCTTCCAACGCTCTAAGATCCTTGATCTGTGCAGCAGCATGTATCCAATATCCTAGGATATGGTCCATGTCATCGAACTAGTCTCACTTAGCCCGCTTTCATCATTGAGCATGCGTCGATTACCTACGTAGAATAGATAAGTTGTACAGAGAGACAAGGAGAAGAATAAAAAAGTTAAAATTTGCTCTCAGTACGGGTTGCCGAATCAACAGCCTTCCAACACTCTAAGATCCTTGACCTGTACATAGCATGTATCCAATATCGTAGGATATGGTCCATGTCACCACACTAGTCTCACTTAGCCCACTTTCATCATTGAGCATGCGTCACTTAACTATATGTACCATTCGTTCATAGGAACATCGCATAGGTATCATAAGCAAATATATTATAGGCCGCAAGTAATATAGAATATATATATATGGCCACAAGTAAATATATACAGGCAGTAAGCATATGGCAGCAAAATAATTAGATGGCAAAAAAGTAAATATATGGCAGCAACCATCTCCAACAGCAAGCAACTATGTACTACAGGCATATAGGACAGTTAGTCTCACTATTTGTATGTTATTAGAAAACTAATAAATATATGGTAGCAACCATATCCAACAACAGTGCATTGCAGACACCTAAATTGACGATCACAAAATTAACATAACACCTAAAATGAAAATTGTGTCCAGCATATAGGGCAGCAACTAAACTGATCAAGGCAATAGTGAGCATATGAGCATGAAAATAAGTCACTTTGATTTAGCTAACACCATGAAAATCTATCACATTCACATCTGAGCTAACAATGAGCATAGGGAATATAGGTATGATGGCCAAAAAAAAAGCTAATAAATTGATTTCTGCCATTCAATGAAAATATATGACAAATCGTATTTAGCTAGTATTAAGCATGATAGTAAGCACAAATTGCAAGAAAATGGTAAACATAGGGAGCTAAACTGACAATCATAAAATTAACATAACACCTAAGATGAAAACTGTGTCCAGCATATAGGGCAGCAACTAAACTGATCAAGGCAACAGTGAGCATATGAGTATGAAAATAAGCCACTTTGATTTAGCTTACACCATGAAAAACTATCGCATTCACATCTGAGCTAACAATGAGCATAGGGAATATAGGTATGATGGCAAAAAAAAGCTAATAAATTGATTTCTGCCATTCTAAGCTAACAGTGAGCATAGGTAATAAATTGATTTCTGTCATTCAATGAAAATATATGACAAATTGTATTTAGCTAGTATTAAGCATGATAGTAAGCACAAACAGATGGACACAACAGCGGTCAACCCACACAACAGCTGGTTCCTTTGACAGCACTGGCAATCCACAACACACGCGCACATCGCTCTGAGCAGACAGCCATAGCGCAAGGCAGAACTTAAAAACAAATTGGCAGGTACTAGAAATGGGTCATCAAACAGAGCAAATTCTAGACCAAATATTCCCGTGAAGCTCACCCTACTCGAAGCAAGAGACAGCAGAGGGGAACAAGTGCACCATTGATTAGAGGGGCAGGAGGGGGAGAGGGAGAGGGCAACGGGCGTACCTCGCCGGAGCTCGTCGGATGCCGTTGACGAGAAGGACGGAGAGGATGACAAGAGCGCTCGGGGATTGCGCAAAGGAGTCGGGGAGGCAGCCCGCGCGGCGGCGCTCGGGGTCGGGGAGGGGGCCCGTGTGGCGGTGCTCGAGGTCGGGGAAGGGGCCCATGCGGCCACGCTTGGGGACGAGGAGGGAGGCCCACGGCAGCGGTGCTCGGGGTATGGGAGGGGGCCCATGCGGTGGCGCTTGGGCTCAGGGAGGGGGCCCGTGCGGCCACACTCGGGGACGAGGAGGGAGGCCCGTGATGGCGGTGCTCGGGTCGGGGAGGAGGCCCATGCGATGGCACTCAGGGTCGGGGAGGGGGCCCATGCGGCCGCGCTCAGGGACGAGGAGGGAGGCCCATGGCAGGGGTGCTCGGGGTCGAGGAGGGGGCCCGTGCGGTGGCGCTCTGGGTCGGGGAGGGGGCCCGCGTAGCCGCGCTAGGGGACGAGGAGGGAGGCCCATGGCGGCGGTGCTTGGGGTCGAGGAGGGTGCCCGTGAGGCGGCGCTCGGGGTTGAGGAGGGGCCGCATAGCGGCCGTCGACGAGGAGATGAGGAGGAGGGCGACGGCAGCCTAAGATGGCGGCGGAATTTGGCAGCCTCACGGCATACAAAAGAAAACTCCAAGATAAGGGTTAGGGGCCCACAGCGCCGTTGATTTATAGGAGAGGCCTTTTTTGCGGTGATTCACAGAGGAAACCGCCGCTAATAAGGAATAGCTGCGGGTGGAAACTAGAACGCTGCTAAAAAGACGTTGTGTTTTTTTATATTGTATTATTCATTCTCTAAAATTGTATTATTTATTTTCAAAAATCACCAGAGACTTGTTTCTTTGCATAAAAACCCCTAAGTTCATTATTAACTATATTTTAATCTTGGTTTTCTACACTTAGGCACTTGTACTTAATAAAAATTAATGTTAGGTCCTAAAATTTTGTAGAAACAACCCAATACTTTTTATTAATTACATTTCAGTCCTAATATTTTTACACTTTAATTCTTGTCATTTTATAAAATTACAATAGATCCCTAAACTCTTTTATATATACCTTTTAGCCCCTAAAACTTCAAACTACATGATGCTTAACAAAATAAGTTACACAATCTTTATATTCAAATAAGCATAAATTACATAGAACATAATACAAGGTTCAAATAATAAAAGGTACTTAACAAAATATTGAACGACTTTTCCTTGGCAGTGATCCGTGCGCATGTAGGGCATTCTGCCGGCAAAGGAGAGTCCTGCTTCTAAGACTTTAAAATTTTTCGGATCTATGAAACATGGCACCTCATCATATTGATTGTATTCATCTGGATCCTCCACATTCTCCACTCCAATGATTCTTTGTTTACCTGTAACAATAATATATTTCTTTTCGTTCTTTGGATCAAGTACATAAAACACCCGTTTTACGGTCTTGGCAAGTATCCAATGCTCATCTTTGTGACCAACATTATTAAGATCAACAATTGTGAAACCATATTCATCTACCTCAACGCCATTAGGGTTCTTCACCCATTTGCATTTGCTAGTTCGGCTCATTATTATTCTATGGAATGCTATAATAATCTGAGGAATAGAAAGGCTCATGTTGACAATGTGAGTGTTAAAGAAAATGAGAAGGTTGTCACAGATGCGAGACTTAGGCTTGCAACTTCAACTGGTTGTATTAGGTAATGATGCTTTCTTGTATTTTTTTCATTGCGACAATAATAATTTAAGTTTTGTTATATGACAAGTGACAATTATATATTTGTTTATAATTATTAGGTGGTTAACATTTGAAGCATATCCATTTAGAGGCCACGATGAGTCTGCAGATTCCATAAATCAAGGCAATTTTCTTGAGCTGATGAAACTTGTAGCCTCTTATAACAAAGAAATGAAAGCAGTTGTTGTAGAAAATGCTCCAAGAAATGCAAAGTATACTTCACATGATGTCTACACTGAATTTCTTAAGATATATGCTCGGAAAGTGCAGTATTCAATTAGAGAAGAAGTTGGAAATAGCAAGTTGTGCATAATGGTTGATAAGTCTCGAGGTGAATCAAAAAGGAACAAATGGCAATTATACTTCAATTTGTGAACAAAGAAGGACTTATAAAGGAGCATTTTCTCAATATTATTCATGTTAAAGACACTGTTGCATTGACTCTTAAGAACTCAGTTTGAGCTGTCCTAGCAGATAATAACTTGAGTGTGCAAGATATTAGAGGCCAAGTCTATGATGGAGCAAGTAACATGAGAGGGGAGTGGAACGGATTGAAGGTGCTAATTCTTAATGAATGCCCTTATGCATATTACATTCATTGCATGGCCCATCAATTCCAATTGGCTCTCGTTGCAGCATCAAGGGAGGTACATTAGGTTCATATTTTTTTTTTAGGATGAAAATTTCATTGTAAATACTGTTAGTGCTTCTCCTAAGTGCAATGGTGAGTTACTAGCTAACCAAGTTGAGGAAATTATTCGTGAAATTGAATTGGGAGAGCTTGATACAGGAAGAGGAGCTAATCAGATAGGTAGTCTACAGAGGCTAGGAGACACTAGATGGAGTTCACATTACAAATCAATTTTGAGCTTGAAATAAATGTTTGTTGCCACAGTTTTAGTCCTGCAAAGTGTTTCAAATGATCGACAAGTATCAAAGTATTGCCACATGTTGTAGGTGCTCTCAAGATTATAGTCAAATTTGATCTTGTATTTATTCTGCTCCTGATGGAAAAGATAATGAAGATCACTGATGTGCTATGTCAAATACTCCAGAAGAAATCTATGGATATTGTGAATGCAGTAGATTCAGTTTCTAACACAAAGTGATTACTCAATGACTTGAGGAATGATGGTTGGGAACCTCTTCTTCAGGAGGTCAAATCTTTTTGTGTCAATCATGAGATTGAGATCCCGGTTCTAAATCACAACTATGTACCTTCTACTAAACAATGTAACTTCTGTTGTTATACTATAATAGTGCTATTATAGTTTATGATATGAATCTTCATTTTCTACACATTTGAAATATGTAGGTATGTTGATGTTACGAAGTCTCGGAACAACCATGATAGCACCACAGCTCTTCACCATTACAAAGTACTTCCTTCATGTTAAAAAGGGAATTCATTTTAGGTTTTTAGTCATTGTTAACAAAAGAATTCGTTTTAGAGTTTTGACTCATATTGGGACGGTCCTACCCCTGCCAGCCATAACTCACACAAAAAATTGAGGCGGCGACTCGCTTGCTTCCGATGCGTACGCCTACCACCAAAATTGACTGATTGGCCTTCGTTGCCATGAAAGCTAGCAATTGCCAATGGCACACTTACCAGCAAGGTTATTTTTAAATTCCAAATTAATCATTCCATACTCGTCTATACACAAGGCAAAACGAAAAAATTCACGGCAAAGGATTGATCGAGTAGCTATGAAAGCTAAAAAGGAAACTAGCATCATGCATGGCAGAGGATTGATTCGTAATCGCATATGATTGATTTATGCAAGGCAAAACAAAACAATTCATGGCAGGTTACAGCTAATTCACGCATGGTAAAACAAAAGCGACTAATGAAGCTTGCACCGTAAAAAAAATATTGCTAACACAAAAAAATACAGGAATGGGAGAGTCGAATTGAGGATCTCCAACCTCGACCCAAGAGCAGGCAACCAGTTGGGAAAGGGGATAGAAGTGAATGAGGTGGACCTGATAAGCTACTTAATGTCCTAAACGAATTGTTTTTCCCAGTTAACTATTCAATGTCCTAAATGAATTGTTTAGAAGTGAAAGGGGATAGAAGTGAATGAGGCAACCAGTCGGGAAAGGATATACAGGGAAAATTACCTCCTCATTAATCTCTCCTTGGTATCCTAAATCATGTCCTAAATGAATTGTTTTTCTAATATGGAGGGAGTAGATGTTTTCAATGTTGCAATAGATCAACAATTGATTGAGTTAGAGGATAGATTTAGCTCTCAAGCAACAAAACTTCTATCTCTCAGTGCTACATTGGATCCAAGCTATGAAACTTTTGATAGGTCAAAAATATGCAATCTAGTGGAAAAATACTATCCTGCAGACTTTTCTAGTCAAGATGGAGCCCAATTAGAATGCCAACTACCACATTTTCAACTTGATGTATGCAATCATCCAGTCCTAAAGATATCGTCGTCTCTTGCTGACCAAACTAACGGATTGGTTAAAGTGGGTAAAAATTCTATTTATCCGATGGTCGATAGATTGTTACGGTTGGTCATCACTCTTCCGGTGTCAACTACGGCCACTGAGAGAGCATTTTTAGCTATGAAACTTGTCAAGACACGTCTTCAAAATAAGATGGGAGATGACTTTTTAAGAAGTTACATGGTGATTCATATTGACAAGGAACTAGTGGCAAAGATCAGTATTTCTGATATCATCAAAGCTTTTGATTTAGCTAGTCCTCATAGAGCTAAGTTAAAGTTAATAGAGATGTAGCTTTTACATTAGGAAAAATATACTATATTGTTTTGCCTAATATACAAACATTTATATTCTAGTATATGTACATTTTGTATCATGATGACAATTTTTTTTCGAGGGTTACTGACATTAGTAAGTCCCCCCCCCCCTCCCCTATTTCCAACTCCTGGCTCCACCACCATTTACAAGGTTGATCCCCTTTTGTTTGTTAGCTTTGTAGAGTAGAGCCCCAAGTCATGACCCTCTTTTGGTAATTGATCGACCACCAGCAATCTTTGGAGTTTTTCCACACCTCTATCATGTCATCTTAAGTCACTAATTTGTTGCTATCAAGATTTCTGGCCCTTCGTCACTCATTTGGATCCTGGCCCAAATTCTTCCACTACATTCCAAATTTCAGCACCATGATACATCGGCCCTACCCAATCACTACAAGATGTGGACCCATAGCTTACAAGCTCCAGCTACCATTTGAATTTACTAGTGTATATGATACGGTCCACGTGTCACAACTCAAGAACACAAGAACAAGTGGACATCACCTTGGAAGGTAACAAGCAAGTGCAACTCGACTTGATCGACGTCGAATACCCGGTAAAAGTGCTTAACAAAAGCAAACGAGTTACTCTCAAGAAGACAATAAAGTTATTCAGGGTGCGATGGGGGGATAATATTGAAGATGAGGCTACATGGGAAGCAAGGAGTCTCTACAAAACCGTTAGCCAAAGTCTGTAAACCGTAGGCTAAACCCGAACCTTTTCACCTTCTTTAATCTCGCGATGAGATTTCTTTTAAGGAGGGAGGGTTGTGACATCCCTGGTGTCACATTAACAATCCTAGACAGCCAAGGAGGAGGAATAAAATAAAAGTAACAATTCAAACTCAAGTTTGAAATTTATTTGAATTGAAATCAAACATGGCGTGAACTAGAATTCAAATTTTGTAATACACGACGCCAATTAAATTTCATAACCTTGCTGCATGACTAAAATAAGAATTTTGGAGAATTTTGGATGATTTTATGTCATTGGTAAGTAGGACAAATAAATCAAACAAATCTTAGAAACAGAGCCACTTTAAAAATTCAAATTTAAATATTTAAAAGGAATCACTAAACCAAATCATACTCATAATTGAGAACCAATCTTTAGGAACAACATTTAATTTTTTTCTTGATTGAATAAGGTAAAGAACTTTTACTTTTGGAATTTTTAGCAAATGTCAAGTTTCTGAACATATTTCATGCCTTGTTAGTCAAGCAAATTGGAAATTGAATAACTCCCTCATAGTTAACTTCCAAAACAACATCATTAATGTTTAGTTACTGCAAACCTTTATCTTCATGGATGTCGAACCTTACTTAAATATGGACCTTATTTGATGCCCCAAATTGAATTTGCAAACAGCCAAATTGTTAAGAATTTGCAAACAGTCCCTATGATCAAGGTATGAGTTTCAAAATGGAATACATTGATAATCCATTCACCTCTCTTTGTGCATGTCACCAAATTGGAACTTCAAACAACTTTAACCTATTGTAATGTTCCAAAAATGATGTTTAATACACCTAAACATTACTGTTTTTCTGGAGTTTAAACCCCTATGAACCCCACAAACGTGCCGAGACCATAGTTTGATCATAGTTTCACATTCTTCATCATAGGGACCATAGTTTGATCATATAAACATGCCGAGACCATAGTTTGATCTGGAGTTCCAGGATGAAGATAGTAAAATTTTGTTGCGATCATGTTGAGGTCTCAGCTCGCGTCTTTGATCTAGTCCGCCCGTAAGTTATTGCTGCATTACCAACAATGATGAATTAATTTTTTAGTTCAACTTCTTTCACTTATCCTTTTGATCATTTCGTACAATACATACATGTGACTATGATAAAAGAAGGAGGCGAGTAAATATACTAATCAAATTATAGAATAAAACCTTCGATATATTTTTAAATTATAAGTCAATATATTAAATTTATCTACAATAAAATCTATTAATGTTAATAACGAGATTTTATTTTAGAGAACAAAATTATAAAAATAATTATAATTTTATATAGCAAGGGATATATATACTAATATTTTTTATATTATAAAAAAAAACCTCAATTTTTAAATTCGCCCCACATCACTATAAACTGAGGACCGGCCCTGACACTGTAACCTCCCTGGCCCGGCCGAGCACCCCACCGCTCCGCCGACACCTCCTACGCATACCTGCGAGCCAGCGCCCTCCCATTCGCCGTCAACACCGCGAATCGGGCCTTCTTCCCCGAAGACGGCACTGCCGCCAATCCTTCGATTCCAGCCACCATGTTGATCTCGGCTTCAATTCCTTTCTCCGGCGGCCTCCCCCACTTCTCGCGACGTTGTTGCAGCCCGCTTAGCTCGGGATTTGGCATCACCACCGCTGGAACGCGAATTTCACCGCTGTCGCCCGCCTCGGCTCCGCCCGTCCCCGCCTCCCCACGTCGCGCGGCCACTCTAGTCGTCCAACCGACCTCATCCAGCACGCCTCTCCTCCTCCCGAACTCCCTGCTCTCACCTGCGGTGAACGGAGCCCATGCCGACGTCGGCCGTCGAAGCCGCGCCGCCGCTTTGTCGCGAGCCGTTCAGTTATTCCCTCGCACGGCCACCTCGGTGGGTCCCCATTGCCGCCTCCTCCTGCGACGCACGTGCTAGAGACCTGCGAGTCCCTCTGCGCTGGCGGGAGGCCTCGCCGTGGCTTTTGCCGGCTACCGCAGCCACGCCAAGCGCCCTGGTGCGCGTGGCCATGGCCGTGGCCTGGACTGGCTAGCTCGGCTAGGCTACGTGTGGCCGAATGGCTTGGACCCTCCCTGCGCCTGGGCCTCACTTGGCCTAGGTGAAACCTTCCCTCCGCGTCAGCCTGTTGGGCCTGGTGGTTTCACGCCCAAGGAGCCAGATTTTCTTCTGCTAATTAAATCAACCCAAGATCATTTGTCATCAGGTTCAAAAGAGCACACTAAATTATTTACTGGGAAGATAAATGCAAGAAAATATATTCTAGACTCCTAGTAATATGTACTATTTTATAAAGTTACTAAATCACAGAAATACCAAATATTTTGTACGCATGTTTTATGTGCAAAGGAAAAATGATTTTAACTTCAAAAATCAATATAGAAAAATGCACTTGTTATAAAATTGCAAATAAATATTAATCAATTGTTAAATCACACCAAAAGTTTATATTTATTTATACGTGCATGTAATAAGTAAAAACACAAATAAAATCATAACTCCACAATAATACATGTTTAACTTCTCGATTCTTGCATGCATGTTCTCTGTGTTCAATGTAACTCCTAGGTGAATTAATTTGCTCATGTCATGTTTTCAAATCACAAATTATGCATTTATCTTTGTTTATGGTTGTTTAAATGCTAGAAAAATAAATAATCATGCTATGATGCGTAGTTCTATTTTGTAAATCCTTATTTGCATTATACTATACCTCTGTGCATTACTCTAAAATTCTTCTACTAGACATTTGCATGAAATGATTTATTTTGCTCTAGGCATGTTTATATTACAATTCTTATAAGGAATTAACTAGTGCATGCTTTAACTTCCAAGTTTTGCATCCATGTTATTTCACTGTGGACATGCATCTCACCAAGTGGCATATTTAATTTATAAGTACTTTCGCTGTAATCACTATAACAACAAAGCACTATAACAGCGGTTGGAAAGGACCTATAGCGGCGGGCAGGCCACCCCGCCGCTACGCAAACGCCGCTATAAATATGCTTTTGTAGCGGCGGATGGTCTGTCGCCTATACAAACCGTCGCTACAGATATATTCGTAGTGGCGGTTGAAGATGTCAACCGCCGCTATTGTCAGCCATCAGTAGTGGCGGTTGACACCTTCAACCGCTGCTAATATAGGCTATTAGTAGCGGCGGTTGACAATATCAACCGCCGCTACTTGTTATTTTCCAAAAAAAAATTAAAATTTAGCAAATATACATAAATCACAGATTCAGATATGGAAGCAAAAGATATACCACATTCAGAAAATAAGCAACTATAGTGAGCATGACAGTGAGCAAAAAAGTAAGCATATAGGACAGCTAACAGATTTAGATATGGAAGCAAAAGAAATACCACATTCAGAAAATAAATAACTATAGTGAGCATGACAGTGAGCAAAAAAGTAAGCATATAGGACAACTAACAGATTCAGATATGGAAGCAAAAGAAATACCACATTCAGAAAATAAGCAGTTATAGTGAGCATGACAGTGAGTAAAAAAGTAAGCATATAGGACAGCTAACAGATTCAGATATGGAAGCAAAAGAAATACCACATTCAGAAAATAAGCAACTATAGTGAGTATGATAGTGAGCATATGAGCATGATCATTAGAAAGTGAATTGTCATATTTACCTAAACAGACAGTAGATGCTACATCATGATCCAAGAAAAATATGGTAGTAAACATTTAACATATATAGGTAGCACAAGATCACAGAGCACAAAGCACTTGAGCATAGAGCACTTGAGTACAAGAGCACAAGATCATAGTAAGTATTTAACATATATAGGTAGCACAGAGCACTTAAGTACAAGAGCACAAGATCATAGTAAGCATTTAATATATATATAGATACAAGAGCACAAGAGCATTTAACATATATAGGTAGCACAGAGCACAGAGCACTTGAGCACAAGAGCACGTGAGCACAGAGCACAGAGCCCAGAGCACAAGAGCACAGAGCTAGGAGGGCATCAGAGAGGAGGGGAGAGGGGAGGATGAGGAGGGTGGCTCATACCTGCGACGATGAAGCTCAGAGAGGAGGGGGAGAAGGAGAGGGGAACGGGCCGGGCGCACCTGGTGCAGAGGCGTCGGGGAGGAGGGCACGACGTGGCTCGCTTGGGGAGGAGTCGGAGAGCAGACACGATGGCGCTCGTAGAGGCATCGGGGAGGAGGCGTCGGGGAGGAGGCCAGCGGTGGCGGTGCTCGGGGGCGACGAGGGGGTCGATGGCGGCGATGCTCGGGGATGAGGTGGGGGGGCCGCGGCAGCGGTGCTCGGTGAAGGATGAGGAGGCTCGCATGGGACCGTGAGGCACTCGGGGAGGAGGCCGGCGGCGGCGGTGCTCGGGGGTGACGAGGGGGCCGACGGCGGCGGTGCTCAGGGACGAGGTGGGGGGCCACGGCAGTGGTGCTCGGCGAAGGACGAGGAGGCCCATGTGGGACTGTCAAGGCACTCGGGGAGGAGGCCGGCGGCAGCGGTGCTCAAGGACGACAGCGGCGGTGCTCGGGGACAAAGATGGCGGCGGAATAGGGCAACCTAACGGCGTAGGAAAGCAAACTATGGCATTAGGGTTAGGGGCCCGCCGCACATTGCTTCATATATGGGGGGGGGGGTCCTTATTAGCGGCGGTTCACAAAGCCAACCGCCGCGAAAAAGGAATAGCGGCGGTTGGCTTTGTGAGCCGCAGCTAAAAAGGAGTAGCGGCGGTTGGCTTTGTGATCCGCCGCCGCTAAAAAGCCGTGCTATTTTTTTTATATTGTATTATTCATGCTTAATAAAAATTAGGCCCATGTACTTAATAAAAAATAATGTTAGGTCCCAAAATTAATAAAAATTTTGTAGAAACAACCTATACTTTTTATTAGTTACAGTTAGGCCTAATATTTTTACACTTTAGTTCTTGTCGTTTTATGAATTTGTCCGCAAACTCTTTTATATTTACCTTTTATCCCCTAAAACTTCAAACTATATGATGCTTAACAAAATAAGTTACACAATCTTTATATTCAAAAAAGTTACATAGTCATTTAGCAATATATTATTCACTAAGAAATATATTATTTATTTAGAAATATATTAGTCATTTAGCAGAAACACAATCTTAGTCCTCTATTTAAAAATTATAGTATTAGTCCTCTTTTTTAAATAAGTTACACAATCTTTATATTCAAATAAGCATAAATTACATAGAACATAATACAAGGTTCAAATAATAAAAGGTACTTAACAAAATAAAATTACATGATGCTTGAGTTAGCCTTGAACGACTTTTCCTTGGCAGTGATCGGTGCACATGTAGAGCATTCCGCCAGCAAATGAGAGTCTTGATTTTAAGACTTTAAACTTTTTTGGATCTATGAAACATGACACCTTGTCAAATTGATTGTAGTCTTCTCGATCTTCCATATTCTCCACTCCAATGATTCTTTGTTTACCTGGAACAATAATGTATTTCTTTTCATCCTTTGGATCAAGTACATAAAACACATGTTCCATAGTCTTGGCAAGTATCCAAGGGTCATCTTTGTGACCAATATTGTTAAGATCAACAATTGTGAAACCATATTCATCTACCTCGATGCCATTAGGATACTTCACCCATTAGCATTTAAATATGGGAACCTGTAAATTTGCATTGTAGTCTAGTTCCCATATTTTCTCAATGTACCCGTAATACGAGGTCATCTGGTCCTCTTCGTCAATGGCTTCTACTCGTACACCGCTGTTTCGACACTTGCTCTTCTTATCCTTTTGTTGGGTGTAGAAGGTAAAACCATTGATGTCGTATGCCTGAAAGGTAACCACGGTTCTTCTTGGGCGGTTAGCTAACTTTCTCAACATTTTCTCTTCCACAGACTCGCCACTTGGAAGGCTTAGGGACATAAACCATGATGTGAACGAGCGCTTGTGCTCATCTATGATCCATTTATCCGTCACATCCTTATTGTTCTAACGGAGCTCTAATAGATGTTTCTCAAAGTACGTTCCCACAATCTACGTTTGTTGCAATACGCTGAAATGTGCTTGGTCCACTCGTTTGAAGTCACGGTCAATGAACGATCTACGTCCTTTCGTACCTTTTCCAGATAATCTACCCTCATGACGAGACACGGGGAGTCCAATTGATCTGCTACCATCATTAATGTAATCTGAGCAACATTCAATGATCTCTTCAGTTGTGTAGCCCTCGATCATAGAACCCTCTGAATGTGAACAAGTACGTACATAGCGTTTCAATACATACATGAACCTCTCAAATGGAAACATCTGATGTAGGTAGACGGGGCCCAATACAGAGATCTGGTCAACAATATGAATCATGAAGTGTTCCATCGTATCAAAAAAGGATTGAGGGAAGACCATCTCAAGTATGCACATTGTTTCTTTCATGTGGGTCCGTAGGTCATTTAACTTGTCTTCAGTTATCACCTTCTTCGATACCGCGTTAAAGAAGTAGTAAAGGCGAGTTACAACCAACTTTAGCCATGGTGATTTAACAGCTCCGATAGCAATAGGGAGAAACACCGAAAGCATTATGTGGCAATCGTGAGTGTTGTACCCACTTATCTTTAACACTTCCATGTTTACAAGATTCTTGACATTCGATGAGAAACCCGTCAGTACTTTAATCCCACTGAGGCACTTGCAGAATGCTTTTTTCTCCTCAATCGTAAGTGTGTATGCTGTCGGGGGGAGAAAGTACTTTCCATTTGCTCTTTCTTGCAGATGGAGCTCTGGTCTTATTCCCATCACTACAAGATCTCTACGTGCACTGGTCCATCCTTTGTCTTACCGGGTTGGTCAAGTATAAGTCCGCTACTACTATCAAATACACCCTTCCCAATATGCATCCAGTCGAATGCATGATTCACTTCCAAATCTTTCCAATAATTGAAATATTCATAGAAAATAGATTTCTTCTTAAATGGTGTGAGACCTTTTACCTTTTTGACTCCCTTCACCGGCTTCCCAAAAACAACACTGATGTTTTTAACAAGGTCAAACACGACCCTGACTGTACAACGGTGAGGTTCTATATTGTTCTCAACTTTGCCATCAAAGTGTCTAACCATCGCGCGATACCTGTGTTTTGCTGGTAAGAATCGGTGGCTTCGCATATACACTAGCTTCTGGGATGCTGGAAGGTACACATGGGATGTATCATAACACATATGAAACATGCCGCCTTTCCTTTGACATGTCCCGATAACGCCCTTAGTGCCGGGGAATCACTTACCGTGCAAAAAATAATTGCTCTGAGCGTGAAATACTCTCTTAGATACTCATCCCATATACAGACCCCCTCCAACCATAGTTTGTGCAAGTCTTCGAACAATGGTACTAAGAACACATCTATGTCATTACCAGGTTCTTTGGGCCCAGATATAAGAGTGGTCAGTAGTAGGTACTTACGCTTATGGCATAACCATGATGGAATGTTGTACATTGCTAGTATCACTAGCCAAGTGCTATGCGGATTCCTCATTTGACCGAATGGGTTCATCCCGTCTGTACTCAATGCAAACCGTAGGTTCCTTTTCTCATTAGAGAAGTCTCGATGATCCTCATCGAAATTTTTCCACTATGTTCCATCTGCAGGATGCCTGAGCTTACTGTCTCCCTCGCGTGCATGCCATGTCATCATTGCCGCATCCCTCGGGTTGGCGAACAAGCGTCTGATGCGATCAACCACGGGTAAGTACCACATGACTAAGGCAGGAACCTTACTGTCATCACTGTCATCGACGATAGAACTCCTTTTGTTCTTTCTGCCCTTACTTGTATTCTTCACGCCTCCATTGGCGTCACAATCGTTGTTCCTCTTGTATCGACTGTGTTTGCACCTTGGGCATCTCACAGTGTCCTGATGCTCCTTGTGATACAATATGTAATGATTTGGACACGCATGAATTTTTTGAACGCCCAACAAAAGTGGGGAAATCAGCTTCTTAGCAAGGTATGTTGTCCTTGGCAACAAGTTGGGCTTCGGCAGCGCATCGGAAATAAGTTCCAACAAATCCGTGAAACTAGCGTCCGACCAACCATACATGGCCTTCAGCTTCATCAGCTCAAGTACAGTATGCAATACAGTGAACTCTTTACTACATCCCTTAGATTCATCATATAATGGATCTTTTGATGCCTTCTCTATTCTATGAAAATTATCAAGCCCTTTAGTTGTACCGGCATTGATCAACACCTGCGGCTCAATGTGACAGAACAACTCCTCAACATCAAAATCAGCTTCACCAAGCGAATCCATCACATCTGCATGAGGTGAATTGATAGCCTCGACTTCAACTTCAATATGCTCATCAAATTCCATATCGACCACACAGTTCTCACCATGTTTTGTCCATCTCGTGTACCCCTCAATAAAACCCCTCTACACCAAGTGTGACTTTATTACTTCTATATCATTCCACAGCTTCTGATTCTTGCAATCAAAACACGGACAATATATATCAGTCGTTCGTTCACCTCGAGCATGTTCTGCGGTCGCTTCGATGAATTTAGAAACTTCTTGTAAAAATATTGGGCCCGGTCTAGGTGCCTCGTACATCCAACATCTATCCATCGCGAACGACCTTGAACGGAAACCCAAAAATTAATTAATAACAAAAAATTTAAATATTCACTAAATATTTAAACATTGAAATATAATATACATTAAGTGAGAAATATTATGCAAGGTAAAATCAAACAAACATCAAATTATTTTATATATTATTTAAATTTTACCACAATCTATCCAAAATATTAGAAATTAAATAATTAATTATGTGTAACAAAAAATTTAAATATTCACTAAATATTTAAACATTGAAATATAATATACATTAAGTGAGAAATATTATGCAAGGTAAAATCAAACAAACATCAAAATTATTTTATATATTATCTAATTTTTATCAAGAAATAATAAAATAATTAGCATCCCTCTTGCCCTAATACTACCTTCTCTCTCTTCTAAAAACCAAACTAGATCTAGATTCCCATTGACATAAAACAAGCTAGATATAATAATTTTTTTATGTAGTGATGAAAAGAGATGATGTATGCCTTCGTAAACTTCAACTAAATCCAAATAGAACCGTCCAAATCAAACGAATTTAGCCAAAATTTGATGAAAACCTAACAAACTTAAACCCCAAAATTCTACTTGATTTCAAAATGAGAACACAAAAAATTCATTGGGATGAGTTCTCCTTACCTCAAAGATCAAATTTCTGCAAAAAAAAAAACCTTTCCTCCTTGATTTTCGTGATTTGCCCAAATTTTCGGGCCGCCACTGCTCGAGTGAACAGAGGAGCTGTCGGAACGCGGTATTTATAGGCTAGGCACTTTATAGCGGCGGTTGGAATTTATAGCGGTGGTTGACAATATCAACTGCCACTATAGGGGGCTCTGTAGCGACAGCTTAAACCGTGGCAGGCCCCCTAGGCTCTGTAGCGGCGGCTCACTTTGGGCCGCGCTGTTGTGGCCTTTGGGCTGTCGCCGCTATAGAGCCTATTTGTGGTAGTGAATTGTATTCTTGCTCCTTGCACTATCTTAATCATGAAAAAATAATATTGCATGTTCTTGCCATGAACCTTAGTATATAAATCTCATTTGATGCCCCCACCCCCCCCCCCCCCCACCCCCGTCCCCTGCAAAATATAATTTATCCACTAGTGTACATCTTTCAGAATCATGGTAGACAAACTAAGTATGTTAATATACTTAAATGCTAGTTTCAGCACCTAACTAATTAGTTTAAGTTTAAAACTTTTTATCCAAGCACACTGGCAACATTTCTATGGATTTAGGATTTGATTGGAATTACTTGATCACTGATAATGTTGGATGTCCATGTTAGTTGTGCGATAATTAGATTATGCATTGTTGTTTAAAAATAACTCATTCCTTGTAATTAGAAATTCAATATAGGAAATAGGCAAATAAATATTTACTCACTTTATCATGTTATGTTGAGTATTATCATACTAAATGCCTAGTCACCTTTCTTATTAAATAATCATGTTTATTGTCATCCTACACCCTCACATAATTAGTTGGATCATGCATGCTAATTAAAGGTTGTTAAGAAAATAAATTGCATCTTTTCCTTTTCTCCCAACTCCCATAAATAAGATAATGGCACCCTGATGATCACCTTGGCACATTACTAGTATTAATTATTTAATTTATTATGATGTCTTGCCTCTACACTGCTTAAATGCATGCATCATTGTTAGTTACACTATATACCCCATCTCGCATATCCAAGAAGGAAATATGTATAGTAAAACAATTTAATACTTAATTGTAATGCTGAATATCTACTCTTATGCATGGTGCCATTGCATCCATCAATTAAGGAAGTTCTACAAGCCTCCTTATCATGTCATGTTCTTGATTTGCATTGTGTATCATTTTACTAGGACACGAGCCGGTAACGAGGATGAGGAGATTGGTGCTACAGAGATAGATAATGGTTTGGGCTATAACCTTGTGTATGCTAACATTGCTCGGACTCAAGACAAGCCGTGGTGCACACCTATATTTTCAAAATTTTTATTTTGTATCACTTATATGCACATCATGATTATGCATTACGTGTAGGAAATTCTCGAAACCCTAGTTGCATGTAGGAAAAACAAATCCTATGGATAAGGTTTCTCTTATACAACCACTCATTAGATTTTGCTATGCTTAATTTTGAGTCACGGTAGTAAAATTGAGTGGTATGAAGACTATTCAATATAGGATGGTTCAGGATTTATTATGGTAACTCTCACATGATATTGACGGATTAATTTGAGAGCGACCAGGGGAGTGCATGTAATATCCCAATATTTAAAAGAAAATAAATAGTTAATCAAAAGACTCTTAGAGTTGACCAAAATTTGACTTTTTGATCAATCGCTCGGATGGACGATCAGAGACCGTGGATGTGTAGAGCTCGTCGCAACGCATCCATTTCACTACTCATATGCTAGATTCCAACATCCTATGACCTTGTTTTTGTTAGAGCAATTAGGAGCCATTGATTTGCTCTATTAGGGTTCACTTTTGGATTAAGCCTTCGATAGGAAAAGGAGAGGGTCAGACCTCGTCGTTTTTTCCAATCTGCACCGCCATCTTCCTTGGCATAGCCTTGCCATCGTCCTGCTCCGAACCCCCTGCGCATCTGCATCCTCCAACTGTGTATTGCTTGTGTGAGAATTGCCATGCACACTGTTGCATGCTGTTCCTGCAGCAGGGAGTAGTGCTAGGCTGCGCTGCTGTTTCTGTCCAAGGGAATCAGGGAGAGGGAAGAAAGGAGAGAGGAAAGGAGGAAGGAAGGAGCAAAGCAAAGGGATTTTGGTAGATTCATCAAATTCTCTCCGAATTTCGTGGTCATCTCATCAAGGGTAATGCCTAGTAATCCCAGACATTCTTAGATCAATGCTTGATGGTCTTATTTGGCACAGTCATAAGATGTGTGGCTCAAATTAGGTGCAGCAACGTCCTTTTGAAATCTGGTAATTATTGGCCAGGAATTCGACCTTGAGAAAAACACAAAAGTTATAGATGGTGTTTACATCTTTATAACAAAACTTGTTTCACCTGATTCAGATTAGCGGTTTGGGGGAAAATGCCGTTTTACTGCTGTTGTTACAGATTATAGATTCTCTACAGTGTATCTGATTATTTAATTTCATCTAATTTTGATGTCACATTTGCAAATTTGGTAGTAACAAAAGTTTTAGGAAATTTCGTGTAGATATTCAAAACATTTTTATTCGCACCAATTGGTTAAGTAAATCAAGAGTTATGATCAAAACAGTGAGTTGGTCTGATTTTTGCTATATTATGAAATATTAGGGAAAATCATATTTTTAGTTTTTTACCAATACAACATAGGGGTCATTAGTTGCATAGACCTACATGTGTGTTGCTAAGAATGCTTCTAAGAAAAAATTTTATTCTTCAGAGTTGGTCAGTTCTAGTACCGAGAGGACCTCTTCGGACTTGCATCGATCTTAGTTAAGGCAAGTGCAGTGACGAACTTTTCCTTCATGTGGATGTGATATTGATCTGAAGCATTCTACTTTTGTATATCTATTCGACTATGCTGACTTCATTTGGTTATTACCTCAAGTATTCATGTCGGTCTTCTGAGTTTCAAGTGTTTCACACCATATTCTTCAAGTGGCGGAGTTTTACTAAACTTTGGTTGTTGTTTCTTTTCATACTATTTAATTACTGGGGTTTTGTGCAAACACCGGTTGTGCAATTTGGTTCTTATGTTCAGGTTCCTGTGAATAAGTGCTAGCCCCACTTATTTGGCTTTACCGGTAAATGCATAGGAAGTTTCAGGTGATGTCCGTTTTAGATGGAAACTATTATTTGATGGTTGTTTCAAGAAATGAGTTGTTCCCTTAAGTTTCAAATTCCTTTTGTTCTTCCTATTGTTCTTCTGGTTCTGATTTGTACTTGCTAAGTGTTTTTACTCACTCTTGTGTTTATTTGGTTTTTAGGTACTCGATGATCATGCATACATGGGAAGGGAGTAGCCACGACAGTTTGAGCACTCACTCGTTTAATGTCTAGACATTCATTCATATCACTAGACTTGAATAATCACGTTGTTGAGAATTGTCATGGAGTCAGTTTAGTAACGTTGAGGGTTATTTCTATTAAAGTAGTTGGTGAGATGATCTTATTGTTGCTTCATATATGGGTTATGCTATTTTTGTGATGTATGAGCCCGCGGATAATAGATAGTACAGGGGAAAATCTGTCAAAATTTTTTATAATTTATTTAATTAGTATTATTTTAGTTAATTAGTAGAAATCCCTAGGCGATTAATACCTGGGGTGTTACAGTTGGTACTCAGAGCCAGGTCTTATCTCCTATTATTTTGTTTTTGGGACTTGAAAAGATAATTGTAAACTTTACCTAGGCCTACAACTTTAACTTGACACACTTATGCACATTAGATTGGGTTGCATGGGCATATTTTTGTATTTTCATTTCTGCTGCTTGTTTTTCTCTTTCCTTGTGTTTATTTCAGATTTAATAATACATTCTTAATCATATCCTTGTTGACATTTCAAATTACTAGAACTATACCGCCGAGAAGGAGTGCACGCAATGCCACGCATGGGAGAGGTCGTGGTAGAGGTGATGCTAGCCAAGAGGTCAATCATGAGCATATGAACCATGATAATGAAGAGGTTGAAGGAGGGGAGGAGCACTCAGTGGCTGCTGACGCTCCCATTGGTAGGTATGCAAATGCTTCGATCCTGGCAATGACTTTCCTAGGTGGATGTCCATGCGTTTGGACACTTTTGATGGTTCTGGAACGCCTACAGATGCGGCTGATTGGCTGCGTAAAATAGAGAAGGTCATGGCTGCATGTAGGATGACAGGAGAGGAGATGGTCTTGTTTATCCCTCACCAGTTGGTTGGACAAGCTAATATTTGGTGGGTAGGTGTGTGTGATGCTTGGACTCCTGCTCGTGGTGCTATCACTTGGGAGGTTTTCTTGGCGCAGTTCAAGGCGAAGTATTATCCAGACTCTTTCAAAGACAAGATGAATGATGCATTGAACCATATTCAGCAGGGGGACAAGACTGTGGATGTGTATGAGAGGGATTTCAGCAACATTGTTTGTTCTGTGCCTAGTGTTGCAAGTGATGAGCGTGAGAAGGCTAGGAAGTTCTTCACATGACTTAAGGCTCGCTATAGAGAGGTGATGAGAAGAAATCCACCTACCACTTACATTGCTGCAGTGAAAGAAGCAAGAAGAATGGAGACTCAATTTCAGCTTACATAGCTACAGCAGAGATGTAATGGGAATGTAGGTAACACAAGTGGTGATCAAAAGCGGTCTCACCAAGATGGAGGGAAGTCCTCTCAAGAACCCCCTTACAAGAAGAGTATGGCAAATCAACCCTCTCAGCAACCTTTCAAGCCTAAGCAGTCAGGGCCTCAGTCTTTTTCGGGGCAACATAGTGGGAATTCCTCATTTATGCGTCCTGTTCCAGGACAAGGTTTAATTTCCATCAAGTGTGGGAAGTCACACCATGCCTCAGAGTGTAGTTTTTCAGGGACATGTAACACTTGTGGCAAGGAGGGACACGTTAGTGCGGTTTGCAAAAGAAATCCAAATTGTATCATCAAGTGGCAACGTTCTAATTCTTCGACAGGATCCATCTTAGTTGCTAGTTCTAGGGGTTCAGCTCCTACAATTGGCGCTCCTCGTGGCACAGTTCAGATGATGGCTGGTCCCCCAGCTCCACCTTCTTAGTTTCCTCAGTATTACTGTCCACCTTCAGGTTATTATTGGCCCCCACATCAGCTTCCTGCACCACATGTTCCACCACAGTGACATGCTCCTCCAGTTCAGTCCACTCAGCACTATGCACCAGGATCTACTTCTACACCCTATGGAGTTTACAGTATGCCTTCAACTTCTCTCCATCGCCCAGATGTGGTTTCAGGTACTCTTCTGGTTGATTCATATGATGCGCATGTCTTATTTGATTCGGGTACTACCTTTTTGTTTATTTCACTTGATTTTGCAAGAAGGGCCAATATTTCTAGCTAGCAGATTTCTCAATCAGTTCATGTTAGTTCTCCTGGGGGCATGATATCTAGTTCCATTGTGTGTCCGGGCTGCACTGTTTCTATAGATAGTGATGACTTTGTGGTTAATCTAATAGTGATTCCTTTACCGGTTTTTTATGTTATTCTTGGCATATATTACACCGTTATCGAGTGGTTATCTCTTGTTTTTGGAAGACTGTTACATTGGAGTCACCTTCAGGACAGACCATAGTCTCATGCCAATACACCTCCATATTCCATATTCGTAATGGCAAGTCTATTTTTTGGACATCGTCCTATAAAGACAAGATTTCTATGGAGCCTTATTGAGAAGTCGGATAAGTTAGTGGTCATAAAGGAGATTCCAGTAGTGCGTGACTATCCTGATGTCTTCCCTGACGAATTACCAAGGATGCCACCCAAGCGTGAAGTGGAGTTTTGTATTGATCTTCTTCCTGGCACACGTCCTGTATCTATTGCCCCATATCGTTTGTCTCATCCTTTTCAAGTTGAATTGAAGAAGTAGTTGAATGATTTGTTGTTAAAGAACCTGATTCAACGCAGTATGTCCCCATGGCGTGCTCTAGTGTTGTTTACCAAGAAGAAGGATGGTAGTTGGCGCATGTGTGTCGACTATTGTGGTTTGAATGTCGTGACGATCAAGAACAAGTATCCAATGCCCCACATTAAGGTGTTGTTTGAGTGACTGAAAGGTGCCAAGGTATTTTCCAAGATTGATCTTCAGTCTGGATATAATTAGATTCCTGTCCGAGAAGAGGATATTGAGAAGACATCCTTTTCCACCATGTTTGGCCATTATGAGTTCTGAGTTATGTCATTTGGGCTCACTAATGCACCTCCATACTTCATAAAAACTATGAACAATATGCTTCATGGATTTGAGGAGTTTGTTGTGGTTTTTATTGATGACATTCTCATCTTCTCGAAAACTGAATAGAACATGAGGATCATTTGAGGAGAGTTCTTGAGACTCTAAGGAGTCATAAGTTCTATGCTAAATTGAAGAAGTGTGACTTTTGGCTTTCAGAAGTTGGCTTTTTGGGCCATGTTATCAATCAGCATGGCATTTCTGTTGATCCGGGTAAAGTTTCTACAGTAGTGGAATGGAAAAGGCTAGCAAATGTCAAGGAGGTTAGGAGTTTCATGGGTATGGCTGGTTATTACCGGTACTTTGTCAAGGATTTCTCCATCATTGCTAAGCCTATGAAAAAGCTTACCCAAAAGAATGCCACGTTTGTGTGGACGCAAGAGTGCGAGCATTGCTTTCAAACATTGAAGAACAAGCTAGTGACGTCACCTATTCTTACACTTCCTAATCCTGGTAGGCGTTTTTCTATCTATTCAGATGCTTCTCATGTTGGACTCGGTTGCATCCTCATGCAGGATGGAAAAGTGATAGTTTATGCATCAAGACAACTGAAGAAACATGAGGAGAATTATCCTACACATGACCTGGAGCTTGCCGCCGTTGTTTTTGCATTGAAGATTTGGAGGCATTATTTATATGGGGAGACATGTGACATTTTCACTGATCACAAGAGTTTGAAGTACATTTTTACCCAGAAGGATCTAAATCTAAGGCAAAGGAGGTGGCTAGAGTTGATTAAGGATTATAATCTAAACATCCAGTACACCCCAGGTAAAGGAAATTGGTTGTTGATGCCTTGAGCAATAAAGGCTCTCCTGTTACTGTAAATTCTATGATAGTCGACTTGGAGTTGATGGATGTTGCATATTGCTTTCTTGGAGTCACAGAAGTAGAGACACAGTTGATACTATCATCAGCTATTTTAGAGCGTGTGTTGAAGGCACAACAGTAGGACCGGTTATTGTTGGATGTTAGGAAGTGGATTCTTGGAGGAAAGGTTGGTGACTTCACCTTGGATGCTTCTGGAGCTGTTAGATTTCGTGGTCGCTTGTGCATGCCATAGATGTCTCAAGTGAAAGAAGATATTCTCAAAGAGGCACATCGTACTCGATACATTGTCCACCCTGGTGAGAATAAGATGTATCAAGATCTTAAGAAAACTTATTGGTGGAAGAGGATGAAGATTGATGTGGCAAAGTATGTGGCTTCATCTGGAATTTGCCAACGGGTGAAGGCTGAGCATAAGAGCCCCGCTGGGAAATTGCAGTCCTTAGAGGTTCCTTTGTGGCTTTGGGATGATATTGTTATGGATTTCATGGTTGGTCTACCATATTCTCCGAGGAGGCGAGACACTATCTCGGTTGTAGTCGATCGACTGAGTAAGGTGTCCCATTTTATCCCTATTTGTCAACTAGTACGGCAGGTGATTTGGCACCTATCTACATGCGGGAGGTAGTGCGATTATATGGTGTGCCTTGCACCATTGTTTCAGATAGGGATACTAAATTTGTTTCAAAATTATGAGATAGTTTGCAAGAAGCGTTGGGTACTACATTAAGGATGAGCACTGCTTTTCATCCTCAAACAGATGGGCAATCTGAGCGCATGATCCAGACCTTGGAGGATATGCTTAGATCATGTGTACTCTCTTGGAAAGGGAGTTGGGAAGACCATCTACCACTTGTGGAGTTTTCCTATAATAACAGGTATCATTCTAGCATTCGTTGTGCTCCTTATGAGGCTCTTTATGGGAGGAAGTGCAGATCACCACTTTGTTGGGATGCAGTGGGTGAGAAGGCTGTTTTGGGGCCAGATTAGGTTTAGCAAACGACTGAGCGAGTTGCTGAAATTCGAAAACACATGCTAACAGACAAAGTAGACAAAAGAGTTATGTTGATGTAAAGAGGCGACATGTGGAATTTCAAGAAGGTGATGAGGTACTTCTTAGGGTTTCACCTACCAAGGGCATTGTGAGATTCGGTACTAAGGGTAAGGTTAGTCCAAGGTTTATTGGACCTTTCATGATCACAGAGCGTATTGGCAAATTGGCCTATCGATTGGAGTTGCCCGAGTCGATGAGAGGAGTTCACGATGTATTCCATGTCTCAATGTTGAGAAAGTATCTACGGGATCCAGAACGTCATATTACTCTAGAGCCAGTTACCATTGAGCAAGGTCTTTCATTTGAGTGTCGTCCAGTTAGGATTTTGGAACGGTCTGAGAGAGTGCTTAGGCGCAAGACATTCAAGTATGCTAAGGTTCTATGGACAAATCAAACTGAGCATGAAGCGACCTGGGAACTTGAGTCACATATGCGTGAGAAGTATCCCGATTTATTTCAATCCGGTGAGTAACCCCATGTTTTATTCTATTCTCGTCATTTTTTGTACTTTGATTAGAAAGAATTCAAAGGCGAATTCTGTTGAGAGGGGGGGGGGGGGGGGGGGGGGAGAGAATGTAATATCCCAATATTTAGAAGAAAATAATAGTTAATCAAAAGACTCCTGGAGTTGACCAAAATTTGACTTTTTCAACAATCGCTCGGATGGACGATCAGAGACCGTGGATGTGTAGAGCTCGTCGCAACGCATCCGTTTCACTACTCATATGCTAGATTCCAACATCCTATGACCTTGTTTTTGTTAGAGCAATTAGGAGCATTGATTTGCTCTATTAGGGTTCACTTTTGGATTAAGCCTTCCATAGGAAAAGGAGAGGGTCAGACCTCATCATTTTTTCCTGTCTGCGCCGCCATCTTCCTTGGCACAGCCTTGCCATCGTCCTGCTCCAAACCCCCTGCGCATCTGCAGCCTCCAGCTGTGTATTGCTTGCGTGAGAATTGCCATGCACACTGTTGCATGCTGTTCGTGCAGCAGGGAGTAGTGCTAGGCTGCGCTGCTGTTTCTGTCCAAGGGAATCAGGGAGAGGGAAGAAAGGAGAGAGGAAAGGAGGAAGGAAGGAGCAAAGCAAAGGGATTTCGATAGATTCATCAAATTCTCTCCAAATTTCGTGGTCATCTCATCAAGGGTAATGCCTAGTAATCCCAGACATTCTTAGATCAATGCTTGATGGTCTTATTTGGCACAGTCATAAGATGTGTGGCTCAAATTAGGTGCAGCAACGTCCTTTTGAAATCTGGTAATTATTGGCCAGGAATTCGACCTTGAGAAAAACACAAAAGTTATAGATGGTGTTTACATCTTTATAACAAAACTTGTTTCACCTGATTCAGATTAGCGGTTTGGGGGAAAATGCCGTTTTACTGCTGTTTTTACAGATTATAGATTCTGTACAGTGTATCTGATTATTTAATTTTGTCTAATTTTGATGTCAGATTTGCAAATTTGGTAGTAACAAAAGTTTTAGGAAATTTTGTGTAAATATTCAAAACATTTTTATCAAGAGTGGGTCTGATTTTCGCTACATTACGAGATATTAGGGAAAATTATATTTTTAGTTTTTTACCAATACAACATAGGGGTCATTAGTTGCATAGCCCTACCTGTGTGTTGCTAAGAATGCTTCTAAGCAAAATTTTCATTCTTCAGAGTTGGTTGGTTCTGGTACCGAGAGGACCTCTTCGGGCTTGCATCGATCTTAGTTAAGTCAAGTGCAATGACAAACTTTTCCTTCATGTGGATGTGATATTGATCTGAAGCGTTCTACTTTTGTATGTCTATTCAACTATGCTGACTTCATTTGGTTATTACCTCAAGTATTCATGTCGGTCTTCTGAGTTTCAAGTGTTTCAAACCTTATTGTTCAAGTGACAGAGTTTTACTAAACTTCGGTTGTGGTTTCTTTTCATACTATTCAAGTGTCGGGGGTTTGTGCAAACACCGGTTGTGCAATTTGGTTCTTATGTTCAGGTTCCTGTGAATTAGTGTTGGCCCTACTTATTCGGCTTTACTGGTAAATGCAAAGTAAGTTTCAAGTGATGTCCGTTTTAGACGAAAACTACTGTTTGATGATTGTTTCAAGAAATGAGTTGTTCCCTTAAGTTTCAAATTCCTTTTGTTCTTCCTGTTGGTCTTTCGGTTCTGATTTGTACTTGCTGAGTGTTTTTACTCACCCTTGTGTTCATTTGGTTTTTAGGTACTCGATGATCATGCATACATGAGAAGGGAGTAGCCACGACAGTTTGAGCACTCACTCGTTTAATTGCTAGACATTTATTCATATCACTAGACTTGAATAATCACATTGTTGAGAATTGTCATGGAGTCAATTTAGTAACGTTGAGGGTTATTTCTATTAAAATAGTTGGTGAGATGATCTTATTGTTACTTCATATATGGGTTATGCTATTTTTGTGATGTATGAGCCCGTGGATAATAGATAGTATAGGGGAAACTTTGTCAAAATTTCTTATAATTTATTTACTTAGTATTATTTTAGTTATTTAGTAGAAATCCCTAGGTGGTTAATACCTGGGGCGTTATAGTGCATGTGTAGGTTGAGGTGACAAGGTTGGACCTTGCTCACCATAGCCCCGTTTGTGTCGATTAAGGACTGATTCGTATGGACCCGTGACCAAGTTTGAATAGTACCAAGTACATTCCTTTATATGAGAATTGAGAAACCGACGTGACTTTATTATCGTAGTGTTTGGATGGCAACCCAACCTCTCATTTGGTGATGAAGCGGGTTATGATGGAATTTGGGCATGTGTTGGATAGGAGACTGCATGGTTTATCCATGGATGGCTTCGGCATGAGCATCGTATGGGGTGACGTATACTTGGGAGAGGTTGGCCCCATACCATCTCTATGGTGTCTTTTGAAAGGTGGTTATACGTGGCTTCTCATATGTGTGTGTGTGTCATGTGCTTGGATTTCTCCTACAGGATATAAATCGATTTGAGTCACCGTCCCTCGCAGTTATTGATCTGAGTACCACTTGTGAGATCGTTGTCATACCATAGTAACAACATGAATAATAATGATGATTATACTTGCTGTATTTCAATTAACTGCATTTGCAACCATGTTTGCTATAGTATAGTTGCACAATATTTATCTTATACAAGAACCCTATTAACTTACCTAAACTATGAAAATAAGGATCAATTATTAGTGTTGTTTTTGTAATTACTCCAGTAACCTTTGGTCAGCCCCCTACATACTAGAAATCAGCCTTAGCGCACCATTTTAACGGGTAAGACTTGATGAGTATTACTTGCTCATGGCTTTGCTCTATATTGTTTTGTGTAGGTGTTCTTGTTGATAATGAGTCACGTCTACGGGCTTGATGTTTTTTATGATAATGTGAGATATATAGCTTCCGCTATTTATGTTACCGAATTTTAAAATTGTTTACATACTCAAATCTGAACTGAAGTTATAATAATTAAATTTTTACAATTGCACGTGGTTTTATTATGGTCATATGTGTGTACTTTGACTTTTGCTCGTCAAGTTGTCACCCGATAATCGATCCTTCGACTAACCCCCTTATTCGTCGGGTGGGGATGTCATAATTTTTTAAACGGTAGGTTTACTGGTCCCTCCAAATAGCGGTGGGCTGTTCATTTAATTGCATCCCCGACAATTACCTCCTAGATGGTAATATGCCATTATTATTGTGTTTCTCGTTTATTAAAAAGTGCTTGACTGTAGGAATTTTCTTCCAAAGTTGTTACTCCCTCCATGCAAAATATATAGCGCATATTTGTCAAAATGTTTTCCACAAATTTCTTCCAAAGTTGTTTCTCCTTCCATCCAAATATATAATGCATATTTGTCAAAATGTTTTCCACAAATATAGTGCATATTTCTATTAAATTCTCGTCCGATGTGCATAATGATTAGTATGTCCGTAGATTATTGGTGAATACCAATTCGTCTTGGATCTATAACTAATACACATGCTAGCCATTGGATACTTTTGTGTTTTGTTTGCTATAGCCACATAATTTTTTTATAATAATTACTACGATTGGTCTTTGTGCCACTCAAAATATGCACTATACACTTGGAAGGAGCGAGTACGATTTTGCATGCATGGTGTCAGCAGGTAAGTCCCATGAACACTTTCTTAGAATGTTTGTAGTGTAAACAATTAGAATTTCTTTTTCTTTGTTTGTTTTTTCTTATTTTGCTTTCACCAACACGTACGATACAAATGTGGCCATTTACAAAAGCCGAGTATGTACGGTACATAACCGTGACGCTCGATTTGCAGGGTGTCGGACCTGCACGAAAGTTTTGTTTCATGAGATTAACTAGTTTGGTAACAGGTCGTGTCATTTAAATCTGCATGTCTCATGCACATGCAAGGATTATCCCTGTTAATTCTTCCGTTTTCATGCATAGAGTCCCCCCCCCCCCCCCCCCCCCCCCCCCCCGTTTAATCTCAGATCACATGCATTTGCCACGTTGGAGTGCGATAAAGTTTTCTTTTTCAGGCTTAACCCATGGGACATTTCTGTGCAGGACGGAGCAGCAAGTTGGAAATAACGCGAAGGCGCAAAAGAAAGTAATACAGGTCTCGAGAGCCGACGAGTCCGAGAATAGCTTGGGCATCTAGCGATAGCTGCAGCGGGCAATCATGGGAAACTCGCTCACATCGTCCAAAGCGCCCTGCTCCCGCTCGAGCGCCGTCACTGGCAGCTCCCGCCGCGAGGTGTCCTCCCATAGTCCCATCCTCGCCACACTCGGCATGCGCGTCGAGGTCAACTACGCATCCAACTCCGCCGAGGCCTCACGCCTTCGCGGGGATCAACGACGCCAACTACCCCGCGAACCGCGCCCCGGTTAACAGGTGATGTTCTCGTCTTCCATCATGGGCGCGCTCCTGCCGTGGTACGCGGCTTACACTGCCACAAACGGTACGGTGAGGCCATGACGAGGATCCTGGCCAAGGAGGTCGCAGCCAAGGGGGATTACAGCGAACGTGGTGGCGCCGGCATGTTGGGCCGCGGGTAACCCACCGGATGATGAATCCATTGACCTAGATGCTTGCCTGACGACCCTTTAACACCCCACATCTCAAAGCCCTATAGGGAGATTGCTGATCAAGCATACAAAAAGCTTCGGCGTGACAGCTTACCGGGTTTATGATAACGTAAATCAATAATTTCAGTATGTGGTAAACATCACGGGATTGTGTTGATTCAGTTCTATACAACACATGCCGAAGTCAGGAGACAATGCCACCGGTGTCAGCTCCATTACAGGACGGTATCAGCTTAGTGAGGAACAGTAGTTTATGAAGAATTTACGGAATTTTATTGATGTGACTAATAGGACAACTTTTTTAATTAAAAAATATATAAATGTTGTCTTAACGTCAACAACTAAAAAACTGAGTAGTACATAGGAAAGGGTATTGTTTAAGTAGTATAAATTGCTCTGTTACAATATCTCATCAGAAGCTGCACATATTACACTTAGCATGCTATATTATTGATTTAAGGAGCCCTTTATTTGATTTAGTTCTATTGAAAAAGTAATAAAAGCAAACCTAAACAAACTCCATGACTTGAAACAACAAAAGATGGGCTCCATATTTAGATGACGGCTAGGGATAGAAACTAGGGGCTTGCATCACCATACCCAGATCCAGACCCGTTACCACCACCACTCCCACCATGCTCACCGGTGCCTTTGCCACCACCATTTCCATTTGCACTTGCACCAGCATAGCTTGGTCCATAGTAGTCATTATTATTGGCATAGCTGGAGCCAGAACCAGTACCACTACCCTCCCCTTGACCAATAGAACCCCAATAACCTCCAGCTTGTCCTCCTCCACCACCACCACCATTACCACCAGCACTAGCAGAATCTCCAACACCATAATACTTTCCTTGACTATGGTAACTAGAACCTAAGCCTGACCCAGACCCTTCACCATATCCAGACCCACCGTATTGGCTTCTACCACCTCCTCCCCCTCCTCCTCCAGCAGTTGCGTGGACACCATTGCCACCACTCCCACCAGAACCAGTGCCAGAACCAGACCCTGATCCCCCGCCATTCACATAGCCTCCTCCCCCACCCCCTCCTGTACCTGTTCCATCGGCAGTAGAGTATCTAGCCACCCTCACAGCGTTGGCTAAACCCATGCTCATGAGGACAATGAACCCAAGCGCTACTAGCTTAGTGTTTCCCATTGTAAAATACTATCGAACAGTGGGTTGAGATGAGTTCTGAGTGAAAGGACATACACGTTCTTATAGGCTTGAGGCCATGAAGTGGTTTTTATATATCATCCAGTTGGAGGGATAGTAAATGTTTCAGTTCTGGTGTCTTGTAGATCCTGCTAGAATGTCCTGAAGGCCCCTTAATATGGAGCCTAGCTGCTAAGGATTTAATAGTTTCACAGAATGATATTAGGCACGTAAAAAATAAGTCATCAACATTACAGTCACTTATGGTGATGTGAATGATTTGAATTATTTTGCTCATCACTATTGTATGCCATAGTCCAGCCCATATAGTTTCTCCTTTATGTGTGTTTGCACAGCATGCATTGACATGGAAGGAGTGTACATTAATTTATCGATTTCAGGCCAAGGAAACATATATCAATGGTAGAATTATTTTTCCAAAGAATTCGTTCTGATCCAAAAGATTTATTACATATAGTAGAACTACAAGATCACGTATATGAGTGTGTGGAGGCTTCTGCCTAGGGCTCTGGATGCTTTACGTATATATGCCCTAGTACTCTCTTTATACTAGAAAAACAAGTTGTCGTAGGTCAATGTTTTGAACTTTCACTTTAAATAAACTAGTCAACCTAACCTCACAAATGCGCAGCTAGTTTTGATACCATGTTGAAGAAATGAATACAATTTTTTTCAGTATAATACAATACTTATTCATGCATTAGGATTCAATACCTTTATCTTAACTATTGGGATCATCTTTAACATTTTTCAGCAAAATATGGCAAAAATATATAAAAGCAGGGAGCATATGCTGATTTTGTATCACGTGATATTAGTTGAACATGTTTAGAAATATTCACATGCCCATCAATGTCATGCCTCCAATCCTGCGCTTGCACTGGAGATGGGCAACCATAGTTTCAATTTTGGGGCATAGTGGAAGCAAGTCCATCTTGTCATCATTCTCGTGTTCTTGATACTATAGAAAGCTCAATATGTTAATCATCACCAAGTTCAATTGCATGTAGAAGACCAAGATCAATTTAGACATTATATATCGATGGCGATCTAGAAAATAGAGATGACTGTGTGTGTGTGTGTGTGAGAGAGAGAGAGAGAGAGAGATGGATAGCCTAGCATTAGTTTATACCTTTTCATTTTCAAAACATATATATGGTTATTTTAGTCTATATTTTCATAATAGCATGGTGGATCATTTTATAATCATAAATATGAGTAATTTAGAGAGAGGGAGACAGACGATAGCCTACCCGCCGGTTTATACCTTTTCATTTTCAAATCGTACATATGGTTATTTTAGTCTATATTTTCATAATGGCATGGTGGATAATTTTGTAATCATGAATAGCAGTAACTTAGTCGATTTCGTTTCATAATGGCATGGTGGGTAATTTATAATCATATATAGGGGTAATTTAGTGGAGTTTTCTCATAATGACATTGGTGAGTATTTTTTTTACAATTAATCTAGTAATTTCTAGGCCTTGAGGGCGAATGTGGAGGCTAATTTTCTTAGTCAAATATATATATATATATATATATATATATATATATATATATATATATATATATATATATATTTCTATAATGGCATGATGGGTAATTTTATAATCATAAATAGAAGTAATTTAGTCAATTTTGTTTCGTAATGGCATGGTGGGTAATTTTATAATCATATATAAGGGTAATATAGTTCAATTTTCTCACAATGGCATTGGTCGGTAATGTTTTCTTCTTCCTTTTTTATTAGTCTGGTAATTTCTAGGCCTCAAGAGCAAACATGGATGCTCCTTTTCTTGGTTTAATATATAGATGACAGATCTTATGTATTAAGTTTGGAAATGTAAAAATAGTATGAGTATATTTGTCTTGAAATATGATTTTATAAAAGTATATTTTATAGCAAAATGAAAGTCAAAGTTGTATTTTGAACACCATGTCAATGTCTAAAACAACTTGTTCTTTTAGTACGGAGGAGTATTGTGTGACTTCAGCACCAGCGGCACAATAACCAAAAGATAACCACCAGATCGTCCATACATTGATGCAGGGATTAATTAGTTATGATTAGCAGTCTAGCACCAGTAAGGTAAGCGGCGACTGGATTATCAGTTTTAATTGCATATTTGACAATCAAGACAAGCATCCACTGACTAAGGAACAAACAATTCTACTCAGTTGTCAATGGGCATTGCAGTGGCGACCTCGAGTTTCTCATAATAATTGATATTGACAAATACGTGAGCGTAAGCCTTAGAAATAAGATGCATGCGGTCATTGAGATTAGCGGAATATGTATTAAGGAAGATACATGCCCTACAGTGCATGCAAGTTGTATTAAAAAAAGTTCTAGATCGTATCCAGTTGCAGTCGTAAACAAGTGCACAAAGGCACGTTCAGATCCTCGATCGAATTCACCGTCTACTGATGACTTGTTAAAAAAAATGTCTCTCGGTAACGTCCCATAGTTTTTTTTATAACGTAACGTCCCATAGTTGCCTACTAGTTATTACGGTGTAAAGTGATGGAATGCTTAGACTATTCTCATCTAATTCAATTCCAATAAAACTATTTTATCTAGTGGTGTTTTAGTCCAATTCTGATAAATATACAATGCTGCATCGCTTACATTTCTCTCAGATGTCTGGATATAGGGATAGTTAAAATGAAGTTATGCCTGATAGGTGATAGCTATGTTTCAACTTGGCACCCTAGAAACATATACAATAATTGCTTTTTTCGTAACTGGCAGGTGTTTTACCTGGAGTCGTACGTTATGGAGAGACTAAGTAATGGCACTTCAAATGTTTTTTTACAGAACATAAAGCATTTTGTAAATTCCAGCTGCAAATTCACAATTACAAAAATCAGATATCGTGTGCTGAATGGATTATTAGGTACGACTCTGGATGGCTTGCAAGTTCAGTTGACTATATACTGTCCATTGTGAAACATGAACACCGCGCCGTAGACACCAGAACCAAATTAAAAGATCACTTGTCTCCCGTAGTAATTAACTCAGAGATTAGCTGGCATATATCGAGAAAGTCGTGCCCTTATTACGAACACTGAAGTAAACGACGACCCGGTCATGAAAATGAGGAGACAAGCATACACTGACCTCTGAACAAATCCTACCATGTCAGGGGTTCACTTGCCGAGGCAACCTCGAAGATAACATAATTGACTTTGACTAATACGTATATTTTGACTCAAGATCGGATGCACGCAATAGACGCAATAAACCATACAGCTACCAAAGTCTAACTAGGGCGCATTCTGCAAGTTACACAGGTAGCAAAAGAAGTGTTTAGGAGTGGTGAGTAAAGAAGTGCACAAAGCCGCACAAGCAGATCCTCTAAGCAGATATCTGATTCACCATATTCTAGCAACATACTGTATGTAACAGAGGTGCCGTGTGTGTTCTCTCTCTCCTCTTAGCTGTCTAGCTCATGCGGTAGTAAATTGATATAATACCGAAACCGCCTTCCTATAACGACTTTGAAGGATATAGCACTACGACCGAACTCTTAGCTTTTTTTAAAGGTGTACCTTCACGGTTTTACTGAAAAAGATCTCAGTGTACTGCATGTTCAACATATGTTGTACTGAAAATATGATCAAAATCCAGTTGTTTTAGCTATAAACTTTGGATAATATGAATAAATTTCAAGCCGCCTTATATTCTACTCTTTTCTAGACCTTATTTTAATTGTGGGTTAGTAGTAGTTTTGTTGTTTTGTACACCCAATGCAGAAATCCTGTGTCCGCCTCTGCATATCAAATCTGGGATTTGAATCTGTATGGGTTGATTCCACCATAAGGAACCTAACCACCTAACTACGCTCAGTTTGCAGCTCCTAATTTGTTTCTACCTCACGGTTTCCTGATTTCACTATAATGAGATCCGAAGAATCAATTGCATTGGCCCAATCTCACATCTACACATCCTGTATTTGGGGGATGTATATCTCTATCATGCACTTCTATTTTGTGCGGGCATTCTCTCACTATTCACCTCTCGGCTCCGCTCAGTTACATCTCAAGCAAATGCCACAGCATTGGAAGTTGACGGCAGTTCACGTCTGGCAGTCTTCTGTTCTTGTATGGCTAAAATAAATTAAGTTGCTAGAATTTAAGTATGAACGACTAGTAGGTTAGCCCTATGCACGTGATTTCTCTGTGCTCATAGAAGAACCAGTTGAAGACTGGATATTAATGAAATGACAAAATAAACCAGAAACTATGTCATTTTGGGGTCTTCTTAGAGATGAGTAATGTTTTATTCAGGGCAAACACAAGAGCTTTATTACAAGATGAGTGTAATTTATTTAGCAGTGTGAGCACAATTTTGTTTTACTAAACATCATATATGCACGCACTAATGTACATGTATATGTGAGCACTCACCCCCTATGAACATACGCGCGCACACCATCCTACTCCTATGACAACTTCTGAAAGAGACTGGACCCACTGATCTTCAGATTCAAAGTCACCATGCATGCTACTCAGGGTCTTGAAACTGGGTGGACATGTTTGGCCAGAAGGAACCTAATCAGCTAAGATACATTCATTTGCTTAGTATGAGCATAATTTATCCTATAGATTATGTATTGGATTTATTATCAGTTTTTATTCATATAAGAACAATGTATAATTAATAACCATTTACATTGTTATGGCACAGTTTCAATTTGATCCTTGCTATAATTATAGAGATAAAAAAACATATATGTGCCCTTTATGTGCACTTCCATGAAAGAATTCAGATCAGATCCTTCCTATATTGTTGTATTTCTTGTACAACAGTGGAGCCCTTTATTTATTACAGCATTGCATGGTACATACATAAAGCTAAAAATTAATAACGAAAGAGACAAAACAAAAAAGATGTGATGTGGTGGGCTCCATCTTCTTGACAGTTGAACATCTATGGGTTTGCATCACCATAACCAGATCCAGCACCATTACCACCACCACTCCCGCCATTTTGACCTGTACCTTTACCACCACCATTGCCATTAGCATTAGCATTGGCATAACCACTAGGCCCAGACCAGTAACGGGTGGCTTCACTAGAGCCTGAACCCATGCCACTACCGGAACCTTGGCCATTGGAGCCATAGTAGCCTCCAGCTTGTCCTCCTCCTCCACCCCCACCATTACCACCAGCACTAGAAGATCCACCATAGCCATCAGATGTTACTGGGCTATAGTAACTAGAGCCGGAGCGGAGCCAGATCCACCACCATATGCTGACCCACCATAATAACTACTTCCACCGCCTCCACCTCCGCCTCCAGCACTCGCATAAGCACCATTCGAGCCACTCTGGCCAGACCCAGCGCCGTTTCCAGACCCAGAGCCGGCACCATTCTCATATGCACCACCGCCACCACCTCCGGAGCCCGTTCCATTAGAACTAGAGTACCTAGAAACTCGGGCAGCATTGGATAATCCCATGCTAAGGAGGACAATGAAACCAAGGGCTACAAGTTTAGTGCCTGCCATTGTGTATTTGTGTGCTCCTAGTTGTGTATGATGAGATGAGGGGGGAACAAAAGCTTGCATGGGTATTTATAGTTATAAGGCCATGCACCGATGCAATAGATCTTAATTAGTAGTGCGTTGGTTGGTGTAGAGTTGACAACTTCCTTAGTAAATCAAGTGGAGAGATTAAATAATTAGCATGATAAGTTGAGAGATAAACTGGCTTTCTTATAGGTATTATGGTAATTGCCATGATATGAATTTTTCTCACTCGCTTTAGATTCCTCTCCAAGCGTCTCCAATAGAAATTCATCCTGCACGTGGGAGATTGTATTGATGTCCGGAACAATCAGTAAACCAGACTGGATGCACCTCGAAGTAATCGAGCTAATCACTCCACTCCCCAGCCTCAGTTGGAAGCTTCATCATTTTCACAACATTAATGGAGGCGCATTATTATTCCTTATCTAAAAATATCATATCACAGAATGGTAACGGCGGGAAGCTGCTTTTTTCTGTTCTCTAAAAATATCACAGCAATTCTCTGATTTTGTTCGAGGGCTACGGAAGCTTTGGACACACCAATTGCAGGCCCTTGTTCACACAAGGAACCTGAAACTATGAGTTATTATCTAGAAGCCCTAACACGAAACATGCATGTGTTACACATCATTTCAACCGGACGAACCTAGCAGCTGGGTATTCCCACGGATACCATGCTTTTATGCAAAAAAAAAAAAAAGTTTGCATATTGCAACGAATTGGCACGTCACCCTATGACATTTCAGAAACAAGAATGGATATTGGCAATCCTAGCAAGGTCATTGCTAAGAAACCCAAAATTAAATTGTATTTTTTCTTACTATTTTTAATAGTTTACTTAATTAGTTGAACGGTATCAAAATATATGTGCACTAGTTCATATCGTTGTCATCATTTTGTACAGGCATTTTTCCCTGATCGAAGGGAAATCCCCTAGGTTCACTGTCATTTCATTCACGGATAACAAGTTTTTGACTAGATCATCACGTCAGTAGGGCAAAGTTTATGATCCAGACAAGTATGTATTTCGCTGCAATGTTTGGTACTCCGAACAATATTTTGGGGCAGGCGAAAAACAAAAAATAACGAGGTCGTCAGCAACAACACTACGAGGTGATAATGATGGAACTGGGTTACGTTTAGTGTATCAATGTTGAGGCACGAGCAAACGCTGACTTAAAGAACAGCTTGACATTTGTAGAGACGACCTCGAATTCAATGGAACTTTGACGCTGAACTTCGTAGCATGTGGCGGCTAAAACCACGTATAGGACTGCATATTCCAGGTGTAGAGACATGGATACTCTTAAAAGAGTTTTACCACCCAAAATACTTTTTGGTAGTTTATATAGATATATAATAATTATTTTTTTATAATATTAAGTATACTGCATATTACAGGTGTAGAGACATGAATACTCTTGAAAAAATTTTACTATCCAAAATACTTATCAGTAGTTTTGATAGATTTATAACAATTATTTTTAATAATATTAAATACAATTTAGTAACCTAATAATAGAATGGATCTCTCTCCCCCACGTCGGCCCTCTCTTGGTCGACACAGGTGGAACCCTCAGTCGCACCGCCGCCGCCACCTCCGCCCACCATCTCTCAGCCTCGTAGCCGCTCGAACGCCTTGCCGCCAATGCAGGTGGGTGCAAGAATGGTGGCGGTGGGGTGGTTCCTTCCCAGGGGCGCTCCTACCCTCACCGCTGGCGATTACATGGCATAGGTGGTTTCCCCTTTGGATTCCGGCGGTGGATCTACAGTCATGATGGTCGGATTCGGTTGTAGACGGGCAGATCTGGTGGCTCCCTCGATGAAGGCATGGTGCACAAAGTGCGATGGCTGTGGCAGCTTCCTTGTGGGACTTTAGTGATGTGCGGTGGTGGCAGCTCCATTGTCGGGGCATGCAGGGTACCATGTGTGTTGGCATCGACAGACCCCACGGAGGGGGGAAGCAGCGTGCGATGCAGACCGGCATTGGAGGCCACCTAGAGAGGTCGTGGGCCTGGTGCACGGCGGCTTCAATCTCCACAGCGGAGGGCGTGGCGGCTCGACACGCATTGGCGGGGAGGTGTTGTCCTTGACAAGATTTGACGATGGCGGTCAGTGTGGTTGGTGGTCGTGGGCCTCGGCAGTGACTTCTAGTGGTTGAGCATGTTGATACTGCTCCTCGTGCTCGTTCGAATGTGAGTAGGATAGGAGATCGAAATGCATCGAGCGAAAGCTTTGCCCGACTTTGGTCGGCGCAGGCAATGTTGACACCTTTGGGTGCCGATTCCCTTGCTGAAGGCATTGTCGTAGTGATTTTTTGGCTCCTCATGGAGGCTCTCCGGGTGAAAACCCAAACCTTGGTCGGTTGGGCCATGTCATCCTGGAGGCCTCTTATCTCGGTCAATTGGTTGTAGGTTCATTTGGCATTTGGTGGTGCTTATCATCATTGTGTTTGGACTTTCTACTTCCTAGTTTGAGGTCTGATTTGTATGTCTTAGGTGGTGGTCCGTGCTGGTCTCTTGTGCTTCTGTCTTCTTCTATCTTAATGTCAAACGTGCAAAGCAAAAATTTAGTAACCTAAATAATCTCTGATGTTACCTAATCCGCTGAATATTTCTCATGCGTAACTTGAAGGTGATGTGCGCCAAGTGATTCTTTTGAAGCACATCACAGGCCCACCTGCTGTAAATTTCTTCTCCTTTGATACAGCAAAACATAAGCACAGAAGCCATTGCTGGCTGCATCGAGCTTGCATGTCTCCTCGTGGAAGCAGCGTCTGGATGTGGGAAATAACAAAATGGGCTCTGGATTTAGTGAGGGGCGAGTTCTAGTCCCGGACTTGGTCGATCATCACCAGATAGTTGGTTTAGCACAAAGCGAAAGTGACGAACAGAATTGACCTCAGTGATTAGTTTTCTCGGTATACAGTTCATTGTCCGATTAGGCCCCAACATCGACGGCCTAAGGAAAAGGGGATGGAGGGCTACATAGACGCTGGTGGCATTGGCGGCGCCAGTCCGGGAGAAATGTTTTTTTCTATATTTTCTAGCCTTCATTCTAGTGAAAGCTTTCCGTCGATGTGAGCTATTTTATATTTTAGTTTTTTGTTTGTAAAATTATCTGTATAACAATTATAAAGTATTAAATTTATATCTGATGACTCAATGAATTGATTAAAAGTAACAACACATCTTTTATTCTCCTGAAAATTAACAAGAACCATTTTCTGATAGCGGCTGGAGATGAAATGATTCACTAGATGCCTCACGGTGGCCTTTTTTTATGGGCCCACATAGAAAGCTGGACCGGCCTAATAACGGTCTTTTGCAGTATAAAATGCAAATTACTAAATTAATTGTGTAATTACAAATCTATTCTTAAACTACTGGTTAGTAGTTTTTCTACTCGCCAATAGTTTGATGAGTAAAAACTTCTCTCTACCAAGTCTCGAGCCTCCGAATCTTACCCTAGCACATGTGGCGATGGGTCAAGCCCCATTTATAGTAGCGGAAAAGGCTATCGTTACTACGTCTTCGTAGCTAAAAACAGGGTTTTGTAGCAGCGGTCCGACTAAACAATGTGAGTCTCCTCTACAAATTAACTAAGTAGCGGTGGTTCGCATTGTCAACCTCCGCTACTGAATTTATCTATAGTGACGGGTTACAATGTCATCCGCCACTTTTTCTATTTTAATAGAAATGATTTATTTCAGCTGACATCCTGCACACATACACAAAGATCACAACATACTCAATTCCATATCCATAAAATAGTCAGAGCAAACAACACAATGTACATAGTTTCATATCACTTAAATAGTCATAAAGTTTCAATGGAATGTCTCACACAAAGTCTAACTCATAATTGTTCATTTTTTCATCTCTCATAGGCTTGTATGGTCGTTTCGACCCCCCCCCCCTCCACCCACAAAGGGTTGTATGCTTTGTTCCTTAGATTCCTTCTTTATAAAAAAACTTACCTAACGGACTGATCACCAGTCTAAGAAACTGACACAAGTGAGCCACAATTCGATGCATTGAATTCGTGCTCAAATGTGTTTTCTCTTGAGAAACGATCCTCTTTCTAACCTTCTCCCATTTATTTTTCATTGCAGGCCATTCTTTTGCTTTCTGTAGATAGCATTATGGAGAATTAATAATAGAAAATTATTGAATTATTAACAAGAATGTAAATTAATGATAAACAAAATCAACATACTCTTCATTAGATCTCAATGAGTGTTTCCAAATATTTTGAATGGCTACTCACAAAACAACACGTATAATAGCCACAATGTACACTACCTGGTGCTTGTTTATAGCACTATGAAATAGATAAAATAAGTTAGATTATAGGTAATAGTATAGAATAATGATTTATAGTCGCAATATAAATGTCTTACCCAAAATTTATGATAGAAGCACATAACCTTTTTTCGTGTAGGGTTATGTGTTCCCCCGTCTATGCATTTAACAATAGAGTTAACAAGTGATCCATCCATAATAAAAATGCATGACCAAAATGAAATCCATGACGTAATGTAAAAGCAATGCAAGTGAATATTTTGGTCTTCATGCAACTAATCAAAACACATGATAATATGAATACTCTTGGAACATCCAAGGATAAAAATAAGGAAACAAAGGGTATGCAAACATACTTTTGGATGGATTCGACGACAAATGTGGATGATGAAATGACCAATAATTTTCATGATTGGGCGCATACCTTAGTTTTGTTTTCACTTTCTTCTCCATTGGCTATTTTGCACCCTTCACTTGAGTATGATCCTTGCTATGAATTTGCACACTCCTTTGGGAACCCATGCCATGTTCTTCTCCTTCAACTTCTCAGCAGTAAGTTTTTGCAATTTTCTGATTTGCCAATTTGATAAACCAAGTGAACCTCTCGGTTTTACTTCTCTCTTGGACATTAGCAATTCTACCTTGATTTCGGGCACCTCCAACTTCTTTGGTTCAGATTTGACATCTAGTGAATCAACAAATTGCTGCTTCACCTCTTTGACAATATTAGCCAAAGTATTTATCAACTTTTCATTATTTGAGGACAGATCTGAACTTTTATCTATACGCCCATCTCTCTTGACACAATAAACTTGATTGACTACCTTTTTCTTCTCTTGAACACTAGATCGATTCTTTTGATTAAAACGGTCTTTTACATGCAACCCTTCATGGATTGGCCTCCTTCAACCTCCATTTTGAAAATAAAGAGGTGCAGAATATGTTGGAAGTTGTACCCATGGACCATGCCATCCCCATGATGAAAAAGGATGAAAAACTATAGGAGGTGGTCCGTATGATATTGGTGCATCAATCGGGATAAATGAAGAATATGGCATTGCAGTATGGAACTCCTTCCTTTGCCGATTCCAATCTTCAAATTTGTAATTTGGAGGTGATCTTGATTGTTTAATGTTGTTTGGCCGATAAGCACTTTTTGCATCTCTTATTTTCACATATTTAGCCAGAAGCTCCTTAAAAGTGACCTTCAGCTTTTCATGCTTGACTCCAACCTTTACCTCCTTTAGTCCAATAGTTATCAGCCTCCAAATTTCCAGATTTCAATATCTTCTGTTTCTGAACCCTGCCAAAACAGGAGGGTCCGGTTTTGCAAACCGGATGGACCAGTTTTTCCAGACTCACTTTTAATGGCTGATTTGAAGTCAATCGGTCATGTACAAGACATGAAACATTTTGTTGCCCCCTAGTGCTTGATGTATCTTCTAAAATCTTTATAGAATTACTACTACTAGGAGAATCAACTTTTATCTCATGGGTAATAATCTTTTCTTCACTTGAGGGCTTTAGGTATTCTTCTCCAACAACCAACCTTCAATTTTGGATGAATCGATTTGTGACAACCGATTTAGAAGATTTTTGTCATCAAGACCAATTGAAGTCTTCTGATTGTTCTCATTTACTCCTCTAAATTTCAATCATCCTTTGTCAATGGCCAATTGAACTGTTTGTTATAACATATTGCACTTGTTAGTATTATGATCAAAAGAATTATGCCCCTTGCAATATATTTGCTTTTCTGAATCCTGAGTAGATGACATGACTTTGTGATCTAATAGCCTACTAAAATTGTTCTCTAATAAACTATCGAATAAATCATCACACAAAGTCAAGTCAAAAGTATACTTAATTTTCTTCAGCCAATTCTTTTGTGGTGACGGCTTTAAAGAAAAGCAAACAAATGGTTCAGATTTCTCATCAATCCATTCAGCTATACATTTTCTTGTGTTATCTTTTCTAGATGCTTTAAAATTGACAAATATTCCAGCATCAGTTTCTACAATATCACCCAACACCTTGGGATCCAAAAGTAGAGTTTTAGATTTTCCTAGACAAAACTGGAACCTTTGTTTCGCAAACCGGACCATCTGATTTTTACAGTTTTGCCAAAGTTGGGTTTAAAAGTCCCAAGTCAAAACCAATCACAAGTAAACCATGTAGAAAAGTAGTTTGACAATAATGATGAGGAAGTTTTGAATGTCAAAGCATTACTACCATCAGCCTTTTTAATTTTTACAATACATTGACTGACATTTTTTGAAACACTATATTGTTATTAGTCATGTTACCATCCTCAATCGATCTCATAAGACTACTCATGATAGTATTATCAACAGGCATATTAATAGTAAATGCATGATTGGATTGGGAAAAAGGTAAAATACTAATAGAGTGTACCTTCTTCAGTATTTTGGAGATGTGTGACATCTTAATTGTAGAAACTAGAGTTTCTGGTTTGAATCCAGAATATCCAGGCCTTTCCAAATCCTTGGATTCCAATGTCGTATCATGTCCTTCTTGAATCCTCTCTTGGTCCTGTAGAAACTTTTTACTAACCGAACCTTGTTATGCTATAGGTTGGTTCATATCATCAATAGCATATTCACTAGATAAGAACACAACCTCTTTAGGGAAATCAAGCATGGTTGTCTTTTTATATTTAACATGTTTTTACATGACTAAGTTTGTTTCCTCTACCTCATTAGTAAGCGACAATTCTGAGCTAACTGGCTTTTGAGAAAACAATTCTACAAATCGTTGGACCCAATCTTTACTAATAAAATCATTAGATTCTTTTATAGCCACTGCCATAATGATCTTGTGTAGTATGTAAAGTACATGATATAGTAGTATGTGTACTTGCTGAAATTCCATTTATTCGACTATGATTTTCAGCAACATATGGAGGCGAATCAGTGGGCAAAGTATATTGCTACAGTAACATATGGATATGTATGTATGCTTGTTGAATTTTTATTAATTTGGTTATAATTATTACTAACATGAGAAACTGAATTATGAGAATTAAGAGTGGCATATGATGCTTCATAACTATTTGCTGAACTCACCATGTTAGTTTGGCCTTGATTATAATTAATCGGCATATGAACATGGTTTGGTGCTGATATATGAGGATATGTGAATATATGTTGCATGTTACTAATTGCATTATAAGTCAAAGCATGCATATTATTTGACATAGAATTCTGCAAATATGTATCGGATCCATAATTATTATATCTAAAACCACTATACGAATAATTACTAACCATTGCAGCATGCTCATAAGTAGGTCTAGCAACATCAACATGAGAATTCATAGTGGTTGCAAAATAATTATTAGCAACAGGTAATGTATTTTCAATTTATACCTTGGGATCATTGTAGTAATATTGTTGTGAAGTGTATGGATAGCCCGCCATGTGAATGCTTCTATTCTGATATTGCAGCAGCAAAGCAACTTTGATTTCTCCTTTTCTTTGAAACTTTTATCAATCAACAATGAAGCTCTTGATTCCTAAATTGCAATACCTGCCCGACAAGGAGAAAACAATAGGGACAATAGAATCGGCTTGTAGGATCAGATTCAATGGTGATGGCAAATCCTAAGAATAGATCAGTTAGAGAATTAGCTAGGGTAGAAAAATTTGGTTATTTAAATAACCTGAATATTCTTTTCCGAGTGGAGTCGCCAAAAGGTGTGTCAACGCTAAAACACGCCGTTAAACATGAGCTCTCTCAAGTGCAACCCTCAGACCTGTGTTCTGTTGCTGAGTCTATGGAAACCAGATGCTTCGGTTTGGAAAACCAGAGGGTCTGGTTTTGTCGGGTACGATGGAAAAGAGGGTAACTATCACCGTTACATGTTGAAGGATGGCTAGGTTTACAACCAAACCAACAAAGAGGTAAATGATGCCTTACGTGACGAAGAACTAGTTTAGAAGCAAACTAGCAAAGACCATCGAAGCTCTCACCCGAAAGGGACCCCGTCAGGACATGGCCCTGGGCGTCATCGGTATGTCCTAGAAGCCTAGGACGTCATCGTTGTTTGTAGAGATCAGAAGATGAATAGCATGAGAGGTTGGAAAAGAAGGGTAAATGAAAAAAGTAATGTAAATTTGATAGATTCGATTGGGATTGTTGCCTCAATCGGCCATGGCCCTTTGTATATAAAGGGTGGGGAAGTCTACCCCTGTGGGAGGTGTAATACACAAGGAAAACCCCAAAGAAACCGACCTAAAATGGATTAGGACTCTGATCTCGGACAGTTAAATCTGGACTATCCGGTTTATGAAAACGGAACCTCCGGTTTACCTAGCAAAACTATCAAAACCAGACCCTCCGGTTTACAAAAGCGGAATGTCCAATTTTGCAGCTTGGGAGTACTTTGCAAAAAGCATAACTTTTTCATCTGGAGTCCAAATTAAGCATTCCTTATATCCATTTCGATTGTCTTGACGAGGGCTTCATCATGAAAAGTTCAAATATGCATTTTGATGATTCTTTACTTCTTAGGTGAAAATTAGCCAAATTGCACCTAAAATACTTCCATAACCTACAAAACATGTCTAAACACCAAACTTGTGGAATAAATGATGTTAGCCTCAGTTTACATAATTTTGACCATACTTGGTCTATGAAAACTGGACTATTGGGTTTGGAAAACCGAAACCTCCGTTTTTTCTAGAATGTCAATTTTGGTTGTCAACAATACCCTCTACCTTATTTGCACAGCACCCACAGCGCTTGTGTTTGTTTCTATTCGTTACTGGGGCGAGGGGGGGGGGCACCTCTTTTAATTGCTCCAGAGGGGCCACATTGGTTGCGTCCTCAGTTGTGAACAATCGTCGTACACTTCGTCGAGCAGCCGAAGTTATAACAAATAGAATTTAGCTGAATAAATGGAAAAGACAATAATCCAAATATTTGGAAATGTATCTCTAACATTATACCTGCTCTTCAGGCATGTAATCTTGTCTGGGCTCCCTACTTGACGTTCCCGACGTGGCTGAGGAAACGGATCATTTGGTTCTTCCCAATGCCCACTTGATTCGGAACCATTAGAAGATGATCCCCCAAATCCAGATGCAGGTTTATACTGGATGAGGGCGTCTTTCGGATCCTGTGATGGCATCTTCTTCCCCATTTCTACTTCGAATAATTGGTCATTAATAGTAACTTGTGCTAACTACTAGTTACACTAGAAAGCATGATTATGAAACAAATGATTATATAATGCAAGTAATAGTAACACTAACCATAACACTAACAACGAAAAAGGATCCAGTGTCTAAATTGATTTAGGTACCACGAATAAGGAGCTAAATTCATTGAATCACAATGGCAAAGTGTTGCCATAATGCACCAAATGAAGCTGCAGAGAAATCAACAAAAGCATGGGCATTTCAATGGCCAATCGAACCACAGACCACCAAATCGAACAAGAAACCGAGCAGGGCGGTTCAGTTCTTGGCTGCTCACTAGTGGCCGGAAATCACCCGAGATGGATCATGTAGCAAGCAGCATGCCAGGAAAAAAAAAACTTTGCTACTGTTCATTCATGAACCTAATAGAAGACATACATTACACTAAATTAAACTAACACTAAATTACACTAACCCTAACACTAAGTTAAACTAACACTAAATTTAACTAACACTAAATTACACTAACACTAAATTACACTAACCCTAAAACTAAATTAAACTAACACTGAATTACACTAACACTAAATTTTAAATTTGTCCTAAGACAAATGTTTTGAAGTTTGACTTCAAATAAGTTCTTATATATGTATTAAGTTTGGAAATGTGAAATAGTACGAGTATATTCGTCATGAAATATGATTTCATAAAAGTATCTTCTAATTAATTATATTTTATAGCAAAATTAAGTAGTCAAAGCTGCATTTTGAATACCATATCAATGTCTAAAAGGACTTGTTCTTTTAGTACGGAGGAGTATTGTGTGACTTGAACAACACCAGCGGCACGATAACCAAAAGATAACCACCAGATCATCCATACATTGATGTAGGGATTAGTTATGATTAGCGGTCTAGCACCAGTGAGGTAAACGGCGACTGGATTATCAGTTTTATTTGCATAGTTGACAATCAAGACAAGCATCCACTGACTAAGGAACAATTCTGCTCAGTTGTCAATGGGCATTGCAGTGGCGACCTCGAGTTTCTCATAATTGACACTGACAAATATGTGCGCGTAGCCTTAAGAATTAGATGCATGCGGCCATTGGGCTTAGCGGGATATGTATTAAGGTAGATGCATGTGCTACAGCTACAGTGCATCAAGTTGTATTTATAGCACAAAAAAGTTCAAGATCGTATCCAGTTGCAGATGTAAACGAGTGCACAAATGCATGTTTGGATCCTCGATCGAATTCACCGTTGACCGATGACATGTAACAAAGAAAAATGTCTCCTGGTCACGTTCCTTAGCTGCCCACTAGTTATTACGGTGTAATTAAAGTGATGGAATGCTTAGAGTATTCTCATCTTGTTTAATTCTAATAAGAACTATTTTATCTAGTGGCGCTTGGGGTCCAATTCTGATAAATATATACAATGCTACTTCGCTTACATTTCTCTCAGATGTATGTATAAAGGGTTAGTTAAATTGAAATTATTCCTGATAGGTGATAACTATGTTTCAACTTTGCACCCTAGAAACATATATAATAATCCTTTTTTTCGTAGCTAGCAGGCGTTTTACCTGGAGTCGTTTTGGAGAGACTACATAACGACACTTTAAATGTTTTTTTAGAACATAAAGCATTTTGTAAATTACAGCTGCCTATTGACAAGTACAAAAATCAGATATCGTGTGCTAATTGGACTGTTACGGACAACTCTGGATGGCTTGCATGTTCAGATGACTATACTATATCCATTGTGAAACATGAACACCCCGCGGTAGACACCAGAACCGAAAGATCACTTGTCTCCCATAGTAATTAAAGCGAAGATTAGCTTTGACAGATCGACAAAGTCGTAACCCTTACGAACACTGAAGTAACAACAACCCGGTCATGAAAATGAGGACACAAGTATACACTGACCTCTGAAAAAATTCCACCATATGTCGGGGGTTGACATTGCCGAGGCGACCTCGAAGATAACATAATTGACTTTGACAAATATGTATATTTAAACTCAAAATCAGATGCACGCGGTAGTCGCGATAAGCCAGACAGCTACCAAAGTCTAACTAGTGCGTATTCTGCAAGTTGCACAGGTAGCAAAAGAAGCGTGTTAGGAGTAGTAAGTAAAGAAGTGCACAAAGCCGCACAAGCAGATCCTCCTATCAGATATCTGATTTACCATACTCTAGCAACATATGTAACGGAGGTGCCGTGTGCGTTCTCTATCTCTTCTTAGCTGTCTGGCCCATGTCGTAGTCATAAAGTGATATAATGCCCAAACCGCCTTCCAATATCGACTTTCAAGGATAGTAACACTGCGACCGAGCTATTAGCTTCTTTTTTTAAAAAAACACACAGTTCAAACACAAACACCATCATACACACACGAGTACTGACCCTATGAACATACACATGCACACCTTATCTGTATGAGCGTCCACAAAAGACTGAGCTGGTTGTGTCTTGAGATTCACAAAATCATCACAGGCATATCGCTGACGTTGATGGAGACGTCACATACTACTAAAAGAATAATTACAGGCAGATTTGAACCTGTGTGGGTTTGTTCCACTACAAAAAACCTAGCCACCTAAGCTACGTTCTGTTTGCGCAGCTCCTAATTTCTTTCACACCCTACGGTTTCTTGATATCACTATAATGGCATCCGAAGAATCAATTGCATTGGCCCATTCTCGCATCTATACATCCTGTATTTTGGGGATGTATGTATCTCTAGCATGCCCTTCTATTTCGTTCGGACATTCTCTCACTATTCCTCCTCTCGCCTCCGCTCAATTGCATCTCTAGCCGATAGCACAGCATTGGAAGTTGACGGCGGCAATTCACATCTGGCCGACTTAAGTTCTTGGATGGCTAATATAAATTAAGTTGCTAGAATTTAAGTATGAACAACTAGTAGGTCAACCCAATGCACATGATTTCTCTTTGCTGATAGAAGAACCAATCGAAGACAGGATATTAATCAAATGGCAAAATAAACCAGAAACTATGTCATTTCGGGGTCTTCTTAGAGATGAGTAATGTTTTATTGAGGGCAAACACAAGAGCTTTGTTACAAGATGAGTAATTTATCTAGCAGTGTGAGCATAATTTTGTTTTACTAAGCATAATATAGACATAAACACTAATGTATGTGCATATGAGCACTCAGTTCCTATGAACATGCACGCGCCCACGCCGTTGGCTGATCTTGATATTCAAAGTCACCAGGCATGCTAATTGGGGACTTGAAACTGGTTGAACATGTTTGACGAGAAATGAAGGAACCTAATCAGCTAAGATACATTCATTTTCTTAGTGTGAGCATAATTTATCCTGTAGATTATGTATTGGATTTATTATCAGTTTTTATTCCTATAGAAACAATATAATAACCATTTACATAGTTGTTAAGGCACTGAATGCAAATGCCTAGTTTCATTAGCGAATTTACGGTTCAATTTGATCCTTGCTACAGTCATAGAGATAAAAAAACACATGCCGTTTATGAACACTTCCATGAAAGATTTCAGATCATTCTTATATTATTGCATTTCTTGTACAACAGTGAAGCCCTTTATTTATTACATCATTGCATGGTACATTCATAAAGCTAAAATTTAATAAGGAAAGAGACAAAAAAAACTGCAATGTGGTGGGCTCCATCTTCTTGACAGTTGAACATCTATGGGTTTGCATCACCATAACCAGATCCAGCGCCATTGCCACCACCACTCCCGCCATTTTGACGTGTACCTTTACCACCACCATTGCCATTAGCATTAGCATTGGCATAACCACTAGGCCCAGACCAGTAATGGGTGGCTTCACTAGAGCCTGAACCCATGCCACTACCGGAACCTTGGCCATTGGAGCTATAGTAGCCTCCAGCTTGTCCTCCTCCTCCACCCCCACCGTTACCACCAGCACTAGAAGATCCACCATAGCCATCAGATGTTACTGGGCTATAGTAACTAGAGCCGGAGCCGGAGCCAGATCCGCCACCATATGCTGACCCACCATAATAACTACTTCCACCGCCTCCACCTCCGCCTCCAGCACTCGCATAAGCACCATTCGAGCCACTCTGGCTAGACCCAGCACCGTTTCCAGACCCAGACCCGGGACCATTCTCATATGCACCACCGCCACCACCTCTGGAGCCCGTTCCACTAGAACTAGAGTACCTAGAAACTCGGGCAGCATTGGATAATCCCATGCTAAGGAGGACAATGAAACCAAGGGCTACAAGTTTAGTGCCTGCCATTGTGTATTTGTGTGATCTTAGTTGTGTATGATGAGACGAGGGGGGAACAAAAGCTTGCATGGGTATTTATAGTTACAAGGCCATGCACCGATGCAATAGATCTTAATTAGTAGCGCGTTGGTTGGTGTAGAGTTGACAACTTCCTTAGTAAATCAAGTGGAGAGATTAAATAATTAGCATGATAAGTAGAGAGATAAACTGGCTTTCTTATAGGTATTATGGTAATTGCGATGATATTAATTTTTCTCACTCGCTTTAGATTCCTCTCCAAGCGTCTCCAATAGAAATTCATCCTGCGCGTGGGAGATTGTATTGATGTCCGGAACAATCAGTAAACCAGACTGGATGCACCTCGAAGTAATCGAGCTAGCCACTCCACTCCCCAGCCTCAGTTGGAGCTTCATCATTTTCACAATATAAAATGGAGGCGCATTATTATTCCTTATCTAAAAATGTCATATCACAGAATGGTAACGGCGGGAAGCTGCTTTTTTCTGTTTTCTAAAATATCACAGCAATTCTCTGATTTTGTTCGAGGGCTACGGAAGCTTTGGACACACCAATTGCAGGCCCTTGTCCACACAAGGAACCTGAAACTATGAGTTATTATCTAGAAGCCCTAACACGAAACATGCATGTGTTACACATCATTTCAACCCGGACGAACCTAGCAGCTGGGTATTCCCACGGATACCATGCTTTTATGCAAAAAAAAAAAAGTTTGCATATTGCAACGAATTGGCACGTCACCCTATGACATTTCAGAAACAAGAATGGATATTGGCAATCCTAGCAAGGTCATTGCTAAGAAACCCAAAATTAAATTGTATTTTTTCTTACTATTTTTAATAGTTTACTTAATTAGTTGAACGGTATCAAATATATGTGCACTAGTTCATATCGAGGCAAAGTTTATGATCCAGACAAGTATTATTCGCTGCAATATTGGTACTCCGAACAATATTTTGGGGCAGGCAAAAAAAAAAATAAAGAGGTCGTCAGCTACAACACTACGAGGTGATAATGATGGAACTGGGTTACGTTTAGTGTATGAATGTTGAGGCACGAGCAAACGCTAACTTAAAGAACAGCTTGACATTTGTAGAGACGACCTCGAATTCAATGAAACTTTGACACTGGACTTCGTAGCATGTGGCGGTTAAAACTACGTATAGGACTGCATATTACAGGTGAAGAGACATGAATACTCTTGAAAAAAAATTACTATATAAAATACTTATCAGTAGTTTTGATAGATTTATAACAATTATTTTTAATAATATTAAATACAATTTAGTAACCTAATAATAGAATGGAGCCCTCCCACGTCGGTCCGCTCGTGTCGCCCTCAATCGCACCGCCGCCGCCACCTCCCCCCCCCCCCCCCCCCAACCATCTCTCGGCCTCTCAGCCGCTCGAACGCCTCGACGCCAATGAGGGGGGCGCAAGGACGGTAGCAGTGGGGTGGTTCCTTCCCAGGGGCGCTCCTACCCTCGCCGTAGGCGATTACATGGCATGGGCGGTGTCCCCGTTGGATTCCGGCGGTGGATCTACAGTCATGATGGTCAGATTCAGTCATAGACGGGCAGATCTGGTGGCTCCCTCGATTAAGGCGCGGTGAGCAGAGTGCGATGGCTGCGGCGGCTTCCTTGCATGCGACACAGACCGGCATTGGAGGCCACCTAGAGAGGTCGTGGCCCTAGTGCAGGGTGGCTTCAGTCTCCTCAGCGGAGGGCGCGACGGCTCGGCACGCATTGGCGGGGAGGTGTTGTCCTCGACACGATTTGACAATGGCGGTCGATGTGGTTGGTGGTCGTGGGCCTCGGCAGTGACTTCTTGTTGTTGAGCATGTTGATACTGCTCCTCGTGTTTGTACGAGTGTCTGTAGGATAGGAGATCCAAATGCACCCGCGAAAGCTTTACCCAACTTTGGTCGGCGCCAGCAAGGATACATCTTTGGGTGTCGATTCCCTTATTGAAGGCATTGTCGTGGTGATTTTTGGGCTCCTCATGGAGGTTCTCCGGGTGAAAACCCAAACCTTGGTTAGTTCGACGATGTCGTCCTGAAGGCCTCTGATCTCAGTCGATTGGTTCTAGGCTCGTTTGGTGGTGTTTATCGTCATCGTGTTAGGACTTTGTACTTCCTAGTTTGAGGTTCTGGTTTGTATGTCTTAGGTCGTGGTCCGTGCTGGCCTCTTGTTCTTCTGTCTTGTGGTTGTGTCGTATCAAATTCTTCTTATTCTATTTTAATGACAAGCGTGCAATGTAAAAATTTAGTAACCTAAATCATCTCTGATGTTAATTAATCGACTGAAAAAATTGTTCATTATTTCTCATGCGTAACTTGAAGGTGATGTGCACCAAGTGATTCTTTTGAAGCACATCACAGGCCCACCAGTAAATTTCTTCTCCTTTGATACAGCAAAGCATATAGTTTGAGGTCCTGGTTTGTATGTCTTAGGTCGTGGTCCGTGCTGGTCTCTTGTGCTTCGGTCTTGTAGTCGTGTCATATCAAATTCTTCTTCTATCTTAATGGCAAACGTGCAATGCAAAAGTTTAGTAACCTAAATAATCTCTGATGTGAGTTATTTTATATTTTGCCTTTTCTTTTGTAAAATTAGATGTATAACAATTGTAAATTATTGAATTCATATTCGATGACACAACATCCAGTCTCCTGAAAATTAGCAAGAACCATTTTCTGATAGGGAACGGCGGCTGGAAATGAAATGATTCACTAGATGCCTCGTGGTGGCCTTTTTTATTGGCCCACATAGAAAGTTGGACTGGCCTAATAACTGTCTTTTGCAATGCAAATTACTAAATTAATTGTGCAATTACAAATCTACTCTTAAACTAGGGGTTAGTAGTTTTTCAAAACTACTCGCCAACATTTTGATCAATAAAACTTCTCTACCATGTCTCGAGCCTCCGAATCTTATCCTAGAATGAATGCAAGATCCTTTAGTGTCACTACGGGAAAACATCAAACTGCCTGAGTGTCTGAAGCACTTGACAAAGGCAATAAAACACTCAGCAAAGGATTTATCAAGTGCAACACTCGACAAAGAGCACTCGTCAAAAAAGTGTCGGCAAAGCGTTCTTTGCCGAGTATTTTTTGTTGGGCACTCGGAAAAGGCTTTTCATTCGAAACGACAAGGAAAAATTCTGATGCGTTTAGCTCATCCACTAGGTAACAGACACAAATAGATGACAGTTCAAAAAAACTCAAATAGATGATGGTGATGCGTAATCAAAATGGGGTCTCATGATGGTGAATGGGGATTTGTTACTCGTGACTCTGACGGTGTTGTTGTTCCAGCCGGGCGAGGTGGTCTGAACTTCTTTTAAGATGCCTTCCGCCAGGCTGAAACAATTGCTTGCCTACAAGGTGTACAGGCTGCGATTGAGATCTAGGAGTGCAACGTTATCATCGAGACGGATGCAGTCGTAGTGAAGCAGGTGATCACATTGGACGAGCCAGTTTTAACCTTGAGTGTGATTTAGTAATGGAGATTAAAGAGCTACGTAGACTGAATTTAATTTCATTCAAAGTGTGTTCTGTTCCTAGGTCATGTAATAGAGTAGAACGAGCTTGCAAGGCTGGAATGTGAGTGTGAGCCAACAATCGTGTGATGGATAAGAGCATCTCCAGTGAAGCATGTAAATTTAGACTCCTAAATCCTAATTTGGAAATCGGTCTGCAAAATTTGGAAAGCCAAAATGATACCCAACTCTACTGGAGCATGCATCCAAGGCCTCTAAGGGACCCACCAGTCAGCCACAATTTTTTTTCCCATTCTTCTTCATTTCATCGACACACTGCCGCACCTGTCACCCTACTCCCCGCTGACGCTGTCTCGCGGCCTCCCTTCCCACCCCTGACGCTGCCCAAGCCCGAACCCATGGCTTGCACTCAGCCAGTGGTGGCGAGGCTGGCGTCCTGCCCCCTACACCACCGCCCCTGGCATCCCGTACCTGCTTTCGTGCCTGCGCCCACCCTCGAGCTTGGAGGAGCAGATCTTGGCCCAGCGCTGCTTCGACGCCCCGCCCGTGGCTGTGCTTAGGACCGGCCGCTCCTCCGGTGCTCTTTTCCAAGATCCTAAATCATCACCATCGTCTTTGTGCTCTACTTCATGGACTTCTCCTCCACCCTCCACCAGCCCTCCCTCCACTGCCCACTTCGGCACTGAAAGCGTAATAGTATTGGGACAATTACTCAATGTATTGATCAACGAGGAGACTAATACATATAGGCGAGCCGGCAGTCCATATCTCAACCAATTATAGAGTCAAGACTCGGTTGAGATAGACTCGGAGGCAAGGCCATCGTGAGTACTATCCAAAACAGAATCGTGCAGCCAGGAGACTTGCCATGCACGGTTACAAGTAAAGTTGGAAAATAGCCTAGCTAATTATAGAGGGCTAACATCTGTCTAACCCCCCCCCCCCCCCTCCCAGTCGGAGCGTTACTAGCCACAAGATAGAACGTTCAGACTGGACCTAAAGTCAGTAAAGACAGAAGATGGGAGACCTTTGGTGAAGACATCCACATACTGAGATGAAGTGGGGATATGCAACACATGAACAACACCAGCCGCCACATGTTCCCGAACAAAGTGAAGATCAATCTCAATATGCTTGGTGCGCTGATGTTGCACCGGGTTCGTCGAGAGATACACAACACTGCCATTGTCATAAAAAACCAGTGTGGCACGCTATAGAGGAATATGCAGCTCAAGTAGAAGCTATCGAAGCCAGGTCGTCTCAGTAACAGCATTAGCAACAGCACAGTACTTAGCTTCGGCGCTAGAGCGTGAAACGGTAGGCTGCCTCTTGGATGAGCAAGACACCAGACTATCGCCTGGAAAAACACCAGATCCCGAGGTGGAACGTGGAGTATCAGGGCATACGGCCCAGCATCCGAGTAAGCAACCATGGTGGACAAATCTATGCGACGAAGGTGAAGACCAAAATCTAACGTACCCTAAATGTAGCGCAGGATACGCTTGATCAGCGCATAATGGGGTTCTCGAGGGTCATGCATATGAAGGCACACCTGCTGAACTGCATAAGCAATGTCGAGGCGAGTGAAGGTGAGATACTGTAGAGCGCCAGCAAAACCACAGTAATGTGATGGGTCCAGGGCCAGAGCTTAGATTTTGGGGGCCTAGGGCCAACATAAATATGAATCCCTTTGTATATAAATATTTTCTTTTACTTTCATTTTATACATATAAATTTTTATTTGTAAAAATTAATATTACATTAAAATGTTGTCACAAATTATTTGTACATTACGTTTAAAGCTTTTTCTCACATTTCTTGTTACAAATTTATTCATACCTCTGTTTTGTGATTCTACAAAGTCATCTTGTTGCTATCTATTTTATTTTTTTTCATCAGCTGATAGGTATTTTCTAGTTGATAGGACCTTGTTGTAATTAAAAAAATTGATTAAATTCAGTTAACCGATCTTAATCATACAACCATGTTGCTAGGCTATTAAGAAATTAAGACCCTACAACCATGTCGCTAGGCCATTGAGAAATTAGGCAGAGGTCATCCATATATGTATATGTAACCTTCAACGGATGCAGGGCTCGACAATTGGTGACGCGACAATGATATAACAACTCGTGTGGTTATGTTGCAATGCGAGCAATGAGGATCTGCATTGCAAGTCTATGTCAAGTCGATGACATTAAATGACACGTTTTCTCTACGCATATCATAGAGGCGGTGGTGAAGGGTAATCGAAACTTCAGAAGTTGGCAACTACAAACTCGTGTGGACTTGGTTTTGTCGCCTTAAGGCTTTGATTAATGTTGCGGACTGGGAATAAGATTTGAGCATAATCTGCTATAGTAGATAGCCTGCTATTGTATACATATATACATGGAAAGGGGCCCCTAGGATTTGGGGGCCCAGGGCCGGCGCTCCACTTGCCTCCCTCCAAATCCGGCCCCGGATGGGTCAGAGACAGGTTGGCCATCCTGACCGGAGAGCTTAGGTTGGCCATCCTGACCGGAGAGCTTAGCACTGACATCAACTGGTGTGGAGCAAGGCTTACAATCAGACATCCCAGCTCGATCAAGAATCTCAAGTGCAAACTATCACTAAGAGAGGTGAAATATACCATCCTGACGGGTGACAGAGAGCCCTAGAAAATGATGAAGAGGGCCAAGATCCTTCATCGAGAATTCCTGCTGAAGAGTTGTAATAATCCGGCGAAGAAGGTGCTCACAGGATGCCGTCAACATAATATCGTCCACATAGAGAAGCAGATACACAGTCTCGGACCCGTGTTGCTAGATGAATAAAGAAGAGTCAGACTTGGCACTCAGAAAACCCAGTGAGAGAATATGAGTAGCAAAACGACTATACCAAGCCCGGGGAGCTTGCTTCAATCCGTAGAGACTCTTGTTGAGGCTTCCCACTGGACGAGAGGTGTCAACAAATCCAGAGGGTTGAGTGCAGTAAACAGTCTCATCTAGAGTACCATGGAGGAAGGCGTTCTTGACATCAAGCTGGTGAACTGGCCAATCCTGAGAAAGAGCAACTGTCAGAACCGTCTGAATGGTGGCAAGCTTAACAACCAGACTGAAAGTTTCAGCGAAGTCAACTCCAGGTCGCTGAGTGAAGCTGTGGAGGACCCAGCGAGCCTTGTAGCGCTCCAAGGAACCATCTGATCTGAACTTGTGCTTGAAGATCCACTTTCCTGCAACAACGTTAGCACCAGGCGGGCGAGGAACAAGATCCCAAGTGTTGTTGGAGAGGAGCGCTGATAACTCATCCGTCATGGCGTCCCGCCAATTGGGATTGGCGAGAGCACTGCGAAAGGTCTTCGGCTGACGGAAACCATGTTTGCCTTACGTCACCATGCCATGGGCATTGTCGGTCGGAGGCACAGTGACGACATTCTGGGGAGGCGCCGAGGCCACGGGGGGCTGTAGAGGACCGATGCCGAATTGTGGAGCACCGACAGGTAGAGGGGGCACACGGGCGACGTGTGCCCTGTTGGTGCAAGGTGCTCGAGGGGGCGCCCACCACGATGCGTCGTGCGCTTGCTCCGCGCCTGGTCCAGGCGAGGACCGTGCTGGGTCGGGGGTGGCTCGGGGGCTGTGCGCACGTGCCACTGGTAGCTACCTGCTGAAAGGCAGTAGGGGCAGCGGCGTTGCGCGAGGAGCCAACGGAATAGAAACCACAAGACCTGGAGCAGCTGTACCTGAAACATGAGAACCAATAGGAGGCACATATGCAACATCAAACTCCGATAAGAAGTCAAAGTCGGATGAAGGCGGAGAGGAGACCTTGGAAAAAGGAAAAGTGGTATCATCGAAGATGACATGTCGGGAGATAATCAGGCGATGCGTAGAGAGGTCTAAGCAGTGGTAGCCCTTGTGTTCGGTAGGATAACCAAGGAAAATAGAAGGTGTGGAGCGGGGGGGGGGGGGGAGCTTGTGAGGCGTGGTGGCTGAGAGGTTAGGGTAGCACAGACAGCCGAACACCCGAAGGTGATCATAGGTGGGTGGGGTGCCGTGAAGGGCGTGAAAGGGGGTAAAGAAGGAGAGAGTCTTAGTGGGATGGCGGTTCAAGAGATAGGTGGCAGCATGAAGCGCCTCGACCCAGTAAGATGGCGGAAAACTAGCCTGAAAGAGAAGGGAGCGTATGATGTTGTTTGTGGTGCGAATTATATGCTCAGCTTTGCCATTCTGTGGGGAAGTGTGGGGGAAGACATCTGAAGGAGCATGCCATGAGAGAAAAAAAAAGGATCGAGTGGACGAATTGTCGAATTCACGACCATTGTCACACTGAACGTGCTTAATTGTGGTGCTAAACTGTGTCGAGACATATGCAAAAAAGTGAGCTAGAGTAGCAAAAGTATCGGATTTTTGGCGCAGTGGGAAGGTCCACAAATAATGAGAATAATCGTCAAAAACAACTAAACAATATTTGTAACCCGACACACTGATGACATGTGATGTCCAGAGATCACAATGTATTAAATCAATGTTCTTAACGGCACGACTGCTAGAGGAACTGAAGGAAAGCCTGACATGGCGCCCTAACTGACAAGCATGACACAAAGACTCAAGCTCAATTTTATTACAGGGAATAGCTGATGAAGCAACTAAGCGGGAGAGGGCTTCGTGACCGATATGTCCAAGACGTCGGTGCCACAAAGTAGAGGAGGTGCCGGTGGCAAGGGCAAGTGGGCGAAACACCGATGACAACAATGGGTAGACCGGCCCGGAACTATTGCACCTGGCGATCGTATTCTTGGTTCAGAAATCCTTCACAGAAAAATCAAAAGGGTCAAATTCAACAGAACCAGAATTCTCTATGGTGAATTGACGGACAGAAATAAGATTGTGAAGTAGACTAGGTGAAACAAGAATGTTGTGAAGATTAAATGAACCATGATTGTGAGGGAGTACTGGTGACAGGTAAAATAGAACCATTGCCGACAACAATACTCGACAGTGTAGAAGGGGAGGGAGGTGAGACTGAGGAGAGGATATCGGAGTTGGATGTCATATGCGTTTCCGCACCTGAGTCCATGATGAAGTCCTGTTGCTGCGGCTGAAGTGTCATAGTGTTGAAATTTGTCGCCAGAATAGTCGAATCCCATGAAAGGCCGCCCGGGTTGGAGGGCCAACTAGAGGGCCGTGGAACCCCGAAGGGGCCTGTAGAGGGGGGGGTGCCTGCCTGGGAGCCGGGGAAGCCCGGCGGGGGGGGGGGGGGGCGAGAGCTGGGTGGGCTGGCAGAGGAACCAGCGGTGGATGGGCCTGGTGAGGCACGGCATGGGGCAGGCAGGCCGGCGTCGTGGGCCTGTTGGGGCACCGTGGGTCTGTTGAAGGAGGCGGCCTGTCGCTGATCGAGGCCGGCCCACATCTGGAATGTCCCGGTGAAGGGGTTGTAGCCGGTGGGCCATGTGGGCTAGGGGGTAGCAGGCCGAGAACCAGGCGGGAACGATGTACCGGCTGTAGAGTTCTATTGGCCACCGTTAGAGTAGCGCCTGTTGCCCTGGCGACGCCGGTTGCCGGAGTTACCGCCATCAGAGCTGGCAGGTTGGCCGGAGAAGCCCGACGGTGGGACAGGGGGGGGCGCACGAGGTGCGGGATGTGCCAGTGGTGAAGGCCTGAGGGGAGGCCGCCTGCTTGGTCTTTATGTTCATCTCGGCGAGTTGGAGGTCGGCTAGAAGATCATTGTAGTTGGGGAAGGGCCGTTGGCGCTGAATGAGGTCCGCGAGGTGAGCAAAGCGCTCATTCAAACCCCGCAGGACGTTGAGCACGAGAGTCCGATTGCGGACGGGTTCACCAAGATTGGCTAGTTGCTCGGCGATCGTCTTCAGGCGGCGGCAATACTCGATGACATTGAGATCGCCCTGCACAATAGTGCGGAACTCGGCATAAAGGGTCACGGCCCAGGTCTCTCAATTGCTGAGGAATTGGCGCTCGAGACCAAGCCAGACGAGGCGAGCAGTAGGAGGTCCATCAGCACGGTTGGAGATGACCTTGTACAGCTCTGGCGAGATAGTGCCGTAGAGCTAGGACAGCAACGTGCAATCAAGGTGCTGCCATGGCACGTCATTGGAGAAGTCGGCGTCATCGAGAACATGGTCAGCTAGAGCATAGCGTTCCAGCATGTTGAGGACGAGGCCACACCAGCGATTGTAGTTGGAGGAGCCAATGTCAAGGACGACTGGGATGAGGGACTTGATGTTGAGGATGCCCACGGCCTGAGTATGAAGGATGGCTGTGGCGGAAGCGATCTACGCGGCGTAGGCGGCAGCGCAATCGGCCTCGGCACGCCGATTGGTCTCAAGGCGTTCCACGGCATGCTCGGCCTCCAAGCATTTGGACTCGACGCACTCAGCTTCCTGGTGGACGACCTCGCGCCATTCCTCAAGAGTGAGGGCAGCGACCCGCTGGCGAAGCTCCTCGGGAGAGAAGGAGGCGGGCTTCATCATGGGAGCCGGCGTTGGGGAAGAAGAGGGTGGCACGGTGGCGACAGCAGCGGCGGCATACTAGGGTTAGCGGAAGCGAAAGAGAGGTCACAGAAGCAAACCATCTCGAGATACCATGAAAGCGTAATAGTATTGGGACAATTACTCAATGTATTGATCAAGGAGGAGACTAATACATATAGGCGAGCCGGCAGTCCATATCTCAACCGATTATAGAATCAAGACTCGGTGATAGACTCGGAGGCAAGGCCATCGTGAGTACTATCCAAAACAGAATCGTGCAGCCAGGAGACTTGCCATGCACGGTTACAAGTAAAGTTGAAAAATAGCCTGGCTAATTATAGAGGGCTAACATCTGTCTCACAGGCACCTCGCCACCAGCAGCAGCAGATCAGCCCCCCCCCCCCCCCCCACTTTGCTGGATAGAGAAGGTCGGGGAGGAGCAAGTGGCGGCGGTAGTGCAGCTTCTGTTCATGGTGAGCACGGCGCCCACGGGGCGCAACGTCAGGCAAGGCAAGAGAGAGGGATAGGAGACGAGAAAGAAAAATAAAAGAGGACCAAAAAAATTTGGACCTAGTTGGGAGGGTGTATGGGAGACTTATTGTTTAGGACCTGAGGACAAAATTTAGGTAGATGTGAAAACAAGAGGAGGTTTAGAAGAATTATTGGAGTGGGGTTTGTTTTTTGCACGGGTCGTAAAAATTAAAGTAAGGGGCTCATTTGAGAGCCCCACTTGAGTTCCTCTAACCTACTGAATCTATTTATATATATTGGACCAAGAAAAGAAATCTCCATGTTCGTCCTTGAGTGTTAGAACTTCTCATATTAATCAGAGAAAATGAGAAAAAAAATTACCCATCATTAACATTATAAAAGAATTAGACCAAAATACTTATTGATATGTTTGAAGATTACCCACCAATATAATTACAATAAATATATTATATATTGTTTTATTTAAAACTGGCCATTACTTTCAAAATTGCTCACGTATCATTTCATAGATAGTTGCAAAATTTCTGATAGCACTTGAGGTCCCGTGCATGTAATCTCCGTGCCAACAGTTATAATGGCAGATAAAAATATTATTGTTCTATTAATTTTTCTTTAGTCATTAGATCTCTTTTTGCCATCAAATCTCTTCACTTTTCTTCCCCAATGACTCTGACGTGTACACCACACACGACCATCTTCACTGTATGAAGGTGGGACTAGTCTGGGACTTGGGCCAGGCCAAGTTCGGGCGGCCCATGGCACGGACATTTGGCATGGCCCAAGGCCTGGCTTGGCACGGAAGAGTTTTGGGCCGTGCCGGTCTGGCACGAGACATCAGGCCATGTCGTGCCTAGATTTTAGGTCGTCGGGCGGCACGGCACGACACGATTTTTGGGCCGTACTCGGGCCGGCACGGCACGAATACAGTCCGACAGCAGATATGACCTAGTTCTTGTATTAAGGTTTATTTTTTATTTTGATTCTTATTTAAAATTTTGAACTTGTATAGATTTTGCGTTGGTAATCCAAATACAATGATTCTTTTTTCTATAATCTCAGAAAAATATGCTCTCTCATTTTGGTTGTTTAGTTCAATTATGCAACAACTCATTAACTCATTAATAGTCACTATTTAACATTCTTTTCTTTTTTTGTAAATGTTCAAAGAAATTAAAATTTTAAATGAGACTTTGTGTATATGTACAACTTCTATATAACCACTCATAGAAATTTTGTATAATTTTTTTTAAAACACCTAAACTTGTTTAAGTTTGAAATACTCTTCATTTATCTCAAAACATCATAACTTCTATATTGTTAGTAGAATTTAAACATACTTTAATACAAATAAATTCAAAAAAAATTATCATAATTTTTGTAGGTTGGTATTGTTTTGAGACAACCATATAATAAAAATCAATTCAAAATTTAATTATTTTAATAGATAAAACAAAAGAGAAACAATAACATCTTTAACAATTGGATCGTGCCCGTGCTTGGCACGGCACGATCGCGGCCCATCGTGTCACGTGCCATGCTCGGGCCATGGTTTCCCCATGTCAGGCTAGCTGGCACGGCCCAACTGAGCACGACATGCCGCTATGGGCCTGGTATGGGATGGGCCGAAGCATGATGGGCCCGTGCCATGCCAGCCCAGCACGGCCGAGTCACAGGACTAGGTGGGACTCTATCGCAACCGTGCCTTAGTTAAACAAGGCTTATTACAATCTTCTCCTCTGCAACTACGTTACCTCAACACTCTCGCCTCTCCGCTTACAATCGGTTTCTTGGTTTCCACTGCTCCATCAACAGAATAGAGCGAGCTACGACTAAGTTCTAGATAGAGTAAGAACAGTAAAAACACAATAATATTTTTGAAATTGACACAATATTAGTAATACATGAGCTCCATCGAATCGAGTGCTTTGAGAGTAACTTTACGTAACAAGGTAAAGATTGATGTTTATAACAATTTAATTTATATAAGATATAAGTATATAATTTGAGAAAAACTATCTTACTACTTCTAAAAAAGATAGATAGACTAGTCGTCGAAATGTGTGGGCAAATTGACTAGTTGTATTATATCCTTGGTCGTTACTTATATTGCAGAGCTTGATTAATGAATGCATTTATATTTAACAAATCTGAAGTAGACGAGGCATAAAAGGTGATGGGCACATGTGACTCATCACTAGAAACAAATAGATTACAACACAATTTTTTGAGCCCATTCCCGACTTAGCCACGCGGGAGAAAATAGATGGTGGACCGCGTTGGACATGAATTGGTTGCCACAGGAGGGGGTTGCTATATTGTGACTAGAGGTGTCCAAATGGGTGGCCCGGCCCGGCACGGCACAGTCCTTAAAAGGCCAAGTTTAATATAAGGTCGGCACGGCCCATGGGCCTTTTCGTTGGGCTGTGCCGAGACAGCCCTAGGGCCTGACCTCCGGCCCATGGCACGGCATGAAATTATCTAAACATACCGGGCCGACCCACTAAGCACGATGGATCGATTAAGAATGATGGCCCATTCATGAGTGGTAAGAGTGCAAAGGTTTAATCTCACATTGCTAGTGGAGGTAGAGAAAATCCAACTTATAAGGTTGGTTGCTCTAACATCTCTTACAAGTGTATGAATGGGAGGAAGAAAGAACACACGCGCGTGCTCACTCGCCTCGCCAGGCGGGGCGTGGGTGTATGAGCGCGGCTGCGCATCACCTGCGTGAATGGTCCGTCAAAATTCGGTTCCTTGCCTTATGGGGGCGCGGCTTCCTTTTGCATTTTCTTTTTGCTGCGTATTTCATATATTTAATTATGAAAACCGATGTATTAATATGGTAACTGACTCGGTTGTGGGACGCCCAATCCTAATGGTTCCTCTCTATAAATACGTACGGGTACTGCCGCAAATCATATCACGCAATCACCTAAGGTTTGCCTCTCGCTACTGTTGCGCCACCAAGTCTTCTACATCCCGATTATTGGCATCCACCAGCGAATGGGAGAGCAGGTCTCCGGAACCGTCGTCCTTTGTGATCTTACACCGGGAGAGGGCCAATAAGATTTTTGGGAAGCGCTCTGCGTGACTGCTCGATCGCTTCCTCGTCTTCGTCAAGCTCGTCGTCACGGCTCTTCTTCCTTGTCGTCAAGTCGGTCTCAGCCGCTGTCGCCAACAACGTGACGGTGCTGCACGTCATCGTCGCCTTCTCTATCCAGTCCAGAAGGAAACGTATGTACTCTTATCTCAAACCATGTCTTCCATACTAGCTTTTGTAGCCTGTTTATCTATGATGGATGTTGCTAGTATGGTAGATGTTGTGCTTTTGTCTGACTTTATAGATCTGTCTAGATCTTGCGTAGACTTATCTAGTTTATTATGCAATCTGTTAATCATACTTATGATTTATTTCTGGATTAATATAAAACTAAAAATACTAATTTATCCAACAATCCAAAAACCTTATTGTAGGCACTTTAGTTTTATGGCTGGATTTGTCGATGCACTGAGGCCAGAGAAATTCACTGGCGTGCACTTCAAAATATGGCAAGTGAAAGTCACTCTGTGGCTTACTGCCATGAATGTATTCTAGGTGTACACTAGTAAACCTGAAGACGATCTCACTGCAGATCAGGAAAAGGCCTACAGTGAAGCCAACACAATATTCTTGAGCGTTGTTATTGGAGTTTTGGTAGATCATCTTCAGAACGTCTACATCCATCATACAGTCGCTAAGGATATGTAGGACACTCTAATCGCTGACTATGGTGGTTCAGATGCTGACGCTGAACTGTATGTCATTGAGCAGTACCATGATTTTAAGATGGTAGATGGTAAATCTGTCGTCGCGCAGGTTCATGAGATACAGTTCATAGTGAAGGAACTCGAATTGCTTAAGATCGTCGTACCTGAGAAGCTTGTGGCTGAGAGCATTATTACCAAATTGCCTCCAACTTGGAGGGATTTCACCACTACTCTTAAACACAAGAGGACAAACATATCTGTCTCAAATTTGATCACGTCTCTTGATGTTGAGGAGAAAGATAGTGAGAAGAATGGATGTTCTAAAGTCAATGAGGGAAACACTATTGCCAATATGGTGCATCAACTACAACAGTCTCATGGCAGTGGTGGCAAGGGCAAGGGTAAGAACAATAAGCCTAAGCAGACCACTACCTTCAAGAAGAAGAACAAGGAGAAGGGAGAATACTTTATTTGCAGTTCTAATGAGCATTGGGCAAAGAAGTGTTCAGAACGCAAAGGAAGGAAGCCTCCACAGCAGAAGTCTACGAACATGGTGACCAGTGCTGGAGAAAATAGTGGGTATGGTAATTTATCATATATTTTTTTTTTGTATTTCAATCTACTTATTGGTGGCTTGATACTGGTGCTAACGTTCATGTTTGTGCTTATGCCTCTTTGTTTACTTCTTACCAGGCCCGGGATTCCTCCGTCCTAATGGGGAATGGGTCACATGCTTCTATTCATGGTGTTGGCACGGTCGAGCTAAAGTTCACTTTGGGGAAGATTGTCTAATTGAAGAACATACAGCATGTCCCTTCTATCAAGAAGAATCTCGTTAGTGGCTCCCTTTTGTGTATGGATGGTTTTAAGATAGTGCTAGAGTCAAATAAAGTTGTCGTATCTAAGAGTGGATAATTTATTGGTAAAGGCTATGAGTATGAAGGCTTGTTCCGCTTTTCCCTTTCAGATTATTGCAATAAGTCTATGAACTATATTTGTGATGGTGTTAATGAGAGTGATGCTAGTGTTTGGCATTCATGTTTATGTCATCTAAATTTTGGTTCTATGTCTCGACTATCCAGCTTGAATTTAATTTCAAATTTTTCCATTGTCAAAGGTTCTAAGTGCTCAAGTTGTGTGCAATCTAAACAACCTCAAAAGCCTCACAAGGCTACAGAGGAGAGGCACTTGGCACCACTAGAACTTATAAGTTCAGATCTTTGTGAAATAAATAGTATATTGATGGAGGGTGGAAAAAGATATTTCATGACTTTGATTGATGATGCGACTAGATATTGCTATGTTTATTTGTTAAAAATGAAAGATGAGGCTCTAAACTACTTGAAAAATTATAAGGCTGAAGTTGAAACTCAACTAGAAAAAAAGATCAAAAGAATTAGGTCCGATCGTGCGAGTATTTCTCAAATGAGTTTGACTTATTCTGTGTAGAACATGGTTTGATACATGAGAGGACGTCTCCCTATTCGCCCCAATCAAACAGGATTGCCGAAAGAAAGAATCGCACCTTGACTGACTTGGTTAATTCCATGTTAGTCACGGCTGCATTATCTAAGGCATGCTGGGGGGAGGCTTTATTGACATTATGTCAGGTCCTAAATAGAGTTCCCATGAAGAATAAGGAGAAGACTCCATATGAGGAATGGATTGGTAGAAAGCCATCACTCTCTTACTTACGCACATGGGGTTGTTTGGCCAAAGTTAATGCGCCAATTAACAAGAAGCGTAAGTTGGGACCTAAAACTGTGGATTGTATCTTTCTTGAATATGCTCATCATAGCATTGCCTATAGATTTTTAGTGGTTAAATCAGAGGTGTCTGATGTTCATGTTAATTCAATAATGGAGTCTCGTGATGTTACTTTCTTTGAGAACAAATTTCCTATGAAAGATTTATATAGCATGTCTAGATTATCTTCTGATGTGATTGCTGAAACTACTCCTAAACCTAGTGTATTTTTTGATCATGCTGAACAAACACTTGAACCAATCCATAAGGAGATTGATAGTGAAGCTCCTAGGAGAAGCAAGAGACAAAGGACTGCAAAGTCTTTTGTTGATGATTTTACTGTTTATCTTGTGGATGACACTCCTAGAACCATTTCAGAGGCATATGCATCTCCTGATGCAGATGATTGGAAAGAAGCTGTCCATAGTGAGATGGACTCTATTCTTTCTAATGGAACTTGGGAAGTTGTCGATAGACCATATGGTTACAAACCTGTGGGTTGTAAATGGGTGTTCAAGAAAAAGCTTAAGCCTGATGGTACTATTGACAAGTATAAGGCTCGACTTGTGGCTAAGGGTTAAACTCAGAAAGAAGGCGAAGACTTCTTTGGCATTTATTCACCTGTTGCTAGATTGACCACTATTTGTGTATTACTTGCTCTGGCTGCCTCACATGGTCTTATCGTTCATCAGATGGATGTTAAGACAACTTTCCTTAATGGAGAGTTGGATGAGGAAATCTATATGGATCAGCCAGATGGATTTGTAATAAAGGGTCAAGAAGACAAGGTGTGTAAGTTGTTAAAGTCTTTGTATGGTCCGAAACAAGCTCCTAAGCAGTGACATGAGAAATTTGATTCAACACTTCTAGCAGTAGGCTTTTCAGTCAATGAGGCTGATAAATGTGTGTACTACCGCCATGGTGGGGGTCAGGAAGTTATACTGTGCTTGTATGTTGATGACATACTCATCTTTGGAACAAATCTTGACGTGATCAATAAGGTCAAGACTTTTCTGTGCCAAAGCTTTGATATGAAGGATCTGGGTGAGGCTGATGTTATCTTGAACATCAAGCTAATTAAAGGAGAGAATAGGATTACTCTTACGCAATCTCATTATGTTGAGAAGCTGTTGAACCATTTTGGTTACAAGGATAGCAAGTCTTCTCCAACACCTTATGATCCCAACTTGATTCTTTGAAAGAATAAGAGAATTGGCAGAGACCAATTAAGATATTCTCAGATAATTGGATCACTTATGTATTTAGCTAGTGCTACTAGGCCTGACATCTCATTTGCTATGAGCAAACTAAACCAGTGTACTTCTTGTCCAGGAGATGATCATTGGCATGTACTGGAGCGGGTAATGCACTATTTAGTTGGTACTATGGATTATGGAATTCATTATTCTAGATATCCAGCAGTACTAGAGGGCTATAGTGATTCCAATTGGATATCTGATGCTGATGAGCTGTATGCCATGAGTAGATATGCATTTACTCTTGGTGGTGCTGTTGTTTTATGGAGATCATGCAAACAGACCATCTTAACGAGGTCTACCATGGAAGCAGAACTTACCACACTAGATACAGCTACAGTTGAGGCCGATTGGCTACGTGAGCTCTTGATGGACTTGCCTATTGTTGAGAAACCTATGCCGGCAATACTCATGAATTGTGACAATCAAACAGTGATAGTCAAAGTGAACAATTCTAAGGATAATATGAAGTCATCAAGACATATTAAGAGACGTTTGAAGTCTGAGGAAAATAAGAAACTCCGCAGTCATATCAGTAGAATATATTTCAACTGGTGAGAATCTGGTAGATCAATTCACCAAGGGGCTGTCATGTAATGTGATAGACAGTGCATCGAAGGAGATAGGTATGAGACCCATATGTGCTATTCCATAGTGGTAACCCAACCTATGTGATTGGAGATCCCGTGAAGTAGGACCTGAGAAGAACAAGCTATTGGTTAGCATGAGAGTAACCTTTTTTTTTTAACCCACTCGAGAAGCGATGTATTACTCTCGATATCTGTATGGCAGGTTGGTTGTTGCCTTAATGTATTTAGTTGGCTTTAAGTAGAGAAGATGTTGTCCTATAGAACATTCTTGAATGAATACACCTATATGAGCCCGATTGTTGTAAGGTCGCAATCTATGAGATTTGCGTGATATTTATTAAGCTCATGAAAGACCAAGGGAGTATGACCTATATGCTCCACCCGCGGAGAAGTCTACTGGAGGTCTAGTATCAGTTATGACAGTAAGTGAAACTTATTTGCACAAAACTTACAATTCAAGGCGTAGTCCATTGTTCAAGTTGTGAATGAGTGTAGCTTATTGTTCTAGGTGGAAGTTCAACTTAACAGTCTCCACTGAAAACACTGGTATATTAAACAACAGTGGAGTGAGGCAAAGTCTAGCTAGGACTTTGAGATCTGGTGGGGGATTGTTGGAATTATATGGCTTGGCCCATTAATAATAACAATAATTCCTAAAAATCTCAAAGGCCCATTGATGAGTGGTGGGAGTGCAAAGGTTTAGTCCCACATTGCTAGTGGAGGTGGAGAGAGTCTAACTTATAAGGTTGGTTGCTCTAGCATCTCTTGCAAGTGTGTGGATGGGAAGAAGGAAGAACACAGGCGCGCGCTCGCTCACCTCGCCTCGCCTCGCCGGGCCGGGCGGGGCGGGGCGGGGCGGGGCGTGGGCGATGGGCGCGGCCACGCATCACCTGCGTGAATGGTTTGCCGAAATTCGGTCTCTTGCCTTGCGGGGGCGCGGCTTCCTTTTGCACTTTCTTTTTGCGGCGTATTCGATATATTTAATTTTGGAAACCGACGTATTAATATGATAACCGACTCGGTTGCGGGACGCCCAACCCTAGCGGTTTCTCCCTATAAATACGTACGGGTACCGGCGTAAATCATATCACGCAATCGCCTAGGGTTTCGCCTCTCGCTACTGTTGCGCCGCCAAGTCTTCTCCATCCCAATTGTCGGCATGCACGGCGAACGGGATAGCAGGTCTCTAGAACCGTCGTCCTCTGTGATCCTGCACCGGGAGAGGGCGAATAAGATTTTTGGGAAGCGCTCTGCATGACTGCTCGATCGCTTCCTCGTCTTCGCCAAGCTCGTCGCCACGGCTCGTCTTCCTCATCGTCAAGTCGGTCTCAGCCGCCGTCGCCAACAACGTGATGGTGCTGCACGTCATCGCCACCTTCTCTACCCAGTCCAAAAGGAAATGTACATACTCTCATCTCAAACCATGTCTTCCATACTAGCTTTCATAGCATGTTTGTCTATGATGGATGTTGCTAGTATGGTAGATGATGTGCTTTTGTCTGGCTTTACAGACCTGTCTAGATCTTGCGTAGACTTGTCTAATTCATTATGTAATCTGTTAATCATACTTATGATTTATTTCTGGATTAATATAAAACTAAAAATGCTAATTTATCTAACATCCCCTTCCTCACCAACAAATCACGGTTATGGCAACCACCACTCCATGCGCATCAGCATAGTGAGGCCGATGATTTGAATCCGCTCGAATGTCTGTCCGCCATTGAAAAAGAGAAGACAAGGAAAGTCATTGTCAATCAAACAATAAGAAAGTTATGGAGAGGGCATCGACGCTATCGTGCGCATCGTAATTGGTCGATTAGACCGGTGGAGGATGGGGCACCGCCTCCATCTATGGAGCGTTGATCAAGGGGAGCTGAGCGCATCGGCGTCCTAGGAGGTAACAAGCATGGTTGTGACCATCGCCATAGACGAGGCCACCTCATTGTGCCTTCCGCGCATAGGAGAGGCACCAACCAATGAATCAGCTGCGTCACTCAATTATATAAGTGTCAGAGAAGCCCAAATAGCAAATATGGCCACGCTGCCTTTTGCATTCACGCGTCGGAGGTGGCATCATCGTGAGATTGGAACCAAAGTAGGCAAAAGCACAAACCCGCCGCCACCATCCTTGATCAACTAGCTCCGACGGCAACCAGGTGTGTGGTGGCAGAGGGAGGATCAAGCGATGGTGGTTGGGATCACCACTCGTGTTGCCTCTAGAGGTGACACGGGGGTTGTTTCTGTTGGAAATATGCGTGTTATTCTAATTCCAGAATTTAGTTTTAAGCAGATTTCATAACAATTCAAACTCGAGAAGAAAACTAACACATGCAGCAGGCAGAGCAACATAATAAAAACTAGGGGAGCCATTAGCACTCACGTTGGGTTTGTCGACACTTAAAATAGCGCAAATTATAGATGAAGCAGGCCGTCGATGTAGACATGGTAGCTCGTTGTGAGGCAGCGCAAATCATCATGGATCAGTCTCGAGCGGTCGCGCAGATGCGCTGCCCAGAAACCTTATTGCCGGCCCTCGTGTAGGCTTCACGATGGCAAAGGTAAGGAGATTCCGCTCACCCTGTTCCTCGGTGCACGCCAAGGAATAGGGCCAATGAGATGGAAGCAGCTCAACACCACAACACAGCTCTCTAAAGGAAGGAAGAAAAAGAAGTGGAAGAGATTTTTCTCTATATTCGAAACTTGGACGTCTCCAGGGGCCTAAAATAGGCACAGCCGCCCTCTAGGAGTTGTTCTCCTCTAATTGCGCACACTAATTAGCAGTCAATAGCATGGCTGACCTATTAGCTCTAATTATGATAATTAACTGTGTATTAGTCCTCTTGATTAATACATAATGGTTCAGATTTGGTAGAGGATATGAGTGGCAAAAAGTCACTTAGACTCATAGCAACGCCACGCCACGGTCGTGCGTCGCAAGTCACAAGTCACGCGGGACAACACGCGAAAAAGCGCATATACGAGCGCACGCGTGCGTACGTGTGTACTCATAGCAATGCTCTCTTTCTCTCTCAAAGATTTCTTTATTCAGCCATGCGTACGAGTGCTGCTATTTTAGTTGGTGTGGGCCACCATAGTCTAGCAAGGTGGTACTAAAACCAACAGCCACTTATTGCTTTGGAATTTTTTCTGAATGGGCCAAATTCCAACAATCCCCCACCAATTCCAAAGCAAGGAATAGAGGTCAAAAGGATCATTGTGCTGTAGTATTGTTAATATACCAGTCTTTCGGTAAAAGTCCCATACGGGTTGAACTTAAACCTAGAATATCAATATTCATCTTTCCACAGCTAAAGAATGGACTAGGCCTTGAATTCTCTGCCTTGTGTGGGCAAACTACAATTGAAATCAAATTGATACTAGGCTACCAAAACAACCTCTCCTAACCAGAGAGTTAATGGTCTGCTCCTAATCTTCGCATGATCTTTTATGAGAACACCCTATTCTCATGAACTGCAACCTACACTTGAGCTCAAGTGGGTGTTTTCCTTCAAGATATCTTGTACGCTAATTTCTTTTACAATGAAAAACATTAAGGCTCATTATCAACCTTCCATACAGTCAAGAGTACTATGCTTTGTCATTTGAACATTGGTACATTTTATTTATTTATAATATACTCTTTGGTTACACCAATCAACTTGTTCTTCCTGTTACCTTAGTCACGGGATCTCCGATCAAAAAGACAGGTTGCTATTATGGTGTAACTTTTAGATGGGCCTCATACCCATGTTCTTAGACATCACGGTAATCACATTTCATGATAATCCCTTTGTAAAAGGGTCTACCAGATTATTTTTGCTTTTCACATAGCTCGCAGCTATAACTCCAAAGGTTTTTATCTTTCTGACAGATTTCAGTCTACGCTTGATATGTTTATTGGACTGAGTTATCCTTTGTATTCATAACCTGAGCTAGCATTGATTGGTTATCACAATACATTAGGATAGGCGGTACCGGCTTTTCCACGAAAGGCAAGTCCATCAATAGCTCTGTTAGCTATTCAGCCTCAGTAGTAGTTATTTCTAGTGCTACAAGTTCTGCTTCACACGTGGATTTTGTTAACAGGGTCTGTTTACAAGACCTCCATGAAACAGCAGCACCAGCAAGCGTAAACACGTAGCCACTCGTGGCTTTGGTCTCATCCGCATCTGAGATCCAATTGGAATCATTATATCCTTCCAACGCTGGAGGATATCCCGAGTAGTGAATTCCGAGTGAGGTTGTGCCTCTCAAGTAGCGCAACACTCGCTCAAGTGCCTTCTAATGATCATCTCCTAGGTTTGATGTAAACCGACTTAGTTTGGTCACAGCATAGGAGATGTCAAGTCTCGTGGCACCCGCAAGATACATGAGAGACCCAATTATTTGTGAATATCTCAGTTGATCTTTTCCCTCTCCTTTGAATTTTCGAAGCTTGATGCTTGCATCATTGGGAGTTGGAGAAATTTTACAATCCTCAAAGCCAAAACGGCTATGTATCTTCTCTGCATAGTGGGATTAACTTAAGGTAATGCCATCTTCGCTTTTGATCAACTTCACATTTAGGAACACATCCGTTGGTCCCAAGTCTTTCATGTCAAAACACCTTGACAAGAAAGTTTTGATCTCATCAATTATTCTTGTGCTTGTTCCAAAAATTAATATGTCATCGACATATAAGAACAATATTACTCCCTCACCCCCACCATAACGATAGTACACACACTTATTTGCTTCGTTTACGCTAAATCCAGCAGATGTCAAAGTGGTGTCAAATTTTTCATGCCATTGTTTGGGTGCTTGTTTAAGGCCATATAGGGATTTTATTAATCTGCACACTTTGTTCTCCTACCTAGGAATTTTATAATCATCCGGCTGCTCCATATATATCTCTTCCTCTAACTCTCTATAAAGGAAAGCGGTTTTTACATCCATTTGATGGATATGCAAACCATAAGAAGCTGCAAGAGCAAGGAGCACCCTAATGGTGGAAATTCGGGCAACAAGAGAGTATGTATCAAAGAAATCCTCTCCTTCTCTTTGTGTGAATCCCTTGGCCACAAGTCTAGCCTTGTACTTTTCAATAGTACTATCAGGACTCAATTTTTTTTGAAGATCCACTTACATCCAATTGGTTTGCACCCGCTTGGACACTCAGTGATCTCCCAAGTCCTATTTGACATGATAGAGTCCATCTCATTACGGACTGCCTCTTTCCAATATTCTGCATCTGAAGATGCATATGCTTCTGAAAGAGTATTGGGCACATCATCCACAAGATAAACAATATAATCATCACCAAAAGATTTCACAATCTTTTGTCTCTTGCTCCTATGAGGAGCTTCATCGATGATATTGTCATCTTCTTCAGATGGTGTGTACAATTCATCATTTATCTCACATGGTGGTGTGTCATCCTCAGGAGCATTTACATGATTGTGATAATTCTCACTCTGAGAAGTGCTACCTGCTGCTCTCATAGGAAATATATCCTCAAAGAATGAAGCATCTCTCGACTCCATGGTAGTGTTCACATTTTGTTTAGTAGTATTAGATTTTAACTACTAAGAATCTATAGGTCGTACTGTTATGTGCATATCCCAAAAATGTACAATCTATTGTTTTGGGTCCAAGCTTTCTCTTTTTCGGCTCAGGTAAATTAACCTTTGCCAGATAGCCCCAGGTCCTCAAGAAATTGACATTGAGTTTTCTCTCGTTCCATCCTTCATAGGGAGTGACTTCTCTGTTTTTAGTTACTACCCTATTTAGGACAAAATTAGCTGTTAAGGTAGCTTCCCCCCACCATTCATAGGGCATACCGGCGCTCTCTAACATGACATTCACAAAATCTGTTAGAGTTCAGTTTTTCCTCTTAGCCACCCCATTCGCTTGAGGTGAATATGGTGGTGTGACTTCATGGATAATACCATATTCAACACAGAATTGAGAGAAATCATTTGAGGTATACTCTCCTCCATGATCATCGCGTAATCGTTTGATTTTCCTCTCAAGTTGGTTCTCAACCTCGGCCTTATAAATTTTGAAGTATTGTAAAGCTTCATCTTTAGTTTTAAGAAAGTAAACATAACAAAAACGAGTAGCATCATCAATCAAAGTCATGAAATATTTGTTGCCTCCTCTTATCAATAATCCATTCATTTCACACAAATCAGAATGAATAAGATCTAATGGTGCCAAGTTTCTCTTTTCCTCTAAACTCTTAAATGGTTTTCGAGGTTGTTTTGCTTGCACACAAGATTGGCACTTTGATCCTTTGACAATATTAAACTTAGGAATAAGTTCTAATCTGGATATTCTAGCAATGGTGTCAAACCCAATATGACAAAACCATGAGTGCCACACATCAGCCTCATAAATATTTTTATTAATCATGGATGCAACATTCAGATTATAGGAATAATTATAAGTATTCAAGCGAAACAAGCCTCCGCTTACATAGCCTTTGCCAATAAAGTTTCCAAACTTGGACATTATAACTTTATTTGACTCCTTTCCCAATAAAGTTTCCAAACTTGGACATTATAACTTTATTTGACTCAAACACTAACTTATAACCATCCTGACACAATAAGGAAATACTAATTAGATTCCTCTTTATTGTGGGAGCATGATGCATGTTCTTCAAAAGGACAGTCTTCCCTGAAGTGAGCTTCAGTTCGACTATACCAACACCAAGAACAGAAGCAGCTGATCTATTTCCCATCAGGATGGAGGAGGACCGTGTCCCCTGGTCAGAAGAAAACATAGACAAATCAGAACACACATGAACATTGGCACCCGTATCAACCCACCAATCCAAAGATTGAAAGGCTAAAAAAACAAATAGTAAATTACCATACTCGGATGGATCGATCTCATCACCGTTGTTTTTGCCAATGGTCACATTGATAGCCTTCTTCTGATGTCCATTAGAATTGTCTTTACGATGGCGGCAATCTTTCGCAAGATGTCTTGGTTTGTCACATACATAGCATGATCTGTTGTCCTTTTTTGCATTGTTCTTCTTGAAGTTAGTGGTTTTCTTAGGCTTGCCACCAGCCTGCATCTTTCCCTTGTTCTTGTTGTAGTAAGTTTTTTTTTCAATTACAACATTTGCACTAGCACCATTCTCTGTAGCGGCAGAAGTGCTAGGAGCGTCTTTAGCCCTTGCCTTTTCTTCCACATCGAGGGCTATAATCAGATTCTCAATTAAGATATCTTCCCTCTTGTGTTTTAAGCTTATGGCAAAATCTCTCCACAACTCGATCAGGTAGAGGACATCCCAAACTTGCAATCTCTCTGGCCAGAAGTTGTAACTTGTGAGCTTGAGACATTATCAACTTTGCAGCGTCAATGCTGAAGTCAAAGAGTTGCTCACACGTGTACAACAAACGACCGGCTTCAGAGATGGCATATTTGCGCTCAAGTGCATCCCACAACTCAGAACATCATATAAATTATCCACTAACAGGGTCAAGATGCAACCAAGCGTTGAATCGCGCGCTGTCGGAAAAACAGTGGTCTGCTCAACCGTGAATGGCATCACTGGGTGGATCACCCGCCACAGTCCCATTGCAATAAGCTAGAATCTGACTTTAGTCTGTCAACGACGGAAGTTTTCACCACCACCAAACCTCTCAGGTTTCATTGCATCCGAAGCACTAGCCATTGCTAGAATAATAGAATAAACGCAACAATAAGGTTTCTGAATTGTTAGAAATATGCGTGTTATTCTAATTCCAGAATTTAGTTTTAGGCAGATTTCATAACAATTCAAACTCGAGCAGAAAACTAACACATGCAGCAGGCAGAGCAACACAATAAAAACCAGGAGAGCCATTAGTACTCACGTTGGGTTTGTTGGCGCTTAAAATAACGCAAATTGTAGACGAACCAGACCGTCGATGTAGATGTGGTAGCTCGTCGTGAGGCAGCGCAGATCATAGCGGATCAGTCTCGAGCGGTCGCGTAGACACGCTGCCTAGAAACCTTATTGCCGTCCCTCGTGCGGGCTTCACAGCAGCAAAGGTACGGAGATTCTGCTCACCCTTTTCCTTGGTGCACGCCAAGGAATAGGGCCGGCGAGATGGAAGCAGCTCAACACCACAACACAGCTCTCCAAAGGAAGGAACAAGAAGAAGTGGAAGAGATTTTTCTTCGTATTCAAAACCTAGACGTCTCTAGAGGCCTAATATAGGCACGGCCGCTCTCTAGGCACTACGTCAAAAATGGTCATTACTGACATGTCACCAGTGATGGCAAATAAAAAACCGTCACTGATAAAATAGCAGTGACCCATTTAAAGAAATCCGTCGCCACTATTTATGCTCGACGCACAACTAATGACTCATTTTGAAAAGTCCGTCACTATTATTCACAGTAGTGACCGTTTCATTGAAACCGTCACTATTTTAGTGACAAATTTATTATTTTGTGACGGTTTGTCTAGAAAACATCGGTAAATTAGTGATGGTTTTCTAGTCAGTGACAGGTTTTTTAACCCGTCACAGTATATAAAGACGGTTTTTCTTTTCTGTCAGTAGTTTCAGTGACGGTTGTTTTGAAAACCGTCACAAAATGGTTTACAGACACATTGGTGACCACTGTCACTAGATTTTGCGACAGTTTTTAAAAAACCATCAAATATTTACTGACGGTTTTGGATAAACTGTCACGAAGTTTCTGACAGTTTGCTGAAAAATCGTCACTAGCATATTTTTTTCAGACGTTTTAGCATTTTCCGTCAATAGTAGGGCAAGGGGTTGATGTTGACACAAATAAATTAGTGGAAAAAAGGTAAAAAATTGATGAAAAAATGGGGTTGAAAAGACAACCTCTTTACCAGGACTATATTGAGTTACCACTATAGTAACTACTACAATGTATACTGCTTTGTTTTTTTATTCATGTTATTGTAAAACCGTAGCACACTTATGATACAAAAAGTGTTATGATTGGAACCAGTCGGTGACCAGTTTTCTCCACGTTCTCATGTTCGCACGTGTGTGAACGGTTCGTGAAGGGATGTGTCCCTACGCTCCCTGAATGGCAACTGCCATTCTAAACCTGTATATAAGTATACTCTATAGTAATAAAGAGATTGACTGTTTATTCATCATTGTCTCCATTTTACATTCACAATACGTTATCAGTCCTTGCCCTACACATAAAAAAAAAAACTCGATGAGAAAGAAGAAAGGAACTCGACGAGTTGAGGAACTTGCCGGAGACGCTGGTGAGTCAAGATGCCGGAGGCAGCCCTTACCATTGCCTTCATCTTCTCTATTCTTCACGGCCTTCTTCAAGGTCGCCGGACACCCCGCGGTTGTCGGATCGTCAGGAACTGCTGGGGAGTGTTCTTTCACAACAGGTTCCGCCAGCCCTTCTTCCACGCCATCGTCATGCCTCTTCTGGCCGCCGCAGACGCCCTAGCACCCACGGTCGTCGCCCTGTCTTCGGTGGCCGCTGCGGTCATGGCGGTCTTCGTGACCACCACAACCACATCATTGTGTTGAATCGGCGCCGGCGGCAGTACGGGCAGCAGGCGTATCGGTTCTCCCCGATGGTGGCCATGGCCGGCTCTGCCGCCGCCACCAACAGAGGGATCCACGACACCACCGGCCTGAGTACCTTCCCGGTGTCTCTGCATGCACCACAGCATGTCCGTTTGCCGACGCCGATTCCGGCCGTCGAGTCCCGAATGATATTCGGGACTCCGGCAGTTGCTGTCACCACCGCCGGAACATCATTCACGGCAGCGACAACCGTCGACACCTCCATCCCATCAACCTCATTGGCACCCACACTCGCGGCCTCCTGAGGCGCTAACCCTTTCTTCATCACCATCGTTGTCGAGGAAGAGGAACCGTCCGAGGAGGAGCCTGCTGTCGAGCCGATGGAAGCCAAGGAAGAGGAGCCGATGGAGGTCGAGGAAGAGGAGTTGTCGAAGGAAGAAGGGGCCGAACCGGAACCATTGGAGGTCGTGGCTGCCTCCACGCCGTCGTCAACGCCAAGCCCGCCCCGTCGGAACGCGTGTATACGCGTCGGAGGCCGAGGGCGCCCACCTGAAAGGATGGCGACGCCCTCGTCAGTCGCGATCTCCCCTTCACCGCCAAGTCCATCAGGATTCACGGTCCTCACTGGGGCCGAACCCTCCGGATCTGAGGCCGCGGGACCTTCGTCGCCGCGGGCGGCATCATCACCGCGCGCCCCCAACGGGGGGCCTCTCTTCCGGCGCTTCAACCACCTCGCCAACATGCCACCTCGCCGTCCGGGACACGAGCCCGGAGCTTGGGCCTCCATGGCGCGCCACGAGGTTCACTCCAATGGTCCGATTGAGGACTACGATGATCTGTCCTCCGAGGAGGATTGGCCGTCGAGCCGACCCTGAGCACCTCACCGTCGACGAGTGGAAGGTGTCGTACCATTGGCGGCGCATCTCGAGTGTGATGCCGGTCGAACGATTGCTGACGCGGCCGATGACGCGCGCGTTTGCCAGTGTTGCTGGCAGGCGCGATGTGCGGTTGCTGGCACAGGCGTGGCGTGCGGTTGCCAGCTTGGTGCGGGAAGCGGTTGCTGGTTTGGGCACGGGGAGCAGTTGCTAGCGGCGGCGGCGCGTTTGGAGCTGGGGAGTGCGGCCGTGTGCTGCTAGGTTTCGTGAGAAACCGTCACTTTTATAGTGACAACAACCACAGGATCGGGCCTCAACTCTTGTCAGCTGCTGGGCTGGACCGCAAGTGGAGCAACGCTCACTGTCCATCAGGCCGCATGGCCTTTATTTATTTGTTTGTTTTTCTAGTTTGCTAATTTTCAGTTTAGGTTTTGTTCTTTACTGTAATTTGTGTGTAGTATTGTATTAGATTGCAAAGTTGCTTTCCAGTCCCCGTACTGATGTGTAATTGATGTCCAATGGTTACACATATGTGTATTCCCTATGACATAGCTCTATGTGTTTAATTATTATCTTGCAATCGAGAATTTATTTATTTATTTTTCTCTTGCAAGACCACTACAATTTGATCTCATTAAGCATATATTATGCTTAATTCGAGTAGAACCCAAGAATTAAACGCAATAACCTTTTACAACATTTTGGATCGCAATTGAGATTAATTTCCCTTGCAAATTCACATTTAATTCATCTAAATTAGGTATTATATACCTAATCCAAGCATAATTAAATGATACACACTAACTTTAATTTATAACACTAATTTTATTTGCAATTGAGATTCGTATTTCTTGTAACTATTTCTGCTTGCAATCACACTTCCTACTTCTTGCATTTCTTTTCTAACAATACATATGTTTAATTCATCTCAATTGGGTATTATGTACCTAATCCAAGCAGAATTAAACATTAGGCCACTACCATGATGATTTTAATGAAATCTCTGGTTTTTCCTATATAGGGTCAATGGCCCGTGAGTTCGACGAACTTGCCCTCGATGGCCACAACTATCCTACGTGGGCGATGGACGTCAAGATAAGCTTGGCATCCCGTGGGATCTTCGCAGCACTGACTCCTCCTGCGCAGAGAGAGGCGCCACTCCCTGATCATTTCAAGTATAATGCTTTATACATCATAAGGCATCACATCCATCCTGACCTCAAATCTGAGTACGTGATGGAAGAAGAGCCTAGTGTTTTATGGCTTGCTCTCAAAAACAGATATGAATAGCAAAAGGCGGTGATTCTGCCTGAGGCACTTCATGAATGGTCTAACATTCGCCTCCAGATTTCAAATCCATTAGCGATTACAACCATGTTGTCCACAAAATCTGTGCCAAGTTGTGTTTTTGTGAGGATGAACCTACGGATGCACAAAAGATAGCAAAGACTATCCTAACTATGCTTCCTTCTGATAGGGTTCTCCAACACCAATACAGCGCTAGGAATTACCAAACATACTTTGACCTCATCCATGATTTACTTCAGGCTGAGAAGCACGATGAACTCAATTTGAAAATTCATCACCGACGCCCTGTCAGAGCAGCTCCACTCCTTGAAGTTCATCACAATGCACAGAGTAGTAAGAAGTCTGATGGTTCTAGTAACCAAAACAAAGACTCCAAAGGTAAATCCAGGCGCAAGCGCAACAGGAAGAGAGGCAAGTCAAAGGCAAACGCTCTGGGGAAAGGCAACACCAAACCAAAAAGTGACAAGTGCACTAGGTGTGGATGCTACAAGCATACCGCTAAGCAGTGCCGCATTCCCCGTCACTTGGTTGATCTCTACCAACAATCCCAAGGGATAGGCCAGAAAGCTCATGGATCTGGATTTGAAGCTCACTTCAACCTCCGATCTGACAACAACAATGAGGCAAGTTGTTCACGCCAAGTTCCACAGGAACAAGCGAGCGACGCACCTCCCTTGACGGTCGAAGATTACATGGACACAGAGAACACGATCATCAAATTCGCATCGAACGATGTGTTTGGAGACCTTATCTAGGATCCATCATCTCCATAGATATCGATATGTCTAAGTCTTTTTATGTGGTTGTAACATTAATTAGTTATATATTGTAAGTTAGTGGATTGTAAGACATTAAGGTTGTGAAATTGTAAGGTTGTATCAGCACTCTGATGTAAATAAAGTTTGTATGTATTTCTATGTATTGATAGGAGTTCATTCAATTCTTACTTTATATAGATCTCACGGGGATCAACTTGATGGAGGAAGAACTATGCCTTATGGACAGTGGCACCACAAACTCTATACTTAGGGAAACTAAATATTTTCAGACTCTTACTAAGAGGCAAGGAAATGTTTTGACAATCGTCAGGCGTGATGCGACGATAGTTGGTTCTGGTCGAGCCACTATTATGCTTCCTATGGGTACACAAGTAACAATCGAGGATGCATTATTGTATCCAGATTCCACTCGTGCCCTATTAAGTTTTAGAGATATCCGTAAAAATGGGTTCAATATTGAAACTCATGAAAACAACAAAGAGGAATTTCTCCTCATCACAAAAGATAACGGATATGGCAAAGATATTCTGGAAAGATTTCCTTTCTTACCGTCTGGGTTGTACTACACATACATTAAACCCGTACCGCATGTTGCATACAAGGTAATTTTTCAGAATGTTAATGCATTCCAGACTTGGCATGACCGCCTTGGCCATCCCGGCATAGGGATGATGAGGAAAATTATCAGCAATTGCATTGGTCATGATTTAAAAGATGCCAAATTTCCGCAATCTTCGGATTTTGTATGCACCTCTTGTGCAATAGGAAAGCTGATCTTGAGACCTTCTTATCTTAAGATCCATGCTGAGTCACTCAAGTTTCTTGAACGCATTCAAGGAGACATATGTGGCCCCATACAACCATTATCTAGACCATTTAGGTACTTCATGGTTCTCATAGACGCATCTACTCGATGATCTCACATGTGTCTCTTGTCTACACGTAACCATGCCTTTGCTAAACTTATTGGTCAAATCATTAAGTTACGAGCAAGCTTTCCTGAACATCGGATTCAATCAATCCGAATGGACAATGCTGCAGAATTTTCTTCGTGTGCATTCAATGATTATTGTATGGCCCAAGGAATACAAGTTCAGCATTCCGTACCCTATGTCCACACTCAAAATAGTTTGGCAGAATCTCTGATAAAGAGAATCAAGCTTATAGCAAGACCAATGCTCCATAATTGCAATCTACCAACTTCATGTTGGGGTCATACAGTTTTACACGTTGCTGACTTAATTCAATTGCGACCAACTGCATATCATAGCACTTCCCCTCTATACCTTGTACGTGGAAATCATCCTAGTATTTCCCATCTACGGAAGTTCGGTTGCGCTGTATACGTACCGATCTCACCACCACAGCATACGGCCATGGACCCTCACAGGAAATTGGGGATCTATGTGGGATATCAATCTTCGTCAATCATTAAGTATTTAGAACCTCTCACGGGGGATCTATTTACAGCCCGGTATGCTGACTGTATCTTTAATGAGTATCATTTCCCGGCATTAGGGGGAGATTATAAGTACCATTCTGAATGCCAGGAAATCAATTGGGATGACAAAACCATCTCATCCTCAGATCCGTGTACAAAGGAAACTGAACTTCAAGTTCAGAAAATCAGTGATTTGCAGAATACTGCAAATAATCTGTCAGATGCATTTACTGACTATAAAGGTGTCACAAAATCCTTGAACCCTGCTAGGAATGCACCGGAAAGAGTGGAGGTGCCAAATAAAACCATTCAACTCCCTTCTCTGAAAAAGAGGGGGAGAAGTACGGCCCCAAAGCAGGATGTTGCTTCTAGTAAGCGCCCAAGGAAAGAGAGGAAGAAACCCTCCAAGAAGGTAAATGCAAGCCAACCTCAGCTTGGTGAACACCCTGTGGATGCACCGCAACCACAAATCGGTCCTCCAGTGCGCGCTGATACTGGACCATCATCGGAACACCTTGACACACTCGTTTTGGGAAATCATGAGTCACATAGGGTACAAGAAATTTCCATCAATTATACTAGTTCTGGAGAATCATATGATCATAAGACTACGATTGTCGACACTTACTTCTCAACTACGGTTGCTGACAACCTTCTGAATGACCCAGAACCAAAGACCATGGCAGAGTGTCGTCGACGCTTGGACTGGGATCAATGGAAGCAAGCAATCGAAGTAGAGATAGCCTCGCAAAAAGAGAGAGGTATTCTCATCAGTAATACCTACATCTTCCAGAATCTTTCCTGTTGTATTCAAATGGGTTTTCGTCCGGAAACGAAATGAAAATAATGAGGTGGTGAGATACAAAGCAAGTCTAGTCGCACAAGGGTTTATGTAGAGACCCGGCATTGATTTCAATGAAACATATTCTCCAGTATTGAGTGGAATAACGTTCCGATATCTTATATCTCTGGCAGTCCAAAATCATCTATCTCTGGATGTAGTGATCGTATATCTCTATGGGTCACTGGATTCGGATATATACATGAAGGTTCCTGATGGAATTCTCTGTACCGAATCCAAACGCAAATCACAACATGTACTGTGTAAAACTAAACAAGTCACTCTATGGCTTGAAACAGTCGGGACGAATGTGGTACAATCGACTGAAAGAGTTCCTTTTGAACAAAGGCTACTCTAACAATAATGATTGTCCATGCGTTTTCATAAAGAGGTCCTCTCAAGGATTTTGCATTATCTCCGTATATATAGATGATCTCAACATCATAGGCAACGCACAAGATATTGAAGAAGCGCACAATCATCTTAAGACGGAGTTTGAAATGAAGGATTTGGGTCAAACCAAATTTTGTTTGGGTTTACAACTTGAACACCTTCCCACTGGAATTCTTGCTCATCAGTCTGCCTACATCTAAAAAGTATTGGAGAAATTCAATATGGACAAAGCTTACCCCTCCACTACTCCTATGGTGATCCGAGCTCTTGAAAAAGACAAGGATCCATTCAGACCACGGGAGGATGGAGAAGAGATACTGGGACCTGAAGTACCGTATCTCAGTGCCATTGGAGCGCTTATGTATCTTGCAAATAGCACCAGGCCTGATATTGCTTTTGCAGTGAATCTTCTAGCTAGACATAGCGCAGCTCCAACTAAACGTCATTGGAATGGAATTAAAGATATCCTCAGATACCTCCAAGGCACACAAGATCTTAGACTTTTCTTCAGGAAAAATTTAGATCCAAGCTTAATTGGATACACTGATGCCGGCTACCTTTCAGATCCCCATAATGGCCGATCACAGACAGGTTACGTGTTTCTACATAGAGGGATTGCTATTTCATGGAAGTCTTACAAACAGACCATGGTAGCCACGTCCACTAATCATTCTAAAATAATTGTATTATATGAGGCATCACCAACCATTATCTATGAAGAATGATTGACCACATACAACAGTTATGTGGTATAGGTCCTATTGGATCACCAACCATTATCTATGAAGATAATGCAACTTGTGTTGCATAGATGCAAACAGGTTATGTGAAGAGCAATATAACAAAACATTATGCTTCGAAATTGTTTTATCCTCATGAGCTACAACAGAATGGGGATATAAGCATCTTGCAGACGAAATCCTGTAATAATCTTACAGACTTATTTACCAAGTCCCTACCATATACCTCTTTTCGTAAATGCGTCTAAGGAATCGGTATGTATCGACTTCGGGACCTGCAAGATTCAGGGGGAGTCATCTCCTGAACAGTAACCTATTATCATACATCATATTGCATTCTTTTCCTATATGAGTTTTACTTACTTGTTTTCTCATATTAGTTTTTTAATGAGGCAATATCTCCATAAGCACATATATCTATCTCCTGATTTTCCCTATCGGAGTTTTTAAAGGGGGTATCATAGATATATCCTATGCTATATCATGTTCTCCTATTTTCCCACTAGGTTTAAGGAGTTTTTCACAGCATATAGATCGTATTTCCTCATATTTTTCCTATAGGGTTTTTCGAGGAGATTTTTACCTAAGGTGTACATGAAAGATCAACTGATCAAGGGAAAGTGTTATGATTGGAACTACTCGATGACCAGTTTTCTCTATGTTTTCAGGTTCACACGTGTGTGAATGGTTCGTGAAGGGATATGTCCCTACGCTCGTCAAATGGCAACTGACATTCTTACTCTGTATATAAATATACTCTACAGTAATAAAGAGATTGACTGTTCATTCATCATTGTCTCTATTTTACATTCACAATAAAAAGAATACAGCAGATCTCATTCATCATACCTCCTGCTTCCTCCCCTCAGCAGCGCGACATAGGGCTAGGGTTTCCCGGAAGCGCCGCCACCAGAAGCACCAGCTCAGCCCCTGTCGGATCCTGCCTCCGCCGAATCTCGCCTCGGCCGTCCTGGATCCTCCTTCTCCTCCGTTCTCCGTCCAGGGCCAAGCGGGGGAACGCCAGCCCAACCCGAAGCCGAATCCCTCGTTCCTCTCCCCTCTCGCCACGCCACCGCGCACCCGCGCCAGCACGCGCCCCGTCTTCTTCTCCGCGTCGTCGTCGCCGGGCTCTCCCTCCTCCCCCGCCGACCCCGGAATCAGCTTTCTCTCCTCCCCCGGCTGCGCTGTTCCTGTGCCTGTAGCGGCGTCCAACGTCAGCGAGCTCAAGAGCGTTGTCGCCTTGAAGGTGGGGTCCCTCAAGCGGAGCCTCGACGCGCTCCACTCCCGCGTGCACGCCGACCTCAACGCATCCCTCTCCCGCATCGCCGTGCAGGTCAAGGTGAGCCTCTCCCGCATCTGTACGCATCTGATTTCATGATGTTGACGTTCTGAACATCCAAACTGTAATGAGGTAATATCAGTTTCTACGACTGACTCAGATCTAGTTCGATTTTGCTTGATAATTCACATAGTTTTGGCTCTGGGTTGCTTCATCTAGCCATGACAGTGAGTGATGGATGAAAAGGCTCGAGGGAATTTGTTTTCTAAACTGCGACTCGCAGGCATGATGCTAATATAAAATAAGCAAGTCTTATCATCCTCGTATTTTTGTGTAAATGCTTTACTGTGAATGTCAGCTATCAGAGCTAATGAAATTCAGGACCTGAGCTAATGATTTGACAGTGTTCTCTTTTCTTACTATCAATTAATGGTTAGGATCCAACATCAATCAATCCCCTGGAACATTAGGCTGCTCTCAGCATTGCAAATTAGTACCCACTGACTTATCTTTTTTTGCCACTGGTTTTACGCTAATGGTAAGCATCACCCAGGATTAGCCTTAGCAGAGCTTCGATATACTGTTCAGAATCCTGAATGTTTCTCTGAATTTGCTCTGTCCATTATCCCAGGATTAGCCTTAGCAGAGCTTTGTATGTATATTTCTTTGAAGGGCACTTCATTTTAAGTTCGATCTTGTAATCAAGATAAAGAATAGTAAGATTATCATTAATTATTCATATTTGTCACAGGTTATGATGATTGAATTCTAAAACAAGTAGCACACACTGATTTATTTATGATGATGATTATTCATACATGTGACCTGTACACCATAACTTGTCATATTACTGAACATGAACTTACTGAGATGTATCATATATAATCATAAGTTGTATTACTATGTGTGGCATGGTGCTTAAAGAATTCTTAAATATTTCAGATCAATAGTATTTGAAAGCAGCTGATGTACATGACCTTCATAATGATTCTGGGGCCGTTCCATGTCTTGCCATTTTCTCATTTTCAAGTTACTATTGCTTGATTTCAGGTTCTTAGTTTAGATTAGTACTCACTTAACCTAGATTATTCCTTATATGACAATAGAAATGGAGTAGAAACAGATCAGATTGGATTAGTTGTACTTTTTATGATGAATTGTACTTCTTGCAGTGTGAAACAGATTGCGGTAAACATCCTGGTGCTGGAAAAAGGGTCTCTTGTTAAGTGTAAGAACATCAAAGGGAAGATGCAGGTATATAATTCTTCCTGATCTTGGTATATGAGCGCATGCGTGTGCGCTCTTTGAAGTGTTCTTGTGAGGCTGATAGAGATAGGAGAACCTGGACTCATAATATTGTTGCATACATATTATATATGTTGTTCTGGAAAGACCAGTTTCGATTTACAATAGAGATCTAGGTATTATACTCATTGCTTGCCATTTTCATACTCTTTTGTGTAGAGCTTACTACTGTGGCTGCCACATGATAATAAGTGGATATTAATTCTTTGAATCTTCATTCACATGACCATTAAGTAGAGACTAGAGACGGTTCAATATTAATTAGTGAAAAGGGCTCTATGATCTATGCATATAGTCCTCTTAACTAATTGTAAACTCATGTTATTCTTATCTCCAACAGATTTAAATTTTGAGTAACGAGAAACAGGAAAATGTTCCTACCTTTATGTGTTGATACTTGACCCAACAAAGAAGCCTGCTGCTAAGCTTTCTACTCCGGTTGTCTTGAAAAATGGCAAGCAAGAGAGTAGCAGTTGGATCATGATAGATGTTGCAAGGTATTCCGTGTATTTGAATGTATGGATTAACCTCTCTACCTTATTGAGATCCTCATGCAACCTATTGGGATGTACTTCTTATGCTAGTATTGGTGTTGAACATATTTAGAATGTACTTCTTGTGCTACCTCTTGTACTTATTGTGCTACCTTATTGAGATCGTCATGCAACCTAAAACTTGTTTTTGAGCTTTAGAATGGAATATATTGTTTTAGGATTTAGTGAGCTCAATCTGGTTTGGCTTATTTTAGCGGATTGAATAACTGAAGAAGAAATGAAGAGCAGCAAATTAGAGCTAGGAAGCTCATCAGGCAAGGTGGACCAGGATTGTAACTTAATGTCAACAAAAAGTATGGGAAGACTATAACTAGATGTCAACAATGCACAGAAGGGTACCTTTAACAAGTAGAAATAACTATTTGACATTGGATTTCTCACATGAAAAAAACTTCTTGAAGTGTTTTAGTGCTCTATAGACAATAGGATGCAAGAACCAGATATATATGTGGCATCAGATTTAACTTCTTGTTAGCATGGTAGTGACTTTCACTACTTCTGCCAAAATGTTACTTGTTCTACTTTTTGTCATTTTATTGTCCCTTGTAATGTTTTTGTGGTTCATTATGAAATATAATTGTTGTTGGAAGGAATCGAAAGAAGATGGCAAGAAAAGCAGTAATTTGCAGCAACCACACGTGTTGTATAACTGCTGCTGCTAGAGATGATTAAGGGTCTCCTCGCTCCACGCAACGCACAAATAGGCAGCTTTTGGTTTCATCTGTCAGTGTAAGTTCTATCATAAGTTTCAGCTAGCTGCTTGCCTACTTGGTTCTCTCTTCTAAAACTGTATAAATTTTGGCCCTCTGAATTGAATAATAGTTGGGTAATGAATTGTAACTTTAAGTAGTTGCTCTATTACATCAACGTGGAATAGCTACAAAAATCATAAGAGATTTCCTTCTTGTTTATTGGTTTAGATCAGCATTGACATGACCTTTATTATTCAGTACTGACATGAGCACTTTATTTGTTATGCAGATTCTTTTGCTTTAGCTATTGTCTGATTTAATCTGGTAGCACTCCCACTAGGAGCATGTAATCTTTAGCAGAACCAAAAATGTAATCTTTATGCTACTGAAAAACATGTTTATACTATTGAAATGCTTGAAGAAAAACTGTACAGTGATCATGGAATATTTTATGTAAATGTTGTAACAGTTCAAGAGCATAGAATCAGAGAAAAACTATATATTTCTGATGTCAATATTCAGCACAACAGTACTGATCCGTCACTGACGCATCAGGGATGTGTGTGCGCGTCAGTGACGGTTTCCTGTTTTTTACCGTCACAAACATTAGTGACGGGCTTTTAGATTTCGTCACGCACATAGACAGTAGAGACGGGTTTTTAATTTCCATGTCATAGTATCAACGACGGGTTTTTACTTTCCCGTCACTAGCATCAGCGACGGTTTTGAAATAGCCGTCACTAGCATCAGTGACGGTTTGATACATACCCGTCAGAACAGTATTAGTGACGGGTAAAAAACCGTCCCTATCTGTTTGGATTTACTGACGTATTTTTAGTGACGTTTTTATATTTCCGTCACTGATAGTGTAAAAAAACGGTCACCAAAGGAATTTTTTAGGTAGTGAGTAGCCGTTTTTCTATGATTGTGCATACTAATTAGCAGTCAATAGTATGGTTGGTCTATTAACTCAAATTATAACAATTAATCATATATTAATCATCTTGATTAATACATAACGGTTCAGATTTGGTAGAGGATATAAGTGGTAAAAAGTCACTTAGACTCACAGACACGCTACGCCACGATCGCAAGTCACAAGTCACGCGAGACAACACGTGAAAAAGCGCGTATACACGCGCGCGCGTTTGTGTACTCATAGGAATGCTTTCTTTCTCTCCCAATACTTTCTTTATTTAGCCATGGGTACGAGTACTGCTATTTCAGTTGGTGTGGACCACCATAGTCTAGCAAGGTGGTACTAAAACTAATAGTCATTTATTGCTTTGGAATTTTTTCTGAATAGACCAAATTCCAACAGTTTCTTCCATTCCAATGAAGTGAAGAGAACCTGGGTGGTGAGTGAGCTCATCAATAGAGCGAGGAAAACCTGGGAGGTGCATCTGTCACATGTTACAAAAGAATTTGATCCCCATGGATCAAAAAGTCATAGGGAACATGCATCCCTCTAGCTCAAGAAGACAAGAGGATTTCTGGGTATGGCACATTGAGAGATCAGCATACCACATGCTGATTCACAACTGTGAGCAGAGAGGACTGTTGCTGCAACACACCAGGCTAGTAGATCAAATATTCATGCAGGGCAAAAAGAGTGGACAGAACTATGGAAGTTTAAAGTTCCATCCAAAGTATGGGTTTTTCTCTATGGGAGACTAGCACGTCAGTCGATCTCAAGTGCGGATGACTCCTTAGAAACATGGCAATAACCAGTTGTTGTATGTTCTGCATGGAGCAAGATTGAGGCACTTATTGTTAGAGTGTAACATTACTAAATGTGTATAGGCACTATGGTGCAGGAAGAGGTGACTGGACTCATATGTCATGCAAGTCAATCGGATGCTAAGGGTTGGCTTCAGCAAGCCTTCAATGTGCTGCCACATGAGAAGGTGATTTGGCTTGTTGTAACCTCATCAGCAAACTGGTTTGCTAGGCAGAAGGCCATTCATGAGAACCATCATCTGTCCGTTGTCTACCCATTGTTTTGTGAACAGATTCCTAGCTTGCTAGTTGGAGCTGACTGCACCGAAAGTGGGAGAGAGATCGCAGATACTAGTCTAAAATCTAAGGTGGATTCCACCAACGTGAGCCATGATGAAGTCCAAAATTTACTAACCTCCCATTACTCAATTATGAACTATGATCAAACGCAATAACCAATACTTTTTTTATTTTAAAATTATTATTATCATTGACTTTTTTAGTTATGTTTGACCATTCATCTCATTTACTTTTTATATAAATTATCACATATTTTTTATTTTTTTATCACTCAAGAAATTAAAGTATAGCATATAAATTTTTATTTAAACTAAGATTTTAAATAAGACGAATGGTTAAAGTCAACAGTAACAAGAAGTTTTTTAAAAGCAAAGAGTAGCTCGCATCAGCTCACCTCTCATGATATTTTGTACCTACGTACTATGTTTTGGTACACTCATATACTTGAGACCTCGTCCAATGTCCAAAGCCTTGCCCACTTCATTTTGTTGGGCTCAATTTACATTGAAGCATGTGATGCTTATAGAGAATTGTATGCAGTAATATATAGAGAAGTTTTACTGTTTAAAATACTAGCCAGTAGTTTGAGCCTAATTTTGTAATTGCATTTATAATTAATAAATTTATGTTTATTTTTATGATAGAATAGTAAGTCTACCAAATCATTTAGTTCATCTTAAGAAAATATAAAACATTAGTTATTATAGATTGTTAATGTAACTTTATTTATAACAATAAAAACTAATTACTATAAATTTATAACTCATATTTTTTCTGATATTATCCTCAAATTAAGAAACTACTAGCTAATAGTTATAATTTTAGATTATGAAATCTATACTGTTAGATCAAACTACTGGTCAGTGATTTTTTAAAATTATTGGTCAGTATTTTGGACAATAAAACTTCTCAATATATATCGACCAACCAAGTGTCAACCCACGTACCTTGACCTGTCTCGTTTTATCCGTCATTGACTCCTTTCTGCTCTTGAATGGCTCCCATGGCACTCTTCATTCCTTTGTCTTGTGGTGTCACACCATGCTCTCTAGGGCCTCTTATGGTGCTCCATAGCTTTTCATAGTTTTCAAGATATAAAATGGTGGTTGTTGCTTTTCGAGGTCGGGTATACAATCAGCGGCCTCGGTGTATATTATATATTTATTATTATTATTTTTTAAATAATATGTTTTTAGTTATTATATAGTCAAGTTTGATCTAGTTTTATAGAGTTAATTACAAAGAGTGAGATAGTTCAAATGAATTATAAAAATAATATATAGTTTAAGAGATATTATAATCCCAAGCTTGTAAATCAAATCAACAAAATATTGAATGCAACTTGTAATAAGCTGTCACGTCAAGGTGGAGAGGGAGGTGCCCCACGCCAATGTTTGGCGAGCATTTTTCTCACCAACACCGCGCCTTCATTTTTGCTAGGAGTTGTACTGCTCTTATTAAATTTCTGTTGGTGTTTCCAACATTTGGGTGCAAACCAAATGCTGGCCAATTTTATAGGTAATGCTAATTTTTAGAAAGGTTGACTTTGGAAAGAAACCAAACAGACCCAAATGTGCCGGGATGGAGTACCGCTGCGCACAACCACCCTGGTAGCTCCAGAGAAATCCCACGGAGAGAAAGAGGCATCTGTGTTAATTTTGAGAGAACCTGGAGGTGAGACTGCCAGTCGACTGGGGTTACTCACCAGGGGCGAAGCTAGCCTCACAATTCATCGTTGTCAGTAGCGGTTTCTTTCATTGGTGTCAGCTACATTGTAATAGTTGTTTGAACAGTATTTTGCACTGGATTTCAGAAATCCATCGGTGTCAGCTGACACTGACGGTAGGCTCTAGCTTAAGACCCTGTTACTCATCATTGCCACCACTAGTCCACTACCACTACTATAAAAATGGCATGTACCAGCAGGCCAAAACCCACTATAGTGGTGGGTTAGCCGCCTCGCCTGCACATTACCGTAGCTAAAAACAAAGTGCTTTAGCAGCAGATAATCTGAACATGGATCTAACCGCGGCTAAAAAAGTATTAGTAGCAGCGGGTGACATCTTCACCCACCGGCCCGCAAGAGCCAATGCCCACCTCGGCCTAGATCCGGAGGGAAGGAGAGGAGCCAACGCCAGATCCGCCACCCTCCTCGGGGCCGCATCTGGAGGTGGAGGAGAGAAGCCGACGCCAGATCCATGTCCCTTCTCCTCAAGCCCAGATATGTCGCCCTCCGTCGGAGCCCGCACGCCGCCAAATCTCCTACGCCGCCGCCCGAGCTTGTGCACAGACGGAGCTCGCGCACCTCCGCCCGAGGATGTGCGCAACCGGAGCTCTCATGCCGCCGCCTGAGCTTGTGCACAGTCGGAGCTCTCGCGCCGTCGCTAGCTCGTGCGCAGGCTAGAGCCCGTGCGCCGCCGTAGTCCATGCACTGTCGGAGTCCATGTGCGGTCGGAGATCTCGTGCGCTGCTAGAGCTCATGATGAGGACATCACCATGCTGGATACGAGCATATCATGGCCTTCCCCAAGTTACAAGTCGTCACCAACTCGATCGCCGCGTTTGTCTCGGATTCAGCCGACACTCCTTCACGGTTTTGATGATATTTCCCACATCCGACATCCAAACGAGGCGTTCTTTGATGCGTTGGAAAGAGGACGACGACGCCGTCATTTTGGTTCTGGTCCTAGCTCCAGAAGGGTCGTGAGTCATAATATGTGACCATGACAAGGTGTTGTGCCACCTATTTTGGGCCAACTTGGTCATGTATCGTGTCGGGCCTTAAGTCCATGTTGTGAGCGCCCCTCCCCCCCTGGTCGCCCCTAACCTTAAGATGTCTTTATTTCCTACATAAACTCAGTAGCCGCCGTCTTTTAGTTTCGGGTTTTGTTTAGTTCAGTTTTCTAGAGAGAAACTTAATCGAATTATTGTAACTGTGGCGACAAGTCCTTTTACAGTAATCCAGGGCCCCTGTTCTTGTTTTACACCACTGTGGCAATTAGTCCTTTTGTGTTCAGAGCTTGAACCTTTTCTTGTGATTCGCTTCATCCATATTTGCAATTTCAGATTGCGTGTTTATCCTCTCTTGCTTGTGTTCTCGATTTCGCTTGCAGGAACAATCAAGTTTTGCTTGGTGTAACGGTTGCGGGATTGGATCTTGTCTGATTCAAGCCGGGTCATCGACGCCGAGTTCCCCAAATTCGAGTTTATCCCCTTACCTCTCGGAAGATCGGGCCATATCTACATCAGCTCGTACACCGTAGCCTGCTCATGTGCGGTCGAAGCCCGTGCGCCGCCGAAGTCCGTGAGCGGCTGGAGCTCACGCGTGCAGACGATGTGCATGGCCGAAGCAGAAGAGGGTGGCTGGGGCAGACGGAGGCGAGAGGGAGATGGTGGCCAGCGGCTTGAGAGAGAAAGGGGGCGAGGAGTTAGGGTTGAGAGAGGGGATATTTATTAGAGAGAGCTAGGGTTTGGAATGGGTCAAAAATGAAATGGGCCTTAATTTGTAGCGGCGGCCTATAATGTGTTCCACTGTTAAAAATTATTTTTTTTGTGGCGGATCACATTTTTGAGTCGTTGCTAAAAACAAAGCCTATTTGTAGCGGCGGCCCATAATATGATCTATCGTTAAAGATCAATTTTTAGCGGCAGGTCACATTATGGGACCGTCGCTAAAATTGAAGGAGCACAGTAGCAGTGGATTTCTTCCAAAGCAGCACTACGAGGTATTTTGAAACGCCATTACAGACCTGTTTTGTGATAGTATACCATGCCTAGAAAATTGATTTCAGTTTTTAGAACAATTCAGTAAAATAGGTAGAACATTTTATTTTGCTGCGTGGAACAATAGAGTATCATGTGCGGAACATTCATTTGTGTGCATGGAACAATTATATTAGTGATTTCAAATTCTGTTGGGGAGGCGGCAAAGAGATTCAGTTGTTGAAGTCGAAGTTCTCAGAAATGGGCTTCTTTCTTGTTCAGTCCAAGATCTTTTCATATTCCTCATATTATTCATATCGTATTGTTACGGAACAAATTAATTAGTGATTGGAACAAACAAATTGTATCTATGAAATAAATTATATAATTATGTAGAACATGTCATCTTCTGGAGAAAGCATCAACCCATGCCAAACAACAGACACGTCCGACGTGCACACACCCTCTTCGACCGCGCCGACGTGCACGCCCTCTTCGACCGCGCCGAGGCGGCGTTCGGGTCTCCGCCACACATCGTGGTCTCCTGCGCGGGCCTCCTCAACCCAAAGTACCCGGCTTTGGCCGACACCACGGTCGAGGACTTCGACGCCATGTTCAGGGTGAACGTGCGCGGCACGTTCCTGGTGTGCCGCGAGGCGGCGAACCGCGTCCCGGCCAACAGCGGCGGCCGCATCGTGACGTTCTCGTCGTCGATCATGGGCACGCTCCTGCACGGGTACGCGGCGTACACGGCCACGAACGGCGCGGTGGAGGCCATGACGAGGATCCTGGCGAAGGAGGTGGCGGCCAAAGGGATCACCGCGAACGTGGTGGCGCCGGGTCCCGTGAGCACCGAGCTGTTTTTCGCGGGGAAGGACGAGGCGTTCCTGAAAACGGTGGAGGGGAGGTCCATGGGACGCATCGCAGAGACGACGGACGTGGCGTCGGTGGTGACGTTCCTGGTGAGCGATGCCGCGGCGTGGGTGAACGGACAGGTCATCAGGGTCAACGGTGGCTTTGCTTAAAAGCACCACAGTGTGTGTTGAGAGTCCGTTGGCTAGTGGCATGTATCCTGTGTGCGCCAAGTTTATTAAAACCTATGTGCGTGTCGGAGTGTGCGAGTTGTTCCTGCACATATGGGTTTTTATATTTTTTATATTAAAGAAAACAAAGGTGCTTTCAACAAGTGTATTAGGTAGGAATTATCTTTTCAAGATCTTGCCTTGTAAAGACACAGCGCTGGGGCTTGAATGGAAATTTCTGGAGGGGCCAGAGAACATAGCAAACTTGAAAATGAATTCAAGTTCTAAACACACAATTTATATAAGACTAAATAAAACACAAATACATGAACAAGTTTCAAGCATTTGTTTATAACTATCATTCTTTGCAGCAGCAATCGAGTGTTAAATATACAGAGTTGAGGAAGGGCATACTGCATAGAAAATTTATTTATTTAATATATACACTTCTTGTCTAATGTGTGATATGCTGAATAGTTGAGATAAACTTGTAAGCAAGACGTGTGTATTTGGTGAACTAAATACAATAAATCTGTGGGATGTGTTAATTGTGATAAATCTTGTGTGTACAGAGTGTTGGATGTGATTTCCTTGCTAATTGGTTTATGGTGCCTGATAAGCATTGTTGATAAGTGTTAATGGTGAGTCGTGTATGGTGTACAATAGTAATCCCTGCGTGTAATGCTCGGCTGGTATTTCTTCCATTATACTGTTGAACAGTGGGTGTTGGTCGGTAAAATGTTTACCGATGCCACTTAAAACAACCGATGACACAGATCGGTAGAGACAATTACCGACCTATGGTGAGTTGATAAAGAACCCTTTAACAATTGATTGAAAGTTGCTAATATTGAAAGGTGGTATAGTGACTTTTGCATGGCTTTTTAGGGCCACTTCTTTTGCATGTTATGAAGCTCACTACGAATCTACAATACGATCTTGTGTATGAAGTGGATCTATAATGTCAACAATGGACCAGATAAGAATGTTGTAAGTTTTTGGAGAAAACATTATAAGAGGCGTGCAATAAATACATGAATTGTAGTTTTTATAATACGAGTCAAAATAGTGGTTGCTTTATAAAAATTTATCCTTGAAAGAGTTGTGCTTATGCTTGAGCCCTGTGATTAAGATTTCATGAGAGATTTGTCCGAAAGGAAAAGTTTTCACACAATATTCTTGAGGGGAGTCGTTGTCGTTACCTGTCAAGTCTAGGGCGGCCGTTTCGATTTACTTAAGTATATCTCTTGTCTCTTGCGATAGATATACTGGAGGAACGCGGCCCATCTTCCCGTTGTTGCCATGCACGTTATCATACGACTAAGCGTGTTTGTTTTCACTCCTCTGATTTTTAGATCTGTTCCATCGAATAATGTGATGCTACAGTAAACATCTCTTAATGATGACTTAATTAAGTTTAATAAATTTATCACACTGATACACATTTAATTCTGTAATTAGTTTTATATTTAATATATATTTAATAATCATATGTAGCATTTTAATGATTGATATGACCTCACTAAAATTTAGACCCCCAGAAACGAACACACCCTAAGATATATTTGACAGGATTTATGTTTATATTAAAAATGGTTTATGTTTTAGTTTATTTATGAAAAATATTTATCTGCTTTATCTGATTTATTGTAGTACGTTTGGGAAAACAGATTATCCTATTTTTCTAAAAAGGTTTATTCAGTATACCTAGAAAGAGATGGTTCATAAGTCCAAAAAACTAATGTTTGATGACTTTACTTTTCTAGTATAAAGAGACAAATAGTTTATAACAGTTTATTGTAATAAATATTTATATAAATTAGATATTTAGCAGAATTTATCATAGTATAAATAAATTATTTATAATAAAATAATTCATAAATCTTATCAAACACACCCTATGTCTTCCTTTGTACTTGTGTCGTCACTCGTCAGTCCTAACATCAGGCTCCATTAGGAAAAGGAGATCGCCACTGGCCACGTCGACCTCGCCCGACGGAGACTCGTGTCACACTCCGTGTCACGTTTGACGGTAGTCGTGACGTTGGAGCACAAAGCACAAAACCTCGTATAAAAACACACTCTCAATCGATGTTTGCAGCACAGCAAAAGTTGCACACAGACGACACGAGTACAAACAAGCGAAGCACGCGTGGACGGCACACGGCAGCGTCGACCGTGCCGCTCCCACTTTAGGGCCGCGTCGCGCTATTGAACCGGCGGCTCCCGCGGCCGCAAGATGTCCTCCCACCTCTCGCCGCACTCGGCGCGCCGGTCGTGGTCAAGTACGCGCGTCCAAACCTGGCCAGGGTCGAGGAGCTCGTCGGGGTGATTGCATCTAAAGCTGAACTTTCGTGCCGTTAACGGACCGGCCTTAAGCATGGTGCGTTTGACACAGTCCAGGCCTGGCACGGCACGACGTCTGGTGGGCCGTGCCGGCCCGTGGCACGATGCGGGCCATGCCCGACAGGCACGCGTGCCATGGCACGGCACGGGCACGGCCCACCAGGCCAAGCTAGGGAGGGAGAGGGCGGGACCTGGGGTATAAAGCCAATCGAAACGCTGGCCGCCCCCAAACCCTATCCCCAATTCCCCATTGCGCCGCAGACCGTAGCCGTACTCTTCGGTCTTTGCCTCGTCTCTCTCCCTCTCGGCTCTCGCTCAGATCCGCCGCCACCGGCCGCCGTCGTCCGCCATCCATCCATGCGAGTGCGAGTGCGACCGTGCCCGTCCAGCGGTTGGCGATGGGTGCTGTGCGGTCATGCTCGTCTCGTCGTCCTCATCCCTGCACCCTGAGTCCCCTCTCCTTTCTCCTCTCCTCTGTCCTCTCCTCTCCTCTCCTCTCATCCTCCTGTCCTGCTCCTGGCCTAACCCCATGGCCTCTGGTAGTCTCGCACCTGGATAATCTCCCATGGCCGCCAGATCTGAGGTCATTGGATCTCGATCTTGATTTATTGGGTTCATGTACATTCAAACCTGAGCATTCCGTCTTCGTCAAGTGCATCTTCGAGTCCCGTCCCCATGGCAGATGCAACTATGGGGGATGGGTACACCATCAACGACGATCTTTGTGCGCAGGACTGCGCGATGATGATGAAGACAATACGGGTGCGGCTGATGTAGCCGATCCCTTGCTTGGAGCTAGCGCGAGTGCCGCGACTCCGGTTAATATGGATGCGAGTCCAACGAAGAGCACAACCAGCAAACGGTCGAGGAAGAGGACTTCAGACGTGTGGAAGGAGATGGAGGAGCTCACGCGCAAGGACCCCATCACAGGTAAGCAGGTAACGTATGGAGCCATCTGCAACTACTGCAAATCTTGCTACTCTGCATCATCAACTGGGGGGAACTGGTCATTTGCGGCATCACCTAAAGAGTTGTAGGCAGGAAACCCTAGTTGCTAATTCTTCTTCTTAATCTCACTTGCATTACAGTTCTGATGGCACTGTCAAACATTTCCAGTATAATAAAGAAGTAGCTAGGATGGCACTTGTACGTTTAATTGCACGTTTTGATCTGCCTTTGAACACTGGTGAACAACCTACTTTTGGTGATTACATTAGAAGTGCTCATAATCCTGATCATAAGGATGTCTCTAGAGTGACAACAACTAGAGATCTTGAGAAATGTTATGCTTTGATGCAGTCTCAAGTAATTGATCTGTTGAGTAGTGCTTCTTGTATTTATTTGACTTCTTATATCTGGAGTGGTAATTCTAAGGAAAATTACCTAAGTCTTGTTTTTTATTTTGTCACTACTGATTGGAGTTAGAGAAAAGAATTGTTGGTATGCGCTTGATTGATTGTGCTCATAATAGTGTTAATATTGCTGAACGTATATTGCAAGTGCTAACTGAGTACAACATGACTTCTAAAGTATTGTCTATTACATTAGATAATGCTTCTGCTAATGCAAGTGTTGTTAGAGAACATGTGCCTCATTTGACAGCTTATATACCTTCTAATACATCTTTACCTGTTGATTTCACTCCTGATGATCTTGTTAATGCTTCTGGTCTGTTGCATCAATGGTGTGCATGTCATATCATCAATTTGATTGTAAAGTCTAGCCTGAAACGTATTAAGCTACAAATTGAGCATTTCAGAATGCCTATTTCTTGGCTTAATTCATCTAACCAACGCATTGCTCAGTTTAAGAATTTTTGCTTGGCTTGTGGGGTTCGTCCTCGTAAGTTGGATTTGGATATGGATGTCAGATGGAATGCTACATATCTTATGCTCAAACATGTTGTGTCATACAAGGCCATCTTCTCTATGTTTGTCACTGCTAATTATCCAACTGGAGATAATGGTTAGCAATTCTTGACAGATGATCACTGATATGCTGCTGAAACAATTTTAAAGTTCTTGAAATTGTTCTATAAATGCACCGTTTCACTATCTGGCGTATATTATCCAACATCTCCTTTAATGATGCATGCTATTCTTGCTATTGCTGAGCACCTGTCTTTGTATGAAAATAATGATAATCTTAGACATGTTATTGTGCTAATAAAAGATAAGTTTCTGAAATACTGGGGAAACATTCCTCTGTTGTACTCATATGCTTTCATTCTTGATCCTAGAGCTAAACTTAATGGTTTTATAAATGCACTTCAGCTTATTTCTCAGGCTCTGAATTGTGATTACTCTGTTTATTACAATGAAGTTAGAGCTGATTTATCTAATCTGTTTATTAAATATGAGATTAAGTATGGTTCTGTGAGATTGCAGAGGCCACCACCATCATCTGGTCCAGGTAAGAATGTATGCTCATGGAATAGGATTTTTGGTGGGCCATCTGGCATTGCCACATCCACATCAGTCACCCAATCCCATTGTGTTAATGAGCTGTCTGCTTATTTGGAAAGTGATCCTGCTACCCAGTTTGATAATTCATTTAGTATTCTAACCTTGTGGCAAGAGCATAAAAGAACTTACCCTATTCTTTCTATCTTAGCTAAGGATATCATGACTATTTTTGTCTCTACTATTTCTTCGGAATCTGCATTTAGTTTGTGTGGCAGGTTGCTGGAGGATCATCGTTGAAGTACTACACCTGAACGTGTTGAAATGCTATCTCTAATCAAAGACTGGAAGCAGGATGACACCAGGGAGCAACACAGAATCGAGAACAAGGACCTGGAAGAGAAGATGGCCAATATGTACCTCGATGGTTATGGACCCGATGGACCTCCTGCTGCTGGACCTGGAGGGGATCCTGCGACACCTACACTTACAAGAGCTGCTGGATAGAACATGACTTATGCTGGCTTGCTGCTGTTATTTTGCTTGAGATCACTAAAAGAGTCTAGGTTGTACTCTTTTTTTCTTTAGGGTTTTATCCTTATGTAGTTGAAATAAGGTTTTACCTAAAGGTTTTTAATGAGGCAGCCACTTTTATAAAATTATTAGACTTTTTTTAAAGCCTGGTGGTCTTTAAACTCTAATGTTCATAAACTTGTACAATGTCTATGTTATGAACTTATGACCTGTGAGTCTGTGATTGTGACTTGTGACTTGTGAGCTTGTGGCTTGTGGCTTATCTTTGTTTCTCAGTTTGTCTATGTAACTATGTTATGAATCACAGAATCAGAACTTTTGAGATTGTGAACTGTGACTTGTGAGTTTGTGGTTGTCTCAATTATACTGGACAAAATGAGATATTTTTTTACCTCTACAAAGTAGCTGGGCCAATGCGGCACGGCACGAAAAGCCTATCGGACCGCAGGCACGGCACGGCCCATTTAAACAGACCCGTACTATGCTTGGGCTTGGCTGCCGGCACGACCAACTGTTAGCTGTGCCGGGCCAGCCCAGTTAGCATTCGGGCCGGTCCATGATAAATCCGTGCCGTGCCCGGCCTGGCACAGCCCGTTGTTCAGGTATAATTGCATGGTCACGCGGCCTCCGCGCTGTGGCCGTGAAGGCGGACGTGTCGAAGGCCTCGTCGGGGTGCTTGCATCCTCTTCGACCGCGCCGAGGATGCCTTCCGATCCCCGCCGCACATGGTTTGAACCTGTGTGTATAGTCTCTAAGTGTAACCTGTGGCTGTAGGTTGTAGCGCATAGAGAATTACAAATGATATTTCCCAGACACGGTATCCAAATGACAAAAGACATTATTTTCTTTACTAGTATAAACTTCCACAGTTACAAGGTCTCATCATGAGCTTATTCAGTCGAGGAGCCCTTTTATTGATTTATTTCTATTGGAAAGCATTACAAGGAAAACCAAACTAACTTGTGACATAAAACAACAAAAGAGGAGCTCCGTCTTTGGTTCTGACGACTGTTGGAGAATAGAAACTAGGGATTGGCATCACCATATCCAGATCCAGATCCATTACCGCCACCACTCCCGCCATACTGTCCGGTGCCATCGCCATCACCATGCCCATTTGCACTTGCACCTGCATAGTTTCCATAGTACCAATTCCGATTGGCATAGCTGGAGCCAGAGCCGACACCACTACCAGACCCTTCACCACTAGAACCCGAATAACCTCCAGCTTGTCCTCCTCCACCACCACCACCATTGCCACCAGCGCTAGCAGAATCTCCAACACCGTAATATGTTCCTTGGTTGTGGTAACTAGAACCTGAACCTATCCCGGTGCCTTCACCGTATCCAGACCCACCATATTGACTTTTACCACCTCCTTCACCTCCCCCTCCAGCAGTTGCGTGGACACCATTCTCACCACTCACCAGAACCAGTGCCAGAACCGGACCCTGATCCCCCGCCATTCACATATCCACCTCCCCTACCCCCTCCCGTGCCCATTCCATTGGCAGTGGAGTATCTAGCCACCCTCACGGCATTGGATAAACCAATGCTCATGACGACAATAAACCCAAGTGCTACTAACTTCGTGTTTACCATTGTGAGGATTACTACCAAAGAGTAGTGTCAGTTGAGATGGGTTCCTGATGAAAGATGTACACGTTCTTATAGGCCCGTGAGAGCATGAAGTGGTTCTTTATATTAATAGCCTTGCACGACGTTGGTGAGATGGTGAGAATTGAGATCAAGTGGTGGATTATCAAAACCGGTGGAATGAGATCTTACCATTGACTGGCTAATAGCAATGTATTGATGTGATAACAACTTGCATTTGTGCTTGTTTTGCTCTCTTTCTCGTATTGCGTGGAATCCTAGTGCTTTAGTGTCTCTGCATAGGTTGGTATGATCAGTTGGAAAATATAAACTGGTTTGTTCGAAATACCAAAAGAAATTAAATTGATACAGTACAAAGGTAAGCCCATGTCGTGGAGAGTTTCTGCCAAGGGCTCTGGACGATTCACGTATATATTTACTCTCCACAGTATTGTAAAACAGGAACTACTGGCGACACGATAACCAAAAGATAACCACCAAATCGTCCATACTACTAATTGATACAGGGATTAGTTATTGGTGTCACGCACATGTAAAGTAAACGACGACTGGAATAAAACTCTTATTTATTACTGCGTATTTGACAGTGAAGACAAGCTTCCACATCCACTGACCACAGAACAATTCTACTCCTCTGACAATGGTTGACATTGCAGATGCGACCTCGAGTTTCTCATAATTGACTTTGATAATTACGTGCGTAGTCTTGTAATGGGAATTTAGATGCATGTAGTCCTTTGGATAAGCAGAGGCGACCTCGAAGATACCTAACGTAATTGACTCTGACAGATTCGGGCATAGACTTAAATCAGATGCATGCAATGATCGTGATCAGTCAGACAACTACCAACCTCTATATACTGAGTACTAAAGAACACAAATAGGCACGGTCCAAGCGCACCATGATGCTTGTGAAACAATGTCTCATTTCGTGATTTTTGTGCAACACATTTTTCCATGTGGCGTCGGTTTATAATTTCTCAATGTCCATGTTCAAATGTATGAAAAAATGCTTGTTTATTTTGATGCAAAATTGTTATAACATAATTACATACCAATGTTTTTTTACACCAAAAAATTCCAATGTGTTGCAAATTATCAAAAGTTTAGTATTACCTCCGTTCCATATTAGTTGACATTTTAGATTCAAACATAAGATTAAAGAGAAGTAAAAAAGGTAGGTGCACAGAAAACAAGAATGAGAGAAATAGAAATAGAGGTGTATTGGAAAGAGGAAAAGATACATTGCGATGCGAGGATGATAAATAAATTGGAAAAACTGAATTAGTATAGGATGACAAGTAATATGGGACAGAGGGAGTATGAAATAGCCAATTCTAATAAAAGACTAGCAAAGTGCCCGTGCGTTACGACGGTCTTAAGAAAAATAAAACACTATATATGGTTTAACTAAAAAATCATTTATATAATATATTTGTTAAATATATATAGTATTATTAATATTTTTATAAGAAAGATCATATTTATATTATTATTGATATTTCTTAGTGTACCATTTTATATGTAGAAGCAATCATTTTCTCACTATTTTTCACCATATTCTCATCATAAATATGTTTTTTTCTCTCTAATATTGATGATTTTGACATGTAGTGTTGTTTGAGATGTTGCAGAATTAGGTGAAATAACACTAAAAAGGTTCAAAAAGGAGAAATAGCGATATGAAGCCCGATTCTGATATTCCCACAAACCCATGGCACCTACAACATAGCTCTATACGTACATAAAATCTAACATGCAAGCTCAAGGTCGTGATCCAATAACTAAAGATTTCTAGAAGATTTATCTGAAAAGAAAAAAATACGTAGTCCAGAAACAACTTCAAGACATGTTCCAATGGAAAAAGTGTGACTATGAAAGTTGTAGACTCGTTGAGAGCTTTCTGAAACATATATGCATCATACTATTTAGACTACGGAGCTACGAGATATAGGTTCCGCAAAGAGACGTGCGTAGAGGAGTCCAAATCGGAATTGATATTTTTGCAACGTATATTTGGATACAAAAACTTCCGAATTTGTGAATCTATTGAATACCAAAATTGTAGAATTTTTTGAGAGCTATTAGATAGAATCCGAGTTTGTTTCATTTAGACTTCGTACGCTGGAGCTATAATTTTTTAAAGTCGGTGCTTAATATGGAAGGTATAAAACCGATTTGAATTTAATCTCTAACTTTGTGGACACGTAGTGGACGACCACACCTTAATTAATAAATTATTATATATTACTAGCAAAGTACCTGTGTGTTGCTACGGGCTTTTTTAATATATATATATATAATAAAGTGTAGACACTCATTTTTTATAAATAAATTATAATAAATATTTTTTTATAACCAAAACCATTTGGGAAGCACGCCATTATAGCAGTTGCTGGCAAAATGTATGGAGCAGTGTTAGTGTGTTATGTTAGTTGTATCTACGGTTGAAATAACCAGGGTTAACCGGCCGGTTAACTGGAAAATCAGTCTGAGCTGGTTATCTCGGTCGGCCAGTTAATTTCTGGTTATAATTTCAAATTTTTTAAAATTCAGAAAAGTTTGAACCATACAAAACCAATATAACCGATCGATTAACCGGTAAAACCGCACAAAAACTGATTTTTTTTAATTTTAAAATATATATTCAAAATAGATCACTGAAACTAACCTAACCGACCGATTAACCAGAATAATCGTCTGGTTAACCGGACGCTGACTGTTTGCCAACAAAAACAATATTTGTCCGACTGGTTATATCGGTTAACCGGTGAACCGGGCTCGGCCAGTTATACCATCCCAAACGGTTATTGTAACCTTGGTTGTATCATGAATAAGGTAGAAAACCTTCAAGCTTTGACAACATGGAATCTATAACCATTGTCATATATCAAATCCATTTAAAAGGGTGAGAGCACCATCAATACAATGGACCATAGAAAATATAGACTCAACCAGATTCATCAGATGAATTATACAAAGGATTTTCCATGGCAATAGAATCTTTATGTAGTGTTTTGCGTCGTAACTTACGAAGTATTCTTTCATGATCTCTTCTTGCCTGCTTTTGCTCAGCTGTCATATTGTATACCCTTCTACGTTCACGTTTTGCTTCAATCCACTCTTCAGTTATGACACTGCGGCGTAATGCGTCTTGCACAAATTGACGATGGAACCTGGATTGTTTCTCCGTTGATGTCATATTTGCATACCGCACCCTCTCCCTCACGCACTTTGCTTCCTTTTGCTCATCTGACAATACTTTTGGTGGCAGAGCTTTATCATGGAGGGTAGGCATAGCACACAATGTAGTACACTGTGAATATTTCCACTTTCTATTTTCCACGTGGAATGTATTGTTACAATCTAAACGAATTACAATGAATTTTTTATGAGCAAAATCACAATAACACATAAGAAACATGAATTTAAAATGTAGGTGAAGTATTGAATTTGTATACATGTCATACCTTTGGTCGTTGCGTGGAATAGGACATCAGATTTATTTCTTTGATATGCTTCACGACACTTTCGATTTCTCTCATCCCTTTGTTGGTCAGTCATGTTTTTATATCTGTCTCTCTCTCTTTTCCTTTTACGTTCTTTAGGATCAAGAAGTTGTGGTGTAATAGGTTTTGTGTGATCATTCACATTGATAAAGCTGGCACCGTCTGAAAACGGTAGAATAGATACTCAATTTAATCAAGAAATTATATTGCAAAACCTATAACCAGGTAGGTAACCCAATATTGTTTCTCGCTCTTCAGACTTCCTGCACATCAGACAAAAAAAATCTAAAGTAAATAAAAAAAACACAAATACTATGACCAAGTAACCCAATATTGTTTCAAGCTCTTTTTTTTTTTTGCAGCAGAGTTACTTACAGCTCTACAAAATTATGTAGTAAAATCAAATTTTCAAGCGATGTATGTTGTTTAAGTCGAGTCTCAAATGTTCTGATAGATGGTACACATGCTCTTTTTAGTTTGAGAAACCGGTTATATTATTCACAGCTATTTACATAGGATAAAAAGATGACTTTATATGGGATTACGTGCATATCTCTGATTAGAAACATGCAAGTATTAGAAATAACATAAGCCATTAATATAAAGGATCATATATCATTATGATTAAAGTAAAAGAATATAAATTATGATAGGATAATAAAACTCATCATGACATCTTATTACTCACCGTTTGATGTGGCCATAAAATTGTTGTACCTGATTTTGAGGATGACTGTTTCGAGCTGGTAAGAACACTGAACGCCATCAACAAAACGAGTTTTCTTTTGTAATCATAGAAAAAGATTGAAGACAGATGCATCAACTCATCATTAAGGTAATAAGTACATCGAGTATGAGAAGTGTGTGCAAATATTCGAGGAACAAAGAAATATGTGTAAAAGAACAAAACAAAGATTTAAGCATTCAGTCGTACCCTATCGTATTCAAAGCATTAACAATTATTTGAGTCTCATTGACACACCTAGCTTGTGTGCATGGAAAGGATAATAAAAAAATTATAAAAGAACAAAACAAAGATTTAATCCAACACGCGCAACGCGGTGCACCATATACCTTTGAAAGATTAGTATAATATGGATCAGATCTTGTAGACGGTTAGTGTAGACTGATAAAAGTGATCGCCCCTTGATCGAGAAGGTCGATAAGTTGGCTGGGAAGAACGTCCACTTCTTGTTGAATGGGCTTACGATCTGGTTGCAGGAGGCTAGATGGCACACGCCAATGGCCTTGGGCACGTATGATCGTTGTGAAGACGGAGGATGGCGTGTTGTGATGAACCCTGATCGAACTGCAAACAAAAGAACGAGTGTGTCGATGGCAGCGGCAGCGGCAGCGGCAAGCGTCTCGACGGAGGTGGCAGCGGTGCGGAAATCTTGTGGTGTGCGCTTGGGTGGCAGCGTTGAATTTTTTATGGCGACGGTAGTAATGGACTGCTCGTGTCAAAGCAATTGTGCGTGACAAAGCAATTGTGAGCGATCGTGCGAAACCTGAAGTAATTTTTTAGAATATAGGAAGTCTGACTCGGAAGCACTTAGTTGCGTCTATGCGCGCGCGTAGGACTTCATTTGTACCTAAATCAAACCAGCAGGCACCTATGACAAAATAGCTCAGGACAACAGGAAACAAATAGGACTCTGTGAACGACAAATAGGACTCTGTTGCAGAGAGAACTTCATGAACGAGTAGGAAAGCGATGGTACGTGAAAAGAAAAAAAAAACGATGGTTGGATGGACTCTTCAGGGCAGAGCAACACAAACGAACGATGGCAGACCGAAGGGGCAGGGGGCAGAATTAGGCAGACATGTCACGCTCATCGTAAATAATAGATTACTAGCAAAATATCCGTGTGTTATTATAAATTTTAAAAAATAGACTTATTTTTATACAGAACATCTATATGATTTTTAAACTCTTTTGTTTCACTCTCGCTCAAAAGCATGTACTATTTATTCACCTTCGTCAAATCCTTTTCTTTTCTAAAAATCAGATTTGTCATCTCCCCTTCCTCCTTCCTCTATGATGTTAAGTAGAGAAAGTAGCGATAACTGCAACTAAATCTATCTACAAGATACAAACGGTAAGCCATATCTCAATCCATCATGACTTGCAATCTAGCATTACGTCACCATGATCAGTTCTAAACATTCAATGTATAAATTCAGAAAGAGCCAAACCAGAAAGCAAGGGCGCTAGATCAATCAAGAATAAATAAAACAAGATTTTTATGAATCTACAAAACAATAAAAATTAGAAAAAAAAACAAGATGTCCTTGATTTATTGGAATGGTGAGCTCATTTAGAAATAATCCATCACCGCAGAATAGAGCAATGACAAGGAAAGAGAACGGCGGGTACCTCAATGGCTGGTAGTTTGTGCAGACAGGTCCTTCGCTGGAACGCTGCAGTAGCCATCATGGATATGGAACGGCGAGTAACATTGCTTCTGGTCATAGGGATCGACTCTACTCGCTCGGCAACATGATATAGATTCTGGAGCCCACAGGCTGATGACGCACAAAGACGGCAGCGCTCTGAGGGCATGTAGAACGATCTTTGGGGCTCACCTGGCTTAGCGAGACATCTATGAACATGAGCAACAACGAGTTGTTCCTATCCATGCCGGCAACGTCGGCAGCGTGCTAGTCACCACGTCTTCGTCGACCTCCTCGTTGGAGGACAGAGCAAGTCGCCCATAAAATAATTCAAGTGCAAGACATCTATGATCGATAAACAATGAGCATAGGTATTAGGCAATGCCAATGCTACTATCGTTCCGTCATAAAGTGGGATGCTGTCACGGGAAAACGACTTGTTGCGATTTTGTGAACTGAACAATACAACCAGTGGCATCAGGAGCGTTCCACCGAATCTGCACAAGGTCGGAGTCCAAGTCTTGGTCACATGAGGCGGCAGACGATAGGGGTTATCAAACAGAGCGAAGATCATGATGCAGCTCACCGGAGCAGGAGCTGTCGACTACGATGTTAGACGTGGGTTGCTTGTCGACGCGGTGACCACGGCCAGCGACAACGCCGACGTTCCAAGAGCTCTGCAGGGAACGACGAGGTGGTTCAAATCATGGACCTAGAACAAGAGCCGAGATCGATGAAACAAGGACAGGATTTGATCCATGCTCACTGGACGAAGAGCAGTCTGCGAAGAGGAGAAACATGACAGCGGTCTTGAGCTCCTTGCCATCGGCCCTCCTCTGCCCGGATCTCCACGGGACCAGCGCAAACCGTCGCAGCACGACAAGGCGGGCACGACTGGCGAGATTCCAAGGCAGTGGCGGCTGCTAGCTTTACTACCATCACCAGCGACGACGCAGATGTTGTGGAGTAGATGTGTATAGGTACGGTATTAGGCAATGCCAAAGCACCTTTTGTATTTAGTCTGGACGGTCTATGGTAACATGACACGAGATTAGGAAGGACACAATCCTACTGGACACGCTAGAAAATTGTAACCGACTATGATTCTCCAACACTGCCGATCCACGCTGTTTGGACTTGCTGTCGGTGAGATCAACACCAAAACCAACACCAAAAAGAAACGGGGCAGGTGGACTCACTTCAATTAATAAGGTGTATAGATAGAGATAGAGATTATATAAGATTAATTAATATCTCACAGAAAATTTCACCTTTGTAATTACACTATGGCATCCGAACGATCAGTTGCATTTGGCTAATCTAGCAATGGAAAACACTTTTCAGTGCACGTGGGTCAAGCAAGGAACCCCAGCCGATGCTCGACAGTCGGTCGACATGCGGTGCACAATACAACGTCAGGTACTGGGTTGTGTATGTAACCGCAGTGATGTTGCAGAACCCTCTACCCTCTAAATCAGCAGCAGCCTGCCAAGATGTGCATGAGTGTGTGCAACAAGAGCGATATGTTGCAGAAGCCCCTGCATGCGAGCAATCAGAGGGGAGCCCAGCCCCCAGCTCACTCTCCCTAGACATCGTCATTTTTTTTTTTTTGGATACGCATCGCCATTGATTCGATAACGTGAAAACTTCGGTAAATGAGATGGGGGCTCGCGAGCGCACAAAATATATAATTGTCGGATGTGCTGGCGTCGCTCGAGAACGCCAAATATAATATGATCTGATCTGTGTTAGCCGCCACGTATTTCCTGTCATCCACCAGGGATTCTAACCTGAGTGGAAACAGGCGTATTGTGAACTGCAACGTGTTACTGCTGTCATATCCAAGACGTTTCCCCCAGTCTGATTTGATCTGGTACAATATTACAACATAGTATTCAACATGGTGCCAGTCAAAAACAAAACATATATCGAGTAACAGTATTTCATTTCAGGCTCTATAACTAAAATTTCTGAATTGTGCCGTTGTCATCATTCATAAACAATCAGAAAGTTACCGACGCCTGTTATCATCATCCGCGCCTTCATCGAACACACCTGATGAGCCCACACGGAAGTCAAGTTGCTTCTGATGTTTTTGTCGCCGACGCTCGTCAAACTCCTCCCATCCCTCCACCTGTTTGGAACAAGTAAATTTACATCAGAGATATGAAAAGGAAAATGCCTCAAAAACAACCAAGACCTAAACAACTGTGGTATAGTTTGGTTTAGCAAAGAATCAATTGCGCATGACTACAGTACAGTAATCTTCACAGATGGTGAGGTACTTGTCAGTGTAGGTAAAATATTATAAAGGGAACTTCAGTATCCTAAAGTGCAACAAGCAGGCTACTATAAAAAGTAGATTTTTCTACAAAGTACCGGTCACCATACCTGAATGGGTGACCGTGTCAATCTCAATAGATGGTGAAAATGTAAACGTGAATGAACTTAAAACATGCGTGAGTATGGGGAGTTCAGGGAGATAATACCTGCCGAAGAACAACATTTGTGATTTCTGTACCATGGAGATCAAGTGTAGTAAGTTGGGAGCACTTTTTGAACAAATTTGAAGGCAAGGATGTAAGACCATTGTTCCTTAGATGCAAAGCCTGTTGAAAGAAAGGAACTCACATAAGAGGCCACTCTCCTCAGTTTAACTGCGCCAAATATTTAAACATCATGCACACCAAATAATCATTAAAGTTAAAAACAAGTATCTAGCACAATATTTAAGCACAGACGATCATCCACAGTTATATACCACAACATCCACAAGCAGATGGGCTGCAGAACAGATACGTTCCATTTCAGCCAAGATTAAACCAGACCATACAAACCTGCGAATTTTGTACCCTTTTTGTCTTAATAAAGTCATAAACCCAAGTTTCATCCATGGTTAACTGATAAGGAAAAAGTAATCCACATAAGGACAAAAATTGTATGCAAGAAAGTTCTGCACTGGTGTTGCTGCAATCCACTAGAAATAAAGTTAATAAATTATTATTCGTTTATGCACCTGCAATGGAACATCATTGCAATCAGATAATGAATATTTTGTGGTGTCATCTGTAATAATGAGATATTAAATATCACCAAACTAGAGATACCTCTATGGCAGCACCTTTATTATGTCTGTGACAAAGAAGTGATTGGCAAGTATATCAGAAAGATCTTTTATCGCATACCTTGAGATTGTGAAGGTTCCCAATGGCATCTGGCAGTTCAGCTAAGAGATTTGATGACAGGTCAACCTGACATTCAAATTTTGGGTGAAACAAATTGCTAGTGCAAGCTCAAAAACAGGTAACTATTCAGTATTTTGTGCTCTAGAAGAAACTATGAAACAGCGTCAACACATGAGAGCAAGAACACACCTCAATGAGAGATTCACAATCTCCAATTGATGAAGGCAATGAAGTAATCCTGCCAGCAAATGGAAACATGTCAAATGTGAGATTCGCCATATCAGTTAAGCTTAGTTCCTCGATAAAGTACCACTAACGCTATTCCCTCTTTAAATTCCTTTAGATGTTACAAACTTTCATATAATAGAACCAGTCACATGCTACCCGTATGCGAACATAAGCAATATTTGTGGTAAAAGAAATATGACTAGTCTCAAATTTATTACTCCCTCCGTCCCATATTACTTGTTTATTTTAACCTTGGGCGCGGAGATGAAGCAGAGGTGAAGAAGGTGCACAGGAAAAGAGAAGGAGAGAGATAGACATAGAGATGTATTGGAACGAGAGAAAGGTGCAATAGGATGCAAAGATGACAAGTATATTGGGAAACTAGATGTGTAGGATGACAAGTAATATGGGACAGAGAGAGTATAAATACAATAAATTGATGGTCATGCATTACTATTGCAGTCAAGAGTGAAGGTCAGCCGATTAAGACATTCAATGATCCCACCATCTAGGTGTCATTCTTTGATTCAAAAACATGATGGACAGGCATTCACACAATTTAATGGATGGCCATGCATCTGAAGACATCGTGAAAACTACTCCAAATAGAAAAGTATTTAAACAATTCACACATGTAGACAAAGTGATCTCACACTCACACAGCAAGCACGATTTCAAGATCAAACTCAAGTTTAATATAGAAATTTTCATGATTATGTAAGAAAAGTTACTCCACATGTGCAAGAAAAAAAATAGAATTTTTAGAGAACTTCTAGGTATGTTTTTGAAAGAGGTTTTCAAAATTACACTGAAGATGGATTTTGCAGTTTGCACTGAATATTTTCCTATGCATTTTAGTAATCTTATTCACTTCTCAATATTAGCATTTGGTTAGTAATAGGTAGTAAAAATACAAGTACAAAATGTAGATTCTGCTGTAGACATGTCACGGTATAGTATCACATAGTAAGGTATATGCAGTCCGAAAAACTGGAGTGTTCTAGCACAACCTATTATTACTTGCTATCAGAATCTGGAGATGCTTCAGCAATCCTATTTCCACAGGTAAGCTTTCAATACTGTTATTTGCAAAACGAAGTTCACGTAGAGAAGTCAATGAGCCCAAAGTTGAAGGCAAATTAACCAATCTGCAAGATAAAAAAGCAAATTACCATGTGTACCAAAAATATATTAGTTAGGCGTCATGATTTATAACACTAAAACGGTTCACCCAGTTTAGTCATATCACAAAAGGGAAGTAGAACAGAAACTGAGTGAAAACTACAGAAGATACACCCATAACTGTTTATGTGCCTCTTGGTAGCAGGTGCAGAGCCAAATACTAAAAAGAGTGTCATAGCTAGTTGTAGAACAAGACAATTCAAAATATGGAAAGGGTAATTTTTGAGTTATCCATTGACCAATTTAACGTAAAAGGTCTATGAGATTTAACATGCAATTCCTATCATTACAACATCTGAGGTGTAAGTGTGCAACTCAAATCCAAAACTATTTTCTAACTGAGTAGAGTGTGTTATTAACGATGTAGCTTAAACACACAAGATAACAGAAAAAAATGTTATGTAGGGGAAAAATGTACCTTCACTTTTACAAGTATATAATAGAATTCATAGCATTAGTATGAAGGAATATGATTTTCAGAATGGGTGCTACCTGTTCTGGCTTAAAGATATGTTCAAAAGTGTCGGAACACATGACAGTCCTTCCCAGCTGATGTTCTTGTCAGATATATCATTTGCAGTTAGGAGCAATTTCTACAATATAAAGTGTCACTTTCAACTATAGTTCAAACAGAATGAAATACAATTACACAGTGAGGAAGAATAATTACACTTAGCGATTTAAGAGCGGCAATTTTATGCGGAATTTCCTTGATAAAATTGTTACTGACATCTAGTATTCGTACGGAAGGACCACACTCCCATACCTCTTCAGGCACTTCCTATTCAAAAGAAAATGTCCAGGGAAAAAGAATTAAGCCAACTTATAGCTAAGACAGGAAACAATATGTAAAATAAAAAAGAAGGCGCTAAAAACAATATCTTAAAATTCCAAGATACTGGAAGTATGAATGTTGAGCAATTAAGAGAACAGTAGCATCGATAGATAAATGACTAAATAACAAACATACAAATGCAGCGTCAAAACTAATTTAGCAGAGAGTAGATACGAATATGGAACAAGTCAGTCAGCAACTCGTGACTAGAGTTTGCATATGGATTCTTGAAAAAACTATGTTTAACCCTTTACTCAGGCGATTCCTCCTCTAATCTCTACAAAAGGCAGTGATGAATCATATGTTGTATATCTTCACAACCAACAGAAAAATGTACTGCAGTTAATTTTAAGTAGATAGATATCTGAGAAATATGTAGAGGAAGCTACCCAATAGATATATATGCCAAGTTTTGAGCATTCAATCAGAACTATCCTACAATACCATGCAATCTCAGGGACTTCACAAAAGTGATGCAAACAAGTCAGAATAAGATACCTTCAAGTCACAATCATGTAGCGCAACAATACCAGTTCGTTTCCAAATATCAGATCGGCTTTTGTTAACAACAGGCTCTGGTTTTTCTGTCCAATTTTCCTTAACATTTGAGGTTCTTCTCACACTTGTTGCAGAACTAATGCTGCTATTCTTTGTGATGGGGCCATCCTGTGTGGAAGTGGCCACAGAAATTGGTATTAGCAAAATACGGGGTACCCACAAAATATGTAGATATCTGTAAACTACTTTATTTTTCGTCATTTTCAGCATTGCAATAAATCATGACAGAAAAATGAAACTTTGCAATCATTTTCCATCCCAGAGCATTCAAAATACAGGCATCAAAATGGTAAAATAAGATAAGCTATATCCTATTGGTCTATGACACATCTAACAAGTAACAACTGGATCTCTAGTTCCAATTCCTGCAACCAGCCGAGCACAACCTATCCAATCCATTTTTGGGCATGCTCACTGACTGCATCCTACTCCAATCAATTCGATGCCAAAAAAACTGAAAGGAGCAGTAAAAAAGTTCGTAGCAAAACAGCATTCGGAGTAGGATAGATCGAAGTGAATGATGCCGTACCCCCTGATGAAGGCCCTGCGAAGCGATGAGCATAACCTTGGATCCATCCACCACCTTCATCGAGCTCAAGCACGCGGAATCCTCGAGAACTTTGCCTGCGATTCACAGGGAGAACTGGTAACTATAGGAGCGAATCGGCGAGCTCAGCTCAGGAGGTGCGGGTTTGGGGATTCGTGCCTTTGCAGATGAGCCTCTGGCCGCGGGGAAGGACGTTGGTGAGAGGCTGGAGCAGGCGCTTCAGTTCCGCTGTGGTGGCGGCGGCCGGCACCTCCACCGGGATGGTCCGGCCGGCGAACTTGACCTGGACGGTGATGGTGGGTGGCGAGCTTCCCTGACTCTCCATGGCGTCCGTGACTCAGGACCCCCTCCTCTATTCGATCCAAGTCACAAACTTACAACTCACAACAGAGAGGAGCCGCTTATGTTCTCTCTCTCTCTTTCCTATCCGCCACGATACGTACTTTGTCCCTCACTCAAAATTCATCTAGATGGATTTCAAAAACAATTCATCTAAATATCAAATAAAACATTGCTAGTGCATATTACTGATTCAATATGAACTGAGGCAAAAAACGGTTGAGGAAATCAATTGGATTCCTTAGGATGAAAGTGGATGAAAGTGGTTGAAACACGATAGGGAAAAGTTTCAGTTTTTTTAGGGGGTGTTCGTTTTCTTTAGGAGCTAAAGTTTGGTTCCTAAAATTTGAACTAAATTTTAGTCTTTTTTAGAGAGCTAAAATTTTGTTTTATTATTAGTCTTTTTTTATCTCTAGAGCTAAAGTTTCTCTAGTTTTAATTCACTCATTCGTTTCACTAGAGCTAAAATCTGGACTAAAATTTAGTTTTAATCCTTTATCTCTTGGAAACGAATAACCTCTAGTTAGTTTGTTTTATGCAAAATTAATAACAATATCGATAGAAACAAATATGATTGAATATCGCAGAAAGTTAGGAACAAATTTTATTAGAACTGAAATAGACGGCATCGATCGAGAACCCATATTAATCATAGAAACATTTTTTTTAAATGAACCATAGAAACATTGACACTAAGAATGTTGTATATGGTTACCAAATGAAATCGTATATCACAAGTCCTAGCGAAGTTGTAAGATTAAAAATATAAAAATAGAAAGAAAGTAAGGAACCATAATTTTGATTCAAAGAAAAGAAATTGAGAATTCTTTTGTGTTAGTCTCATTACTTGCCTTTATGAAAACAGCTGATTGACTACAGCAAGATTTCGACTATCATTTTCATAAACTACTTCTTCTTTTTTTACTTCTTTGAAATGTTGTGTTCCGACATTTTGGTCAGTTGAATTCAGAAAAAAAAATAGTTAGCTGATATTCTCCAGAGAAAATCATGATGTTAGCCTAAACTTTTCATCTAGATGCATTCCATATCAACAACCAAATAAATTACGATGTTATCGTTGTTGTTAGAGGTCGGCTGTCTTTTTTTTTTTAACGAAAGAAGGTGGTTGTTGTTTGAGACAATTAGGTGTTCATCATGTGAAATTCTTACAAACCAAGTATAGATTTTACCAGAACGCGACAGTTCGAATCCCACAAAAACGAGAAATAAACTCCAACCATGAGGTGCACAAGCTTTCTCGCACGCGAAACGCGATGCAGCTGCCATTGAGCACAGAAAATAAAGCCCAACGCGGCCCGTGGAAGGTAACGAACAGGCCGAAATTCCCGGGCAGGTAATGAAGCTGAGTCAACAGGCCGGCTGGCCTTGAGGCTACCCGAAAGGAATGGTCTACTCTTTGGAATATAAAAGTACCGTCGAAGATCAGTGTCTTTATATGGAGGTTGGCGACGAGCTCTCTTCCATCGAAGGATGTTTTGCAAAACAGAAGGATGACACACAACAACCTGTGTGCGTTATGGGGCAACCAGGATTCATGGAAACATTCTTTGATTGACTGCAATATGTCAAGGTGTGTCCGGGCGCTTGAAAAGGAAGAGATCACTAAGTATATGTCGTAGATCCAGGAGGCTGACGCTAAGGGTTGGCTTCTATCTCTGGCAGAGAATCTTAACCAGGAGGACCTAACGAGGGTGACCGTCACACTTTGGGCCATCTGGTATGCGAGAAGATGCGCTATCCACGAGACCATATATCAGAGTCCTCTCTCGACTCATCTGTTTGTGTCAAGGTTTATCTCTGACCTGAAAGTGGAGAAGTCACAGAAAGATCAGAAAGCAAGGTAAAATTTATCACGTCGCTGGATTCCTCCTCCGGTGGGCTTGATGAAAATTAATGTGGAGATCTCAAAGAACTACGGGCTTGCAGTAGCGGCAACGGTAGCTAGATATGGGAACGAAAGCTTCTTGGGAGCAGCAGCACTAATTATAAAGGGATTGTCGGATCCTGAAGCTGCTGAGGCATAGCTGGCAAAGAAGGGCTTGCACTGGCTAGCGACCTGAACCTGCGAAGCTTCAGGGTTGCGAGCGACCGCAGGAATGTTGTCAGAAGTATTTGGGGCAACGGGATGGAAGTGTATGGTCAGATCATTCGTAAGATCAGAGCCCGAAAGAGTGTTTTTCAAACTGCAGAGTTTATTCATAAAAGAAGGGCTACGAATTTTAAAGCACATAACCTAGCGAGGAGCTTGTTCCAAGCTAGCGTAGGAGGCATGTATGGTTCTTATCTCCACCTGAGGGCGTCTGTACCGTTATTTCCTCTTTCAGGGCCCGTTTGGTATGAATTTTTAAGAAAACAAATTCTATTTTTAGTTTAGCTTTTCTCAAAACAGTTTCTGTGTAAAAAACAACTTCTCTACCAAAATAGCTTCTTGAGGTATTTGGCAAAACAAGTTCTTAAAAGGACCTTGATGTCGCCTAGAGGGGGGAGGGGGGTGAATAGGCGATTCTAAAAATTCCTGCAAAATTAGACTTAACAAAAAGAATCAGTACTATCGACAGTGTCGATGGCTGCTACCGATGCTCAATCGACAGTGCCGATAGTGGTACAAAAAGTCACCCAAATATAAATCTAAGTTGGTTTCGCAGTTAGTAGATTGATGGAAAGACTACAACAATTTATATGAGTTACTACAATAATATAGCAACTACTATATACAAGCTATACAAGTAGATCTAGTAATTTAAGCAAATACAAAAGCAAACCCAAGAGCATGAAAAAGTAACAAGTAAATAAAGGAGTACACGGAGACTATATTTGTTTACCGAAGTTCGGACTCCTCAAATGAGTCATACGTCTCCGTTGAGGGGCTCGGTCACACTTGAGCCGGGTCTCTTTTAACCCTTTTTCTCGAATTTTCTTCTCTTGATTCCTTTCTTTTCGGAGGTCAATCGAAACCTTCACAAACTTCCTGCGGCTCACCACAAGCTTGGAAGCTCACCGGGCAACGCCTTGACGTCTAGGGGATGAATCCCCAACAGTAACAAATGCCACAATGAAGTTTTACTCTTTCTCTCTAAATCTCTCACCCAAACTCACCCACACGGTATAACACTAAGCAATGGGGAGTGGAGGGGTATTTTCTTGACTCAAATGGATGTTTCTTTGATGTATTTAAGCACCCTCAACGATAGGACCGAAGGGGGTATAAATAGGAGGAGCTCAAAAACTAGCCATTAGGCCGATGCCCGGATCGGCACTGTCGATCAAGAGGCTCAAAAACTAGCCGTTTGGGGCTCTGAACGTTCTGCATCGGCACTGCCGGTCCCCGAATTGGCACTGCCGATGAGGAAGTCACAGAGGGCAAGAAAAATATGTTCTGTTGAGTTCCAGATCGGCACTGCCGATACCAGGATCGGCACTGCCAATTGGGAAAAAATAGACAGACAACCAATAGAGAAATGCCCATAACTTTTGACTCCGGAGGCCGATTAAGGTGATCTTGGACTCTACGAAAGATAATTTAAAGGGCTATCCAACCCAACTATTACCAAGCTCCAAAATCACACATAGATTTTCTAAACACTCCCCCAAAGGTTGTTGTATCAATTTGAGCACCGAGGTATAAGCAAAACTATCAAAGTTGCATCCCTCTTTATAGTACGACGTTCCTATACTCAATAACAATTATAAAATCTATGTCAATATGAACACCTTCATATCATCTTCATTCTTCTTTTTTAGGGTCGCCAACTCCATAAGCAATTGATCATTTTGGATATTTATTTGATTAACCATCAATAAACATATATATCCAATATTATATCTTTGACTTGAGCAATGTCCATATGATATAGGCTTGATGTTCGTCCACTTATGAAGTTTTATAACTTCCTATATTCAAGCCACTTGGTCTTCTTTTGATATTGTATATTCACCTTTAGCTCTTTTTGTCAATTGCACTTGTTGTGACATATCAACATCATCTTCTTGTTTTGTTAAATGATTGATGTGGATATCCATAGCTTTACATGGTCTTGCACGGTTCATCGTGCTAAGCCTTAACTTACTCTTCACCATTGTCTGTGGTCCTTCGGCGCCAAGCCTCTTGCTTGCCCTTCACCCTCGCACATGGTCCATCGTAGCCGAGTCTTGCCTGACTTTCACCGCCTTTCCATGCAACACTACTTTGTATCCAACATCAACAATGTATCCACTTTGTCAATTTGATCTCCAAGATGATATTTCCAAATTCATGACTTTTATCTTCTTGTAAATGGTCACTAGAATTCCATGTTCCAATCTTATAATAACATCCTTGCTTTGACCATCATCACTTATTAACTCATGGATTCCAACTAATACTTGCATTGATATTTCCATTTAATATCAAGTATTAATATAACCATTTTGACATCATCAACTATAGGGATGTCTAATTCTCTTTCATGAAGTGTCTTGATCTTCTTTATGTATACGTGTTGCTTGTATCAACAATTAACACTATCATCAATATCATCCATTGTCATGAATCAATAATATGTTGTGTTTGACCTTTGAACATGTGAAGTGTCTTCATCTTTAAGCACGTGTGTTGATTATGTCCACCGACACCTTTATCAATATATTGATTACAATCATCCTTTGTCAAACATCTTCACCATATAATAAGATAATTTCCAACATATGGTCAATCAATTTTCTTGTAATAGGTCCATAGACTTTATGAATATGTTATACTTGACCTTTGCTTGATACCGGAACATAACCTAACATTGAACTCACAAACTTATATAAAATGTTAGTTCCAATATGCATTGTTATTTATCATCAAAACTCATCATTAATGCAAGTCTAGAGACCTAGACCTTTCAATCTCCCCCTTTTTTGTGATTGATGACAACACTAGCAAATAATGATAATGAAAAACAATATGCACATAAGAGCTATTCTCTTTGCTCTTTTCTTCATTCATATCTCCCTTGTATATCCTCCATTTTCTCTCCGCCTTTGACATCAAGCACTGAAAAGAGCAAGAATCTCATGACAAAGACTATGAGCGCATGTGAGAGCGATGTGACCATAGGGAGTTTATCACATGAAAGTACAATCCAAAAAATGCATCTTCAAATAATGGGCAATAATAGCAAGCATACCTTTAGAGTCACTCTTTCATCACATTTTGAGACTAAATCATATGAAGCTCAAAGTAAGTTAGTCTCAATATCAAAAACATAGAATAATTTCCTTCATATGATGGGCATACATAGATATTCAATAAAATCATATGCACATAATAATTTAAAAAGGTAAGAAGGAAATACATCCCATGATATGCGCTTAATAACAAAACAAAAATAATTCAACAAGATAAATCAAGAACATGAATACATACCTTGAAATGACCATCTTAACAAAAAAAAATATGTATCCATGTAAAAAAACTTAGCAACCTCATTTGTCTCATAAGGCATAGTGCAACTTCCCCTTAAACTATGCATAGTAGAATATTCAACATACACATATGCATTAATAATGTAACAAACAAGAGAGCAATTTGCACTATATTATTTGGTCCAAGAAGATAAATATATTATAAAATATTTTTCATGAAGTGCAAATTATATGAAAGCATACTTTCATGAACCAAGGAGAATATAAGTTGGTAGATCACAAAGATCTACACTATACAACATAATAAACATGAGTAATAGATAGGTAGGCATAGAAACAACTCATGTACTCACAATGCTATGAAAATGATATCCATGAATGATTGTAAGATATTTTCACCATTCTTTATTCCTTTCATAATAAATATGAATATAAGGCTCCCCCTTAGTCTATCACTTCTTCTTGATGAGACTAAACCAAAGAATAATCTTGCCAAAATGTTAGTCTCCACTTCTTAAAAACAAAGGATAATCTCCTCCAAGATTTATGCATACAAGTATTTGAATTACTTGTGTGAGGCATGCACTTGTTATTGATAACAATTGAGATGAATATCCTACAATTAGAGTGTTCATGGCCATACAAGCATATGATAGAGAATAACACGCATATGTCATAAATAATATTATTCAAGACTTGATGCATGTCAAGGTATGTTCATAAGCACACATGCATTTGATTACCATGTTATCAAGAGATATAAAAGCACATAGCTAGTTTTCACCATGTCATGATAAGATATGTAAACTAACAAACACATAACATGTGTGATGGCATAAAAAGATATGAATAGATAAGACATGAGCCGAGTAAGCAAACATATCATGATAAAAGATAAAGATTTAAGACAACATGATATGAAACATTTTTAACATGGTTACATATGAAATGATTCACAAGTAAAAACAAAACAATCCATCACCATAAAATGCATCTTTGATTCACACAAGAAAAAGACATAAAATAGATTTGACAAACTCATGCAATCCTAAACATACATAAAGAGGCACAAAGCAACCTAGTCTATTTGACATTTGAGAGAAGAATTTGGGCATAGGATAGATGATCAAGAAATACCGCTCATAAGATTGATGTCCTTGAAAAACTTTGTTTCTCATTGCCTCAATTTTTTTTAAGTGAAATCTTCAAATCCTCTCAAAGCCGATATACTCATGATGGGAAAATAAATATTCTGGAGCCTTTCAAATATTGTCCATGATGGTTATTGGGCATCCAAATAGATTGTAATTCCTCCTCATCACTTGGTTATGTTGATCTTGTATGCAATCATCTTCACAATTGTCGAAGCTTGAGATCGGCAGTAAGATGTATAGGGCTATATCGAGAGTAAGAACTACGATGGTAACTCAAGACGCCGAGTTATACATGTTCGGGCCCTCTCGATGAGAGTAAAAACCCTACGTCCTGTGTTATGTGTATTGTATTGATGTTATGAGACTTGTCAACTTGTCCCTCAATGAGGGGGTACCCTGCCACCTTATATATCCGGTCGGCAGGGGGTACATGAAGAGTCCTAGTCGTAATCCTTTAAGGTTTACATAGAAAGTCTATCTCTATATGCCTTGCGCTCCAATTTGAGTCAGTCGGCTTCCTTGTTGATGAAGTACCCGGTCGGCAACTGACTTAGTCTTGTATGAGGATACCCGTAAGGCAAGTATCCCACAGCAGCCCTCGAGTGCTTCCTGATTTTCAGCTTCAACTCTCCAAATGATCTTCAATGTAGATCATAAATTAGGAAGACCTCTTTATCGAAGTTCCTAATAGATCTGGTGCACCGATTAGGTGCACCTGATCAGGTGTAGCCCCCGACTCTTGCATAATTTAGAGACTTAACAAATAATGCAAGAGTCTAATTATATTAGCTCTTATTATTTTGTATATATTTTACTCAAACCATCAAGCTTGAGTCTAATAAACCTCTAGTTATCAGACCAGTATGTTAACTTGCAAAGCTGCAGCCTTGCCGACCGCTTATTAAATAGGCTGAGTGACATTCACCATGTCCAAGTGACTGGTCGGTCTGAATTTTATGATTTCAATTATATTCAATTCATGTGGACCAATATGACATCAATCATATAATGGTAATAAGCTAAATGACATCAGTCATAATACAGCCTTTCCCTAATAATTAGTCACTCTAATTATCTATAAGTCCAATTTTAACAATTTGGTTATTGACTTCAATCAATACCACAACCTTTGAACTTATATCCATATGACCATCAAGTCCTTTGCTACATGATCATCAAATCATATAGATATGGCTAAATAATTTTCAAATGCTTCTCATCAAAGAAGCCCCCGAGCTTTATTTCTCAAGGTTTTTAGATCCTAATCATATTTTAAGCCCCTTAATTAATCTTTGCTTAAGCAAAAATTGTCTTCACTGTATAGCCCACCCCGGACATGGGACCCTTAGGTCAAAAAGCGGGAGTATAAAAGGCAACGTCGAATTGACTCTCAGTCCACGCCGCATTTGCGCACAAACCTTTCGTCTTCCTTGCGCCTCCTCTGTTCTCGACTCCTCAGCTTTCCAGCTAGGGTTAGCACTACCACTTCTGGCCGCCGTAGATCTCGCCGCGCTTAGCCCCCAAGCCTCTGCTAGGGTTTAGCATTCGATCAGCCATGCTCAAAAAAATCATCGCCATGGGTCGCAAGAAGGTTTCCACCTCGATCCCTGTCACTCCCACTGCCGCCGCCGCGTCGTCCTCATCGGTGATCGACATCCCGGAGCAGCTTCAGGAGTTCTCGAAGAGCAACCTCTCCCAGGCTGACATGAATTAGATGGTGGTCGACGGCATCCTTCCAGAGCAAGTATGGATCGGCTGGAAGGTACCCCGTGAATCTTGCCCCATCCCTATTCATAAATAGATAGTTGTATTCCACTCGTTCTTCGAGCAGGGCTTTGGAGTCCCCTGCTGCAGCTTCTTGTGCGGGCTCCTTTTCTTTTGTGGGATTGAGCTTGTCAATCTCAATCTCAACTCCATCCTTCACATCATCATCTTCGTGCACATGTGCGAAGCATTTCTGGGAATCCTCCCCCATTTCAATTTATTCTGCCATCTGTTTGTCCTCCGTCCGCTGCCGACCAAAGACAATCATGTAGCTATAGGCGGCATTGGCTTCCAATTGCACAAGAAGGAGGCTTACATCAACGTGCCATTGAAGACCGGGAACAAGAACTGGATGGATGAGTGGTTTTACTGTGACAACCCTTCCCCAGTTCTTGCCGATTTCACCGGTGCCAAAGCGATTCCTCTGGCGCAATGGACAGAGAAGCCCGATCCGACCGAACCTCAGGTGGTCACTCTGCTGAAGAAGATAGCCGACTTGAAGGCTGAAGGTATTGACGGAATTACCGTCGCCAAGAGCTTCATAGTTCGCAGAGTGCAGCCCTTGAAGCTACAGAGTCACCCGGCATGGAACTACGTCAATAATGACGAAGCCAGAGAGGTGCCTGATCCACCGAATGGTGAGCTCCGTAAGAAACGCCTGTCAAAAATGTTTAAAGGAGATATCCTTCAGGATGACTCGCTCATCAAGAAGGGGTATAACAAGGGCACTATGCGGGCCCGAGTAAGCCTCAGTCTGCTTTGAGCAATCCTTCATGTTCTTGTCTTGATGTCCTGCTTGATATTTTGACTCCCATGTAGGTTTTGGATACTTATATTTCTCATCCTCCGCTCCCTCCGACCGATTCCGAGGGACCGGACTATGCTAAGAAGACGTAGCAGACTGGCACTGGAGGCTCGAGCTCTTCTGCAGGCGCTCGTCCTGACTCGGTCTCCACCCTGCCTCCTCCTGGTCGGTGAGTAAAGTAGACCGTTGGGTGATGACGGCAATATATAGGAGATCAGGATGATGATGAAGAGTTACCGTCTACTGATGCTGGTCATCTCACCCCTACTCCCTCCGACCGACCTTCAGGCCAGTCGGAGCCCCCGAGCCAAACTCAGAGTGATACTGGGAGGGTGGATCAGATCGACAAGGTAGAAAAATCTACCTAGAAGAGGAAGGAGACTGATTTTTAGTCGACTTCTTCAAAGAAGAGGTTGTGCCGAATTAAGCTAAAGAAGGCTCCTAGGTTAATTCTTTACCCTTATGCTCCTTGTCTCTTATTGCCATCCGTAACACATCTTAATCTCTTCCATATTCATTTTGACAGTGGTCGGACTTCTCAGAGCCCAAGAGTCCGGTGACACTCGGTCTGGACCTCCTCCTCGCCCGACTGATGTGCCCAAGTCAGTCGGCAAGTCATCAAACACGCCGACTGAGGTGGATAAGCTAGTCAACAAGGCAATTCCTGCCCCCATTTCGGCGCTTGTACCCCAACTTGCTCCTGCTGTCATCCCTTCACCTCTTGACAAAGGTAAGGCGACATTATCTACAAATTTACTCGGTCGGCCCAAAGTGGAGGACGTGGAAATCATGCATCAACATCGAGAAGCTAGCAAGGTACTTCAATACTCTGCTTTTGCTTTGTCTTAATCTTGCCTTTAAGCTTAACCCCTTTCTGTATACAGAAAATGTATGCTCTCGTAGAGAGAAAACAGGCAAGGGTGGAATACCTTGAAGCCAAGACATTTGGTATGTCCTAAACTCTTTGATCTTCAAGTCTTTAAATAAGACTAACACTTTGCCGGTGTTTTGCTAGTCACCGGTCAGCAGCTTGCCAAAGCGCAGAAGGAGATTGAAAAGCTGTAGAACGACCAAAGAGAAATGACCAAGGCCTTAAACCAAGGCCGAGAAGATTTAGCTGGTAAGATCACTCACCACCTATGTTTAAATAGCCAACCAATCACTCTAGCGCTAAAGATTCAAATATTTGTCTTTTAGCTCGTGACCAAAAGGTTGCCGACCTGGAGAATTTGACTTTTAATCAGCAAAGGTTTGTCAATGCCTTAAATACTGAGAAGGAAAACCTCTCCAAGTCGGTCGAGGACCCGAAGGCCGAGATCACTCGACTGCAGAAGGAGCTGAAGGAGGTTGATGCCATGATAGAGGAAGCTAAGAGCACCGCCAAATCCTTTAAATGTAAACTTGACAGTAAACCCTTTGTTATTTCTCACATCTGCTTGATTCCTCTTTTGATCATACTGACCAACAAATTATCATTTGCAGCTCTATCTTACGCCACTCGAAAGGCAATGGACTATGTACATGCCGACCGAGTGGAGCAGTCTGGCCATTCCTTGGAGTACTTGCTGGAGCATGCGTCAGAAGATATTGCTCATAACACTCGACATGTGGCGACCGAAGTCGGGAGTCAGGTTCTGGCTATGTACCAATCTTGGTCTCCCGCTCTGTCATTGGACAAGATCAAGGAGAGCTTAAACCCAGACTTGACTGACGACCAATGCCAGTTGCTTTTGGATTCCATGCAGGAGACTTCCCGAGCTTTGGTAGACAATATAGAGATCAATCCGACCGTGCCTACTCCTCCTACAACTCCTGAGGTTGAGCTTCGAGCTGAATCTTCCTCTCCTTCAAAGGAGCTGTAAATCCTATAATATTAGAGATCATTAGCAATATCTATGTAATGAAACAATGTTACCTGTATATAATCTAGTTTCATTCTTATCAACTTTAAAAGATTAATAAAAATGTCATAAGTATGTTTCTGTCATTGAGAAACTCAAATTGTATCGGTCTGCCTTAACATTTTAGTTTGTGACTCGTAACCGCATAACAAGCAGAGTCGACCAATCGACACATGACCTCTCGCACTTTGGCTCTGGGTTTAGTGTAGTGGTAGTCTGATGTGCAGTATAAAGTATACAACCATAATGTATAGACGTTAGACCAAGAAAATAAAGACCGCATTCAAAGAGAAGAAATCGGTCAGAAAGTAGTCCAAAATCAAAATACGGTTAGACTGAAGTGGAACATTATTACTAGCCCCCTGGCTCGATTATTTAATAAAATAAATTAAGGAATCAAGACAATATAGAATGAAAATCATCAAAAAATCTTTCATTAAAAAGACCAAAGTTTTATTCATTAATAATGTAGAAGTATACAAAGGAATAATTAAGTATAGAAACGACGTAGCTGATTTATGTTCCAAGAATTTGGTATATCATTGCCGTCTTCATACATCAGTCGATAAGCCCCTAGGCGAGTGACTTCCTTCACAACATATGGACCTTCCCACTTTGGAGAAAGCTTATGCTAGTTCTTCGTTGAGTGCACTCGACGAAGCACTAAATCTCCAACTTGGAAGTGGCGATTACATACGTTTTGTGCCTTGGAGGAGGATCTTGACGGTCCTCTCGTCAATCGTCCTGTCGGCCGTCCGTTCTCTAATCACGGTGTTTTTCCTCATAGCGTCGGTTGTCCTGAGCGTGTTCTTCATAGTGAGAGTTGATGGTATCTCGTCCATCACGGAGGCTGAGAGAATTCCTCAGATCTTCACGCCTTTACCGACCTCGCGAAGATACATGACTAGAGCTTGTGACCGACTGAGATTTTGCAGCCTCTTGAGCCACAGCGGCCTTAAGCATAACCACCGCCTTCTGCATCACAGGGGTCTGATAATTCGCGTCGATCATTAGAGTGTCGAGTAAAGTTTTGGCCCCTGTGATGTTATTCTGAGGAGTGTGATAGACCTTGATGCCATCCACTTCGAGTTCTGGACCGAGATCTAGTCGGCGTGCGTTGCGTGAACCGTGTGACCCTCTTGGTCGACGGTGGTGTCTGACCGATAAGTCATCAGCTGGAGGGTCCTCCTCTTGTTGACCCCCTTCGGCTAGTTGATTCGGGTGGCCATCAACAGGGTTATCTTCAGGTTCACCGTTTTGATCACCATCCTGGTCGCCATCCGTGGGATCTGCTATATCCACCGTGTTGATAGTATGGGGATATGGGAAAGTGGATCCGATCGAGTCCTCATCAAAAGACCGATCCGATCTTGAATCGTTCCCGAAGGAAGGATCTTCTTCCTCAGATCCGAGTGGGACCAACACGGGGATAATGTCAGATGAACTCGGTGATCGCGCCATGGAGACGATTGCGGCCGAGTCGGACCTGTGGTTTTCCAGACCTAGGGCTCCGTTGTCGCCGACTATGAAGTCGAGTGATCCAAAGGAGATCTTGAAGTCTGGTGAGTACTGGATGATGGGAATTTCGGCCATCGTAGTCGATGGAGAATCCCAGTGAGCCTTGTCCCCTTCCTGGCATGCCAACTGTCAAAGCTTGAGATCGGCAGTAAAATGTATAGGGCTACGTCGAGACTAAGAACTACGATGGTAACTCAAGATGCCAAGTTATACAGGTTCGGGCCCTCTTGATGAGAGTAAAAACCCTACGTCCTGTGTTCTGTGTATTGTATTGATGTTATGAGACTTTTCAACTTGTCCCTCGATGAGGGGGTACCCTGCTGCCTTATATATCCGGTCGGTAGGGGGGTACATGAAGAGTCCTAGTCGTAACCCTTTAAGGTTTACATAGAAAGTCTATCTCTACCTGCCTTGCGCTCCAAGTTGAGTCAGTCGGCTTCCTTGTTGATGAAGTACCCGGTCGGCTACCAACTTAGTCTTGTATGAGGATCCCCGTAAGACAAGTATCCCACAACAATATTATTCTCCTCAAGTATATGTTGCCCTTATTCCTTTTGACATTCAACTCATTTGGTGCATTATGTTTTACTTAATCTTCATCCATCACATAGGCAAATTTCCTAAACCATTGAGAGAAAACAAAGAAATTACCAAGATACTTGATAGACATGTTAGTCTCATGTACCAATGACATAGTATATGCTCCCTTTAAATTTGTGCATTCAAGTATTTGAATTACTTTGACAAACATGCACATAGTCAAAACAACTCGGGAGGGGACAAATCCTATATCTTGAGTTATGGCAAAATAAATAAATTTGAAAGAAACAACATGCCATAATCCATATGAAGAAGAACGATTTTAACCCTCCCCGCTTTTTTTAAACTCTCTGTGAAAGAGGGGGATCGACACTGCCGATCAGGGTGATCGGCACTGCCAATTGAAGCTAGACAGAAAAGGTGCTCTGTGGATGTCGTGACCGGCACTACCGGTGGAGATCACTGGCACTGCCGATGAGTGCAAAACAGAGAGGTCGATAAAATAAAATTAGTTGGGATATTGAGAGTTTGACTTTACCAAAACTTGTGATTTGTACCCCTCTATATGAAGAAAAGCATTAAATCATGTAGATTGTTTGAAAAAAGATAACATGAAGCATAGCAATCTACCATATAAGAAAATCCTAATATATAATATGACAATCATGATGGGCGCATAAAATTTTCATCCAAGACCACAAAGGAATAATCACAAAGAACAACTAGTGTATGTGTCAAGACATGATTGGTGAAATAGAGCAACATGCAAAAACATAGAATAAAATCTAGATGCTCTTTATTATTAAGAAAGAGAGAACTTATATAAGACATAGAGATAGTTACCTCAATGTGCTCAATAATTTGAGAGCTTGGAATCTTTTGTATATGCAAACCATCAAGAATATATACCACGCTCAAAATCCCTCCATGATGTCCAACTCAACCATTGACAAGAATAGATACAAAATCTTCAATGGTTATAAACTTTTCATGCATGGTCATAGTTGGATTTCCTCTTTATTGTCAAACAATCATCATTCATGTTGAACTTGCACTAATAGGACTTAGTCATCATCATTATAATATAGCAAGTCATATTAGATCCCTCCACAAGCTTATTCATGGTAGACCTGCCATCTTGCCTTGAGCAACCCAATACCATCGGCTCAAGCTCTTGCCCATGTCTACCGATATCTTGAAGAGGTTTGACATTGCTTCAAATTTTCTTCCACCAAGTCTTTTTGAGCTTTACTATTCATGTTTTATCTTCTCAATTCCCTTGCACATGGTTAGTCTTGACAACAATATTTTCATTGCAAAGAGAAGACAAATAACTTATTCATGCTCCTTAATTAAACAAATTACAAAGACGAACTCTTTACACTTAGTAATAAAAGAAGCATGAGTATCTCATTGTCTCAAGGATGAAAAAAAGAATGATCATAATTAAACCAAAACTCCATTGATACAAATTTAAGTAAGGTGATGAGTCACTTGAGTTTACTCTTTTATGAATCATAAATACCACCATAACTCATACATACAAAATATATGACTCTAGTGGAAAGACTCACTTGATGCTAGAATAGGACCGAAAATGGTCAAGATAGTTTTTCGAGAATTGTTTTTAAATCAAATACCATTGGTCTTATAAAACAACTTTAAATACCAAAAGATTGACAATGATCAATTAGACAAATTTGTGAAATAATTTATTTTGAAAGTTTTTCTATAAATGGTTTGTTTTGATATAATAAAATATTTTATTTGCAAATCACATTTTTTGTTTAACAAATGAATATGTTCAAACACTTTTTAGCAATTTTGCAAAACGTTCTAAATATTTTCATGTTTACTTAAAAAGGTTTTCAAAAACTACTATAGCATCAATAAGAATTCATTCTCATTTTGGGGTTACAATATATATGGAATGATATAGTACCTTCCAAAACATGGTAACCATCACTTTTCTCAAATTTGTACAAATGAAGTGTGCAAGCAACATACATGGATGATATGCATGAACAATGAATTAAGCCTACACAAGGCTAGAACATAGATACTTTCAATATAAATACTTGTTACCGAGATGACATTGGTTGGGGTTGTAGACCATTAATGTTCATACTTGACATCCTTTGCATAAGTGATGAGGAAAACCAATTTGAAAGGATCTTGACTTAAGATGTTCAACATAAATGATATCAAGTGTGTCAAGTTTTTAATGCATCTTCAAGTACCTATTAATCAAATCAAGCATTTCGTGGCACCCAAGTGACATTGGGTCCTAGTATGTTAGTCACAAGAGATTTAGGCACCCAAAAGGACTTTGTATTAGCATTATGTGAACTAACAACATTTGTGATAATATTACCACTTCTAGCTTTCTTATCCAAATGATGATCATGAAAAGGAATAGGCTTAGAAATGTTACCCATGGGACAATTTTTACCAATATGTCCCTTTTCTCGGCAAGTGTAGCAAATACGCTTCTTATTCATGCAAGACACTTTCTTATCTTGCTTCTTAATTGTTGTTTCCTTGTCGGTAAGCCACTTCTTGGATGACTCAAAATCATCATTTGTTATGTTGGGGCATGAAACAATTTCATGACCCTTCTCATGACATCTATAGCATTTCCTTTTGCTTCTTCTTGTTTTCTTCTTCGGAAGTGTAGTTTCAACATCAATCTTCATGGAACACATAGAGGCATAGTGTCCTATGTTTGAACACTTGAAACACTTAACATGAGCTAACTTCTTTTTGTTTTGTTGATTGTTGATCATGTTAGACTTGAAGTTCTTCTTGTGATTTTTGTTGACTTCATGAGCCTTGTGCTTCACTTTTTCACCTATGCAATCCAAGTCACATGTAGTGCTCGGGGAAATATTTGCTTGGGAGCGACAAGGGTTATCACATAAATTATTACAATAAGTAGATACATTATCAATTAAACCATGTGTAATGCTTATATCTACTTTTGCACTTACCAAAATATTAGAACCAAGTGAATCATAAGCATTTTTGAGATTCTCATGAGTTTCAGTAAGATCCTCATGAGACCGCTTTAGCTCCTCTAATGAGTCTTTTAAAGAAGAATTCTCATCATATAGATTTTTCATTTTAGACTCCCCTAATTTCATATATCTTCCCATACTATGCAACAATGCAACAAGCTCATCATATGTGTACTCATGATCATTATCATCATCACTATCACTATCATCATCAAGAATAACAACATCATCATCATCACTATAATTTTCATGGAATTTCACTTGCATGTTATCTTTGGACATAAGGCAACATGATGATGTTGATGGAGTTGATACTTCATTAATATAGTCATTTGAAAGAGAATGGTCATCAATATCATGTGAGCTTGATGTGGAGCAATCATTCTCAATTATCAACTCATTGTTGGAAATATCACTTGTCATGTTGGATTATTCATATATTTCTTGAATTCGAACCCACATAGCATGAGCACTCTTCAACTTGTATATCTCATTGAAAACATCCCTACTCAAAGCACCAATAAAGCATTAGTAGCTTGGGCTTCAAGAGGTAGGCATTTCTCTTGCCCTTGTGTTGGAGAATCGCATCCAAGGCATGAGAAAAGCCCATATCTACAACCCACCAAATTTTAGGACTCATCTCCCAAAAATATGAAATCATTTGTGATCTCCAATAAGTATAATTTATGCCATCAAAATAAGGTGCTTCATATTAAGGTGTGGATATACAAGAAAATGAAGCACTAGAGAAACCATATGAAACTTGACACATTTTACCTTGCGACATCATCAACTCTCCAAGTGATTAAGCTTAGTGAGGAGATTAGGCTCTGATACCAATTGAAAGGACCTTGATATCGCCTAGAGGAGGGGGGAAGGGTGAATAGGCGATTCTATAAAGTTCTGTGAAATTAGACTTAACAAAAAGAATCAGTACGATCGACAGTGCCGATGGCTACTGCCGATGCTCAATCGGCAGTGTCAATAGTGGTACAAAAAGTCGCTCAAATATAAATCTAAGTTGGTTTCGTAGTTATTAGATTGATGGAAAGACTACAGCAGTTTATATGAGGCACTACAATAATATAACAACTAATAGATACAAGCTACACAAGTAGATCTAGTAATTTAAGCAAATACAAGAGCAAACCTCAGAGCATGAAAAAGTAACAAGTAAATAAAGGAGCACACAGAGACACAATATTTGTTTACCGAAGTTCGGACTCCTCAAATGAGTCCTACGTCTATGTTGAGGGGCTCGGTCACACTTGAGCCGGGTCTCTTTTAACCTATTTCCTCGAATTTCCTTCTCTTGATTCCTTTCCTTTCGGAGGTCAATCGAAACCTTCACAAACTTCCCACGGCTCACCACAAGTTTGGGAGCTCACCGGACAACGCCTTGACGTCTAGGGGATGAATCCCCAAGAGTAACAAATGCCACAATGATTGCTTGCTTGATCAAGTGCTCAACAATGGAATTTTTCTCTTTCTCTCTAAATCTCTCACCCAAACTCACCCACACGGTATAGCGCTAAGCAATGGGGAGTGGAGGGGTGTTTTCTTGGCTCAAATGAATGTTTCTTTGATGTATTTTCAGCACCCCCAACGTAAGGACTAAAGAGGGTATAAATAGGAGGAGCTCAAAAACTAGTCGTTGGGCCTTTGGACGTCCCGGATCATCATTGCCGATGTCTAGATCGGTACTGCCAATAGAGAGGCTCAAAAACTAGCTGTTTAGGGCTCTGGACATTCCGCATCGACATTGCCGGTCCCCGGATCGGCACTGCCGATGAGGAAGTCATAGAGGGTAAGAAAAATATGTTATGTTGAGTTCCGGATCGGCACAACCGATGCCCGGATCGACACTACTGATTGGGAAAAACAGACAGACAACTAATAGAGAAATACCCATAACTTTTGGCTCGGAGGCTGATTAAGGTGATCTTGGACTCTACGGAAAGATAATTTAAAGGGCTATCCAACCCAACTATTATCAAGCTCCAAAATCACACATAGATTTTCTAAACACTCCCCTAAAGGTTGTTGGATTAATTTGAGCTCCAAGGCATAAGCAAAACTATCAAATTTGCATCTCTCTTTATAGTACGACGTTCCTATACTCAATAGCAATTATAAAATCTATGTCAATAGGAACACCTTAATATCATCTTTATTCTTCTTTTTGAAGGCCTCCAACTCCATAAGCAATTGATCATTTTAGATATTTATTTGATTAACCATCAATAAACATATATATCTAATATTATAACTTTGGCTTGAGCAATGTCCATATTGTATAGGCTTGATATTCATCCACTTATGAAGTTTTATAATTTTCTATATTCAAGTCACTTGGTCTTTTTTTGACATTGTATATTCACCTTTAGCTCTCTTTATCAATTGCATTTGTTGTGATATATCAACATCATCTTCTTGTTTTGTTAAATGATTGATGTGGATATCTATAAATTCACATGATCTTGCACGGTTCATCGCGCTAAGTCTTAACTCACTCTTCACCATTGCTTGTGCTCCTTCGGCGTCAAGCCTCTTCCTTGCCCTTCACCCTCGCATATGGTCCATCGCAGTCGAGTCTTGCCTAACTTTCACCGTCTTTTTATGTAACACTACTTTGTATCCAACATTAATAATGTATCCACTTTGTCAATTTGATCTCTAAGATGATATTTTCAAATTCATGACTTTTATCTTCTTGTAAATGGTCACTACAATTCCATGTTCTAATCTTATAATAACATCCTTGCTTTGACCATCAGCACTTATTAACTCATGCATTCCAACTAATACTTGCATTGATATTTTTATTTAATATATAATATTAATATAACCATTTTGATATTTTCAATTATAGGGATCTAATTCTCCTTCATGAAGTGCATTGATCTTCTTTATGTATATGTGTTGCTTGTATCAACAATCAACACTATCATCAATATCATCCATTATCATAAATCATTAATATGTTGTGTTTGACTTTTGAAGATGTGAAGTGTCTTCATCTTTAAGCACATGTGTTAATTATGTTCACCAATATCTTTATCAACACATTGATTACAATCATTCTTTATCAAACATTTTCATCATATAATATGATAACTTCCAACATACGATCAATCAATTTTCTTATAATAGATCCATAGCGTTTATGAATATGTTATTCTTGACCTTTGCTTGATGTCGGAACATAACCTAACATTAAACTTACAAATTTATATAAACGGCTAGTTCCAATATGCATTGTTATTTATCATCAAAACTCACCATTAATTCAAGACTAGAAACCTAGACCTTTAAGTTCTACTCATTCTTGAGATAGATGGGTGGGAGAAAAACTGAAAAAATATCGTTTTGTTGCTTTGGTGTTTTGGAAGAATCACTTCTCACATCTAAGACATCAAAAAAATACTTCTAACCGTATCGTTTGATAGTGATTTTCAGAGATGTAGAAGCACAAGTTATTTCAAAAGTCATATCAAACAGACTCTAAGTTAATAAAGAGTGATTTTTTTTTTTAAAAAAAAAAACAGTCCGGCCGGCCGACATTTGCAACTCCCCTACGCTACCGCCACCGCCGGCCGCGTGCCCAGTTAAAAAAAAGAAAAAAATAATGGAGCTGTGGATCCACTCTACGGCCTGTCGCCTTGTCGGCGGCGTCCAGGCGCAGCCAACAGATCCCCCTTCCTCTTGGTGAGGCGAAGCCAGATCCCTCGCCGCACCCGATCCTTGTCCCCTCTCACTCCCCTCCCACTCCCACTCAGCTCCCAATCCCCCCAGATCCGCGCGAATGCTGGGGCGCGGCGTGGCGCCGTCGGCGCCCCGGTGGCGCGGCGGGGCGCTGGACCTGCGCGCGGCGCTGCGGTCAGGGGGCAACCTCCTCTTCGCGCTCTTCGTCGCCGCCGTGCTCGCCTTCACGCTGCTGGCGGCGGTGCACAGCCCCGACGACCCGCTGCTCCACCCGTCGTCGCACCAGCTCACCGACTTCCTCACCTCCTCCACATCCAACTCCACCTTCCTCGCCGACGACTCCGTGCTCCGCACCGGGGAGGACTTCAACTCCTCTTCCTCCGCCGCCGAGGCTGCTACCGGGGGAGCCGATACCGTCCCGGAGGCCATCGGGTTCATCAAGCTCTCCGACGTCGCGACCGAGGCCGAGACGAAGTCGGAGGGGGAGAAGGAGCAGGCCGTAACGGTGGACACCGAGTCTGCCACCGGGGACGGGGAGGCGGCGGCGGGGACCACCGAGGAGAACCCCATCGCCGAGGCGGTCTCGTGCGACACTGAGGCGCCCGTCGACTGTACCGGGGACAGGGACCTCTTCAACCTGCTCATGCGCACGGCCATCGAGAAGTTCTCCGACCTTCATTTCTACCGCTTCGGCCGTCCCGTTGCTGTGCCGGGCAGCCCCATGGAGTGCGACCTCGCCTGGCGCTTCCGGCCCTCTGCTGACGCCAATGGCCGGGCCACCTACTACAAGGATTACCGCCGGTTCAAGCTCAGCCGTGACGTCAACACTTGCTCCCTCGTCGTTGACAGCATTGGGGAGTACCACTCAGGTGTCGGTGCCAAGAAGAGCGGCTGCCGCAAGGGTAAGAAAGGCAAGAAGGGAAAACGTGAGCCACCGGTTACAAACACCGACTTCGTGCCTGCCAAGACGCAGATGAGGCTTGATGAGAATGCCGCCGCCAATGAGGGTGCCACGGCTGCTGCTGAGCCAATGTTGGTTGTTGGGGAGGCTGTCAATGATAGCTTGCCAGTTGTTGCCTCTGAGTCTGATTTCAGCCGTGGAAGGTACCTCATTTACATGGGTGGTGGTGAGAGGTGCAAGAGCATGAACCACTTCATTTGGGGGTTTTTGTGTGCCCTTGGTGAGGCGCAATTTCTGAACCGGACGCTTGTCATGGACCTCAATGTCTGCCTCAATGCACGGTATACTGCCAGTGGCAAGGATGAAGAGAAAGATTTTAGGCTCTACTTTGATTTCGAGCACTTGAAGCAATCAGCGTCAGTTATTGACCAGAGTCAATTCTGGCAAGATTGGAATAAGTGGCACAAGAAGGATAGGCTGAAGAACTTCTATACTGAGGACATCAAGGTGACCCCAATGAAACTTCGTGATGTCAAGGACACATTGATCATGAGGAAGTTCGGGAATGTGGAGCCAGATAACTACTGGTCACGTGTGTGTGAGGGTGAGACCGAGGGAGTGATCAAGCGCCCATGGCATTTCTTGTGGAAGAGCCGTCGCTTGATGGAGATTGTATCTGCCATTTCCTCGCGGATGAACTGGGATTTTGATTCGGTCCACATTGTGAGAGGGGAGAAAGCCCAGAACAAACAGCTATGGCCAAACCTTGATAGAGATACATCACCAGAAAGTCTCCTTATGACACTGAACGATAAGGTTGGAGCTGGCCGGTATTTGTACATCGCTACTGACGAGCCTGACAAATCATTCTTCGATCCACTTAAGGAGAAGTACAAAACACAGTTCTTGGATGATTTCAAGGATTTGTGGGATGAGAATAGTGAGTGGTATGCTGAAACAAAGGAGCTGAGCAATGGTAAACTAGTGGACTTCGATGGATACATGAGGGTTGCAGTTGACACTGAGGTGTTCTTGAGGGGGAAGAAACACTTGGAGACGTTCAACGATCTTACACATGATTGCAAGGATGGAGTGAATACATGCCCTGCTTCTTCCTGATTACCTGCTTGACGGAGGTGAGCAAATAGTTTACAATTTATGCTCAACAGAATGTTTTTCAACTAGGTTGTCGTTGTGTCGAGCACCCATGGCCTTGTTAGGTAGCTAGCTCGTTCCTGTGTCTTCTTCTACCAATATTGTTGTTTTTGTGCTGCTAGATTACATTAGTCTTTCATCATGCATTGGACTTGAACGAAAACAATGAAATGATGTTGCCCTGTTGCAACTGTGTTTTGTTCCTCTTGTGTAACTCAGCAATTTTTCCCGCCGTGGTCCTATTATTCTTTCGTCTCTGGGATATTATGTGTGTTTCCATTTGGTGCGTCAACATAAATTCAGTTCAATCGAAACACGAGTGTCAATATTCAGTTACAAATGGTTTGGCATTTTAGGATAACCAGTAAACTCAGTAGCCATGGGGATTAATACTATCAGATTAGCAATTAGTGCATAGATTGTCTTCCCCTTTCCTTTGGTAGAGAAAATGCTAACGTTTTGGTTCCTTTATTGTGCATTGCTGGAAAGCTGGAAAAGAAATTTTATACTTGCACGAACTGAAAGCCTTTTAGCCTAGTACTAGTAAATCATTCATGGTGTTCCTTTATTGTGCATTACTGGAAAACTGGAAAAGAAATTTAATACCTTTCTTGCACGAACTGAAAACTTTATAACCTAGTAAATTATTCATGGTGATTGGTTGGTTGTCCATTGACGCATTCGGACTCTTGAACTTTAACTCTTTTTTAGCTACAGAAATGGATTGACCATGTCACATCACCTCTGTTTCTGAGATAGACTGTGTACCTATTGAACTGGATCAACGTGACAATGGGCAAGTAACTCACTTGTTCCTCTGTACATTCGGCATGTTGGATCAGGTATCAGGGGCAGCAACCAGCAGCAGCCCCATGACACAAATACAATGATGTCATCGTTGTGTCATATTGGTTGCATGATAGCTTCCTCTAATTCTCTTGTCCATGCCGTTCTTGCTGCTACTGGGGAAAAAATCGCTCTTCGTTTTGGCTGCGGGGCTGTTTAGCACCTGCACACGTTTGCTTCTGGGCTTCTGGCCACGCTTTAATCATCTCGTCATCTTGTTGCGGTTTGTGTTTGCCTGCATTTTCTCACACAAGTTTTGGGCCGGCATTTTTTAGGCCCTCTATTTCGAGCATCTCTAACAGCTTATGTAACTTATGTAAAATTTGGAGATTTTACCTCCTTAGTAAAAATAAAAAACCACAAAAAAGGATAGGATATCTAACAGACTCGCTAAATCCTGAGACTCTCCATAGGAAAGTGCGACTCCTGCCTATTTAGTGAAACAAAGTACCACCTTTTCACAAAGAAGAAAAGGCCCGTGAATTAGAGAGTGAAATGGGAGAAAAGGCCCGTGAGGAGCTGCGGCCCAAGATAGAGTTGAACCAAGCAGGGACGCCTGGGGAGAAGCCAGCGATTAGTGAAACAAAGTACCACCTCGGAAGATTTGACAAATGGTAACCAGCTTATGAGGCAGAGCCGTGAGACCTGCGGCACGACCTTACTTGAACAGGATCTGTTCTATATGCTCGTACCGCTTCATCCTTTACCAAAAAGGAGGCAAGCACTCCAGCTAGGCTGATGACATATGACGGCAAAGATAAAAGTCCAGTGATTGATCTGTAGCTGTAGAGGTTCCTGGCCTGATTCACTCGGTTCAGGGTGGCTCACAGCTTGTTTGACAAGCTCTTTTTTTTTTTACTAACGCATACAGTCTTCTTCTTTTTTTTTAATAGTCTGGTTACGGGTTCGAATACTTTAACATTGTGTGACATTCCTCCATTTTAGACTATTGCTCGTCAAATCTGTGACTTCTAATCAGAATGGCCACTCTTACTTTTTCCCTTTTTAATAGCCTGGTTACCTGGTTACGGGTTCGAATGCTTTAATATTGTGTGATATTCCTCCATTTTAGACTATTGATCGTCAAATTTGTGACTCCTAATCAGAGCGTGATTAACGGCAAAGATAAAAGTCCAGTGATTAATCTGTAGCTGTAGAGGATCGTTCCTGGCCTGATTCACTCGGTTCAGGGTGGCTCACAGGTTGTCTGACAAGCTCTTTTTTCCAACGCATCTCTTTTTTTTTTTACTAACGCATACAGTCTTCTTCTTTTTTTTTTAATAGTCTGGTTACGGGTTCGAATACTTTAACATTGTGTGACATTCCTCCATTTTAGACTATTGCTCGTCAAATCTGTGACTTCTAATCAGAATGGCCACTCTTACTTTTTCCCTTTTTAATAGCCTGGTTACCTGGTTACGGGTTCGAATGCTTTAATATTGTGTGATATTCCTCCATTTTAGACTATTGATCGTCAAATTTGTGACTCCTAATCAGAGCGTGATTAACGGCAAAGATAAAAGTCCAGTGATTAATCTATAGCTGTAGAGGATCGTTCCTGGCCTGATTCACTCGGTTCAGGGTGGCTCACAGCTTGTCTGACAAGCTCTTTTTTTTTTACTAACGCATACAGTCTTCTTCTTTTTTTTTAATAGTCTGGTTACGGGTTCGAATACTTTAACATTGTGTGACATTCCTCCATTTTAGACTATTGCTCGTCAAATCTGTGACTTCTAATCAGAATGGCCACTCTTACTTTTTCCCTTTTTAATAGCCTGGTTACCTGGTTACGGGTTCGAATGCTTTAATATTGTGTGATATTCCTCCATTTTAGACTATTGATCGTCAAATTTGTGACTCCTAATCAGAGCGTGATTAACGGCAAAGATAAAAGTCCAGTGATTAATCTGTAGCTGTAGAGGATCGTTCCTGGCCTGATTCACTCGGTTCAGGGTGGCTCACAGGTTGTCTGACAAGCTCTTTTTTCCAACGCATCTCTTTTTTTTTTTACTAACGCATACAGTCTTCTTCTTTTTTTTTAATAGTCTGGTTACGGGTTCGAATACTTTAACATTGTGTGACATTCCTCCATTTTAGACTATTGCTCGTCAAATCTGTGACTTCTAATCAGAATGGCCACTCTTACTTTTTCCCTTTTTAATAGCCTGGTTACCTGGTTACGGGTTCGAATGCTTTAATATTGTGTGATATTCCTCCATTTTAGACTATTGATCGTCAAATTTGTGACTCCTAATCAGAGCGTGATTAACGGCAAAGATAAAAGTCCAGTGATTAATCTGTAGCTGTAGAGGATCGTTCCTGGCCTGATTCACTCGGTTCAGGGTGGCTCACAGCTTGTCTGACAAGCTCTTTTTTTTTTTACTAACGCATACAGTCTTCTTCTTTTTTTTTAATAGTCTGGTTACGGGTTCGAATACTTTAACATTGTGTGACATTCCTCCATTTTAGACTATTGCTCGTCAAATCTGTGACTTCTAATCAGAATGGCCACTCTTACTTTTTCCCTTTTTAATAGCCTGGTTACCTGGTTACGGGTTCGAATGCTTTAATATTGTGTGATATTCCTCCATTTTAGACTATTGATCGTCAAATTTGTGACTCCTAATCAGAGCGTGATTAACGGCAAAGATAAAAGTCCAGTGATTAATCTGTAGCTGTAGAGGATCGTTCCTGGCCTGATTCACTCGGTTCAGGGTGGCTCACAGGTTGTCTGACAAGCTCTTTTTTCCAACGCATCTCTTTTTTTTTTTACTAACGCATACAGTCTTCTTCTTTTTTTTTTAATAGTCTGGTTACGGGTTCGAATACTTTAACATTGTGTGACATTCCTCCATTTTAGACTATTGCTCGTCAAATCTGTGACTTCTAATCAGAATGGCCACTCTTACTTTTTCCCTTTTTAATAGCCTGGTTACCTGGTTACGGGTTCGAATGCTTTAATATTGTGTGATATTCCTCCATTTTAGACTATTGATCGTCAAATTTGTGACTCCTAATCAGAGCGTGATTAACGGCAAAGATAAAAGTCCAGTGATTAATCTATAGCTGTAGAGGATCGTTCCTGGCCTGATTCACTCGGTTCAGGGTGGCTCACAGCTTGTCTGACAAGCTCTTTTTTTTTTACTAACGCATACAGTCTTCTTCTTTTTTTTTAATAGTCTGGTTACGGGTTCGAATACTTTAACATTGTGTGACATTCCTCCATTTTAGACTATTGCTCGTCAAATCTGTGACTTCTAATCAGAATGGCCACTCTTACTTTTTCCCTTTTTAATAGCCTGGTTACCTGGTTACGGGTTCGAATGCTTTAATATTGTGTGATATTCCTCCATTTTAGACTATTGATCGTCAAATTTGTGACTCCTAATCAGAGCGTGATTAACGGCAAAGATAAAAGTCCAGTGATTAATCTGTAGCTGTAGAGGATCGTTCCTGGCCTGATTCACTCGGTTCAGGGTGGCTCACAGGTTGTCTGACAAGCTCTTTTTTCCAACGCATCTCTTTTTTTTTTTACTAACGCATACAGTCTTCTTCTTTTTTTTTAATAGTCTGGTTACGGGTTCGAATACTTTAACATTGTGTGACATTCCTCCATTTTAGACTATTGCTCGTCAAATCTGTGACTTCTAATCAGAATGGCCACTCTTACTTTTTCCCTTTTTAATAGCCTGGTTACCTGGTTACGGGTTCGAATGCTTTAATATTGTGTGATATTCCTCCATTTTAGACTATTGATCGTCAAATTTGTGACTCCTAATCAGAGCGTGATTAACGGCAAAGATAAAAGTCCAGTGATTAATCTGTAGCTGTAGAGGATCGTTCCTGGCCTGATTCACTCGGTTCAGGGTGGCTCACAGCTTGTCTGACAAGCTCTTTTTTTTTTTACTAACGCATACAGTCTTCTTCTTTTTTTTTAATAGTCTGGTTACGGGTTCGAATACTTTAACATTGTGTGACATTCCTCCATTTTAGACTATTGCTCGTCAAATCTGTGACTTCTAATCAGAATGGCCACTCTTACTTTTTCCCTTTTTAATAGCCTGGTTACCTGGTTACGGGTTCGAATGCTTTAATATTGTGTGATATTCCTCCATTTTAGACTATTGATCGTCAAATTTGTGACTCCTAATCAGAGCGTGATTAACGGCAAAGATAAAAGTCCAGTGATTAATCTGTAGCTGTAGAGGATCGTTCCTGGCCTGATTCACTCGGTTCAGGGTGGCTCACAGGTTGTCTGACAAGCTCTTTTTTCCAACGCATCTCTTTTTTTTTTTACTAACGCATACAGTCTTCTTCTTTTTTTTTAATAGTCTGGTTACGGGTTCGAATACTTTAACATTGTGTGACATTCCTCCATTTTAGACTATTGCTCGTCAAATCTGTGACTTCTAATCAGAATGGCCACTCTTACTTTTTCCCTTTTTAATAGCCTGGTTACCTGGTTACGGGTTCGAATGCTTTAATATTGTGTGATATTCCTCCATTTTAGACTATTGATCGTCAAATTTGTGACTCCTAATCAGAGCGTGATTAACGGCAAAGATAAAAGTCCAGTGATTAATCTGTAGCTGTAGAGGATCGTTCCTGGCCTGATTCACTCGGTTCAGGGTGGCTCACAGCTTGTCTGACAAGCTCTTTTTTTTTTTACTAACGCATACAGTCTTCTTCTTTTTTTTTAATAGTCTGGTTACGGGTTCGAATACTTTAACATTGTGTGACATTCCTCCATTTTAGACTATTGCTCGTCAAATCTGTGACTTCTAATCAGAATGGCCACTCTTACTTTTTCCCTTTTTAATAGCCTGGTTACCTGGTTACGGGTTCGAATGCTTTAATATTGTGTGATATTCCTCCATTTTAGACTATTGATCGTCAAATTTGTGACTCCTAATCAGAGCGTGATTAACGGCAAAGATAAAAGTCCAGTGATTAATCTGTAGCTGTAGAGGATCGTTCCTGGCCTGATTCACTCGGTTCAGGGTGGCTCACAGGTTGTCTGACAAGCTCTTTTTTCCAACGCATCTCTTTTTTTTTTTACTAACGCATACAGTCTTCTTCTTTTTTTTTAATAGTCTGGTTACGGGTTCGAATACTTTAACATTGTGTGACATTCCTCCATTTTAGACTATTGCTCGTCAAATCTGTGACTTCTAATCAGAATGGCCACTCTTACTTTTTCCCTTTTTAATAGCCTGGTTACCTGGTTACGGGTTCGAATGCTTTAATATTGTGTGATATTCCTCCATTTTAGACTATTGATCGTCAAATTTGTGACTCCTAATCAGAGCGTGATTAACGGCAAAGATAAAAGTCCAGTGATTAATCTGTAGCTGTAGAGGATCGTTCCTGGCCTGATTCACTCGGTTCAGGGTGGCTCACAGGTTGTCTGACAAGCTCTTTTTTCCAACGCATCTCTTTTTTTTTTTTTACTAACGCATACAGTCTTCTTCTTTTTTTTTAATAGTCTGGTTACGGGTTCGAATACTTTAACATTGTGTGACATTCCTCCATTTTAGACTATTGCTCGTCAAATCTGTGACTTCTAATCAGAATGGCCACTCTTACTTTTTCCCTTTTTAATAGCCTGGTTACCTGGTTACGGGTTCGAATGCTTTAATATTGTGTGATATTCCTCCATTTTAGACTATTGATCGTCAAATTTGTGACTCCTAATCAGAGCGTGATTAACGGCAAAGATAAAAGTCCAGTGATTAATCTGTAGCTGTAGAGGATCGTTCCTGGCCTGATTCACTCGGTTCAGGGTGGCTCACAGGTTGTCTGACAAGCTCTTTTTTCCAACGCATCTCTTTTTTTTTTACTAACGCATACAGTCTTCTTCTTTTTTTTTAATAGTCTGGTTACGGGTTCGAATACTTTAACATTGTGTGACATTCCTCCATTTCAGACTATTGCTCGTCAAATCTGTGACTCCTAATCAGAATGGCCGCTCTTACTTTTTCCCTTTTTAAACACTAGTTATGGGTTCAAATCCTCTAACATTGTGTAGCAATTTTTTTCTTACGCATCTCTTTTTTTTTACTAACGCCTAGAATTTTCTTTTTTTTAATAGCCTGGTTACCTGGTTACGGGTTCGAATGCTTTAATATTGTGTGACATTCCTCCATTTTAGACTATTGATCGTCAAATTTGTGACTCCTAATCAGAGCGTGATTAACGGCAAAGATAAAAGTCCAGTGATTGATCTGTAGCTGTAGAGGATCGTTCCTGGCCTGATTCACTCGGTTCAGGGTGGCTCACAGGTTGTCTGACAAGCTCTTTTTTCCAACGCATCTCTTTTTTTTTTACTAACGCATAGAGTTTTCTTCTTTTTTTTTAATAGTCTGGTTACGGGTTCGAATACTTTAACATTGTGTGATATTCCTCCATTTCAGACTATTGCTCGTCAAATCTGTGACTCCTAATTAGAATGGCCGCTCTTACTTTTTCCCTTTTTAAACACTAGTTATGGGTTCAAATCCTCTAACATTGTGTAGCAATGTCACAGCGTGACATTCCTCCATTTCTGACTGTTGATCGTGGAACAACTCAGCAATTTAATTAATTATCATGGGGCTTTATTTTCGGCAAGTATTTTTACTCAATTATCACGGCTCTAGTTTCAGCAAGTTTCCGATTAAAAATGTTTTTGTCAGCCTTTTTATTTTGTGACAACACAACAGGTCCAAATTAGATTCGTCCATTGTTTGACCGGTGTTGCGATTGCCTCACGCTGCGACAACTCTTTTTAATTATAGTTTATACTCAAAGGGACAACCATAACATCGTTGCAACGTTGTCCAGCCTTTCATTTTCGCGGGTCTGGTTATCAGTATAATTCATCTTTAGTTCTTCGTGCATAAGCATGCCAGATGCCCATCTTGTGATCTTAATAAAATCAATCAGTGTTTTACTAGTTATAAGTACTTGCGATACTCAAAATGTATTTACAAAAAAATTACTTATGTCGCCAGCAAGTACAAACTTCAGGAGCGGTGATTTCTTGCTATAAAACAGAGCTTATGAGGGGGCCAATATCAAGTTTTTAACTTAATTAATGGGATGAGTAAACCAAGCATAAGGGGGCAGGCCCCTCCCTCTGACTTCACCATTGATCATACAATACAACCACAGGATTAGAGGTGGATGATCTGGAATGGAGGAATACCACATGATAACATTGTTTCACAATGTCAGAGGATTTGAACCCGTTTACTCATTGCATCATCTGACATTTTAGCAACAATGAGCAAGTAACTCACCAGCCCGCTGCGCGAGCCCCTTGTCAATGATGTCATTGTTTTGCCTTCTTGTTTGCATGATATCTTCCTATGCCGGTCTTGCTGCTACTAGACGTCAATGCTGTTATTGAAACCATGAGAGAAAAAAATGTCCACGGGGTTGTTTAGCGCCTGCACGTTTGCTTCTGGACTTGTGAATCGATCATCTTGTTGCTTGGCTGAGTTTTCTCACACCTCGCGTCGCACACTGGCGTCAGCAGTGAATGATTTTGCGTAACCAAGACCTAGCTGCTGATGCTCCTATTTGAAATTGTCCACTGCGCATTTTCTTTGTTCCAGTTCCAGGAATGGAAAGTGCGATTCATGCATCCAAAAGGCTAGACCCCTTCACACAAAAGAAAGACCCGCGAACTGCGGCCCAACATGAGTTGAATCCAGTAGGAGGAAGGCTGGATGTGCTTAGTGAAACAAAACACCACCTCGGAGGTTTAGATGAGTGACAACTACCTTATAGGGCAGAGCCGTGCGCTCTGCAGCACGACCTTACTTGAACAGGATCTTTTCTATAGGCTCGTACCGCTTCATCCTTTACCAAAAAGGAGGCAAGCACTCCAGCTTGGTTGATGACATATGACCTGTGGGCCAGAGCGTGATTAACGACAAAGATACAAGTTCAGTGCTTGATCTGTGGCTGTAGAGGATCGTTCCTGGCCTGATTCACTCGGTTCAGGGTGGCTCACAGGTTGTCTGACAAGCTCTTTTTTTTTCCTTTTATTTTCTCACTTCTCATCGTGTTGCTCTGGGTTTGTAGCATCGTTCTGTTGCAGTTATAGTCCACCTCAGCTGTTGCCGTTGTAGTCCACGTCAGCAGGCCCGTCGGTGAATATTGTGAGCAGAGTGTTTCTGGCGTGCTCTTGCAACTGGCTCCCCCAAGGTTGCCGGCAGCAGAGCAGATGGCGACGGATCGTGGCCGGCCGGATTGGGCAGATCAAACGAGGTAACGCACCGGAGCCAAAAAGCAGCATGACGGCACGTGCTCCACCGCATCAAGGCACCATATCCGCCACGTCCACTCGAACCGATTTGCCCACTTCTGGAAAGCGACGGCGTGCCATGCCAAGCCATGCCAAAACGATACTTTAGCAGCAAGCGCAAACTCCTTGATGAGTCCGGATACGAGCTCCGGAGCCCAGACCTTGCGAATTCTCGCGTGAAATCATGGTCGCGACGGCCAATTTCCCAGCACAAGATGACGAGCTCGGCGAGAGCGCGAGACGCGGCCCGACGGCCACTCGCCGGACGATTGCAGTTGTTTGCATGCCGCTGTGCCATGTGCGGGACTGCGAGCGGTGAGATGGCGCAGCTGGTGGCTATGGCTACTTCTTGATGTGTTGATTCATGATCACCTCACGCGCGTGCCTGGAGGACTAATCGTACCCGCCCCTTCTGTAGCGTTGCAGCCTTTTGGGTTGGAAAAGGGCATGTGGCTGTACAAATCTGGTATCCGAGTGCGATGCCGGCCATCGATTATTACTTCTACGCTTTTGCCCCACCGGCGTCGACCCGACCGATCAAAATTCAAAAGCGAGACGCGAAAGCTTTTTCAAGGGATCGAGATGTAGCTTTGGATTAGCAGGATTTCCTTTGGTCAGACGACCTATATAATAAAGAAATTATAATTTCCCCATTGATGTCAACTTAATTATAGGCGGTAGCTGTAGTGGCGTTGGGCGTGTGTTTAGTCGACGTCGCAACTTGGTTCATTTTCTTCCAGCCACGCTCTGATGCCTTATTGGTTTTTGGAAAACGATGTATACCAGCGTCTATTTGTGGTTCAAAGTCATGCTCATCATCCATCATCCAACTGTTTCTCAAATGCGTTACGTTTCAACAGGTGACAGAAATATTCGAACAGCAACCAGGCTGGACGACATTTCAACAGGTGACGACTGCGACGAACGACCAAAGGCATCATGGTCGACTTGAATGGGTTTGAACTTTGAGGCACAGTCCGTCCTTTTTTGAAGAGGACATTTCTCTGCTCGGTGTATTCATTACCCATATCCGCATCTACTACGGGTTTTAATGAGAGAAAGAGACGGGTTGAGAGGCATACACAGGAGTATGTGTCGACACCAGTAAGCCAAGTTTCTATTTCAAACAAAAATCAGCCAGATTACGGCTGAGGCATGGATGGGGCACGGAGATACGGTACAATAGGCGCGTCGCGCGAATATCAAGCTCTTGAGTCCCTAGGGATTTGAAAATCTTTCGGCGAGGGCATGTGGCACGTGAATTGACTCTAGTGGCTGACTGGTGGCTAACTAGTTCAGACAGGCAATAGAGAACTGCTTGTTGCATTATAGTTTCACGAAGAAGCTGGATTGTTGTTCTCATATATAAAAGGCACAAAAAATCAATATAGGCTGAAATAATCTTCTCTCTACCGGTTTATGAATTATCATAATTTGGTGGTCCAGATTATATAAGCATATTCCCTCCATATTAGAAAAGCAATTTGTTTTGGTTTAATATCAATTATCATCAAATAAATTCGTTTTGGTTTAATAGCAAGTAAATGAGAAGAGTGGCACAAAAAATAAGGCCAATAGGAGTCGAACCCACCACCTTCAACTTGGACTTTGACACAGGTAACCAATAGGGCAAGCAAATGGTTGTGAATAAAGTAGAACCAATACTCTATTTAATATGGTAGATATAGAAAATATCCTCTTATTAATCTCTCCTTGGTATTCTAAATAATGTCTAAAATAAATTGTTTTTTTAATATGAAGGGAGTACTCAATAAGATAGCATGTTCGATGTAACCAATAGAAATAAAGCTAGCTTAGAATAATTTGTAAGATGTGATAAATAGACCCTTAATTGGGTTTCTGAATACTACACTGTCGTCGATAATATTACTAAGAAAAGGTCACTTTTAAGCACCAGTTTTAAATAAAGATCAACTAACCTATAGTTTTTTTAATTAAAAAAAAATTTTAAGCATGGAGCGATTATAAAGCATGATCCTTCCCTTTCACGTTGATATATTTTTACTCCTCTTAGTGGAAACAAATGTCAGCTACAATTGTGCTGTAATCGCTTTAGGATTGTTTTTCTTCCCTAAGTTGATGTATTTTTTCTTTCTCTTAGTGGACAATTTTTCTCAGCTATTACAGTTCCTGTTGTAATCGCTTTAAGAGTTATTATCACACCACTTTGTGGAGTTGATAAGTTGGCTCGCTTGCTTACTGAATACGGCAATGATCTTCAATCATGTGGTCTAGGGACATGTTATGGAAACAAGAGTGTCGCTCTCCCTAATTACTTTTTTAAAACTACAGATTTATGATAAATCGGATGCATAATAATTTTGTGAAGATGCAATGCTTTAATCCTAATATAAGGAAACAAAACCAAGAGGAGACTCAACTTTAATTTTCAATTCAAGGAGATCTATCTTCTACTGCTAAGTTGTTGCATCTGAATTCTGACTGGGAAAATTTGGGAGGGAATTCATGTTACGCCACATCTAAGGAGTTGTCGTCATCTCCATAGGCCCCGTTTGGGTCAGCTACTTATAGTAGCGAGAATCACGATTTATGTCAAAGCCGCTGGCGAGGAAATCGTGTCCTAGAGAAGTTTTCTGTTTGGCTTCCTCAAGAGAATCGCTTCCACGCCACCTCTTTCTCCGGCGCTCCTCGTGCTCGTCGACGTCCCGCATGCACTGCCCCCACTGCTCCTTATGCTCGCCACTGTCCGACCCGTACCGCTGTTGTGGAGTTGACGTGCGAGGACCAGAGAATTGACCGACGGTGGTGGCGATGCCCTCCTCCGACGGGTTGAGGGGCATGCTGAATCATACCCGTATTCTACCGAAGCGGCTCAAGAGTCGATTCTATGTTGTAGTGTTAAATCCACATTGAACAAAATCGTGCATGTCAGAAGTGGCGCGAGAATCGGCCCGTTTGACACCCTTTGCCACTTATGTCCGATAAAAGCAACTCAGAAGCTATCCCAAACGGGACCATAACCCATTAGTAACATCCTCACAAATACCTAGGTGATGCTTATCAGGCTTATATCATTATCCATTTTTTTTTCTCTATTTTTACTTTTCAGGCTGAATTGACCTTGTTGTACTTAGCTTCTTCTCGGATCAGCTGCTCATGTCTGTCCTCCAACATATGTTCGCCATCGATTCTAGGAGACAGCTTATCATAATCCACTCGTCACTAAGTCACGAAACAATGTTGACCCTGGTAACCCGATGTAGACGGCTTGCAGTCTTTCGCTATCAAAATCAGAACCACCCTGTCACCATTGCCGCTGCCTAGAAGTTGCCATCCTCAGGTGCCCCTTGTTAAGGCAGGGGCAAAAATGTCATTTCTTGATCAATTTCACCAAATGAAGGATGATGGTGTAAGTTTGATAATCTTCATCTTCACTAGTGGTATCGAGTGAATTTTTCTTTTTCTTTCTAAGGCAATGTCCCCTTTACCATAGTGTTATAGGAAGGGTACTCCTTATAATTTGGTGTGAGGTGAATTATTCCCAAAAATTGCCCTTGTTGCACTTAGCTTCTTCTCGGATCAACTGCTCATGTCCGTTCTCCTACATACGTTCGCCATCAATTCTAGGAGTCAGTTTGCCATAATCCACTTGCCACCAAGTCACGAAACAATGTTTGACCCTAGTGACGAAGTCAGAGCTTGTTGGATGATGGTGCCAAATATCCAAATCACAGGTTTTAACAAGTGCACAGGAGGTGAAGACATAGCTTATTAGTGCTAAGATCATGATTGACCCTGGTGACTTGATTTAGGCGGCGTGCAACCTTTCGCCATCAAAATCAAAACTACCCTGTCGCCGTCACCGCTGTCTAAAAGTTGCCATCCTTAAGTGCCCCTTGTTAAGGTAGGGATAAAAATATCATTTCTTAATCAATTTCACCAAATGAAGGATGATGATGTAAGTTTGATGATCTTCATTTTCAATGGTCGTGTGAATTTTTCTTTTCTTTTTTTCTAGGGCAATGTCATCTTTTTTTTTTTGCGGGTTTTTTATTGCGGGTAGGGCAATGTCGTCTTTGTTATAGTGTTACAGGAAGGTACTCCTTACAATTGGTGTGAGGTGAATTGTTCCCAAAAATTTCTGACAATTTGAGATGACATCACTTGTGAGCACGTCTTCGGTCTTCCCAAACGATACAAGTCTGTGGGCACACCTTGCTTGAACCTGACAGCCAGGACCCGCACGGCAGTCACACACCCACCGCCACTCGCACCCGCACTGTTCCCACTCACCAGTCAACAGTGACGGTCGCCGCCAAACGCGAAGCGAGAGGCACCGGTGCCTGGCGAGACTGCCTGCCCAACCTCCCTTCTCCGCGCCTCCTCTCCTTCCCTTTCCAAGATATAAAAAGTCGGCGCGCCGTGCCGCTCGCTCGCTGCCTCCACCCATCCCCAAACAAACAAACTGCCCCCGCCACGGTCAAACGAGGGAGCTGGAGCCGGAACCCTTGGCTCACGCCGAGCGTGCGGCAGCCGGGAGGTCGGAGAGATGGAGGCGAAGTACGCGGCGCTGCGGTGCGCCGTGGATGAAGTGGCGGCGGTGGACGCGCACGCGCACAACCTGGTGGCGCCAGCCTCCTCCTTCCCGTTCCTCCGCTGCTTCTCCGAGGCCGAGGGAGACGCGCTCGCGCTCGCGCCGCACTCCCTCTCCTTCAAGGTACACACCAACGCTTCCTGCGACTACCGCCACCGCCTCGCCTACTCCTCTTCTTTGACCGAGCTCCCCTGCGGTTTGCACCTTTCCAACCTCTTCACGAGATTGTGTTGTCATAAATGAGAATGAGAGCTGGGCTCTACCGTGCTAGATTTTGTCGGTTATTCCGGTGTTCGGCTTCAGCAGATTTTAATTTTGGCTCTGTTTACGTGCTTGCGCCCACATTCGTATGATCGTATACAACAGTTTTAGTTAGTGCTTCAGATGAACTCTTCGAAACTGTCGACAAACCGTGATTTCGATGTATCTGTACATGTTAATGCTAACCGAGCACTGATACTGGTTGGTCTTGGGGGTAGGTAGGTGCGGTTTCATGGAACAACTCACTGACTCCAGGAATGTAAAATTTACTGTTATTCGCAGTAAAATTTACTAGCAGAATGTGCAGAGCTCGTCTTTTTCTTCAGCGTGGCATGCAGATGGCAGCACAGCTTTATGGCCTGCCTTGCCATTGTGTCGTGGGGCAGGTGCTCTAGTGCAGGGCACGTCCCTTTTGCACGTCTCCTTGTCTTGTGATGGACGGGCTGGGGCTGGGGTGGAGTGGGTGCCGCACATTTGGAAACTGGGACGATGTGTTGCTAGTACGCAGCCACAAGTGTCCATGGCGTCATGTGATGTGGACCATTTTTTTATCAGACACTTGTCCAATTTACAGAGCTGGGTGGGCCGTGTAGCTTTCTGCCCCAACTGTCGTTCTCCTTGCCATCAGACTGCTGTAGCACTTGCAAACTGTTTGTTTCGTCTCTGTAACGCGTGCGGAAATCAAATGCAATGCGGATTTATGTTGCTGTACTGCTGTTACCAAATAGTAGTTGCTTGTCACCTACTAATCGTGCACTTTCAGAACTCATTATTAATTAATCTCATGAATTGCAGAGGAGCCTGAGGGACATTGCTGCACTGTACAACTGTGAAGCTTCGCTTGAGAAGGTGGAGGAGTTCAGAAGGGCCGATGGGTTTAAATCTATCAGCTCCAAGTGCTTCCAAGCTGCCAACTTATCTGTCATCCTTATAGATGATGGCATAGTGTTTGACAAAATGCTCGACTTAGAGTCTCACAAGGAACTTGCTCCTATAGTAGGCAAAGTTCTCAGAATAGAATGGCTAGCAGAAACTATCATCAATGACGTAAGTGTTTTTTTTTTTCTCAATCGATTTTTTTTGGAAACTCAATGGTAAAGTCTGTTTAAGAAGATTGTATTTTTTTTGGACAAAAGCACTATCAATCATTACAGAACTAGATCATCCCTTGGTCCTGAAATAGCAGATCAATCAACTATTATAGTTACTGATCCATTTCTACTTCATCGTTAGCATGCAATATATGAGTTGACAGGGCGGTCACTATTTACAGGAAGCATTCAGTGGATCAAGCTGGACACTGGACTCATTCATTGAAAACTATGTAGCTAAGCTGAAGTCATATCCTTTACACTCCCTGATGCAGTTTTCCAGGCCAATTGGATTGTTTCCTTCTGTCCTGATTTATGTAAAAATGTCCTTAACTCATTTCTCACTGTTTCTGACCAAATCGTGGCATTGAAAAGCATAGCTGCATATAGAAGTGGCTTAGAGATCAATCCAAATGTTAGCAAGATGGATGCAGAGGATGGTCTTCGTAAGGAGTTATCAGGTACCTTTTATTATTTTTGTGTCAGGAAAGGAACTCCTAAACAGACAAAATCATATCTCATAGTTTTTAAAACCACATGCCCTCATGGTTTTCAGGTCAAAGGCCATTTCGGATTACAAATAAGAACCTGATTGACTATCTATTCACCTGCAGCCTTGAACTTGCGGTGTCATTTAACTTGCCAGTGCAAATTCACACAGGGTGATGACCCTTTACCATGAAAACATGTGCCACTTTGTATGTCTCAATATCTCAAGTACATATGTCTCCTGTAAATTTCAGTTTTGGTGATAAGGATTTGGACTTGCGAAAATGCAACCCTCTACATCTGCGTGCTGTTCTTGAGGATGAACGATTTGCTAAGTGCCAACTTGTTCTGTTACATGCTTCATATCCATTTTCTAAGGAAGCATCCTATCTTGCTTCTGTTTACTCCCAGGTAGGCCGTCAATTTCTCATATGGTACCGGTATGTGTTTGTAAACTTTAACCATCCTAAATACTATACAATCAGATCTATCTTGATTTTGGCCTGGCGATTCCGAAACTTAGCGTTCAAGGAATGACATCATCACTGAAGGAGCTTCTGGAGCTTGCTCCCATAAACAAGGTAAACTTCCCATCTGATAACTTCTTTTAGAAGTAAAAAATGGAATCCACATACCACATTTAGCTCATGACTGAGTAGGCAGACCTACTCTGAGATATAACTGTTACTGATGAGTGACAGTGCGTGGTTATAAACACACAATCGAAGGAGATTCTCACATACATACTAGAATTCCTGAAAGTAACACACATCTGCAGTTATGTCCTTCCTGGTTAGGTCATCAGCTTTTGAGATACTTGTCAGTATTCTCTCTTCCTGCAGTTAGTGCTAGTATGCCACTGGTTCCTTCCTGTGATGGTGCTTTCATCAGTAAGGAATGTACTACTGTGGAGCCTGACTGTAGGAACCCTGCCATGTCTAAGTCCAACCTTTGTTGGCATTAGAGGCTTGAAAACATGGTTTCCTACTTTGTGCTATCAGTACATCTAATTTACTTGTGTCAGTATCCTTTCTTGTAATGTTCAATATCGAACGGCCTTTGTAAGACACCCTGATGAATGTGACTGTTTGCCGCCCACATTTGAGCGACCCAAGTATTTCCACTTTTGAATATACACGTTGCTGGGTATTTCTAATTTGTAACCATTTGCAGGTCATGTTCAGCACAGATGGATATGCTTTTCCAGAGACGTATTACTTAGGTAGATTTATCATCTCAAAGTAATTTATAAAATGATTGAACGTTACATATCAGTACAAATGTTGAATATTTTATCATAAATAAGAATAAGACCGGCACCTTCTCACTTAAGATGAACAAAAGTAAGGGAAAAAAGAGAGAGAAATGAGTCGTTTGGTGAATGAAATTTTCATATCGAAATGATCACAAATGTTTATACAGAAAATTAGAAAAACCATGAAAATGTATTTTTCTGAATAATTTAGTCTACATTTAGGATGTTGGGTTTTGTATCAGTGTTAATTCATACCATTGATTTACAGGTGCAAAAAGGGCACGCGATGTTGTTTACCGTGTCCTGTCAGCCACATGTGAAGATGGAGACCTTAGCATTGAAGAAGCAATAGAATCAGTTGAGAGCATCTTTAGACGAAATGCATTGCATCTGTACAAGTTAAATGTTGCCAATGGGTCAATCAATCAAGCAACTCCCATAGCTGATGACAGCATATGTTTATCTTCTGTCGAGCAAGATGTGCTCTTTGTTCGAATAGTTTGGAATGATGCTTCTGGTCAACATAGATGCCGTGTAAGTATATCATTCCCAACCACATACTACAATATCAACATGATGTAAAGCAGTTATGTCATTTATCACTTCTCATAGACTGTGTATTAAAGGTAATCTGTTAGTTTTTCCTAGGAAAATGGTTAGATGTTGGAATTTTGTCTTCAACTACCTGTGTCATAAACACGGTTGTTCTAATGAGTAATGAACTTTGTCGCGTTTTTCCTTTTGGCAAGAAAGACTGCTACTGTTGTTACCAAATTTTGAGGAAATAATACATTATATTTTATTAACATATCAAAGAACTGTAATTGCAGGTTGTGCCAGCTGGAAGATTTTATGAAATTACAAGGAATAAGGGTGTTGGTTTGACTTTTGCATCAATGGGAATGACTTCGTTTTGTGATGGCCCAGCAGATGGGACTAACCTTACTGGTGTAGGCGAGATAAGACTTGTGCCAGATATGTCAACACTTTTGAGGCTTCCATGGTATATTTGATTGTTTAAACATTTTCGTCAATGCTCTTTTCATCTATACATCCATAATGACTCTAGTTTTGTTTCTTATCTTGTGATTTGGCTTGTTGCCATACTGATGAAAAAAAAAAAACGTTGCCTTACCATATGCTGGTTTGAAGTATCTCTACTAGTTATTTGTAACTGCTACAGGGACAAGGGATCTCATTTCTCAGAATGTTATGGAAGCTACCTTCTTAACTAGAAATTACTCGTTACATTCTTTCTCTTAAGAAGTAAAATTTTAATTCTGCATCTTTAGATCTCTTAAGAATATATTTCTATCTGGTAGCTAAGAATGTTCTATTTCCTTATTTACTGTTAACATGTCAGTTTGTTGAAAACACTAGGACACCAAGTGTTTCTTTTTTTTTCACAACTTTTGTAATGTTTGTACTAAAACTGGCGTGACTACGAAATATTAATTATGCTTGTAGTAAACTTCATTTCTGATTATGTTTGAAAGGTCAAGACGTGAGGAAATGGTGATGGCTGACATGCAGATAAGGCCTGGAGAAGCCTGGGAATACTGTCCTAGAAACGCCTTGAGGAAAGTCACAAAAGTTCTACTAGACGAGTTCAATGTGGTAAGAATCAATCCATACTTTCTTCTTTTGAATTTTTTGAAGACTGTTTTGTTATAGGTAAATTTTTTTTATGCTTAGTTATTTGGCCTTGCAGAGAATGAAGGCAGGCTTTGAAAATGAATTTTATCTTCGCCGAAAATTAGTAAGGTAGCTTTGCCTGACTCTGATTAATTGAAATTGTCAATACCTTAGCATTTTTCATGCCATTCTAATAAGAAAACTCTGCAGCGATGGACATGAGCAGTGGATTCCATATGATAACACCAATTACTGCTCAACTTCGGCATTTGATGGCGCAACATCTATACTACAAGAAGTATATTCTTCTCTTAAAGCTTCAGATATTGTGGTAGAGCAGGTATGTGTCGTACCCTTTTCTCAGTAACTTCCATCTCAAGTCTTAATTTTGGTGTGAAACTGATTAGACCACGTAAAATGATTTCCTGATTGATTGCTTTCGTCCCTTGAAAAAAATGGAACAGTTGCATGCTGAAGCTGGGAAGGGACAGTTTGAGGTAGCCTTAAAGTATATCTTATGCACTCTTGCGGCTGACAAACTTATATATGCCCGTGAGATTATTAAATCAGTTGCTCGAAAGCATGGACTGTTAGCAACATTTCTTCCAAAGTAAGTTAATGGATCAGCAATATCATAGGTCAGCTTGTTTTAATTTTCGACATATCTAATCAGTTGGCGAGGAAACTTCTTCATTATTCGTGATCTTCGGTAAATAACTGTAAAAGTTACACTAATAATTTAGTAAATTTCATAGCAAAACTAGTCACTAGTTATTAGCATGCTCCAGAGAAGAATTCGTTTAAGGAATCTGATCCTTTCTTCTACTCCGATACTTTCTAGGCCTGATTTGAATGATATTGGATCTGGTTCTCATGTGCATCTGAGCTTATGGGAGAATGATCAGAACGTTTTTATGGGATCAAGTGAATATAATTTCTATGGAATGTCAAAAAAAGGAGAACAGTTCCTCGCTGGAGTGTATCATCATCTTCCATCAATATTGGCATTTACAGCTCCCCACCCAAACAGGTAATAATCTTCCAGTAAAGCTTCTAAGAACTTCCCTGAATTCAGTTGATATGCTGATAAACTGTATTCCTTCCTCACGTAAGTTCCATGATATTTACTGGATCTCGTCCCTAGAACCTGAAGAGCTTTATTTGCTGCTTCCGTTTGACAAAAGGCCTGAAGACTGGTGCAGCTATTTTAAGTTAATATGTTATGGGCACCCCTATTTAGTTATAATTCATTTGAATTTGTGTGTACAGCTACGATCGGATTCAGCCAAATACATGGAGTGGAGCTTATCTATGCTGGGGGAAAGAGAACAGGGAGGCTCCATTGAGAACCGCATGCCCCCCTGGTGTGCCTCTCGATCTGGTCAGCAACTTCGAGATTAAATCCTTCGATGGGTGCGCAAACCCGCACTTGGGTCTAGCAGCTATAGTTGCTGCCGGCATTGATGGGTTAAGAAAATGCCTGAAGTTGCCTGAACCGATCGGTATGAATCTCTATTACTGCTTGGCGGCCCTTTTTGCTTCTGCCACTCTGCCATATTAATTTGCTTTCGTTGTTTGCAGAATCAAACCCTGCCGAGTATGCTTCCAAACTTAAAAGGCTGCCACAGAGCCTACAGGAAGCTGTAGAATCAATTTCTGCAGACAAAGTTTTGCATGAACTAATTGGAGATAAACTCGTTACAGCCGCTATAGCTATACGGAAGGTACAAAAAGTTACCTTTCTTTTCGAACTAAATTGATTTATTTTGAACTGGATACGCTCACCATTCTGCAACGTTTCGTGTCTTAAAGGCTGAGATCGACCACTATGCGAAGAATCCTGGGGCGTTTGATGATCTCATCCACCGTTACTAGGACTGAAGGAATGAAATTTCGTTGCCAAAACACGAGGTGGAAGAATAAATTTTTGTAGCAAGGGTTGATTTCGGATTCTGATGTTGTGTGACTGAACTTCGATTCACCACGTCTTCTGTATCGAATAAATAACTGTTGATTTCGTTGCAAAACGAAGTTACATAAAACTTGAAAATAGACATCTGCAACCTTACTGTTCTCTGTTCTGATTGAGTAGACAAAAAAAAAAAGAAGGTAGATTCCACTCAAGGTAACACCAAAATTGCTGCGCCAAACTGGTGACGGAAAAATTGAATGATAAACACAACAAAAGAGACCGCACGTTTTCTGTACAAACCAATTTTAATCACTCTTCAAAACCCCCCACAACCCACAGGCTGACTCATTAACCCCCTTTTTACTCACAGAACATTTAGATACAACTCATTTACAGCGAAACAAACCAACAGCTCGCACAAGAAGACCGACCGTGCAGCGTGGGTTGGCTCATCTATTGACAGCACCTACCACCCCGCTTAGCATGGCTTTCCTGCTTCTGTTTCAGATTATTCCTCTTAACAACCGAGGAAGATCCTTCCTCCAGAAGACTCGGAACCTCAAGAATCTGCATGAAAATTGGATCACGAGTTAGTTCATGATGTGCAGTTTTTAGCAGGGCAAAACAAGTCAAGCTTAATCAAGAATTTCTGCCATCAAAGAACAGCAGCAGCCAAGTCCATGCTACAATTAACATGCAGATATTGATTGCATTGATTAATTAGCTGGGTACATGTGCCTCACAGAGGTAAAAATTGCACAAAGCATGGTTAGATCTTAGAGAAATAGTTTTCTTACTATTACTTAAAAGAGTGCTGCTACACATCCTACCCGACTGTACAACTCACATCCGACCGGCACCATCACACGAACCAACTATCATGACTTGTATTGACATGCAATTGGCAGACGTAGATTAACACCAGTCAGACCTCAGTTGGACAAGTCAGTCACATGCATAGTATTTCTGTACTTGAAATTACTAGCGTAATCAGAATTTTACAATCATCCCAAACTTCAGTGCAAAACGTGCTAGCAACTGAAGATGTGAGCATTGGTAGTCCATGCAGAAGGTCTACTTCAATTCCATACAACACCAATAGCTTAAGAACTGCTGGAGTGAACATGCCATTGGGATATGGACTCCCAAACAAGGTTTAAATTCATGTTATATGACATCAAAGCTTTAAGATCCCTATAATCCCTCACAAAAAAGGATTTTAGACCTACCGTTATGGCACATGATATCGTTCTGAAAGCATACCTTCAAAGCAAGTTCTTCAAAACATTTCTCGACATTTTCTCGGGTTTTTGCACTAGTCTCAAGAAACAGACATCCAGATTCTTGCGCAAAGGCAAGGCCTTCTTCTCTTGTGACCATTCTTTCATCATCCTACAAGATAAGGCCATGAATAAATGTACAATAAAAAAAAAGAACTACAGTTACTCTCAAATAGAGGTAAAGCTGGTTGTTCTTTCTAGAAACTTCACAACAGAAGGTTCAAGAAAGGGCTGGATGAGAAAACAACATTTCCGAATCAACAAATAACAACTTTATTTCTGGAACAGACGGTACCTTATCAACTTTGTTTCCCACGAGCACCTTTACACAGTCTTTGTTTGCTGAGTTTGCTTCTATTTCTGTAGTCCACACCTCAGCCAAATTTGTGAAACTCTCCCTTTTTGTGACATCATATACTAGTAGTGAAATACAAATCATTAGACTAGTGCAAGCATGGAAAGAGCAATAGGAAGGGCCAGACATAGTGAAATTCTACAAGCAAATTTCTCTAATCATTTAAAGTATTCATACACAGTTCAAAGGTGATGAAACTACAAAATAGTATAATGTATTTCCCTAGAAAGTCTTTAGGCAAATTGACATGCTAATGGCGAGCAAGAATTATCATCAATATAAAGAAATAGTAAGAATACTCAACATTTAACTTAAACTAAGATTTGTCCCCAACTATACTGTGAATATACACAATGACTGAATATATTAGTTACAATACTCCATGGCATATTTCAACAATATAATTCAGGAGCAACAAACATGACACCAACGAGGATAACAAAAAGAATTAAGCAGTCGACCTGCCATACCTAGAATAATCCCTTGAGCACCTCTGTAGTAAGAACTAGTAATTGTCCTAAACCTCTCCTGGCCAGCTGCAAAGTAAAACATAGGTAACTCAGAAACCTTTGTAGCAGTAGTAGACAGAGGTTATACAATCAAGCAGATAATTATTCAGGACAAAGGACTAAGTGGGGCAACATCGAAACATTAAATATTAATGGAACGTCTGGTAGCAATCATTTTAACGATGAGGGATAACATGGTGAAAGTAGTAAAATATTTTAAGGACAAAGCAGCAAAGCAGAGCTCAATTATATGAATAAGAAACTCCAATAGCCATGATGTTAGGTTAGGCAAGGAGGAAGAATCCAAATATGAGAGCTGAAAAGGTAATCATGATTCTCAAACCACTAACAGTAATGAGCGCACGTAAGGGCAGAGTTGTAAAAGGAGTAGAAACATAAGTATTCATCCGCAAAGGGTTGAGTGAGTCTCAAATATGTCCAACAAGTCGAGTCATGGCCTTTACAATTTGTTTTTCTTGGGGCCTTATAATTGAGTCTATGCTAGCTCAAATTGTTCGATCATTATCTAATCTATGAGCAAAACTCAGCTACTTTTTGTCTTTCCCTATCAAACAAAATTTGTGTAATTACTTACTAGACTTACCTTTAACATAACAATGTTAAAAACCATACTTTAACTGTTGAACATAAGGAACACAAGATGTAGTAGAATACAAAGACAAATCTCAGTGTCACTATGTCATTTATTAGAGTGATTCTTATCGTTCCAAAAGTAAAAAATCATCGACTATTCAATAGCAGAACATGTTCTGATGGATAAAACTGTATGCCAAATGGCTTTAGAAGCATTGCATTTACAACCAGCAATAAATATATCTAATAAAAAAAAAGCAATCAAATATATCATAAGAAAAAAGCAATGATATCTTCCATATGCTAAAGTACTTAGCTCACCAGTATCCCATATTGTTAATTTCAGTTTCTTTCCACCAACTGTAAGGAACTTGATTTTAAAATCAACTCCTGCCAACAAGTGTGCAACTAAAGTCAGCAGACACAGGATATTTATCACCAAAAGAAAAAAAAGAGTATGACACACCAGAAACATGCAAAAGCAAACTGGAATTGTGAAGGCGAACAAAACTATGTTCTTGCTAACTAATTAACATATAGGCTACAATAATCTAGTTGAAACTTTTCGAAACAGTAGGTTGACAGCCAATAGGATAGCAACTTTTTGTATTTTAGTAATGTCCACAATCAGGCCTTCTGGCATAAAGCTGTAGAACAATTATTTTTTTACAAGGCATTATAAAATCATATAGGATGATCACTTCTTCTGAATTATCTTAAAACATGTTCGTCATGTCCTTTTATAGCAAAACACTAGTGATCTTGAGGGACGCAAAAGTAGGATCAGGGAGTGAAGCTAGCCAACATAATTGTGTAAATTTCTTTCATCCAAGCGAGCCCTTAGAGTAAATTACTTGACTGTCAGAATTTTCCAACTTGCCCCAACCGACAAGAAGAAAAATATGGAACGTTGGTAGTCAATCCAAGTTGAAGCAAGAGCAGAAAAACAGATTGGCTATTAAATACCCTGATGAAGGCATGTTCATTTAGTAGTAAGCTTTGAAAAGCAGCGCATATCCATTCAATCCGCTAACCACCTACCACTTCACTCTCCTGGTCGGTTGGATGCTGACACCGAAATGGAAGGATTTCATTTCCACACAAGGACTCAATAAACTGATCTAAATGGGCGCGCCGCACGCAGGGGTGTATAGGACTGGGGCGTGGCAAATCGGAAGCAATAACTGAGCCCTCCACCGGTAGATACTACCCGCCGTGTCCAAGGATTATTGCGGTATGCTACGAGCGTAGTAGTACGCTGGGACCGTGGTCCTCTCCCCACACGGCAGCAGAGTCCAAATAGGCCTGATCGGAACAGGGTAGGCCGGCGCGACGGGCGTACTATGTACGGGGGGCCCGGCGGGGAGTGGAGCGCACGTACGTACGCAGTTGTGGCGCGTGAGCGTGACGTACCGATGGTGGGCGCGATGTCGTCGTCGAGGGGCGCGGCGGCGACGAAGCTGACGAGGAGGCTGCTCTTGCCGACGGCCGAGTCCCCGATGAGCAGGATCTTGAAGGAGCACTCGTGGCCGCCGCTGCCCCCGGCCCCCGGCGAACCCATTATTTTTTTCCCCCACGCTCTTCTCCTCCTCAGCTCTCAACCTTCCTCGGATTCGAATCGGAAATGCGACCGCGAGGTGGGTAGCGCTTGGAAGGATGGTGGTGGCGGAGGAATAGATGGTGGGAGCGGCTGGCCGGGGGAGGGAGGGCAGAGGGCAGCGGGCAGGCGGGGGCCGGCAGGGCAGCGAGCGCGAGCGGGGGCGAGGAGACAGCCAGACTGGTGCGGTGTGCTGTGTTGGCTTTGTTTGACCAGGGAAGAAGAGAGAGAGGGAGGAAGGCGCGGGGGGACGGCTGGTCCAGCTACTTATGGAAGCGGACGGCGGGGTCGGGTCGAGTAGGCGCGCGCGGGGCCCTCCGGTCAGCGTCTGCACCCTCCTGCTCTGCCGCGATGGCGCACGCCCCCGCGTCTCGCGAGCTTCGGTGGTGTTCACGGCCAGGCACGCAGGCCGGGTTGGGGTTGGGTTGGCTGTTTGATATCTCGGGACCCGGGGTTGCGTTCACGGCTGTGCGCGCACTGCGTTTTTTGGTCGTTTTCGACGATGACGACGGTGGGTTTTCGGAGCAGAGCAAGCCAGGAGGTTCCGGCCGGAAGCGCGGCGCACACCCGCCGGTCCGTATTTTTTTCCGGTGTTTCGGCCGATGATCTGGGAGCAGAGGCGGATGGTTCAGTCCCGCCACGACTCTCATCGTGTGTCGTGGTGTGGCATATCGGCAGCGACGGCGCGGGGAGTTCATGACGTGCCACGGGACCCTTGCTTGGGTTCAGGTGGGGCTTGCCGGACCCTGTAACTGCGAGTTCCGATACGCTACTCATCCGTTGCCAATTGATGCCAGGGGGACATGTGTACGAAGGTGGAACGAGAGATAGCGAAAGAAATATAGGATGGCGTTGACCGAAATACCTATACTACACTATAGAGTACAGGACGGACGGAGGACTAATCATACGGGACACATGGTCGCCGCCTCGTCCGGCACGGCGGCACGTATGGAAGTTTGTGGGCGCGAGGGCGACAACGACGTTCCGGGTACGGCATTCCCAGGTGATGTGCTGATGCGTATTGCGTAGGCATGTATTCAATCATACTTGTGTCCGTCGTCAGTTGTTATCGGGGCTGTTTGTTCTATACGGCCCGGTAGTGTGATAGTGTATCTTTCACGACTGTGTATACGCAAAGGCATTGACTCAAGAGTATGTGTTGTCGGTTTCTCTATAGGCTCAGGATCTATTTTAATCATCTTGTACTACCTGTATGTCTATCTGGATTACGCTGCCCCGCAATCCCATCAACTATTGAGGACATAATCTAGAAGGTTAGCTTAACTGACACCCTTAGACCAGCCTCAATGCTAGTATTATTAAATGAGCTATCATATCAGCAAAATAGATGGCGTGACAAATCAATTGGCACTATTTCATAGGTATGAAACTCAAATAAAACAACTATTAAGAGCGTAAAGTTTCATCCTAAAATGTTTTTGATCAATCTCAATGCAACAAATTTAATGTTATGGCTTGTCTATAAAATCGCAAAATAAAAATATACATTAAAAATAAGTATTTTATCTATCAAACAAAAATTCTAAATTTAATATGGCATACTTGAAAACTATGATAAAACTATACATTTAGACTATTTCTCAATTCTCGCGATTTGTTCACGAGCTCTTGGCACCGTTATGTACAATGTGCATGTTTGTCAATGTTCCAACTTTAGTATTTTTTTAACGGGGTGGATATCGGTAGCTTTGAAAAAATCTAGAATATTTTCTTGGAAACACAATAAGAGACAGGTTTATATAAGGTTACTCTTAATTAGAGTTTTATTTTTATTAAATAAGATATCATGTAAGCAAATTTTATGACATGACAAGAAATTTATGAAAAGAGAGATGAGAAGAGTTTCATCTAGATGAAACTGAATCTATACGATTTCTTAAAATTAAAACACCATAAAGCTAGCATTGAAAAGGAGTAATTTTATTTTATTTTTTAGACAACCAATAAAATCATATAGAAGTGAGTGCTATAAAACATAAAAATGAATATCTCAAAAAAAACATGAAAATGAAACTATGCATTTGTGGGATAGTTTCATTCATGGTTTTAAACAAAGAAAGATGATATGACACTTTTAAAAATATCAAAATGAAACTATCCATTAAAATTAAGCTAAACACATGCACCCTCGCCTATGTGTGTGGACATACTAATCAATAAGATACACATACTGGTCCTTATGAAACATCCGTGCGACACTAGCTCGATAGTTTTTCAGATTGATAAAGTCATGTTCATTTAAAAAAAAAAAGAAGAGATTGATAAAGTCATCACATACATCTTGCTATCAATTTGCATGTCATCAACCATTCAAAAATTAATTAATTATATATGCGAGGACATCGCTCAATGGCACACTTCAACATAATTCCATCACAAGAAACGCTCATCGGCAACACCATCCCCTGTATGAGTGTCTTGAGGTTCGAGCTGTGCTAAATGACCGTGCACAAGCCATATAGTGCATCAACGAATCATCATCGTGTGGTTCGCCAAAGTCGAGTCCTGCAACATGATGTGATGCAATCGCAATAGCAACAGTGACATCTTTGATAAGAAAACAACACCAATACGCGCGTTACCCGCAGCCACCAGCTCAGTTCTTATATAAAAAAAAAGAAAAAACAAAGAGGTGTCATGATATATATCACAGAACGGATGATTTGTAAAGGGAAAGGCCCCGGTTTTTGTTGAGCCATCCTTTTCAGCTAATCAGATCATATGGTTTAGCAGTTAGCACAGGGCCCATCGATTGAGTCATCCACCACCACCGTTCCGTTGTCAGTTTGCATTGGTCGCGGCAGTGTACCGAAAAAGGGTGACAGTCTCATTGCAAAGAAACAAAAACAAACACCAGCTGCTCTCGATCAGCCAAGCGAAGTTATACCACATCAAAGGAAAAATGCTGTAGGAACTTGAAAGGCTAGTTGCATAGAGTGCAGTTCAGATTCAGAAAGTTCATGTGTTCCTTTATTTTTTCCTTTTGGCTCTAACCTCATGGTTGGAGAAACAAATAGAAGTGGCTCGCGGGAGGCCAATTCTGGAACTCACAATTGGGCCCATCTACATGGGCTATGAGGCCCACATTTTGTCTGAAATGACCTGATGAAAGGAAAAGACGTCTATTTGAGGGAACAAAAAGGCCTGCTCGAAATTTCGGTGAAGAAAGACTGGGCCGAAGTGTTAAAGGATCCGTTAATTAACAGAGAACGTCAAATTGTGAGATTACTGCCGCTTAATACCCATAAGAAAAGAGGCTCATGTAATCCAATTAAATCCAATAATAAGCTATGTATAATATACACTGATGACGCGATTGGCAAACAGTAATTCTCTGAACACGCAAAGCATGTGACTGCAAATTTCTCTCCAGCTGCAACTAGCGCAGACGCTGGCAACTCACTGTAAACTTCTTCCCGGCATGCTCGGATCTTGAATTGCGAGGACAGCAGCACTGCTGCCACTTCATGACCTCACTTCGCTGCATCCTCGACCATGTTGTACCTTGTGGACTCCTGAGACTGAATCTCCAATACATTTGTGACCTAGAAGACCCATCTGCTCAAACTCTAGAGCACGCTGCAGAAGCCGGGCCGCCCCTCGTCTCCTTGGTATTGTAGGAGCTGCAGCCGGGACACTTGTGCCCCAAGACGTGGAACCGCACGTTCGACGTCGCGCTGCAATCGTTGCAGAGGATCCAAATCTGCAGGAGGAAGCAGCACGCAACGGCGTTGGTCAGCTGTAGAGTCCGGCATTGGTGGTACAAGGTTCAGACTTCAGAGAGCAATGTGGTTTACCATCTTCGTCTGGTAGATTTCCGGCATAGGCGTCGCCGCGACCTCCTCGTCCAGCTTCCGCCACGTGTCCGTCATGTCGCAGGCGGATCTCGAGCACACGGGACACGAGAAGCTGAAGAGGTCAAAGCCAACCACCTCGTTGAGATCATCACATCCATGTGGAGAGGAAATCAAAGATGTCTCTGATGAATGTAAACTTACTGATGGTGCAGTCTCATCTCGTTCATGCACTCCAGATGAATTGTGTGCCCGCACTGCAGCACACTGATGTCCTTGGTCGAGTCAAAAAGATACTGTGAAGGAAAAAAAAAAGAGATGATAAATAATTAATTTATATTCTCTGAGAAAAAAATAAATGAAAAGTTCAGGCTAATGTTGTGATGCGAAGTTCATGGCACAAAGGTTTCCTACCTCAAAGCAGACAGGACAGTTGTGGTGCATCGCTCTTTCCACACAGCGATGAGAATCCTTCAAAATATTGCTGTAGCAACATCCTGTTAAATGACAACAAAGGCACCATGACTGTCAGCGAAATATTTGTCGCATACGTCTTGAAGTCACGGTGCAAAGAAGTTCATTCAGAAACTTGCCACATGTATTGCAGTGGAAAAAGTTATCTGCTCCACCGGTTCTGAAGATGTAAAAAGAGCACCCAGATTATAATTCTGAAAAAATAGAAAATGTATCACAATATTGAGCGTAGCTGTTAGTATGGTACTTGCCTGCATATGCCACATCCATCACAATGGTATTGTTCCTTTGAAACCTGGAACAGAGCAATACGCGTCTGTTAGAGTGGGAAGCATCAAAATAGTATTTGTGAAATACTGGCACAATAACAATTGGTGCATCATAAGTGAACAATCTTGCAGAATTCTTATGTGCTTACATCATCATCGAAGAAGTTGCATATTTTGCAGAAGTATTTGCCCATGCAGGCCCCACAGTTAGAGCAATCCTGCTGCACCTGTTGAAGGAATGCCCATTTTTCCGGTAAGTCGTATACATTCAACAATATTCTAAAATGTGTCTAATGTGCGTTTTGACAGACAACTTACATCCTGTTCCTTGTTGCAGAAGGAGCAGATGACCTGTGATGCACACCAAAGGAGAACAGATTCAGTAAAGTACGCAATCTAAGAGGGATGTTTAGTGATTCCACTAACTAAATTATCCAAAGAAAGCAGTTACTGAAATAGTTGTCTAAAAATATTAATATGTCGATATCCACTACCCTAATGATGTTACCTGTCATCAATGATCCAATAATGTATATACCCTAATAATGTATACATATCATCAACTAAATTCATCAGTGTTTCGAGACGGGATAAGAACGTCTATCACGGTCCTACGCCCTATTCGCGAGGAAATAATACAGATCGGGCATGAATACACTAGGCTCAATTATTAACTATGATTGCTCTAGCCAATTGACAGCAAATTCACCACTAGTAACTAAACCAGGGCACCTGTTCGGCCACATCAGTGGGAGCTTGACGTCTAACAACATCACCAATCATGTCTTCAATTATTTGCAACCCAGTCAACCGAGGAGGACAGTGAAAACCTGATGGGCAGCGAAATAACAAATACTACTACGATGCTTTCGTCCTGTGTCTTTCTTCATTCGCTTTTTCTCTCCTTTTCTCTCCTTGCCGACTTGCTTCTAATGGCACGGTCACGTGGACATAAAAATCTTGTGGACCACGATGCCGGCCACTTTGCAAGTGGCGGCAGAATTGGCCAAATTTTTTAGTGACAAGTGGAGGTGCGTAGGACGAAAATATCAAGAAGGAACGATTCCCCACTGCACTTGGAGCAGTAAGCTATGTGACCTTATCTGAGGAATAGCCAGAAAAATCTTGGGGGTTACTGGAGCACGAAGCTGACTTTATCTGAAGAATGGTGCTACAAAATCGCGCCTCTAAAAAAAAAATCTTATTCTTTGCTGCATGGGTTGACTTTATCTGAAGAATGGTGCTAAAAGATCTTAGGATGGTGCCGTTGGTGCGCCTCTAAATTTTTTTTTATTCTTTGCTGCTGCATTGGTTGACTTTATCTGAAGAATGGTGCGGTACTCTCATTCGTGGATTAAAAGGGGCAATCGACTGGTTGGGTATGCTGACACGGGACACGGATTTGCTGATTTCCCAAAAGGGAACTATAGAGGAGCTTGTAGTATAATTCTCTCCGATCAGGTGGTGTCAGGGGGGAGCAGAAGAAAAAGATGGCACGGTTACAAACACAAAACGCTAAAAAATTAGCGAAGAGGCACCGACCTTCTTGATCTCGTGGCGAGGGATCTCGTGCCGGTCGCGCAGTTTGACGTCGAGCGAATTCTGCGAGGAACAGAATAGCAAAATGAGCCGAATGTTTCGAATGCCTCTGCTTTGCTAGAAATAGGGCAAAATAAAAGCGAAAGAAGCAGGGTCCAAGCTTTTGTAGCAGAGAGGCCAAAGGGAGAAAGGGATCGGTGGAGTAGAGAGGCAGACCTTGGCGTCGTTGTGGCAATGCCGGCATCCGAAGACCTCGCCGCAGCAGGGCGCGACGACCTTGCAACCCCGCCTGTAATGCTCGCAGCTGCTTCGCACGCCCGAAAAAAAACGAAGATCAGATGCTTCTGTTAAATAACAAAAATAAATAATTCAAGCGAGAGCGTCGGCCGCGGGTGCCCGCATCAGTCGCCGCCGAGACGGGCTGACGACGAGCCGGCGATGCTTGCTTACCCGTGCTGCTGCGCCACGAACTCCATCCGAGACGATGGGTGGCGAGAGTCCGGGAGAGGAGCTCACGCCCGTCCGCCCGAGCAGCGAGAGCACGCGGGCAGCACGGACGGGACGGGTGCCTGTGAACGATGAGGAGAGCCGCAAAGGCCGCCCGGTCCGGTTATATAGGGGGGCAACGGCAACAACTCCTCCCTCCCTCGCGCACGAGCCGTTCACGTCCGTCCATGTCCATGCCTTCTGTGGGCACGCACGGCAAGCAAGAGGGACTTTGTTTTTTTCGCTGGAGAAAAAACGTACCGCCGCCTTTGCCTGATTCTGATGTTCAACGCGCTGATCGATCATTCACAGCACAGCACAGCCGCCGGGTTAAATGAACCGGCCTTAGCTCTGCATCGCTACGGTCGTCATCATCAATCAATAATAATCATTCCGCCAAGTTGATTAACGACGAACCTGAGCTCACGCACGCGCCCACGGGATGACGAGGAGGACGCGGTTTGGTTTGGGAAAAGGAAAGTCGGCGGCGGACGGGCTGGGGCCGTGGGCCGTTAGATGCGGCTGCAATGGATCAGGATTACCGGTCGGGTACACGTCGGATGGGACGCGCGTGGGCTTGCCCGGAAGGATCACGTCGCCAGCTCAGCCACTTGGCCTTATCAGTTATCATCCTTCTTGTCTCCTAACTAAACCGTTCCAAAAAGAAATCAGTTTCTTCTTCCGTGCAAGTTCTAAAATGCTTGTAACTCAAACCATTTAGCTTCAAGTTTAAGGAACATAAATCTACCTATTGCACATGCTTAAAGCTTAACTAAATCCACCTGCTTTCACATACGTATAGAGCCACAAAAGGTTTTTTTTTCATAGCCTAAATTATGAATCCACAACACATAATTGAGTACTAAATGATCTTGAACTTGCAATATGTGAACCAAATAGAGGATAAAACAACAACAGATAAGAAAGACTATTTACTTTTGTTTCTTTCATACATATACATATAATAGATTTCAAATATAAATTATTTTGTTAAAAATAATGAGTATTTGATTAAATACCATTGACTAAACGCAGGCTGGCCCCTGGTTTGTTGGATTAGAAAACTTATTTTTTTTAGAGCAAGTCAGGAGCTTTCATTCATGATAAGTTGTATTGCGGTCTTTGACCACAGTCTCCTCTAGAATGAGCGGGAAAACTGAAGTCCAATTACAGAAAGGAATACTACAGGCTTGCACACACATGTGCTGTCTCGTTTGCCTATCATCGTCTAACAAAATCAACATCAAAAACAGAGAAGTGCAAACTGAGCTCCTTTATCTCATGCCATAGACCAGAGATAGCCGAACGATCCACCAGGTTGTTCTTCAGTGAAGTCACCAACGTGAGGTTATCAGTCTCTACCACCACTTTTTGAAGCCAGATGTGTGTGCTAGAAGAAGGCCATTCCTCACCGCCATCGCCTCAACCGTTAAAGGATCAGCAACAAGGCGACACCATCTTGCCTTGCCACTTTCACCCTTCCAATTTGATCCCCAATTACCGCATTCTTCCCTCTTGTATGAGAATTAGCATCAAAGGAACCGTCACAATTCACTTTCACCCAATCCTTCTCTAGAGGCCTCCAGTTCTTCTTCGGTACCCATTGGCTACGTTCTTTATCCACCTGGGAGCAAAGCAAGTCCTCCAACATTTTTGCAACATGCCTTGTTGATGTATTCGTAGACCAGCTTTTCCTCCCATGGTTCCGAGCACTGCGCCCCGTCCACAAGGATCAGATTCCACAGATATAGAAGAATGCATCCTTCATTGAACACACCTTTCCTTCCAACAGATCCTTAGCCCATGTGATTGGGTGAAGTTGGGGCAATTTATTCCATGTTATCTCCTTCATTGCCATCTAGAGTTGCTTAGCAATAGTGCACTCAGTGGCCACGTGAAAGACTATTTCGTCCGGAGACCCACGGGATGGGCAATGCGCTTCGTGCGCAATGTGTCTTCTTGTCAACTCAGACTTGGAGGCCATGAAATTGTTAATGACCCTCCACCAAAAGATCCTGATCTTGGGTGGGATCTTTATCTTCCACAACACTCACCACCAGTGGCTTCGGTCGACGATCCGGCTATGTTCCCCAGTGCTCTATTGTCTTGTTCCACTTTGAGCAATCTGGACACCGAACGCACAGAGTAGTGTCCATGTTTTTCAAAAGCCCAAGCTAGCATATCCTCCTCACTACTTCTTCCTGCATTCAAGCTTAAGTTTCATCTACATCTATCGTGATGAAAGAATCCCTGATTAGTGGCTCTTTCCACACCCTAGTCCCAGGATAAAACAATTGGTCCACGGTCATGACTGTTGCCTCTTGTAATCTCACTCGAGGCTTCAGTGAGCTTATACCTTGAATCTAGTTATCCTCCCATATATTGATGCTGGTACCTAGGCCAACTCTCTTTATCACTCCTTTTCTTAAAACCTCCTACCCATGTAGGATTGCTTTCCAAGTTTTAGAGCTCTTCTTTTTCCTAGTGGCAGTAAGAAAATCTCCATGAGGATAATATTTCCCCTTTAGCACTCTAGCACAGAGCGAATCCGATCCCATGATCAATCGCCATCCTTGCTTTCCCAACATCGCTTAGTTAAACAAAGGTAGCTCCCTGAACCCCATACCACCTTGTCCTTTTGGACGAGTGAGGCTAGTCCACTTCTGCCAGTGGATCTTATGGTTGTCAACGGAGCTCCCCCACTAGTAGTTCGAGATATAGGTGGTCATCTTCTTGCACACATCTGTCGGCAGCTTGAAGCAAATCATGGGATATGTAGGAACCGTTTGTGCGTTTGATTTGGTCAAGACCTCCCTCATTGCACAACTCAGATCATTTTCTCCCCAGCCACAGACAAAGGATCAGACTCTATTCAGGACATAGGAGAAGGTACCATCTAAAACTTTCCCCACTGAAACTGGAAGGACCAGATATCTCTCTCCCAAGGCCTCCGTTAAAATTTGAAGACCTTCATGGACATCGGGTCTCACCTCATCTGAGCAGTTGCAGCTGAAAAAATAGCCAATTTTCCTTTATTTACCATTTGCTCCGACCCCAAGCGGTAAGTTTCTAGGATATCAGAAATCCTATCAGCTTCACACCGGGTTGCTTGAGTGAGGACCAAACAGTCATCTCCAAAGAGTAAGTGAGAGATCCATGGAGCATGGACTCCCAACCTGACCCCTCTTGAAAAAAATTGGGGGCCAATCCTATTCAACAAGGAGAGGCCTTCAGCATAGATAAGGAACAAATAAGGTGAGATAGGGTCACCTTGCCGGATTCCCCGCGACGGTTTCAAAATTTCTGGGGGCACTCCACTAATTTGCAACGAGAAGGTGACAGAGGTCACACACTTCATCACTAGCATGATCCACCGCTCCGAGAAACCCAAAGCCTGCACAATGTTATGGAGATACTCCGACTCCACTCTATCATAGGCTTTGGCCATGTCCAGCTTGACCGCGCATGCACCCAATTTTCCTTTCTTGTGTCTCAAGTAATGTATGCACTCATAGGCTATAAGAACACTATCAGTTATGAGTCTCCTAGGGATAAAAGCGCTCTGCTCTCCAGAAATTATCTCATCCATTACCAATCTTAGTATGTTCGCCATTATCTTGGAACATAGTTTGTACAAAACATTGCACAACGAGATCGACCTGAATTGTGTGAGTTGTTGTGAGTTGGCCACCTTTGGGATCAGGACCATAAGCATAGCATTGACCGCTTTCGGCATCTCACCCCCATTTTGGAATCCTAGAACCACCTCCGTTACATATCCTTCAATAGTGGCTAGTGCTTTTGAAACAATCCTACAGTAAAGCCATCTATCCCCGATGACTTATTTGGCTTCATCCAGGATAGGGCATTCTCCACTTCCTTCGCCGTGTAGGGTCGGACCGGCATCTCATTCATCTGGTTAAAGACCTACATCGGCACATGCGTACACACTAGATCCGATTGAATATTTTTCCTTCGCCATGAAGAGCTCTTGATAGAACTTTGTCGCCATCTTCTCCAAGCCCGTCTCTCCGGAATGCCTTAATTATGTTGGTCCGAGCCCTAGCTCAGGATTTTGATTGGAAATACTCAGTGTTTATGTCTCCTGTTTTGAGCCAATCAACCTGAGATCATTGCTTTTCCCTCGCTTCCTCCCTAGCCAAAGTTTTGGCTAGTTGTCCCTTAAAAGCTTTCTTCTGATGCGTCAGTCCTCTATATAAAGTGCTGCCACATTCAGTCTCAAGGTCAGATAGAGTTTCTTTAATTGTTTCTTCACTGATGTGAAGAGATCACGATCCCTTGAGGTTAGCGACCCATGCATGGTAGACAGAGATTCTGCAAGACTCCTTAGGTTATAGACCTCTTGGCCCGGATCCTAGGACTGGTGCACAAACTCCATATAGCCACTATGTCGCTGCCACATGTTCTCATCCCGAAATGGTTTGCCCACTTGATTCCTTGTACTAGTAATATCCTCCCAAGCCATCATCTTTACACTCAACACACAATGATCAAACTGAAAGTGCCTAGAGGGGGGGGGGGGGATGAATAGGCAATTGTCCCTGAAAATCACTTAATAATAAAAGTCAAATGCGTAGTGTCGGACTTGTCCGACGATAGTGAGGAAAGTCTGATGGACTTGTCCGATGGCACGAGTTAGAAAAGTAGATCGGCCGATTAGAACTTTAAACTAATAGAAGGCAAGCTAGGATCTAGTAATTACAGGCTAGAGGAAGTTGTAGAAATAAGAGGAACAACTAGCAAGCAACCTACACAAGTTAATTTAAGAGAAACGAGACAAACCCTATCTAGCAAGTTTTGAGCAAGAGCAAGTAAATAACAAGTATACAAAAGAGGACAAGGGGAGACACAAGATTTGTTCACCGAAGTTCAGCTCCACAAACAAGCCTATGTCTCCGTTGAGGGATCCACAAAGGACCGGGTTTCTTTCAACCCTAACCTCTCCAAGTGACCACAAAGATCAAACTTGGCTTTCCACTAGCAAACTCTACGAAGGAGGGGTCAATACAAACTTCTCGAGGCGTCACCACACAAGTTGGGAGCTCTACGGGTACCTCTAACCGTCTAGGGGATGAATCCCTAAGAGTAACAAACACAAACGTGGTCGACGGTGAGGATGAACCAAGAGCTTGAGATAATAGAATCTTGAAGTCGATGGAGCTCTTGAATCTTCTCTTAATCCCTTCACAAATCAAGATTGGAAGTAAAGGAGGAGAGATTTGGAGAGCAAAATGAGCTTGAGAGTGTTTTTGAGTGGAATGAGTGACCAACCAGACAAGGGACGAAGTGGGGGTCTATTTATAGCTCAAGAAGTAAAAGAGCCGTTTGGATGAGTATTTCTCAGATCTCCATCGGACATGTCCGATGGTCATCGGACATGTCCGATGGAACAAGTTGGCGCCGGTTCTGGAGTCTGAGGGACTTGCCCGATGCCTCGGACAAGTTGACCATCGGACAAGTCCGATGGCTAGGGTTTGACACAGGTACTGGAGTCCGACAGTGAAGCCCGATGGGTCAGACATGCTGGTCATCGGACATGTCCGATGACCGTCGGACAAGTCTGACGACCCAGAGTGGCAAAGGTCCTGGAGTCCGATGGACTTGTCCGATGGGTCGGACACGTCCGATGATTTTGCCCTGGAAAAGTGTTTTGGCTGTGGAATTTTTGGATTTTGCTCATAGTTCATCATTGCTTCACACTTTTGTGTCCCTCTTAATAGTACGACTTTTTCTATACTAAAAAATAAAGTAAAAACTCTATGAGCTTCATATTTGAGCAAATTTTTTAGTATCATCTTGAAATTTCTTAGCCACTTTGTTTTCTTCTATTCTTTGAGTATTTGAGCTTCTATGCATTTTGTCATCAATAATTGAACCATCTTCTACACACATGCTCATTGAAACATTAGTCCATTCTTAATTGTATTGGCGCCAATCATTAAAATAAAATTAGGGGTCTAGATGCACCTTCAATCTCCCCCTTTTTGGTGATTGATGATAATACGACTAATTTATCATAAAGTGATGTAGAAACGGAACAATTTATGAGGAGCTCCCCCTAAATGTGTGCATAACTAAAAGATTGGAGATAGTATGACAAATGCACATATTTAAAGAGAGAGAGTGAGAGCTCCCCTTAACACTATGCATACATGATGATTTGCAATAGTTAAGCATATGAAATAATACATTGCATATGACAAATATTATTACACAAATGCATCTAGTAGAAGGAGATAAAACAATACATTATCACAAAGAGGCATGCACAGAGGACACAAATAAAGAGATATAAGTACCACAAGCAAATGGTCTTACAAAACACAAACGACACAAATAAGTAGTTTTACAAACCAATGCAAAAAGAACCAAATTGTCCAACTTCATCACACTCACAACTCACAAACTAAGCAAATGAAAGATAGATTACACTTCTCCCCCTTTGGCATCAAGACACCAAAAAGGAGAAAAATGCAGGTGGATGGTGATGAGATCTCTACTCCTCAGAGTCTTCATAGTCTTCATCATCCTCTTCGCCTTCTGCTTCTTCGTCTTCGTCATCTTGAGCGGGAGCTTTTCCCTTGCGCTGGCGAAGATCATAGGCAGCGGGATCTTCTTCTTGCTCTTCTACTTCCTTTTCTTCCTCATCAAAGCGAACATGTTGTCCACTAGAGCCAGCTCCTGTGTGAAACTGAGAAGGTGGAGGATAGTACCCAAAATAGTTTAACTCCTCTGTAGAGAAGTTGGGAGTGGGGTCCTGAAAAGCAGGTGGGTAGGAATCTTCTGCCGGAGGTGATGGAGGAGGAGGAACTTCACATTGCATCTTCTCCATGATGATCTTCTGGTTCCTCTCAATCACATCCATCCTTTGGTTAATGCTCCTGCACATACCAAGGAGGGATTTGAATATCTTCATAACCCCATTCCTCTTGCCACGAGAAGATGGAGCAGCACAAGAAGAACCAGTGGCCCTAGAAGGAGCTCTAGGAACCTGAGGAGGCAGAGCAGAGGATGGTGGCTGAGCTGCACCAAAGAATTGACCAGAGGAGGTGTCAGGAGTCCAATTAGAAGGAATCTGAGGTTTGAGACTCAGATGTTTCATGTCCTTTTTGAAAGTCAAGCCTGAGACCTTCTCGATCATATACATGATGTGCGGGGCATATCCACAGCCACCTTGGAAGAGATGGAGATGTCCCATATCTCCTGATAGACATAGTCAAATACATCAAATTTCTGATCCCCATGAATCCAGTGCAAGATGTCCCTTTGATATGCAGGAATACGGTCAGAGTTGCCACCCCTTGGAGCCAAAGTGCTCCTGCAGATCCTGAACAAGACTGAGAAAAAGGGTAGCAAGCCATTTGAGTTGGGAGGGACACTGTTCTCCGGATCCGTGTACATACGCCTCATGGCCTCATCGCTCATGTAGCTGCCCGAGTGAATCTTATGCTTCTCCTTACGTGAGCTCTTGAGTCCTATCATGGAAGCAAATTGATTCAAGGTGCAGTTGTACTTAGTGCCATGCGTCATCCAGACCATAGGCTTGTTATTCTCAAAGAACACAGTTGAAAAGAACTGAGAGATGATTTCCTTGTTCCATGAGTAGTTGAGAGTCAAGAAGGTCTTAAGACCATGATACTCAAAGGCAGCTAGAACTTGGTTGAACAGAGGGTGCTTCTTGGACTTCATATAATTCCAATCTAGCCACTTGCTCTCAACTACAGGGTTCTTCATACGGAGGTAGGTGGAGCGGTACCAATCCGCATGGAAATGAGCATAAAAGCGAGAATCAACAGCCTCCTTATCACGAGCATAATAGTTGACCAACCTTGCTTCAGTGCATTTCTCAAGGGATGTGTGAAAGAAGTCCACCCTCTCTCGGTTAGAGTTGAGCATTTCGGAGGGAGGATGCATGACTCTGTTCAGCTCTTTGGACTCAGCTGGCTCCTCTCTTTCAGTTGGTTGTTGGAGATAGGTGCGCCGAACGCGCTTGGCGGTGACCTTCTTTCTCTTTGGTTGGCTTTGACCTTGATCATCACTAGCTTTGGCCCTCTTCTCCCTCAAGGGGGATGCTTCCATATCCAACATGCTGACAACAGGAATAGCACAAGTCAGAAGATAGACAAAAGAGAGGAAAAAGGGGTGAGGAGAATTAGTGAGGGATTTAGACTTTTGGAGGAACTGCATGCCATCGGACATGTCCGATAATCATCGGACTTGTCCGATGCCCATCGGACTTGTCCGATGACTCACAGTTTCTCCAAAAAACTAGATCCTCCACTAATCCACCTACCACTAGCGACCAAACTTTGTCTACTCCTACCACAACATGCTAGAAGCTATCTCCATGGATCAAAAGTGCAAGGGAAAAAGGATTGGAGACTAGCATTGCCCTAGAACCCTAACCCTAAGGGAGAGAGAGGGAAAGAGGGTAAACCTTGCAAAAGTGATGGGGGATCCGACTTTGCCGATGGAGGAGGACCTCTTGGCCTCCAAACTTGCTCCAATGGATGGTGAGAGAGGGAGATCGCCTTGGGGCCGCCTTTGGGGGAGTTCTTGAGGAGAGAGAATGTGAGAGATGTGAATGAGGGGGTATTGACCGAAGGGGTAAGTCGGGATGGGTTAAAGGGGTGAAAACTAGACCGTCAGACTTGTACGATGGGTGTCGGACTTGTCCGATGGGGCCGGACTTGTCTGACTGGCATCGGACTTGTCCGATGAACCGTGTCAACAGGAGGAGACAGGCAGGGCTGGGGATAGTTTGAAGCAAATAAGTGTAAATGAGGATGGACAAAAAGGATTCTTGCCAGCCTATGGTCAGTCAATCAACCAACCATTTAACACTATGACCATATTTTGACAAGATTGATCAAGAGATCAAGAATCAAGGAACAAGCAAAAACAAACAAGTTTTGACATAAAACCATAGTTTTTGCAATAATTGAGCAATCAACACTCAGATGTGCATATCCTCTACATCACATTGCTAGAGTCAAGAATATTTAGTTCACTCCTAAGATTGCAAAATCTTTTCTCATCTAGTGGCTTGGTGAATATATCGGCTAATTGATCTTCGGTTCGCACATGACTCACTTCTATATCCCCCTTGATAGAATGATCTCTCAAAAAATGATGGCGGATATCCATATGCTTTGTGCGCGAATGCTCAACGGGGTTATAAGCAAGCTTTATGGCACTCTCAGTGTCACATAGGAGTGGAACACGGTTCAACTTGTAACCGTAGTCCCTTAGAGTTTGTCTCATCCAAAGTAGTTGTGCACAACAACTACCAGCTGCAACATACTCCGCTTTCGCGGTGGAAAGTGCAACGGAATTTTGTTTCTTGGATGACCATGACACTAGGGACCTACCCAAGAATTGGCACATCCCAGAGGTGCTCTTTCTATCTACCTTATCCCTGGCATAATCCGCATCGAAATAGCCTAAAAGGTTGAACTTTGAACCCTTGGGGTACCAAAGCCCTAGGTTGGGTCTGTGAACCAAATATCTCAAGATTCTTTTAACGGCCATCATGTGACACTCCATAGGAGCGGCTTGAAAACGTGCACACATACACACACTAAGCATGATATCGGGCCTAGATGCACAAAAATAAAGCAAAGATCCTATCATGGAGCGATATACCTTTTGATCAACGGGCTTGTCCTTTTTGTTGAGGTCGATGTGTCCATTTGTTGGCATGGGTGTTTTGATGGGCTTGGCCTTGTCCATCTCAAACTTCTTCAATAAGTCTTGAGTGTACTTGGCTTGACATATAAAGGTGCCCTCCTTGAGTTGCTTCACTTGGAAGCCTAGAAAGTATGTTAATTCTCCCATCATGGACATCTCAAACCTCTTGGTCATTATCTTGCTAAACCTATCACAAAAGTTTTGGTTAGTAGAACCAAATATAATGTCATCGACATATATTTGGCACACAAAGATATCATTGCCAAAATGCTTGGTGAAGAGGGTTGCATCGGCCTTGCCAATGACAAAACCTTTTTTAACAAGAAAATCCCTAAGGCATTCATACCATGCTCTTGGAACTTGCTTAAGCCCATAGAGCGCCTTATGGAGCTTGAAAACATGGTTAGGATACTTTGGGTCTTCAAAGCCCGGTAGTTGCTCCACATACACTTCTTCCTTGATTGGCCCATTCAGGAATGCACTTTTCACGTCCATTTGGTACAACATAAAATCATAGTGAGTAGCAAAAGCAAGTAATATTCTAACAGATTCAAGCCTTGCTACGGGGGCATAGGTTTCATCAAAATCCAAACCTTCCACTTGTGAGTACCCCTTTGCCACAAGCCTTGCCTTATTTCTTGTCACAACACCATCTTCATTTTGTTTGTTGCAAAACACCCACTTGGTGCCCACAACATTCTTGTTCTTTGGCCTTTCCTCCAATGTCCATACTTCATTTCTTGTGAAGTTGTTCAATTCTTCTTGCATGGCCATCACCCAATCCGTATCCTCAAGTGCTTGTTCTACCTTAAATGGCTCCATAGAAGAGACAAAAGAGTAATGTTCACAAAAATTACTAACTCAAGATCTAGTGATTACCCCCTTGTCAATATCTCTAAGAATTTGCTCGACGGGGTGATCACGTTGTACACTTTGATGTACTCTTGGATGTGGTGGATGTAAGCTTTCTTGACCACCATCTTTATCAACCTCTTGATCATATCCTTGAGAATCATCACTTGATACTTGCTCATGATCCCCAACATCTTGATCTTGACCACTTGTATGATTAATTCCTTCATTTTCATGATGTTGATTTTGTCTTGAGGGCGAGGGTTGACTTTCAACACTTGATGTTTCTTGTGGTCTCACATCACCAATGGCTATCCTTTTTATTGCATTTCTAGGAGCTTCATTATCTATATCATCAATAGCAACTTGCTCCTCTTGAGAGCCATTAGATTCATCAAATATCACGTCATGTGAAATTTTAACACAACCGGTGGTTTTGTTGAACACACGATAGGCATGAACATTCGACCCATAACCAAGCAAGAAACCTTCAGCAACTTTTGGAGCAAACTTTGAAGTCTTGGGTTTCTTGTTTAGCATAAAACATTTTCTCCCAAAAACATGAAAGTACGAAATATTAGGCTTGTTACCGGTTAGTAGCTCATATGGGGTTTTCTTCAAGATTCGGTGGAGATACAACCGGTTGGAGGCATGGCATGTGGTGTTGACGGCTTCGGCCCAAAAACGGCCGGATGTCTTGTATTCATCAAGCATTGTTCTTACCATCTCAATGAGTGTACGGTTCTTTCTTTCGGTCACCCCATTTTGTTGAGGGGAGTAGGGTGCTGAAAATTCATGCTTGATTCCTTCTTCATCAAGGTACTCTTCAACTTGAGTGTTCTTGAACTCGGTGCCGTTGTCACTTCTTATTTTCTTGATCTTCACTTCATATTCATTTTGTGCTCTTCTCATGAACGTCTTGATCACATCTTTCACTTCACCTTTATCATATAAAAAGAACACCCACATGAAGCGAGAAAAATCATCAACAATAACAAGACCATATTTGTTACCACCGATGCTTATGTAGGAGACGGGTCCGAAGAGGTCCATGTGCAACATCTCCAATGGCCTTGTGGTGGTCATCACATTCTTCATGGGGTGTGATGCTCCAACTTGCTTTCCTGCTTGACACACACTACAAATTCTATCTTTCTCAAAACAAACATCGGTTAGTCCTATGATGTGGCCGCCCTTTTAGAGTTTGTGAAGATTTCTCATACCAACATGGGCAAGTCTTCTATGCCACAACCACCCCATGTTGGACTTTGCTAATAAGCATGTACCAAGTCTAGCTTCATCCGTAGAGAAATCCACAACAAAAAGCTTTCCTTTGAGCACACCTTTAAAAGCAACCGAACCATCACTCCTCTTATAGACGGTCACACCACATTCGTTGAACAAGCAATCATAGCCCATTTTACAAAATTGTGAGATGGACAAAAGATTGAAGTCAACATGATCAACGAGCATAACCTTGGAAAGAGAATACGAGGGAGTGAGAGGGACTTTACCATAACCTAGGACTTGTCCCGTTCCATTGTCACCAAACGTAATATATTCATTGTTATTGTGGCTTGGCTCAAATGACTTGAACATCTTTTTGTCTCCGGTCATATTATTAGTGCATCCACTATCAATTATCCAACTTGACCCTCCGGAGACATAGTCTTACAAAACAAGTTAAGCTTTGTTTTTAGGTACCCAAATTTGCTTGGGTCCTTTCACACTAGTCACAAGTACTTTGGGCACCCACACACAAGCCTTTGGTCTTTTGTTGCGTGGCCCAACATATTTGACATATATACGACCATGCATGTTTCTCATAAGCACATATGAAGCATCAAAATCATGAAATAGTGCACATGTAGAGTTAGGCACATTAACATGAGAATCATTAGCAAAAGAAGTATGGTTAGTGTTCATGTTGTTAGCTTGCTTCTTTTGATAAGATCCTTCCTTGGTGAACTTAAGGAATTCCTTCCCATTCTTGTTTTCCCGTGTATTGTGCTTGGCACCCTCAACATAGCCAATGCCATCCATGACATGGGGCATTCTAGTATATGCGTATGCATCTCTTGCATACTTTGCCTTTTCATTGTCAACAACATTCTTCCCATGTTCTATCTTGCTTTCAAGAGCCCTCACTTGCTTGTTCAAATCATCAATCAATTTCACATTAGTAGCACAAGCATCAGCATCAATGTTATAGCACCTATCACATCCTTTGCTAGTGGAAGCATGAGAATTGTTGGTGGAAGTGGATATGAAAGTTGAAAGAATTTTGTATTGTTCTTCAAGGGACTTATGAGTCTTTTCCAAATCCTCATATTTCTCTTGAAGTTTATCTTTATCACTTTTAACATTTTCACAAGTATTCTCAATTTTAGTGATAGACAAGGTTAATTCTTCATTTTTACTTCTTTCAACTTTAAGAAGCTTCTCTAGTTCAAGGTTTCTTTTCTTTTCAAGAATAAGCAAGTCTTCTTGTTTTTCAAGAAGCTCCTCTTATCTATCATTTTCTTCCTTTTGTTTCTCAAGCAATTGCATGAATTCAAGCATTTTAGGAAGCGAAGCATTTTCAACATCATCATCATCATTATCACTACTACTAGCATAAGAGGAACACTTGTGTTTAGATTTTGTTACCTTCGATCCTCTTGCCATTAGACACTTGTGAGTGCTGTCATTATCATCACTCAAGCTCCCAAATAGTGAGGAGTTGGTGGGAGTAACACCGATGGCAAGTGAAGCAATGCCACCATCATCCGAGTCGGATTCGGAGGAGGAAGATGATGAGGAGGATGAATCATCGGAGTTCCATTCTTGACCAATATGAGCTTCACCTTTCCTATGCTTCTTGTATGTCTTGTCTTTCTTGTGATGCTTATCTTTTCTTCTTTCATCCTTGTTCTTCTTCTTTGGACATTCCGCAATAAAGTGTCCTTCATCACCACATTCATAGCAAGTCCTTTTTGACCTTCTTGCTTTGCCCTTGTCAAAACTTTTCCTCTTGTACTATCCTTCTTGAGGAATGACTTGAACCTCCTTACAAGCAAGGCCATCTCATCGTCACTATTGTCACTACTAGAATCAACTACTTTGTTCTTCTTCTTCTGTTGCTTCTTTTCACTTGTGGCATTGAGTGCCACATCATTCTTATCACCATTGGCTTCCGTAATTCGCTTGATCAACGCATTTATCTTGTTGGCTTGATCGTTTTGTTGTTTTTGGGATAGAAGCTTCCCAAGTACCTCATCAGTGGAGAAGGTTTTGAAATTGTCCTTCTCTCTAATGTTTGAGCAAATGTTGCAATCCCATGGTCTCAATGCTTGTAATAGTCTCTTGTTGATATCCAAGTCGGACATTCTAGCTCCAAGTGCTCTTCTTTGATTCACAATTCTCATGAGTCTATCATGAACTTCTTTTGGGCCTTCTCCCGGACCCATGATGAACAAGTTGAACTCATTTTACAATTCTTCAAGCCTTGTATCTTTCACGGAATCAATACCCTCATAGATAACCTCAAGCTTTCTCCATAATTGATTGGCATTCTTGATTCCGGCTACTTTGTCATATTCGGTGGCACTAAGTGCGGAAACAATTGCACTAGCCGCCACGGCATTACGATGGATGTTGAGTTGATCCTTTCGAGTTGGATTATCTCTATTTTCCCACAAGAAACCATTCTCGGTTATGCTTGCAACATGCGGACTCATTGATTCTAAGTACATCATCATCTTGCATTTCCAATGGTCATAAAATTGTCCATCAAAGTATGGAAGCCTACCGGACCCTTGCCCAATGCGATCCTCTTTGAGATCTTCATAATCAAACATGATATTGTTGTAGGTTCTTGGTCGAGCATCATGTCTTCCAACTACATCATCTCCATCATGACTACCACTAGCACCATCTTTGATTGGGAGAGCGGTAGTTGGTTCTTCTCTCGGATTTGACATCTTTAATCTTCAAACGGTTAAGCTTTTTAGAAGATCCTCGCTCTGATACCAATTGAAAGTGCCTAGAGCGGGAGGGGGGGGGGGGTGAATAGGCAATTGTCCCTGAAAATCACTTAATAATAAAAGTCAAATGCGCAGTGTCGGACTTGTCCGACGATAGTGAGAAAAGTCCAATGGACTTGTCCGATGGCATGAGTTAGAAAAGTAGATCGGCTGATTAGAACTTTAAACTAATAGAAGGCAAGCTAGGATCTAGTAATTACAAGCTAGAGGAAGTTATAGAAATGAGGGGAACAACTAGCAAGCAACCTACACAAGTTAATTTAAGAGAAACGAGGCAAACCCTATCTAGTAAGTTATGAGCAAGAGCAAGTAAATAACAAGTATACAAAAGAGGACAAGGGGAGACACAAGATTTGTTCACCGAAGTTCAGCTCCACAAAGAAGCCTACGTCTCCGTTGAGGGATCCACAAAGGACCAGGTTTCTTTCAACCCTAACCTCTCCAAGTGACCACAAAGATCAAACTTGGCTTTCCACTAGCAAACTCCACGAAGGATGGGTCAATACAAACTTTCCGAGGCGTCACCACACAAGTTGGGAGCTCTACGGGTACCTCTAACCGTCTAGGGGATGAATCCCTAAGAGTAACAAACACAAACGTGGTCGGCAGTGAGGATGAACCAAGAGCTTGAGACAATGGAAGCTTGAAGTCGATGGAGCTCTTGAATCTTCTCTCAATCCCTTCACAAATCAAGATTGCAAGTAAAGGAGGAGAGATTTGGAGAGCAAAGTGAGCTTGAGAGTGTTTTTGAGTGGAATGAGTGACCAACCAGACAAGGGACAAAGTGGGGGTCTATTTATAGCTCAAGAAGAAAAAGGGCCATAGGTATTTCTCAGATCTCCATCAGACAAGTCCGATGGTCATCGGACATGTCCGATGGAACAAGTTGGTGCCGGTTCTGGAGTTCGAGGGACTTGCCCGATGCTTTGGACAAGTTGACCATCGAACAAGTCCGATGGTCATCGGACAAGTCTGATGGCTAGGGTTTGACACAGGTACTGGAGTCCGACAGTGAAGCCCGATGGGTCGGACTTGCTGGTCATCGGACATCGGACAAGTCCGACGACCTAGAGTGGCAAAGGTCCTGGAGTCCAATGGACTTGTCCGATGGGTCGGACAAGTTTGATGATTTTGCCCTGGAAAAGTGTTTTGGCTGTGGAATTTTTGGATTTTGCTCTTAGTTCATCATTGCTTCACACTTTTGTGTTCCTCTTAATAGTACGGCTTCTCCTATACTAAAAAATAAAGTAAAAACTCCATGAGCTTCATATTTGAGCAAATTTTTGAGTATCATCTTGAAATTTCTTAGCCACTTTGTTTTCTTCTTTTCTTTGAGTATTTGAGCTTCTATGCATTTTGTCATCAATAATTGAACCATCTTCTACACACATGCTCATCGAAACATTAGTCCATTCTTAATTGTATTAGCGCCAATCACCAAAATAAAATTAGGGGCCTAGATGCACCTTCACAAACTCAGTTAGTTGAAATCCCCCACACACAGCCATGGCAAGTCAAGTTATGCCTGCAACAACTCTAAAAGATACCAGCTATTCTTCCTTATCTCCCTACGTGGGTGTCCATAAAACCCATAGAACACCATTGGCGCGTGCTTATGGAGTCGCACCTGACCACCACATCAATGTGAGTCTTCAAATTATTCTGGATACTTATCACGACATCTCCCCTCTAGAACAAGGCCACTTGTAAGGACCGAAGGCATACCGAGAGGGGGGGGGGGGGTGAATCGGTAAGCCGCTCATGAATCCAAATACTTCAATTCACACTACTAGAGTCTAACTATCGTTGCAACCTAATCAATTCTAGTAGGTCAAGACCCTACACATGCTAGTGTTCATGATGATAGTAAGCGTGAAAGCTAAACACATTAGCCTATGCAAGTCATAATTCAACCTAGTTACTAGAGCACACAATTGCAAAATAGTAAAGAGGGGGTCAAAGAATGCTCATGATTTTTTTTCCCGAGGTATCGGTAGGATGACACCTTCTCCTACTCCTTGTTGGACCACTCCCGCTACAGTGCCGGTCCCTCCAGATACCGATGTGGAATTCTCGCCCATGAGCCCGTAATCACTCTCGGAGTGAAGAAACGGTGCGTGCCACCGCTGCCACATAGGCACAAGCTCACCTCCCTAGAGAACTTGCCGGACTCCCCAAGCCAACACGGACGCTCAGTAGCGATGCCCCTTTCACCGGCGGGCTCAAACTGGGTACAAACGTGTGACGGCCTTCACAACCCATCATGATAGGCTCGATCACCGATACCTAACCGGTCTAGGTCTCACCATAGACCAAGAGTTACAACCTAGGTCACACCCTTAAGGACACTCTAGCCTTAGATGTGCATCAGTGCTCAAGTTACTCTCACTAGCACTCTCCAGATATGCAATATCTCCTCCTAGTGCTCTCCTCTTTTCCTCTTAGCTCTCATCAAATGCTCCAAGCAATTCCACTGGCCAAGAGAGGTCTCCAAGACCCCAACAACGAAGTTATATAGGCTTTCAACCTCTAACTAGCCATTGCTTCACGAAACCAGCTTTCTAGGCCTACTAATTGGACTGTCCGATCGCTGTAGTCTTCAGCTCCAACGGCTCTACCCTTCTACTGACTCCTATTGACCAGACCGTACGGTCAGCTGACCGGATCGTGTCCATTTTTCTCTAGTCTAGAAACATTTTGCGACGTTGCTTCCTCTCTACTCTACGTGAAGCCACATAGACTGGACCGTCCGGTCTATAGACCGGATCGTTCGGTCACTACAGCTCCCAGCGCAGATAGATTCCTCGTTGCCCGCTATAAGTCTCATACAAATAAGTCCTAACAACTAGACAAGTGTTCCCAGCACTTACTCCATAGCTTGTCCTTAGCTTTGATCCATCTCCATCAACCTTTGGACTCCATCAAGATCACAAGCCTCCATGCTTGTGGTCATTGTCGTCAATTGCCAAGGCAACCGTCATCCATATGATTTGTAGTGGAGTTTCAGAGATGTTATCTGCATACACAGCACTCGTATAGATATTAGCTCATAATATTATATTTGTCATCTATCACCAAAATATCCATATCTTAGGGATCCAATCATCATGGTCATGAAGCTTACACCATCTCGCCGCTTTGCACCTCGGAACTCACTACTATGCCATTAGCAAAACCTAGATCATGCTTCAGGGCCACCACTCGATCCTCATCCAATTTAGTATCCATCAAGAAGACCATTGCGGGCTTTATGCTCTCCACCAAGTGGTGGAGTTCCTGAACTGCCTCGGGCTGCCCGCAACCCCGACAGTTCAGACTTAGTAGACTCATTGTGCCCGGCAGGGCTGCCTCCCGTAGCCGCCGCCGATCTTGCATTTTGGGTGTCTTGACTAGACACTTTTTGTTTCTTGCTGAGTTCTTCCTCTCCTACAAGTCAGTTAACCCGGTAGTTGGCCAACCCTACTAGCATAATAGTAGCTGAATCAGAGACACGGAGATTCATATTCGGGTACGGGATGATTAGGACCCCAATCCTTTTGATTTCCGCTTCCTGACGATCCCCCCCCCCCCCCCTGTGTCCTCATCCATGACCGGGCCTCCTCCTCTTCTCCAGAGTCAGCACAAAGTGCTGCATGTTCCTACGCTTTCTTCATACTCGAGGGGCCTTTCAAACGGCGCCCATCCTCTCTCCCGGCTGAGCCTCTCGACGAACAAGACCCCGAAGTGGCCTCGCTTCAAAGGTCGATGATACGGGAGTTTGCCCTCATCATTCCGTGGAGTTGGAGTTCCACATTCAATGTCCGAGTGTCCCATGAGACCGCATGCGAAGCAGAAAAAGGAAGCTTTTTCATAGTGCACATCAAACCATCTAGGGACCCCCTTCCGTTCCATCCGAAGCATTACTCCTCGCTTCAAAGGTTTGTTGATCTCAATGGCAATTCTCGCTCGTAGGTACGCTCTGCTAGCTTTGTCGTCTCAGTCGACATCCATCTCCACTACCTCTAGTCCTGGGACTTGGGCCGGGCCAAATTTGGGTGGCCCATGGCACGGACATTTGGCACGGCCCAAGGCCCGGTACGGCACCGTGCCGGCCCGGCACGACGCATCGGGCCGTGTCATGCCAGGATTTTGGCTCAATGACCCGGCACGACACGACAAGGATTCCGGGCCGTGCTTGGGCCGGCACGGCACGAATACGGTCCGATAGCACGAATTCAGCTCAATAGTCTAAAATATTTCTGTTTTTTATTTTAATTCTTGTTTAAAATTTTAAACTTGTATAGATTTCGTGTTTTTAATCCAAATTCAATGATTCTTTTTTCTATAATCTCATAAAAATGTGCCCTGTCACTAAGAAGCTTTTTCATCTTATTGGTTTAGTTCAATTTTTTAATGGTCCATCAACTCATTAATAAACACTATTCATTGTTCTCTTTATTTTTTTTATAAATCCTCAAAGAAATTGAAATTTCAAATGAAACTTTATGTATATGTACAACTTCTATATATCCCCTCATAGAATTTTTGAATATTTTTTTTCAAAACACCTAAACTTGTTTAAGTTCAAATTGCTCTTCATTTATCTCAAAACTTCGTACCTTCTATATTGTTTAGTATAATTTGAACACACTTTAAAGTAAAACAATTCGAAAAAGATCCCCATAAATTGTGGAGATTGGTGTTGCCTAGGAACAGCCCCACACCAAAATTGAGTTCAAATTTTAATATATTTTTGAAGATACAAAAATGTAAAAAATCATTTTCCGTTTGTTTTTTTATTGCACTTAAATTATGATGATTTTGGAATTCAAATTTGTTAATAAAATATAACATAGCCTTAAAAAACTGATATAATTTTGCTGGAATTTTATAAATATTTTGATCTATATAACACTATAAAAATAATGAATTTAAATATTACAATTATGCTTTCTCTATGCTAAAAACGTATTCCAAAGAGGTGTCTTCACTGAAATTGGGCCGTGCCAAGCCGACAGCAGCCCGCCGTGCCTTGGACCAAACGGGTTACCCCACACCGGCTACATCGCCGATCTGATCGTGTTAACATGGAGTACCGATGGGGCGAGCACTTTCCCCACCAGAGCCCATTCAATCGGTGTCTAGTCTCCTTCCAGATCATCATCACTAAAGAAATCAGCCACAGATCCTTCCTCAGCCGGGTCCGTGGTGTCTGCACCTCCAGGTTCGGCGCTCCCACTTCCACTCCAGTTTCCACTTTCGGGATTCGTCATAGCAAACGATCTAGAGGCAAGATCAGAGCGGTGCAGATCATATGAAAATAAATCCACAAACGCACAGCGGTCCCACAAGAACACTAGAATCTAAGCGGCGCCAGATTATCAGTGGTGGTCGGCAGGGCCGGAACGGTTAACCGACAATTTGTAGTAGGTGGCAATCAAGCGGAGGCTTCATTCACATGGCGTGGTCACCGGGACATCTTACTATTCGTACTGTCATTCAAATATACTTCCTCCGAATTTAAATTGATAACATAGTTTCCTTTTTAGAGACAATTCGTTTAATTCAAAAAATAAAAAATTATTAGATATTTTGTTACAATTTATTTTACCATTAAAAAAAGTTAAAATCTACCATATATTTTTGTATATAGAAATATTTTGAATAAGACAAATGATCAAACATAGCTAAAAAAGTGAATTGTGTCAACAATTAAAATCCGAAACAATTCAAACAAAATGTGACAGACTTAATCACGACTACCATCATTACTTCAGATGTTCCAAATCCGAACCTTACGTAAAAGAAGGTAAATGTGGAGAGGAACGACAAAGGATGCAGAAACACACAAATTCAATGTCATTCCTCATAACCTCTTTCTTTGTACATGGTCATTTCTAAGATTCGATTTAAAAAGGAACTGTGGTATATTTTTTACAAGTCCTGACACAAAATGTGTTAGGTCAATGAAAAAAATAAAAAAAAGCTACACAATAACCCAAGTTTTCTATACAACGCGAGGCACAATGGCATTCCCTTAAAATTTGGTCACCTGACGTCCCCGCAAGATCATTCGTTGGCGCTTTGCATGAGCTCGAACCACTGCACGGCATAAAACGTCAAAGATGGGCATCCAAATGCTACAAAGAGACAAAATCAAATGCGTTACACCATACCTGTCTAAGCAAGTCGGCCAACGTGCGAGGAAGTGCTTCAATGTTATTCAGCATGACATAGTACGGGAACGGAAAGGAATCCATGTACTTTTCAATTGTTAAATCACCACCTTCATAGTTTGCTTGCTGCAGATTCACAATAGAATCCTCAGGATTATCCAGGAGAACATAAGCAACCATCCTCTTCCGGTTTAAAACATCTCTGACATGGCGCTTCAAATTTTCCTGTCAGAGAGCCAACTTTAGAACCAAAGGGATATGTAACATTGGGGTTACAAGTGAAATTGATGAGAAATAGATATACCTTTTCATGGAACTTGCCATCTGATATTATCAGTATAAGTTGCTGAAGCGGATTTTGACCTGACGGCGTGCGTGCCCTTGCCACGGCATTGTCCATCATTGTGTTCAGATGCGTCAAGAGATCAGCAACTGGCTGATCTTCAATTTTATTGTCTTGCTCAAAGGACAAACTAGAGATGATCTGTAACCAGAGGAGGAATCAAAGCAACAGTTGTGTAAGTTAAGAAAAAAAAAACATAACAAAGACAAAAAGCAAGCACACAGGCATCTTCACCAACTTACATTGACTCCAGCTTCTGCATTGAAGATCTGATCAAAATCATGTAAAACTCTAACATTTCCTTTCTTCCCAAAACTTGCAACAGCAAACTGTCCAATCTCAAGCTGTGACATAGCACGGCAAACTGTAACTAATGCCTCAATAGCAACTTTTCCACACCTGCCCTCAGACATACTACGTGAGTCATCAACAGCAATAACCACTTGGTAATTACGTTTATTGGGTTTTGTCCGGCGCAGCCATATCTTGTCCCTGCGGAAATGACTTGCAATGTATGGAATAACCTGAAAGAAATTATATTCGCAACACACCATATGTTATGAATAAACATCCCTTTAAAGGGGAGAAGACAGCATGCTAAAAGTATGAGATAAGTTCATTCAAAATAAAAGTACCTTCTTCATGTTTATTCTCTTTCCAGTTCTGTAATCCCCTTGGAGCTTACTTGCAAGAGTTGGTTCCAGGACCAGGCGCAATTGCTCAGCCAATTCTTGCGATAATTTCATTGTTGCAAGTTCAAGATTTTTCCAGTCAATGATAGCACTTTCTGTTTGCGCAGCATTGATGTCCAGATCCATCTGAGTAGGTAATTCATAGTCAATGGTTAGGTCATCCAGTAGAGTTATTTTGTCATCAACTGGGGGTCGTTTGAAGGAAACAAGATCCCCCATAGTGTTACTTTTTCCGCTTTCCCCAAAATCTTGGACAGATGTATCAGCTTGAATGTCTGCCTCCAACACATTGTCATTTCTGGACTTACTGTTAGGTGCTTGCGAAGCTTGAAGATGGGGCACTTCAGGTTTTTTATCATCTTCAGGTCTTCTCTCATCCAATTCTTTCCTGGCATGGGTTTCATCTTCCATAAAGTCCTGTTCGATTTGTGTGTCATCATTGATTTGATCAGCAGTTGCAGCACCCAATGCCTGAGAGGTGCTCTGTTCACCCTCAGGCACATAACGGAATTCAGTAGCATTATCATCATCCATATGATCATTTTCTGTTTGATGATCCTGGGTGTCAGCTGAGACTCTGGCTCGTTCTTTCCAGTCCTCCATTGCATCTCCGATGCTCCTGAAAGGATTTGTCTGCTTCATGTGTGATTGTGGAGCATCATTTTGCATCTCTGGCTTTGAGTTGGATAATGAATCATCACCAGCGTTGGGCATAGATATTTCCAGATTGGGCAGTTCATTACCTGAAAAATTAGCTGAAGGAGCAACTGTACCATTCATATCGTTGCTATTGGCTAAGTTTGCTTCAGATTCTTTGTTGGAGTCTAGTAAATTATCAGGCTGTATACTTTGTGAAGGATGCATAAGGGAGTCGGTCCCATCTATCTGTTGTTTATCAATATTGTTTGTCTCCATGTTTGCATCTTCAATATGCTCCCCTTCATCATCTACTGTGTTGTCACCATGTTGTGCAGTATCTCCTTCCTCAATATCATCGGTTGCGTCTGGTTCCTCTTCCGCTTGTTGTGCCTCTTCTGAACCAATTTCTTCTTTACCATCATCTATCTGGTCATTTTGTTCTTGTTCCTCCATGTTGCCATCTTTGAAATCATTCTCTGGCTCAGGGAGTTCAGGTCCTGTTCGGTCATCATATGCATCATCTTTGTTCATGACATCATCAGTATTTAGATCAGTTTCCTCACAGGGATTAGGTTCATCTTCCAAATTACTATCTTTTCCTTGCTCATCACAATCCGTTTCCATAGGATCTTGATCTTCAACAGAATCATCATTAGCTCTCAGTTCACTATCGTTCTGTTCTGTTCCTTTGGCTGATGAACCAGAGTCATATTTCTCAGTGGATGTCTTAGGATCATCATCTTCATCTTTATCCCAACATTTCTTTCCAACTACTTCACTTGTATCGCCAGTATCACCCATCTGATTATCCAAATCCATATCGTCATCTTCATCACCAGAGTCGTTGCCTTCAGGATCCTCAGAAATGTCAGACAACTCTCCAGTAAAATCTTCTTCCGCTTCGATTGCGTTATCATCATTCTTAGGAGGTTGATCTGGTTTGCACGTAGCTTCCTGCTGAACATCAAAGAAGTTTAGTGTCAAAGGAAGTAATGCAGGAACTGTTACAGCTAGAAGTAATTACTTGAGCACACTAACCTTTTCATTATCCGTCCCATCAATTAGCGATGGATCATCAATTTTTGAGCTTACACTCTCTTGACCCTCCCCCTCACCCATGCCTGTTCCAGTTGCATCTTGCTGTCGTTCATCAGCTGAGTCTTCAGCTGTATCTTCTGTGGAACCAAAACCCTCAGCGAGTACATAAATTAAAAGCCCCCCAAGTGCATGAGTCACTTCAGATGTCTGAAACCAAAGGGACAAAGGCCATAAGAAAACAAAGGGGTGAAATGCATAAGAATTATTTTACCATCCTCCCCTTAAGTCCTTACCGTTCTGTGGGCTTCTAAGAGTTCAGAAAGGATTCCTTCTGCCGATGACTGTATCACATTCAACCAAGCATGAAGATGTGTTAAGTGCACCTCTATGCTATCACGCATCTCAGGGTTATAGCCAACCAGTCTCCTCTGTCAGCAAATAATTAAAACACAAGGTGTAAAAACATAAGGTATAAACACTATAATACAGTTATAAAAACATAAGGTGTAAAAGGTGAAGGAACAAACCACTATACTACAAAGTTTTTCACTAGCATCACAGATGTGGTCCAATTTGAGATTAACAGCATATGACTGCAAAATATCCTTCCACGATGTAATTGTCCCCACAGATGAAATTTCTTCTCCAGCATTTGATCTTTCAAGATCAGTTAGCTTCCCTACAACGCCAACAGCTAGAAGCAAGGTTTCCTTCAAAATTTCGGCATATGAAGCTTCAAGCATTTGTAGGACATTAGAGCATAGTCTATGGTCGTCTTCATCAACTTCTTTGGAGTTCCCAATTACCACCTGGTCCTACAGCAGGGAATCATATTTGAACACCCAAGAATCACAGGTCAATTTGTGCAAAAAAAAAATATCCATAGAATAGAAAGGAAATGCCAAGTTAAACTAACAAGCAACATGCAGTATGGACAAGAGTAAATTGTGTAGAAGCCAAGAAAAAGCGTGTCGACGCGTAAGTTCAAGCATATGTACTGTGCTGAAACAATAGAATAGGAAAACAGAAAGGTACTAAAGTTCTTAATGATCTATATGTGGAATTTTTTTCCATACTACTTAGAATTCATCTGCATAGCACAAACCTTCTCCAGTAATTCTTCCAACCGGGAGAGAAGAATTTTCTTAACGGATCTCATTGAAATATCCTGGTTGAACAGACCCCGCATATCTTCTCGTAGTAAATCTATAAGCTGGCAATTCTCAGCAACAAGTTGCTCCATCTCTCTTGTAGCAAGAGGCATTTTATTACGTGAACCAGAAAATATATTATTGGATCCAAATAAGTATTTATCCAATAAATCCTGCAAAAAAGGGTTACTTGTTATCATTTAGGAATGCATACAGCCTGCCCAAGTCATATCCAACTACATTGGTGTACCACTAAGGTGTGCATATAATTTGGTTTAGTTGTAATCACTTTAAATGACACCTGTTTGACTTATTTGAGCTTCAAATGGAAGCAGAGATTACTACTCCCTCCGTCCTATATTACTTGTCGTTTTGGACTTGGGCATGGAGATTAAGGAGAAGTGAAAAATGTAGTTGCACAGAAAACGAGAAGGAAAGAGATAGAGATAGAGATGTATTGGGAAGAGAAAAAGGTGCATTGGGTTGTGAGGATGACAAATAAATTGGGAAAACAGGAGTGTAGGATGACAAGTAATATGCAACGGAGGGAGTATTTTTTATGCAAAATTGCAAGGGAGTTCCTCAGTGTTTAGTGGATTCAGATTATTGCATGAGACCCAAAGTAAGACCCGTGTTTGATACTGGCTTGCAACAAACCATAGCTGAAGATAGGTGAGACCTATATGACAAAAAACAGAAAACAAGATGTTACCTTAGATTTAGCAAATCTAGGAATGAACTTTACAAGAAAAGTTGACATGGCGGCAACTTCTTCTTTAAAGTTGTCACAGGATGTATGACAGTCCTTGAAGCTTCTGAGCAGCAAGTTGGCGTCCGTGGTCATAACTAGTATACTATCAAACAATTTCTGAAAGAGAAATGAGCAAATTAGCAAACATATTATCAAAAAAGGTGCATAGTGCTAGCAAAAATGCATTGAAACTCTAAATTCATATAACCTAAAAAACTTAAGCAGTAGAACCCTACCTTTTGGTCCCACATGGAGCTTAACAGCACATTTTGACATGATGATAACGATTTACTCCCTCCTATAAAGGATAACACATAAGTATGCTAAAACATTTTACGTTCTAATAGGAAAAACAGAAGTCGAGAAATACCTCCAGAACCTAACAAGAAAATAATATGCTGAAACTTGTTGAGCTGATTAAATAGATTATAAGCATGATGCCTTTGTTCTGACAATATAGTCAACAGATGATTCATAAAGGATGTGGCCCTGTTAACCTGCATGTTGCTCTTAGGATTAGTGGGAAATTTATTTGTGCTAATAAAAACCAAAATAGCAAAAAAGTATTTCTATAAAAAAAATCAAAAGAACTGACCTCCTCCAAACCTAGATCTTTGTTAAATTTGAAGGAAACTTGTCGAAGTTCTTGCATCATTGCCAAACATTTGAAGTATTGCTGATTTGCATGCTTCCAGTTATCTGTGCTCAAGAGTGATGAATCAACATCTTCTAATGTCTTCGGCGAGCACACTTGCTGGAGCAAGTGTACTGTATCATATGAATTTTCCAAGAATAATGGACTTAGTGCAGCCAACTCATCTCCCCTCTGCAAGTAAGATAACAATTGCGGTTTGTAAAAGCCTTTTTTTTTGTCAATGGGGTAGATGGAATGTCGAAGATAAACAATACTATCCTGCTCAGTTTCACATTGCAGAACTGTAGAAAAGGCAAGCTATGAAGATGGCATAAAAGTACCTCATGACCGATTGGCCTGTGCTTTGATAGACCACATTCTTCAAGAGTTTTGAACAGATTGGATAGAGCAGTTTTCTTCTGGTTCTTTTTCCCATGCTTCAGCGTATTAGAAAAATTAGCTGCCCCACAAATTCTCTCAAGTGCAACCCAAAAGAATTTCAATCTGTCATTGAGTTCTGTCCTATCCTTCCCACGGTTCACATTGTGTATAACATCCTTATATTCTGTCAACAAAACAATTTGTAACAAATCAGAATCACATATTGAGGTGAAAAAAGAGGATAAGGGATGTGGGTGGTGGGTCAGACCTTTGACAAGAGGAACATTAATGGCAGTAACAGTAGTATGCTGCATATTTTGTAATGAATTACAGGTCTGACTTGCCCAATCACTGTACCATGAAAACCTGGCAGAGAGCAAAATTACATATATAAGGTCTAATAATTAAGAGTTATCGCAAATCTTTTGGGCTTTAAAAGCTACCTGTTGTTAAATTTTTCAGTGTCAACAGGAAACTGAGATTCAGGTCCCTGAGGATCAAGCCAACATGGAACTTTCCTTGATTTGGCTTCTTCATCCAGTAAAACCATGACCGGTTTTTGTAAAACATCCTATCCAAATCAAAACATTGCACATCAAAGGTGTAAAACAGATGTGCTTAAATGTGCTCATGTTCTTACATAAAAAGTACTGAAATTTGCAGCTAATGCACTTGTCAATCTTACATATAACTGCTTTTCATAATTGGCAAAAAACAATTGAAGACAAGTGATCAGTATGCATACAGTGAACCGTTGCAGAAGCTTAAAAATCTTTTGCCTAGTCTTCTTGAAATTTTCAATTGAAGCTGTACTATATGGTTCTTGTTCCCACCGGTAAAGCTTAACCTGATCCTTCAATTCCTTCTCAATAGATCCTTTAACAGCTTCAATTTGCCCAAGAACACTGGATTTGTGAAAAATCTATCAGAATCATGGAGAATGTAGTTCAGAGATATACATCACACAAATTACATTGTGACTTACAGTGACAGAAATTGCATGTAGTAGCCAAACACATTGTATAGGATATTCTGGATTTTCTTCATAGGGATGCTGTCATGAGTGGAAAATGTTAGAAAATAACTATAGTGAAAAAAGGAACAAGGCAAACACTAGAAAACGAAATGCTAATGACCTCACCTTAAATAAGCACCCACACAAACACCGCAAGAAATCTCGCCATGGAAGGCAAGGAGAAGATGCAAGCGCCTCTTGAATTCTCCAAGATTTGATGTTTGAACAAATTCTTCAACACTGAATATATGAACCAGATTAATGTTAGAAACATGTACACAGCTAGGAAGGAGGAGCAGAAACATATGCATATACCTTTTGATAACAGATAAATCTTCATCCGTTGGAACACCACAAGTCTTAGTAAGTAATGCTCGCAGTGGAAACCACAGCTGTGAAGGAAAAAAATCCAGTAAGTAACAAAAGAAAAAAACAAAGAAATAATAAACAAACACACATTAGTTGTGAAAACTCACTTTTACAGCATTTGCCTCATATTTTCCCTGGACCTCCTCAAGCAGTATAGGCCAGCAATCTAACTCAAGCTTTTGCCATGAATACACAAGCAAGAATATAGATGACAAATGATCTGCAGAGAGAATGAGATTAAGATGATAGAGCACTGTTTACAGTTTTGCCAGACTCATTTTGAAATGTTAAGCATGTCACCAGCCAGCACCATAAATGAGAAAAAGAAAAAGAAAATATGAGGCCCCAAAAGATTAATGAGAAACTATTTAAGCTAGACAGTGAAGCCATTCAAGCATTAGGAGGGCCAATATTCTGGAAGGCGGAAAACTACATCATACAGTACATAGTTAGACCCTCTTTGTTTCAGCTTTCTTTTCCCTTACCTGGGTTCCACACACATACACACCAAAAAAAAAAACACATCATGCAATATATGCATTAACACTAGAAAGTACATCAAAAGTTAGTGGAGAGACAAGCATTACCTTTTAGAACGAATTTGGGGTCATTTTCCTGCAATGTTTGAGCTTTCCTTGCTAGCAGTTGCAATCCAAGCAAGGCCTTAAAGACGCAACAAAAAGAAGGGACAACTTAGAAAATGGAAGCATTCTAATACAATGCAGACACTTGTTTGATAACAGACCTTCGAAAGTGGCGTGCACAGGGGCAATGCTAAAAGGGATATAGTTATGTCCAATATTTTCAGAAGGCCTGGATGATCAGGCCATTCGTCTAAATAGCATCTAACTTTCTCTTGAAGTGCTTTTAGTGGCTCAACCATTTTGAACAACACGGAAGGATTTGGGTCCTGCAACAAGAAAAAGTATTAAAGGTGTCAAAAGAAACCAATGGACATCACGACACAACCTGAATGATGTTATACCTTGTAAGCATTATAGGAACTGTAGTCTGGGGAAGGTGCACAAGTTCGATGATATTCCAGACAAATACGAAAAAGATGCTCAGGCATGAGCTTCTCGTCAAGCATAGAACATGTTAATTCCGGCAGGTCTGAATATAGTAACACCAAGTAAGCCAAGTTCTACACAGAGCACTATTTGAAACAAAAAAGTCCCACAGTAATTACCTTTCAGTACTCTTGTTCCCAGCTCATATGATTCCATGAAATACTGAATTTTTTGTGCATCACTGATTTGGCATTTGTTCGGCTGAAAGAAACCAATTAAGAGAATTATAGATAAGTCATGAAGCAATGCATCAAATTATTTCTCAATCCGAGTAAACATAAGAGAATGCATCCATTAGATTATCATATATGTAATATCAGTTACTTCGGACACAATATTGGGAGTTAACGGGTAAAATTTCACTATTGAATTAACATACCTTGTCAAAAAGATCCCGGGACCCAAACAATTGGTTATGTATTATCATACATGTAATATCAGTTACTTCGGACACAATATTGGGAGTTAACAGGTAAAATTTCACTATTGGATAAACATACCTTGTCAAAAAGATCCGGGGACCCAAACAGTTGGTTATGTATAGTCACAATACAATTCAGAGTAGATTCTGGTATGAGATCCCAAATCTCTTCAACGACAACATCATCCTCATCAATTCTCTCCTAATATAAATTAGTTTAATTAATTTGCAAAGTGAAAGATAGTGATATCAATTTGCATAGTGAAACCTGTAAAAAGCAACAAAACATGTAGGGTTACCGTAATTCTGAAAAATTCATGTTCTAATTTTTCTTCATTATCCAATACACCATTGCCTTCTGTGTCCATATCCAAAAGTGATGGCACATCTTCCGCAAAAATGTCTTGTATATTGATAATTCGAGATCTAAACCTATAATACTGAGAATCCTCGTTCTCTTTAGCCTTCAAATGAGATTTCATGTCGGTCCACATGCTTGTAAAATTATCGAAGGAATCCTTCAAGGACTGAAATGAGAAAAGTAATCAGTGACCAAGTACTTTCCCTAGAGTGTAAAATTCACAATAACAATGACTCCAACATTACATACCTGATATGATGTTTTATCCATGATAAGGGAACAGCTGACACAATATGTTGTTCTTACTAAAGAAATATGATGTATAGAAATTAGCATCTCAGAATGGGACTTCTGCAATTAGTACACAAAAGGCAAATGATCATTGAAGCTGCATGAAAATAGAATACATAAGGAAGAAATTCAAAGTGCTAACCACTTTATCCACTTTCCCAACATTCAACTGACTTGACACAGCAGCAAGCTTCTTCAATATGTCTACATCATGAAAATTGCAATATCGTCCTGGCCGATCATCAATTGCATAATTCATTAAATCTGTAATGTCACTATCACTAACGACCCTTCCAGTGACAGAACCAGAGGGAAACTGCATAAAAGCATAAACTGTGTCCTGTAGAAAAGAAAACATACAAAAGTAGCACCATCAGCAATATAAATCAATGATAATAGCCAAAGACATGATATTCCTCTTTACAAACACTACAAATAAATGTAAACAAATGGCACTGAAAGCAATATATTAGGAACTATTGTTTGATAAGTACAGTAGTGTTTGTAAATGACAACATCAAACTCAAAACGTTACCACCTCTGTCTAAATTATAGGTAGTGCACTTCCAAAATAAGTACATACTTAAATCATAATCATAATCATGTACAAATCAACTGTAAATGACACATACCAGAACTCTTTTGATATCATCTTCTTTAATCTTCTTCAAATACTCTCTCTGAAGAGAACCAGCTAGAGCAATTGCTAAGCCAAGTTTCATTTCATATACAGCAACTTGAATTGGTTGAATCAAATCAACATACTCCCCATACTCTTCAGTTAGCCTCTTGATAAAGTTCATGGATGTTATCTAACGCAAAATAATTGCAAGGCCGTCAGTATATATGAAGTCAGTATAAGAGATATAAATGGTCCAAAAGCAAACAGGCTGCAGCCAAGATACACCAAAACCATGCCACAAATCTCACCTGCCAATTGCATACTCTGTCAATCTCTAGTTGTCCGATTCCTTTGCAATTCAAGTTAGATAACAAGTCCTTGCAATCAGATAGCCGTTCCTCGAACTCAAAGCATGCAGCAACAACACTCTTATGCTTAGATTGTTGAGGTCGAAATACAACCTGCAAATTGCACATAGGTGCACAAATAGATTGCATCAGCCAAACAATAAGGATGTGTAAGGTGCAACTCTATATTGTGTCGTAGACTGAGAGGCACCATTAAACAGGGAAAGTTTTTCTTTCGGTTAAGATTGTCTGAACATAATGCCCGTTAACCAGCAATAAAAGTTTCTAGCATCACTGCCATGGCACGAGCAAACATATAACAACAGAAAGAGATATATATCTAAACTATAATCACTCACCAGATGTTTCCAACAACTAGTATGGAACTAATCAACATAAAGGTCCATAATTATTTGTTTAGGGGGTCGGTCTAGAGATACTACAAAGTGGCAAGAGCGAACTGCTAAAACCTAAATAGACAGTCCATTGTTTTAAAATGAATATATCACAGCAAACTGCTAGAGCAAGGTGAATGGATGCCATATTATAGGAATATAAAACCTTCGCTCGGATGTCCTTCTCTTTGGTTTTAAGATCTTGCAATAACTTCTGATCTGTATCTTCACAAGAGGTGAAGCCAGCCAATTCTTTGCAATCATGACGAACCTGTAACAAAAAAGCATTTATATTTTTCCCCAAAAACTTTTATTGACAACATGTTATAAAATATCACAAGATTTGAAGGAATAGACAAACAGTAATAATGTCAACACATGATTGCATCTTCTAGGATAGAATACATTAATTATCATTACATTAAACCAAATAGCTCAAACCAATTGCGCAGGCCACAGAGAATTCATATTTTTATTTTGCTCATCATTATAGATTAAACTTTTTTAAAGTTCTGCACCAGAATACAACTAATACTGTACCTTTCCCTCAAGCTCCACAAGTGAAATCTTCTCACAAATTTGAGAATGCTGATAAGTGGATTCAAATACAGGATCTGGGCAGTATGAACTCAACAATAACCGGAAGCGCAACTCTCCAAGATGCAACCAGGCTGCGCCAGTGTGCAATAAAGAGTCTGCATAACAGATGGTAGTTAAAATGGTATACATCAGCTATAGTGTCAATGCCAAGTTTCAAAACAATCAGTGGATGAAGAGGCTCAAAAAACAAAGAAAGCTAAAGTAAATATATATATATAGATATAGATATAGATATCAATATGGCAGTTTGAGATAGTAGAGCTATGTCTAACTGCTCATAATAATCATTTAGGACATCCATGGTTGCATGCTTTTTAAAAATGGCATCAATAATAATTTTTTTGACATGAACAACATCAATAATAATTGATTAAAGACATTTGCATCAAGCATTATAAAATAACCATAAAAGTCTATCCAGGATACGTAATGTTTTACAAACAAAGCCCCTATTATATGCTTGAATAAGATTCAGTTCTGTGGAGTAAAGATAAAAAGGAATACCACGAGAGTTAGGCGAATACAAATCCACAAGCAAGAACTCTATAAGTTTATCTGATCCTGAGAGTGATGCCAATACTTCATGACTTGAAGATGATACAAGTGCACAAACAGAGTTTAGGTCTTCTTTCTGCAAGGGAGAAAGAAGGTCAAGAAAACAAGAAGCACCAACAAAATGAAACGTCATGAGAAAAAATTATCAAAGAGGAATTTGTGTTCATAAAGATTTAGTTGTTTACAAACACATAAAAGAGAATACAAAGAAAAAAAAAAGATATATCATGAATTCATGATGTTCAATAATTATGCTGAAACTATAGCATCCAACAATAACATGAACAACAAAGACATACAACAGAAAATAAAACTCTAAAATGGGATTTAATTTGTCTGACAACTTACAAGAATTGTTTCAGATTCAAAGTGTGCCTAATACATTTCAACAACAGCAGAGAGTTTTAAACATCTACAGTGTTCCTCAAATATATCAGCAGTTTCACTGTCTAATTAAATATGCTCATACATGCTACCTAATTTAACAAAAGTATCATACGCATGTATTCGCCAATTTGCATGCTATAAATGTTAACTTTTTTTTATAATATCAGAAGGATAAAGCACAAACCTCTAGGTAATGTTTTGTCTGTTGGAGGACAGCTTCTAACTGATTGTAATCTTCCTCCTTGAAATGCTTCTTATGAACAAATATAATCTACAACAGATCATAAGAAAAGAATATATCAAAACAAGGTGTATGAAACAAAGAGTAGATGAATTGACAACTACCTGCTTAAAGAGGGAATCAGCAGCAGAATGGAGATTGCCCACTAAGCTCCCCATATAAGAGACACCTTCCCAGAGGTTTCTAGATGAAATTCTGAGCATTATACAGTTCTTTAAATAATCTACAACATGTAAATCCTTTTGCCTGCAGAGAAAGAGTTAGGAAAAAGGTTTATACAACAGCCTCTAAAACAGAATTTTCAATGGAAGGTGTCTAGGAGGGAAATAATAATAATAAATGGAGATAATGTTTAGACATACATGATAGTATTGATGGCAGCCATTTTTGTCAGGTGTACCAGCTCACAAGGTTCATCATGTGTGACAGAATACAGAACCTGAAAAGGAAGCAAATCATTCAAGCAAAAATCTTGGTTGTCTAAACAGAAATTACCAATGTATTGTTTGGTTTAGCAAGAGACCTTTGGGTTTCCAGAGCAATAAGTCCACAGAGCAGAGTGATAGTTGTACCACATCTCAAGAATCACACTAGCAATTTTTACATGCACTGCACGAGAATATCAAATTGTAAACTATATATACCCATACAAAATTCCGAATGAGATGCATCACGAGATACAAAGATAGCCTTTTTTACCATTGCTATCGACTGTGTCCCAGGCCTGACAAATCCACCAAATGATCTGATGTTGAATATACTCCAGAGGGGATCTTGAAGATGACTCCAACGAGTAACTCATCGCATACTTAAGTAGGCACTCAGAATTCGCAATGATCTGTTTAGCAAAAGGAAATTTTATTCCATTCTGAAAAACAGGCAATAGTTTTTGTGACCAGGTTTCAAAGCATACATGCAGATTTGATGACCTCTCTCTCCTTAGACCTCATTTGTTTTTTGCTCTCTTCAACATTAGTATGCACCCACGCACACTATTAAGTCTCTACTGTTCCTACATCATTACTACCATAGATAGTTTTTCTACTGCTATCTTGATTTCATTATTAACTTTTTTTATTCCCCTTGTAGATAAAATGGAGGATAAATACACTAAACTACACATGCATCTCTCATCATTTAATGCTCAAATGTATTCAAGTCTTGCAGAGAAACAGTATGGACAAAATGATGAGCAATTTTTGGGAACTAAAAAAATAAAGAAAAAGAGGGACCTCATGAGCTTTAGAAGAATTCTTTGTTGTACATTTGGATAGCTCTTGCAGTAAAAGAGCATCCAAGTTCAAGCTCTTCAAGTTGAGCAAGGGAAGACTTGCTAACCAGCCATTGAAACCATAAGTGTTGCATAGAGAATCCGATGACACTGCACAACAGACTTTAACTTCCGTGGTTGCAGTCTTGAACAATAATTCGAGATTGCTCTGTTCACAGTCAACCTTTCTAGCAAGGCTCTGCATGAACAAAATAAAATACAGTCATAAAAAACTTTATGTCAGAAATATCACAGGGGCTGATGACAGACCTTGTGAATTTCATCCAGCTGGGCAACAATGGTTGAAACATCTTCGTCACTCTTAGATGCAGCAACAGAAGCCATAGAGACACCTTGCCATAACAAAGCAACAGAATAAGCAAGGAAACTGTCAACATTCCTGTCAACTAAATAGGCAGTCTGTAAAAGATATCAAGAAAGCACACCTGACACTACACAATTAGACTAGTTAACATCACAAAAAATGTGGTTAATGAGCAAGCAGAAAAAGGGGGAAAAGCATAGTTCAAGATGATCTACTGGATATAGTACCTTCCATCGCAAGACGCTTAAGATCCTGATTAGCTGATACCATTACATTGGTTAACTGTTCCCTATCTGAAAGTGATATAGGGCAATTAGGTTATGATTATGACATCCTATATATACTCCATCCGTCCTTAAACAGCAGTCAAATTGCAAATAGGGCATCAGCAATAAAAGGACAAGAGGGAGAGCAACAAAAAACATATTTCAACACATACCACCAAGACGTCCATTTAAAAGGTTCATCCTTGGCCACACAATTGCACAGAAGGCCAAAATTTCTTGTAATTTGTAGAAAACCTCGCAAGATGATGGCACAAGAGGATGACCACCATAAACCCACAAAGTCGGTTTGACATAACGAAAATTGAATTCTTGGAGATTGTTGAGATTGACACTTTCCATCTGCACGGTAGGGATGTCATCTTGTGAGCACTAAGCAGTATCACGATCATAAAGAAGTACAAGGATGATAACTTACCAAAAAAACACCAACTTCTACAGGGAATTCTTCTTGCAGCATTAGTACTTCTTTCCACAAAAGATTCCAAACAACTGGTAAGCCCTCAAACTGAGACAAAGTCATCATCTTCCAAACCGATCTGTGATAATCAAGTAGACGAGGATATAACTTTAGCAACTTCTCAGATTTCACTACAATCTTAAGTACTTCGCCCTCCAAGCATCTGAGAGATTTTAATGCTGGTAACAAAGTAGCCTTCATGGCAGCAAGATCAGGATAATTTGTCTCCAGTTGCCATTGCTGCAACGTAAGCCGCAGCAAGCTCAACCCATTCAAAGACTTATCAAGTTCGTTCTGGAAAGCTGTGTCAAAACCAGACATATCCAGTAGCTTCTTTGAAAGCAATGGAATATCCTGAGTTTTGATCTTGTGATAAACAACTACCTTTCTGTAACATTCAAGAATGCTATGCCAAATTGGATGCTCCATTATTTTCTTAAGAATACACCCATAGCTCTCAAAGAAGTTGCAATAAGGCTGGACCAGGCAATTATACCATTTGAACCATGTGACATACAGTTCAAGATTGTTTTCTGCAGATTGCTCCATTACCCAGTTAGCAGCAAAGAAAAGCATCATATCAGCTATATCTGAATTAAATGACCGAGTTAAACAGGTTTTGACACTATGGCCAGAAAAGGTTGGGAACTGCAATTCACATAAGCTTGGTGTGGGAAGTATAGTTGGGTGGATGTTACTTGTCGGACCCAACAAAGACGAACTGTGTTTAAAATTGCTTATCTGATAAGCAGCATACTGGGCACCCAATGACTGCAGATACATACAATTTCTTCTGACACAAGTTTCTTTTGAATACCAAATGAAATCCCTTAGTTTTTGTTCCATTGGCCAACCACCAGGCAACGACAAAGAAAACCCAGAATGCAAACCAGTTGAACCATCAAAATCAGTCAAAAATCTAATTTTTCTCTCATCCACATCAGATACATCAATATTAATCAAAAACCTTTTTTTTCCTTCCTCCACAATGCCAGATCCGTTAACTTCACCCAGAGATGGCAAGTATGTGTGTTCCCAACTCAAATGCAGGCTCCAAAGAAACTGATTTCCTTTAATAAGAAGTTGTTGAAACAGTTGAACCCATCGTGTGACCTCAAGAAGGGTAATGTTTATACCAAGACGTAACCCAGCAGCTTTTGCATACATGTGCGCTTCACTCATTGACGAAATCAGTTCCAGTCTTGGTATTCCACAAGAAATTAAAAACCTTATCACATTCTTCCTCTCGCTATCACCAGGCACACTGATGCATCCATCCATATTCCAATCTTGGTCCATCAGAAATACCTCGATTCCCCTATTTCGCATGGCTCTTGAAACTTCACCATATTTTGCATTGACAGTCAAAAACATTCGGAACTTAGGATGAGCCTTGAGAACTACAGGATTCCCATCAACAAGACCACATTCATTGACTACAATGGACCTTTCTTGCTCAACCAATGAGTTTATTCTATCAAGTACCTAACAGCAAAAAATAGTAAGATCAGCAAAAGTAAATACTGTTGGACAAAAAAGGTAAAGGGGGTGAGAATTAGAGAGCCTACTGTAGGGTTACAAAAATTTGCGTTGTCCAAAACAATCCATTCACCACTTTCAATGGCCTTAATCAAATCTCCAGCAACCCATTCAAATTTGACTGGTTGGTGTGCAGATCCATCTTGCTGCAACTTGTACATGAACTTCAATGTTTTACTCAAATCATCTTTTGTCAATGAAATAGGCAAATCAAACATCTCCAGATCATTCTTCATCTGCTGGACTATTTCAGCAACCAAACATAACGATGGCAAAGACGCATTCCTACTCATTTCAATCAATGTTGAAGTCCTAACTGATGAGAACTTTTTGGCAGCCACAAATTCAAACCATTTCGTGAACAAACCCTTCCTTTCTAGAATTAGATTCTTCCACTTTTCATCCATACTCAGGCTGAAATATACATCAACATAGTGTTCAACTTGTGATATGACTTCTTTATAGTGCCTAAAGAAGTTATACTGCTCAAAGCATCCCAACAATTCTGAGACATCAGTTGCAGCTGACAGATTCAACTCGTTTAATGTATTTCCAGATAACTGAGCAAGCAAGCGGATTAATGAGGTTTTCCCGGATGAATTTTGTCCAACAAGAATACACAGCCAACCTTGATGGATGCAGTGCATGACAGCTTCAAGGCTATGAAGGCTACCGGGAAATATGCTTAGTTGATCATTCAGCACTTTACATGATTGGAAGTTATTCCGTGCAATAGACGCGCTTCCAACAGTCAAGTAATGCCGATTCACATGAAGCATTTTTGATTGATAAATACTCGGTTTTTCCTTGAAGACTTCTTCGAATAGCCTTACAACTTCATGCCGATCAACCATGGTTCTCATTCGCTGAAGGTAGACAGTATTTAAAAAGCAGTCAACATTTGAAATATCTTGAGAACCTGCTATCATGTCACAAGACCTCATAATGTCACGGAGGTTGAATTCCCAAGGAGAGCCTTCTTGGCCATACTTCCTATGTACCATGGTATCCATGTAGAGCCTGTTATTAAATTGAATAAGATCTCGAAGAAGACTTTCAGAGATTAGTGGATAACGTGATTTGCAAATGAATAAATAATCTTCCTCTGACAACTCATCAACATAAACTTTGGTGAAGCGATTCAGAAACGACTTAGGAAGGCCTTTACGTCCACCACCTTGCGACGAAGGATTCTGGCATGCAAAGATGCGAAATGACGGAGGACATTTGTATGTTTGACCAAGCTCTGGTATAAAGACCTCAGCACGGTGGTCCAAAATGGCATTCAGACCCTCTAGGACAGACTGTGGAGCAAGATTGAGCTCGTCCAACAGAACCCAGCTTCCATTCTTTAAAGCCTGAAGAAGAATACCATCAGACCAGGAAAATTCCATTCCATTTGCACCTTCAACTGGCAAGTCTGAACCTAAAAGGTCCATCATGTCTGTCTGTTCAGATAGGTTTATTCGCACGATATCATGACCAGAAAATGCAGCCAGTGCGACAATTAAGCTTGTTTTCCCAACTCCAGGACTACCTTCCAGAAGAATAGGTTTGGGTAGCTGCATACCACGCAAAACTCGCATAACATTCTTACTTGTGGTGGGCGCCATAATTTCAAAGTTCAGTTGCTTAGAAGCAAAATGACCTTTAGCAATATAAAATGGTGCAATGCCAAAATGATCTTCCAAACTGTCATGATTCATATCTGCCATTCTCATACTGCCACCCCAGCCATATATGCTTAGATCACTCAAGGAAGGGTCTAATGTTTTCCCCTCGACCTTCTGCACCTGTTTTAGGAGAAAGGATAAGCAAGTACTTCTCAACTTGGTAGCATCAGTTTTAGAAACATTCACTCCTAATGAAAGCCCATCAAGTAAAATCAGAAACAATCCATTTATCAAAGATTGTTGCGGCCCGAGATTTTGCTCAGTCACATCAACAAATGAAATCCAGGACAGCAAGTCCCGGATAGTGAGCATTCGTCCAATGTGCAATTGGTTGAACCAATTCCAGAAGCTAACAATGCAATCACCATAGCAAGAGAGCTGAGGTTTGGTGAACTTTCCTAAAGTTATGCTCTTGAGTTCATCAACATCAGTAACAGCAGGAACCCACAATTCTGTGAATCGATTTCTCAATGCAGGAGAAAGCTCTTTCTTTCCATAGTCACCACCTGGATTCATTGTTGCTAGAATAAAGAAGTTTGGGTGTGCTACAATATTCTCTAGCACAGAACCTCCTTTCTCGGCCAGTGACTACAATGATAGAAAAGGCACATGTAAACATAGATAGAACTGAAGTTTGATGAAGAAAAATAACAAAACAAGAATCCATCACTGCATGATTGAGTGCACGCACGCATGGTGGGATGGACAAAAAACTATATACTAGTTATTAATTGAAACAGAATTGTTCACTTTCAACAATAAGAGCCATTGGTATATTTCCAAGCAACTAGCAATATATGTAAGTCCATCAATTCCTAAAATATATGGCACTCCAGAAACAAGGCAACCAAAATCTTAAGGGAAAAATAAGCACCATAGAACAACTAGCTAAACTGGTGCACTACACCGCGCCCAATGGTAATGAAAATAATTTTTTGTGTGTAGCTCAGAAGGTAATTCTTTTTTATGCGAGTATAAGCGTCCCTTTTGCAAATGCTGTCAAAATAGCTTTTTGATGCTCTCGTAAACAGGCATGCAGTCATGCAGGAACCTCTAGACAGTCCACTGCATGCTTTCTATTTTTTATTCTTCCTTTTCTCTTATCACTTTGCTTCCCTCGCAAACTACACGCTGAAGACCAGAAGGCAACTAAGTCAATTACTCCCTATGTCTATCTGATTTGAAAAGGTAAGACCAGCTAACTTTTAACCAACTATATACTTGCTAGTGTATAATTTTATATTACTCCCTCCATCCTTTTATCTCCCTCCTCTAAGAGAAATGAGAAATTGCCAAAGTCTTCCTCGTGTCTCACTGGGAACTGTTCCATTGACATTCGTAGAGCTTTCCCAAAAACCATTAATTACTGCTAATTACTATGGCTCTTTGTTCACGAGATGACTCCAGGCTTGCCGAAGTAATTGCATGGCTGGCGGAGGGCCGCGACTGGCTGTTGTGTGCCTGTGCGGGACCAGTATTTAACGCACCCATGTAAAACGGAATTTCAGTTTTATGTTCTCACGAAACTGAGGAGCCAGGCCACGTTCTTTAACAATTTGTTGGTCACTGTGCCACTGCCTTACGCGAGGGAGATAAAAGGATGGAGGGAGTAATAGATTTGCACTTCAAAGTCCTCAATATGATGTCAACTTTATACCAAGGGGGCAATATATTTTAAGAGAATTAAGGTGAAATTCAGTTTGGAAAAGCAAATCATTTACTAATGAACAGAAAAGGTATTTCACGAAACAGACCCATCACTGTCAATACAAAATATCTCTATAAATTCCAGGTTCACAGCAAGAAGCAACAAAACAATCCAGGATTTCTGATGCTGTTCCCCCACATATAAACCAGTGAAACAGTAATTTCACAAGAAAGCAACATGTTCCAAGTAACAATAATTGAAATTGAACAGAGCATGCCAAGAACAGGGCAGGTTAGGTCACTTCTAGTTTGCAAAAGATAAGCTTCCTGAGTCACTGCTATTTCAGTAGAATAATTATAGAAGTAAAGAACATACCAATTTTCTTTCAGGTTCTAGAACACTGTTCAACCGTTCAAGCACACTGTCATCAGCTAAAGAAATTTCATCGATGAGGAAAAGATCACCACTCTTCATAGCTTGCACAAGTGGCCCATCCTGCCAAAGGAAAATTGACTGCCATTTCTTGTGGAGATGCATCAGATCCAACTTAATTTGCTCCAAGGCATCAAAATCTTGAGCCGAAACTTCTGGAAAAAGATGCTTTTCCTTTCTGTATCTCTCAAGTACTTCATTCAGATGACCGATTATGCTATCAGCTCCAGCTATATCAGTTTGAACCGGCTGTACATCATTTAAATCAGTTATGCCACTTTTAAAAGTTTATAAGTTATGCAAAAATACCACAGGACAAAACTAAAGAACATACCATGTCCCCTGCAACATCAACAAACAATTTACTATGTTTGATCCTTGCAACAAGATGTTTAAACTCCAGTGCTATTCTTGAACGATCACGTATAGGACAAAATCCCTGCAATCATAATGCTAGTGAGCAACATTTTCAATGCACAGATAATGGTAACAAGCAAAAGTAGAGTCATAGATTCAGAGATGGCAGCGCACCCCAATGAAGTCAGAAGTCTCAGTATACTGATGGCAGTTCAAAATATGCAACTTCAATCCAAGGACAACGCTTAAAACCTGGCAAACAGTTGTTTTCCCACCACCCGTTTCACCAACAAGAAGGACAGGCTCACGTGATCTGTAGCAACGTTCAATGAGAAAGTATAGCCTCCACATACTTTTTGTCCATGTGATACTGCAATAAATATTTAAGAGATTAGCATCACAACAGAAGAAGCCCATTGTCTTAAAAAATACAAAGATACTCACTTTCCAAAGCATTCTTTAACTCTCTGTCTGATAGCATCAAGAGATAAGTTATCTTCACGAGTCACTTCCTGCAAAGACAAAATGATTCACTATGACAAATATTAACGAGTAGGAAAGCACAAATAAACAAGCCCGTCACTGCATGAGCAAACAGTACTGGAAGTTTAGAAATAATATCCGTGCGCTATATCAAAAACAAAGATTGTGATGTATCTTCTACACTGAGTAATAAATAACAATTTATGCATTGCTAAAAATTTAGCACCCCAAATTACCAAAACCATGTTATGTCAGCATCATACATTTACCAATGCAATAAAATTAAGATTTCTGAAGGGGAAAAAAAAGGTGTTCAGCACAAAAAAAAATATTTTCCATGATACTATCAACATATCTTAGAAAAATAGAATCAGTACCCAGTTGTATAGCTCAGTGACATTGAGTTTAACACGTAGGTTGCGTTCCAAAGCAATTTGAACAACAGATTTCTCACTGTCATCTCTTAATCTCTCTGCGAGAAGTAGATAGCCATCTTTAGCAAGATCCTCATATGACTTCCCTTCAAATATTATGTATCGATTGGCCCAGCGGAATAGATCCCGCGGCGTAATGAATCCATGTTTGCCAGCAAAAACTCTACTATTTTGTCTATGTGTTTGCAGATCTTTCATAACTTGAACCATTTTTGTGGCATAACTGTGAGCAATTCTACACCGCTGCTCCAGAATAGTGATCAGCTCATCTTCCGGAATTTCATCAACGTGGACTTCAATGAAACGGTTGCGGAATGCCCGAGACAGCATTTTACGCCCCCCATAAAGCATGGGTGGATTCTGTGTAGCAAAAAGCATAAAGTTAGGATGAGCAGGTATAGTCTCTTGCAGTTCCGGTACAAATAGCTCCCTGTTATCATCTAACAGACGGTTTAAAGCTTCAAGGACATCAGATGGTGCAAGATTCAGCTCATCCAAGACAATCCAATGCCCCTCTCGCACGGCCTTCACCAAAGCACCCTCCTGAAACTGAAGCTTTCCATTGCTGTCCGTAACATAAGAACCAAGATACTCTTGAAGATCAGTATGTTCATGGTTGTTGATTCGGACAAACTCATGGCCAGTTTTTGCAGCAAGAAACCTCACAAGACTAGTTTTGCCACTTGATGTAGGTCCTTGTAGAAGAACGGGATATCTTTTAATGTAAACAGCACGGGCAAGGTTAACTATATGCTCAGTAACACTTTTAGTCAAAACATAGCTCTGCAGAAATTCATTATACTCACAATCATCTGACTGAGAAGGCTTTTCAATGCAGTAGTCAACAAATGAAACACTACGTGGCACCCTTCCATCCAACAAAACTGAGACTAGCAAGTTATTGATAATTTTTGCACTAGGAGCATCCAACATTGTAAGAAAGAACATACAGAATCCATCATGAAGTGCTTTCCTGAAACCAAACTTTTTCTCTGCAGTTTTTATATAACCCAATGCACGAGAAAGAGATCTCAAACTAAACTGTGGCTTCTGATTAGCTCCATCCTGCAGCCTCGCCTCAGATTCCTTTTTTGCCACTTTATAAAACTGAACAATACTATCCATAACTCCATTCGCAACATTCAGACCATCCAGATATTTACTGATAAAAAGACGTAGATCATCATCATCCATAAGATCATCAACAAAGTATTCTGTAAAGCGGCTCCTAAAAGTGTATGGCAGTTCTCTTTTTCCAGCATCAGTTGCTGGATTCATGCAGGCAAACATCCTGAAGCAAGGATGACGTTCAATGTAATCCACATCCCCCCTTTCAGCCAGGCAAAGTGTGCCCCTCTCTCCATCCAGTACAGCACCAATTCTTTGAAGAGTCTCAGGAGGTGCAAGGTTGACCTCATCAAGCAAAATCCAGTGCCCATTTCTTACAGCTGTAACAAAAGCACCCTCTACAAATTGAAATGACATGCCAGTTGCTGAACCCATTTGACTACAAGCGGCATTTAATTTGGACGAAAAAGACTCCCAATCAGAAGCAACTTGGGGCGGCAAGGGCCTTTTTCTCTTTGAGCCAATGCAAGACTTAGAGCTCCCTTGAATAAGCTTCTGAGCCTTCTCGACACATTTTCCCAAAGCACGTAACAATTTTTTCCATTTCTTTTGCAATACAAACACGTCACAATGGCGTAGAATAGCTTCGTTGTCCTGAATAAGTGAACAGTTTTTAGTCAATAAAATGTCAAGATAACAGATCTTTAAGGTCTTAAGTAGGCCAGCAGATTAGCTTAATCTTAGGATAATTAGAGAAGGAAGTTAATCTAGGCCAAAAATCCAACTTGTTTTCCACTGCACTCTCAACCTTTGGGCCACTGTTCCAGAATGCATGGCTTGGAATCTTAGGATAATAAGATGAACTAGTAGCATTTTATGCCTTTCTAAAAAAACACTGCAAATTTTAAATTGAACAGAATATAACCCAAACTTTCAAGTAAACATTAATAGGTCAAACTCAAACATGTTTTTTCTACACTAGATCAAGCATATCAGCACTGGGCATACCTTTCCAGAAAAACTTCGACAAAAAAGATCCTTGAACTCCATATAAAGAGGAAAGCATATTGATCGAGCATCTGTAGGCTTAAATCCACCAAGGAGATCAGAAATGTCACTTTGCTGACTCAAGTTCTGAAAAGTAAAGAAAAGGATTAGTGCAATCTAAATAGTAAAACTATGCAAAGAAAAATATGTAAGTGAACCAGAACCATGACCAGAAAAACAACAGACATTCAAAAGGCATCTGAACCAGAACCACGACCAGAAAAACTCTTAACCATCAAATATATTACAAATTGGAAGATGCAGCTGAGGAAATATCCAATTGAAGCATTTAAAAAATTTTATGCCTGAATTTCACAGGTGGTGAAACAAGAGACTGACATTGCATTAGCAGGTTATCGAGAAGGGGTTGCAAATTGTATTTTTGAGACAAACAACAATAATGTACAGGGACGCGAGGACGTGTGTTCGGACATGTGATGGCGATACCAATGACTTTCCGATTAAAATAGGACTACACCAAGGATCAGCATTGAGCCCTTATTTATTTGCTTTAGTGATGGACGAGGTCACACGAGAAATACAGAGTGATGTCCCTTGGTGTATGCTCTTTGCTGATGATGTGGTGTTAGTTGACGAGAGTAGGGATGGGGTTAATAGGAAGTTGGAGCTGTGGAGGCACACATTAGAGTGCAAGGGTTTCAGACTTAGTAGGGCCAAGACCGAGTATATGATGTGCGAGTTTAGCGTGACTAGACATGAGGATGGAGACGTTAGCCTTAATGGACAATTGGTGGCCAAGAAGGATACATTTCGTTATTTAGGATCGATGTTGCAAAAGGACGGTGACATCGATGAAGATGTTAGGCATAGAATTTCAGCCGGCTGGTTGAAATGGCGTCAAGCATCCGGCGTCTTATGCGACAAGAGGGTGCCACAAAAGCTAAAAGGTAAATTCTATAGGACGGCAATTCGTCCGGCGATGTTATACGGTGCTGAGTGCTGGCCTACGAAAAGACGACATGTTCAACAACTAAGTGTAGCAGAGATGCGTATGTTGCGTTGGTTTTGCGGGCATACAAGAAGAGACCGAATACGGAATGAAGATATCCGGGACAGGATAGGAGTGGCACCTATCGAGGAGAAATTGGTTCAACATCGGTTGAGATGGTTCGGACATGTCCAACGGAGACCTCCGGAGGCGCCGGTATGTAGTGGGGTTCTAAAGAGAGATGCTAATGTTAAGAGAGGTAGAGGCCGACCTAACTTGACTTGGGACGAGTCGGTTAAGAGAGACCTGAAGGCGTGGGATATCCCTAAGGAGCTAGCTATGGATAGGAGTGCTTGGAGACTAGCAATAGACGTGCCGGAACCGTGATTCTCTTCTTTTTTGGGTTCCCATGGGTTTCATCTCTAGCCTACCCCAACTTGCTTGGGATAAAAAGGCTTTGTTGTTGTTGTTGTTGTTGAGACAAACAACAATAATCACTTTTGCCAATGCAATTGTTCAATTAGTTAATGTAAAGTTCAACCATACCACCACAGTCAGGGGCTGTTTAAGCCAGGCAGCAAGATTCTGCACGGTGGTAGTCTTCCCTGTACCAGTTTCACCAACAAGCAGAATGGGCTCATTAAATTTTATTGAACATGCAACCCTCTCAAGAACTTCCAATGCTCTCCGAATGTTTGCAAAAGGCCCCTTCTGGATCAGCACCTACATATTTGAAGTCAAGGTTAGCAAACAAATAAAAGGTTAATGTGAAGTTGTATATGTAGCAAGCAAAGCAATGTTCATTAACTGGTTTGTCGCTGCACTGCAATGTAACTCTACCAACTTGCAATTCAGTATGCCGAGCCTGTGTATTAGGAATCATTAATCACATGATATCAAATAGATAAGACAAATATAACTGATATAAAAAATATAAAGCACATGCCTGGACTATGGGCTTGTTTGTAGGTTGCTCAGTTTCTGCTTGATGAATGACTCCAAAAGTTTTTGCAATTTCTCCTGCTACATATAACCTCTTGTCCGGAGATGACAAGGAAGCAGCAAAAATATCAACGGCCTGCATTTTCACAGCAACAACAAAGCCTTTAGTCCCAAGCAAGTTGGGGTAGGCTAGAGATGAAACCCACAAGAGTTGAAACACAAGGACAAACAACAAAGGAAGACGGAGAGGAAGAAAAGTGAGGGGAAAGGGCAATAATGAACCAAACAGAAAGTGGTAAAACATCATTCATTTTCAGAAAGAAAAAATAAACAGAGAGAAAGATGCTTAGATCCGGAAAACCTTGTGATATTTCATGATTCACTAAAATGATCGGCATGTCAGGAAACATATCCCGAACGCTTGTCATTCTATTGACAATAATAATACAACCTGAACTGAGCCTATTCTCAATTGTAATATGGGCAATGTATTTCATTATAGGTGCATCTACAGTGACAGCAATACTATTTTTAGATGAATATGACACCAGGCCTACTATTATTTTTTATACATCTACACAAAGATATTTAAAGCAGGCCCTAAGAATAAGCCCTAGCAACATTGGATTCAAAATTTAACCCCATGAATAATTATATCTTTTTAGTGTGCACAAAGTATACCTTAAACCCAATACTTGAGAATGAAGAGATACAGTACATATTTTCTTTCCTAAGTGATTTGTTTGGCAAAGCAGAATAACCATGTTCTGAAAATAGACTATAAAAATATATGCATGATCGGTAAGAGGCAATTAATGTCACTTTTTTCTAGCAATGGTTGGCAAGAGGCAATTAATGCACAATATAGAGTTGCAACACATTTGAAGGTAATTTTTTAGGAGGGAAAAAAAAAAGCTGTCATTGTAATGCAGTATATGCATCATTCATCGCAACCAGTTAAGTTATCAAAGTTCAAAAGGTAGTGTATTTGAAAGCAGAGTCAAAAAGAAAAACCTCATGGTAAATTAATTTGCAACCACTAGATGCAAATCCATAACCCTCAAAGTTGATATCAACTCCTCCTATTCTCTTGCACCATTTCAGCAGATCCCTATACAAAGGAAGATAATTAAGCATCCATTCCCATTGGAAAATAGGCAATATTCTGTAATAAGTATGCACCTTAATGAAAATCTCTGCAGAACACCATCAGGTAAACCTCCAGCTAAGTTGAGTCCACCAAGTTGATTAGATACCAGAGAGTTGACCTTTTCAAAGGTATCTACATGACACGCAAGGGTTATTTACACAACTACACGGAATAAAAGTATGACATAAGAGCATTCATCTACCTATAAGCTTGGCTGAGATGGGCTCCAAGCTTGGGTGGCACCCTTTAATTATATTAATCAGGTCCCTGCGATTAGGTTCCCCCACCAATACTTTTCTCCACAAAGCACTGAAGGTGAGTTTCCCTGTTTAGAAAGAGAAAAAACAAAAATCATGAGAATGATGTACCAATATTTTACTCCTCCCAAGAAGATAACTTGCAATATTGTGGAAGCATGTTCCTGTAATAGTTATCGCTACTCACTTATGCCAAGTTGACTGCACAGCTACAGCACAAATGATTCATTTTTGTATTTTCATAGTGAGCAGAACAGCAAGACTAAACATCACATACTGAGAACATACCTTCTAGGGCTTGAGAAACATCATTCTTTGATGTGGTGATCGTAGCGAATAAACGAAAACTCTCAGAAACTTCCACAGCCTGCAGAAGAACCTCCAGGTAAGTGGTGCTCATGCAAATATATATATATATGCATACCTCTGTTTTCAACAAACACAAAGCCCCTACATAAACATGTATACTTTGTGTATATTATAATTCAAAATGGCACCACGATCTTACTTCTGCATGACCAACAGAAAAGGAGCTAGAACCTTCCAATAAAGGTAGCAAGATTGACTGCACATCATTGGGTGCCTTGTCTATGTCTTCAAACACAATCCAAAATCCTTTGACAATGGCCTACTCACCAAGGAGAGAAAAATATTATTATGTATTTCAAAAAAAAAAAGCTTTAACAGAATTATATAGAGAACAATCTCCCATACAGACCTGTGTAAGAGAACCAGGAGCCCACTTAAATTCACCAGGTTTCTCAGTGCAAACATAACTTCCTATTAGGGTCCTACCATCCATTTGCTCATCCATGTGGATAAAAAGTACTGCATATATAATTAGTAATAGCACTTAGTACAAGTATGCATAGTAGAATAACATTGTTATCAGTGAAAATTGCAAAAATATGCAGGAACCAGTATTGTCAAGGATATGTTGTTCCCCAAAAGAAAACTACAAGCAAACTCTACTGAGGACTGGAACAAAGAAAGAAGGAATAACATGTGGGTTTGTTTGATTGAGAATAACCTACACAGGTTCGTCAACCATGGGAGCACATGTGTTGCAAGAATGCTATGAAAAAATGGTAGGAATACTAGACTAAAATGTTGACTCTCATTTGCATGAGAACATGACAATCAAACAATGGGCCCACTGCACCTAGAAACCATTTTTAGATTTGACTCTCTACCCAACTCAGGAGACTTACATGAACTCAAAGTACGATCAGAGTCCAGCCAACTATCTCTTCTATTGTGGGGCAACTAAAACTGCTGGTATGATCTAATCATCTACCAACTATATGGGCTTTTTTAAGGCACTGGTTACTGCAAGATATGAAACAAATAAATAGAATATGTGATGTACATGTACAAATTGAAACTCCAGCCACGCATGCTTCTCTGGATATGGGGCATTCATCTATGAAGAAACCTCAATTCAGAACGTAGTAAGCAAAAGTCCTAAACAAATATTTAAACAGAATCATATGATATGACACATATCTCATTATGCACACTCCTTTGTCCATATACATATGTGACCTAAGGTTCAAAATATACCATTCAGATAGCACTAAATTAACTAACCGCCTTGGGGCGGCTTGAACTGGCCTATTTTGGGCTTCTATTTCTTCTTAATATAAAGATGCGCAGCTCTCCTGCGTGTTCGAGAAAAAGAAAAATAGGGGAGAAATAGCACCAAATCTTATAACACGAGTTATTACAAGATTTATAGTTACCTCGATTTCCACCTATCTGTGCCAGCTTGTTAATAAGTGCAGTTTTTCCAGCACCAACAGGGCCATAGAGAAGCACTGGCCACTTCTGGCTAACTGCCATCAATGATACCTCGTAACTCTTTTTCAATGTTTCAGTAAGCACAAACGGACTGCATGGACAGTTTCAAAATTGCAAGAAACATGAATACAGACAAAAACAAGGAACAGTGGGGGAAAATAAAGAAATTACACACACCATGCATAGTTTCCCACGCTATTCTCTCTTCCTGTTACAACCTCTGGCCAGTCCGGCAAACATTCAGCCAATGAAGTGAACCCATCTGCACTGCTTTTAGAATTTCCATCTTCGTTCTGAAGATACAAAGAGGCTTTCTCTATGGAAGTGTCCATGCAAAACTCTTTCCATCTAAACCCATATTAAGTTGTGATCACAAACTTGTTTTGCTCTGCATGTATAATAAATAATAGCACAATAAAAGGAAATCAGGAACAAACCTCAGATAACACGTGAAAGCTTCATCTGCTTCCAGACCAAACCTTTCAATGCCCTTATCACTTCCTTTCAGAACCACCAGAAGTATTTGGATTGTGCACCATCTTAAGTCCAATCCAACACTATAAAGTGACTTGTCAACTAAACTACAATCAGCAGTACTATATACAGGATCTAAAAAGCAAGACCAGTCCCATTGTTCACAAAGTACTCTGGGTTCCAATCCTAGAAACCGATATGATATTTGTGCAACAGCAAGCAACATACGTAATTCCTGAAATGGCACAACACCAATTATACCACAATGTAATCAATTCAATCAATTGGAGATTGCTTGAGATGGTTGCTCAAAAAATGCAAGTCGAAAAAAAAAAAGCCAAATGATGAGCAGGGAGAAAATTATGGCATGGAATTTGTTTTAACCATTTATCTGACACGTGAAAAAAATTACCTTGGAAGAAATTCCCAAAGAAAAACCTTCACGTAGAAGCCTTTGGAATGGTGGAGGGGAAAACTTGAAGTAGCTCAGTACAGATCTGCAGCAAATAATGGTGGTAAGATAATTCTATGGCATAGAGATCATCCGTGTTTGCATGCAGATATTGCACAAAGATTCATCGACAAAGAGCATATAAGTGGGAGATACAATCCAACAGAAATATATATAACTCTAAACCATATGTGTGCAGTGATTGATTAGCTTAAGAGCACATGCATATTTTCGGAGGACTAAAACCAATGCATAAAACCTATTGGTGTTAATCTTACAGATCCTGAGGACGATATCAAACATTGCAACAACTGTCATATCCTTCTGACTTATGATGTGCAGATTTCAAAGCATAGTTAAATTCAGTATAGAATAAAGTTTTAGCTGACAATTACAGTATATATAAAACCACAGCATTTCAATCAATAAGAACTCTATTCTGGGCATGTATTCTTTGTCCACCCAAAGATTAATTGACTGAAAACAATCCTACTCAAGAAAAAAAAAATGACTCGAAAACAGTAGGAGACTCCCAGTTCAAGAAAATTGTTATTGCCCATGCTGGATGTTTGTGTTTCACAAAATGCAAGATTTTCAGATTTCATAGAACAATTCATAGCTACTTTCACAATGCGGCTTGCTAGACAATTCAAAGGCTCAAGAAATATGATATTAAACACCAGGCACAGCTATGTGCCTTAACTACGCCTGTGAGTCCATTCACTTAAAAGTCAGGTCTTTTCAAGGGTCATGGATCACCTTAGCAAATGTATGCCCAGATCAGGGCGTCTGCATCTCAACCAATGCTAATGTGGAGCCATAGTTGGGTAGCAGTAGTAGCACCAACCCCCTGGGAGAACAAATTGGTGCACAAGAGTTGTCGCCAGCTCCTCAGTAGGATGGGGACTCTTCATACCAAGCCAGGGGGATTGTGCGATGATTCTATGTACCTCACAGGGACCCATAAGCCCGATCACATTGTTTTCATCCTTGGTTATGGCCCCGGTATCTACAACGATGAGTACCTCAACATGGACTAAACTAATCAGCCCACCAAATGTCTAAGACGGCATTCACAAGAATCCTTGTCTGCATAGGGTATAGCAGATATTCACATGATGTATGGTGTGCATCCCTCAAGTAATAAGCAACAATTTTAACAGAAAGGAGGCAGAGAGAGAGAGAGAATTTCCCAACATTCTCTTGGTCCATATAAATAGTTGACCGCCTGGAAATATCAACAAATGCCAGTCCACTATGCTATATGGTATAGACTCTAGACCACAGCAGATCAACACAAATGGGCTACGGGGATTTGGACATTTCAACTTCTACATGGCCTTAGTCCACTAAAATAAAGCATAAAAGCACATACTATAGGAGTTCAGTCCCTGTCATTATGCAAGGCATTGTAGTCAATTGAACATCAAACTAAATGACAAGTCTAATTTTGCACCGAAAGAGCATATGGTATTTTAATTGAGTATAATTGTACAGGTCGGTATTTCAAAACTGTCGAATTGTGCATAATAAAAGGGCGAAACTAAAGGCCGGCACATTACCTGAGCAAGTAGGGGGCGAGGTCGAGAGCACGCGCAAGCGCGAGGCACGAGACCTCGTGCAGCCGCAGACCCCTGCCCCTGGAAAGGTAGAACTCGACGATGCGCACGTCCTCCTCTCCGGCCTCCTCCTCCCACCGCACGGCGTCATCGGCGACAAGAGCAGGCCCGGCGGCGCGGAGCAGCGCAACGGCGCGGTGGATCAGGTCCCGCGCTAGGGGCAGGAAGCAGCCGAGCACGGGGACGGTGTAGCGCGGGTGGAGCAGCGGCTCGGCGAGCGCGGCGGCGACGTCGTCGCGGGCTGGCGCCGCGTCCGAGGTTAGCGCGAGCAGACGCGGTTCGGCACGGAGCGCCGGGCACCGGGCCAGCAGCCGCGCGAGGGCAGCGGCCGTCGAGAAGCTACCGTCGAGCGACATGCCTGCGCGGTCGGCAGCGGCGGTGTGGCGAAGGGGAAAAGAGAAAGAGTCGGTTTCTGAGGTTCGCGTGTGTATATACCGGGAGGTGCGGGTTTAGGGTTTTAGGGCCGAGGTTGCGGCGGGGGGCTCGGGGGACAACGGACATGGGAAAACTTGTGCGACTTCGCTGCAGGCTGGCGTGATCGGGGCTGTTGATCCTCCTCGTTCTGCTGGCTCGACGGCTGATCCCTTTTCGTAGGGCCTACGTAGCTGGTCTAATATTTTTGGGTTTGTTGTTTTATATATTCCCTTTATTTTATGAAACTGGATTTTATTTTACATAATTTTGTATTTAATAATGTGTTTCTTTGAAATTGTTTTCATAATATATATAAAGATAAATTTACAACATACTATGGCTATTTTAATATTATTTAACAAATTTACACTAACCCCTATAAACAAGGAAAACCGAAGAAAATAAAATGGATCTCAATTATCATAAATGAAGACACCAAACAAGGACCAAGTGCATGTGAAAATGAATTATTGAAGTCTCTTTAATATATATTTATTTAAAAAATCTAACTCTTTAGTTGTCTACATCAAAACTATACAAAGCAAAGACGTATAGTTTAATGAAGGGTGATCAAATGCCTTATCCAATTTAATCTCATCTACTTGTCAGCGTGTAGTTGATATCATGCAAAAGTAAATATAACTTTGATTTAGAACGTCATCTTGGTTTAGAAGAAACACTTTAACAAGAAAAAGATTTTAGACTCAACCCAAATGCTAGGCACGTTAAAGAGTTTGATATATGGCTAGCAACAAGTAGTGAAGTTCGTACAAGGCCAAAGACATGATCCAATAAAATTTAGGTTTTATCCATTTAGACCCATGACTTTGGTTTCAACCTAATAATTTTGATCACATATTTTATCCAAAGCATGATTCCAATAAAAAATAATTTTGATTTACAGTGTGCTTAGGTGTGGTAAACTAAGTTATATCACATGCTACTACTTTTCAATGATTAAAACATAAGAAAATAATCTTACTTTAAATACTTATTTTCAAAATTCAGTTATTCACTATTTATTTTTATTTACACCTTGTTTAGGTGTAAAACAAAATTGTAGCATCACAATGCTGGCACACGTGCTATTACATTTCAATCATTAAATAGAAATTTAAATTGATCTCAATTTGAAAACTCAATTGCAAGGAGCCTAAAGGTTTGAGTAGATGCTGATTAGACTCGTGGATTGGACGAAATCACAAGATGAAGGCTGTCCATATTGACGTTATTAAAACCTAGAAGAAGCATAATATTTTTACATCTCCTTTTTCTGCCCAAAAAAAGTCCAGTTCTCTCTTTTCGGCCCATACGTACTGGCCGACCCCGGCCCGGCTCTCTTGCCAGTTGCCACACGGCCACACCGACTCAACTCGGGGAGTCGGTTCTCGGCGGCCCCGGGCTGACGAGCACGGGAAGGTCCTGGCCCGACCCAAGAACCTCAGCTAAACCTCCACCGCCCCGCCGGTCCTCTTCCAGAACTCGCCGCCGCCGCCACCACCTGCGGCGTCGCCGGAGACAGTCGGCCATGACGACACGCATCGCTCCGGGCGTGGGCGCCAATCTGCTCGGGCAGCACTCGGCGGAGCGCAACCAGGATGCCACCACATACGTGGGCAACCTCGATCCGCAGGTTAGGGTTTCACACCCCCGCCCTCCCCTCGTCACCCTTACTGCTCCTCCCGTTTATTCAACCCTTTAGATCCCCGCCCCATGGAGAAATCCTCTGTAGTGCAGCTTTAGTGCCGCTATAGCTGGATGCGAGCACGGGGCGGTTGGTCGGGTGTAGGCAATGTAGTTCTGGAGTTGCTCAGTTCACTATGCATATTAGTTGTTGTTTGCGCTGTTCTCCGGGTCAGTCTGTCACTGTTTATTCAAAGGTGGAACGGTGCACCCCTGTTCAGCGGATTGCGTTAGTGGCGTTAGTGAACTTAATGAAGTCTAGACTCTAGAAGTTAGCTAGCATCGCTTGTGATTACCATGGAAGAGCTGTTGATCAAATTTGGCACAATTTCAGTTGGTATGATTGTGTCCAAGTGTAACGAATTTGCTAAATATACTGCTTGTTTGCGATATCCAAACAAACACGATTCTTCTTAGTCATCCTTCAGATTCAACTCTTCTATTTCTGCTTTGATGTTGCTGCTCTATGGTTCTTACTGGGTATTTGAGTCTACGCAGCAGTTGCATCGAATGATTAACAGTTACCCTTCAAGCTGGAAATGTGGAGCCCGTCAAGTTTTATACGCGCTTTAGAATGATTGTCAAAGCTCATCCTATTTGTTTTAATGAGGAACTAAACGTGGAACCTGTGTTGTTTCCTTTGCATATGTTTTTAGATATTTTTTCTGAAGATTATATCAGTGAACTGAAATCCGGAACGCATGTTGTTTCCTTGCAGTATTGCTTTGAACTATTGTTTATCTGTAAGATTATATTAGTGAACTTGAATCTAACTTTTCTACCCAATATCTGATAGGTTTCTGAAGAACTGCTTTGGGAGTTGTTTGTTCAAGCAGGTCCTGTTGGTAAGTGGAGATTTCTTATTTTGAAAGGTTATGGTGTATGTAGTGCTTTTGTCTTACTCTAGTTTTGGATGTGTAATTTTAGTATTTTTTTTTTTTTGGGGGGGGGGGGGGGGGGGGGGGGGGGGAGGGGAGGGGGGGCTCCAATGATCTGTTTTGATATAACTTCTCATACATCATGGAATTGAAGTTCATACATTCTTGTTGGGCTTTATTAATGTTTTTCCACTCTTTCATTTCTAGTTAATGTGTATGTCCCAAAAGACAGAGTTACAAATCTACATCAGGGATATGGGTTTGTAGAATTCAGGAGTGAGGAAGACGCAGATTACGTAGGGGGGGGGGGAGGGGAGGGGGGGCTCCAATGATCTGTTTTGATATAACTTCTCATACATCATGGAATTGAAGTTCATACATTCTTGTTGGGCTTTATTAATGTTTTTCCACTCTTTCATTTCTAGTTAATGTGTATGTCCCAAAAGACAGAGTTACAAATCTACATCAGGGATATGGGTTTGTAGAATTCAGGAGTGAGGAAGACGCAGATTACGTAAGTATATTGTCGTGTAAAGGAAAAATCTTCCCTTCTTTTCCTCCAGCATTGGTACCCAGACCCTTCTACAAGTTATTATTAGTTTATCTAAACTAATTGATTTTTGCAGGCCATTAAGATATTGAACATGATCAAACTGTACGGAAAGCCAATAAGAGTAAACAAGGTATGTTTTGTTCCTTTATAGTATTTGATCATTATGACATTGATGAGTAATACGGTAATATATATAGTTTGTGAGTATCGTTTGAGAATAAAATGATTATTCCGTTTCCTTATTCCAGGCTTCCCAAGATAAGAAAAGCTTGGATGTCGGAGCAAATCTTTTTATTGGTAATCTTGATCCGGTAAATACTATAGCCTACTTCCTTCTGTTAGCTGATCAATTGTGCCTTGAACAGCTAGTAATGATTTCAGATTTGCTTTGTAACAGGATGTTGATGAGAAACTCCTTTATGATACATTCAGTGCATTTGGGGTGATCGTGACAAACCCTAAGGTAACACATAGAAGCTTTTTTATGTGCACAGGCGACTAGGAAGTTACATAATTCATAATTTTCTACCAAATGATTTAGCCTAATTTCATTTATGGTTATATGGACCCTAGAAGTGAATAAAAGTGATGGTTCTGCTTAGAATAGGCAAATATCACTATACTTAACATATCATAGTCCAACAATTTCTAGCAGGCCCACATCTAAGGGACACTATTTTCTCACGTTCAAAATATGACAGCGTTATCATTTCATTTGTAGCATGATGCTTGACAGATGTGTTGAAGTAAAATAATGCTCCCTTTTGATATTGCACAAACATATTTTGTGTATTAATGCCATTCCATGCTTGTTTGTTTTTAAGATCAACTCGTTTTGTACCATCTGTCTTGGGTCAAAAAAAAAAACAACTCTCACTGAATCTTCTTTTCTTTCCTTCAAGATAATGCGAGACCCTGAAACTGGAAATTCTCGAGGTTTTGGCTTTGTGAGCTATGACTCCTTTGAATCATCTGATCAAGCAATAGAGGTAATTATCACAGTAATTTTCTTTATTTCACTTGCAGAGATTCTGGCATGTGTTACATCCGCTACTTTGTTCTTTTCTAGGCCATGAACAACCAACATTTATGCAATCGGCCAATCACAGTCTCTTATGCTTACAAGAAAGATACAAAAGGAGAGCGCCATGGCACTCCAGCAGGTAATATGTGCTGTTATTTTATTTGATATAGTTAATTCCCTTGACATCGGTCTCCTTGCTTTATTCTTTTTTTTTTGTTTACTTCTTATTTGTTGCTGTGTATCCAAGTCGAATTTACACTCTAAGGTCGGAAGGGAATTGTTTGTATACTTTTAAAACATGGGAGAGGTACATGTCATTTGATTATTTGACCTGCCCACACACCTTAGTTAAATCAGAACAATCATGCCACGTGCAAAAAAGAAAAAAAAAAGAGAGAAGAAAACCTATTACTGCTGGATTGAATGGCACCACTAGCAACTAAACACCCGACTTCTTTGGCACTGCCTTGATGCAAGGAAGCTCTCTTCCAACACATTTGATACTGCTATGCACAAGCTTGTTATGCTGCATTTTACCCCCCCCCCCCCCCCCCCCCCCAAAAAAAAAAAAAAGCTTGTTATGCTGCTTTCATGGCTCCCAAGCGTTGAGAATTATCAGTGAGTAGAGGCCTTTTTGTCATTTGTAGTCGATTTGTTTTATTTCCCTACACCTCCATGTGAAGAAGTTTCTGTTTCCCAGTGAGGTGCCACCACATGGAGCACAATATTCAACAGGATTTTGTGCCATAGTTACCCGTGAACGTGCATGCAAAATGAATTGGCCTGGCGTATACTGGAGTGGGCTAACATCTTCCTTCAAACTGAATTGCCCTTTACTTCATAGAGTTCCTTTGCACATAGCCATAGGATAACTGTAATAATGAAATCTGTTGTTTACTGTTGACAGAGCGACTGCTGGCAGCAAACAACCCAGGATCTCAGAAGAATAGACCACACACGATGTTTGCAAGTGGCCCGCCGACTCAAGGTCTTCCAAATGGTGCTCCACCTGTACCACGTCCTTTTGGCAATGGTTCAGTTCCAGTGCAGATTCCACAGATTCGACCTCCACCAGTACCTGTCGGGCAATTCCCACCTCCAATGCAGATGCATGGACAGCCTGCTTGGCCTGCACCTCCCCAAACTATGCCACCACCAATGCAACTTCAGTATAGGCTTCCAGTGAGACCACCACAACCAAACATGATGCCCCCTCCCGTTGGCATGGTAAGGCCGCCGCCACCTCCTTCCAGTATGCCACCTCAACATATGTGGATGCCGCCGCCACCACCCCAACAAGGTGGAATGCCTCCACCTCCTATGTCAATGCCGCCGCCACCTCCACCGCCTTCTGCTTAAAACATATGCATGGGAAAGTACCTTTGGATCAATGTGCAAGTAGCTGTAGTCTGAGGATGTTACTGCCTTTCATATATCACCTTGTAACATGCTTACACTAGATGATCAGAATTGAGAGTTCAGCTGACACTGTTACTAACTCTCGAGATTAGCATTTATTTGTGGTTTATTAAAACTGAATGAATTTTGTGATTATATGTACCATGATTTTGTGATTTTCTGCTGCTGCACACTATGTCTATAACAATGACCAAAGAATTTCGGAAGATAATGGGGTCTCTACTTTAGTCCGTCAATCATGGCCGCGTAAACTGACACGAGCTACGTAAGAAATGGGATGGAATGCTGTCAGCTAATTCCAAATTCCAACAATCGAAGGCTCAGCAGAAATTTACAGCCTTAATCCAATTTTTATCAACCTGTGGGCAATCACTAAGACACTGAAGTATTCGTTGAACTTGTATTTGCTCGTTTCCCCTTGAAATGATAGATTAGAGTCGGTAAATATAGAATGAATGTAATTCATTTCACTCTCTTTTGTTAGAGCTACAATGGCTACAATATTCCCACCCTTGTGCAACTTCTACACGTGGTTGTGGGCATCACTGTTGCCTACCTCCCTAGTACTGCTACCTTTTTCCTAAATCCACTCCCTCCTTTCCCTTTTACTACTACCTTTTTCCAATAGAATCATAATGAAGCATCTCAATCGAATGTATGTTACAACAAGCGCAAGCATCCGAGAGCACAGAGGGTAATAAGACCCCAGCCAGTCAATGACAGTAGTGATCCGCCGTTGGCGTAGACCATCCCGAGAGAGCCGTACCCGTCGCTGCCGCCGCCCCGGCCGCCACCGCCGGTTCCTACCCCGGCGTAGTTGACCCCGGTATATTCTTCGTTGTCTCTGCGAAGGAAAAAGGTAAAGCCCACAAGTTTAGCATCTCCAGCGAAAAGAAAAGCATCTCCAGTGAAAAACTAAACGTCATTAGTACTACTACTTTACTACGGTTGAAACATATCACAGCTCTCGTGCGCCATGAGACGTGCAAGCTGGACGCGTGCTGTCAATCAAATGCCCAGAGATCTACCGTCGCCAGTTGGCACAATTGAGATCTGGGACGCCAAAAAAAAAAAAGTATCTCACCACTCGCCTCGCTCACGCCGTGCTTGAAACACAAGGGCTTTAAGCAGAACGTAGTTCCTAGATCTCCACTTTTTTTTTTTTTTTTTTTGCGGGTAAGTTCCTAGATCTCCACGAACGTGGTTCGGAGAATTGGTCTTCAATGCAAAATTATTTATGCAAAAGAAGCGAGTGGTTCTAAGATTCTGCGAGAAAATCAGCGGTTAGTGGCGTGCATGTGGAGACGCAGACCCACACGGTCCATGCTACCCGGAGTTCATTGTCGCTGCCCGAGAGAGGCATGCCATGCTCCTGAGCAGGCGATCGACGACCTTTTTGTCTCGGTTTCTTTTGGCGCTAGGCAGAAAGGAACCACTAGCGTAAGCGACCGAACGGCCGGCCACTAGGAATAGGATAGGACCTGATTGACTCGCTAACGTCGGGCATGACGCACGGGAGGCTGCGAAACACCTAACGTTTTCAATAATCCAGCAGTTTAAACCTGACGAGGATACCGGAGTCAGGCATCGGGTTCCTTGGACTCGAGCCCAGCGAAGTGCTGAGTGGGTGGGTCAAGCAATGCAAGGGGCTATCTATCGTGCACCGGTGAATGGTGATGCGCGCTTTTGCCCCCACTCGACCCATGTGATTAGACAAGTCATGGTACAAGACAAAATCGTTTTCATCCCAGTGTTTGTCTAACCCGGATTTGACTTTGTCAGATTCAGAATCAGTACGTAGTTCAGACTTCAGACTGTTGACTAGTAGCACAAGCAAACAATCACTAACCCCATAAAGCTAAACTGTGGCACTACCAACACTGATTTTCTCCTTGACACGGTGTACAACTGATAACGGCGGCAACCGTGACAAGAATAGCTGGCTGGGGTACGACTGCGGATGCACGTGAATGGCGGCAAGTTGTGGCAGCAGCAGAAAAGAGGAGTGGAAAAGAGGGGCTTTTGCGCCGAGCAGCAGAAGGTGGTGAACTCCGCCGGAAACTCCTGGCGTCAAGACCGACCGACTGATGGCGCGTGAACTGCGCGGCGCACGGGTCATGCAGCCGATGATGGCCGTTGGGGGGAAGTGAACAAAGGCGCCGCAGGTTTTAGAAAGATGAACCACCCCGAAGGCCAAAGGCAAAACAAAAAGGCAGGCACAGGCCGGGCCCACCACGCAGCGAGGGTCCGGCGCCATCAGTCCGAGATATTTCCAATCCCAACCGGCAAAGGGCTGGCGGCGCGTCGCAAAAGCGCTCCAAAGTGGAGCCGTGCAACGGTGAACCAAAGCGAAGAGGTGAGAATAGAGGGCGAGGAGGTCTGGTTGGTTTACCTGGGCTCGCCGAGGACGCCGGCGTTCTGCGTGAGCATGTCGACGAGCGCGGCCGACTTGGGGTCGACGCTGGTGGCCTTCTCGTAGATGGCCTCGAGTCCCTCGCCGGAGGGCACGAAGAAGGCGCCGTTGACCAACATGTCCCCCTCCGTCCGCCAGTTCCACCCCGACCACTGACCCTCCGCCGTGTCCACACGCTTCGTCACCTGCACACAAATTACATACACATTGTTAGCCGTTACGTTATCATGCACCGCCGCATTCAGCTCCCCCATGCGCCACACCGGTGTGCTGGGGCACGAGCCTGCCACTGCCAGCGGCCGCACGTGCCTAGGATGCCGCAGCTGGCGTCCCCGCTTGGCCCGACCCAGTTGGACAATTTTGGGAAAACATGACGCGAGTTTTCTGTTTCGGAAAGATAACAAGATGCTCGAGACATTCCCCGGACAAGGGTACGAGTGTTTCACAAGAACATTATAAACCACCGCCCCCCACCCCAACCAGTATGATTGAAATGATCATGAGGTGTAATAAAAGCCCAAGAAAATCACTAAAAGTTCTTGAATTTTGGAGGTGAAATGAGAGGAAAGCACAAACAGAAAAATGGCACCAGAGCCCAAAACAGTAACCAACCAGAAAAATCCGAACAAGCCTACAGTCAGACAGAGGCCAGGCCAGGAAAGGCGCGTCGCCCCCGTGAACTCTGCTCTGCTCGCCCAAAGCAAAGAACAGAGCAGCAACAGCCCAAACCCAATACGAAGAACAGAGAGAGCAACACGATCAAGGAAAACCCAGAAGAAGGGAAGAGGAAGACCGAACACGGCACGGCAGGAACTCGAGAGAGCTCACCTCCTTTGCGTTGGGGTTGGCGGGGGCGATGTAGCGGTTCCCCTGGCTGTTGATGGTGGGGCTGGCGCTCCCTCCAATGGCGTACATCTCCCACGACGTGTAGTCGTTGTTGACGATGTGGAAGTAGCCTCTCCTGCACCGCGGCATCCTCTGCACCAACCCCGGCCCAAACCGGTTGAACGCGATGGTGACCTGCATCCCGGAATCCGGCAGGTACTCATCGCTGGCGCCCAGCAGCATCACCTCGTCGTGCCTCGCGAAGTAGCAGTTGGACACCGTGATGGCGGTGGACCCCATGATGGCGTCGATCAGGCCGTCCGCGCACCGCCACAGCGCGCAGTGGTCCACCCACACGTCCCGCGCCCCGAACAGCGAGATGCCGTCGCCGTCGGACCGGGTGCGCCACCCGTAGTGCGTCGGCGACGACCGCACGTCCGCGTTGCCCCGGGGCACGCAGTCGTGGACGTGCACGCCGTGGATGATCACGTTGGACACGTACTGCAGCGTGATGCAGGCGCCGCCCGCGCCGACGTGCACGTTGGCGCCGCGACCGTCGATGGTCTTGAAGCTGTTGACAAGGAGCTCCTCCGTGAGGCGGATGGTCATGTCGGCCGCGAACACGATCCACAGGGGGCCTTCCTGGATGACGGCGTGGCGGAGGGTGCCCGGGACAGGGTTCACCGGGTCGCGGTCGGAGGAGTCGGTCACCACGTAGATGGGACCGCCCTTGCCGCCCAGCGCGTTGCGGCCGAACCCGATGCCGCAATCCGCCAGGCGCTGACGGTCCTGGCGCCAGTCCGTGCCCGCGCAGCGCCAGCAGTCGTCGATGGGATTGCCCGTCATGCATCCGCCGCCGCCGCCGCCGGACTGCTGCATCCGCCGCCGCGACGACGACACCTTGCTGCAATCAGTACCACAGCGCGATAATAAGCTTGTTGTAAAGGCACATCTTCATTCTGTGGGGTGGGGAAAAGAAGAAGAAGAAGGCGGCACTTTACCTGTGGAAGTCGGCGACGACGGCGGAGGGGTCCGGGAGCGACGAATTGAGGAAGGGGGGAGGCGAGGCGGCGGCGGCGGCCGCGAGCAGGAGGAGGGAGAGGACAATGCAGCTGGATTTGGGCGCTCCGGCCATGGTTTCGTGGCGAATTACAAGATGGGCAGGAGTGGAGATGCAGTGGATTTTATAGCAATGCAGGAGAGTGGCAGCGGAGTCGGCACAGCCGGGACATGGATTCGGAGCCTGGCCACGAGCTTCTGAGGTTTGGAGCTTGGGATTGGGGCGCCAATGGGGGAAGTGGTTGTGGCAGCAGTGTGGATGAGGAATGAATGAACTCGGAGCAGGGGAGAAGAGAGAGAAAGAAAGGGAGGAGAGAGAGAAGTGATTTGGAATCACCTGCGGGTGAGGGAGATTTGCTTCTTTGCTTGTTAAAAAGTGCAAAGGGTTGGCGTTCAAGGTGGGTGGGTGTTTAGGGAAATGTCGACGATTGTCTTGTTTCGCTGCCTACACTACACTGATAGAGAGTGTGAAAACGATTTATCTCGTTTGTTTTTTAACGAAGCGATCCATTTCTTGTTCCTGCATAAACCATTTTTCCTTTTTATTTCGCATATCTTTGTAAGGGGAACAGAGGAAAGTATAAACTGAGAGTGGTGAATAATGCAATTTACCTTCGTGTTACTACTAAACCATGCGCATGAGTATCATTTGCCGGCGTCCGTCAGCAGCAGCAGCAGCCCAAGTCTGAATGCCTCTTCGGTTACCACTGCGGCACCGCGGGTTCACGGGTCACCGTACACAGTTGGTCAGTTGCCGTTGCTCAAGGACGTTGCTTGGCTGCTGCTGCTGCTGCTGCTGCTGCATTCAGGCTTCAGATAGTTCAGATTTCAGAATGTCCATGGCTCGGCCGAGTCTCGGCAAATGTATTCGTTTCTTTTTTTTTGGAAACTAAATGTATTCGTTTTTGTTTGGGTAAAAAGCGCAAACGACGTCGAGATTACGTGGACCACACCACAAACATGACAAATGTACATAGCGACATTAGGTGGTGTACTAACCCTGTTAACTACGCTTCCAAACAGCATGCTTGCCGTCGAAATCATCCCAAGACCAGGACTACTGCACCCGCAAGAAAACCAGATAACTAGTTTCCCGTTTCCGTGCAGCCACGGATTCCGCCGGAGCTTCCCCTTCCCTTCTTCTTTCTGCCGAGGACCAAGAATCGGCGGCGGACGGCGGGCGCCTAGGCTACACATCCCTTGCTTCCGTAGATTCACCACAGCATAATAAGCTGATAAAATAGGGCTTCCATCCGTGGGAGTATCGGGATATGTTGGGTGCTTTTCTTTGGATTCTGGACAATGCTTATGAGTGCTTCCGTAGATTCACCGCCGCATAATAAGGTTGTGAAAACGATATTGCCTCGTTTGTTTTTTAAGGAAGCGATCCAATTCTTGTTCGTCCATAACCAATTTTTTTTCTTTTGAACTTCTCATATCTTGATAAGGGGAGCAAAGAAAAGTATAAACTGAGAGTGGTGAAAATCCAATTTGACTAAACTTTCCTCATGCGCACGAGCATGAGTATCCTTTGTCCGCGTTCATCAACTGCTGCCTCTTCAGTTACCACTGCAGCAGTGCCGTCCGTGGTTTACAGTTGCCGCTGCTCAAGGACGCTGCTGGCTTCTGCTACTACATTAGACTTCATGGAGTTTAGGAATAAGAAGTCAGAACGTCCATGAGTCGGGCAATTATTTTTTTTTTTAGAAAAAGTGATGCTAAAACGACCTCGAAGTTACTTCACACATATGAGAAAGTGATGACAAACGTACATTGGCACATTAGGCGGTGTACTAAGAGTAACTCCAACCCTTCTCCTTTTCTATCACCTAAATATAAAAATTTATCATATAGAGAATGAGAATGAAAAAACCTTCTTTATCAGTTTTCCTTTCCCATCCTCTTAATTAGGTAATCACCTAAATCTATTCCGGAAGGGATCACCTTCCCTCACCTAAATGGTGGATCCTACCCTTTTAGATGATGGAATAAGTGAACTGTTATAATACCATCACCTATAATTCAGAAATTGGGTTGGAGAGATCCCCTTTAACCTCTTTTAGGTGATGGGATTATAGGAGAAAGGTTGAAGTTGCTCTAATAACCCTATTAAGTGTTAACTACGCTTACAAACAGCATGTCTGCCATATTAATCATCCCCAGATCAGGACTATTGCACCCGCAATGAAACCATAGAAAACTATCCCGCTTGCGTAGACAGAGCCCAAGGCAGATTACCTCTGCACCATGCAGCATGTCAGCGCCATCGTACCTAGCAAGATGAGACTCAGGTTATGCGCTATATATAAAATCAACCCGTTAATTATTTTCTTGTGGATCCAAATAGAGTCAAGCACGGCACCAAGAAACCATAGTGCAGGTGTACTAGCTTAGCTGCTTTTGTTTCACGCAAGACACGTACGAAACCGATCAGAGAAAGTCGGTTCGATGTACATGTAGGTTTTCAGTATCTCAAAACCTACAACTACAATACGGCCGAATAGGGCCGCATCCTGAAAATATCGCTTCCCATCGCGGCGGGCCGATCGATTGTTCGATCCCCCATGATGGCGTCCACGGCGGCCAGCGTGTTCCCCGACGATCTACTCCGTGAGATCTTCCTTCGCCTGCCGGCCGGGTCAGTCTGCCGCCTCCGCGCGGTGTGCAAGGCGTGGCACGCTCTCGCCTAGGAGTCCGCTTTCCTCCGCGCCCACGCCCGCCGCACGTCGTCGTCCTCGCCCATCGCCCTCACCTGGACCGTCACGGAACGCGCCTACGACGGCGGCACGGACTTGCACTTCAGCGCCTCCCGCGATGACACGCCCGCAGCAAGGGACGATGGAAACCGATCCAGCAGCAGTAGGCACCTCCGCGTCGCCTTACCCGGTCGTTGCAGATCTGCCAAGGAGATCAGATCCTGGGACGGGATCTTGTGCGTGGAGTTTGATAAGTGTATCGGGCCGTACGATTCGTGCCCTTACTGGTACGTGCTGCTCAACCCTGTCTCCAGAGCCTGCACCATCGTCTCAGCCCCCGATCCGTGCCGGGAAGAAGGACCCTCGCGCGTCGTCTCCACACGCGGATACATCGCCGGTGCCTACTCGCACCCGGTCACGGGCGCCTTCCACCTCCTGCATTGTTCGCTCTACCATATCATCGGCGCCGATGAAGACGTACTACTACCATGCTTCCAGCTGCTAAGAGTAGACGGCAGCCCGGCCTCAACTTGGCGTGAGATCCCCGCGTCCACCGACATTTGTACCACGACACTAGAGTCTGTCATCAGTCGTTCTAGGTGTGCAAGCACAGCGACTGTGCACGGCATCTTGCATTGGCGACCAACGCACAGAGAGCAAAAGGAGCTCCTAGTTTATGACACTCAGAAAGAGGAGTTTGGGTCCATGCCCCTGCCGAAGCTGGGGAATGGGGAAGATGCATTAGCGGTCAGCCAGAGATCAATCAGCACGCTGGCGGGAAAGCTATGCCTCCTAGCCGAGGTAGAAGCGTCCAACACTACAGAGGTATGGGTGCTCGAGGACTACCAGTCTCAAGACTGGCGACTGAGGCAGAGGATCCAGATACCGTTCACCCCTATCTTTGTAATCTACGGGATGGATGAGCTGAGGAGTGTCGAACCGATCGGCGGCGTCAGTGGCCAAGTGGAGAAGATGATATTCCATGGAACCCTAGAAGCGGTCTATCATGTCCGGAGTTCGCAATGGTGGTGGCTCAACGTATGGGCAACACTTCACAGGGAGAGCCTCTTGCCGCACGAACTCAGTTTTGGAGCAGCGCCACGGGCTCGAGGCTTTGACTTTTCCCAGTAACGACGGTGTTCCGAACTCAAAACTAAGAGTCAGGGGTTGCAGCTGCTTTCGTGTATATCGATTTTTTAGTTTTTTTTCATCATACTTGAGGAGATGAGAAATAAATATTCGGATATTAATTTTTTTTTGCCTTTTTAAATAAAGTTTAAAATATTTGGAACACACCATTTGTAGACCTTTTCTTTTCTGAAAAAAATACTAGCCACTTGATTCATTCATAAAAAAAAATTTGCTAACGCCTTCTGCATATTTTGTTGCTTTTCTTTTTCTTCACTCCTGTCGATACTAATATCGGCAGTGGATCATAGGGCTACTCATGATCCTTGTTTATCGGTAGAGGTATGCGCAAGACCGAGAGTCGATAGACACACAAGACGCAAGGTTTAGACAGGTTCAGGCCTCCAGGAGGATAACAACCCTACGTCCTGTGTTCTATGGTGTATTATGCGGTATGATCTCTCTCCTCTATGAGAAAGCCCCTGCCCCTTCTTATATATCTGGGGGGCATGGTTTACATGATAAGTCTCCTAAACGGTTACAACAATATTTCTGACTAGTATTCTTTCTCTAACTTTCCTTATATCTTCTTTCTAATATGACAAATAATATCTCCATAAGATATCCCGGGTACATACTATCGACAGTAGTCCCCGAGAGCTTTACAAGTGAGTTCTTGATCTTCAATTGCTTGACTTGTACTTCTCCATGAATATGATTGAGCTTTTTCATTAAGTATAGCAACAAACTTGTAAAGTTCTCCATAAATCTTAAAGAATCTTTAATTAATTGATGTGCCAAATAATATCTAAATACGCCAAATAAAACAAACTACTAGGTGTAGGTATAGCCTCCGACTCAGAAGATATTTAGTTCACAAAATATTTTATGACTCAAATATAACACCATACATAAATCTGGATCTATCACTTTCTCCGAATGGATCGATAAGAATATTTTGTATTGTAGTTCTCCAAGAAATGTTCTTGCACTCTTCCGGACTGATTCGACATGAAGTTTTTGGTATGGTAGCCTCCAAGATTGGTTCTACCACTCTCCCTGGTAAACATAATCAATAATGAATCCGAGTGATATTGATCAAGTATAACAAGTATATCAGTCCCCGGGCGTGATTCCAAGTAAACAATATCAACTCTTGCAGTGCTCTAAAGTATTGAGTAAAATCATAAACCATGGTCATGATAGCCCTTCTGAAAATAATTCTGAGCGAAATCATAAGTAGTTGATTATGGTCGAGTGACCCAATGACTCGGCGTTCCGTGACCGAGTGATCCAATGACTCGGCGCTCCGTGACCGAGTGATCCAATGACTCGGTGCTCCATGGTCGAGTGATATCGATAAAATAACTATAATATAAGAACATAAATAATATAGTTATATGTAAAATTAATATAAAGCATTGATAAACCAACGTCTTTAATATCTAAGTCTGTTAAATTTCTGTTATTCATCTAAGGTCTATGTTTGCTTAGAGTACTGGCAGAAATAATCGATCATTCAACCAATAGACATAAAAAACAAACAAGGTTCATTAGAAGAACGATATGCACGACGATTTCGATAAATGACATGAGCCATGGAGCTAGACTGACCAACTTGGGTAATAGAAGTCAGACGGGCAACTAAGCAAAACAGGTGAACTCCTCCTAATACCACTTGTGTATTGCTAAACTCATTCGGCCAAACACGTACGAGTCGAAATCAACCGAGAAAAATTATTGACCAATATTATCAAGGCAAAAAGATGAGTTCAAAAGAAACTCAAAACGATCACAGTAAGATAAAGAACCTACAACCTTCAAATTGAATTGATAGAATACAAAAATTATAAATATAACTTAGTTTTGATATTTGGCGAGTCGTAGACGAGCCCCCGAGCATATCACTGAACCATCAAGACAATGAACGAGTCAGCGAGTGACTTGTTGTCCCGAGTTGTTGAGTGATTGTGTCGCGGAATGATTAGTCGAGTCGCCGAAAGGTCGATAGACGACGACATTGATCAGTGTTGTTGGTAACACGTTCCTCTCAGATGTAGGACCGCTATCTTCCATAGTGTTATCGCACAACTCGACCAATGCAAGGCCGAGTCATCCGTCACGACCTGTCCTTCGGTTATCAATAATCACCATGCAGCTCACGTATGTGCAAAAGAAGAAAAACATGATTAATATTCTCCACTATTGAGATTCATTAATGTATAAAAAATAAAATAACAACCAAAGAAGTAAAAAAAAATATTCCCGTAAATCTTCACTGATTGGTTAGCACATCGAAACAATAAACAAAATAGAATAAGATAGTCAAGATTTTTCCCTGCTCACGCACAACTCGGACTCCTTCCTTGTGAGACGCGTAAACTTGAATTCGGCTTCCAAGTATAGCCACCGCATGTGATCCAGACTCGCCGAGTATTTTGTCGCTTGATACTCGCCGACTCCTCGGGCGTTGATTGCAGCAAAATAACGTAACACAACGTCGCGCATGCAGCACCGCTACTATGCGTGTATGCCGCCTCGCCCGATAGAGTTGTTGCCTTCGTTTGATCGTTGTCGATGAAGATCCAACTTTTCTCAAAAACTTGCCATTGAACTCGACAAGTCGATCTTCGCGCCACTGCTTCTTGGCGCGCCAACTGTCGATACTAATATCGACAGTGGATCATATGGCTACCCATGATCCTTGTTTATCAGTAGAAGCATGCGCGCCAACTGTCGATACTAATATCGTTGTCTATAAAAGATTATAACAATCACTACATAAAAATATATTTTTCAATTTTTTCGTAAATATTTTATATATAATTTTAGAGCTCTATAGTTAAGATAGTATTAGATATTATTAAACTATATAATATATGCATAAAATATATTTTATATTTTTTTAGCATAAAGTTCTATAAAAACTATCATTCTGCAAAATTTTAGCATTAAATTTACATTATATAAATAGAAACAAAAAAGATAAATTACATCAGGGAGTAAATTACACTGATTTAAATTATTTGAGGGATTAAAATAAGGTAAGATTTTGTTCGGGATGTAAATTGAACAAAGTGAATTGTTAGGGGAGTAAAATGGACTTTTCCCTAAGCAAAATAAACATTACGATGACCTAAACAAACTCTGATTCATTTAGAATCTGGAACCACACCAGGCACGATGGGTTGTTAAGGTACGCCGCGGTTGCAACAGAGATCGTTCTGGACTCGCATGGAAGTAGTTGTGTCGGTGCTGATCCTATAAATCTGGACTCGCCGTCTGTAAATCTGCAAGTTTTTCGGAGGCCGTATACATCTCCGCAAGCAAGTAGCAACCGAAACTACAAGAAAACGATTTCCCTCTTCCACCCGCTCTCCAAGAAAACAAACGCCATCTACACGCGCCGTGTGTAGCTTGCCGATGGTTCCGTTCCGTCGGCATGGCGCACACGAAAGTGACGGAACCCAGCATGCTCCCGGTACCGGACGACGTGATGGTCGACATCCTCCTGCGTCTGCCGGTGCGCGCCGTCTGCCGTTTCAGTGCGGCGTCCAAGTCATGCCGCGCCGTCGCGTCGAAGCCCGCGTTCCTCCGCGCCTACACGTCCCGCGCGGCGGCGGCGGCGTTGCCCGTGATCCTCTCGTGGTCCGTCACGGAACGCGCTGACGCCACGGACTTCCACCTCAGCGCCGACGATGATCGCCTCTGGGACCTCCACGTCACCCTACCCGGCCACTGCACGTCTGCGCCGAACGCGTCCCGTGCGTTTACGCGCTCTTCAACCCGCTCACAAGGGCGAGCACCATCGTGCCCGTCCCAGCTCCGTGCTACTCCAACTACAAGGAAGATCATCCTCTGCATCGCCGCCCCTTTGGCCACGGCTACATCGCCGGCGGCTACTCGCACCCGGTCACCGGCATCTTCCACCTCCTTCACTGCACCATGAGCTACGTGGCCAGCACCGCCAAATGCACCCTCTACTTCCAGATTCTAGCCGTGGACGGCAACTCCTCCTCACCATCATCCTGGCGCGAGATCCCAGTGTCCGTGGACATCGACAGGTCGACTCATATGTGGGTCAACGTCGGGCGAGGCAGGTGCATAAGCTCCGCGACCGTGAACGGCAGGCTGCACTGGTGGCCGATGCTCGACGACGGGAAGAAGCTCCTGGTCTTCGACACCGAGAAGGAGGCGTTCGGATCGATGCCCTTGCCGGAGCTCGGCAGCACGTACGGTTCGAAGCTCAAGCAACAGGCGATCAGCACCCTGTCGGGGAAACTCTGCCTCTTGGCCGGCTACGCGTCGGGGATGGTGGAGGTGTGGGTTCTCCAGGATTACCACCGAGGCCGGTGGCAGCTCAGGCAGATCTTACATGCCCGGGAGGACGCCGCTCCACTTGGACTTCCCGTCCAACTATCTTGGCAGTGTCGGGCTTATCAAGGCGGGTTGCCGTGGTCGTGTGGAGAAGATGGTGTTCTACGACTGGACCAAGGAAGTCTATGACGTCCGGCACGGAACGGAGTCCGCGTCCACGTTTGGGTGCGCGCAAGGGCTGGCGATTCACAGGGAGTCTCGTGCCACAGGACATGGTATTTGGAGCAGCGCCGCGGGCTGGAATTGCCTTCTCCACCGTGCCTAAACTCAACAACAACAAAAAAAAACGGGTTGAGTGATTAAAAAAAAAATATTGGCATTTTCATGTCCATTGCTAGTTAGCATATTGATTAATGTTTGTGATTTGCAAGAGAGATTGCACACAGTAAATTTTGTTGGGTGATGCTTAGGACAGATTTTTTTTTGTTATACTCTACACATGTTTTTTTTTGCGATTTATTAAATTTTATTTTATTTTAATATCATTTATTTATTTATTTGAAAATTTGAGCCTCGACCTCCGCTTCCCCGAGTTTGACACGTACTGCCCCCTACTGACACGTGCGTCAGGGCCCGCGCGTCAGTGACCTTAAGGCAGGGGTCGCCCCACCCCTCGAGTTTGAACGCGCTGCCATCCCGATCCCCAGCCGCACCCCACCGCTTCCCTCACCTGAACCGCTCCACGCTTTCTCAAATAGCCGTTGCATCCAAACTAGCCGTTGCGCCTCCCCTTCCCCAACTCCGTCTCCCACCCCGCCGCAACATCCCAAGCCAGAGAAATCATCCAACTTTGGCGGCGGCTTACCTTCTCTGGCTCTCCCTTCGCCGCTCTCCCTGTCTCTCCTAGATTCGTGGACCACTTCACCGCGATTGGCAGATAGCCACCATGGAGGCGGCCGTCCTCGTGCCCCAGCAGGCTGTCCCGTCCCCCGAACCCGCATTGGCCAAGAAGGCGGTTGCGGCACCAGGGTCGCTTGCCAAGCCGAGATGCGCCTCTGCTGGCGGCGGCGGGAGGAGGAAGACGCTCTGCGACATCACCAACCTTAGCAGGCGCGTCGCTGCAGAGGAGCCTGACGAGCCCGCGTGCGCGGACGGAGGCATCGCCCAGTTGGTCAAGGCAAGATCGCCAATCCTCCGGAACTGCCGTCTCTTTCTAACTATGCTAGCGCGTGCGGCTAACGCAATTCTTTTGTTTCCCCCCAATCTTCCATGTCTGTTTTTCTTTTCAGGAGAACGCGGATCTCTTGAAGCTCCTTGAGGAGAGGAAGTGAGTCCCTGCGTTTTGCGCCGCTGGTTTCTCGCGTCGATTAGGGTTCTTCGTATGTGCAGTTTGGACTGACTCGATTCCTGTTGTTTTGTTATGCAGCCAGATCATTGAGCTAAGCGGGACCGAGATCCAGAAGCTGCGGCTCGCAAATTGGGAGCTTGCGAGGGCCAATTCGCAGATGGCGGCGGTATGTTTTTTTTTTCACCAAAGAAAATATCAGCAAGAAGAATCTTTGGTTGTTTTTGTTCCCGGTTGAAATGCTTGCATACAATTTTACGCGTGCTTGTCATGTGGCTAATTTAGTTGCAACTTTTAATTTCAGGAGCTTAATGTGGGGAGAAACAGAGTGAGTACACACTTTGATCTTACTTTGAATCTCTAGAGCCACTCGATGGTTTATAACCTGTGGATTCAGCAGGAATCTGATTAGCATCTTCTTTTCTTTTCCCTGAAGCTCAAAACATTGCAGCACGAACTCGTCTGCTCAAGAGCTGCCCTTAAAGCGAAAACATCCGAATTGGAGGTATGTATCAGCCAGGAAACTAATTTCTTCACCAGTTTGATCTTTACATTCCAGCCATTTCCTTGGAAGATAGAATGAACCTTGTAATCTTGCAACAGGATGCGAAGAAGATGCTGAAGCGCCGCATTGTGCGCCCGCAAGAGAAGACGGCTAACCAAACTGGGCAGCATTTGTGTTCTGATAGGGCTGCCCAGACCAAGGATGGATATGTAGTCGATCCAGAGCCTGCTTCAGATGCAGCGAGAACAGGAAGCATCCAGAGGCCTGGGAATGCTAGCAGGAAACGGATGCTGAGATCTAGATGTAATCACCAAACCTCCACTAGCCATGTTGCCCAAACGACCTGTTATGATTTCATCATGAAGTTTAATTGATATCCCAATATTTTGCAGCTCTCGGACCTGGGTCGGCGACGAAACTAGCACTACCGAAAGAGACGACACAGAGACGGTAAACTAAAGGACTCTAAATGCCTGTCTAACATTTGAGCAATCCAACATTTCAGCAGCCGAGTTTGCTGAGATACTTCAACCTGTCTCTGCAGGAAGTCCATGAGAATTCCACAGCCAAGTGACCGCAGGGAGGACCTGTTCGAGCTGGAGGACGTTCACCTCGCCATTGGCGGCTGCAAGATTGATCCAGAGAGCACTTCTGACAACGAGAGGCCTGGGCAAACACCAGCTCAGTTCCTGCGAAGATCGTCTCTCGGGAGGCCGCTCCGGCAGGCCAGGGAAAGAGTAGCCACTTACAAAGAGGTGCCTCTTAACATTAAGCTCCGGAGGTCATAGAGAGTGGCAATTTAGATTACGAGTTGCATTGATTCTTTGCTGCCTTCTGCAGCTGCTTAAGTGCAGATAGTGTGTAATGTGTGAAAAATCTGGATATGCGCGGATGTTTTACGTGTTGTTACTGCTCAGTGTTTCTATGGCAAAATGGTGCTGTATTTTGCCATTTCAGTGTTGCATTGATTCTTTGCTGCCTTCTGCAGCTGCTTAACTGCAGATAGTGTGTAATGTGTGAAAAATCTGGATATGCGCAGATGTTTTACGTGTTGTTACTGCTCAGTGTTTCTATGGCAAAATGGTGCTGTATTTTGCCATTTTAGTAAGTTATTAAGATTTTGCTGCAGCATAATCTACTGCAGGATTGATTGGTGTACTTAAATTTGTAGTTTGAATGCTATAGATAACCTACTTTTCCTCAGTCTTGACGTGGAAATTGAGCCCAATATAACTAATTTGAGAACATCTATAGATATATATTTAAGAACCAACCACAATTGTCACTGAAATTAGTAGTTCAGTTTACAGTCCAGAATGTGATGGTTGCAATTCCTTATCTGGGAATGGAGAACAAATACAAGCGGACCCATCAATATGGATTGTATACCCAATATAACTAATTTCAGAACATCTATAGATATAAATTCAAGAACCAACAACAATTGTCATTGAAATTAGTAGTTCAGTTTACAGTCAAGAATGTGATGGTTGCAATTCCTTCATCTGGGAATGGAGAACAAATTCAAGCGGACCCATCATTATGGATTGTATAGTTGGCCGATGCAAAGTGTTCTTTCACCAGGGCAAGAGCCATCCCTCTGTGAGATATTTGATTCTTCACTGACTTGGGCATCTCAGCATAGCTGTATCACATGCCACGTGGTCAGTATATATTATACAGATGAAGAGGGATGCAAGACAAATAGGAAGGGTCGTGAAACTCACGTTTGTTCAGACCCATCTGGTTGGAATACAGGATCCCATCCAAAATCAGTAGGCCCTTTAGCAGGCACAATTCTTCCCTGCATAATCAAAATATTACATGCCATTTCCTTAAAGAACTTACAATACTAAAACATAAAAATAAGTAGAGTTTGTCCCAATGCTGCATAATTCATTGCAGCACTGTGATCTGAACAACATGATCTACTAGAGTGTGGGCTACTTCAATGATCTGTAAGAGGTTGGACTGACACCAAATTACAAACATACATTGGACCTCCGAAGAATTTGTTAACATGACATAGTTAACAGTAAATAGTTCTCTGTTTCCCCCTTTTTGCTCTAGTGGAAAAAGAAAATCCTTTCATTTAACAATGTTACTTACTTCTAAAGGGCATGTTGGGGAAAAGCCCACCCCCTAGTCTCCCCTGGGCCCAAGAGGAGCCCATCAACAAATAATATGGCCAAGGTAGAGTGGCGGCCCAAAGGAGCTTCGGCCCAGTCAGCACCGGGCGCACGGTACGGCCAAAGGGCGTACGGTCACGATGGACCCCTCGGCATAGGCACCGGAGGCTGACTCCCGAAGGCGTGTACCGGATGAAGATTGAAGTACCAAAGTACCCTTTAGCTGAAGTGTAGAGCGTGTAATCTAGGCTTAGGGCAAACATGTAAACATACTAGAGGGAGCAGGTGAGCATGTATCTATAAATGCTCGCCTGTAGCCTCCATGTAAGGTCATTCCATCACATCCCGAGTACGGGCCGTTCGGTATGGTCTCGGGCAAATAATACACACTAAGCCCGATGGGACCAGATCCTTAGGCCTTCGGCATCGTCATACTGATTCTCGCTAGTGTGTCACTCTCTTTGGCCTGACTGAAGGGCCTTCGGCCTGTTATGTCCCGAATCCCCTTCGGTAGGTCCCCTAGTGTTTGTTCTGGCCTTTGTAACCACAACAGGGCAGTTCCACTTTTAAACTAATATACATGTATTCTAAGCAGTATGGCTTACAAGCATTCAGCTTCAGTAACATCTGAAATCAAAATAGAACTCCATTACAAGAATATGATATCTTACCCAAGTTTTTCCGACAAAGGTGATTGGTTCCTCTCCTGGTCCAAGAGCCAGAGAAAAGATGCACATAGCATATGCTGATTTGTCTTCGTAAGCTTTTAACATGTTGTTCAGACCTACAATTGCAAAATTTGCTCATATGAGTTACCCAATCAAATATGACAGATCCTGGAAGAAAAGAGATAAGAGTTAACCTTCATGTCCAATCTTCTCAAGAAACCACTTTCTGCTCATTCATGTGTGCAGGAAATCCAAATAGAGAATAAATATGTTAGTGATGTATTCAAGTCTTAAAGATTAAGACATAACAAGATATGCATATTATGTAGCAAACAGGTCGTCAATGAGTTATGGGTGAAAGATTTTTGGTATTTGTAACTTGGAGATAATGAGATCATAGAGATCCAATGTTTCCAAGAATTGGTCTTACATGTAGGGTCCTGCAACATTTAGGTATATGTCAAACCGTGCAAATATATATTCATTTAGAAGTCAAAAGGAAAATTAATCACCTGGTAAGCCTTTGAGTGCATTGAAACATAAGCAGGTGTCCTCAACTAGCACAGGCCCATTCACCTACACAATGAACCAGGTGCAGGTTTAACCAGAGTTCAAATCTATTTATAGGATGAATATCTCAGCAAGAATCATTGAAGTACCTGAGATGCAGCCATTCTTGCTTTCTCTTTGGATATATCCTCTGGCTCCCCTTGTAGTTCTGGCACTGCCAAATTAGAATGTAACAGAGAATAGTTACAGAAAGATCACACATTTGTATTGTAAGAGAAAATACTAGCAACATAAACACCACTATGAAGTAAGACAAGACCCTTGTTATTTTTTTTTACGAGAAGAATATCCTTGTTATTCATTCATTTATTACTAATGTCAATGTGATTGTGATGGTATTTGCAGATTGTATGAGCATCAGAATAAACAAAATATGAGCTGTAATTTAATACTTGATTTGGTGTTTCATTATTCTGGCCATTTGACAGAAAAACTGGAGATACAAGTCCATTCCAGCTCAGTTAGAATTTCACTTCTGTAGTGTAGGGAGCCAGAATTCTAAACACAAAAGAGCATTCGTCTATTCTACCAATATGTTATCATTGTGTCAATCTTAAAGCCTGGGGTTGCTCGGCTGGCCAGCGCTTGCAGCGCTCACGCGGCCCGCGCAGGTTGGAGTCTCAGGACTCGCGCCTGCGTGCCATGGCCGGGGATTTAGTCTCCGGAAAAAAAATCCCCTCGTCCTTCCCAGACCAAAGCTAGGTAAAGATTCGTACCACAGCTCACACGGCCAGCTGAGTCCTTGTGTATGGATGGGAAGGGGGTTCGGGGGTTTTCTCGGTCTGCGAGAGAAGGCTCTTCTCCTTAATATAATGCCGTCGGGTGGCTTCTGTCCCCGGCAGGTCGAGTTTTTTTTTTAAAGCCTGGGGTTCCTTGGTTCCATGCTCACAATCAGAACTAGGATGCAAAAGAAAAGAATGCTCAGGTTGCGTGAATATAACACTTATTAATTGCATTCCCTCATGCTCGCACATTTGCATTATCTCAAATTTACTTCCAAAACGACACACTATTTTGACAATCTCATGCGAAACAAGAGCAGAGGTCTTTGTCTGAACTAAATCTTCTATCGCGAAATCGAAGTTCGTAATTTGGCGAGTAGGCCACAACCCACCGCCAAGGATTCATCCATGACGATTCCGAAACGATATAACCTAATCTACCGCAAGTTTGGTTTCATTCCACGGAGGATGGGGCGGGGGAGAGAAGGAAGGACTCACGGTCGAGTTTGAGCGACTGGAATGGGACGGAGGCGCCGAGGATGGCGCGGACCTCCTCCAGCTTCTTGGCGTTGCCTGTCACGAAGGTCACCGCCTTCGGCAACACCCGCGCCGCTGCCGTGCCGGCCATGGTAAGGTCACAGGATGCCTTTGCTCGTCAACCTCTGCTTCAGCGGAAAGCAGGGTGGAGCCGTGGAGGAGCTGTGGATGCGGCGGCGGCGGCGGGGTGGAGGAGCTGTAGAAGGAGCTGCTTCAGATGACGCTGTCCAAGTTATCGGCACAGGGCACATGGTATGTTACACGGATATATGGCAGAGTTAATCCTGAAGGTTTTTCATCCGTTAATAAAAAAAATTCTCCCACCAATTTTCCGGAAAAAAAAAGATAAAAACAGCTCGGCCTCTCATATTTTTTATCCTTGATGAAAAACGAAGGATCCAGATCAACTCTTATAATTCACTACTGGAGTTACTATTTGACGACTGTTTATTACAGTTAATACGGCAGTCAACAGCTCGGCCTCTCACATTTTATTGTAGCAGATGCTAGAATTCTCTGCATTTTGTTCTCTACAGCAGATGATACGCACCCGATAAGATCAGAGTGATGTGTCTGTTGTGATCACAAATTTATTTATAATTGAGATATCAATTCAGAGTTTTATAATATTCGTGTGCAAAAAGTCAATAAATGGAAAAAAATTGTCATTAAATTGGATCTTATTAGTCATTGCAAAATTAAAAAGATGAACTTATTAGAAGACATATGAACTCTTAGTAGTTCTATTTATTAGACATGATCATCATCACGATCAATCTTACTCATATGCATAAACAGTTTTAACGATGCTACTAACAAGAGTTTTCCAACTGTTACATCTTCGTCTTGAGAGGTTGGGTAACACAGTGATGTGGTAATTACATAGCATCAACGTAGCAACTGAAAATGATTTGCCGGTATACTAAGTTACAGAAATAGATTCGCTGGTTCGTTTGCACTAGCTACTGAAAAAAATCGAACAGTTGCAAACCATATTTTAAAGGTGATTCGCTTTATTGTTTAGTGTAAGACGTGATCATCGTGATTCAACACAACTGGTCAAGTCCACTGCATCGTAGCCTGAATATACGTAACAATTTCAGATCATGACTAGTCATAATCGAGTCAAAGCCAAATTGCCATGTCAGGATCCACCGATCTGCCCTGGGCGTCTCAATTCAAATATACAAAACGTCTCTAATCTCACCATCTCACAGATCATCAAGTAGAAAGCATCAGCTCAGGCAATCTCGAGGTGCATTTTTTAATTAATTTATGTTAGGTAATTAGGTATTTTTATCTTCAATTTAATCCATATTAATTTTACAATTAGCAGTATGCAGTTGACAGTTTTGACAAAGACAAGATTACTAGTTAAGAACTCAACAAAACTGGTAAACGCGAGTAGTATTAGGATGTACCTTACGGAGAGGTCAGTGTCGAAGACACCGACGGCTCTATTCGTATCAGACATGATATGTTGTTTGAAGTAGTTGATCTTAGTTGATACAGGAAGAATGTCGATGCAGTATACTCCCTCGAACAACGTCAAATGCTCCCTAAAAACCTGATTGCCCGCACCACCCGAGCAGGTGTCGCCTTGCGGGAGAGGTTCTAGAGGCAAACGCGCTTAGCCTGCCTACCTGTCAGGTCACGCACGCAGCAGCCAGCTATACCACACCTCGCCTCGCCTCGCATCGCCACGTCACGCACGCCCGCCCGCCCCGGCATGGCGGTGGCGGCACGCGCATGCGTGACTTGCTCTTATCCTGTCTCAACTTCAATAGGGGATATATTGGTATTCTACCTAATAAGTTGGGGCAATGTTGGCGATGTCACCCTCGTCACCTTCATCGTTATCATTGGAGATGTATTTTTGGCCAATGTGAGCGTGTTCCTTATTGTATGGCTTTTTGTTAAGCTTTGTCTTGTCATTGTACTTTTCATTTTTTTTACCCTTGCCATTTAATCTTATATAATCAGCAATCATGTATCCTTGTTCATGACACTCATAGCATCGTCAACTTATTTTTCTAGCTTTTGCCTTGTCAAACCTTTTCTTGGTAAAATCATTCTTGATCATGTATTTACCCAATTTTTTGACAAATAAAGTAAATTCTTCATTGTCTTCTTCATCATCATCATCATCATTTTTATCTTGAGTCTTCTTGGCTTTGAGCGCCAAGTCCTTCTTGCTTGTGCTCTCATCTTCTATGAGCATATTCACTCTCTTGTGCTCATCATCACGATTTTTATGGGCATTTATTCTTCCAATAACTTCATCCGTTGTGAAGCTCTCAAAATCATCCTTCTCTTCAATGATAGTGCAAAGTGTGGGATTTCATGTTCTAAGAGCCATGAGGAGTTTATAGTTGATTTTCTCATCTTTGATCTTGTCTCCATAAGATCTTCTTTCATTTACAATGTCCATGAGCCTATTATGAGTTTGTTGAGGCTCTTCTTCCTTGTTCATCACGAAGAAGTTGAATTGATTTTTGAGAACTTAAAGTCTTGACTTCTTCACCATATCTACTCCTTCATGAGCACATATGAGTTTTTTTTCCATATTTTTTGTGCATTCTTAATTCTGGTTACTCTTGAGTATTCCTTAGGATTCAAGGAAGAGAGAATGGACGACACCGCATGAGCATTGTGATGTATGTTGAGTTGGTACATAGTTGTAGGATTATCCTTGTCTTCTAATGTGTATCCTTTCTCCACAATTTCCTAAATTAGTGGACCAATTGACATGAGATACATCTTTATGCGATGCTTATATCAACTAAAATATTTGCCTTCAAAGTAAGACAATCTTCAACTTCCACTACCATGGATGTTTGCCATATCGGCATAATTGAAAAGCATGGATGTGTGCAACTCGCTTTCCTTGCTTGCCGAAGCAAGATCTTGAGGCTTGTCACCTTCTCCCGGTTTTAACATCTTTTAATCTTCACACTTTCAAACCTTATAGAAAATCTCGGCTCTGATACCAATTGAAAGTTGCCTAGAGGGGAGGGGGTGAATAGGCAATCTAAAATTTATCTCTGAAAAAACACTAAAGCTTAATAAAATACCAGACACGACGGAACTTCACTCAACCTTCCTCTAAACAATGAATTAAGAGCGGATAACGAAGAGGAAGCAATACAATACTTGATAGAAGGGAAACTACAACAATGCACACCTAAGGTTCTTTGTTAGATAGCTAGCAACTAAAATAACAAGTGATACAAACCCAATAATATGAAAGAAATGCACAAGCATAAGAATAAAGGCGTGAATGTAAAGAGAGACACAAGGATGTAACCCGAGGTTCAGCAACCACACAAAGTAGTTCCTACGTCCTCGTTGAGGAGCCACACAAAGTGGTCGGGTCTCTCTCAACCCTTTTCTCCGCCAAGCAATTATAAAGATTATGCTTGGATTTCTTTCTTCACTTGATTCTTTTCCTCCGATGGCGAATCACACCTTCACAAATGCCCCTGTCTCACCACACAAAGTTGGGAGCTCAAGAGCAATACCTAGCCGTCTAGGAGACCAAGTCTCAAAGAGTAACAAGCAAATCAAATCTTGATGGAGAGAAAAAGATGTGCTCAAGCTTTTGAGTGAATGGATTCAATATTTTTGTGGTTGGATCTCTCTCACTTTGATTGGAATCTCAAGAACAAGTCTAGGAGTGAGAGAGGAGAGCTTTTACTGAAAAGGGAGTGGAATGTCAAAATGTCCAACCCTTCCCACGGGGGAAGGGGGAGAGTATTTATAAAGGCTCTCCAAAAACTAGTCGTTACACAACTTTTTTATGTCTGACGGAACTTCCGTGAGAACCCACGGAACTTCCGTCAATTCAAAAAGAGTCGTTGCACGGTCAGTTTTCAACTAGGTCAAAGTCGACAGAACTTCCGTGATGGGTATCACGGAACTTCTATCGCTCATGAGTTTGCAACAAAGTGCTACCACATGTGACAACCCTACTCCGAAAAGTAGAGTATGTCGTACAGGATCGCCTCGGGAGATGGTTAACGAAGTAACCATACACAACATTCACACATGAACATTCATCATTTACAATATTACATCACTTAGGTGCATAATATTACAAGTCTAGAGGTAGAATATAAACAAGTTCAGATCTGATACAATACATATGTCCTTAGTACATGTTACATAACTTAGCGGAAGCGATACGACGATAAAACACGACGTCAAGTCCTACGTGAACAATGCCAGCCCTATGGCAATGGCTCACTCATCACAGTTAGGGGAGCTAGGGACCCATTCGATTGTCCAGTTCTAAGGCTTCTCACCTTCCCAAACAACTTTGTTACAACAATCACAGTAGGTAGCTGGAGAAAAACCTAGAAAACAATATAATCGCAAAGTCTGAGTATCTAACATACTCTGTAAGACTTACACGTCAAAAGGTTTACTAAAACAAACTCCTAGTATATATGGGGCTGACCGGGTTTATTTGATAATTGCATCAAAAGCTCCTATTAGTTCTATGCTGCACTTTCATTTTCTTAGTCAAGATTTTACTTTGCTTATTGCAGAAAACAGCTATGGTGAGTCTCGCTAGCTGCTAAAACTTGAACATAAGTAAAAAACAATACATCATAGTAATATGTATCCATAGCATAAATAAATTTCAGAAACATCACCACAACTTTACTACTTAATATATCATTGCCGCTACTCGAACAAGAGGTACTCCTAACCGCGAGGGACGGCAATTCGAATTGATTTACATCCTGCAGGAAAAACTCAAATACACGATATACGTATCACTTAAGAATGCGTATGGCCACCGTTCACAAGATTGCTATAAAGTCGATTCGGGGCCATCGATCCCGAGTACACGTCCTTCCCGCGATACAGTACTTCGTATCCGAGGCTTAACCCATGCACTCTCCAGCGGTCCTAAAACCCGTGCAACCACCGTGTTGTTCATATCACCTCTGGATCGATGAGTATGGCCGTCCAACAATACGGCGCCCAAGTTACTAGGTTTACCAATCCCCAGATTAAAGGTATGTACTTGGTACTGTTCAATACTTGTCCGCGGAGTTGCAACGATAGGTGCTCCATTTTATCAAATTCATTATCCAAGTGAACCATAGTTAAATCTAGAACCTACCGTTGACTCCACTAGTTTAAGCATAGCATTGCTAACAGAAAAGCTTACTAACATACTAATCATAGGTCATTGCTGGAGTATGCAAGTGTGTTTCATCCAAGTCCTACACTTAATGCACAATACAATAGTTCTAACTTGTGATAAAGAAAAAAGACTCGAAAATTTAATGGGTTATGCACCGGGGCTTGCCTTGGGAGTGATTGTAGTTAGTGTCTTCACCAAAGCTCACTTCAGGTCCTTGCTGGTCCGGTGTGATCTCCGCGGTCTCGATCCCTATATGGAATGGATATGCATCAATGCGAAGGAATACACAAGGTATCATGGAGTTCCTTAACTAAAGATGAAATAGAGGGCATGACAATTCATGGCACTTCCTCAGTAAATAAGATTAATGACTAATCATTTATTCATGAATGTGTGCACACCTATATATGACATGGTAGCTATTGAATTTAAAGGGGACAAACTTCTAATTACAAGAATGTAACTTTTAATCATCACAACTTAGGATATGTCTACTTTAACATGAGCATGGCCTAGGTGATGATTATATGACATCACATGCTGATGATGATATGACCATGCAGTACTAGGGTCAAATTTCCAGAAAGTTTATTTTGAGCAACTTAGCTAAAGTGGCCATATGTAAAACTTAACACTCTACCTACTATGGCAATTTAATTGCATAACTAGTTCTAGGTTCATATAGTTAATTAGAAACTAAGAGTATATATATGGAGATAAGGATTTCTACTATAAAATTAATGTAATTATTCTTCACAAATATTCCAAAAGTGAATTTATGCCTACTTTTCTTAAATGCACACAAAAAGTAAGATTTATATGGAAAGTTCTTACTTTAGCTAACAATTGATTAATTTTGACAGCAAAAGCATACTTAAGTTGCTTCAAATTTTTCATGGAATTTTACATGAGTGTACAAGTGCATGAGGGACAGGAATACCAAATTTCATAATTAAATTCCTAGCCAATAATTTACATAAATTCAATTACTGAAAATGAAGAGTTATGCAATAATACTAAAAATATGCCTAAACATGAAAATGTGCTTTTGCATAAAGTTTAAGGATGCCATGAAATGACCTCTGAGCAAGTTTCATGAATTTACCATTTATATTTATTTACTTATGAATTTATTAAGCAATTTAGGATTGTAAATTTAGGGAATTAAATCAATTAATTTACTGAGCAACTTTGGATCTCAACCTGTTTTTTCTGGTAGAGTAGGATTTTAGGAGTCGAACAAAATCGGTTTCATCATTTTTGGGCTTTTATTTCTCTAGTTAGAATTTTGTAGTTTAATTTAAAGTTCAATCTCATTTACGGAATTGCCATCGCGTTTAAATTTACTCAAGCGCGCCCCGCGGCCGATCGGCGGCACGGCCGGGGCTCGCATGCTACTCGAACAGCCTCCCTACTGCGAGGATCTTGAGGAGAGGGTCGGAGGGAAGAGTGCCTCACCGGAGGGCGCCGGCGACGACGCGCGGTGGCAGGGGCGGCTCCGGCGAGGTCCACGCGATGGTGCCGAGGTAGAGGTAGGCTGGGGTTCGGTCGGCGAGCTTCGCTGCAGCTCGGGGAAGGTCGGCGTCGAGGAACTCATCGAGGGGGAAGGCCGGAGGGGGGTCCTCATCGGCGGGGGGGGGGGGGGGGGGAGATCCCGATGGTGGCGGCTCGGGTTCCACGAAATCCAGTGACCACACTGCACAAGGGAGGCAGAGGGTCAGAGGGGAATGAGGTGGTGACCTTGCGCGTCGATTTGCGAACAAAGGAGGGAGGGAGAAGCCACCTAGTCGATTTGCTAGCTCGGGTTTCGCCGGAGAGAGAGAGAGGAGGGAAGAGTGCAGAGACACTTGGTGCGGCGGAGAAGGTCCCTGGAAGTTGTGCGATGAGTGTGAGCCGAGAGAGAGAGCCGGGAGAGGCGTGCTGTGCAATCCTCCCCTTTAACCCGGTCGGAGTGAGAGAGCGGCGAGAGCAGAGAGAGAGGGGGGTTGGCGCGCTGTCGGCCAGGGATTGGTTCGCCGGCGGGGGCTCTTCAATTGGGCCGGTGGCACAGGGGAGAAGGTGGCGGAGCAGTTGCCGGCATGGGGAGCGGCAGGTGAACGACGGTGGCCACAATGCACCGGTACAACTCGTGTCGGGTTGGGATTGGCCAGAGGAGAGGGAAGGGGTTGACCCGGCTTGACATGGACCTTGACTCGGGTTTGGTCGAAATTCACCAGGTTCCCGTGCTGCAAATTTGATACAGATTTTTGTGCACGTCCAAAAAAACATGTGCTCCAACTTTTCTTTTGGGTGTATCAGCTGAATTAGCTTAGATAAATTTTTAAAATTCTAGAACAGAAACACTCTTTTGTGGCTTAGGGGAAATTTTAAGGGTATTAAATGGTTACCAAAAATTCTGGAAAAGTTATCAAAATTCTCTTTTAATGTGGCCATTCAGGATATGCAAAAACATTGGGGGTACTTCATGGGATTTTGTGATGTTTGAGAAAGGCCCTTATTTGAATATTCTGGATTTAATTACTTAATTTTCATTCTTTATTCTTTGGCACCTTGATTATTTATATTTTTAACTATCCCTTAATTAACATTGGGTTCAGTTAAGTTCCATTTTGTGACATGGGATATCACACCATAGGACAACGAAACTTCCGTGGAGGAATCCACGGAACTTCCGTAACTCTCGGGTTGGCTGAGAGTTGAGGCTTGGCAATGACGAAACTTCCATGAGTTGGACAACGGAACTTTCATGGTTCTCTGTTTAGCTCAAAAAAGAAAATGTTCTTTTTGATATTGGTTGGTTAAACTCTCACAAAACTTTTTGGAAGGCTTGAGCACACAAATTTCCCTTCTAAGCAAGATTGGTTTACCCCCTTTATAGTTTGGTATTCCTATGACTTAAATAAAATAAAGAACTGCTCATTGAAGTGCTTTTGAGTTCAATTTCCTTTTCTTATTTTTGTGAGTAATAGCCATCTTACAAGTATTGGTTTATACAATATATTTGATTATCTGCACATTTACTACTTGAACATGTTAGTACAATTTTAATCTTTTATTATCATACATCAAAACCCACTAGGGGATCCTATATGCATCTTCAGCTTTGAAATTAAAAGAACTGAACTATAAATATTGTTAATAACAATAAGATCTTATTATGTTATTTATAATATAATGTTTTTATATAACTCTGTAATATAGTTAAATATTAAATATTTGATGTTCAATTTTTTTGAAATTACACCATCATCTGTTTTAGGTCTTTTAATTTAAATTCAGTTATGATATTGAGACATCTTATTTATTTTTTTAAAAAAATTGAGATGTTGGTTGCTGAGTAGGTGATAGTTGCTGAGAAGAACATCCAATGGTTAATTCAAATGTATAAAAACATCAGGCCTGTTCACACGCTTCCAATGGATTGGACGTAGATATGGCAGGAGAAATATCTTGCCGTTCAGTGCGTGTGGGTTCAGACTTTCAGTTCAGTGTTAGCTATATCTCTTAAAAAGATGTTCAGTGTTACCTACAATATTTTTTTGGAATTCTATCAACTTCAAGGTTTTGCCTTATCTCCATCTAGTGCATCGCATGAGGTGTGAGTGTGATTCAATGGATGTCGTCATCCAGCCATGGCAAATGGCAGCTCGGCTCCGCTCTGACCTTCTCCGGTTCTCCCCAACGCGCCATCTCTTTTCTGTGCCATGAGAGCTCATGTTGTCGCCTCTCTCCTTGGCGAAGCCGACGTCCCCATCTAGGCGCGGCGGTGGCGGTGGCCCTCCCCCCAGCTCCATCTTTGATGAAGTGCTCGAGGCGGCGTCCTCGATCTCCCTCTACGACGTTGGTCCTTATCGGCTGTTTCTCCCTGGCGGTGGCCCAGATCTGAGCCAGAGCTCCACCCCGATGGTGGCCGAAATCCCTAGCCCCCTCTGCTTCTAGCCTTTGGCTTCCGGTCGGGGGCTCGATCCTTGCAGCAACATGCCTATGATGGATTCTGCTCACTCCGGTCTCGACAGTGTGCCACTCACGGTGAGCTCCGGCTTTCACTCCCTGCTTTTCCCCTCTTCTGAGATGAGTTTCACTATTACCCGTCAGCTGTTCGATGTCAGGTTTGAAGATTAGTAGTTGTTTGAGCTTTGATTAACCAACGTTTTGGTCCAGCAACATCACATAGGCCACCGGTATTGTTGCCATACTCAGTTTGTGGATTAGTTGTTATTGCATGTTAGCCCGTAGCTCATAGATCGACTTGCTTACCACATTCTGCTATGTATGTGATTGTTTTTTCTGAACCCTGTAGTTTTAGGCATTTCAGTGTTATAGTCTTAATATTTTCTGTTCATATAGTACTTTAAGGCCTTGACTTGTTAACCTCTTGAAGCATTAAGCTATAAAACAATTGGAAAAGCTGTAAGTACCTAATTTGTAATTGATAAATTTGGTAAAATATTATAAAATAGTAAGATATATTTTACTTATACTGGTGAAATGATATATTTTTTGACACAAAAATAGTAGGATGAAAAGGATGGATGCACTTTTAGTGAGCCTTTACCTTTTCAATTAAAAATGTATTATGAATAATGCATTCTGAGCAAGATTGGTTATTGCAATTCAGGTTTACAAATTATGATGTGCCACCTCCAAACCAGTTCTGCTAAATTCCATGCTTTTATATTTTGATAAATGAAAATTAGTGTGTGGAATTTGGGAAAAGCTGAACACATAAGAGGAGCTTTGGTTTGCATATGAGACGACGAAGGGAGCTACAAAGGGGTGGTATGAGAAGAGAGAAGGGAGCTACAAAGGGGTGGTATGAGAAGAGAGAATTCCGTGTTGTTTTGTAACTCATGTTACAGTTGGACTCGATTGGACCTGCTGTAAAAAAGTCTTAGACAATTTGAGAAGAGAGAATTCCTATTGTGTTGAATTTGTATTGCAGTTGGACTCGGACTCGGATGGATATTCTGTGTTGATTTTTTTATGCCAAGTACTTGATTTAAAGTGTTGCAGTTGGACTCGTGTGTTATATGGATTTTTTATTGCAGTTGGACTCAGACTCGGATGAGTATGTTGTGTTAATATTTTATGTGAAGTACTTGATTTAAAATGTTGTAGTTGACCTCAGTTACAACACCTGCAAACACCAAAAAATATGATGTAGACGACCATACTAGATTTAATAAAGTGTATAGATACTGGTATTCTACCTAATAAGTTAGGGCAGTTATGGATAGAAATCTCATGTGGGATTAAATTAATATAATATTAAATATAAGACTAGACTAATTAAAATTAATAGAGATAATATGAGCTTAATGGCCCATAATATCCAACAATTTATGGGTACAAATGGATGAGAAAGCATCTAGTAGTAATAAGCACGAGACTATTATATGGCATTTCTCTTTTATGGGGAAATTTTTTTCTTGAAACTAGAATAGGCATATGAAAAATCTAAACAGTGATCAACTCCAACGAGAACAAGTAACAGAAAGCGGGGAAACTTTTTTCTTTTTCAAAAACCCAAGAGGTCGGTCTGTTCCGTCCTCACGGAGCTTTCACACCGCGACTCCCGTACAGCCGGCCCGTTTCTCTCAAACTTCGTGGTACTGGCAAACAAGGGAGACGACGACCCCGCGTCCATCCATACAGCTGACCCACGACGCACCAGCGGTAGCAATTCCCAGGCCAAGATTATCCCCACCGTCACGCCTGGACCACGACCAGCGGCAGGTCTCCGTCCACCTTTCGTGGCAAAACCTGTCCAATTTCCACTCCCTTCTCCACTATGCAAGTCTACACCTACAAATAGCCCCACCCCACCCAACTACCCGCCGCGGTTGCGCGAGCAGCATCAGCCAGCGGCCGACGAGGATTTTCGGCTTGCCGGCGGCGAGAGAAGGAGAAGAGACTCGAAGGAGCAATGGAGAAGGCGATCGACAGGCAGCGGGTCCTGCTGCGGCATCTCGACCCAGCGGCGAGCCCCGCCCCGTCCGTCGTCTCCGTGAGTATCTCTCCATCCTTTTCCGCCCCTTCCCTGTCGCTTCGATCGATCCCCAGATCTGTGACTGGCTGACGAGGGCGATATGCGTGTTGTGTGGGTGTCAGGCGAGCCCGTGCGCGGCGGGGGACAGCGCGGCGTACCACCGGAGGCCGGCCTTCGCCGATGACGTCGTCATCGTCGCGTAAGTGGGCGCTCTCTTCTTCTTCCCTTGACTTCGGAGTTTAGTTTGAGCTTTTTGGTTGCAACTGGTGTGGGGATTGCTTCTGCGGCCGTCGTTTAGGCTTTGTTTGGATACTAAACAATCCACTCCAATCCATATGGATTGAGAGGGATTGGAGGCGAATTTAGTTCATCTTCCACCTTAATCTACTCCAATCCATATGGATTGAGATTACCCAAACAAGGCCTTAAGTCGCGATGATTTCGAGGAGGATCTGTATCTCGGTACAGACGAGAGAGTCAGTAACGTGTAGAATTGTAGAAGCTTAATAGGTTCTAATCTAATGGAACAAGGCCATAACTGCAACATTCAGTTGATCATGAGAATGACAAGTCAACCCGAATCTGAATCTGGGCAGATAAGAACATTCTTTTCAGGAAAATCATCAGGTAGCACTGTAGCAGTGTGAAACCGATCTGCTGAACCTGAGAACACTGAATTTTACCGTTAAATTCTGGATAGTAGAATTTTCTGAATAGTTTTTTTATTTCGTTTATTCTTTAGTGTTGCTGACAGGGAGGGAATATTCATTATCTACCTTTTGTGTCTTCAGCGCTTACAGGACAGCTATTTGCAAGGCTAAGAGAGGCGGATTCAAGGATACATTTGCCGAGGACCTATTGGTTCCTGTCTTCAAGGTTTGTGATTGCTGTTTTGCCTCCCTTTATGCAGAAGAGTTGTAAAATTTATGAATTGGTTGCTTGTCATGCCCATTGGGTAATTTCTGTTTACAATGTTAGGCTTTGGTGGACAAAACAAAACTGAACCCAAACGAAGTTGGTGACATTGTAGTTGGAACTGTCTTGGCTCCTGGGTCCCAAAGGGCTATTGAATGCAGAATGGCAGCACTCTATGCTGGTTTCCCTGGTAATGAAATTGTCTCTGTTGCATCTTCCTGCGATGTTGGGCCTCCGTTAGTCTGTTGCCTGTAAGCCTAGTGCTTCAGTTAGTTGTGTCGTGTTTCGTTTCAATTTCAGTTCCTGCAGTTTGTTTCAGACTCAGTTAGAGTTACTCGTAAGAGTCCTAGTCTTCAGGGAGTAGTGGAGGAGATAAGACCACGATGCTAGCCTAGTCTTTAGCTGTAAGTTAGGAGGCCACTACGGCCTTATCCGGTTCCTTAGGAACCTTATTGTTGAGTTTTGTAAATAAAGGAATAGAAAACCAGAAAAGCTGCAGTTTCATCGCAGCACTAAACCACTGAGTCCATGAGTGTTTATGAGTTGAGAGCTATCTGATTGCCAACATAGTCCCATCTTGATTTTTGTTTGGCTGAATGCAGACACTGTTCCTCTTAAGACTGTAAACAGGCAATGCTCTTCTGGCCTTCAGGCGGTTGCAGATGTTGCTACTGCTATCAAAGCCGGGCTCTATGATATAGGTATGATTTTTTCATGCTTGATTTTACCAACTTCGTTCCTGTATTCATCGGTGAACTGAATTTCTTGTCCCATGAAAGGTATTGCTGCTGGCTTGGAGTCCATGACAGTGAACAAAGTTGCTCTTGAGGGGCAAGTCAATCCCAAAGTAAGTATAGCATGCTGCTCGATTCATCATGAGTAGACTGCATGGTGGGATTTATTTGCAAATGTATTTGATCTGATTAATTTGTTGAGTGGAATTTTCTACTATTTAGGTTGAGCTATTTTCCCAAGCACGTGACTGCCTTCTCCCAATGGGCCTCACATCTGAGAATGTTGCACATCGATTTGGCGTAACGCGACTGGAGCAAGATCAAGCTGCTGTAAGTTGCTAGATTCCCCTTTTCTAGGCATTTAGTGTCATACAATACACTTCTTGCTCTTATGTTTTGGATCTGGTAATGCTTAGGTTGAGTCCCACAGGAAGGCTGCTGCCGCAGCAGCTGCTGGTAAATTCAAAGAAGAAATTGTCCCAGTTCATACAAAGGTAATGTAATAGGTTGACTTTATCTTCGTAAAATAACTATGTAAATTACTGCTGTTTGATCAAAAGTTGGAGTATTCTATGTTCCCGCGTTATCCTGACACAGTCATTTTTGGAAGATTGTTGATCCAAAAACTGGTGAGGAAAAAGAGATTGTAGTCTCAGCTGATGATGGGATCCGGGCAGATACTTCGCTGGCAGTTCTGTCAAAACTTAAACCAGCATTTTCAAAGGATGGCAGCACTACTGCTGGTAATTAACAACGAATTGTAACCGGGCACGATAGTTCATTAGTTGTATCCACTCTAAAGATTAGTGTTGTTTACCTTGCATAGGAAATGCTAGCCAAGTGAGTGATGGCGCTGGGGCTGTCTTGCTTATGAGACGGGATGTTGCAATGCAAAAGGGTCTTCCAGTCCTTGGCGTTTTTAGGTATCATTCCTGTCCCTTTATCATTGGGCCATATATACATTGACTTGATTCCATGATCAATTTCCCTGCTAGGATCAAAACTGTTTAAACATCTTAGTTTTACTAGCAACCTCATTGTTAATAATTAAATATGAATGGCCTATGATACCATTAATCATTGTAAATTTCTGTTAAGGAACTAAGCATTATAGCTGAATGTGCAAATATAGGAGCTTTGCGGCTGTTGGAGTCGATCCAGCTGTAATGGGTATTGGTCCTGCTGTTGCAATCCCTGCTGCTGTGAAAGCTGCTGGTCTCCAGATTAATGACATTGACCTTTTTGAAATTAACGAGGTATTCCTCCATCTGATGCTTGAATTCTTCCTCTGGAAACCAAACATATATTTTCGATGTCATATGTTTTGTCTCTTGTCAATAGGCTTTTGCATCTCAGTATGTGTACTGCTGCAAAAAGTTGGAACTTGATCCTGCAAAAGTTAATGTCAATGGAGGTGCAATTGCTCTTGGACATCCATTGGGTGCTACAGGTATTTGTTTTCTGCTATTAGGCACGATATGTTTCATAAGTTCATTTGACAAAGATTTGCCTTGGATCAACTATGCAAAAGTATTGGGCTGTGATGTGGTTGATTAGGATGTTTGAATGCCATGCCAATGACTATTCTATCCTTGTCCTGGCAGGTGCACGATGTGTGAGTACCCTGCTCAATGAGATGAAGCGCCGGGGCAAAGACTGCCGATTCGGAGTAATTTCTATGTGCATAGGTACATAAGTATATTCTATTTTACCTGTGTCAAAGGTCTGAAGTCGAATGGTGATTATAACATTCCTTTGTATAATCTGATGATGGGCAGGTTCTGGGATGGGCGCTGCTGCTGTATTCGAGCGGGGAGACTCCGTGGATGAGCTCACTAATGCTCGGGCAATTCCGTCGCACAACTGGCTTTCGAAGGACGCAATGTAGATAACCATGAAATTCGTGGAGCTGGGTAGTTTTCTTGTCAAATGATGGGAAAATACAATTCGGGAAATAAATTGATTCTGTATCAGTATTCCTGCTGGGGAATAGAAAGAGAATGATGCCAGTGTTTTTTTTTTTTCATATTAGATTGACATTTGTGTGCGTGCTTGCTTTGATTATCTGTACTGTAAGGTTATTTGTCTATTGATCATGCTTTTGCTTCTGGGAACCATCAAACAGGGGGCATTTCTTTGTCCTCTAATCAGATTGAATGTATGCTTTAATCAACACTGGTATTTATTGGTTACTGCCAAATTTTATCCGAATCCCAGCAGTGGGTCGTCCGCATTGCCTCGCCTAAACGCTTGCCATTTGATGATATTATGGAATCTGGTCTATCTATTTGAGAACTGGACTTTAGCTCGTGACAGTGACATGCGGCATGAAGTTATCATACAAATCACATGTGAAACACATGAAAAAAAATGTTAAGTTATTATGCACTAACTAGTTCATCCAAAATACTAACTTGATGGGGAAAGGTGGACAATTCACTTTATACTTCAATACTTCCCCTCACATGCAGCTCTCTTGGCACAAATGTGAAATATAGGAATTGGCTACAATTTATTTTAATAAATTATGCCTATTAGGATTTGAATTCGAGACGTCTGGCTCTGATATCATGTTAAACTATTATACACCGACTAGTTGCACTAAAAAATGAAATGCCACACATCAAATTAATTTCACTTGTTATTCATTATTTCTTCTTTAGAAAACGATTAACTAATATGAATGTTAAAAGAATATTATAATGATTTTTTTTCTTTTGTCAGTTGTTTATGACTTCTAAAATGTAGGTATAAGTATAAGACAACTAGTCTAGAAACTGGTTCATTTTCTTCTTAACTAATATGCATCAACATTGATGACCAAATTAACGCTTAACAATGAGGACCATAATAAAAAACAGGCCCATGTTTGAAGGACATGAAAGATGAAAGCATGAAAGAAAACCTTTGGACTGACATGGGCGATGACATCAGCATCACAAGACAACATAGAGACCTAAGTGTCTTAACAACAATGCTGAGACAATGTTGCCATCGTGAAATAAAGTTTTCTGGTCCCTTCCTCGTTTTGCTATGATTTGATTCTACCACGATAAAAAAAAGTATTGATCCTGGCAGGATCAAAGCATCAAACTGTTTTGTAAACAATGTTGTTCAATAGGATCTTTCATTGTCATGGTTCACAAAACCAATAAAAATCGATCAATTTGATGTTTTTCAATCAAACCTGTCCGGTCTGGTTTGAGGAATGGTTGATTTTGGTCAAATCAAATTAAAAATGTCTAAAATAGCATTAAAAAATGGAACCTGCAATTCAGAGACCATCATTCTCATGTCTTTGATTTGATTGAGAAAACCAAGAATGCAAATATAAACCAATAAAACAACAAAAGAAGAAATTCTCTTGATAAACCGCCATAACTTGAGAAACCTGGTTGATAAACTAGATAAACCAAACGATTCTCTTTCAAAATTTGACCAAAATTGTTTTATTTTAATATTTAAATAGTTCATAGACTGTTATTTTATCAGTTTTTATGAAAACTGTAAAACCGGTAGAAAGTGATTTTCACGGTTCAAACAGTTTTGTAAACCTTTGGTGATGACCAACCCAGAATATGGAGAAAAAAATTGTTTTCACAAAGCCAAACACAAGGACACAACTCTCCCAACTCAAAAAGCAGCAGCGCCATGGCAGATTTCAAAATTCGAAACCAGCCACGGTAATCGAGGTCAAAGTCTCCCTCCCTAGTCCTCGTCCATTTTTTTTCACTGAGCAATGACTATTTTCATAGTATTAAGGTGTGTTTGTTTTTTGTCTAAATTTTAGTGGGGTCACATCAATTATTAAAATACTATATATAATTATTAAATATATATTAAATATAAAATTAATTACAGAGTTGAATGTATATCAGCGTGATAAATTCATTAAGCTTAATTAAGTCATCATTAAGAGATGTTTACTGTAGCATCATATTATCTAATCATGACCTACTTAATCTTAATAGATTTATCTCGTTATTCAGAGGAAGAGTTATGGACTAGGTTTTGTCAGTAATCTATATTTAATACCTCTAATTAGTATCACAATATTCGATGAAACAGGTCTAAAAATCAGAAGGGTGAAAACCAACACTAGCTTGGGCTATCAGCTGACTTGTTTTTTTCTTTTCTGATTTTTCTGTCCCCGGTGTCAGTGAATGCTGGTTCGGAGTCTCTGACCGAAGCCGATAGATTGCGCAGGAAGGAGGACGTACCCGTGTTGGTGTGGGACCTGGGGTTGCGATTGCACGAAGAGACGTTCCATTTTTTCCGCCGCTTTTTACCCTCCCCACTTTCCTCAACCAACGAAAACCCCTCTCCCCTCCCCAGATCATCCTTTTTCATCACGCCTGCCCAGAAAAAAAAAAACTCCAAAACCTAGGCTGCTTCCCGCGCCGCGCCGGCAAGCACACCGCCGACGAGCGCCGCGCTGCCGCTCCCTCTCTCGCGCCGCTCGCCGCTTCTCGGTCCTAAGCGTTGCTTCGGGTGAGAGGTGGAGATCCATTCCGGGCGTGGGCCGGCTTCCTCTTTCGCTGGTGAGTAGTATTCGCGGTTTGGTTGGATTGCTGCTGTTTTCCTGCGGCGCGCTGAGATTGCTGTGAGTCGGCGCCCTAGGCCTTCGTGGTGTCCAATTTGGGTTCTGGCACATTTTGTTTTTGGAGAATTTTTGGGCTGTTTGATTGAACTGATCCGAAATGAAGCCGTCTCCACGCCAAGTTCGCCACTGGATGTTTTCTTTGCGATTGATGGGTTTTGGTGTAGCCGAATGATTTCGTTTTCGCGCTTTCGTTTGAGTTTAGTATCCGAAATGTTTAGTTCTTGTTACGGGCATTCAGGTAATCAGGTGTGGCAATGTTTGGCCTCACGTTTTCCCCAAAAAAGTTGGGGAGAAAATGCCTGGCGTCGGTGTGAACATTACTTTCATCCTGCATTGTTGCCTCTGTTCGGTTGGTTGGGCTGTCGGTAGGGTACAGCTGGTAGCATCTTAAACTGATACAGAATTTTGCTAAATTATTACGGTGTTTGCTTTATTTGCGTGGGTGGGAACATCACTCTGCTTATTCTGCTTTGTAGTGCTGTTTCACTGCCAGTGCCAGAACTCATGAGCAGTGATACTTTTACGAGTTTGACTGGCTAGGTGAACGCATAAGTTACAGCAATGATGCATTATTATTTCACTTGCTAATTGGGAATGCAATTATTGTTCCCAATATGCATGCTAATGTTCAGAGTATAGACGCCAACACTTGATGAAGGCATGCCTTTTACTCTAATGTCGGTCTGCAGTTTAGGCCAACGGAGTTTCAATCTTAGCAGCTGTACATGCTTCTAGGCTGCTTTTACATTTGACATTGAATATTAACTAGGGATATGATCTAATTGAACTAGATATAGTTATTTCGATTTCAGTTATCATATCCAGCAAGCCTACTGTTTTTGCCCTCATATATGCAATAACGTGACCCTTATATTTCAATACTTCAGTCAAACCTACAACTGTGTTCATTTTTGGCTCCACATATGTTATGACATACTCTTTGGTCTTAATTTAATGCCCTCCTGTTTCATTTATTTTTTTATTTATATTTACATTTTTAGATACATTTTGTTTCAGGTAAAATATTTAGGTCTGCAAATAAGGAACTAGATATGTTTCTGTATCAGTAAATGATATAACGCCAGGCATGGATAAGAACGGAATATTATCTGATGACAAGATAAAAAATGTGCAACCTGTTCAAGCAAATGGACAGCTAGGGGATGAAGATGTAATTATTATTGATGCTGAAAGTGATGAAAATAAAGTTGGAGCGAAAAGTGATGGTCTCTTTAAGGAGCATAGCTCTGGAACAATGGATGATGGTTTGCATGAAGAAGCATCTGTCAGTGATGATGATTCAGAGATCGACTCGTATGAATCCTTTCTTCACGAATCTGATAATGAACAAGCTTCCGCTTCTGAAGAAGACATTGAGGTGTGCGAATCTAACTATTTCAGCGTATATGGTTCCCTACTTAAGTTTACAATTCTTTTGGATTGATTAGATCAGGTATTTTTAACGAAGTTAACAGTTTTATTGACCATTAGCACCAATTGAGAATATATGAACTTGATATGGAACACTGGAAAACTCATTTTTATGGTTATCATTAAAAGTTTGATATGATGTTCTGTACTTTTGATCCTTTTTTTTTTCCAGACTGCCCTTCAGTGGTCAAATTTCTGCTGAATAATCTGAAATCTTAATGGATTGAAACCTAGTAGATTTTTGTTCAATTATAATAGTATTTACACTTGTTTTTTGGTTCTTCTAATTTGGTTACCTACAGGTTCCTCTAACTGAGGAAGAAGTCGAAGAACTGATCACGGAATTCCTTGAAGTTGAGAGCAAAGTAACTTCTATTATCTTTGCTGTTTCACATAGTATATCGTAAGTTTCCTTTTATTAATTTCACTGATTATGTTTCTGGTGTCACTTAGGCAGCTCAAGCACAAGAGTCACTTGAAAAGGAATCGCTGGAAAAAATTGAAGCTGAAGTAAGGTTGGAGTTATCTGAGAGGCTTCAAGGAGATGAGGTCTTTAAACATGTTCAATTCTATAGCATTATAATCTTCTTAATTGTTACTCTCTATACTCTGATATATTTCTTTGATTCAATAGTTAGAATCAGCCGTGTCATCTGAGATGGAGCAATTCAAGAACCAATGGGAAAATGAACTTGATGATCTGGAGATCCGGAATTCTACTCTGTTGGTAATTTTTCCTTCCTTTAGGGATATATATATATATATTTTCTGCTTGCTCCTGTTTCATTGTTAATTGGTGCTATCTGCATGTAGTGTTTCAGATGCTTATCATGCTTTGGTCCTAACTAAAGTTCTTGTGGTGTATGAATATATTGTAAAGCGTAACAAAACTTACATCAGGACAATTCTGATTTTCTTTTTAGTTCTTGACAAGCAAAGTGGACATGGCCATAAGATTGGTCTTGTTTATTTGATAACACATTTTTACTCTCTCGTTTTTTGGTGGATGCTTTCTTTTCTGTTTTTGTTATAGTGCACCTTGGGAAGCCCAAAATTACTTGTTAGGTTTAACATAGATTACATTTTTCAATTGTAGGAAGAACTTGATGCTGCTGGAATTGAACTTCCCAGACTCTATAAGTCGATCGAGGGTCAAGTTCCAAATGTTTGTGAAACTGAAACATGGAAGAGCAGGACCCATTGGGTTGGTTCGTAATTGCCTGAAGAAGCTAATCAATCAATCAAAGAGGCTGATGAATACCTTCAATCTTGCAGACCTGTTAGGAGGTAATTTCAGGTCTAAAAAATTTGGCTATTTCTATGTCTTTTTTTCTCTAACCTCACCTTTGCTTTACGTGCTTCTTTCAGAAAACACGGGAGGTTGCTGGAGGAAGGTGCTAGCGGCTTCCTTGCTGGAAAAGTTCCTGTTGGGGATGATGACTCTATTCAGTGTCACGAGAAAAGTTGGACTTCATTTAGTGAACTAATCAAATCTAAGGAGAGTGCCAAAAATACTTTTGGAAGCACTAATTGGGCTTCAGTTTATCTTGCAAGCACCCCCCAGGAAGCTGCTGCATTAGGTCTCCAATTTCCAGGAGTTGATGAGGTGCCACTTTATTTCTTTATCATAGATTTTTTCTGATTTTGTGATTCCATCATTTTTATTAACCTCATTAAATGATTCTTTTAACTGCCGTCCTATCCCTTAGTTATTGATGCCATGTTCTTGACCTTTGTTCTGCCCATACTATGTTTATGCTCTTGCACATGTCTTTTTCCCTCTTGCAATACCTTTTTTACTCATTGTTAGAATGAATAAGACTTAACAAAAAACATATCTCCCTTTGTTCTGTATTTGCTGTCATTTTGACATGACAAATTGGCCTGCAGCCAGCACAAATTTCCTGTCGGGAATGACTTCAAAATCGGAATGGAGTAGTACACTTTTCGTTTGTAATGAATAATCGAGTACCCCCTCCATTTTTGTTTTGGCATCGTTAGAGCAAGAAAGAGTACATATTTGAACTAGTTTTCATGTCCTAAGAGCATCTCCAGCAGAGTTGGTAAAACTGGATATCTAAAATTTGTTTTAGCTATAGGTGAGAAGATTTAGGTAAGCGTTTCTGTTTTATGATCCTCTCCATCAGAGTACCTATCCATTATTTTGCTTCATTCTTTCAACCCATTGCACATATTGCTCCAAATAACTCTAGAACTTCATCAAACATAGTTAAAGACTTAAAATAACATGACCACATGCCCATAACATTTTTGAAGGTCAAATTCAAATTTGAGATAAACACAAAATGAAAGCATAGTGAATCATTGAACATAGGCAAGGCAGTGACATATCATACATGACCATAAAACTTCCACAATTCCTCCACAAGGAACATCACAAAGTTGTTCATGGGATGCTCGATCTTGGATCTCTTGGTACACCTGAACAAACCTCTCAATCCGGTCTCTATTTCTACATGGTGTCACCTTTTCCCCCATTTTCTCGTAAACATAGTCCAAATCCTCTCCACTTTCATCCTCGATGATCATGCTGTGCATGATGACACAAGCTGTCATGATCATCCACAATATTTTTTGATCCTAGAATCTTGCTCGACCACACACAATAGCAAAGTGAGATTGTAGCACCCCAAATGCACGCTCTACATCCTTCCTGAGAGCCATTTGTTGTCTTGCAAAGTAAATTCTTCTGTTACCTTCAGGGTTTGTTATTGTCTTGGACAAGTAAATGCTGGATATATCCCATCAGCTAGATAGTATCCCATTGTGTGTTTGTTCCCATTTGCATGCCAAATCCTCTATTCCTGATCTGCTACGGCTTCAAGGATGATGGTAGGATCATGAGTACGTCCAGTGAATTGATCATGCCATGCCGCAGGACAGTTCTTCCACCTCCAATGCATGCAATCAATAGATCCAAGCATTCCAGCGAATCCTCTTGCTTTGTCCATTGCCAAGTATCTCAACCACTGCTTACACAAACTGTCTCAAGCTCTCGATTGTTGTGCTCTTTCCAATTGCAAGACAATCATCAAGGAAATCAGCCGCTACACCATATGTCAACATGTGCAAAGCTGCTGAGATCTTTTGGTATGGGTAGGCTGTGGCCAAGATTACCAGCATTTCTCTTTTTTGCTTGAAGTATTGATAATGACTCTCTGCAGCAGCTGCAATGTGTCTAAACAAATCAGGTGACATCCTGAATTGATGCATGAATGATCGAGGTGGATACATAGGATTATGATCAAAGTACTCTACCATTAACCGACTGTGGCCTTCCAATCTTTTCTTATGAATGGGTTGTCGCTCGTGAGCAGAACCGCCATGTGTCTTTCTCTTCTTGCCCTCCATGTCCAGTAGTGTGACAATCACCATGTGGTCATCATCATGCCGTTTTTCCTCCTCCTTGGATGACAAGTCTTCAAAGAATTATGGTACAAGCAAACTCATCTGCAAATCGTGGCATGCATATAATATTCCACCGGTACATGAAAAAATGGAAAACAAAATATGCCAAGCAATTGAATTAGCGATACATGCAACAATTGAAAAACAAATATGCCTTAGGGTCTAGCCCATCTCATCGTGGTGTGCAATACATGCCAGAATTCGGAGAAAAAAAACAACTCTTACCTTACGGGCAATATGCCGAACATTTGGTGCAATGCACCCAATGCTTGTCGGCGTTCTACTGTTGGCGATGAGGTTGGGGAGGGACAGGGGAACGTGGTGGAGCAGCGTTGGCGACAAAAGCTCGGCATGGTGCTCCAGTAGCATGCTGACTCGGACATGGCCGCCTAGGTCCTTGCCATGGATTTACTGTAGGCCTACGGCATAGTGTCCTGTCACACGTGGAGATGTGGTTGACAGTGAGGTGGTCCTTGGTATGAGTTGCGCAGCCAACCGCATAGGAGATGAGCAACGCAGTGTCTTGGCAGCTTGCCTCAAAGAAGCACGGATCCAGTCGACGGGTCAGATGGGTGACGATAGGGACGGTGTGCAGACAAGTGCTGGTGGGCGACGTGAGGTGTTGGGGGTCCTTGGCAATAGGATTCGTTGTTCGGCGGCGAGTTATGGTGGGTGGTGGACTGCCAAATACGAGCATTTGGGTGGCCCGACATGGTAGTCGATTGGGCCGGCACGGCACGGCAGGCCAACTGGGCCGTGCTGAAGCAGCCCACGAGCTCAGGGGTCGGTCTACGGCACGACATATAAACCATTTTTCCGTGTCGTGGCGGCCCAAAAGGCCCGACAGCCCATGATCATGACGGCCTGAGAGCACGGATCTGAACCCGTGAGCCTCTCCCACTTCGCGAGCATGACACCGCTCGTCCTGGCTGCCTACCACTTCGCTGCGCTCCTCCGCCGCCCCGCTCATCCCGCTCGGAGAGGCGGAGAGGAAAGCGGCACAGCGGAGCGGCGACGCTTAGGTTTGGAGCGGGCGGCGGGCAGGGAACGGAGTGGCGGCGGGTTGGCAAGGAGCAGGGCGGGGCGGCGAATGGGGATAAGAGAGCGGTGCTAGGGTACGAGAGCCAGTGTTGTGGGTGCTACTGTGCTGGCCTACTAAGCATACTGGGCTGCTGCCCTTTCGGGCCATGCCCGTGCCTGGGGGTCGGTCCAAGCACGATACGGTGGACCAGGCCGTGTCGGCATGGCCCGTTGGTGGTCAGGCCGTGTCGTGCCCGTGCCGGGCCAAAGCGACTGGACCTCGTGCTGTCCCATTTGGCACGGCCCAAGTGCCCAGGTATAGTGATGGTGGTCGGAGCTAGTAAGGATGGATAACAATGGTGGCAGCGGGATGCAACAGAAATAACCGCGTCGACGATTGGGCCTCTCCTGCGCAATTCAGTGATTTTAGGTCGCAACTCGCTGGGTTGGTAAATTTTGGTCATGGAGGGAAGATTTTAGGTCTATTGCTAAAAATTTTAGGGATAGCAATCCATATAGCAGCTCTGCTGGAGCTGTTTTTTTAGCTATATTTTAGGTACTTGGTAGTTTTTAGGGATAGCGACTCAGTTTACCAATTTTGCTGTAGATGGTCTACAACAACAACAACAACAACAACAAAGCCTTTTTATCCCAAGCAAGTTGGGGTAGGCTAGAGATGAAACCCATGGGAACCCAAAAAAGAAGAGAATCACGGTTCCGGCACGTCTATTGCTAGTCTCCAAGCACTCCTATCCATAGCTAGCTCCTTAGGGATATCCCACGCCTTCAGGTCTCTCTTAACCGACTCGTCCCAAGTCAAGTTAGGTCGGCCTCTACCTCTCTTAACATTAGCATCTCTCTTTAGAACCCCACTACATACCGGCGCCTCCGGAGGTCTCCGTTGGACATGTCCGAACCATCTCAACCGATGTTGAACCAATTTCTCCTCGATAGGTGCCACTCCTATCCTGTCCCGGATATCTTCATTCCGTATTCGGTCTCTTCTTGTATGCCCGCAAAACCAACGCAACATACGCATCTCTGCTACACTTAGTTGTTGAACATGTCGTCTTTTCGTAGGCCAATACTCAGCACCGTATAACATCGCCGGACGAATTGCCGTCCTATAGAATTTACCTTTTAGCTTTTGTGGCACCCTCTTGTCGCATAAGACGCCGGATGCTTGACGCCATTTCAACCAGCCGGCTGAAATTCTATGCCTAACATCTTCATCGATGTCACCGTCCTTTTGCAACATCGATCCTAAATAACGAAATGTATCCTTCTTGGCCACCAATTGTCCATTAAGGCTAACGTCTCCATCCTCATGTCTAGTCACGCTAAACTCGCACATCATATACTCGGTCTTGGCCCTACTAAGTCTGAAACCCTTGCACTCTAATGTGTGCCTCCACAGCTCCAACTTCCTATTAACCCCATCCCTACTCTCGTCAACTAACACCACATCATCAGCAAAGAGCATACACCAAGGGACATCACTCTGTATTTCTCGTGTGACCTCGTCCATCACTAAAGCAAATAAATAAGGGCTCAATGCTGATCCTTGGTGTAGTCCTATTTTAATCGGAAAGTCATTGGTATCGCCATCACATGTCCGAACACACGTCCTCGCGTCCCTGTACATATCCTTGATGAGGGTAATATACTTAGTTGGGACTTTGTGCTTCTCCAAGGCCCACCACATGACACTTCTTGGCACTTTGTCATATGCCTTCTCGAGGTCAATAAAGACCATGTGTAAGTCCTTCTTTTGCTCCCGATATCTCTCCATCAATTGTCGCATTAAGAAAATCGCCTCCATGGTTGATCTTCCAGGCATGAACCCAAACTGGTTTTGCGTCACACTTGTCACTCTTCTTAGACGATGCTCGATGATTCTCTCCCAGAGCTTCATCGTATGGCTCATCAACTTAATCCCACGATAGTTAGTACAACTTTGAACATCTCCCTTGTTCTTGAAGATCGGTACTACTATACTCCTCCTCCATTCTTCCGGCATCTTGTTTGACCGAAAGATGAGGTTAAAAAGCTTAGTTAACCATACTATGGCTCTGTCACCTAAGCATCTCCATACTTCGATGGGGATACCATCAGGGCCCATCGCTTTACCACTCTTCATCCTCTTCAAAGCTTCCTCTATCTCTGTCTCCTGAATTCTTCTCACAAAGCGTCTGTTGTTATCATCAAATGAGTCATCCAACTCAAGTATAGGACCTTCCTCCTCTCCGTTAAACAACTTATCAAAGTACTCTCGCCATCTGTCCTTGATCTCCTCATCTCTCACCAGGAGTCGGTCTACCCCATCCTTGATACATTTGATTTGGTTGATGTCCCTCGTCTTCCGCTCACGGATCCTAGCCATCCGATAGATGTCCTTCTCTCCTTCCTTCGTGCCTAGTCGCTGATAAAGGTTATCATATGCCTGACCCTTTGCTACACTCACTGCTCGTTTTGCAGCCCTCTTGGCTATTTTATAGCCTTCTATGTTGGTTGCACTCTTGTCAAGATGTAGGCGTTTGAAACACTCCTTCTTCTCCTTGATAGCCCTTTGCACCTTATCATTCCACCACCAGGTGTCTTTTGCTTCTTGTTTGCCTCCTCTACTCAAGCCAAACACTTCTGAAGCTACCTTTCGAACACATGTTGCCATTTTTAGCCACATGTCATCTGGTCCTTCTCCTTCCTCCCAGGGTCCCTCTCCTAGCATCCTCACCTTAAAAGTTTGCGCCAGCTCCCCTCTAAACTTCCACCACTTCGTTCTCGCGGTTTTGGTACGTTTGTCCCTGTATACCCGTACCCGAAAACGAAAATCCGCCATCACAAGCTTATGTTGAGTGACGACACACTCCCCAGGTATCACCCTACAGTCCAAGCAAGCACGCCTGTCCTCCCTCCTGGCAAGGATAAAGTCGATTTGGCTCGAGTGTTGTGCACTTCTAAAGGTCACTAGATGGGATTCCCTCTTCCTAAATATGGTATTCGCTACCAACAAGTCATAAGCTAGCGCCCAATTAAGTATATCCACCCCCTCCTGATTCCTACTACCATACCCGAACCCCCCATGGACCCGCTCGAACCCTACATTAGACGTCCCCACATGGCCGTTAAGGTCTCCTCCTATGAAAAGCTTCTCACTGATAGGTATGCCACTAACCATGCTATCTAAATCTTCCCAAAACTGATTCTTGATGCTCTCATTAAGACCTACCTGAGGGGCATATGCACTGATCACATTTAAAGCCGAATCTCCAACTATCAGCCGAACAAGGATAATCCGGTCCCCGTGCCTCCTAACATCTACGACTCCATCCTTAAGGCTCCTGTCGATCAAGATGCCTACACCATTTCTACCCGATGTTGTACCCGTGTACCAAAGCTTGTAGCCCGTATTCTCCACCTCCTTCGCCTTCTGGCCCTTCCATTTAGTCTCTTGAACGCATAGGATATTTACACGCCTCCTAGTTGCCACATCGACTAGCTCTCGTAACTTGCCTGTTAGGGACCCTACGTTCCAACTCCCTAGACGAATCCTAGTTGGCTCGGCTAACTTTCTTACCCTTCGCACCCGTCGAGGAAAGTGCGAAGACCCTTGCTCATTTTTCACCACACCCGGGCGTAGATGTAGCGCGCCACTAAGGTTGCGACGACCCGACCCTTGCTCACTATTCATCGTACCCAGGTCACGATACGACGCGCCACTAAGGTTGTGACGACCCGGCCCTTGCCCATTTGACACCACACCCGGGTTCCGATGTAGCGCGTCGCTAAGAGGGTTACGCCCCAACGAATTTCTTATGGGTTTCATATCCATTTGAGTGGCTGGGTTTTTGACGTTGGTTTGCCAAACCTAACACAACCCTCCTCCTTTACCCAGGCTTGGGACTGGCTATATTGAGACTCAACATAGGCGGAGTTTGCTGTAGATGGTCTAACAAAATCAAAATAAAAACGGAGGGAATATGTTCTATTGCTATCCTAGGAGGTCAATTCTGTTATGTGCTGTTTTTGTTTTAGTATTTTGTTGATTACAGTATATTACTTTGCTATGATCTGCATGTTGTCAATTTGTCATCATTTTCAAGTTTTCGTCACAGTATATCTACAGAAAGTGCTTGTCTTTCTCTCATGAAAGTAATAATTCTATAAAACATGATGTGATAAACAGGACGTTTTTCAGTTACATCTCTAGTTCTATTCTTATCCCAGTCTATATGTCATGTATTAGATATACTCAGGCTATACTTATTTTGGCATCTAGATTGGTCTTTTCTGTATTATCCTTGGGCCATAAGTGCCTATATAAGTTGAAAAGGAAACAAGCAGCCCATAACCTAATTACAGAGCTGACATGGCGTGCAAATTTCCTATCTTTATTTTTTCTGTTCATCATAATTCTTATCTTTTTCACAGGTGGAGGAGATATCTGAAGTTGACTGTGCTTTTGCTGACATAAAATGCATTGATGAAGTAGAACTTTCTGAAGAACAAAGAAGGAAATACAGAAAGGTCAGATGAGACTACTGTATTTATACTAATTAACTAGAACTATAAACATACTACTGTTTTTGCTTTGTTCATATGCTTATTGCTGCATGGACAATGTGTTGCCATCTCGATGCTTGTATATTACTTGTTGCTTATTTCAAATACGGAAATGCATCTGCGCCTTCCTCGGACATCCGGGCGTTTTTTTGCGGTCAGAATTCATGCCTCTCAAGCTGATGACGGCGTTAATGCCCAGTCTTTTCATACAATCACCAAGACTTGTACATCAGTCAAGGTTGAAATGAAAATAAAGTAGTCAGGTCCATAGTTTGACACTGAACACAGTGCCAGCTTGTGCGGTCCTTTTTTGTCAGAGGTAAGAACGGGACAAGTCTTTTCATCACAAGATCATGAATCTCAGTGTACAGTGGTTATAAGAACTGTAGGAGTATAGTTTAAGTGGAAACCAACAAAAGAGTACACAGACCAGTCACAGGTGGGTACAGCGCTTCTAAGCACCTTATGATGTGACTAAGCACTAAACAAAACAACAGGTTATTATGCTTTTTTTATTTTCTTTTAGTATTAAGTCTTGAGGTGAGGCCCATACGTAAACAAATTTGTTCAGATGTGTTGCTAAAGAAAAATATGATAGACTGCTAGAAAGAGTGACAGGGATGGACACAAGCAGTGAGAAGAATATCAGTATATTGTTAGCTTGGCATGGGTACTACCCTAGGAGAGTCATGTGTACATAGAGGGGGCGATTGGTTGGGCGAAGCAACTGTGGCCAGGCTTGACTCGGGCAGCAACTGAGGGCTAGTTTGGTTGCTGCCCTCAGTCCAATTTGCCAAAGCCTGAGCGACGCCTGAAGTCAGCGATTATGTGTTTGGTTGACTTCCTAGATAGCTGCCTGTCTCAAGCACGTTTATCAGGCTCAGGCATCCGATTTTGGACGCTCGAGCTCACACAACACAAGAGCCTCTGTGCCTGAAGCTGAGCTTGTCGCTCCACCAAGGCTGAGCCTGCCATAGAGCACCATCCACTGCTGTGAAGCTTATTTCTCCACCTATACAAGACCGAGTGACCTCGCTTATCCACCCAGCAAGGGACGATCCCATTACGAAGCTCGTCATCCGCCCATCCTGTGACCCGCCACTGCTGAGATTGCCACCAGCTTGTTCGGGATTGAACCCACCATCATGGGGCTCACTTTCTGCCCGCCGAGGACGGATCTCGTCAGTGCAGGCTCGCCTCGATGAACCGAGCTTCTTCCTAAACTACCGTTTTCCTCTTTTCACCCCTAGTTGCAAATCTATGAAATTCACAATCTTCACCATGAAATAGACTACATTGATCACACAAACTTCTTATATACATATACTCAAATCCATTTTGCTGGTCACATGTGCCTCTCCGACATAATGTAGCCACCGGTGATCGATCTTCTTCCAGGCAGGCTGTGATGAGGTGCTGGAAAAGAAGCAGAGAATACATACTCCTTTGTTTTTGTGTTCTCTCTAAGAAAGTGTACTTTTGTACTCCCGTTTCTCTCTCAAGCACGTGTTGCAACCAAACAGCATCCACCAAGAGATGACTGACCAGGCAAGGCGTCGATGCCTGACCAGGCAGCTATTTTTCTCAGGCAGGATGGTGAGGGCACCAACCAAACTAGCCCTGATTGATTGGTTGTCTCAAGCGATGCTAGCCAGGCTCGGTGCATGCAACAATGGATTGATTGGTTGGCTGTATCTGTTTCTGGCTTGTGGGTGTGGCATGTATGAAGCATCGCTTGGCATCGCTCGTGGGAAACAAATCTGGATTCCGTTTCTCCTCAACCTGGCTCGCGTGCTTTGTGGCTCCGTAGGACCAACTTGGCTCGGTTGAGAAGCCAACCAATCACGCCCAACGTGAGTAGTCAAAAAAACTGTAGCCACGCCTTCTTCTGACAGCTCTGGGCTTGGCATCTAATGGTGCCATCAAAGCAAGTTCACTGGACATATTGAGTTAAGCATGATCGATGGTTCAGATGTTGAGGGTGCATGGCACACCTGGGTGCAGAATCCCAATGTGATCTAATAGTTTCTTTTTCGTTGCAATGGCAATTTTTTCAAAAAGATTTTAGTCAGCTGTTGCATCTTGCTGGAAGCAGGCTTCCTGGTGTGCTATGTTGTACTTGTTGGGTTTCGGAGCTGCTGAAATGCAGCTAGCATCTAGAGGAGAGCTAGAACAGAGAAGGGAGAGGAGGCTAGCAGTTCTGAACTGTATTGCATACACACTCTCACACTTTATTCCATTGCACAGTTAGGTGATATATATAGTACATATAGGACGGACTGGCTGCAGGTTCTCCTAGATTCTAGAAGCCACCAGACACAGTAGACTGGTGCTACAGTACCAAACTTACAACATTCCAGCAACGGCAGGTCTACAGCAGGACGCTGCTACAGTACACCATAGCTACAGTAACATTTCTAATATTAATACAGTAGGGGAAACCCCTACAGTACCAAACCTCCTTTATTTATTTATTTATTTATTTATTTTGCTTGAGGGGAATACAGTAGGGGAAACCCCTACTGTGGTATATATTAATATTAATATAGTAAAGAAAGAACTGCAGCAGGTTTTGTTAATAGGGCATTCCTTTGGGATTCTTAATATGGGATACCATCGTGTATTTCCACAGTTATTAATGGGATACCATTTATGCAGGTAAGGGAAGAGGACGATGCAAAAATAATAAAGCGCATGCAGTGTCATATGAAAAGAAGAAGGGCAAGAGGCCGGCATGAGGTAATTATTTAAATTTTTAAGTCATAATGTTTTTTAAAAATGTTTTAGTCATATATTTTTTAAGGGGAAGTTTTAGTCATATTTTTCTGAGCTCTCTTTTGTCTGTACCCAATTCTACTCCCTCTATCCCAATTTACTTGTCATTCTGGGTATATATTAGATTCATAGAACATTCCATGAACCTGGACAATGTCCTGTCCAGATTCATAGAAAATGCTATGAATGGACACTCAAAAACCTGTCCAGAATGACAAGTAAACTGGGAAGGAGGGAGTGTTATAGTTGCTCCAGTTTTGAGAAATACTATCTTTTCAAACTTTTGAATCTGAATATCAGTAGTAACTTTTAAAGTATTTAGCTCTTACATAAATCATCTGCATCTATTTCCCTTAAAGATTACTTTAATAATATGACATGTTTCTTTGATTTTGAAAATTTATTTAATAGAAAATCACTGGCAAATTTGTGTTTTGGAGACAGTGTCATTGTCCAAAACAATATTTATAAGGACCAGAGGTAGTAAAATCTAAAATGTTCACAGTTGAATGACCTCTGATTTTAGGGTGTACGTGTTAAATTTAATCCAGCCTTCCCTGTTTTACAGGACTTTGGTTTGGCCTCATCATCAAATGAGAAACCTCCATCAAACGATTCTACTAATGGCCTTATTTCATCAGAGCTCAAAACTGATGAAAATAAAGTTGGTACTGAGACGTTGAAGCGTGCACGTGAACATGATGATGAACTTGATGAGAAAAGGTTGAAAACTGTAATAATAGAAAGTGATGATGACATGCAGATAGATAGCAAATCAGATATTCATAAGGATGGTGAAGGTAGTTCAGTAGGAGTTGAAAAGGAGGTTGATATCATTGATCTTGATCTCTTCTCATCACAAAGCCCTAAGCTCAGCGAAAAAAAATTGTCTAAAGCCTTCAAGTGTACTATTTGCACTAATAAGTTGAATGCCTCTGATGTGCATCGTCACCCTGTACTGGATGTTACTGTTTGTGGTTCATGCAGGTTTCTTGTGATAGAGAAGAATCGTCTTGAGGTGAGTGCACTTTATTATCATATCCATAATTTCAAACATTTCAGATAGTGCATGATTTTCTTAGATATGCTATCTGCATTTGTACAGGATCCTGTATCTGGTGGTTATTGTGTTTGGTGTGCACAAAGTGAACAACTTCAAAGTTGTTGTTCTTGTAAGATGCTTTTCTGTACAACCTGTTTGTCTAGAAATTTAGGCGAAGAATGCTTATCAGAAGCTAAGGTCACCGGTTGGCAGTGTTGCTGCTGCATACCCAGTCAACTGGAATTTTTAATCTCTGCATGTGATAAGGCCCTTAGTGGTCTTGAATCTTCTGATCCCGAGAGCAGCAATACAGAGTTTTCTGGACCAGAAAACAATGATCCTGTCAGGTACATTCATTTACACAACGTTCTTTTGTATACTGCAATTACCTCCTGGTGATTCCTACTACAAATGTGATCAGCAAGCAAAAAACAAAAAAGAAGATTAGAAGAATCATTGATGATACAGAACTTGGGGACGAAACAAAGCGTAAAATTGCTATGGAGAAGGTTGTGATCTTAGTCCAATATCTTCATTTAATATATAACTTTTAAAACAACTGTCTTAACTAGGTTGTAACTTTTAACATTATTTGTAGGCTAGGCAAGACCATTTGAAGTCGATGCAAGAGCAATCTGCGAGCAAGATAAGGACTGGAAATATCAGAACTTCATTTGGAGGTATATCATATGCCACTTTAGAGGATGCCGGGGATGGACATATTGTCAACCTTGCCCGGGAGGAAGATGAGGAACCTGTTAGAATTCCAAGCAGCATGTCTTCCAAACTGAAGACTCACCAGGTCTGACTGGTCAATATTTTGTGTGTTGCTTATTCATCTCCATAATTAAGGGTCTGTTTGGTTTTGGCATGGGAGTTGCTGCTGGGCCAAGCAATCAAATTCAACCCTAAGCTGAGGAAATCGGACTCCTGGTTGAGCTGCCTGCGCCAGGCAGTTTTCCTAGGGTCCCAACCAAAGTAGCCCTAAATCGGATTAGGAAGAATTTGGGATGAAAATGTCAAAAGATCTGTTTGCATGCCCTCTCTCCGTAATCCCACTGACGGGTGGATTTTTACATTTCAGGTAGAAGGAATAAGGTTTATGTGGGAAAATGTTATTCAATCTGTTAAAAAGGTCAGATCCGGTGATAAAGGTCTTGGGTGCATTTTGGCGCATAACATGGGCCTTGGGAAAACTTTTCAGGTTTGTGTTGGCCACTTAGATATGAATTCTCTTAAGACTTATTCGTTTGGTATGTCCATAGTTAAATTATGTACTTGGAATTACACCATCGCTGTCAATAAATTCAGTTTTTTTTACTTGCTCTTGTGGGCTTGTTCATTCCTATATCTGTAAGACTCATGGTGGGGATTTTTGTTTGGCATTGGTCTGTTCCATTACATGACATATACTGAATCCATGCTTACGTCTGTTCTTTTACACCTTGCAGGTTATTACATTCCTGTACACAGTTATGAGATGTGCTCAATTGGAATTGCGCACAGCACTTGTAGTTACTCCTGTTAATGTTCTACATAATTGGAGGAAAGAATTTACCAAGTGGTGCCCAGAAGAACTGAAGCCTCTTCGTGTATACATGCTGGAAGACGTTACAAGGTGTGCATAAATCCTTTCTTATTTTATTGCATTATGTAATGCATGTTGCTATTATCACCTAGTAGTATTTGAGTTTTTTTGGGTCTGCACTACCATTTGTATAAACTGCACACATTTCTTTGGTTATGTGGATCGGAGGCAAATGAGGCTGCACACTTCTGTGTGAAATTTGCTGATCCAGTGAACCATACTTGTAATTGGGTGGGTTGTGCTCCAAACTGCCTATTAGGCATTGCCAAATGTTAGGATAATGAATAATGTATTATCCAAAAGGGTAAAGGCTCAAATATATACATGTACAGGTTAGGGAAATATGCACAAAGGCCCCTCATACAATGGGAACTCACACACCTATACATATATCTAACACCCCCCCTCAAACTCAGGGTGGATCACCGAACACTAAGTTTGGAAAAAGAAGAGAGAAAACACCAAACACTACCCCCGCAAACTTAGGGTGGATCAACAACACTGAGTTTGGAGCGATAGAACCTGTGACGAGCTTCAGTCTGTGCCTTCGTGAGTAAGTCAGCCAGCTGGATCTCGGAAGGAACATACCGAGGAGCAACCACACCATCCTGTACCTGTGCTCGGGTGTAGAAGAGATCAACACCAACATGCTTGCTAAGCTCATGCTTCGCAGGATCATGAGACATGCTGAGAGCACCAATACTGTCAGACATAACAGGGGTAGGCATCTGAGCAGAAACACCAAAGTCCTCTAGTAACCACTGCAACCAAGTGACCTCAGCTGTCACAAGGGCCATAGCACGTAACTCAGCCTTTGCACTAGAACGAGACACTGCTGTCTGTTTCTTGGTCTTCGAGGAAATGAGGGAGCTCCCAAGAAGCACACAAAAGGCAGATAGAGAACGACGACCAGAAGGGTCACTAGTCCAGGTAGCATCATAGTATGCCTGAAGCTGAAGCGAGCTGATGCGTGGGAAGAACAAGCGGCGAGAGAAATGGTTCCTCGAAGATATTGAAGAACACGAAGAAGGTGGGTGTAGTGTAGCTGAGTGGGAGCAGACACAAATTGACTCAAGATTGCACAACATGCGAGATGTCAGGACGAGTGACACCAAGGTAGACAAGACTACCCACAATATGACGATAGTGAGTAGGATCAAAGAGAGGCTCACCGTCACCAGCATGAAGCTGAATATTGAGCTCCATGGGAGTCTCAACTATACGGTCATCTGTGAGACAAGAACAATCAAGGAGATCCTAGATGTACTTCTCCTGGGAGAGAAAGAAACCCTCAGGAGTAGAGGACACCTCAATACCAAGGAAGTAACAAAGGGGGCCAATATCAGACATCCAGAACTGCTCACTTAGACGGGCCTTAACAAAGGCAATGTACTCAGGGTCATCTCCAGTAATGATCATATCATCGACATAAAGGAGAAGTGTCTGACCACGAGAGGAAGTCTGAATAAAGAGAGCCGGATCATAGTTGCTAGCAGTGAAACCAGCAGTAAGAACAACAGAAGCAAAGCGCTGAAACCAAGCGCGGGGTGCCTGCTTGAGTCCATAGAGGGAGCGATGAAGGCGACAAACCATGCCCTCGGGAACATAATACCCTGGTGGTGGCTGCATATAGACCTCATGCAACTCACCATTAAGGAAGGCATTCTTGACATCAAGCTGAGAGATGGTCCACTGACGGACAGAGGCAACAACAAGAAGAGTCCGAACAGTGGTCATGTGAGCAACAGGAGCAAAGGTCTCATCATAGTCACGACCATGCTCCTGCTGAAAACCACGAGTAGCGAGGCGTGTCTTATAGCGCTCAAGTGAACCATCAGAGCAAGTCTTGATCTTATAGACCCACTTGCAAGTGATAGGACGAACACGAGGGGGAAGAGGAACAAGGTCCCACGTGCCGGTCCGCTCAAGAGCAGCAATCTCAGCCATAGCGTGTTGCCACTCCTGATGACAAATGGCATCATGATAGGTGGTAGGCTCACGAAGAGCAGTAGCAGAATAAGCAGAGGGTGAGTAGAGCTCAGGAGGCCGACAAATACGATCGCCGTGCCGGAGAGAGGGCTTAGGAGAAGAGTCCTTAGGGAAGGTGTTAGTAAAAGAAGGCAAAGAAGTCTCATCAGAAGAGGGTGGTGGTGGCTGAGTCGAAGGAGCATGTCGGGTATGGACATGCGTCACTGGAGGCTTGATTGAGTAGTCAGACTCAGAAAGATGTGGTGGTGGCTGGGTGGAAGGCGGCGGCGGTGGTGGTGCCGGGTAGGTGCTGACCAAGGAGGCATCTGGCAAGATCAAAAAAGAATGAGGATCGACCAGAGAGACAGTAGAGGTGTCCAAAGAAGGAGGATAATAAGGGAGAGACTCATCAAAAACAACATCCCGAGACACCCTCATGCGCCGAGCAACAGGATCCCAACAACGATAACCCTTATGCTCAGCACTGTAACCGAGGAAAATGCACCGGACAGACTGAGCGGTCAACTTTGTGCGCTCTCTAGGTGGAAGAGCAGAGTAATCCGGTGTCTTGTCAAGGAGGCGTTCAAAGGGGATCCCACCCTGAAGAGCAGAAGAGGGCTGAATGTTCACCAAATAATTTGTAGTAGAAACAGCCTCAGCCCAAAAATGAGGGAGACAGAAGAAGCAATCATAAGAGCACGAGCAGTCTCAAGAAGGTGACGATGCTTGCGCTCAGCAACACCATTCTGAGCGTGAGCACCCGGGCAGCAAAACTGAGCAAGGGCACCCTAATCAGAAAGAACCTGACGAAGGGCTCCAGAAATATACTCTCCCGTAGAATCCGCACGAAAAACACGAATAGGAGTGTCAAAATAAGTGCGAATCATAGCAGAAAAGGTCTTATAAATAGATAAAAGCTCACTACGATGTTTCATGAAATAAATCCATGTATAGCGAGAATAGTCATCAATAAAGATAACATAGTGTCGATGTCCTCCCGTAGAGACAAAGGGAGCAGTACCCCATACATTAGTGTGAACAAAATCAAAAAACCGCTATGACACAGACTCACTAGAAGGGTAGGGAAGCTGAATCTGCTTTCCCAATCGACATCCCTGACACTGATGTAAAGACTCACAACCTGAAACAGATCCTAAAAGAGCTCGACTGATCATGGTGGGAAGGCGAGAGCCATAAATATGACCCAAGCGATGATGCCACCGAGCGAAGGAAGTCGATGAGGAAACAACAAAAGCAGAACTGGGATGACTGGCCAACGCAGCGGAAGAAAGATGTAGCCAGTCAAGCTCCCATAAGCGTTGAGAGTCAGGACGCCGAGGGCCAGTACCAATCAGCTGACCTGTGCGGCGGTCCTGAACATAGCAAAAGTCAGGATCTAGAATGACACGACAATCATGATCAGTAAGCTGGCCAGCAGACATAAGCTGCATGGTCAAATCAGGAACACAGGAAACATCAGGGACAAAAAAAAAAGAGTCAGATAAAAGAGCCCCATGTGTGAAAACAGGAAGAGAAGAACCATCAGCAATGTGAACAAAACGAGAAACCGATGAAGGAACAGTAGAAGAAAGACACGAACGATGAGGAGTCATATGAAAAGAAGCTCCTAAGTCACGGATCCATGGCTGAGTACCTGGAGTGGTGGCGGGAGTAGAGTGTGCAGACGGCTGAGTCATAGAACCAATAGCTCCAGGAGGCTGTGTAGATGGCTGAGTCATAGAACCAACAGCTCCAAGAGGCTGAGACGCAAGCAAGCGACTGAGACCCTTGAGAATCTCCTGAGTGTCAGGTCCAGAAGAGCCCCTCTGAGAGTCTCCAAAGCTAGAACCACCAGTGTGAGGAGAGCGACGAGCCTGAGACTTTTGCTGATTCTTCCTCTTGTAACAGTAGGTCTCAACATGGCCGTCCTTGTCACAGTACTTGCAGTAAAGGCCACCGCCCGCACTGTCCCCCCCCCCCCCCCCCCCCCCTACTCCCGGAAGAAGGTGCCGGGTGTAGGCAACATTGGAGGAGTGAAGGGACGAGTGGACAAAGACCAAGCAGCAAGAGATGAGGAGTACTGTAGAAGGCTAGCGTCCAGAAGGTGAGTCTCCTCATCACAAACATCTCTGAGAGCCTCCGTCAGAGAGACACACGGGTGGCGAGCAAGCAGCTGAGCATGAAGAGGCTCGAACTCTGAACGAAGTCTGGTCAAGAAGTCATAAGTATGTCACAGCTCAAGTGCCTTTTGCTGACCCTGGCAAGACTGACAGGTATACGGAGACAACGGAGGGCCAAGAGTATCAAGCTCACAACAGACAACCGACAACCGGGAGTAGAGATCCTTCACTGTCCCATCACCCTTAGAGATCAGGTGCTCATGTCGGATAGCAGCAATGTAGGTGGACTGGCCAGAAGGCTCATAGTGCTCCCTGAGATAAGTCCATATCTGATGTGCAGACTCAAGCACCAAAACACCAGCAGAGATATCATCATTCATGCTCACAACAAGAATAGAGACAACACGAATGTTAGTAACTGAACTGTAACTCTCATTGAGACAGGATGACACTAGGAGATGGGGCAATTTTCTGGTTTATTTCTCACACAACTCACACAATGCCATACCAACCCAAGGGGTTGTGGATACATAGTTATAGCTGACCAAGGCAGCCAGCATATGCTAAGATGCTAGTCTAAGATGCTAGTCTAAAAACATAAAGCAAGTGCAGTTCTAGATGATCTAATGCAGTCCTAAATGCTGTCCTAGCTACTGTCCTATACAGGACCAAGATGCTGTCCTATACAAGGACTAATATGCTGTCCTAAACAGGACCAGCAGTCAAACAAAGACCAAGAGACCAAGACCAAGCACTACAAGACTTATTCCATCAACGAGCATCCTCATCAACCCAATGCCTGTAAGCTGCAAGCTGAGACTCATAGTATGCTAGGCGATCATCATAAACAGCAAGCAGGCGTTCATACTCAGTCCTCTGTGCAGTAGTAGCATCCGACGAAGGAGCTGGAGGCTCCGTCGGAAGGATAGGCTGAGCAGGAGGAGTAGGACACGGTGGGCAAGAAAACTCCCTCGATAAGAAGCCCCATAGACGGAGCCCCCGCATGTGGATCCGAAGACTAGGAGCCCAGTCATGGAAGTTTGTGCCATCAAATAGCACCGGGCAGCACGTGAGTGGTACCCTGCTGGACGAAGAAGATGAAGACATCATGGCTCAGCTTGACTCTTTTTTTTTTTTAGCAAAGCCGGGTGGGTGAGCCGAGCCGCGAGACCGAGCTGAGCTACCGAGCCGCGAGCCGAGCCGAGCCGCTGGACCGAGCCAAGCTACCAAGCCGCGAGCCGAACCACGAGCTGAGCCGCCGAGCTGGAGTGACGAGCTGGCTCGAAAACAAATCGAGCCGACTCCGGCTCCAAATCAGATCGGGCGGCGGTGGCATGGCCTAGAGGAGGCGGCAGCGACGACAACGGCGGGGCCGGAAGGAGGCGGCGAAGGCAGCGTGTGGGACGACAGCGGCGACGGCGGGGCTGGGAGGAGGCGGCGAAGGCAGCGCGCGGGACGACAACGGCGGGGCCGGAAGGAGGCGGCGAAGGCAGCGTGTGGGACGACAGCGGCGACGGCGGGGCTGGGAGGAGGCGGCGAAGGCAGCGCGCGGGACGACAACGGCGACAGCGGCGCACGGGACGAGGCGCGGTGCTGTGCCGAGAGAAGGTGCAGCGCCAGCACCGGGAGTCAACGACGATGGCCGGCGACGGCGGCGCACGGGACAAGGCGCGGTGCTGTGCTGAGAGAAGGCGCAGAGCCAGCACCGGCAGTCGATGACAATGGCCGGCGACGATAGCCGGCGGTGGCGGCGGCAGAGCAGAGAGGGGTGGGAAGAGAGAGAGGTGGTGGGGAGAGGGAACCCTAACCCTGGCTCATGATACCATGTTAGGATAATGAATAATGTATTATCCAAAAGGGCAAAGGCCCAAATATATATATGTACAGGTTAGGGAAATATGCACAAAGGCCCCTCGTACAATGGGGACTCACACACCTATACATATATCTAACACCAAAGACTCCTGATCCTGAATCAATATAAGCTCTTGTGACTTGCCCTAAGAAAAAAGATACGGAAAAATATGAAAGGCTTGCTGAATGTGTACACATAGTAAATTTGGTATGTATACAAATGCATTGTGTTTTGGACAATGCATGTCTATAAGTGGAAACGTTGACCACTTATATCTATTGCAATATAGAAGTGGTGCAGCAGAGGAAGATTCTATACTCCATCTGTCCCAAAATACTTGTCATTCTAGGTATATACCAGGTTCATAAAACTATAGAAGATTCTATGAATCTAGACAACCACACTCTCCTCATAGAAGATGCTACCAATCTGTACACCCAGAAACCTTGCTAGAGTGACAAGTAAACTGGGACGGAGGGAGTACATGTTTGAGGATTAGTAACACGTTGAGGAAAGAAAATAAATCATGATGAGTCCTAAAGAGTACATGTTTTCGAAGCAGCCATCTAGACAGATTCCATTTTGCAGACACTCTTAGTTACCATTAAATGGTGTTTCTCTTACTCTGCTGCAAATTACTCCGGACAACTTGGCCTATGTCTTAATTAGTATATCAAATTCCTTTATTGGGCTAATGTGTTACAACATATTTATTGCTATATTGAGAACAATACCATAGAGGGGTTGGTTATATATAAATTTTGCACTTAATGCTTGTATCAGTTTCCTTGATCAGTATTATTGATGCATGTGATTTTCAGTGCACTTGCATTCCATGACTGATATTATCTATATATGGTGCTATGTGCTTCTTTTTTGTTGCATCAGACTGATTTACTAATTGTGGCATGGGGCTTCCTATAATGAATGATTATTTTCCGAAATATAATGAATGATTATTTGTTAGCATGAAATGCACCCTTTGACCTTTGTTTTTGCAGGGTAAATAGGCCAACTTTACTAACCAAATGGCGAAAAAGAGGTGGAGTGCTTCTCATTGGTTATTCAACATTTAGAAACTTATCCCTTGGGAAGCATGTGAAGGACAGAAATGCTGCAAATGAAATTAGTTATGCGTTGCAGGTGATATTCCAAGTTTTATGCTGCTGTTTTGTTATTATTTCAAGCTCTTTATTTGTTAAATGTAAACTTTATACCGAGGTTTGTAATACTGTACTGCTTTTATGGCATATAATATATAGTAATTGTGGATGGTCATGTACTCACGTGAGTTCTATATTATGTTTTCTCGCACCTTTACTACTTCTGTTCCAAATTACTTGTCATCCTTGCTATGTACCAGATTCATTGAACATTCTTTGAACCTGGACAAACTGCCTGTCCAGATTCATTGAACATTTTATGAATCTGGACACAATTCTATGAATCTGGACACAATTCTATGAATCTGGACACCAAAAAACACATCCAGGATGACGAGTAAACTGGGATGAAGGCATTATGTGTTAGCTGCAAGTTTTGACACAGTTCTATTGTTCACAATGCACAACCAGTTTGGCCCAGATATTCTTGTATGTGATGAAGCACATATGATAAAGAATAGGAGAGCTGACATTACTCAGGCTCTGAAACAAGTAGCAACACAAAGAAGAATTGCGTTGACTGGGTCTCCACTGCAGAACAATTTGATGGAATATTATTGTGTAAGGAGCTGTACATCTCTACTGTTCTGCTTAATCTTATTGAAAATATCTTTTTGCTAATGCCTTTTTATTTTATTATTCTCTTGTGAACAGATGGTTGATTTTGTTAGGGAAGGATTCCTTGGGAGCAGTCATGAGTTCCGGAACAGGTAAATATCAGTTAGGCTACATGACCACCTTAGTGTTAGTGAAACCCGAAATGATTAGTTCTGCTTTATCAGGTTCCAGAACCCCATTGAAAATGGGCAACACACTAATTCTACATCGGATGATGTCAAGATCATGAATCAACGATCCCACATTTTGTTTGAACAACTGAAAGGTTTTGTCCAGAGAATGGGTATGAATGTTGTGAAGAATGATCTACCGCCGAAGAAGGTTTTTGTTATCACAGTGAAGCTCTCTCAACTGCAGAGGAAGCTATACAAAAGATTCTTGGACGTGCATCGTGATTATTCAGAGAAGTTACACAATTCCTTCTTTGCCAAGTACCAAATATTAGCCCAGGTATAACAACTTTGCATTGTTGTGCTTTTTCTTCGATAAAACAAGGTGGAAATTTTGTCTAGTTGTTTTCATTGGGATGCCTAACATAGTACTCTATAGTATCATGGTCTCTTTTTCTACTTTTATTCTCTATGCTTAATAGCATGTTCAAGTGTAGGTATGGAATCATCCTGGGCTTCTCCAGATGGCTAAAGAACAGAGGGGAAATTTGCGCAAAGAAGATGCTGTTGAGAATTTTCTGACAGATGACAGCTCCAGTGACGATAATGCTGAAAACCTGCCTAATGGAGGTAGTTTTTTTTTTTATATTCCACTCGTAATACTCTGTGCAATCTGGGGAATCTCCAATGCAGCTTGTATTCACTATCCTGGTTGTCATGAAAAGTAGATTACTTTCATGCTTGTACGAGTGTTGGGTGAGCGGGTGGGTGAGGCATTGTTTTGGTTTTAAATATTGGGGTCCTATGATTATATCTTCATATTTCTATTCTGGAAAATTTACACCTGGTCCTAACTTTATCATTTGTATAGAGAAGCTGAAAGATAGAACTGATCAGCAGTCCAAGAAAAGCAACTTTATGAATGAGGTACTTGGAATTATTACCTGCAAGTTGTTAGAAATTTTTACATTTTATGCAAAAAAAAAAAAACCATGATATCCGTTTGTTTAGACAATGTGCTTCATTTTATGGAAAAAAAAGTACCACAATATCCATTTGTTTAGACAATGTGCTTTTAGTCAAACCTTCTATCTATGTAGCAGGATTCTTTCTGGTCTGCATGTTGTTTGATGTCTAATTAATCATTTCATTCAAACATAAGCAGGTCCTTGAAACAAAACAACATATAGATGTATATATTTTCTTTGTGCAATGATCTCCATACTACACATTAAGTATTTGGTTCTGATTAATTTATTGTATCTCCTCTAGGAAAGTAACTGGTGGGAAGACGACCTAGATGAGAATACTTATAGGGAGGCAGACCACAGTGGAAAATTGATCTTGCTCCTTGCTATCCTTTTAAAATGTTCCGAATTGGGCGACAAGGTATTAGTGTTTAGCCAAAGCTTGACCACTCTGGACTTGGTGGAGTTTTTTCTTTCAAAACTACAAGTCAAAGGAAAAGAAGGCAAATTTTGGAAGCAAGGAAAGGATTGGTACAGGTACACATACACACTTGATTGAATTTCTATTTACACAAGAACTTTGCAGCTTCTTGTGTGGTACATGTACATTTTGTTTTTACATCAGAATTTCTCATCACATGCATGTGCTGTCTTCCCTTTTAATGATGGTTATTCCTCAAACTGGAAGTTAGACCTTGATTGGGAAGTGTCATTTCTACCCAGTTGCTATGGACAATGTAATTGTAGCGAAACCTGTAAACATCTGCAATTTGTTAGGATATTAGAATAACTTTGGTAAATACTGAAGCAGCGCACCTAACCAGTCCAACCCAAAAGCTTAAGCGATTGAGAAGGGGCTAGGGCGGCTTTATAGCTCAACACCCCCCCGCACGCGCAGCCCACGTGGGTGCAGATGACTGCCGCTGGGGCGCAGCGTGGGAAATGGGTGGCGCAAGGAATGTGGGAACCGGGCTCGAACTCGAGACCTCCTGGCTCTGATACCATGAAGCAGCGCACCTAACCAGTCCAACCCAAAAGCTTAAGCGATTGAGAAGGGGCTAGGGCGGCTTTATAGCTCAACAAATACACTTAGATACCTTTCACTTTGCTGCACTCTGCTGTATATCTATTTATTGGTCACTATGAATAATGGCAAAAACATGAACGGGGAACATCTATAGTGTCTCGAGAGGTGCTTCATTGAGGGACTAGGAAATTGGTCATGGTATAATATTCTGGAACCAAATACATCCCTTTTATATAAAGCCTGCTCATTCAGATTTCATGTTCAATATGTTTTATAACTTTGGTCTGTCATGTTTTTTCTCTATAGTATTCTGTAGTGCTAGCCTGCAAGTATCATGACTTTAGGGCATCTTTAATTATCTAGTAGAGCAGTCAACTTGATAGCTTGAATATTGGATGCATCATATATAGGTAACAGTCTAACACTACAGACTATGCTATGCTCCAATAATTCAACAAGCTCAAAACTCGAAAGTGGGTGGATGAGTGTTTTTTTGGGCACCATTGCTGCAACCACTATAGCAAAGACTTGGGCATCCTCATTGTTGATGTTTAATTTACTATTATCTTCATTATGACGGACTGATATTTTTTATGATGAACAGACTTGATGGGAGCACCCCCTCTGCTGATCGACAAAATCTTGTTGAGAGGTTTAATGATCCTGAAAACACAAGAGTGAAATGTACATTGATATCTACTCGTGCTGGATCTCTTGGTATCAACCTTCATGCTGCAAATCGTGTGGTTCTTCTGGATGGTTCATGGAATCCAACTCATGATCTGCAAGCCATTTACCGGGTTTGGAGGCACGAGCTTGTAGTTTGTACTGTTCATTTGCTGCACTTTAATGTGATTATTTGTTAATTCATGAGTTACATTTTCTCCAGGTATGGCCAGACCAAACCTGTATACGCATACCGCCTAATGGCACATGGAACAATGGAAGAGAAAATATATAAGCGACAGGTAATTTTTCATCTGCCTATCGGAGTTCAGAGTTGAATTTTTCCAGGTGTTTCCACCTGGTAGCTTTAAAATGATCAATATGAATTCATTGAATATGTATAGGTGACAAAAGAAGGGCTCGCTGCAAGAGTGGTAGATAGACAGCAAGTTTCTAGAACAATATCCAGAGAAGAGATGTTGCATCTCTTTGAATTTGGTGATGAGGAATTACTGGAGCAAAATGAGAATGGTTCTACAATGATTGAATGTGTTAAATTTGATACTGTGAAGCCCAACACCATTGATTCTACTGAGGTTGAGCCTGTGGACAAGCTCATGCTGAACCTACTCAGTGAACACAATCGGTAATGATCTACCTATTACTTCTCAATACTACCTGACACCATTTCATGCGCACGAATCCTAGGACTTTGGTACTTGGTAATAATCAGACATTAATTTATTTTAATTTCTATATTCTTGATTCTCTTGCAATATATGTTTAATAATGCTAATCTGTGCTTTCTGGCTTTGAATATGTATATAACTGGTATTAAAGCAACTGTTCATATGGTAACATATGTTTTTTGTTCACAGATGGATTGCGGGTTACCATGAGCATGAAGCTCTTCTTCAAGAGAATGAAGAGGAAAGACTTACTAAGGAGGAGCAGGAATTGGCCTTGTCAGAGTGGGAGGCCTTGAGGAAAGCTGCGCGTAATCCTGAGAGAAGATCGAATGCTGTTCCAACGGACTCCAACCTTGTGCAGCCACCTAAGGTTGCCTCTAGAAGCCGGCAACAGCAGCATACTAGGGCTAATTCAAACAACCAAAAGAAGTGCAACAACTTAACTCACCTGCTGACTCTAAGAAGTAATGGCACGAAAGCGGGGTGTACAACAACCTGTAAAGAATGTGGCCAGGAGATTAGTTGGGAAACACTAAATAGAGACGGTAGAGCAAGATAATGCCAGAAGACTTGGCATTTTAGCTAAAGATTTTGTTGGTTCCTTTTGTAAATACACTAACGTGCAGGTAGTACGTGTAGATTGCTTATGCGAGTATGAATGAATGTAAAGAGAAGTTTAGAGGGTTATTAAGTCCTTTGGTCCGCAAGGTGGACCCGATCCCTTGCAATTGGTACTTAACAAGTTGACATGACTGATGAAATATAGTTCTGGCAAAATATCGTGTGTGCTTGTTCACATTATCTATTCCGTAATCTTGTGTTTATCACTCTAGCTGTAGTCGAACCGAGTTGTCTGAACAGTTCACAAATCAGGGATTTTCTTTATTGTTTTCCTGGTGACTCATTGCTGGTGTGACCGGTGTAGGGATAATTGACGTTTAAACTGTAAATCCTGAAGTCTGGTTCGTGCTCGCTGTTTGGATTATATAAGAGGATAGGAGGACAACATTCTGATGTAACAGCAGAAAAACAAAAGACAGTAGAGATGCCATGCCTTATTACTTTGCAAACCAAGAAAGTTAATAGTTTATCAAGAACGGCCGAGGTAATACTTGAAACTTTGCATGTTTGTACAGCGTATTAGTTTTTTCGAGAACAGCAGAGGTAGTATTTTTGCTTGACTGAGACGTCGGCAATCCTCGGTGAGCTCACCCTGCGATCATTTGAGGGTTGTGGTCGCGGCAGGTGATAGCCCGGGCCGTTGTCGCATCATCTCTGTTTATGAAACGAGATTCGATAGCTCAATTCGCCAATCGTCATGTAACAACCCAAGATTTCTCGTCTGAAATTCCTCTGTCTAAATTTCTCATGAATCAAAAGGCTTCCATCAAAATCTCAAGAAAATCAAATCTTTGCTTGTTACTTCTTTCTCAAGTTGCAATCTCATGCCATTATCCTTGGACTTTTTCTTTAAAATCTGGTATCGAAATTATCGTGTGACTGAAATCTCATGACCATATTTCATCCAACATCTTAATATCTTATTGTTTCTAAGAGCTCCAAGTGCAGGACCTAAACTACCCAGCAGCCATATCAAAGCTTACGTGCAACTCTGGTACGTAATTTTACCCTCTAACCTTTCTCTCTAATACTCAACTAGACCAGTGCTAAAACAGTTCCTTGTTCACTCACCTTGGTCCAGATCGGCTAAAGAACTAAACCCAGAATCCACTTTGTCCAATCAGCAGCGGGCCAGGCCATCTCCTTATCTCTCCATGGGCCGAGCTAACCAATCGAATGCCCAACAACTTTCCCCATCAGCTGGAAGCAAGTCCAACCTGCAGCGTTCTGTGTTTTCTCTTCTTCCTCAGGACGGAAAGCAGCACGACGCCGTCACGCGCGCATGCCTTCCTCGCTCTGCTGTTTTGAACTCTTCTCTCTCAGTTGTCGCACGTCAGCTCACGCCGTTCCTCAGCGTTATCTTGTGCCGTCGAGCAACCCCTGCGTCAAGCAAAGGAGTAGCAGCATCCAAGAAAACGCAGCAGGCAAGCAAGCCATCGCAGCTAGGCCTGCAAATGGGTTGGGGCGAAATGGGTAATTTGGGTCGGGTTTTGAAACGGGTTGGCTTTGGAAGGGCTGTAGCGGGTTCTAAATATTAGCGGGTTGGGTTGGGTTGGGTTTCCCGTAAAGGCGGGTTGGAATGGGTCTCTGTTTTTTGGTTTTCCATGGGTTGGACCCGTGGGTCCTCACCCATTCCACACCCCATTCTGGCGGCGGAGGGTGCGACCAGCGGCGGTGTAGCGGCCGGCGGCAGGAAAAGCAAAGTAGGCCGCGAGCCCGCGACTGCCGTAAGGGAAGGCAGAGGGTTTGCGGCGGAGGTCGAAGGCAAAGGCGGCTGCGGCACATCTCGAGGGCGGAGGCGACTGGCGTGACGGGATCTCTCTTGAAGGTGTCCTAGCAGAGGCGAGGCAAAGCGCTACCGGTGACGTGCGACGAGTCTGGTGCGCCAATCCTTCCCTTCCCACTTCCCTCCCCCTTCCCTTCCCTCCGCTTTCCTTCTCTCCCCTAACGAGCATATCTTGGGCATGCAGTTTGGATGCCAAGAAGTCCAGTCCGGCTGCCAATCCTTCTCTTCCCCGGCTGCGGCTCTAGTGCTTTCACGCGATTCAGGTAGCTTCCTATTTCCAATCCGGTTGCCACCTCTTCAGATTTATTTTCTGCCACTTGCCGTATGAAGCCGATGATGCCTTTAATTGATTAGATATGTTAATTGCCCTCCACTGATTTGGTTGATTGGCATAAGATAGAAAGGATTTGATCTGAAAAATCATGGTGCAGATTGTAGAAAGGTTGGTTGGGAGAAAGATTCACTGGCACTGCTAAAAGAATACCTTCAATTCCCTGTGCAAATGGATCTTAGATCAGTGGACAAATATTTTTGTGAAATTTTCCAATAGACCAGAGCAGTTCTGCTTGTTATGTTATATGAGTAGCACTAGACTTTTATTTTATTTTTGCTGGTTATTCTTATTCAGTTAATCTGTTCAGTTATTTAGCATCATATTCTGAAAAAATCTTCGAAATTTAGCACCAGTTCAGCAATGGCACTTTCTTGTGATGAGAATCTGTTACATTTTAATCTGAACTCAACCAGAACAAGGTTCAATTGTAGTTGCTATAACTATAGTTGCTTATACTTGCCTTAGCTAGATTCAGAGCTTAGTTCTGTATACATTTCTTTTTCTTATCATTACTAATCTGCTTGTTCGTCTAGTCGTTACTTGCACTTCAACAACTTGTCAAAAATTTTACCTGCTTTCTTTCTTCTAAATAGAGATGCTTTCTCATGGGTCTGAGGGTTCGGGTACCAATGATACATCTGATGGCCAGTCAAGACGCACTCCAACTAGAAGGGCTAAAGTGTGGGAGCACTTTGAGCAGGAACTGGTTGAGGTTAATGGTGTCATGAAGGCTGTTTGCCGATACTGTGGACTGAAACTCACAAGCACAAAAAGATCATGCACAAACAGCCTTCGAAACCATGTTGCAGAATCTTGCCCAAGAATTGCAGATGATGAACGCAAGAGATTTATTGCTACCATGAAGGAAAAAGCAGTAGATGGTTCTTTTACCTTCGATCCTAGAAGGACTCGTGATTTGCTAGTGAAATGGTGCATCAGCGTTGAAGTTGCATTTAACAAATTTGATGACCCCTTTTTTGCTCCATTGATGCAGTCACTGCAGCCATTGTTCAGTGGTGTTGGGCGTCAAACAATGCGTAATGATTCAGTTGGAAGATATCAACGGATAAAGGAAGAGCTGAGAAATGAGCTTGGAAGTCTAGATTCTAGAATATGCTTCACATCTGACATTTGGACATCAAATCAGAAATTGGGTTACATCTGCCTGACAGCTCATTATATTGATGCAAGTTTTGTTCTGAAGAAGAGGATCATTGCTTTCAGAGATATCAAGTATCCTCATACTGGTCTAGCAGTCGAGGAAGGAATCACAAAATGTTTGATAGAGCGAGGGGTCAAAGATAAGATGTTCACCATTACTCTAGACAATGCATCAAACAACATGTCAGCTTGTGATCATCTTCGTGACAATGGAGGTTCTAAGATGTTTTTCGGCGGTGAAAATCTTCACGTTCGATGTTGTGCGCATATACTGCATCTCCTAGTGCAAGATGGAATGAGAGTTGCTAATGATGCAATTGGTTTGATACGAGAGCTTGTAAGACACATCAATTCATCACCATCTCGAATTCAAGCTTTCAATGAAATTGCTTAGAGATCAGGTCTGCCTTCAAAGGCTAGATTAGTTCTTGATGTGCCGAATAGATGGAACTCAACATACCATATGATCATGGAGGCTATCCAGTACAAGGTCGTCTTGAAGCACTATGCTGAAGCACAACTTGAGCTCTGCCCGGAGGATGAAGAGTGGAAGAAAGCTAAAGCAATTGGTGAGTTTCTTGGTGCATTTGAAGAAGCAACCAAATCTTTCTCCGCACATAGAACTCCAACTGCTCATTTGTTTATGAGCAATGTGCTTTGCGTGCATCAAGCATTGAGAAATAGGGGATGGCAAATTGATGGGGTGCTAGAGGAGTTGGCGGCTGCAATGGATGACAAGTTCGATAAATACTAGGATAAAGGCAAATATAACGTGGTATTGGTAATTGCCACCATACTTGACCCATCAAAGAAGATAAGTTACCTTGAGTTCTTTTACGAGAAGACTTGCAGAGTATTTGATGACATCGAGACAAGTAACCTTGGCTAGAACCAGGTTCACAAAATATTATGAGGAATATGAAAAACTTGTTCGAAAAGAACATCCAAGCTTTTCTCAAGTTGGCAGAACAACAAGGACATTGGGTTCTTCGGTCCTTGGAAAAAGAAGACTTGATGACGAGTTTGCTCAATGGTCCCGGATAAGAGGAAGGAGAGTTCCAAAGTATGAGCTTGAGGCATACTTAGAAGAAGAGATCGTGAGAACAGATGAAAGATATGAAATTCTCAGTTGGTGGAAGACAAATGCAAATAAGTATCCCGTGCTTTCAGCTATGGCACGTGATTTTTTGGCAATTCCATTGAGCACTGTTGCATCAGAATCTGCTTTTAGCGTTGGTGGTCGAATTCTAGCTGACAACAGAAGTTCAATGACTCCACAAACACTTGAATGTCTTGTATGTTGCAAAGACTAGTTGTATGAGTGCCCAGACATCGATGGTACTTAATGTTTTGCATGTTTTATCTTATGAAATTTGTTTTCAGGTAAATATCAAAGGTTTCTAGTCTTATTGATACTATTGTTACTTTGTGCAGGAAGACAAGACTGATTGGAGGAAAAGTGAGGAAAATACAATGCAAAGTATAAGGTAAAAGACATTGCATTACGTTGTAGCAATTCCTCTTGAGAACCTAGTAGACTACTTATTTAGACCCTTGCTATGTAAATGCAAAGTATAAGGTAAAATACATACATCCAAGACTTCAACTGCTCTGTTTTACTAGATTTTACTTCAACTGGTTGTGTTGTACTAGACTGGACTTCAAGTCTTCAACAAGCGTAAGTGGTATCTGAAGAAAGCGACACACAATGACATGAAGAATGGTGAAGTCGGTTCAGACAAAGAAGGCCAGAGAGCGATCAAAACAGAAGATGCTGAGTGTGTGAACCGAGTGTTGTCCAAAGAGACATGTAAAAGAGTTTGATCACAGCACTGATAATTGTTTCCTGCCACTGGCAACGCAATAATTGTCCTGCATCGACAATATTCTTTTTTTATTTTTTTAAGCATGTGTTATGGACTAGTAGAATTTACATGATCTGATGTGCATACAAAGGCTGAGAGGCAGAAACCGCATGTAGCAATCTCCGACAGGCGGCAACTGCTGGACTCGTGCAGACGCAGCATCCAGCAGCGCAGCGCGGAGTCACAGTGCGGGTTCAACCCACGGGTTCAACCCAAAGAACGGGTTGGTCTGGGTTAATTAGGGAGACGGGTGGGGTTGGGTTAGGTTAATAACAAGGTGTCGTGGGTTGGGTGAGGGTTGGGACTACTTAACTGATGCCATTTGGGTTGGGGTGGGTGCGGGGGCGGGTCTCAGACCATTTGCAGGCCGAATCGCAGCGCCGCGCTCGTGACCTCCAGGCTCCTGCACCTGCTCCTTTCTCTTCTGCCTTTTCCCATCACGCGTCCATGCTCCAGGTCAGCTCCTAGACAGTGACATCGAACCAGAATCTACGCAACATCTCCCGGATGCGACTTGCTCGACGTTTGCACCACACCTCACCAGTCCGACCACCGCTGCACCGAGTTGCCTTACCCTAGTCCTCCACCTCTGCTATAAAACCTAGCGCCGCAGCCCTTGCTTCGTCCCTCCCCAACGCGCCGCCACCAACCTCCTCTCCAAGAAGCCCGGAGAAAACCCCACTCCTTGACTCCCTGTTCGCATATCCAACGCTGGCGAGCGTGCCGCCACTCCAACGACCATGCCCGGGATGCGGATCCTGCGACTTCATGTGCTCCTTCCATGCTGATTCTGAATCCACACTCTTCTCCGCCCTTCAAGATCGGTAACAACAGGAAACCGAAGATGATCAGTTCGAGCTGAAGTATTCCGACCACCTCAACTCGAACTCCAGTGAGCCAACCCCTGAGCTGAACTTGTAATACTACTTAACGTCGCTTGCCTTGTTTCCTTGCCGAATCTTAAACTCCCCTGTTGGTTATTTTGTCGGGAACGCGATTGACGCCGAGGACGCTGCCACAAGTGTAGCATCGCCAGGGACGTGCGCCCAGGAACTGCTCTGCCTCCGCCCTCTACATCGATTTCGGTGAGCTACCTCCAGACCCCATCCCTGTTCATCACAGTCCATCCTGCACTTCCTACTTGTGCTGAGTTACAAGTTGATTCCTTGCGCAGATGCCTGGGAACGCTGCTGATGCCGCTGTACGTGTTGTCTAGTTCATGAGATAGAGCTGCACAAGCCACCGCCGTTGTTAATTCTCCTCCTTCGGTGAGTTCCCTGCCAAACGAGCCTAGTGTTCCTTTTCCTGGTTGAATTCCTTGTCTCCTTACCAAATCCTTGACCATCCTGTTGTTCTTTTTGCTGGGAACGTGTTGATGCCGCCATGCGCGTGGTCACCAGACTCACCACCAAGCACTTGTGCACGAGAGCTACTCTGCAATCTCTTCGCCCCTGCCGTGGACCTGCCTCCCCATCGTCGAAATCATCCTTGATGCCATCTGCCTTCTCTTGGTGAGCCTCACGTTCTCCCCACCTCCTGTCTCTTCCCCTAGGATGAGTATCATGGATGCCTGTGACATGTTCGAGGAATTGCCGAGTTCAGCTTTGTTCGGCATGATGTTGGTTTCGCTAGTTAGGCGAGCTTGTGCTAGCAAAGGGTTGGATTTTAGCGGTCCTGTGACGCATTTGTTCAGTGTTGAGTGCTTAGTTGCTTGGAGTAGTGGCGGCAGTTAGCTGTTCGTGTGATTCTTGTCGGTGCTTTTGGGCAGAACAATCGTCTGCTACAGTTTTCATTAAGTTAATTCTGTTCTGACTATCATTAGCATTAGTGGTGCTTGTAGATTTGGTTCCTCATAAAAGACTGCTGGTGATTCAAAGTATATTTGTTGGTCTGTCCGGTGAGCAAAGTGTGAATCACCATGGATGATAGCTCACGGTGGAGAATGGTGCTTTTCGGCCTGCTGATCACTGCATTAGATTAAGTGGTTCAGGTTTGTTCCGTGAGTGAAGTTTCCATCAATCTATATTGTGACGGTTCCCAGCCTGTGTTTGCGCCTTGCACCCATGTCTGCGTGAGTCAACCCAAACCAAAAGGACTAACTGCTATGTCATCTCAAGGAACGTTCTTATTCTGTTTCCAGTAAATGAACTAATCTTGTTCGCCGTACCCAGTGCTGAGAGCTCCCGCACTGTGCGGGGTCTGGGGAAGGGTTTCAGCGGCAGGCCTTACCCCCGCCTGTGCAATGCGGGGAGACCGCCTGGGGAACTAATCTTGTTCATCTCCAGAAATTCCTGGATAAATCATATGACTTCTGATTAAGGTGATTCCTGTCTTGTTAATTCGGTTTGTTCAAGAAGATTAGGATGGAAATATTCTGAGACCTATTCGACGCTAGAAACTCTCTTCAATTAAAGTCTGATATTCGATCTCGTGCTATTTTATCTCATTTGCATCATTCTCGATCCAGATTCCAATCATGCATGTGACTTAAGAAGAAGCGAGTCATGAGTACAAGCAAGATGCTACACGAGGACTTGGGCCCTTGAGGGTCCACGAGCAAGAAGGCAAGCCGCTTTTCTTGATCACTATTGATTACCCAGTTTTCAAAACTACATGATTCGTTTGCAACTGTTCTGCATGCCAACGATTTAAACTGCCGCTAGATCATACCTAAGCCCCTATATGCTTTTCTTTCCACTGTAAGCCATAGGGATGTTTTACTACTATGATGATGTTCAGTGTGCTTAGTCGCATAATTTCAACTTTCACCTGGACACTATAAAATAAATTTGTGTAAATGATTTAAATGTGCTCTGTGTGTGTGTTTGCAAATAACTCCACAAAATCCGATTTAGCGGAGGTGGACGTAGGTGGTGCTTGGTGCCAGGGGGTAGATTGGGCAACCCCCATTGGGAGAGTGTCTATGGCGGACACAGTTGAGTAGAGACTTGGGCCATGGGTCTCTGTTGTGGTTTTGGCTGTTGAGGATTGGATAGGAGGAGGAGGAGGGGGATGGAGATGCCTGCCCCGGCTGCCCTTTTTAGGTACATTCACGTGACACATGTCTCCAGGTTATTACTTACACACCACATCGATCCTGTATGGACAGTGGCGGAATCTTGATACTTGCGGAGGACTGGTGTTCTAGCCGTAGGAGTGCGAGGTAGTGTTAGTGGTGTCCGTAGGTTGCGACCCGGCTCCACGAGAGGGATATCTCACCTGATTAGTGGTAGGCCCGTCACAGCTTCAGGACCCTTAGTCTTGCGAGGCTTCTGGGGGCTCAGTTCTGGAAGCGCGGGAGACACCAGTCGATGCTTGAGTAAGGATTCCGTGTATGCTTTCTGTGCTTAGGCTACGACCATAGTCTATGTATGAGGCCACATCATGTCGGTACAGGTGTATCACTCTGCAGAGTTATGATCTATATATATAGCCGCGTCCTCAGTCATGGACATCACCTGAGAGCTTTCATAGTGATTAGATTTGTTTTCCCTCTTACTTTCCCCCTCTCTTGTTTTGTATCCGGACTAGAGCTGTGGTCCAGTTGGAGGATATTAGTTGGGATTAAAATTTGAACCTTGTTGGGACGTGTTAATCCCAATGAGACAAGATAATAAAACTTGATGTTTGAAAATGATTTGAAATTTTTTAAAAGAAAATGTTTGCCAACCTAGCTTTTCGCAATTAGCCTTAACCCCTCCTTGAAACGCTTGCATGCATAGCATATTTGCTAGGCTAGAGCGGCTTGTTGAGTACGGTATATACTCACGGCAAAAACCTTTATCGCTTTCAGGAGATAGAGAAGCCAGCGAACTGGACTACAACTTCAACGACGTGGATGATGAGGAGTAGATCGGTCTCTCGCCTACACTCGAGTTGCCTGTGGAGTTGGATCGACCATGAAGAATTTCGCTGTAGATTTCGCTTCCGCATTTGTCTCACCACTTCCGCTAGATGTCATGTTCTTCTCTCTTGGCCTGCGCGCCATGCTCATGTATCCAAATGATGATGTTTAACTTATGAAGAAGGAACCCTATTGATCTATCTTATCTTTGTGTCTTAATTTTTTTATGGTTTTATGATATTACTTATGAATGGATTTACAAGTTATCCTCTTGTGAATAGCTGTGAGGTACAAACGGCACGGTTTTACCTTCCACTCCGGTGGTCGTGGATGCATCACACGGCACGGTGGCGGCATCGGAAGGGCCCATCTCCAGTGCGTCGGTAAGTACGGAGAATGGGGTCCCGCTCCATAGATGATAGAATAATTCCAAATACCCAAACTGATCACGGCGAAGATATGAAACACAAATGGTATGCCAATAGGAGGTTTAAGATTGTCCAGGCAATCAGCCATAAACTACACAAATTCGTGGGTCGAAGCCTCAGCATTTGCCATGTCGAAGTCCTGCCGTATGTGTAGAACTTAGCTAGTGCTTGAAACAACAGGACGGACAATATTTGCCATAAACTCAGTACCAGTACATGTGAGCTACAATGACTACTTGTGCCGATCCAGCGTTTATTGAACTGCTACAACAGATAGGCATTTCAGAATATCTCTTTGTAGATGATGCTTTACGCCTTTCTGTGACCGAGAATTCCGTCTTCGTGATCAGAATCTTCAGTCCACCCCCGTTTGAGACTCTGCATACACCAATCTTAGCACAACTTTTGTACAACAGCTACGGAACTACTACCATCTACCACTACCATTGCAGATAGGCATTTACACAACTGGGAAGCCCAGTTTTTATTGAATGTTGCATCTCACTTTAGAAGATCTCCTTGTAGACAATGTTCTTCGCCATTCCTTCTCTTGGGCATTCGTCATCAGCAATTAAAATCTTCAGACCATCTCTGTTTGTAACTCTGGAGACCGCCACGTAAAGCTGCCCGTGGGTGAAAACCTGCCTAGGTAGATAAAGTCCAACCTTCTTTAGAGACTGCCCTTGGCTTTTGTTGATGGTCATTGCGAAGCATACAGAGAGAGGGAACTGCGTTCTTTGCAGCATGAACGGCCACTTTGGCTCAAATGTCGACATGATGATCCGAGGGACACATACCTTGTTGCCTATGTGTGTTCCGGTTATGATCTGCGCTTCGATGATCTTTTCCCCGAGCCGTGTGATTGTCATTCTAGTGCCGTTGCATAGCCCTGCGCTCTGGTTGATGTTTCGGAGAAGCATCACTGGCAGGCCGACTTTCAGCTTAAGCTGGTGGTCTGGAATTCCGGGGTGCTTTAATCTGTTGAGGAACTCCGTTGGATAATGCATTTCCATTTCATGGTTGTAAGACATCGATTTGGATACATTGTCATGGCTTAGGTAACTTACTGTCTCTCCTTGAATTTGGCCCATAATGTACTCATTGATATCCTTGACATTCTCATTTGTTGTACACAATATCGCTCTTTCTTCCAGGAATCGCTGCTCGCAGCAATTCTCTTTCAGGCCAGGGTAGGTGCTTTCAACAATTTTTGCCTTTGGGTCATCTCCTTTTGGCAGCAACAGGTCACTGGGGATACTGACCCACTTCTCATTTTCTGAAACTGTCTGTCCACTGCCAATTTGTAGTATCCACTCTGCAAATTCTTCAATCTTCTGCTGCTGTGTCTTATTGAAGGGCACATTGAGCCGCATATTTTTTGTCAAATTAAATATCTCAAAATGCTGCCAAAGGTACGAACGTTTAATCGACGCATTTACAGTATGCTCCCGCCTTCCATTTGGTATGACTGGGAGGATTTGCCGAAAGTCCCCTCCTAGAACAACCGTCATCCCGCCAAAGGGCTTGGCACAACTATTCTCATTTTTTAATCTGAGCACGTCCCGTAGGCTCTTGTCGAGCGCCTCAAAGCAGTTTCTGTTTGCCATTGGAGCTTCATCCCACAATATCAGTGATGTTTTCATCAACAGATCTGCCATCTGTGAATTTTGTTTTATGTAGCATGTCGATTCATCTGTTAGGTTCATCGGAATATTGAAGACTGAGTGTGCTGTTCTACCACCTTGAAGCAGAAGCGCTGCAATGCCACTGGAAGCAACTGCTACCACTATCTTCCCTTCTGATCGTAGCCTTGTTGTGATTGCTTTCCAAAGGTATGTCTTACCTGTGCCACCACAGCCATCCACAAATATTAGCTTCCCTAATGATCGATCTGCTGACTCAATTATTGCATCGAAAGCCCTTTTCTGATCTGAATTTAGATTGCCTAGTATTTGGAGGTGCTCATGCTTCAGCTTGTCTTTGTCATAGTTCATTTCTTCATTTATAAGCCTGTTCTCAGCATTGCTGAACTTAGCCATATATGGCAGCTCTATTTCAGGGTACTCTGCCAGTGACTTTCCAGCTTGTTGCATTACCTTCTCAATTTCACTCAATGCAAGTTCTCTTTTATAGGAAGGCGTGAGGTGGAGGGTCGAAGTCTGTATTTGCTCTATGTCTTTAGAGAGTGCTTCGCAGTTGGATTCCCATAATTTATCTGGATTAGTAATCTCACAGTTGCAAAGAATGGTTGCAAACAATTGCCGCAATTGCATCCCCGACGCCCAGTTAGATGCTTCCTTGATACAGTCTCTCCACTCATTGTCATCATTCAATAATCCCAGTGCACGACATGCTGATTTGTATGACGAGTATAAGACTCCATCAACAGTCTTGATGTCTTCAAATGATGTGCATCCTTTTGCAGTGTTGAGAAGCATTCTGAGATAATACTTTTCTCCACTTGCTGGGTGGGCATTGTAAATCCTGCCAATTTTCTCTCCATTCATTCGTCTGGCCCACTTCTTTTCTTTGCTGTGCCATACCCATCGTGTAGGAAATTCCCAGTATGTTAATTCCCTGGCGTCTTCATGCTTTTTGTTCGTCTCCATCCACTCTGTAAACATGGTAGCCCCAGATCTTGGTTGTTTTATGATTTCCTCTAGATTTGTTGAGTCAGGAAAAATAACTTCTTGTTCATTCTCCTTGTGGAACCGTAGCCTCTGTACAGATGGTTCTTGGTAGTGTACATTAAACCTGAATATTCTCCAACAAGCTTCAGGTGCTGTTATATATCTGCATCCTAGGTACGTTTTAATCTCATCGTTTGTCCTTGCAAGACCTTTTTCCGCAACCACTGCTGTTGCCTGGTCTTCACCTTTATGCATCCCTTTGAATAGGTACTTGATCGATCTAAATCGGGTGAACCACTCCACGTTGATGTGTGCTTGGAACTTCACCAGGAGATCTCTGTTGTATGGCACCACAAATCCATTGTTCATCTTCAGTTGACCCTTTTCTATTTGTCGTCCGTCATCTCGTCTCCTATAGATTGGGAGATCTTGTTCATCTATTATTGTCTCATCACACAAACTTTTGGGAAAGTTTTTAGTGCACCTATAGTCTACCATGCAGGGTGACTTTGGATTTGCCTCCCCACAAGGTCCATGCATCATAAAATTCTTGACAGCTTCAAATGTTTCTGGATCGTTTTCCTTATCAGGGATCTCAGCACATATTAATTTATCAACTTCTGTAGGCTTGAGGTACTTCTCACTTCTTTTAAGGAAGATAACTATATGGGCGTGTGGGAGTCCCTTCTTCTGGAATTCTATCGTGTAAATGACTGCATTGTGATTTATAATGTGTCAGCAAATGAAGCGAATAAAAAGCATACATAAATATTATGCGTTGGTGCTTTTGCCATACTTACTTGCTTTAGTCTTTCCAAAATGTTGCCTTTCTCTAATATCCATCATTAACTCCTTTAGTTTTAGCATGAACACTCGCACTACAATATCAGGGCGTTCTGCTGGCTTCTGGTTGCCACATTCATCTAGCATGCATTGAATCTCTGGCCACTTAGGATTACAAGTGAATGTTACAAACAAGTCAGGGTATCCAGCCCAACGGCATACTGCCATGGCATCTTGGTACTTCTGTTCGTTGCTTCTGTGGCTTCCTGTGAAACTTGCTGGCAGTACTATTCTCCTCCCAACCTTTTCTGTTCTTGTATCTCCTTTTCTGATTGCATCTCTTAATCCAGCAAAAAGTTCTGTTCTGAGAGCTCCCTGATTTTTTCTGATCCAGTCGAGCCTGCTTTGTTCAATGCACGCATAAACATCAACCAGGAACTGCATGGACAGTTTTCCGCTCTGTAGCATCAGCATTGATTGATCTGAGCGCTGTTGGAGGCGGTAAGCATAGTATTCCAGCATACTGATGTATTTCTTGCCCTTGCTTACTCTGTTTTCTTTATATCTAATGTGGCGTGTATAACCATCTTCCCCATATGGGAAAATCAATGGGTATTGCAAGGCCATAAACTTTGGATGGATTTCTGATATTCTTTTAGGTTTCATATCTTTGTACTCAAGAACAATGTCTCGCCCATACCTTTGTTCTGTTGGATCTTTGACCACCAAGGCAGCAACTTCAGATACTGTTGGCATGTTAAATTGCCTTCCATCTTGTTCCCTGTCGGCAAGTAATCGAAGTGTTACATTGTGGTAGTCGCGGTTTTCAAATCTTTCTCGTGCCATCCGGAATGACTGTGCAAGTGTGTTGTTCTCGTTGAGCATTGTTATTAGGCTCATCACAATACTTTCATCTAAGGGGGCATTGCGTTCACCTGATCTTGACACTACAATCCTATTCCTGATCTCATTCTCTGTATCATAGATGTACAACTGTTGGAAGCGAGCCCTTTTGCCTTCTTCAGGGAGCAGAGTGCCTATGTGGTGGTAGTTTTGGCCCATTAGTCGGAAAACATAGGGTCCACGCCCCTTGTTTATATTTTTATCTACAATTCCTCCCATTGATGTGAATGCAAACATGGAGTTGTAAGATCGAATGTTCTGTCGGTAGTTTGCTGATGTTTCCCCTCCATCTTCTGCCAACAAACTTAGAAGGTAACTGGGCGGTTCTTTCAGTGGTGGCAGTGTTATCTTCCCTTGCTTGCAGCACAGCCCAAAGGATGGTCCTCTGTTTCCGTTGTTAGATTTTACCTTTTCGCCATGCCACATAATTGCATGGCAATGCTGGCAGATGCTTGTTGGCCCTCCAAAGTTCCATATCTTACTAGCACCTGAATCTCTGTCTTTGCTTCTTCCAGCTTCATTGATTCTAGTGTGTTTTCTGCTCCTCATGAGTTGTAGTTGTTCTTTCCTTTTCCTTCTTGCTGATGATGCTAGTTGTTTTGAGCGTTCCGATTGGTCCATTTGCTTGCCCACTGGTGCATTTGTTACAGCTTTGCTTTCATCTATATCAGTTCGATTACGCTTTATGGCCCTCATCTGTTGAAGTATACCTTTCCTTTTCATCCGATCTCCTCTTGTTAATTCTACTGACCACTTTGCTTGCATAAAATTTATCTTGTACCTCTTCTGCTTCCTTCCTTTCTTCTGATAGGTTTCTTGTGCACAATCCTTTATTGTTCTTTCTGCTCCCTTGAGTCAAAGTGTTTTCTTCTTGTCACGCTTGCTTCAAATATTTCTTGTTTCTGGCTGTAATATTTAGTGTCATTGTTGGCCATTGCTTTCCTGCATACAGGTAACAGTTCAATTGATTGACTGAAGAAAATCCTTTTGTCTGGAAAAACTGATTCATTCATAGTAATTTTTGAATAGTATGTGGTGGGTATCCAATCAACAAAATTGAGTAAGACACCCATCTAAGGTATAAAAGTACTACATACTATGTAACAAACACTTTCAAATTGAAGGTTAGACAACGACTGATTGCATGCCTTGGAGGTTCCAGCAACCATGCATTCACAGGAAACTGAACTACGGAAGAATATCAAATACCTTTAGTTTCACTGCACTGCACTGATTTTCTTCGTTCCGTTGGAGCTACATGCATGCTCTGAAAAGGTAAGAGCAATATATGAGTTCATTGAAGAAACATGATTGTAACGTGAAGAAATAATCATGTTATGTTGCTTGTACCTGCTGGTTGCTTCTCCGAGGCAGTCTACTATTGCTAAAATTCTTCGGCACAGCTCGTATCTTCTTGAATGACACTGCTCTCTAGTCTCTAAATTTTGTTTTGGATTTTTCAGTGCAGTGGATGTGGATGCGTTGTTCCTTCGCCAAAGCCTACTATGAAAAGCACGGTAGCAAGGTAGGGGGGAGTGTAATAGTGTATGCGTCTACTTTTTCGTACAAATGCCCCCACTCTCTCAAGAAATTGCAGAACCAGCCCTCGTCCAGGATCAGGACTCAGGACAGGAGGCAGGGAGAAGTGACGGGTAATGGCACACGTGTGACCTCTTCGTCGCCTTTTGCGCTGCTCGTGGTGTGTACGACGCAAATGACTTGTCATTCATGCAACCCACGAGTCCTTAGCTTCATTCATGTAGTAGTAGGAGGCTTGTCTGTGGCATGTCACGGGCGCCCCTCAATCAGTACAGAATGTGATTGTCTTGTTTTTTTCTTCTCTAGTATAATATTTTTAAGATTAAAATAAATTATGGGATTTTAAACTTGTTTCGGATTATCATCTAGTTCTCTTAACTATTAGAATCGACATTGAAAAAAAAATACAAATTCGGGTTCAAGACTGTTAAAATGTGTCATTTATATATCCTAATAAGTTTTGAACGTACCCTTGTGGTGCACGAGTGGCTCCTTCGAGACATGTCATAGACATCACTTTATCTATGATGGTGATGTGATAAGTTGTAGTACGTGACAAATTGATAGGGGGGGAGTGGGGGATATGAAAAAATCAAGTCAAATTAACAACCCTCAATAATTATAGGCGTAATTCTCATACTTTAGACTTAGTTGGCATAGTTCGACAATTTCTGAAATTTAGACATGCATTTTGCCAATCTAGAGTATGGTTAACAAAACTGACAGGAACTGGCCGGTTTTTATGGTTTTTAGGCTTATTGTTCTGGCGTGTTGTAGCCGACCACTAGTTTTTCAACAAAACTGATCCTATGGACCATAGCAAAAAACAATTTTCGATTAGCTTTTATGATATACCGGTTGGTTTTTGAGGTATGAAAAAAAACACTAAGTTTGAGTATTGCTACTAGAAAATTTTGTGCACTGTGCCACGTCTGTTTACGGAATTTATTTAGTTAAAGCATCATCAATTCAATACTTTGTAAGCAAGTGGTGCACGCAGTTTGTAAGGATCAAGAACCAAGTACGCCGGGGGGGGGTGTGAATTGGCAATCTATCAGTTGGTTTCAACTCTACCTTAAACGACAAGTCCTATGCAATTATACGAACCAAAACCCTAGCAGTACTAGTAGAATTTTAAGATGCAAACGGTGCAAAGACAACAAGCATGTGAACCCATGACAATCCTAACTCTACTTTCATTCAAATGTAGAATGTAAAGATGATAAGTAAAAAAGGAGTTTAGAGATTGCTCGTGGATTTTTAGTTTAAGGTCTTGGAAGGATGATCTCTTCTCCTACTTTCGTTCGACCAAGTCCCGCCAGAGTGTCAGTCCTTCATGTCATCCAAAGGTGGAGTCCTTGCTACGAGCCTGCACAACTTCAGGTGAAGACGTGGCCACGTAACCTGTGATGCCCCTACCCCGGATATACGGTGTTTACGTACCAATCCCTGGATTAATAGTTGGTACACATATACAAATGATACAAAGGGCGACCACAATCTTTATTATGTCCACATAGGGACGTTAAGGTCATACATGTCTTAGATTACAAGCCAGGAGGTGGTCATGCCATCCTCGAAATAAAGAAAAACAACACACAAGCTTTATTGAAGTCCATAGGCAACTCGAGCATAGGACGTGACCTATTTGTAAAACTCCATAGGTGCTTCCTCTTCTTCTTCTTCTGAAAAATTAATTGAAAGCAAGGGTGAGTACATAAGGTACTCTGCAAGCCCTACCTCTAGCAAGGGTATATACATGCATTTGGGATGGTAGTCAAGGAATGGGGTTGAGTTTTCAGAGTTTTGCGGAAAAGCGCGGATGGAGGGGCTTACTATGGAACCAAAGGGGGTTTTTGGGTGAGAAAAACAAATTTTATAACTTTTAGTTGGTTAGACCTGGGGCAGATTACAATCGATCCCAACTGTTCCCATGTTTTTAGATGAGCCTTCTGACACTCAGTCATAACGACTCTGGCACACCTTGCATCACTATTCACCAAAACACAGGTATCACTACACCCACTCACACATCAAGGAGATCTTAAGAGCCCAATGATTTGGTGTGTCATAACTAGTGACAACAAACATCAGAATGATTTAGGTATTAACTTTACAGAGAATAGTATGATGTACCCACACACTATGTGCTCTTAGCTACGGATCACATAACGCTTCCACTTCACCCAGGCATGCCCACAAGCCCACCACGGATCTCAGGGGTTCAATGACTATGACACACGCATCATATCACCATTCACCATATTTTCTTGCCAAGTACTAGACTTATCACCACTTGCACCAAACCAACCCCTGAGTCCATTCCTACTTCGTCGGGTGAAACTTCCTTGCTGCGTAACCCAGGTTCCGTATTAGTCCTGCCCATATAGGTTCTGTGGTCATACTAAAAATATCACCAAGTTGAGGTCTTAATGAATCATTCCTAAGCAGCAGGGCGAGCACTCGTCCATGATAGGTGGACCTACACCGAAGACACCATCACCAAGTACTCTGCACCAAGACTAAGGAGTCTCGCCCATGACCAAGTCTATCCCACCCAACTTCACCTTTACACAGCTACTCTAACACCCACCCGTTCGCACGCACACCACCAAACACATTTTCACACATTTTGCAAATCTTAGTAGTGTAGAAGTATGGTGATAATCATCACAATCCTAAGTGTATACTAGCAAGGGTGGCATCATCATTAGCAAATCTATTGATAACTTCCTAGGTTTATCAAGGTAGTGGGATAACAATTGCGGTCAATCAAGGATCTAAAATTTATATCTTATATAGGCAATAAGAACACTAGTTTCATACAAGTGGGCTTTAACTAAGCAATAATGAAAATAACAAGGAACAATGCATATAAGAAGTAGGCTCTAAGTTGGGTGCATTTTTAGAATAATAGGAGCAATCATGATCAAGGAATAGATAGAGATTGCCTCCTATCGCGTCCTCATAGTTTGGGTCCTCAGACTCATGCTCTTGGTTCTCTTTGTTAGCATATCACGAACTACACGTAAGCTATCGTGACATAAAATGAAACAAAAACCAAGAGAAGGCCAAATGGTGAGAAAACCAGATGTTGTGGGGCTAGGTGAAGGGCTCTATGGGCTAGGGATTGAGACAACGATTCCAACGGCGCAAGAATCATCCGAATCGGAGTTACAGTTTGAAAACTAGGGCTTTTGGAAGGTTTGGGGGCCTATTTGTAATTTACAGAATATCTTAAGGACCTTTTAGTAATTACAAAAAATATTAGGGGCTTGGATGTAAAAGTGACAGAGACTAAAATATAATTACAAAATACTTGGGGTATTTTTCTATAAAAATATTGGGCTAAAACAAAATTATCCTAAAGATCAGGGGGCTAAGTGTAAAACTACAGGGAGTGGTAATTATGGGATTTATGAGAATTATAGGAATTATTTTCCTAAAAAAATCTATAGAATAGGTCTATGGGCTGGTGGGCCGGGCAGGGTTCACGAGCCTATGGTGAACCGATTACACAAAATCGGTCAACAATCGTGGGCGGTGTGGCTTTAAATAACCAAAGGGGCACGAGACATTTTAATCTCGATCACTGATCGAGATCGAATGGCCGGGGGCGAGGGCAGCGGCGGCCAAAGTTGAGAGAGGCGACGACGCCACGGCTGGCAACTCTAGAGCTTGCCACCAGACGCTTTGGTGGCTCAAGCTGTATGCAAATGGGCTCTAGCGGGTGCAAGGGAGGTGTTGGTAATCGCAAGGTGGTAGAAGGGCTAGGGTGTGCTTGCAATGGACTGGAGGGGGATCGAGTTGGTGAGAGAGAGAGAGAGAGAGCTAGGTACTTGCATGGCTTGGTTGTAGGCGGCAGTGAGATGTTTGCGATGATGTGCGGCCCTATTTATAGGCGGAGGGAAGGGGTGTGCGCACGGCCATGGTGGGAGTGCCAGCTCGGCCACAGTGGCCTTCAATGGCGAGCAGGGTGGCAGGGTTAGCTGGCTTGGTGGAGCAATGCAACGTGATGGCTCGCTGTGCATGGCCAAGTGCTAGGTGACGACGAGGTGAGGGAGAGGTCTAGTCGAGCAGGCGTGCAGGCGGTCAATGGCAGGGCAGGGTGAGGTTGTGTCGGGGGCTCGCGTAGCAGCGTCATGGTACAAGTTAAGGCGACGAGATGAGAGCCTGGGTGCTGGTGGGGGGGGGGGGGCGAGGTGACATGACTGAGCTCTTAGCGACGTCAAGGGCGTCACGACAAGGCAGTGGGGTTCTCATTGATGTTGTGCTCATCGCGGCGTGCTTTAGGGCGAGACAGGACTTGTCCCTGGTAGCATCGTGATAGGCGGCGTCAAGGCGGCGGGGACTGGACGAAGTGATGGTGTGGTGTTGTCGGGAAGGTGGGTGAAGGCTGAGGCGTCGGTGCTAGAGGGTGGTTGGGCACATTGGTGTGGCAACAATGTCGGGAGGTAGGGGAAGGTAGGGAAGGCGCGGGCATGCGCGGTTGGGCCAGATGACCGAGTGGGCCGGGGTGCTGGGCTGTGCGGGCGAGGGAGAGGGAGCTGGGTCGGGGAACGAGAAAGGAGGGGAAAGCGGTCCGATAGGAGGGAAATGGTTTGCTATTTTTCTTTCTCTTGTTTTTCTCTCAAAACACAATGAATTCAAACAAACAAATTTCAAAGGGAAGATTCAAATAAAATCCCAAAAATTAAAAGAAGTCACATGTTCCAAATTTTAAAATTAGTTTTAATCTATGTCTACTTAAACCTTAATTTTTTTCCTCTCTACTTGGAAATAGTTTTTCCTAAAGTAAATAAAATGAATTTTGAGGTGTATTTTGAGTGGCCAATTTTTGAGGGTCTCACAAACATACCCCACTTAAAAATGAGCCTCGTCCTCGAGACTCGCGCTAATTCTCGAATAGGTATGGGTATTCTTTCCTGAGATCGTCTTCTCTTTCCTATGTGGCCTCATTCTCTATGTGACTATTCCATTGCACTCGACAGAAAATGGCCTTGGTCCGAGTCCGACGAGTGACAGTATCCAACTTTTGACTGGGTACTCTTTGTAGCAGAGATCCGGCTGCAGGTCAACAGTTTCTAACAACAATTGGTGCTCCGGCACATTTAAGCACTTTCTTAGTTGTGAGACATGAAACACTGGGTTTATCTTTGACAGGGCCTCAGGTAGCTCCAGTTGATAAGCTACGTCGCCTACCTTCTTTAGAATTTTTTATGGCCCTATGTACCGAGGGGCTAGTTTGCCTCGTACCTGAAATCATCTCACTCCTCTCATGGGTGATACTTTCAAATAGACATGGTCTCTTGGGTAAAACTACAGTTCTCTGTGGTGTTTGTCTGCATAGCTTTTCTATCAGCTCTGTGCGGCCCTTAATGTCTCTCTAACTGCAGCAACTTTTTCTTCTGCCACTTTAATGACTGTGGGTCTGTAGAAGGATCTTTCTCCTACCTCTGACCACATCAGTGAGGTTCTAGACTTCCTACCATAAAGCATCTCAAATGGTGATATTTTAATGCTGGCCTGGCAGCCATTGTTGTAAGAAAATTTTGTGAAGGACAAGCTATCTTCCCAATTAGCTTCGTAAGTAAATACACAAGCTCTTAGCATGTCCTCGAGGACTTGGTTGACTCGTTCAGTTTGTCTGTTAGTCTAGGGGTGATAGCAGAACTGTAGTCCAATTTGGTGCGTAGATGTGAATGTAAACTTTGTCAGAAATGTGATGTGAATTGAGTTCCTTGATCAACACAATTCTAGAGGGTACTCCATGCAGTTTTAAGATGTTGTTGATGTACAACTGAGCTAGCTTGTCTCTTAAATGTATTGTCTTTACGGCTATGAAATGCGCTACTTTGATTAGCTGGTCGACTATGACCCATATCGAGTCATTTCCCTTCGGGGTTCTTGGGAGTCCTACGATGAAATCCATCACGATGTCATCCCATTTCCAAACAGGGATATGCAACGGTTGCAATAGTCCAGCTGGTCTCTGGTGTTTGGCTTTTACCTGGTTGCAGGTATCGCATCTGACTACATATTCTGCTATGTCCATTTTCATGCCATTCCACCAGTACTTCTGCTTTAGGTCTTGGTACATTTTGGTAGTTCCGGGATGAATGGAGTAGGTTGAGTCATGGGCTTCCTCTATTATTAGCCCCCAGAGTTCTTCTGTATTAGGTACGAAGATCCCATTTTTAAACCATAGTGTTTCCTTGTCATCTACCTAGTACCCGGGAGTATTTTCCTTTCTCACAAGTCTCTTTTGCTCTTGTGACTCAGGATCTCGAAGCTGAGCTTCTGGAATTTTCTCTTCTAGAGTCAGTTGGAGTTCTAGGGCTTGTACTTCTCCTGGGACGGTTATATTTAAGTTTAATCTACCCATCTCTTGTATTAGCTCCCGGATAATAGGGGTCGCAGTCACATCATTGCAATAGACCTTGCGGTTAAGCGCATCGGCTATTGCATTAGCTTTCCCAGGGTGATATTGTACGTCCAAGTCATAGTCCTTTATTAGCTCCAGCCAACTTCTTTGTCTCAGGTTCAAATCTGGTTGGGTGAAGATGTACTTCAGACTCTTGTGGTCTGTATAGATTTTGTACTTACCACCAATTAGGTAATGTCTCCATACCTTTAGTGCATGGACTACAACTGCTAATTCCATGTCATGTGTCGGGTAATTCTACTCATGAGTTTTTAATTGCCTGGATGCGTAGGCAACGACATCGTGAGTATTGGAGCTTCCTTGAGCCTTTTCTTTAGTTCTTGGAAACTACGCTCACATTGAGGGTTCGATTGGAATTTCTTGTCTTTCCGCGTTATCTCCATGTAAGGTTCATGACCATTGAGGTCACCCCAAGGTATGATTGTTTTGGTGATGAATGACAAACATAAAATATGACTAATATCTATACGAGTGTTGTGCATATAGGAAACCTTATCTATCTTATGATGATCATTGATGGTTGCCTTGGGGATTGATGACAATGACCACAAGCATGGAGGCTTGTGAGCTTGATGGAGTCCAAGGGTTGATGGAGATGGACCAAAGCTGAGGACAAGCTTTGGAGCAAGTGTTGGGAACACTTGTCTAGTTGTTAGGGCTTTAAGTCTATTGGAAAAACCGGACTATCAAGGGGGTCTAGGTTATTTCTCATAGGTCATGTCTAGTCGGTGATGTGCATGGATGCTCGATGAAATCACAGGCACTAGGTGACAGTGGAGAAGTCATGGAGCTGTTGGAAGAAGCCGGGAAACAAAGTCAAGAGAAGACGAGGAGTTTCAGCTTCTGCAGGTAAAGACCGGACAGAGAGGTCTTGGAAACCGGACTGTCCGGTGATCAGAGGAAAATTCTCTACAGAGAAGATGTTGGACATGAGGAATTCTGTTGGTGGAAGAACCATAGAGTCCGGATAGTCTGGTGTGCAGACTGGACAGTCCGGTCTGTATAGAGATGGTTTGGAGAAGAGGAAGCATCGACAACGTCTTTGTTTGGAGAAAGGAGAGAAGAGACCGGACAGTCCGGTGTGAAGACTGGACTATACGGTCATCAGGGGAGGCGACAGAACACAAGGAAGAAGTTTCTGTTGGGACCCAGATTTATGAAGATAGGACGGTCCGGTCTGTAGACCGGACTGTCCGGTCAGTACGGAGGAAACATCGGATAGAGAGCAATGGCTCTGGAGGAGCCGTCCGGTGGAGACCGGACTGTCCGGTCTGGCCAATGACCGGACTGTCCGGTCAGTACATCCAGAAGGCTGTTTCGTGGAGCAACGGCTAGTTTGAGGTTGGAAGCCTATATAAACTCGTTGTTGGGGTCTTGGAGACTGCCTTTGGCCACTGGGATTGCTGGGAGCATCTATTGGGAGCCAAAGAGCCAAGAGAGGAGCACTAGGGGGAGCTATGGTGAAACACCATCGTAGGTCTCGCAATCTTCGAAAATCCCTCAATGAATCTCCGGTAGTAGCTTGCTAGTCCTAAGAAGCTTCTAATTTCTGTGGCGTTCTTAGGTTGTTTCCGGTCTTTTACGGCTTCAACCTTGGTGGGGTCCACAACTATTCCTTCTGTCATGATGACGTGTCCTAGGAATCCAACTTGTTGTAGCCAGAATTAACACTTGCTAAATTTGGCGTATAACTAATGTCTCCTATGGCATTCTAATACCGTCCTCAAATGTTGCTTGTGCTCTTCGGCACTCCTGGAGTAGATGAGTATGTCATCTATGAATACTACCATGAAGTTGTCCAATTCTTCCATAAATATCTTATTCATCAAGTTCATAAAGTAAGCCGGTGCATTTGTTAGTCCGAAAGGCATCACAATGAATTTGAACTATATGTATCGTGTTGCAAAGGTTGTCTTCCTAATGTCCTCTTCTCTAATTTTTAGTTGGTAGTATCCTAATCTAAGATCGATCTTGGAGAAATACTTGGCTCCTTTAAGTTGATCGAAGAGGTCGTCGATCCTATGTAGTGGGTACTTGTTCTTTATGGTTACTCCGTTCAGTGAGTGGTAGTCCACACACATCCTCAAACTTCCATCTTTCTTCTTCAAAAATAACACCGGTGCTTCCCACAGGGATGAGCTGGGTCGGATGTATCCCTTTCTCTGCAATTCGGTGAGTTGTGCCTTTAGCTCTTCTAATTCATTAGCTGCCATTCTGTACGTGCGTTTGAGGATGGGTCTTGCTCTAGGGACTAGGTCTATGACAAACTCAACTTCTCTGTTTGGTGGCATCCCTAGTAGTTCTTCGGGAAATACATCTGGGCATTCTTTTACTATGGGTACTGTTTCCAAGGATAGGGTGTCCAAGTGGCATATCATACTACTTGTTCCTGCTCGGCAAGGCTGACAAGTCACGGAGATTCCTTGATGGTTAATTGCCGTTACTATGCGATTGTCACAAAATATGTTCCCTTTTTACTTGGATAACCAATTCATTCCCAGTATAATGTCCACTCCTTTTGTGTTTAGTACTACTAGGTCCACTTGTAAGGATACCCCACTTAAAATAATTTCTACTCCTTGGCAGCCATGTTGGCATTTTATCATGGTGTCCGGAGATTGTGTCATAAGAGGCACCTTAAGTGGTATCATGGGTATGTGATTTTTAATAGCAAAATCTGAGGAAATGAACGAATGTGATGTTCCTGAATCAAATAAAACCGTGGCAATGGTAGAGTTGACTAGGTACTCACCGAGCACTACGTCGTTAGCAGACTCTACTTCTTCGGCATATCTATGGTTCACTTTCCCACGATTGTAGCTCTGGGTCTTGTACTGCTGTCATGAACCTTGGGGGGCATTGCATGCGATCGGTCCTACGGGCTTGGTCCTTGTACTGTTGGGGGCTCGGTTTCCCTTGTTCTGATAGGGACAGGGTGCTATCATGTGTCCATTTTCTCTGCATGCATAGCAGGTCCTGTTGTTGGTGGATGTCTGGTTGATGGTACTATGGCTCCTTGATGGTGCGTTACTCTAACTTGCGTTCTAACGCACTTGGGGTGATGGGTTGGAGTGAGGGGTACGAAACTGCATTGTGGAGCGATACTGGGGCTTTTATGTGTATCCAGTGTATTGTTTCTTCAGTCTATCCTGACGTTCCTGAAACTTGCGCTTCAGATCCTTGGTCTCCAAAGCTAGATATTCTTCTAGTAGTATCCTCTTGTTCATTAAGGTGTTGAAATCTACGTATGTGTTGGCAATAGTGTGCGTTCTTAGTTTCCGTACAATCCTTTCTTGAAGTGCTCTTATTTTTCTTTGTTTGTGCTTACATCACCGGGTGCATAACGAGCTAATTTCATGAACTTCTTGATGTATTGTTTTAACATCATGGTACCTTGTTTTAGGTTTCTAAACTCATCATTCTTCATGTCCATGATTCCATCGGGGATGTGGTATTCTCGGAAGATTCCTGGAACTCTATCTAGCTAATGGCGGTTAGGTCTGATGTGGCTTCACAGTAGTTATCCCACCATTTGGCCGCTTTGACCAGTTAGTTGATGGGATGTCAGGGTGACCTTTTCTTGGTTGTTGGCAGCGACTATCTTTAGCTTTTTGGCAATCTCGCGTAGCCAGTCGTCAGCTGCTAGTGGATCTTCCAGATTACCCTCAAAAGTTGGTGGCCTGAGCCTCATGAATTCTAACATATTAGAGGGTCTGTGTCCACATCCTCCTCCTACGGTGATCTGTAGTAGCTATAGTTGAGCATTTAAGATATCTGTTATGGTGGCCTACTATGGCGGGGGAGGCGACAGCTATACATTTCTAGTTCCATGGTTGTTGACTTCCACGTTTTTTCCTGAGGTGTTCTCTCCATGTTGTCTACGTCCGTCCATCTTGGGTTGAGACGAGTTGGCTTTATTGGATGAAGGGGAAAATGGTCACATCTAATGGCCTTAGTGTTTGGTTATCTGATGTTTGTATAAACACACAATTTGACTCAATCAAAGATCCAAATAGCAAGCAACAATCAAGCACCAAACATTTTTATATTTTACACAACGTTCTTAGGCGTACATGTCGCATGAAACATGACATATGCTACATGTTACAAGATACATTATACATGATACATGGTACATACTCATGGCACATGATACAACACGCGGTGCATGGTAAATAATACATGACACATGGTATAAGTACTTGGTACATGGTGCATTATTCATGCTACATGGTGCATGGGCCTAGTACTACCGATCTAGATCTAGCTTTTGGGATCTACTCGTCGATAATCTCAATGAGGTCCTCTTCTGATACCTCCTGGGTCTCCATAGGTTCTTCATCGGTCTCTGGGGTGAACTCTCCCTGGGAGTGGCTGGTCGTGCTGTCGGAGTTGTTGCTAGAATCTGTCCCTCGGTTGGAATTGCGGTCCAAATAACCTCCATGGACTATCTGGGCGGTCTGAGATGCCATCTCTTCTTAGGCTCGGGTAAATTAACATTTCCAGACAGCCTCAAGTCCTCAAGAAATTAACATTGGGTTTTTTCACATTCTATCCTTCATAGAGAGTGACTTCTCTATTTTTAGTCACTACCCTATTTAGGATAAAATTAGCTGTCAAGATAGCTTCCCCCCACCATTCGTAGGGTATACCGGCGCTCTCTAACATGGCATTCACCAAATAGGTTAGAGTTCGGTTTTTTCCTCTCAGCCACCCCATTCGCTTGAGATGAATATTGTGGTGTCACTTCATGGATAATACCATGTTCAACACAGAATTAAGAGAAATTATTTGAGGTATACTCTCCTCCATGATGATAGCGTAATCGTTTGATTTTTCTCTCAAGTTGGTTCTCAACCTCGGCCTTATAAATTTTGAAGTATTGTAAAGCTTCATCTTTAGTTTTTAGCAAGTAAATAGAGAAAAAACGAGTAGCATCATCAATCAAAGTCATAAAATATCTCTTGCCTCCTCTTGTCAATAATCCATTCATTTCACAGAAATCAGAATGAATAAGATCTAATGCTGCCAAGTTTCTCTTTTCCTCTAAATTCTTAAATGGTTTTCGAGGTTATTTTGCTTGCACGCAAGATTGGCAATTTGATCCTTTGACAATATTGAACTTAGGAATAAGCTCTAATTTGGACATTCTAGTAGTGGTGTCAAACCCAATATGACAAAAATGTGAGTGGCATACGTCAGCCTCACAATTATTTTTATTGATCATAGACGCAACATTCAAATTACAAAAATAATCAGAAGTATTCAAGTGGAATAAACCTCCGCTTACATAGCCTTTGCCAACAAAGTTTCAAACCTTGGGCATTACAACTTTATTTGACTCAAACACTAACTTACAACCATCCTGACATAATAAATAAACACTAATCAGATTCCTCTTTATTGTTGAAGCATGATACACGTTCTTCAAAAAGACAGCCTTCCCTAAAGTGAGCTTCAGTTTGACTGTACCAACAACAAGAACAGAAGAAGCCGATCGGTCGGTCTCATCACTGTTGTTTTTGCCAATGGTCACATTAACAACCTTCTTATGCTATCCATCAGAATTGTCTTTATGGTGGCGGCAATATTTTGTAAGATGGCCTGGTTTGCCACATACATAGCATGAATTGTTCTCTTTTTTCGTATTGTTCTTCTTAAAGTTAGTGATTTTCTTAGACTTGCTACCAGCCTGCATCTTATCCTTGTTCTTGTTGTAGTAAGTTTTCTTTTCAACTATAACATTTGCATTAGCACCATTCTCTACAGCGGCAGAAGTGCTTAGAGCGTCTTTAGTCCTTACCTTTTCTTCCATGTCGAACGCTATAATCAGATTCTCAGTTGAGATATCATCCCCCTTATATTTCTTTTCAAGCTTGTGCAAAATCTCTCCACGAGGCAGGGAGTTTGGCAGCAATGCTCACTGCCACAGTTTGAGCATGCAAAGGACATCCCAAACTTGCAATCTCTCGGGCCAGAAACTGTAACTCGTGAGCTTGAGACACTATCGACTTTACAGCATCAATGCTGAAGTCAAAGAGTTGCTCCCACGACTGGCTTCAGAGATGACATATTTACGCTCAAGTGCATCCCACAATTCAATGGGATCGGAATAATTCATATACACATCATATAAATTATCCGCTAAAAGGGTTATGATGTAGCCAAGCGCCAAATCGCGCGCTGTGGGAAACATAGTGGTCTGCTTAGCCATGAATGGTATTACTGGTTGGATCACCCACCATAGTTCTATTGACATAAATCAAAATCTGACTTTAGTCTGCTAACGACGGAAGTTTTCACCACCGTCACACCTCTTGAGTTTCATTCCATCCGAGGCACCAGCCATTGCTAGAATTATTGAAAATATGCATATTATTCTAATTTCAGATTTTAGTTTTCGGCAAATTTCATAATCATTCAAACTCGTGATGTAAACTAACTCTAGCAGCAAGAAGAACAACACAATTTAAAGCATGGGAGACATTGACTCACGTAGGGTTTGTCGGCGCTTAAGTTAACGTAAATAGTAGATGAAACAGACCATCAATATAGACATCGTAGTTCATCGATGAGGCAGCGTAGATTATCATGGATCAGCTTCAAGCAGTCACGTAGATGCGTTACCCATAAACTTTATTGCGGCCCCTCGTGCAGGCTTCACGACGATAATGGTTCGAAGATTCCGCTCACCCTTTTTCTCGGTGCACGTCGAAGAATAGGGACAGCGAGACGGAAGCAGCTCAACACCATAGCACAGATCTCCCAAGGAAGAAAGAAGAAGAAGTGGAAGTGAATTTTTATGTTATGGAAACCTGGATGTCTCTAGAGACCTAATATAGGCATGACTATCATCTAGGAGATGTTTTATCTTTAATTGTGCCCACTAATTAGCAGTCAATAGCAAGACTGGTCTGTGAGCTCCAATTATAGCAATTAACCGTGTATTAATCCTCTTGAGTAGTACATAACGGTTCGGAATTATGGAGGATATGAGTGATAAAAAAATCACTTAGTCTTACAGACACGCCACATCACGATCGTAAATCACAAGTCACGTGGAAGAATACACGAAAAAACGCGTGTATGTGCGCATGCGTCTGTACTCCTAGTAATGCTCTCTTTCTTTCGTAATCCTTTCTTTATTCAGTCATGGATACGAGTGCTGCTACGTAAGTTGTTGTGGACCACTATAGACTAGTAAGGTGGAACTAATACTAATAACCACTTATTGGTTTGGAATTTCTCATGAATTAGCCATATAAAATGAGCCAAATTCTAACACTATATTGCTGGTAATTTCCTTTCACATGCACCGGTGTGGTTTGGGAAAGGCATGGAGAGGATGACGTAGTCCCATGACTTAGTTGTAGCTCGATGTTGCTATTATAGGCAACTCCACGAATAGCTCAGACATTTGGATCGCAACAAATAGGCTAGCACATGGCCTAACCATTTTGACCCGGCATAACACTGTAAAAACCGGTCCGTGCTAGCCCGTGACACGGTGCGAGTCGTGCCTTAGGGTGCGTTTGGTTGGACGTCAAGGAGGGATGGGACAGGGTCATCCACGATATCTTGGATGAACTCATTCACTGTGATGTTTGGTTCGATGGACAGAGTCATCCCTAGTTTTAGTTTGGTTAGAGGGATAAGGATGAGAGGGACGAGAATTATTGTCTAATTGTACTTGTATAGTTATCATCATTAATATACAAATTAATATTTGTTAAATTAAATTACTAATGTCTTATCATAATCATTACTAATTAATTAAAAAAATACTTAATAACAGTAATAAATATTCCATTTAGTTAACAAATGATCTGATAATTAATATATTAACACTTATAAAATACTAAATACTTGATAATATTGATTAATTATTAATATAATATGCTAAATATCACTAATCTCTTACTAATCAGTGTGCTTAGCAAAGTGGGATGGCCTTGTCCCATCGTTTTTGAGGGATAAGGCTATCCAGCATATTGAGAGAATATTTTCAACAGGGATATTCTTATCCCTGTTTGACACTGAACCAAATAAGTGTCAAAGTGGGATATCCATAGATGACCCCGTCCCATCCCTCTTCGTTCCTTCAATCAAATACACCCTTAGGCTCGACTAGAAAGAGAGGTATCCCCATAATAGCTCGAAAGAATAAGACAACCTTTTTATCCAGCAGTCGAGCACAATTTCCTTTCTTGACCTACTATATTTTTCTTTTTTCCTCCACAAATAATCTAGCGCCCAACGTCGCCCCCATATTCTCCTCCTTTCCTCTTTCTTCACCGGACATCCGCCTAGCGCTGCTACCTCTCCTTCCCGAGTCCGACTGGACGTGTCACGTCACGTCGATGCACGTACCTCGAGGCCTCTACGTCTCGCATAGCCGAACCCCAACGTTGCCTCGCCTTCTCTGCCTCCCTCTCCTCAGGCCTGAATCTCGATGCTCGCTCCCGGTTTAGCGCCGCCCCTCTCTCGCCCTCACCGCCGGCTCAACACCGTTTCTTGCTTGCCCTCACCGCCGGCTAGGCGCCTCGCCTTCTCTACCTTTCTCTCCGTTGGTTCGGATTTTAGCGCTCGCCACCATGTGCCGGTTCAACGCCGCCTTCGGGCTCTAACACCGTGCCGCCGTGTTGCTGGGCTGACGTGCTTTCGTGCCATTTAGGCCCGTGCTCAGCACCGCTCGACCTGTCCTGTTTTGCACTGTGTCAGAGCTGAAAATGCTTGAGGCCCTACTGTACGCGATACGTCTTCATCGGCCTGTAAATGACACAAGCTACTCGTAGTTTGCGGTAGCGCTCGTGCTAGTGGACTGTGGAGTCCTCCAGGCAGAGGAGTCGAATCTCTCGGATTCTCTTGCTGTCCTGTACTTTCAGCTTTCATTGCTAGTTTTTTTTTTAAAAAAATAAAAAGCTTTCATTGCTAGAAGAACCTATCACCTGCGTTTGCTTGTTGATTTGGATGACCTCCATTTGATGGTCTATACAACGTCTTCCACACATTGGGAACGACAAACGCAGTGAAGCATAGACTACAGTCACTACAGTATTTGATTTTTTGAAAATGACTATAGTAGCACACTGCACACGTACTCATGCAACCGCCAGCGGCGGCCATAAACGTGACCCTACTACGAGTTTTGACCAGCTCGTCCAACGGACGAAGACTCTTGTTCAGTCCAAACCGCTCATAAACCATTCCGCTTGCCCTCCGCCTCCACGACCCTCCAAACTCCGCCGCAGCGCCACTCTTCCATTCACTGCCTCAGCTGTCGCCGCCGCGCCCGCGCCGCTCCGACTTCGATCCAGGCTAGCATTGGATCGATCTCTCCTTTCGCTGGTAAGTAATCCATGCTTTTCGGTTCAAGAAAAAAGTAATCTAAGTTTTTCCGGGTCGTTCCCCTTCCTCGCTCTCGATCGATCTCTAACCTTGTTCTCTCGGCCGTTTTCTGCGCCGCCGGAGAAAGATGACATTTATCGAACAATAGATGGGTGGATCAAGGTCATAGAGGGGTGCGGATTTTCCGTGTCCCGGATAGTGTTGGGCGCTGTCACAATTGTCTCAATTTTATTTTCATATTTCATACCTTTCAGGCAACTTCAGTCGACGGTGAATTGATTTGTTTTGATTTTTCTCTAGGATTATTTAATATTCAATACACATCAATATTTCTAATTGTATTAACTATAGAAAAGAATGTTATTTGTGAGGCCTTGGTAGTTGATCTATTTAGATCTTACACCTCAAAACGTCTACTGAAAGGAACCCTTAATTTCAGTCCTGAAATTAGCAAGGGTCATTTTTTCCCCATCGGGTCGTCTCCAGAGTAATCTGGATTAATGTTGGCCAATCTATAGTTTTTGTCTGAGATGCTTGTGGAGGGCATACGCTACACAGAGCGCTCTATATGGTTGAATTTCAGTTCTAAAATTAATGTGGATCATAACTCATACTATCTAGTTTTTGGTAACTGAACCCGTTGCTTCTCTACAAAAGATTGAGTGTCGTAACCAGCAACTGTAATGCATTTATGTGGTATCCATATGCTAAATGAGATGTTTTTTTGCATGTTTGGTGGGATTGTGCTTCATCGGTTGAAGTTGGCTGGCAGGAAGCCCATTTGGTCCTATGGAAGAGGGCAGCGACTACTATCTTGTCAGGAAGGGGGACATGGTTGCTGTTTACCGTACCCTGAATGACTGCCAGGCTCAGATCTGCTCGTCGGTAGTATTCTGACACACTTCGTTACTCCTTTTACCATCTGACTCAGACCATAGTGCCTAAACTTATCAGATGATCTGCACACTTGTTTCTTTTGGCTTGTTTTGTTGAAATATTCAATACAGCTTTCTTTGTAACTTTTGTTTTTGCTGCCTTGTGTCTAAGGTTGGCTAAACGTTTTATGATTTCAGTTATTTCTTTGATTTACAAGGAACTGCATTTTATGCTTAGCATCCATAGACTGCTGGTTCAACAAAATCTGCAGGAATTAGATCAGTTTCTGTGGCTTGGTTGGTAAGTCGTTGATGTTTTTAAGGATATTAAGCACATAATACTCATTATCACTCTGACTTTCGCTAATCACTGAAGTTTTTTGCAATGGATCATGGAATGTTGTAGTATTTGTGGATATGCGTGCTTGACTTTGTTGCCACAGCAGCAAGTTCTTTCAATGGCATAATCTTTAGTTCTGTGTGCTTGTTTCCCTTGCTAAAGTATGCGGCCTCTGATCTGCAGCCCTTTTTTATGGCAGTACACATAGTACATTAATACTATTATATTACATTCACTATGATTTTTTTGAACATTGGCGAAAGGGCTGTATACTGTATTTTGTACTATTGCCACTGAATTATTGAATTGTGTTTTGGTAAAGTCTTAATTTTGTCTTTCAAGTATTGACTAACTCTTGTGTAATTCGACAAATTCCACCATAGTTATATCAACATCCTGAACACATTTTAGAAATGCAAGTATTGTACTAGCTATTTCTTTGTAGATGAACAATGTCTTTTTTGATTTATTTTTTTCCCCTTAAAGGTAACTGGTCCTGCTGCAAGTGCCTACAAGGGTTACTCTTGGAGCAGAGAAAAGGAGGGATACTTCTCTTCACATGGTCTTAGTAATGCTGCATATGTAATCAATGCTTCTGAACTTACTGAAAATATACTAGGTCCCCTTGAGCCCTGTTCTTTTGAGGTAAAGTGCTGGAGACTGCATTTGGATGTTTTTTTTCCTGTCATCCATGATACGCTTGAATCTTTCCAAAGTTACTTTGATTTCACATATCTAATATGGTTTGCCATTGCTCTCAACTTTGCACAGGTTAAATATTTCACTCATTCAGGTATAATGTTTCAATTACTTGTCATTGTAGGACATAATCCGTGCAAGTTCCAATCAACCAACTCCAAATCATACAGGCTCCCGTGATGGTATAAGAGATCAGACTGGGTCTCAATCTGTTGATTTGAACCATGTAAGTTTTGCTATTGCTAACCCTGACCAATACTCCCTCCATATTTATTTTGTTGGCATTTGAACAGAAAAGTTAGTGCAAAATTAGTTCAAAACAACTCTTTGAACGTCAACAATTTGAGTATGGACTATGGAGGTAGTAACATCTTAGGATGCTACTTACTCTGGTCAAGTCTCAGTTGAGCATTGCAGCAAGCTTTTTAAGTTTTAGCAGGCTGCTTCAGTGAGATGCACGTTCTTGTGATGTCATACCTAAAGAAATAAATACCATATATTTCCCCTTGTAATGATATTTCACTTGGTATATAGTGTAACTTTTAGGCTTTTGCATATGCAATAATGTAGAACACAAAAAATACACAATTACACATCAATATTGCAATAATGTCAATACACTTGAGCATATAGCCAGGATTACACATGTGAATTCATGGGTGAACATGACTACACGTACAAATAAACACATGCAAGAATTTGCAAATGGACATTGTAGTCTTGCTCTTTTTTTTGTGGCATCAGGTGCAAGTTATTGTTGTTGGCATGATGTTTCATATGTTGCCGTTGTAATCTGTTTCTGTTCCCTCTAGTCCTATAAATTCTTTTATGCTTCCTCAAGATACCTGTGTACTTGTGTAAATATTGGCATTTGTTATATGATGGGTATTGCAGGTAGCCCGATCTGGTACTGCTAGGAATTTCTCATCAAATAACTCAATTGGTAGTGGAGCCGTTGATGTACAACCGGTCTCTAGACAATATGTAAGTTTGATCATGTTTGAACCTGGTTATTTTTCCATCTTTACCTTAGTACTTGTACCTATCAGTTGTTTCAGCTATTGAACCTGTGCATTTATGTTGTTCAAGACATCTTGATTATGCTAAATACATTGTAATTTAAATTTGTGTCTGTTCACCCATTGTTAGTTTCTATGGTTTGGTGACATTTATTTTGTTTTTAGTTGGGATAAGTATCATTAGTTACTTATGGAACAAGGTGGATTGCCTCACCTTTGCTTGCTTAACCCTTTTGTGACCTGGTTCACAGTACTAAAAATGTCTTCTTCACTCTATATGCTTCCATAGTGATAACTTAAATTAGAAATTGTTTTTGAACATATCAGTGACACAGGTATCCAGTTATGTACTTCTAAGAGTAATTTCTATTCATGATTGTCTGTTGATGCTTATAGCAGCAACCTTTTTATTTTAGAATCAAGATGTATTTCGTTGTTCAGAAAAAAAGGAAAGATTTCAGTTCCTTGAATTTATGTGTCTCTCTGTATGTCTGTGTGTGGGGGTGAGTAGCTAGCAAGCAGTAGCATCGTATGGTGGGTGAGTAGCTATCAAGCAGTCACTTGTTCATTTAAATTCGACTTTAAACACCAAAAAGTCAAGAAAAGTAACTTTGGTAGTGATAAAAATCAATCTGAGCAAAGTAACTTTGATTTCATCTGAGCTATTATAGTATGGTAGTGATAAAATCAATACAACTTAAATTTATTGAGAATTTTGTTGCAGCATGTCTGTATGCCCTTTCACAATACGGATGCAATTCATGTCTGAGTGCACACATTTGATACTAAGTGTTTCCTATGATACATGTGTTTTTTATATAAATTAATATTGTGTATTGTGCTTGTCTCATTATTCAGATGGTGGGAATTCTTCATTTTGATGGAGCTTCAAAAGGAAATCCAGGGAAAGCAGGTGCAGGAGCGGTGCTTATGACTGAAGATGGGAGAGTGGTATATTTCATTCTTAATGTGCTAGTAAATTTTTCTGCTGTTGGTCCATCTGTGACTGATTTTTTCTCTTGACATGACTTTGAAGATATCTCGTCTTCGTGAGGGTCTTGGTATCGCTACTAATAATGTTGCTGAGTACCGAGGCCTGATCTTGGGACTGAGATACTCTATTAGGCATGGATTCAAGAGAATCAAAGTACATGGAGACTCTCAACTTGTATGCAATCAGGTATGTTTTTTTTTTGTTATCATCAGTAACCAACCACCTCAATTCCTCATCATAAACCATGCTGCTAAAGGAAACTGGCAAGTGCAAGTGGTGAAGAAACAACCAAAGAGCAAAGTTGTACATTTCTTTTTCTTTTCATATTGAGACACTAGAAATATATAGCATTGCCCTCTTTTGACTCTAATACAGGGAAATGGTATTTGGAAAGTTAAATAAGGTTGTTAATGTTGTCCTTGCATTGTTCTCCTTCTGTCTGATCTTATATTCTGATCCTAAGGAACATGTGTGACGATAACTTTGGTTGGGGTGTAAGGATTGTCAACGTTGTCCTAGAACTGTTCTACTGTCCAATGTTATATTCTGATGCCAAGGAACATGTGGCCAGCGACGTTTGTTTGGTGGTCTTTGAATAACTGTAATTTTTTTAAAACATATTAATTTCATTGTGCAATAGTGTAAGGTAAACTTGGGTAAGGTAAGAACTTTTCCTGTCTACATCAGACACTGGAGCATATATTTAAGAGAATATTTTTCTTCTTATACAGCCTTCTCTGTCTTAAATAGGTGAAAGGTATATGGCAAACGAAGAACCAAAACATGATGGAACTGTGCCAGGAGGTGAGAAGGCTGAAAGAAAATTTCGTCTCTTTTGAGATCAGCCACGTTCTACGGGTACTATTCATCTCCCCCCTCCAATACATTACTATGACACTATCAAAAAGCACTCTCTGCAATTCATCATCAGCATCCATTCTTCCTATACATTTGTGGCAAATCAGACACTCTTCACTAATGTTATTTGCAATTTCTGAATTCTTGTGTATACTTAAATTGAATAAGTAACCAGTATTAAGTCTTTCACAAAGCGAAATGCTTTGCTGATCTGTATCACTTTTCTGAATGAAGGAGTGGAATTCTGAGGCGGATCGCCAGGCAAACATCGGTATCACTCTTGCAAGTATGTTATGTTCAATCTCTTCTTCCCTGATCACCTGATCTTGTTGCATTGCATGGAATAAGTGATTAAACCACCTTGCAGCTGGCGCCGTATCTGAGGAGCGTGGAGATGGCTTCTAGTAGCCTATGTAGTTAACTAACTACCGCCTGAACCTATGGATTCATCAAGCTTGGTACAGGAGTTCTGATTACCGCCTGAACCTATGGACTAATCAAGCATGCTTAGCATTACACCATGTTGAATGCTGGTCTTTTGGGCCTCATTTTGAAGAACCATGCAACTTCCTGTTGGTGTAAGCCTCACTGTATGAGTCTCCAGTGGGCCTCATTTGAAAGACCTGGTACCATGCCTCTTGTAAGCTTTGTGACCTGATGGGCTCTCAACTTGATGCATGTTATGGCAGTGTCCCTTTGTTGCTTGTTTACGCTACCTGAAACAAAACTTGGCATGTTGTCTATCGAATTTTCCTAGGGCGTGTTTGGTTGCTTGGCCTAATCGTAGTCTGGTTAGAAATAAGCTACAGCCAGTTTAGCCCAGGTTAAATTTGGTCATATAATTTGTTTTTGGTTACTTGGCTAAGTTTGACTTGGACAATGTAGTTCGTGTTTGGTTTCTTGGTTAGAGGCTTTGGCTACCTCACTACCTAGTGCTTCACATGGTGGATCTTGGTTAGCTGTAGTTTCCAATCCCCTCGTTTCCCGTTGGCTTAGCTAAAGTAGTCTGTTTGCACTGTTCTGGCTTGACTAAGTGAGCTGTGTAGGCAATCAAAAATGCAAATCATGTACTATGTTGTGTTGGCCTGGCTAGGAGATAACCAGTCAACCAAACACTCCCCTAGTGTTACAAGATGAGCAACGTGAAGATATATTTCTATCGACCAAATTAATTTGCACATATCAATATTCTAAGGTTGTTCCATCTTAAAAAAATTCCATGTCACTGACCAAAAAGCCACAAAAGACAAAGATATCCTGGTCTTTCTTAATCCCCTTCATCAATCTCTGTAATCCTAATCTAAACCCTGGTCACCAGTACAAGTCTTTGAAAACCAGTGTAAAACAATCTGTAAAAACCCACGGACGGGCCAAAAGCTGCAACCTCCAGATTAGACTAATCATCAGACAAAACAAAAAGAGACGACGGATCCTGTTGTTAATCCCCTTCCCTCACTTGTCGCCGGCGGCGGCGGCGGGGAAAGCTCTGGCCAAGTCCTCGCGACGGCGGCACATCTCGGCGACGTTGCGGCGGATGTTGGAGTGCAGCTCCGGGGAGAATGTGGGGCTACTCAGCGGACGGTACTCCGGCACCAGCCGGCCAGCGGCCCTGAACTGCATGCCGCAGGCGTTGCACAGCGTACGGCGGCCGGCCGGGCCGTGGCGCCACTGCGGCGTCTCCTCCGTCCCGCAGTGCTGGCACTGCCCCGCCGACGGCTTGGTCGCTGGAGCCCGCGGCGTCTTCCCGAGTTCGCACAGCAGCGCTGGAGCCCGCGGCGTGTTCTTGGTCTCCTTTGGTTTGCTCAACAACAGCTTCCCCGCCGGTTTGGTCGCTGGTGCCCGCGGCGTGTTCTTCGTCTCCCTGGGTTCCCGCATCCGCTGCTCCGGCTCGGTCGCTGGATCGTTCGGCGTCATCTTTGCCCCCCTGGGCTTGGTCGCTGAAGTCCGCGGCGTCGTTTCCTCCTTCCCGATGTTCCAGCACCGTTGCTGCCCCGTCGCTGGAGCTGGTGATGTCTGCTCCGCCCCGCAGTTCCAGCACAGGCGCTGTCCCCCCGACGCTGCTGGTGCTGGAGCTGGCGGCGTCCCTTTCGCTCCGCAGCGCCGCTTCCCCACCGCACGATCCAAAGGCGGCCGCTTTACCAGCTCACCGGCGGACACCCCCAACCCCACCTCGTCCCGAGGCGCCCCGCCGGCGATTGGCGCTGCCGCTGAAGCTGCGAGACGTTGAGCCGTGGTGCTACGCCACAGGTGGATTGCCGGAGCTGACGGCCGCGGCGGCGAGGGGCTCCACCACACCACCTGCCGAGGCCGCCGCAAGCCCCTCGTCCGCGGCCGGGCCCGGGTCCCCGAGAAAGCCATCATCTCCAGCACCAGCTCCTGTTCCCCAGAGAACGCCTTCTCCTTCGCCGACTCCCCCTCCTCGCGGGGGCGGCGCATCTCGAGGACGCGGCGGTGCCGGTTGGAGTGCAGCTCCGGGCAGAAGGTGGGGCTGCTCAGCGGCCGGTACTCCGGCGCCAGCCGCCCGACGGCCCTGTACCGCACGCCGCACGCGTTGCACAGCGTGCCAGGCCCCTCGGGGCCCTCGCGCCACTGCGGCGTCCTCTCCGCGCCGCAGTGCAGGCACCGCCGCCGCCGGACGCCGTTCTTCCGCGGCCGCGCGCCGCCCGCCGGCGCCATCGTCTCCACCGCCGGGAACGCGTCCTTGTTCGACAGCCACTCCAGCTCCTCCTCCTCCTCCTCCTCTTCCTCCTTCAAGCCGCCGCCGCCAGCCTTCACCTCCAGCGCCTGCAAGAACCAACCTTTAACTCCGTCCTTTTTTTCCAGACAAAGGAATCCTACTAAACCCTCCAAGAACCCACGGCCGTCCGTACCGTGTGATCGAAGAACGTCTGGAGATCGGCGGCGCCGCCGGTGAAGAGCTCGTCGGCGGCCGCCGCAAAGTCGCCGTGGGCCGCGTCCACCACCACCATCGTTACCGTTTGCCTCTCTCCACTTTCAGATGACCAGGGGATAAAGCAAAGGGATCCCTAAAGCAAAAGGGCACAAACTTTTTCACTATTTTGTTTCTACTAGTGCAGTGAACACGTTCGTCCTGCTGGGGTTCAGAAATTTTTTTGAAAGCCGCAAAGGCTATACAAATTTCGATTTTATCTAGAGAAAGATACGTACTACGGTAATTACTGTTCCATATTATATAACTAGGAAGGTGATTCGCACAAATTGTGCGGCTAGGATATATTTATAAAAAATTCGATATGAAAATTTATATTTATTTTAGAAAAATGAGCATATAAAATCTGATGTTTGACTAAGTATTTTAGATATTTTTCAATTTTCTTATAACTTTGTAATAAAATTATTTATAGGAATGTTAGATCCCTCACTTACCTAAGTTCCTAGCTCATTTAAGAATCAAAATTTTAAAACTTGGTCATCAACATGTATCCATTATATATGATTTCTTTATAATTCAAACTTTATTATAATTTACCCATTCCATATTTTTTATCAGATCAGACATATTTTGTTTTATTTTACTCTGAGCAAGTCATATTTTCGATTGTTTTTGTCTTTGGGTTACGTTAGTCACAGGCATGTCTCGGCTTGGCTGAAGTTTATTTTGTATATTCTAATTTTTGTACTTTTTAATGAAACATGTGCCTAGGCACATTCATGAAAAATAAAGATTGTTTCAGTTTATACTATACCTATCCTTTTAGCATAACTTTTACAGGTAGTAACCATCATTATTTTCTTTTTAATTCTACAACATTCAACTTTTATCTTGGGTGTTATAAACTCTAAGATGTTGTGCGCAATAGAGTTGCACTCTTAGCCATCGAGGCCAGGTCCTCCGTATGAACGCTTATGTGGACATCGTTGATCTCAATCTCAACTATAGTCAGAGCCCACACTTCAACAACTGGCTTCATTGGTTGTATGGGTAGGGCCCTGCTATAGCATTATGACCACTGCATCGAACATGTTGCATTGATTCCTACCATAAGGGTTAATGAAATTTTGGCTATATATGGCTGCTCAAGCTAGAAGAAATGAAAATAAAAATATAATCTAGAGCTTAGTAATGACTCATCATGACATGGTTTTCTTTTCACGACACGAACTGGAGGGGATGCCTAGTAGCGAGTTATCATGCCTGATCAAAAGCCGGTGCCAGCAATCTTCAGCCTAGATGGCCGACTGTTTGGAGAACGTGGCTAATCCTAAATGCATATACCAAAGATCATTGTAGCTTCTTTTAACAACATGATCGCTCGATGGCATCATACTTGAGGTGCTAAATGTTTTGACCTACTCGATAATTACAATTGAGACCTAGCAATTTGTACCAATATAATATATTCTTTGAAATTTCCATCCTTATGAATCTAGAGCTAATTATTCACAAAAAGGAAAATCTTAGAAATTTCTTCTCATTTTTTTTTCTCTTTATCAATCAGGCATGTGCTCGTCATGGACATTCAACACACTAATGGATCTTCCAGCGTTATTTAAACACTCTGCTAATTAGCTCATTCTTGTCGATACATTAATTGATGTCCAAGGATAAATATGGTTCCACCAACATCATATCTGCTCTTGCTCTTCTACATTCTCACTGCAAGTCGCATCTATCTGATATCATCAACATGCCAATGCATGTCTATTGCAATGCATCAACAACTAAAGGTGTAGAATGAATGTGTAGTGTAGGCTCACGGGCTTGTCACCTGCATGACGGACATATGTTATAGCATGTATCGCTTATAAGAAAAAAAAATATATGTTATATTTTTTTAGATTATACTTTATATAGAATTGGAATAATTATACTTTGATGATAAGGATTGAAAGTAACACTCATGTACGTATACAATCCATATGAGAAATATTCTTAGGGCACCAATCTTTTTGGTGTATTATGGTTTTTCTTATATGGAAATCCGAATCACTTTCTTTCTTAATATATAAGATATGGATCACGTTTGTATGACGTTTTTTTTCTTAATTTGGACAAAAAAAAGATGAGTAACAGGGAAGCCAACCATAAGAGGGATGACTGGATTTTCTTTTCTTTTTCTATCAATCCGAATTTGTTAAAATAAAATTATGTCTCAAACAAAAAAGAAAATTAAATTGTAGTAAAAAGCCATCCATAAGAGGGAGATTATGGTGGGTGTGGCGTGGGGATTGGATTTTCTTTTCTTTTTCCTATTAATCTAAATTTGTTAAAATTGTGTCCCATGCAGAAAAAAGAAATTAAATTGTAGTAAAAAAGCCAATCGGATGAGAGAGATTGGCGTGGGTGGGGCGTGGGAGATTATTTTTTTCCTTTTCTATTAATCTGAATTTGTCAAATAATGAATAATTTTATTTATTTGTCAATTGGAGTTGAATATGAACTCTTTTTTTGTTCTTCATCTAGGCCGTCCAATCTTCATAAAATCTAACGGCTTATCTCTTCTCTTTTTTAATTAACATGGTAATTTCGTGATCTTGAGAGTGAACGTGGTGGCTCCTTTTAACCTTCAAATAATAAGATAATAAATTCTAAATATTCTTACAGAATTGATTTATTTTGACATAGGCTCTGCAGGTTAAAATCTGAGTCGTTGCAATATTTTTTTTTTTTGACAAGTGAGTCGTTGCGATTTCAACTCCGGAACATTGCACGATCAGATCAAGATGGGGATGGCAAAGAAATTACTTTCCTCTGACCACAAATACAAGGGATTTGGAACATCAATTTGGTTTAGACCGAATGTATTCTCTGACATTCAACAACCATAAAATAAATTGTTTAAAGAAAAATGATTACTACATGTTATGATAGATGGTTGCAAGATGAATCGATATACCATTTTACATTGTTCATCTTATGTTATTTGCTATTGATAGACAAATGTAAACATGATGGAGAGAGTATATATTTGCTACACTTTTTTTTTTGCGAGTAATATATATTTTTTTCTTCATTCGACTGAAATTGAAGTGTCGGGGGACAAGTTGTTAATATTGCCACAAACCGTACTTATGGTCTCGGTCTCTCGGAGTCTCGGTACACAGGGCGTAGAAGAACTCATTGTACTTCTATCGGACCCAAAAGTCTATTACACACCCGATTCTTTTTTGTCCCCTCTCGGTCTCGGCGCGACTCAAACAATCTGCAACGCCTGATCGTTCCTGACGAACAGAAGTTGGCGGCTTGATTCCCAGTGGAGCAAGACTCCAGTTGCAGTACATTATGCATCACACTTACACTTGACACCTCTACTATCAAGAACACAACGAACGGACGGTCGTTAGCATTCGGCTGCTTCATGGGCCTAACTGACTGAGGCCGGCCTGAGTCCCATTGAAAAGAAAAAGGCTTTGTACGGTAGAGAAGCCGTCAACCTGTTTGACGAAATACGTGGACAAGGGAAGCGAGGAAGGAACATCGATGATCCAAAAAAGAAAAGGAGGGAAGGAACATCAATCCAATCTACCATGCGTGAGCAGACAACAGCGCTAGTAGATCAGTTCAGTAACGTACAGGCTCAGTGCAGGGTCTTTGTCCCTTCCCTTTATGCTTGTTAAATTAAATGTTAATCCTTTGCAGCTGCTGAATCTCACGTCTCGATCGCGGTTAAACATTGGAACGACGTTTAATTTTGAAGCAGCGTTTCTCATTGAAGCGCGTACGTATTCGTTACAAGATCTAGCTTGTTACCAACAATGTAAAACCTCCCTGCATTAACGTTTACATCACGTTTCGAACCAAAGGCCCGCCGCGCCCTTGCTATATATAAGTACCGTACCGCCTGCCTCACCTCGATCCAAAGTGACAAGGGCTAGCAAGAGAGGCACACACACCATCATGCACGCCTCACGTCCTTGCGCGATGCTCTCTCTCCTTCCCCTGTGCGTCGTGGCTCTCCTGCTCATCTCGCCGGCGCAAGCCCACACGACAGTGCCCGGCCCTGTCGCCGGTGACGACAGATGGCCCGTGGACTCGCCCGCTGTGGCACCGGCGGCGACCGTTACTACACTGACGACGCTGCAAAGTACAGAAGACAAGCAGGCCACCAACAATGCTGTCGTAGCTGACGATGTTATCGGAATGCCGCCGCGGAAGAAGCAAAAGTTCAGGCCTCACCACAATCATGCCGCGCTCAGTCCGGACGCGAGGCGGAAGCTGGATCACGAGGCTCACTGCGGCCCGCGCGTGCCGGTACGGCCAGAGTTCCCCTGGCCCGCCCGGGACCCGCGTTGCCGTGGTGGTAGTAACAGTGCCGCCCCCGCGCCGGAGCCGGAAGTGCGTCCTGTGAATTACCGCCGTTTCCCTATATGGAACCCGTAGGCCGTAGCAGCCGGCTGTGTCGGCAGGCGGCAGGCACGTAATAAGGCATTTTGGTTTTCTGACGATTTGGACGCTTTTTTTTATATATAATTTCCACTTTTGTTTTCTATCTAAGATGGTAGAGGAGCAGCAAGTGCCGTCGATATCGGCCGGCCATTGTTGAATTGGTTGATTCCAAGTGATTTTGCAGTAACTAATAAAAGATCTTGTCTCAACCCGAGGGAATGCTCATGTGAGTTTAAGCTGTTGCCTTGCCTCAATTTTACAGCTGGCTTAGAAGAAACTGAAATTCGCAGCCCAATTTCGACTGCGGTCCATCGTAACGTACGTGGGCTTCCTGAAGTTGCTACGAAATGCGGCCCAGATTGAGCTATGGCGCACGTGACGACACGGTCCGCGACGGATGTATTGGAGTTGGAGAGCTCCGGCGAGCTATCCACGGCGGCGGCGCCAGCAATCCCATCCGAGGGGCACCAAGCCGCCGCAAAAAGCGAGCTCTGCAACCTGACCATTCGCTGACCGTCTCAAATCGACCTGTCATTTTCTGTCGGGAATCCAGTGTGCAGCATGAAGAAAAGAGACGTCGATCAACTCTGCCCACCCACTGAAACAACAGATTACATTACCCATGAGTCAAAACCAGTCTGCTTTATCGTGCAGTGTTCTTCTGTGTTTTCTGAAGACAGATGCGACAAGGTAGGTGCAAGCATGTTCTCCATTGACATGCCAGTTTAAGCATATACTGAAGCTAAGGGATCAACAGGAGTTTAATATTGATCTGAAACGCAAACAGTAGCTATCTGTAATTCAGTTGCTCCGAGTACGGCGCACCGATATGACCAAAAATGGAACAAGAACAGTTTGCTTGCGTGCAAGCAAGAACTCCTTTGGTTCTTCAAACGATCACACACCGCGCATAAAATTCCTCTGCAGCATCCAATCCAATCATGTCGTACTAGCACTAGCAGAGACTAGTAAAGGAACTCAGAGCGTATTCTATGGATCCAAAGCAAAGCACCATTCAACTGTTACTCCACAGGGCATGAAACACAATAAAATGGAAAGAGTTATCTAGAGAAACGAAACACTCGAAAGGGTCATATTCCTGGTTATAGATGTCTCACATGGATTCCGTGCTGTGTAGGTGTCACCACTGTAATCTTGCACCTTCAGCTGCTAGTGCAATTAGCAGACTTGAATTCAGCAGACAGCACCTCAGAACAGGCATAAGGACAAGGACCTACGTACTGCTAGTCTGCTACTGCAATTAGCAGACTTGAATTCAGCAAACAGCACCTCAGAACTGGCTCAAACAGAAAGAAACAAGAACTAAACAAGTACTAATCCATAAAACAGGAAACAAAATTGCAAACATGCCGCTTTTTCTTGAATTGCAATGCCATTAAACTTCTAAAAAGTTGAACAATGTAAGGATCGCGAAGATGAACAATACAAAGATCTTTCATGAATCAAGTAGTTTTCACCCTCGCAGAGTGCAAGCAGGCTTAAACATTTGTAAAGGATGATGTCGATGCATCATGCAAGTTCAATCTTGCAAGTTGAAACAGAAACTGGTCAGTTGATAACCCAAGAACTGCAAAAGGCAAGATGAAGAAACCCTACTCTTCGCTAATCCTACTTCCTTGTTTCTTATCCTGACGATGACGAACGATTTAAGCAAACATTGGTAATCCCCAAAATTAGACTGAATATCAAGCCAAATTTGGGTTTTTTTTTTCTTTCCAATTCCCCCTTCAGTCCCTGGCGGCGGCGGCGGCGGCGGGGGATGCGTCCCAGTCTCAGCAGGCGCCATCGTCTCCAGGGTCGGGAACGCGTCCTTGTTCGACAGCCACTCCAGCTCCTCCTCCTCGCCGTCCTTTTTGCCGCCCACGGCCACCACCTCTAGCGCCTGCAAGAACCGACCTTGCGTTCCATCATTTCGCAACCAAGAACCGCAAGAACCCTCGAAGAACCACGGCCGCCCGTACCACGTAGTCCAAGATAGCCTGGAGGTCGTCGCCGCCGCCGGCAGGCTCGTCCGAGAGCACCGCCACCGAGTCGCCGTGGAGCGCGTCCACCACCACCATGGCCGCCGTTTGCCTTGCGAACTTCTAGGACACGCGGCAGGGGATGAAAGGCAGAGGGAAAAAACAGAGCCTTTCCAGCACTTGCCTTTCTGTTTCTGAGATGCGTTCAAACTGCACACTTGTCTTATTGTTGTTTTAACTTTGAATGAGATTGGTAATTTTTACAGAAGCTATTTCAACTTTATTACACCTATAAAAAATATTAATTATCAAGAAATATATCGGTTCATCCTGCAGGTTTTTTTTTTTTTTTTTTTGGGCTGAAGCTCTTCTCCGTCCTAAGGAACGACGAAATGGAAACGCACTAGCTTCAAACCCAATTGATGTGCAAGTTTTAAATGGTCCAATCCTCTCTAATCCACATAAATCCACGATACTATTGCTAGACAAATAATAACAATATTTGTTCAATAATCAACTTCAGTAAAATGGATCAAAAGTTATTTTGCCTCTTCGTTATTATATAACTTAATCACTAATGAAAAAACTACTTTCTGATAATTAAGAACACAATTTGGATCTTAGCCCCCTTTAGAACGTTGAAGTTCAGATGGGTCAGTATTAGAATTTAATTGAATTTTTTTATAGAAGAACATATGTGAAAGTGTATCTAGACCCCTAATTTTGTTTTAGAGATTGACGTCAATACAATTAAAGAATAGACTAATATTTTCATTGAATATGTGTGTAGATGACTATCTCTTTTGAAGAATGAAAAGCATTGAAACAAAGAAGAGAAAAGAAGACCGTCATTTACCTCAAATTAAAGTTCAAAATTTACTTAAGAATGAAGGATCCGTGTTGTTTTTATTTCTAATCTTGAGTATAGGTAAACCGTACTATTAAGAGGGGTATAATTTATAAAGTTTAGTAAAGTCAAATGCTCAAAATTTCCCAAATTACAGTTCTGTCGCCCTCTGGTTTTTGCCTTCATCGGCAGTGCCGGGGATCCTCACTGGCAGTACCGATCACTCCTCCCAGAGGCACTGTGATGTCCAGACATCTCTCTGGTTTCTATCTTGCCAGCATCGGCAGTGCCGGTGGCCCCATCGGTAGTGCCGATCACCCTTCCAGAAAAGTATGTTCCCCTTTGGCTCTCTGGCTATAGCTTATCGGCAGTGCCGATGGCTCCATCGACAGTGCCGGTCGGCTCTTCCAGAAAGCCACTCTTTCTGTCTGGCTCAGCCTGTAGCTAATCGGCAATGCCGATATCCTGATCGGCAGTGCCGGTCCCCTCTTCACAGAGAATGTGTTCACTCGGGTCCTCTGGCTGGCCACGATCGGCAGTGCCAATCTGACTAACCGGCAGTGCCGGTCAGGGTCTCTAGAGACATCTCGTTCTCTGTGGCTGCCTCATCAGTAGTGCTGATGCCTTGATCGGCAGCGCCGGTGTGGGCTGCATCCTTGCCTGCAGATCTATGATAGTGTGTCAGAAATCCTACCGGCAGTGCTGATGGCTCGATCGGCAGTGTCGGTGCGGAGTGTCCAGACAGGTCAACGACTCCTTTTGAGCCCTTTGTATAAAAGGCTCCCACCACACTTCGTGCTCTCCCTCTCCAATCCGAAAATCAAATTGCACTTTTGAGCTTCACTCTCCTCACTCTCCCTCTCCAAGCTAAAGCTTCATTATTTGAGTTAGGGTTTAAGTGAGCCATTGTTTCCTAGTGAAAAGAGCATCATTTCACTCTTGAGCATTCGATTTAACTATCTTTGTGAATTGTGCTTGTTACACTTGGAGCTTTGCTCCTAGACGGTTAGTGGTGCCTGGAGAGCTCCCAACTTGTGTGGTGACGCCTCAGGAAGTTTGTATTACCCTCCCGCAAAGGAATTGATAGTGAAGAACTCGAGCTTGATCTTTGTGGTCGCTTGAGTGAGAATAGGGTTGAAAGAGACCCGATCCTTTGTGGACTTCTCAACGGAGATGTAGGGTTCTTTATGAGCCTGAACTTCGGTAACAAATCTTGTATATCCTTGTGCTTATTTACTTACTTGTTGTTCTCTTAATCATCACCTAGGGTTCACACTTGTACTTGATATATTTGCTAGATCTACTCAAATAGCTCTTGTTTTATTATTCATTATTATCTCTATTGTTTCTCTCTACTATTGTTGTAGCAATTTGTTCACTTAGTAATTGTGAAACCACTTGAACTTAGATTTCATACGCTGTCAGTTTGTTCATCAGCACTATCGATCCAGCATCGGTAGTGGTCATCGGCACTGCCGATCAACCTCAGCGGCACTGCCAGTCAGACTGATAAAATTGTCTTAAGTCCAATTTCACATGATTTTTAGATTTGCCTATTCACCCCCTCTAGGCAACTTTCAATTGGTATCAAAGAGGGATCTTCTTGAAGGCTTAACCGCTTGAAGATAAAAGATGACGAAAGGAAAAGGAGTTCCACCAAATGACACAACCGGAGTCGAAATCAAAGGTGGTAAAGATGACTCAGGAGTTAGCTACAATGCTTTACCATTTAGCTACAATGAGCTCAAAAATGAGTATGTTGGTAATGGTTCCTGAAAGTTACCACACTTCGATGGAACATTCTATGACCATTGGAAATATAGAATGGAACTATATTTGGGCTCTATGAGAAGACCAATCTTGAATATGGTGAAGCAAGGATTTGAGTTGGAAAATGAAGAAAATCCAACTTCCAATGATGAGATCAAGCTTACTCATAATGATCATGCCGCATCCGCCATTGTTTCCGCCCTATTACCAAAGGAGTATGAAAAGGTGATAGGAATCAATAAAGCTCATGACATTTGGAAAAATCTTGAGGTTATCTATGAAGGGACCGAGGGTGTTAGAGAAGCAAGAGAAGACATCCTAAGAGGCAAGTACAACTTGTTTATCAAGAAGGCCGGTGAAGGGCCACAAGAAGTGCATGATAGACTCATGGAAATTGTAAACAAGAGAAGAGCTCTAGGGATCAAACTTGACACCATTGAGGTCAACAAGAGGTTGCTTCTTGCTTTGCAACCATGGAATCAAAGTACTTGCAACTTTGTTAGAGAGAAAGAAAACTTTAAGAACTTTAGTATGGATGAAGTACTAGGAAGGTTGCTCACCTACAAAGAGAGAGATGAAGAAGCAACAAGAGTGAACAACTTGTTGGGACAAGGTGAAGAAGAAAAGAAAGAAATAACACTCAAAGCATCTCATGAGACTAATGACAAGAAGGATAAGAAGAAGAAAAAGAAAGTAGTTGATTCTAGTGATGAAGATAGTGATGATGAGATGGCTTTACTTGTTAGAAGATTCAAGTCATTTATCAAGAAAGATGGCTAGAAGAAGAAAAGCTATGATAAAGGCAAAGTGAGAAGATCAAAGAGAACCTGCTATGAATATGGTGATAAAGGACATTTCATTGCGGAATGTCCAAAGAAGAAAAACAAGGAAGAGAGAAGAAAAGACAAGCACCACAAGAAGGACAAGAAGTACAAGAAACATAGAAGAGATGAAGCTCATATTGACCAAGAATGGGATTCCGATGACTCATCCTCTTCATCATCTTCCTCCTCCAAATCCGACTCGGATGAGGGAGGAATTGCTACACTTGCCATTGGCGTCACTCCCACCAACACTTCTCTATTTGGGTGTTTAAGTGATGATGAAGACTACAACACCCACAAGTGCTTCATGGCAAGAGGATCCAAGGTATCTAAATCCAAACATAAGCGTTCTTCATACTCTAGTAGTAGTGATGATGATGATAACATTGCTAATGCTTCACTTCCTAAAATGCTTGAGTTTATGGAATTACTTGAAAAATAAAAGAGAATGATGGACAAGAGGAGCTTCTTGAAAAACAAGAAGACTTGCTTATTCTTGAAAAGAAAAGAAACCTTGAACTAGAGAAGCTCCTTGAACTTGAAAGAAAGAAAAATGAAGAATTAACCATGTCTCTCACTAAAATTCAGAATGCTTGTGAGAATGTTAAAAGCACTAAAGATGAACTTCAAAAGAAGTATGAGGATTTAGAAAAGACTCATGAGTCTCTTGAAGAGCAATATAGAATTCTCTCAACCTTCACATCCTCCACCAACAACTCTCATGCTTCCACTAGCAAAGGATGTGATAGGTGCTATAATATTGATGTTGATGCTTGTGCTAGTAATGTGAAATTAATTGATGATTTGAACAAACAAAAGAGAGCTCTTGAAAGCAAAATACAACATGAGAAAAATGTTGTTGACAATGAAAAGGCAAAGTATGCAAGAGGTGCATACTCAAATACTAGAATGCCTCATGTCATGGATGGCATTGGTTATGTTGAGGGTGCCAAGCACAATGCTAGGGAGAACAAGAATGGGAAGAAATCTTAAGTTCACCAAGGAAGGGTCTTATCAAAAGAAGCAAGCCAAGAACATGAACACTAACCATTCTTCTTTTGTTAATAATTCTCGTACTAATGTACCTAATGCTACTTGTGCACTCTTGCATGACTTTGATGCTTCATATGTGCTCACGAGGAACATGCATGGTCGAGTCTATGCCAAATATGTTGGGTCACGCAACAAGAGGCCAAAGGCTTGTGTGTGGGTGCCCAAAGTACTTATGACTAATATGAAAGGACCCAAGCAAATTTGGTACCTAAAAACAAAGCTTAACTTGTTTTGTAGGACTATGTCTCCAGAGGGTCGAGTTGGGTGATTGATAGTGGTTGCACTATGAAAGTGCATCTAGGCCCCTAGTGGGTTTTGGTGAGTTGATTGACAAAACGATTAAAGGACTAACATGTTTATTGAGATGATGAGCAGGGATTTAATTATGATACTATTATGGACCATCATTTACATACGCGCTTATGGATATTATTTTTGATAAAGATCACATATTCCATAAGACAGTTTATTGTGTATGACAAACAAGTGAATAATGAAGAAAAGAGACATGGGTGCACAATCCTATCGTTACACGTCTCTACCATGATAACTAAAAAATGAAGATGGATATCATGTTGACAAGGAAATGTCAATCAAAATTCATTCAATCAAATGAAGAAAAATAAGTATGGCCTAATGTGAGACACAACGTGATATGTGGATTAGGATGGTAGGAAGATGAAGGAATAACATGACTTGGCTACGACGGATCGTACATTAGAGAAGGGCAAGCAAGAGGCTTGGCACCGAATGACCTTTGTGATGGTTAAGAGCAAGTGGAGTTGATTCTGACGGATCTTGGAAGCCATGGAAAGTCACATATCATTTAGTGTCAATTATGAAGAAAGAATGAAAGATGTGCTATGAATGGAAAGTGCAACATTGATCAAGAGGATTCAATATTCATAGACATCATCTCAAGGTGGATGTGCTCAGATTTCTATTCATGTTGACAACCCCAACTAAAGCAAAATTGATCAAATAGCAAAGTGACAAGACCACAAGCTCAAGAAGTGAAAAATGTATCTTTGTCTTTAATCTTGAGTATAGGTTTGCCAATCTATCAAGGGGCATGCAACATAGTGCTTCTACTGGTACAAAGTGCTCAAAGTCCTATGTGAGAAGCCATGAGAGAAAACCCTGAAAACCTAACCCTGTTGTGCTGACCTGCACAAAACAGGTATGACCGGTTTTGCAAACAGGTCAAACTGGTTTTGGAAATCTTGAGCTTAGGGCCTGGTTTGGGTGTGGGAGTCTTGTAGACTTTGTTTAGAGCCTATAGACAAAAGTTGGCGAGATGAGATCAATCTAAAAGGAGTGGAGTATCTTTTTGGTGTTCTGACCAAAACAGGTCAGACCGGTTTCTGAAACCGGTCAGACCTGTTTTGGCTGACAGAGCCAACGACTAGTTTATCAGAAAGTGTTTAAATAGCCTCCCTCCCCCTCCTTTGTGTGCTGCTGGTTCCAGAGCATCTCATAGCATTCCAACGGCCATATTGAGCTCTCCCCAACACCTGTTTGTGAGACTTGAGTGATTTTGTGAAAATCTTTGAGTTGGGTTGAGAGATTTGAGCTAAGTGAGCATTAGTGAGCAAATTCAAGCCTTGAGCACTTTGTGACTAGCTGAGCAATCTTTGTAGTATTTGTTACTCTTGGAGGTGAAGCCTCCTACACGGCTAGGTGTTACCCATGAGCTCCCAAGTTGTGTGGTGAGCCACAGGTCAGCTTGTGAAGGTGTGATCTTGCCTCCTGAAGGAAAAAGATCAAGCTAGTGGACCGGGAAAAGTGGTTGAAAGAGACCCGGCTTGGAGTTGGATTTTGAGCGGCTCGAGCTTCCTCAACGGAGATGTAGGATTCACGGGGTGAATTTGAACTTCGGCAAACAAAAACTTGTGTCTCCCTATTCGGTTTGCATTTCTTGTTTGTTTTCTAACTCATATTGTGCTTCCGCTTCGATCTACTTGGGTGTGCTTATTTGTGTTGTGCAGAGGCTAAGTGCATCTGTGAGGAACATCTACTAGAGCACCACTTCGAGTATTGGTTTGAGTTAGTAATAAACAATTTGCATTTTTGTATTCCCTGTCAAAACAGGTCTGACCGGTTTGCCTAACCGGTCTGACCGGTTTTTTGGACTAATTTCTGCTTTAAGTTTTAAAACTGCAGGTTTCACCTATTCCCCCCCCCCCCTCTAGGCGACATTAAGGTCCTTTCACACTAATCATATGACCGGAGACAAAAATATGTTCAAGTCATTTGAGCCAAGTCACAACAACAATGAATATATCACGTTTGGTGACAATGGAACAAGACAAGCACTTGGTTATGGTAAAGTCCCTCTCACTCCCTCGTATTTACTTTCTAAGGTTATGCTCGTTGATCACGTTGACTTCAATCTTTTGTCCATTTCACAATTTTGTAAAATGGGCTATGATTGCTTGTTCAACAAATGTGGTGTGACCGTCTATAAAAGGAGTGATGGCTCGGTTGCTTTTAAGGGTGTGCTTAAAGAAAAGCTTTATATTGTGGATTTCTCCACAGATGAAGCTAGACTTGGTACATGCTTATTAGCAAAGTACAACATGGGATGGTTGTGGCATAGAAGGCTTGCCTATGTTGGTATGAGAAATCTTCACAAACTCCAAAAGGGCGGCCACATCATATGACTAATCAATGTTTGCTTTGAGAAAGACAAAATTTGTAGTGCATGTCAAGCGGGAAAACAAGTTGGAGCGTCACACCGCTCCAAAAATGTGATGACAACCACAAGACCTTTGGAGATGTTGCACATGGACCTTTTCAGCCCATCTCCTACATAAGCATTGGTGGTAACAAATATGGTCTCGTAATTGTTGATGACTTTTCTCGCTTCACGTGGGTATTCTTTTTGCATGATAAAGGTGAAGTGAAGGATGTGCTCAAGATATTCATGAAAAGAGCACAAAATGAATATGAAGTCAAGATCAAGAAATAAGAAGTGACAACGACACCGAATTCAAGAACATACAAGTTGAGGAGTATCTTGATGAAGAAGGGATCAAGCATGAATTTTCGGCACCCTACTCCCCTCAATAAAATGGGGTGGCCGAAAGAAAGAATCATACACTCATTGAGATGGCAAGAACAATGCTTGATGAATATAAGACGTCTGACCATTTTTAGGCCGAAGCCGTCAACACCTCATGCCATGCCTCCAACCGGTTGTATCTCCACCGACTCTTGAAGAAAACATCATATGAGCTACTAACTGATAACAAGCCTAATATTTCCTACTTTCATGTTTTTGGGAGAAAATGTTTTATGCTAAACAAAAACCCAAGACTTCAAAGTTTGCTCCAAAAGTTGATGAAGGTTTCTTGCTCGGTTATGGATCAACTGTTCATGCCTACTGTGTGTTCAATAAAACCACCGGTTGTGTTGAAATTTCACGTGACGTGACATTTGATAAATCTAATGGCTCTCAAGAGGAGCAAGTTGTTAATGATGATGTAGATGAAGAAGATCCTAGAAATGCAATAAAAAGAACGGACATAGGTGATGTGAGACCACAAGAAAATTCAAGTGTTGAGAATCAGTCCTCTCCTTCATGACAAGACCAACATCATGAAAATGAAGAAATTGATCATGCAAGTGGTCAAGATCAAAATGTTGGTGATCATGAACAAGACTCAAGTGATGATTCTCAAAGACATGATCAAGAGGTAGATAAAGATGGTGGTCAAGAAAGCTCACATCCACCACACCTAAGAGTACATCAAAATATACAACGTGATCACCCCGTTAAGCAAATACTTGGAGACATTGATAAGGGGGTAATCACTAGATCTCGAGTTAGTAATTTTTATGAACATTACTCTTTTGTCTCTTCTATGGAGCCATTTAGGGTAGAACAAGCACTTGAAGATTCAGATTGGGTGATGGCCATGCAAGAAGAATTAAACAACTTCACAAGAAATAAAGTGTGGACATTGGAGGAAAGGCCAAAGAACAGGAATGTTGTGGGCACCAAATGGGTGTTTCATAACAAATAAAATGAAGATGGTGTTGTGACAAGAAACAAGGCAAGGCTCATGGCAAAGGGGTATTCACAAGTGGAAGATTTGGATTTTGATGAAACCTATGCCCCTTTAGCAAGACTTGGATCTATTAGAATATTACTTGGTTTTGCTACCCACCATGATTTTAAGATGTACCAAATGGACGTGAAAAGTGCATTCCTCAATGGGCCAATCAAGGAAGAGGTGTACGTGGAGCAACCACCAGGCTTTGAAGATCCAAAGTATCCTAACCATGTTTTTAAACTCCATAAGGCGCTGTATGGGCTCAAGCAAGCCCCAAGAGCTTGGTATGAATGTCTTAGGGACTTTCTTGTTAAAAAGGTTTTGTCATTGGCAAGGCCGATGCAACTCTTTTCACTAAGCATTTTGGCAATGATATATTTGTGTGCCATATATATGTCGATGACATTATATTTGGTTCTACTAACCAAAACTTTTGTGATGAGTTTAGCAAGATAATGACCAAGAGGTTTGAAATGTCCATGATAGGAGAATTGACATACTTTCTAGGCTTCCACGTGAAGCAACTCAAAGAGGGCACCTTCATATGTCAAGCCAAGTACACACAAGACTTATTAAAGAAGTTTGACATGGACAAGGCAAAGCCCATCAAAACTCCCATGCCAACAAATGGACACATCGACCTCAACAAAAAGGATAAACCCGTTGATCAAAAGGTATATCGCTCCATGATTGGATCTTTGCATTACCTTTATGCATCTAGGCCCGATATCATGCTTAGTGTGTGTATATGTGCACGCTTTCAAGCTGCTCCTATGGAGTGTCACATGGTGGCCGTTAAAAGAATCTTGAGATATTTAGTTCACACACCCAACCTAGGGCTTTGGTATCCCAAGGGTTCAAAGTTCAACCTATTAGGCTATTCTGATGCGGATTATACCAGAGATAAGTTAGATAGAAAGAGCACCTCCGGGACATGTCAATTTTTAGGTAGATCTCTAGTGTCATGGTCATCCAAGAAACAAAATTTCCTTGCTCTTTCCACGGCCGAAGCGGAGTATGACGTCGCTGGTAGTTGTTGTGCACAACTACTATGGATGAGACAAACTCTAAGGGACTACGGTTACAAGTTGAACCGTGTCCCCCTTCTATGCGACAATGGGAGTGCCATAAAGCTAGCTTACAACCCCGTTGAGCATTCGCGCACAAAGCATATAGATATCCGCCACCACTTTTTGAGAGATCATTCTATCATGGGGGATATAGAAGTTAGTCATGTGCGAACCAAAGATCAACTAGCCGATATATTCACAAAGCCCTTAGATGAGAAAAGATTTTGCTATCTTAGAAGTGTGCTAAATATCCTTGACTCTAGCAATGTGGTGTAAGAAATGTGCACATCTGAATGGTGTTTGTTTTATCTTTGCAAAAATCATTGCTTTATGTTAAAAATCCGTTGTTTTTGCTAGTGATGTTGCCTCTTGATCATTGGATCAAATCTTGTCAAAATATGGTCATTGTAATGTATTGTTGATTGTTGGTTGATCATATGATGTCAAGATTGCTTTTTGTCCATCAAAAACTTGTTTGGAACTCTCCCTTCTAGATCTTCAGTTAGTGGTTCTGTCTGATCTTTAGTTATCGGCACTGCCGGTACCTCTACCGGCATTACCGGTCAGGCATCCAATAGAGCCAGCTTCTGACTGCGAATTTTATTCCTTGGGCTGCCCTCATTGGCACTACCGTTGGTCACCACCGACACTACCGATGCAGGCCTGGACCTTATGCATTAACCCGCACCGGCACTACCGATGCAGGCCTGGAGTTTTGAACTCAACTCGGTCCCCTCACGGGACCGAGTCCAGTTTCACTTCTCCAATTCCAATCGCGCCTCCCTTTCTCTCTAACCCTACCTCAAATTTCCCTTCTCCAAATCCTTGCCAAACCTTGTGGAATCAAGCGGGAAGTGGATCAAAATGGCTCCTAGACCTTCTCCCCTCCATCTGCTCTTAGACTTGAAGGACTTTTGAAGGTATTTTTGAAAAATCTCCATCTCTTGAATCTCGCAATGCCTCATGTTTTTGCGTAATCTCACATGATAGAGCTATTCATCTAGGAGGAATTTAGTCACCCCTGCATTTTTGTAGAGTTTTAGTGGCTAAATCTCAGTTTTTAGTGCACTTAGGGTTTCAAGAATACACGATCAGCACTGCCGATGGCCCCCATCAGCACTGCTGGTCGGGAGATCCCGAAACCCTAATTGTCTGTTGTAGCATCAGATTGAACTGATCGGCACTGCCGGTGTCAGTTATCGACACTACCGGTTGGGTCAACCAGAGAGCAATTTCACTCAGGCTGCCTTCTGATGGCTCCACCGACACTACCGATGACTCCCATCAGCACTGCCGATCAAGGCAATCTAGACAGGAGTCCAATACTGATTTTTGTTGCAACTTTCTCACACCACTTCATTTCTTCTTGACAGATGTCGGGTGGCAAATGCCAGAAGCATCCAGACACTCTCAGTGACTCGGACGTGGATTTTGACCCCAATGACTCCCTCGTTGCTCGTCGGGGTGGGGGAGGCAAGCGGGGTCGAGGCGAAGACTCTGGCCAAGCCACCTCACGTGGTGTTGGCCTTGGGCGTGGCAAGGGCAAGGGCAAGGCTATTCCTCCACGTGATCCTACTCCTAGTGAGGATGAAGAGTCAGAGGAGGAAAAGAATGAGGAAGAACAAGAGGATGATGAGCAAGAGGATGAGGAGGGTGCTGAGAAGGACGATGAGGAGGGTGTTGAGTCTAGGGATGAGGTTACTCATTAGCCTATCCATGGACCCATGCGCTCCTCCATCACCTATCAGTTGTTAGCACCACAGGTGGATGATAAGTTCTGGATTCTAGTGGCTCCATCCAGGGATGAGATGAGAGTGTACCGTCACACTAACTCCTGGACCGAGCCCAAGCACCCGGGTGTCTCCGATGTCAGATTCTGGGACATGACTCAGGTTGCATGGTACAAGAACATTCTGAAGAAGACCACACACATAGTTGCACCCATGAAGTGCATTGACTGGGATAGGATGGCAGCAGCAGATGATCCCATATTTCTGTTGATTCGCTCAGATTGTGACAGGAGGAACATGACAGCTATCATGGGTTTGCACCAACACTGGAATGATGAGATCATTGCTCAGTTCTATGCTACCATGTGGATTCAGCTTGATGAGGAAAACCACATGGATTCCAAGCTGCACTAGACCATAGAGGGCAACCATTTCACTATCACTTACTTCAACTTTTCTCAGATCCTTGGCTTTGTTGAGACTGACAGAACGAAGCCCAAGGCGACTATCTTTGATCCTCAGGAGGACAATGAGTGGGAGTTCATGTATGATGGTCCTTATGTTGACCCCAAGCATGGTGTTGAGTTTGGTTCTTATCATGGCATGAAGCCATATTTTTGAGTTCTCAACGACATGCTCCGGGTGACTTTGACTCCTAAGGTGGGGGATCACACTCATATTATCAGCTCCACCAAGACTTTGATGTTTGCTATGAGAGAGGGAGCGGAGCCTTTAAGTGTGTTTGACTTCATATGGATAGAGATTCTCTACAACTCCTACACTAGTAAGGCCTCTTTGATCTATGCTCCTTACATTATGAAGATGATTTTGCGTGTGGTGGGCTGCCAGTTCATATATGATCACAAGCATCCCTCAGTCACACCGAAGAAGTTTCCTCTCATTGCATCACCTCCACACGGCAGTATTCCTCCAGCACCGGCAGATGTGCCTCAGTCTTCAGCAGCAGCAACAACAACAAGGAGAGAGGCAGTCAGTCCTAGTGCTGCCCCTCACCCTCGTCGCCGGTCCTCGAAGGTCACCCGTGCCATAAAGTCCATGTTTTGCATATGCCGGGACTCTGCAGTGGCCATCAGGGAGTAGCAGCAGGCTCTAACTCAGGTTCAATCAGACTTGAGGACCCTCGTCGCCACCACCAGTGTTGAGCTTCCACCTCCAGTTCAGTTCACTCCTCTGCCAGACATGAGCTCCTATGATGATCCCTGGGGTTTCTATACTCAGGCTACACAGGCTGTCCAGGAGGCTCAAGATGCGGATGATGAGGATAATGACGCTGATTCCCTGGAGGAGTGAAGCTTCCGGTGGTGCTTTTCCCTCTTTTTGGTGTTGTGATGCCAAAGAGGGAGAAGATTAATAGATTAGTTGATGTTGGTGTCTAGTAGTCTGTTTTTCATTTTGTGAGAGTGATGGACAAATTTGCTTGATGGAAAATTTGCTTGTGGCTTGTAAAACTATTTACTTTTGTTCTTGTAAACCTCTATTTGTGTTTTATGGTTAGGTTACTTCTATTGTCTCTTGTGATGGTGTATTGTTGTTTCTCGCCTTTTAGATGCATTAATATGATAATTATCATCATATGCTTAGTTTATTATCTCTTATGCTCAATTATTGTAAATTGTCTCATATGCAAGGTGATAGGATGAGCTCTCACACTTTTCTTTAAATATATGCATTGTTGTTGTTGATCATTATTATTTATATCGTGCACACACTTAGGGGGAGCTCCACATTGGTTTTAATATCACAAAATGATTCTTATTGCAAATATCTATGAAATTTAGTTGTATTGTCATCAATCACCAAAAAGGGGGAGATTGAAACTGCATCTAGGCCCCAAATTTTGTTTTGGAGATTGACATCAATACAGTTAAGAATGGACTAATGTTTTCATTGAGTATGTGTGTAGATGACTGTCACATCCCAAAATTTCAAATTTTGGTTTGTGACCCAACTCCACTAAACTTCAACATTTTTTTTATAATAGATTACAATTTTATTATAAATTAATTAGATAATTAGAGCATTATAATTTATTTTAGGTAAAAGTGCTATTTTCTAAATTAAACAAATTAATTTAGGTTATTAATATTTTGTATGTTGACTCCAAAACTTGTTTCGGTTTGATCAAGTCACCACCACGAAGGTCATCATCACGACAACAAGAGCAATAAGACAAGGCGCTAAAGACTTTCAATAAGAGAAGTGAAGTACTTCAGCCACAACAAGACACGAATCAATGGATGTCAGCGTAGACTATTGTTTGAAGAGTAATGAGTGATTGTGTGTTATGATTGTTTTAGGTTGTTTGAGCCTATCCTTCCTTGGTCAAATTTTATCCTTGAACCCTATCTACAATCTTTGATGCATATAGTGTGGTCCTATTTCTAGGTTAATAATTCTTCACTTCTCATTCATTGTCTTTCCCATCAATTCCTTTTGGTCCTCCCAAATTGTTATCTTCTATGTTTAAACTCTTAAATCCTAGCTTCTCTGAATCTCGGGACAAGATTCCTTTTAAGGGGGGTAGTTTGTCACATCTCGTATTTTCCAAATTTGAGGTGTGAGCCTTTTCAACACTCAAAACACATAATTCTCCTAATTTTATCATATTATTGCCCTTGATTCATCATCAAATATAATTTTCTTTATAACCTTATCATTGCTCAATCCCAGACATCGTTCTCGATCTCTCTTCTTTGCACTTCCTTATAATTCCTATATTGTTCTTCATTCTCTAAAAAGTCATGAAGCAAAATCGTCTTTTCCTCTATTTGGCATGCAAATCTTTATGTCAACCCACAACCATATTCTATTCTTGAAATATACCATTCATCTGATCTCATCTAATTACCTAGACTAATCTAACCTCCCTTCTCTCTGATAGATGGAGCAAGCCTAACTTGCCAGCACACAAAAATTTGAGCCCAACATGCCCACAACTGATCAAACCTTTTCTCTTCCTAGTCATCCACTCCTCTCTCTCTTATTTCCCTTTGATGGACGTCCCAAGCTCTGAATATAACACCATAAATCAGCACTTGCATGCCCATTAGCCATCTAAACTGAGTGGTCACTTGAGTCCCTTTAATTTTCATAAGTAGATACGACAAAACTACCATACCTTGATCATCATAAATCTGCACCGACGTTGGTTTATCATCAAAACCATTTTATAACTATGTTCCCCATCAATTCTCACTTTCAGGGAAAGAAACATTAACTATAGTGGTCATAACTCGAACTATTCATGGCTGGCAGTTTTACTTGCCTCTTGGCCCCTCTCCTTCCTTCCCTACCCTTTCCTCTCCCCTCCCTAGGCCTCCTAAGTCACACCAGGACGCCCCCTTTTGCTGGCTCACGAAATCCCTTGCCCTTTCCCCTTCATTCCCAACCATTAGTGTCAAGTTCATCTCTGTTTAGATCCCTGTTCAGCCATGATGCCTCTGATTTCCATCCATGTTCCCGATGATCTACCCAACGAAATGCGCCCAAATATCTGCAGAGAGTGGTCCACTATGTCCTCTACAACATATCCAAAATTCAACCCAATTGGAGCAGTGATGCAAGCAGGATCATGTTTTGAATGGCGACTGCTCTCTATTCTGGACGCCTCCAGCACGCGCATCTGTAATTCCACTCCATTCCCTCTCAATTCTGATCCGTCCTTGATACAAAATTCAAACCATTATGTGTCCCAGGAAACCAAGGACGTCTCCACAAGAGGGTTTGTGAAGATCTGTTCTAAAACCTCCAGGAACGCGTCTGGCATTTGATCAGCCGCTGCACGACCTCATCACGATCCAGCCACTTGATCTCTCATTCAGGTGAGCTCTTGATGAAATCACCTTGTCCCTACCATGTTCCTGACAACAGCACATGTTTATGTTCAAGTATTTCCTTTAGATCACCAGCCTATCTACGGGAACGGGCACGTCTTTGTCATCGTATCTGCATATCGACACCGCTCTCTGTTCTGGTCGTGTTCAGCACACACAACCGGAAGTCCCAAGAGATTGTATCCTATTCTCCGATCTTTCAGATGCAGGGACAATACTATGGCATGTTCCCACAAGTCCTTTCAGCATCCACCAAAGGATTCAACAAGATCATACATCATTCACCTAGGAATGCAGATGGTGTATCAACTATCACTGAACAGGTTTACCATGGTCCAACCACTTGATACCCTTTTCAGTTCGATTTCTATCCAATTCATGATGTCCACATCGTGTTCCTAATGTATGTCCATATGTTTGTTAACTTATTTCCTTGATTCCTACAGCCAGTCTTTAGGAACGCACCTGTCTCTGAATGAATGTCTATTCTACCACTCCTGAAATCTCGGCAGTAAATGTAATCGATTTTCCGTCGCTTCATTTGAATCCATCTGAAACAAACCATACCCCTAAACTCACCACTACATGTTCTACAGGATGCCATGATCATATCATTGAGAAACCGTCCATGCCGACATCACCACTCGATGCCATGTTATTATCCATCTTGCACCATTACTTGTGGCATCGGGGCTTTCCACATTGCATAAACCTTGGTGAGATCCTTGTGCCCTGCTTCATATCTCACGATTAGCACCTGTTGTTGCATATTATCCTTAGCATGTATGTTTGTTATTGATGTGTGTGAATAGGTGTGCGCTTTAAAACGGGAGAAGGAATCATGAAGACAAAGTCGGACAATCGGTAGTCATAGAGTAGCAACATATTTCACGGCAAGTGTCCTTGATGCATCTTGTACCTATTATAACATTTATTGTAGAATTGCATGCTTCAGTCAAATGAATGGGTACCTATTGTTAGGGTATTTCTAGTATTGCTTTATCCTTTCCCTTGTCGCCTTGAACTAGTTGGTTGGATAATTGTGGGTAGATAATGCTTAGGTTGCTTGTGGGATGTTGGGGTTAATATTAATCTTGATTAATAAACAATATCATGTGAGAAAATGATTGGTAATTTATGTTAGCAACATGGACTTAGGGATCTATGCAAGCCGGATGGAATGGATGTGGTGTCGTGGGCACATGGTTGGTGGTGGTAGGCTTGTTGTAGATTCTACGACCCGGTTCTTGGAGCGGTAACCCAGAACAACAGTGCCATCACAAGGCTACTATGGAACAGCTTGGCTGATTAATTAGGAGTTCTCCTTGTGTCGGTGCAGTATTTTGGTGGAGCGGGGAATGGAAGTCAAGATGACTGTCCTTGTATCCGAATAGCTCAAGAGGGGGCTCCTGGGGTGATGAGCTGCTTGTTGAGGGGTTATCACTTATGGACGGGGGTGGAACCTTAGTGGCTAGCATGTACTGGGAGACCCTTTGGAAAAGCCTTGTAGTGATCTCCTAATCGCACACCAAAGGAAGTGTGCTAGTGCTTGGCCGGCATTGCAACATGGAGACTCTAGTCCACCTGGTAACAGGGGACGAAATCACGACTTGTGAGTAAAGTGATACAAACTCTGTAGAGTATCAAACTATCATGATAGCCGTGCTCATGGTCAAGAGCGGCCTAGAATCCTCACAAGATTAGTTGGTTATGGGTTGGAATGGTTGGGATGATTGGAATGGTTGGTGAATGATGTCGGACTTAGCTTGGATAGTACCTTGTGGATTGAGGGTTGGGATGACCCCACTTAGTAATTAGGATGCATAGGAAATTAAAAGCTTATGCAATAAACCCCTTTAAAGCCTTCCTTGTCTTAGCCTCATGTCATCTTTTCCCCCACTTGCTGAGTACTACACGTACTCACCCTTGCTATATACCACATTGCTGCTCAGCTACAAGAGAATGAAGGTACAACTATGAAGATGATAGAGGAGTCTAGGCATGCGGTCTTCCAATCGACTTCCTGTGGGAGCTGAAGGACGTCAACGCTTAGTTTATTCCGCTGTAATGTAATCTTTTTCTTTTTGACCTATGGATCACTGTTGTAATAATATTATTGTTTTAATAAAGATATTGTTCTTTTATCACAATAATTATCATGTGTGCGTGGAAACTTGATCCTGGGCACGCATACAGATGCATTCGGTTTCGATCGTTGGAACCGGGTGTGACAATGACTATCTCTTTTGAAGAATGAAAAGCATTGAAACAAAGAAGGGAAAAGAAGACCGTCATTTGCCTCAAATTAAAGTTCAAAATTTACTCAAGAATGAAGGATCCGTGTTGTTTTTATTTCTAATCTTGAGTATAGGTAAATTGTACTATTAAAAGGGGTATAATTTACAAAGTTTGATAAAGTCAAATGCTCAAAATTTCCCAAACTATAGTTTTGTTGCCCTCTGGTTTTTGGCTTCATCGGCAGTGCCGGTGATCCTCACCGGCAGTGCCGATCACTCCTCCCAGAGGCGTTGTGATGTCCAGACACCTCTCTGGTTTCTGTCTTGCCAGCATCGGCAGTGCCGGTGGCCCCATCGGTAGTGCCGATCACCCTTTCAGAAAAGTCTGTTCCCCTTTGGCTCTTTGGCTATAGCTCATCGACAGTGCTGGTCGGCTCTTCCAGAAAGCCACTCTTTCTGTCTGGCTCAGCCTGTAGCTAATCGGTAGTGCCGATATCCTAATCGGCAGTGCCGATCCCCTCTTCACAGAGAATGTGTTCACTCGGGTCCTCTGGATGGCCACGATCGGCAGTGTCGATCTGACTAACCGGTAGTGCCGGCAGGATCTCCAGAGACATCTTGTTCTCTGTGGCTGCCTCATCGGTAGTGCTGATGCCTTGATCGGCAGTGCCAGTGCGGGCCACATCCTTGCTTGCAGATCTATGATAGTGTGTCAGAAACCCTATCGACAGTGCCGATGGCTCGATCGGCAGTGCCAGTGCGGGGTGTCCAGACAGGTCAACGGCTCTTTTCGAGCCCTTTGTATAAAAGGCTCCCACCACACTTCATGCTCTCCCTCTCCAATCCGAAAATCAAATTGCACTTTTGAGCTTCACTCTCCTCACTCTCCCTCTCCAAGCTAAAGCTTCATTCTTTGAGTTAGGGTTTGAGTGAGCCATTGTTTCCTAGTGAAAAGAGCATTATTCCACTCTTGAGCATTCAATTTAACCATCTTTGTGATTTGTGCTTGTTACTCTTGGAGCTTTGCTCCTAGACGGTTAGCGGTGCCCGAAGAGCTCCCAACTTGTGTGGTGATGCCTCGGAAAGTTTGTATTATCCTCCCGCAAGGGAATTGATAGTGGAGAACTCGAGCTTGATCTTTGTGATCGCTTGAGTGAGAATAGGGTTGAAAGAGACCCGGTCCTTTGTGGACTTCTCAACGGAGACATAGGGTTCTTTGTGAGCCTAAACTTCGGTAACAAATCTTATGTCTCCTTGTGCCTATTTACTTGTTGTTCTCTTAATCATCACCTAGGGTTCACACCTATACTTGATATATTTGCTAGATCTACTCAAATAGCTCTTGTTTTATTATTCATTATTATCTCTATTGTTTCCCTCTACTACTGTTGTAGCAATTTGTTCACTTAGTAACTGCGAAATCACTTGAACTTAGATTTCATACGCTGTTAGTTTGTTCATTGGCACTGCCGATCCTGCATCGGCAGTGGCCATCGGCACTACCGATCAACTTCACCGGCACTGTCGGTCAAACTGATAAAATTGTCTTAAGTTCAATTTCACAGGATTTTTAAATTTGCCTATTCATCCCCCTCTAGGGAACTTTCAATATGATGAAAAAATCTCAAAAATAAAATTATATTTACTATGGAGATCATGAGAAAAGAGGAAGGGAGAGAGTTTAAAAAACTTTCTTACTAACGAAAAAATCTACTTACTGACAATTAAAAAGAAAAGTATAATACTCCCTCTGTTCATATTTAGATGTCGTTTTAGAGTTGAGCATGGAAAATAAGAAGAAGTAAAAAGATGGGTGCATTAAAAACAAGGAGAGAAATAGAGATAGAAATATAGTGAGAAAAGAGAATATTATATTAGAAAGAATGAAAGATGCATTGACAAGCGAGAATGCCATCTAATTAGAGAAAAGTTAAAAACCTTAAAATTACATATAAATATGAACAGAGAAAGTACATGAGAAAAGAGGGAGGGAGAGAGTGATGGTATGCAGGACTGAAGGAGCTGCACACGTGACTTATTAGTGGGTTCGTGATGGTGTCTTTTGAATCCACCTAACTATGGATGGTGTTGATATAAAATTAAATGGTGATTTTTTTCTAAATTGTAATCTCGATTTTGAGCTAATCATGATACGAATCGGAAGTTGTGGTTGTGGCCGATTCTGACTAGGAATAGGAGATATTTTGGATGGAGGATTTTCCTCTCTTCCTTTCAATCTCAATCCTAAAGCAGAGAGTGATGACACAAGGTCTTCTACAATGAAAGCGTTCCCGGTAAAGAAAAATCAGGATCCACAAGTGATATTGAGCATCGATCAATCGAAGCACACCGAAGACATCGGTGCCCACGAGCCACGACACTTAATAGACGCCACATGAAATAAAATATGGCAGCTAGCTGAACCATCCCATTGTACTCCGGCATAACAAGCGTGAAGAAATAGTTTTTTTTAGTTGCACCGGAGCGCTCCTGTTTTCTAGACACCGGTTATTTCTGAGCATCGGACCACACATCGGTGAGAGCGATGCCTGTGAGTTTTTGGCACCGTTCTACAGGACCACTGTGGAGGGACTAAATAGGGTCGGCCTGCCCCTTTTCTTTTTTGTTGGTGGCAACCAGGGTTTTTGTCCCCTCTTCCGCCATGGCTCCATGGTCTTGGAACACCGCGAGCTGCCTCCATGCCGGGGTCAGTCCTCGGTGCGCATCCGCTGCACTTTGTAGCGGGAGTACTCGTTGCGCCAACTTGGGGGCGGCTGCCTCACTCACCGTGACAAGGATCCCATGAAGAACGACCAGACCTTCTTCCTGTACGACCGCTCCATCTTTCTTCGCTACGAGGACTTGCGCTGCGCCGTCAAAGGCATGCTGGCTTCGATGCCTCTGCTCCACATCTTATCGGACAACTGGCTCGCCCACAGCTGCTTCGCTACCCGGTGGTATGCTCGATTTGACACGGTAGGACGATCATAAGACTCATCGTAATTATGGTACTCTATATTTATCCTTTAAAAAAATCTTTTCTTTTTGTTAGTGAGATTATTTTCTCTATACTATTTTTTTCGCACTCATCATACTCTATACTAACTATTTCTTATTTTATTCCATCATCTCCAACTAGCATCTTCATTTTCTATTTTTCTTTTATTTTTTTTTCTTCTTTATCTCTTCCCTTCCCCCCGTGCGTTTCGCACCCGCGCCACGCCCCATTCTCTCCGCCTTGAGCTATCCGGCGGTGCCATCGGGCCCGCCTCTCCTTCTCCCTCGCGCCACCGCCGACGGCCTCTGCCTCCGCCGCATGCCGACGCCGCCTCCTCCTCCCTCTCCGCCCCGGCCTCTCCCGCGCGCCGGCACGCCCCTCCTCCTCCTCCCCGGTGCGTCGCGGCCACCGGGGCCCGTATCCCCGCACGCCACCTCGAGTTCCTCCCGTGTGTGACGCCGCCCTGCCTCTCCCTCTCCCTCTCCACGCCACCCTGTCTCTCTTCCTTCCCCCTTCCCCCGCTGAGGGGCTGCTCATCTGAGCTCCACGCCTCCGCCGACGTCTCCTCCAGTCCTCCTCTCCCCTCCTCCTTCCTCGGCGGTGTTGCACCTCACTCCGCTCCATCGACAGAGGGGCGACGATGACCCAGGGGAGTCGCAGAGGGGCGGCTGGGTCCTTAGCTAGGTCGTCGTTGGTGGCTGTGTCCTCGGCACCCTCGATCACGGTGGCCCCTGCTCCTCCCGCCCTCGCGCTTCCCTCCTCCTCGTTCCGCTTCGTCGACGCGCGAGCCCTACTCCAGTGTTTAGCGTAGGAACGCTATTCCTCTAGATTTGGCGTAACCGGAAGGGATATATAACGTAGCGGATGGGTTAGAGTACCCCGGTGCAACACGGATTTCTAGTAAATGGTCCTCGAGAAACATATCCAGGGTGCCGGTGCGGGCAGTCTAACGGGCTTACCGGTGCCCACTACCACTTCTCCGTTGTGATGACGATGGAGATAAACTTTGTTTCAGTGAGCCCAAAATAACATGTACTGTTAAAGTCGATCCCCACCTTGAACTCTCTCATTCCGCTACAGTTGAGAGAGGCGAGCGAGCATTCCTCAGTCCCCGCCGGTGGAGGCAGTGGTCTTCCTTGCCTCCGACTGCCCCCCTGGGTGTCGCGAGGTGAGAAAGGCCATCAGTCTCTCACCAGCGGAGAGGTTAGGTCCTAGTAGTAGATCTAGGTTTATGGTTTCTGGTGGCGGCGATGTGGCGGTGGCGGCGTCGTCTCCATGGAATAATGTCTCCCGAGCTCCATCCCGTCCCGGTGGTGTTCTCCTCCAATGCCATCGGCGAGCTCGTGGAGTTGGGGTCCGGTGTGCCCGACTCCGGCTCTGGAGGATTCTCGTCGGTGTCTTGGATGCTGATAGTGCCATGAAGTGGTTCAGCTTCTCGATCTGGACATCTGGAGGCTAGATCTGCTCGCGTTCTTGCGGCCGAGCTTGGTCTAGTTGGGGTGCTCCCCGGGCGATGTGGCTTCTGCTTTTGCTACATATCAGCGGCTCTCCTCTTCAAAGCTTCACGATGGAGGTTCCCTTAGGTGGGGAATGCTCTTTGCAGCTTCTTTTGGCTATTGACGGCGGCCTGGAGGGTCACGGCAGCGTCTACGGCGGACGCGGCGGCGTCAAGGCTTTTGCTCTTCCGACGGAACTGGTGCTGGTCATGTTGATCCTCACGGTTTAGTTGCTTTTTTCTTTAATGTTTTAGACTTTTGGCTAGTTTTTTCGGTGCTGGTACCGTGTCTCTATATTTGTGTATGAATTTCCTTACTTCATGAATACAGATATCGGTTTAATCAAAAAAAAAAAGTGAGCCCAAGGCGGTGGTGCGTGCCTACGCTGAGATCTTCATGCAGACTGTTCAGCCCGGCTCTGCTGATCGATGCACCATATGTATGCAAGATTTCAGCCTTGAAAGCGGTGGCGATGATGCAATTTTGCAATGTCCCCCGTGAATCTGCCTTGCTCACATCCTTTCCACATCAGATGCATCACCATGTCCATGTGGTTATTTAAGGGAAGCACCTGCCCTGTCTATCACCATGACCTGGTAGGCCTTGTGTCCGCGCCCTGGGCACACAAGCTTGGCAAGAAGAGCTAGCTAGTCATTTTGTTTGCTTTCCGCTTGGTTGGCCTCGTTGTCACGGAGCTTAGCTTGCTTATCAGAAGTCAGAACTAATGCAGAGTGCTAGAGCCAGAGAGTTGATTTATTTTTAGTGGATCCATGTTCTATTTACCAAAAGTTGTAATCTTGCAAGTGTGTTAAATGTATAGGATATACAAGTTTGGAGCAATTAAAAAAATATTTTATGATCTTTAAGGATACGATACGAGTGACTTATTATGAACAAAATGTATGTCTCAGTCAGTTTTAGCACAAGAGATGAATAATGAACAGATAACAGAGCAGAATGTAGCAAATTGCAAATCACTGATGATTCGCGATGCTAGGTATTTGTGCATCCAAGTCCTGTTTCGTTTGCAGTTACATCAGATTTATGCTTTTCTGTTTAGACAGCAAATTGTTATTGTTTGTTTTTTGAACTGAATTGTTGATGTTTCTTTTGGTTCATAGGAATATTCAGAGCTTTAGTGAGAAAATGAGTCTTTAATACTGTGTTTGAAACCATTTGTATTTAAGAGTTGAATTGGTCGAAAACGTGGCTCTATTCCAGATGCTCAGTACAAATGTTCTGAGCAAAAAGAAAAAGAAAAAAGAAAGAAAGAAAGGCTTGAGTGGTCTCCCGTTTCTTGAGGCTCTTCTCTGACCGCTCGTCGCTGCGGGCCAAGATAGCCCCCGCTCCCGGCGCGCTCCGCACTCCAGGCAGCCCGCAAGCGAAGAACCTCTCCGTCACATTTTACGTCAGCAGCCCATACATACTGACCGTGCGATTAATTAATTGAATCAATCAGCACTATAACAATGTATTTATGCAGCAAGAAAATCGCATGGTAAACTTGGATTTATGCTGTTAGTTAACCAAAACGAAATATCTGATTAATTATCCAGCAATTTGGTTTATCATATTACTTTAAAGCGACAATATATTTTTACCGAATTAACGAGTACCCTGTTCTAAAGACCGAGATTTGACTGGTTCAAGCCATTGAAGTGTAGTACTCTGTTCCTTCAAAAAAAAAGAATGCACGAGTCAGTAGTAGCACACTGATCATTAATGGCATCTTAATAAAGTATCACTCTAGTATTTGACCAAGCTAACTAGTTGGTCCCTTTTGTGGTTCGGAGTTTCTGACCTCGCTTCTCCCGAGGTTCACAACTCGTAAATTAAGTAATTCTAAAAAAAAACTCGTAAATTAAGTATTACTCCCGAGGAGTACAGTTTTGGCATACGCGCGGCCACGTACACGCACACAATAGCAGAGTAAGCAGAGTGTTTTTTTTGTTCCTTCGAAGACGTTCACTAGAAGAGGCTATGCGTGTACTTGAAACAACGGCTAGCGAGTAATTAGTACTACAGGCCGAACTGAAGACATGAAGCTTGGCAGCTTCGATGTAGACATCCAAAAAGATGCCGTCGACGGCGGCAGCGGCGTCCTCCGGCCCTCCCGGATATGCTACCTGGCCATCATCTCCACCACCTTCTGGGCTCTGGTGTTGTTCCTGCCCTCATCTACTCAAGGCGGCGACGGCATCGCGTCCGTTTTGTTCAAGCCGTCGACCTTCTCAATTCCTCTTTTCTCCAGCGTCACGGCTGCACCGCCCGCCTCGGCTGCGGTGCTGCCGGAGGCGGGGAAGGAGGACCGGAGCGTGACTTCCGACGACGACCGTTGCGCGGGGCGGTACATCTACATGTACGACCTGCCTCCGCGCTTCAACACCGACCTCCTCGCCGAGTGCGGCAAGCTGGACATCTGGATGGACATGTGCCCCTACGTGGCCAACCACGGCATGGGCCAGGCCCTGGGCGACGAAGCGGGCGCCTTCTCCGACCGCGGCTGGTATGCCACCAACCAGTTCATGCTGGACGTCATCTTCCACGGCCGGATGAAGGCGTACGACTGCCTCACCTCCGACCCGTCCCGCGCCGCCGCCGCGTTCGTGCCCTTCTACGCCAGCCTGGACGGCGGGCGGTACATGTGGAACAGCACCTCGCTCCGCGACGCGCTGGCCCTCGAGTTCCTCGACTGGCTGACGCGGCGCCCGGAGTGGCGCGCCGCGGGCGGCGGCCACTTCTTCGTGGCGGGCCGCACCGCGGTGGATTTCACACGGAAGAGCGGCGGCAACGGGTGGGGCACCAGCCTGCTCCGCAACCCGACCGTGCAGAACATGACGGTGCTCGTGCTGGAGACCGTGGCGTGGTCCCGGAGCAACGTCGCGGTGCCGTACCCGACCTACTTCCACCCGGAGGCGGCCGCCGACGTGGCCGCGTGGCAGGGCAGGGTGCGCAAGGCGGAGCGCAAGTGGCTCTTCTCCTTCGCCGGCGCGCCGCGACCCGGGAACACCCGGACCGTGCGCGCACAGATCATCCAGCAGTGCGGCGCGTCGGGTCGGTGCAGCCTCTACCGCTGCGGCGGCGTGGGTGCCAAGGCCAACTGCTACTCGCCGGGCGGCGTGATGCGGCTCATGGAGAGCTCCACGTTCTGCCTGGAGCCACGCGGGGACTCGCTGACGCGACGGTCCACGTTCGACGCGATCCTGGCCGGGTGCATCCCGGTGTTCTTCCACCCGGGCTCGGCGTACACGCAGTACACGCTGCACCTCCCCGAGGACCCAAACAAGTACTCGGTGCTCATCATGCACACTGATATCACCGACCGGAACGTGAGCATCGAGGACACGCTGAGCAGGATCTCGCCGGAGACGGTGAAGGCGATGCGGGAGGAGGTCATCAGGCTCATCCCGCGGGTGGTCTACGCGGACCCGAGGTCCAGGCGCGTCGACTTCAAGGACGCCTTCGACGTCGCCGTGGAGGCGGTCATTCATCGGGTGGTGGGCCGACGGCGACGCGCGTCGGTTGGCACGGAGCACTAATCCACCAGGCAGGCGGCCACATTTTTGCATGACATGCTTCGTTTTGTTGTTACACATTATTACTAAAGTGAATTGCCACATTTGTTACTTGATGCGGTCACATTTTTGAATTTCCAGCATTAATTGCGCTGAGCATACATCTCACTCGTAAGATCGAAATCAGATGATTTTTGTAGACATACATAATAAAGCCCTCTGATTGCTGCTTCTGAAAATCCGAACGCATAATACTCCTCTATTCCGAAAATCTTGTCATTCCGACAGCAGAAAATAAGTTATGTGCAGTACAAATCTTCTGTCCTAGACGACTTCAATATCAGAATGGAGGGAGTACATCTCACTCGTAAGATCGAAATCAGATGGTTTTTTGTATCACTTTATAATTCTTAATACTAGATCTAGAATTAAAAACCTCTAGTGATGTCCACGGTCAACCTTAGGCTGATGCTCACGCGTTCCAAAGCTCGATGCACTTAAATTCGAGTTAAAACCGCATCTGACTACGGCCTCACAAAGCTAGCTCACAGTTGATGCACGTAGACTTCTGCGAAGACTTGCAGGTGCCAGTAATGTTAGTCATGGGTAATGGGTGTTTTGCAAATCTTTTTTTTACAATGACAATATGGGTAATTTTAGTCAATATAACCATGGGTAGTTGGTCTTTTCCAAAATAATCTGAAAAAAAAACTCATTTTAAGAAGATTATGGGTTTATTATAATATGGTCTTTAGAACTATATAATCTCACAAATAATTTGTCCTATTTATTTGCCATCTAGATTAATTAAACAAGATTATATAATCTAGATGGATTATAATCTGAAAACAAATAGGACCTAACTATAAGTATCACGATACATACATCAGATAAGAGTAGCTCCATCAGTTATTGCCTATAATTCTCAACAGATAAGCTCAAAAGATAAGGTAATAAGATACAAATAATTTAGCTTTAGCACTCTGCCCAAAATAATCAGGGACCCACATGTAAGAATTTTTTTATTAATCCAATTCCTCCTTAACCTTATCCCTTGGAGTTTCTCTAAGCATGGCATAGCTCGTGAAGCTTGTCATGGCGGAGGTTGCAGAGCCGGTAGCTAGCCCCTTCCCCCACTGCTAAGACTTGTCTCTTTTTAGTCACTTAAAGTTAAAAAAAAAAATGCTCCAACCAACTTTCTATATGAGATTTTAAATTTGGTAGATCACTAAATTTTAATTCAGATCCTCTACATTCGTTTCCCCACTATCCCCTCTAAACGTGGGCCCCAATCATTTTTTTTCTTCCTCTCTATCTTTCCTTTTCTCCGCTCCCTGGAAAATTTTCAACAACGTTGCCCTCGGAGGGTTTCCCACGCCTCCCACCGGAGTTAGATCCAGCCATGGGAGGGCCGGATCTGCCCATCAGAAGGAATCGTGGCCGGATCCAGCCTTCGATGGCGGCTAGCAAGGGCAGTCAAGCTCGACGCCGCGCCTGGCCGAGGCGTCGTCGGGGCGTGATTCCATCATTGACTGGAACCCCCTGTCTGCATTGAAGAAGCACGCTAGCAAGGGAGGAGGGGGGGGGGAGCGGCGACATGCGCTAGGAAAGGAGAGTGAGGAGGAAGGGAAAAGAGGCAATGGTGAGTGTGAGCAAGGGAGGAGGGGAGGAGAGGTGGCGACACGCCCGAGTGGGGGAGGAGGGGAGGAGAGGCAGCGACGGGCACAAGTGCGTTGGGAAGGAGAGAGAAGAGCAGTTGTGAGACCTTCTGTAAGAGAAATAGAGGTTTTGTCAGTTGGTTGAAGCATAATATTAATCTAATCCTTTAAATTTATAAAATTCAAATAAATTGTAGAAGCTCAAATTTGATGCGTGGACTGAGTTGCTCTAAAGCTCACGTCCGCCTGCCGTGATGCCCGCCGTTGAGTCCGCAGCGCCCCACCCCTTGCTCCGGGATGCATATCGTCTGCATTGTAGCTCTCAATGGAGAGAGCTGTAGCAGTTTGCACAGTAAACTGAGAGGAGGTAAACAGTACGCTCCCATAGCACTATAGCAGGAAACTGTAGCGTCAATACTTTTGTTCATCGAGCTGCATTTTTACTATTATTTATATGGACTGTAGCAATGCATTTGGTCTATTGATTTCTAATCGGAAGGTCCAGAGTAGAGCTAATTCAGACTACTAGACATCCATGCCGCTCTCGTCAGGCCCCCCCTTCCAATGGTGAGGCGGCGTTGCACAACCATCACGGCAGGCATCGGCGTTCTTGAGTGCCCCGTTGGCGTGGAGGGCGAGGACGAAGGCTGCGTTTGGGACAGATTATTGGAGGCTTACATTGGAATTAAGCCGGATTGAGAGCTAAACGGGTTGATTCTTCTTCCGCTTCCAAACCAATCGATTCTTCCCGGATCTTCCTTTGGCCTGCGACGCGGAATCAAGCCTCCCCCTGGATACTAGCCGACGCGAGCGATTCCGGACTCGCTCTGCCCGCGTCGTGCCTGTCGGAGGAGCCTAGGCCGCCACCCTCGCGCGGAAGGCCGCCGCCGTCCGCCCCTTCACTCGGCCCCGAGCCCCCGTCGCTCCGAGCCTCCCACCAAGCACCGTCGCGCTGCCCCCAGCCGAGCTCCTCGGCGACGGAGCTCCGCCGCGCTCCGCCCCGAGCCTCTAGCTGAGCTTCGACGCGCGGCCGTGGGGCAGGGCAAGCTCAGGAGGTGGCGAGGAGCCCAGGCGGGAGGCCCGCCATCGCTTTCCGAGCTCAGCGGTGGGGAGGACGGTGAAGGCGTGGACGCCCTCGGTGGCGTAGGCGACGCTCGGCGGCGAGGAGCTACATCGCGGCCCCGTCCCTGGCCGAGCTCCGCCGCTGGCCCCTCCCGGCCAAGCTCCGCCGCCGCGGGCGCAGACGCGAGCTGCGGCAAGCTCCGCCGCGGCCCCGCCCCTCTCGGTCGAGCTCGGCCGCTAGTCCCGCCCTTGACCGAGCTCCACGGCCGCCAGTCCCGCCCCTGGCACAGAGAGAAGAGGAGGCGAGGCGAGAAGAGAGAAGATGCGAAGACAAGGCTACGGGAGAAGCGATTCCGTGAAAACTGCCAAACGATCAGCTCCGGCTCTCAGCGATTTTGTTATCGACTTCGACGAAAATCACGATTTTCACATGATCGATTCTCCAGTAAGCTGTCCCAAACAGAGCCGAAGGCTGCGAGGAGGGCCATCACGGGAGGACGGCAACGTGGAGGGCCAGCTCGTGGGTGCGGCCACCGACAACATTGCAGAGCCGAGAGATCCACAAAACGCATCTGGTGACGTCGAGTGGGTTGTTACTTTTAGTGTTTGGCTTACCTAATCATCGCTCATGCCATAGCTATCTTCCTTCTGTTTTTTTTTTCTATTCTTTATATCTAACAAAATGTTGCAAACGGTAGCTAGGCGTCCGGACGTCCGGCCCTTTGTAGTTTCTTCTTTGCCGAGGCGATCAAGGCATCAGTAATTGATCATGATAATGTCGCCACGTAGGAAGCATATATTTCTTGTAGTGAAGCAAATTAACGTGTTCATCGGCAGATTAAGAGCATCTCTAGCACGGCATAAAAATCAAAGCCCCTATTTCTCTGTTTAGGAGTCGGCATGCAAGTTTAGGCATGTAAATTTTGCAAACAGCTCCAATAGCACAGCCAAAACGAGGGCTCCTATTTTTCTCTGAAGCGTGAGACCCGCATGTCAGTGAAACGAACTCATCTCCAATCAGTGAGCCCGTAGCACCATAGGCTTCCGCCGCTGGACCGCCTTGACGCCGACACTAAGGCTCCACGACGACGGCGGCTCCTGGCAAGAGGGGCGATGGAGGCAAGGCCGGAGGGGAGGGAGGCCAGCCTAGGCGCAGCGGAGGCCAGAGGGGAGGTGGTTGGGCTCGCCGCGGACCAAGAGAAGGGAGCGAGCGGCGGCGAAGGGTGGAGTCGGGCGCCGCGGATGGAGGATGGGCCGAGGAGGACGGCGGCCATGGCGGTCGACGTTCTTGGAGCATCTCTTGCCGTCAGGCTTGGGGGAGGAGAAAGAAAATCGCCATTGCGCCTCGTCGGGGCGGCTGAGGTCGGAGGAGGCGGGGTGTCGTCGTGAGCAGTGGAGAGGGGGAGGCCGAGCTGCGCCCCCGGTGCTCGTGCTCCGCCTGCGGCTCCCGAGCTGCGCCCCCAGTGACCACCGACGCACCGGAGCCCCCTAGTGGCTCCCTCGGCGCCGTGTTCCGCCTATAGCATGCGCTGCTCCCCCGGCAGTCGTCGACATGCCCGAGCCCTGCCAGGCGTAGATCCGGACGGGTCGGGCTCACCGGCAACGGGGGAGGGTGGGGAGGAGGAGGTGGGTTGTCGGTGGCGGGGTGGATGCGGGTGAATCAGAGAGAAAAGAACAAAAGGGAAGAGAAAAGAGAAAAATAAGAAAGAAAAAAAGATGAAAAATAAAAAAGAAAAATAGTGGAACCCACGTTTGGAGGGTGGATGGGAGGCTCCAAAATTTGGGATTGGTAGGGAGACTTTACATGCTCATGTAAAATACATGTCCAAATAGGGGCCCTGCTAAAGAAGATTTTTTTTATTTGGTATAAAAATTTTAGGATGAGAGCTTATATACGGGCTACTGCTGGAGATGCTCTAACATGTATCATATCTCCGGTACAATTTTGATGTATGTGTGCATGGATACCATATTTGTTTTTGAGGAACTCTCTACGGTGGACCGAGGACAATCAGAACAATTCTCATTACAATTGGTGTGGCAAATATACTGCTATACATTTAAAAATTGCAAGCACAATGCAACAAAAAGGACTATGCTGCTGGAAAAAAAAACAAAGAGATGATAGAACAAACTCCCACAAGATTGTAATGTAGTTGTGATGAAATCTTTGCTATAAATCTTGTCAGGACCATTTAGCAGACTGGGCAAATGTTGTGAAGGCCCATATATTATTTCCCTTTTTAGAGTCGGTAATATATAGGCTGAGCCCGTTTTATGTCCAAATCTTAGCCCAATAAGCATCGTCTATAATTTTTCTTTTTTAATACACGATCTTATGGGCTTTAATGCAATCGTATTATCGTAACATCTGAGCAAATCTCGACCGCCCATACATTGGTTAGCCTGTTTTTAGCATCTTGAGTGAAGTGCATGACCGGTACTTAAACTTATTTAGTCGAGTCACTTAGGTTCTCGTATTTTTAAATTGTACTTCTGACTCTCTAAACTTAGACTCGGGTATCATTTAGGTTTTAAACTTGGCTTCGGTATCATCTAGGTCTCATACTCTCAAAATATAGCATTATCTTAATTAAATTGATTAAAACTTATTTTTTATAGATATAACTTTATTATTCTCCCTTCGCTTATTTATATAATGTATACTTAGAAGTGACACAAAGATCAAATCATAGTTATTATTGTTAATAATTTATGGACGCAAATAAACATGACACAAAAACATCCCATGGCTAGCATTTGTATTAATTAGAGAGACAAAAGAAAGGTGCACAAATAATTTATGAGTAGACTAATCATCAAGCAAATAGAACGAGGATTCAACAGAAATATGTATCATATTTATGGAAAAATATTTTAATAGATACAAACTATATAAATTGACGTAGAGAGTAGTTAAATAAACATGAATTTTAGCTCAAATGTCTATCTAAAATGTTAATAGGTATGGATGAAAGTCATGCTTTATTAATGGTGGAGCTAGATACTAAATGAAGTGGCGGTTATTTAGGCCACGCCATGATGCTAAATCATAAAACTATATTTTATTCATTACCTAATAACTAGATATTACTAGAATTTTTTGTGCTCTTCATTACCTTTTTTGTGATAACGCTTGTCTTTATTGATCAGTGATATATAGCGTGCATCAGTGTGATTAAATTTGCTTTCATTATTCCCATGTAATCAATAAAATTGGGATATACTTAGGTCCCAATTTGACTTATTGGGGTACCAATCACACCCAAAGCTAACTTCAGAGAGTTATAAATTTGTATTTAATGAGTATAGGGACCTAAATAACACCCGAGCCTAAATTTAGGTAGTCAGAAGTGCAATTTAAGAGTATGAAGACCTAAATAATATAATTGAACAAGTTTAAGAACCGAGCATACATTTTACTCTACCATTTTTGTTGACAAGGAGAGCTTAGCCCGTTTTAGCATTTCATCAAAAGAAAGAAGCGATCCAACCATGACATTATGTCCAGTGCTCAGCTCGTTTTAGCATTTTTCTTGACAGGCCATATAAAGGGTCCACTTGAATTCATTACTGATGTCTTTTTCACGCAAAAATACAAGTAGAGACATTGTAGGTGTACACACGACTTGATCCGGACCACCAGACCCACAGAGACAAAAAATGCTTAAGGCTATGTTTGGATGTTGGAATTGAAAGTGTAGAACTGAAGTGGGATCTAATATCAAATCCGCATGAAATTGGAATTGAGCATCAATTCAATATTTTTGTTTGGTTGCCAAAAGAATTTATTGAAATGGAAATCAGATCAAATCAATTTTATTTGACATTTGGATGCAAAATCGTAAAATCTGAGAAATTGGAAAGCAAAAGACAGAACAGTACCGTGTGTACTGTTGAACAAGAAGAAGGGTAGCCGCCGGAACTAGAGAAGAAGAAGAAGGGTGGCCGTCGGACCTGGGAAAGAAAAGAAGAAGGGCAACGGTCGGTCTTGGGGAAGAAGACGAGTAACTGAGTTCGAAGACGCTGTCGCGGTGGCCGGCGGGGCAGCGGTCGGTCCTAGGGAAGAAGACGGGCACCCGAGCTCGAAGACGCCATCGCGGAGGTCGGAGGGGCGGTGGTCGGTCCTGGGGAAAAAGAGAGCGCCCGAACTCGAAGACACCATCGCAGAGGCTGGCGGGGCGGCGGGTGGGCCGCTGACGCGCTCGAGCTCGAAGCCGCCGTCGCGGGGGCCGACGCTCGGGGCGAAACGTGGGGAGGTAGGGGACGGCGTGGCGGGGGTGGCACCAACGCTCGGAAGAGGGAGGGTGCAGCGCTGATAGGTGTGGGGGGACGCCGTCGCTCGGGTGTGGGGGTGGCGCTGAATTCCAGTCAATTCCCGAGCGGGTGGGCTCCGAATTGGGGAAGTGGTAAGTAGGCAAGGAGGAAAACGGTTCGAAATTGGGCTCATTTCCGTACGTAAATTTATTAGACGTTAAACATCTATATTAAATTCAAACGAATTCCAATTCCGAATTTTGAACCTCAATGCCAACATCCAAACACAGCCTAAAGCAAAAGGGGCTCGTGGCTGCTATAGTGCTATGTCACCAATAAAATACATTTCTAAACAAAGAAGAAGGCAAATTACAACAAGCCAAAGGACTTATTGCAACAAGGCTCTGCCCATCCTCAACCCATCCCCTCTGCCATGTCGATCATCCGATCCAGCTCTGGCCAAAACCATAATGGATGCACCAATCGCTCCTAGAGTGGGAAAGGTCTCATACCAACTTCGTCCATTAGTTTACTCAAAAAAAAATTGGTTCATTAGCAACCGACTTAAATGAGATCATGTTTCCAGCATTTTTAGTTTCTTAGAAACTGGTTTTATAATATGGTTTTTTTAAAGCTGATCTGTAAAAAAAATAGGTGAAGATGTTTATATTCTGGTTTTTATAATCTATAAATCAGTTTTTTATAGTTAATGAATTATAATAAAACAAAAATTGGTATTAGCTAGGTTGGATCACATTATGGATTTCTTAGAACTCATAATCTGACATAAAAACTGAATTGTTTGGAGCCACTTCAGCTTTTAGAAATTGGTTTATTAAAAACAGGAGAGATCCAAACAGATACTAAGCTTGTGTTAAGAATTTTTCCCGTTTCAAAAACAAGAGGGATACAAACAGAGAGTAAGGCCTTGTTTATTTTCCAAGGTGATTATATAATCTGAATTACATTCTGAGATTATATAATCCAGATTATATAATCCAGATTATATAATCCAGATGAGGTTGTTTGTTTATATAGATTATTTGTATGTAGATTATTGGTTTTAGATATGAAAAGATTGCACTACCTTTGCATGTTTTTCATGTCTTATTTCTTTTTATATATATTAAAATACTTTAAAAACTTTAAATAAACTCTTACAACCATAAATTAGTATCAAATAATCCGTACAACTCAAAGTTCATGTAAATATTTTTAGAATTATATAAATTTATATTCGTCGTGCAAATAAAGCATTAGCAATTTCATCATGAAATGTATTCATGGCTCCTTCTTCATCACTCAATTGGCTTGTGGTTGCTTGATGAGTTGAAGGAAGTGGGTTATAGTCTTCATCTTGATCGTAACAATCAAACTCTTCATCGGCTATTTTGCTCTCTCGAATAAAATTATGTAGAGCTATGCAAACATGTATTATTTTTTATTGCTTGAGCATTGGATAGCTTGATAAGTCCAATAGAATTCTCCACTTCATTTTTAAGACACCAAAAGAGCGTTTAATATGATTGCGAAGAGAGGAATGTAACTGATTGAATACCTCTTTTTTTTCCCTCTTTTACGACGTCCTGCTCTAAACTCTTGCAAATGATACTTTACACCTTTATATGGAGCTAGATAACCATGATGGTTTGGATAACCAGAATTCACAAGGTAAAATTTTCCTACATGCATAGTAATACATAGGATGAATAATTAATTAATATCAATGGAAAAATATGCAAGTTTGATGAGGATCTTATACCGGGTGGAGGATGAGGAAATATGTCATCATACTTGTGCAGTGCATCATTGAAAACCCACATATCATGCACTGAGCCAGGCCATCCCGTAACAACAAAAGTAAATCTTAAGTCGAAATCACATATGGCCAACACATTTTGAGTAGGATATGTGCGCCCACTAGGTTGGGGGTCCTGCCTCGCCCGCCAAGCCCGCCGCGCATGCCCAGTTCGCTGCGCCCGCCCAGGCCGCCCGACGTAGGGCTACCTGCCGTCACATCGTCTTCCTCCTCAAAAAAAGATCTTCGCAATGAATTCCGGTATTCCAGAGCTTATGAGAGATTGTCCTCCAGATCAAGACCTTCGGGAGCATCCATTTGCACCGAATCTGAGGTTGAACTCGCCGGTTTGGGGCTAGGGTTTGGAGAAGGAGGAGGAGCCAAGGAGGAAGACGAACGGGAAGAGGCGCAGGGTGGTGTGACACCTGTAGGGGGTGGGAACAAATGAAATATTTTTTTACAATGGTAATGCGGGTAATTTTACACAACTTAACCATGAGTAGGGGGTTTTTTACCAAAATAATCTAAAAAAAGCTCATTATGAGGAGATTATGGGTTTATCATAATCTACCCTTCAGAATTATATAATCTCACCCATAATCTGCCTTGTTTATTTGCCACCTAGATTAATTAAACTAGATTATATAATCTACATGGATTATAATATAAAACAAACAGACCCTAGGCTCGTGTTAACAATTTTCCCGTTTCAAGAGCATACATAAGCAATTTCATTAGGAAAAGCGCTTGTACGAGATGTAATTATCTGTTAGGAAAAAGAAAAGGAATCACAACGCATGAACTCTTCCTTATTCCCGCTCGATAAAGAGTAAAACAAGTAGTAACGCACGGTAACACCGATGGCGATGAGACGCCTTTTGGGCACTTCTTTCTGCGTTGTAGTATGTGCGTTGGGGAAAGCTGAAATATAATAGACCGAGAGGCAAATGAGATACATGACCAAATATACTATACTGTCAATCTGTCGACTGTCGTCGTAGCATATGGGCAAGCATTTGATCCTATTATTTCGGCGACACACCGGCACAAATTTTGCCACTACGCCAGCCGACATCTCGCGGCTTTCCATATGGGCACACGATCCTAAACTCAAGGGACACGCGTCGATGAGTCCCGTCAAAATGGTCCCGTCAAAATGGTCGCGATGGATGAGACTGCACGTGGCGTGACGGAGCCAAAGGCGATGCAAGACTAGCTAGCCGACCACCGATGGATGATCAGCGTTCTTGGACGACGACGGCGCAGCTGCCACGCGCCTCCGCCGCCGCTTGGCCACCCGATCGATGACGGCGTCCAGCGCGAGGTCGAAGGCGTCCTGGAAGTCGACGCGCCGCGACCTCGGGTCCGCGTACACCACCCTCGGGATGAGCCGGATCACCTCCTCCCGCATCGCCGTCACCTTCTCCGGCGGGATCCTGCTGAGCGTGTCCTCGATGCTGGCGTTCCGGTCGGTGAGATCCGTGTGCATGATGAGCACCGAGTACTTGGCGGGGTCCCCCGGGAGGTGCCGCGTGTACTGCGTGTACGCCGAGTCCGGGTGGAAGAACACGGGGACGCACCCGGCCAGCACGGCGTCGAACGTGGACCGCCGCGTGGGCGTGTCCCCGCGCGGCTGCAGGCAGAACGTGGACCTCCCCATCACCCGCATCACGCCGCCCCGCGACGACTCGCAGCTGGACGGCTCGGTCGACGACGGCTTCGTGCACTGCAGGTGCGTGCACCGCCTCGACGCGCCGCACTGCCGGATGATCTCCGCGCGCGCGGTCTTGCCGCCGCTCCCGGGCCGCGGCGCGCCCACGAACGAGAACAGCCACGTGCGTTCCGCCCCGCGCGCCGCCTCCTGCCACGCGGCCAAGTCGGCGGCCGAAGCAGGGTGGAAGTCCGTCGGGTACGGCACGGCGAGGTTGGTGGTGTGGTGCCACGGGCTCGTCTCTAGAACCAACACGGTCATGTTGCGCACGGCGGGGATGTTGAGCAGCTTGGTGCCCCACTCCTCGTCGGCGTCGGTCTCGCGCCGGAAGTCCCACGTGGTCCGTCCCGCGGCGAAGAAGTGGTCCCGGCCGCCCGCCGCGCGCCACTCCGGGCGCCGGGACAGCCAGTCCACGAGGTCCAGCGCGAGCGCGTCGCGCGCCGACGTGCTGTTCCAGAGGTGCCGCCCGCCGTCCAGGCTGGCGTAGAACGGCACGAACACGGCGGCGGCGCGGGACGGGTCGGGGGTGACGCACGCGTGCCGCTTCATCCGGCAGTGGAAGATGACGTCCAGCATGAACTGGTCCGTGGCGTACCACCCGCGCTGATGACCCACCGGGAAGGCCCCGCCCTTTCCCTCGTCGGCGTCGGCGGCCTGCAGTGGCTGGCCCATGCCGCAGTTGGCCACGTACGGGCACAGGTCCATCCAGGGGCGGAGATTGCTGCAGCCGCGGACGAGGTCGGCGTTGAAGCGCGGCGGCAGGTCGTACATGTAGATGTACCGCCCGGCGCAACGGTCCCTCACGCCCGAATCATCCGGCGACGACGGAGATGAACTCTTTCCGTCGGGAATCGATGGAGATTGCTGGACTGGAGGGCGCCGGCCGCCGGAGATGCCGGACAGAAGGGGGAGGGAGAACGCCGACGGGTTGACCAGCACGGACTCTTCTCCGCCGGCGTTGTCCGAGCGCCCGAAGAGCAAGAGTGCCCAGAAGGCGGTGGAGACGACGGCGGCGTAGCATATCCGCGACGGCCGGAACATGCCACCGCCGGCGCCCGCGTCGGGCTTGCAGGCGGCGTTCCCGGCATCTTCCAAGTCCACCGACAAGGCACTGGGCTTCATCGATCTGTTTGAGCTTGCTCTGCACACAGCAGCTACATCCGTTACTTTATTGCCAGCACATCATTAACCGACACAGACACGGAGTACTAAATAACGGAATTTATTCCGGGTTGTGTGCTTGTGATTCTGTTAATAAATGGGAGGAAATGTAGGCACTAGCTAGTCACGTGCTGTACAGTTTTCATTATAAATAACGCTAATTTGAGACAACTGATTTCCTATGGTTATTATTCTGAAAATTTGTGATGAACAGTTTATGGAAATCTAAACAAAACTGAACCATTTCAAAAGATATGTACATGGAATGGAAACAAATCTTTCTAAACATTTTGAGATGAAGAGCATTCAGTAAAACTTTAATTGTTCCAAACATTTTTTTGGACGAAAAGAAGCATCGTAGTTTACTGAGCATAATCGACCTAAAATATCCAGATTAAATCTTTCTAAATTTCCTAACAAAAATGAAAACAAAACTTAACCAGGAGCACGTATAGTATCATGTATTGAAAAAACTAATGAAAACTAGTCGAAAACCATACTTTTCGATGAAACCAATCTGGTACGATTTTACTGAACGATAGATTGTTGACCGGTTAAATTATAAAATAATTAAAAATACTAAATAAAGAATACTGAATTATAGTGAAAGAAGATGATGAAAACAAGCAAGTTTTAATGACAAAAATAATCAAAGAAGAAGAAATAAAAAAGAAAATACAACTTTACTTCCTCCTCTGTTTGGATGCAGTTAAATTAATGCGAGTAATCATGCAAGCTGTGGAAGGCGATGTGCAATGGATGCAGTTAAATTAATGCGAGTAAGCCTTTGTTTAAGTATAAATCAGATTCAGAAGATTTATTTTTTGTCTAAATATTTTGAAAATCCATATTATAAATAAAATCTGAACTATGGTGTTTGGATATCAAATCGGATTCTTAAAATCTTAATGACATTGAATCCTTTGCCGTATAAAATCTGGTTTTAGCTAGGTGCAACTAGAGCTTAAATCTGGAGACCTAAATTTTAGATTATGAAAAAAAAATATGCCCCATTACAAGGTCACGTGGATTTTGAAATCTAAATTTTAAAATCTCAGTGAATCCAAACATGACCTAATTAGCATATCATAAGGAGAGCAATTGGAGACTAATTAGCATCGGATCAGTAGGAGAGAAATTGAAGCGCAATGTGACAGTACGGATTTTTCATGCATGCCAATAGGTTTGCTATGGAGAGAGTAGTATAGTAATTCTCTATCTGTATCTCTATCTCTATGTCTATCTCTATCTCTACATCTCTATACTCTTTAAATACATCTATACACTCCTTAAAAGATTAGGTCAAAACTATCTTAAGTCCACCCAACTAATTACACCCAAATAACTTACTAAGACATTGTCCAACCAAAGTACTCACCACTAGTTATATATAAATCTTATGCATTTATAGACTAATTGTTAATAGTTTACCTTACTTGACTATATCAAATCCAACGGCTCAGAATCTTTGGATCTCCCATCCGGCCACCAATCCGTAGGCACAGCAGCAGCCTCCACACACGCCCCATTCCCGCCTCTCATCTTCTTCTATAGAAAATAAACTCCCCGTCCATTGTGCTCGCCGGTTGTTAGACCATCGCTACCGTAGATCATCAAGGAGCTACAACCGATGCATGTCGTCGCTGCGCGAACGAAGATTCCTAGCTCGTCGTTGCCGCGTGGTGCAGTGGATCATCCTAGCAAATCAAACGAGTACCCTTCTAATCTCTCCGTCCTTCTATTTCAATTGACAACTAGGAAGTTAACCCACGCTAATAGCATGGATACACTTGATACAATATATTTTCACCTTAATTCATTCGGTAGAAGTTTAAGTTATAAAACATAAAAAGGAGTCGGGGTTGTAAATTTTGCATTGTTATGACAATGTCAAAGTTTTGGTTGTTGAGCTATATATTTATATACTACATGTAAAAATACTAGGTAGAGGTTAATCATGTAAAAATACTTAGTATAGATATGTGAGCATATGACCAAATATTGTCCTGTTTCACAAATGGTCATTCAATCACTTCACCAGTATGTACCCTTTCGATACGGACCAGGCTCATCAATATAGATCATTTCCCAAGGGATCTTTTTTTATCTCCGGCTGCTTATTGTTGCTCAATTATCTCTTATTCCCTCCAGTTCGTTCGAGGGGCTGATACCCTGAAGGGGGTCTTGGGTCCCATCATTGATAGGTCCTTAGTGTTTGTTTTATACAAGTAACTACAACAACTTGCGGCTTTTGTACACATAAAGTTTAGCCTATATAGATGTGACTAACAATTTATTGTTCTTGCAGGTATATCACATGATGTTTGGTTATTAATTTTATACGTCAGTATGGCGATGCAAACTTACCACTCATTTATATTGTGAGCATTGCTATTTGTTTGAAATTTGCATATATTACTTTAAAAAGTAATGTTTCTAACCATGATCTATAATAATATGTACATGATGAAAATAGAGTGAGGACTAAATTTCTTATTAAACTATTGAAGTATGACAATAATAAGTGTACAAAGAATATGCATAGCACAACGGATGGAGTTAGATCTGAATTTAAGGGAACTAGCAGATTCACGTAAATTTTCTTCTTTTTTAGAATTAAAGGGCTAGACCCTTGCTTTACTTAAAGCATCAGCATTCATGGTTTACAGTACAAGAGGGACACACCCTATTACAGACATCTCGGCCTCAAGCTGGCTCATCAACTCCCCTTCACAACACGCACCACCCCTAGTACAGAACTGACGACTCCCAACTGACAGCAGTCTCTCCCTTCTCAGCAGGAAACTCTTTTGGCCACCAGTTGATCCCATCTTCCTTCAGCCTTTGAGTCTTGCTGGCCTTGAGCTCATCTTCTATATCTTATCCAAGATCAAGGTAAATTCTTGAAATTGCTTGACCGGGCATAGGATGCCCCAGTTTCTGACTATAGTCATGCTTTTGTTCCAGATCTGAGCTACACTTCTCCAATGTCCACTTTGAAAACATAAGAGATTTCTTACTTTCCAAGTAGCCCACAACCACGCTGCAGTGAACATATTGGTAACTAAAAAGTTCTTATCACACAACCATCTGATGGCTACATCCTCATAAGTCCTAATACTAAAGTGGCCCAAAATCTCAGAGACACCCTCCCAGACATTTTTGGCAACCACACATTCAAAGAATAAATGGTTAACTATTTCCTTCTCAAAACAGAAAAGGCATAAATTGCAGTCTATGGTTTTCCTTTTCTCAACATTATCTCTAGTTAAAATTTTATTCTGAGATAGTATCCATAATAAAAAGTGGACTCTTGGGGGAATGTGAAGTTTCCACACTGCCGGTAGAAACACAGGTTGAATACCTCTGAAATTAAGGACCCTATAGAGAGAATGTGAAGAGTAAATATCAATAGAATTTAATTGCTAGATTAAGGAATCCTCTAGATCAGAGAACTCAATGGTAGAGGCTATCTGATTAATTTCCTCCCACAGATTGAGTAACCTTCTATCAATGCACCTTCTAAAAGTGCATTTTAAGTTCTCACCATCCCAAATACTAGCAATAGTTGAAGCCTTTTCATTGACAATTGAGTAAATTTCCCAATACTGGATTGCTAAACTAGAGGAGCCAACCCACACATCCTCCCAAAACTTAGTTCTACGACCATTGCCAACCTTCCATCTATACCCCATTTTAGTAGCCTCTATTGCCCACATCATGCCCTTCCAGAAATTAGAGCTCTCTCTATCCTTACAAGCAAGAATGTTAGGATTATTAGTTTCATACTTAAAATCAATAGTTTGCCTCCACAGCTTTCCTTCATCCTGGTCATATCTTCTAATCCACGATCCTAGAAGGCACAGGTTGAGAGTTCTCAGATCTGGAATCCCTAGACCCCCAAAATCTTTAAGCATGCAAACACTAGGCCAGTTTGCTAAATGGAAACTCCTCCCTTGGTCACTTTTATTCCAGAGGCAATTACCCATCTGGGAGTTAATTAAATCAATTGCCCACCAAACTTTGAAAAGGAGAGTAAGCAAACAGGAATGCTTGCTAGGCATGTTTTAATGAGAACTAGTCTACTAGTGTAATTTAATAGCCTGCCTCTCCACCCAGCTATCCAAATAATCAACTTATCAACAATTGGTTGAATATCCTCCTTCCTAAGTTTGTCACTATTTAGGGGCACACCTAAGTACTTCATGGGAAGCGTCCCTACTGGGCAACCCGTGACCTTTACAATATCTTGGACCCGACCTTGCTCTAAGTTAAAGGGAATCACTTCATTCTTAGTGAAGTTAATTCTCATACCAGATAAGGTTTCAAACAATATAAGAATGGCTTTAAGATTCCTAAGATGATCATTTCTATGCTAGAGAAAAGAATAGTGTCATCTGCATATTGCAGAGCTACAATTCCTTCCTCCCTAAAGTTGTTGAGTAAGCCCTTGATCGCTCCTTTCTTAGCCACTTTGTCTAACATTTTCATCAAAGCATCTCCTACTAAATTGAACAGGAGTGGGGACAAAGGATCCCCCTGTCTCAGACCTTTTCCAGTAGAAAAAAACTGCTTTGGTTGCCATTCACATTCACACCTACCGAGCCTCCTATCACAATCTGTTTAACCCACATAATAAATTTCTGACCAAAACCCCTAGTTTCTAGAATCTCAAACAAGAAATCCCAGTTTACTCTATCGTAAGCCTTTTCATAATCTAATTTAAGAATGATACCATGCTCTTTACTCAGGGATATACTATGAACTAACTCATGGGCTATTACAACACTTTCTAAGATAAGTCTACCTTTGATGAAAGCACTTTGTTGGTTAGAAATTAACCTTTGCATTAACTTCCCAACTCTAATGGTCAGAAGCTTGGAATTTTTTTTAAACTATAGTTCAGGAGGCTAATCGGTCTAAAATTTTTCATGTTTGTAGCACCCACTTCTTTGGGGATAAGCGTAATCATAGCAAAATTAATCCTGAACAACTCTAGATTACCAACATGAAAAGCATTAAACATAGTGACCAAATCCTTCTTAATGATCTCCCAAAATTTTTGATAAAAAAGAAAAGATAATCCATTAGAGCCAGGGGCACCTTCAGGATAACAGCTAAAAACCGCTTCCTTGATCTTCTCCTCTGAGAACGTGGCTTCTAGTTCTTGGTTTTCGAGACCAGTAACTTTGTAAAAATCTACTGCTACTTTGGTCATTTCTTCTATGGAATGCACAGGCCCATTTGGGCCATCTAAAACTTCTATTTGCTTTTTTCCTATTTCTTTGGTTAGCCACTGCTTGGAAATAAGCCGTATTTCTGTCACCTTCTAAAATGTCTCTATCTCTAGATCTTTGTGTTGCTGATCTCTTCAAGAGCCCAAAGTTTATCTAACTCTTTAGCTAGAAAGTTTATCCTGTCTATTTCAAACCCATCTAAAGATCTATTCTCGAACTTAAAATCAAGGAAATTGTACTCATCTGCCACCTGCTTCTTGTATTTATTTTGTTCAGCAATAACATTAGCAGCCCAACCTCGTACTACCTTTCTAAAATTTCTAACCTTGACTTGCCAAACTTCCATAGGGTTAGAGTCTATAAAGTTGGTTTTCCAAATCCTATTGACTAAGGAGTTAAAATCAGGCCTCTCTAGCCACTATTTTTTGAACCTGAAATATTTCTTCACAAAAGACAAATTACCCCCTATACTCACTAGCAGAGGATAGTGATCACTATTTTCTTTAGGCAAGGCTTTAACTAAGGCTAAAGGGAAAGCTGCCCCCCCCCCCCCCCCAATCAGTTGAAATGAACACTCTATCCAACCTAGCTGAAATAAGGTTTTCCTGTCTATTTGACCAAGTAAACTTTCTATTTGAGAGAGATAGTTCCATCAGACCCCAAGTGTTGACCCAGTCATTGAAACAATTAGCCCACTTTTTAGTAATGTTGCCATTACTTTTATCACTAGCAAATCTATACAGATTAAAATCACCTCCTATTAATAAAGGACCTTGCCACCTACTGGCTACTTTATGCAAATCATTAATAAAATCAATCTTACCCTCTTCATAAGGAGAGCCATAAATGACCACTAACTTGAGCACAAAGTTAGTATTCTATCTGTCAAGAAGACTAAGATAGAATAATCTAGTTTATCACCTAAGTTAACAACAAAAGCTTCATCTATAACACCTATCAAAATACCTCCAGCAGTACCCTTTGCTGGTAGAAAGTTCCAACTAAATTTGACAGGGGTAGTAAGATTTCTATGAAAATGCTCTTCAAACTGTTCTTTCTTTGTCTCCAGGAGACCAATAAAATCTACTTTATTCTGTCTAATAGCATTGCTAACTACACTGGGTCTTCCTATCATATTATGCCCCTAAATATTCCAAAAGAGACCTATCATTTCCTAAGTCTTTTTTATTTTCTATTAACTACTTTGGTCTACTGGCCAAGAAGACCAACAATATCAGGTTCACCCATCTGGTTAACCTTTTTATTAGGTAAGTGGGTACAGAGTGCACTACTCTGCTGAGGCTCACTCAAGAAAATTTCACCCTGAGAAAACTCCTCAGTTAACTTTGACTGACTACAAACCTCTACCACAACCTTATCTTTACTACTATTCTTCCTAGTTCTATCTCTTTTAGCTATTTAGGCACAAGTAGTAACATATGTATTAACATCAACTAAATCATCTACCTTATTAATCTCCAGAATGGAGAGAGTACTGGAATTTAACTTTTGCTTACCCATACCTTTCTTGATCTCCAAATTAGCAATCTTCTTGGACTCTTGTGCTTTCTCTATTACAGTCCCCCCATCTTGTGGAACCCTTTTTGATTTCCTCTCCACTAGAGTGGGTCCCCAGGTTGAGTTCTTGTCTCCCAGGTTCTTCTTTTTTCTGTTCCTTCTTGATTTGGTCTTGTTCACTTGCCTCTCCTCTTGCTTCCTCTATTACCACAGACTGTTGAAAAGGATCTTGTGGACTTCCAATTACCTCCAGTTTATCTCCTTCATCTGTAGCTTGTTGGCCAACCTCTTTGTTCAGAGCTTCTAGAAGGTTCTCTGGCAAATAGACCATATCTGCCATCAGGTTTTTGTCCACTTCCTCACCCTCAGAATCAGAATCAGCTAGCTCCATCTGGCTGAGAATATTTAGGCATGAATGCTCACCCATATCTTCACAACCATTTTGTTCTTCTTCACAAATTAAAGTAGACCACAGGTTAACTGTCTTACTACCTGACCCCTTGTCTGTTCCTCCACTTTCTCTACTATCTTTGTTCCCACTTTGTCCTCTATCTTTGCTATTCTGTGAGTTTTTCTTTAAAACCTTTGATTTGTTCATGTCCCAGGTTTTATCTTCCCCTTCTTCATTTTCTGGATCATCCAGGGTATCTTCATCATCGTCATTATCAGGATCACCCTCTTCAGTTTCAGCTAAAATCATTCCTTCCACCTTTATATGGATAGCATACATCTCATCTTTGAATTCCAAGATTCTGATCTTTGGGATCTTCCTTGGGTCTCTACACTTGATCTTTAGTCTAACCATATCAAAGTAGTTGATCAGCAGACTATTCCAATCTATTTCTACCAACTTTCCAAAGATTGAAGCTACCTGTCTGAAAGTTTTGAAACTAGAATACTTAGGAGGGATCCCTCTGATTTGGATCCAGGTTTCTGCTAGGACAGCATATGGCACTAATTCTCCTGTCCACCTTCTCAGAGATACCATCACTCCTTCCTTCCTCAAAGGGAAAAAGGTTTGATCTGCAATCATCAAATTAGCCAATTTCTTGTGAGGAGGAAATCTGATCATATATTTGTCTGCCTCTATCTCCCGAAGGGACCAGGTCCAGTTTGGATCAAAATGCACTTTCAGATTCTCTACTATCTCTTTCTTGTTGATCATTCCTTCTTCGACATAGAACACTACACAATTGTCAAAGCACATGAGTTGGTTGCACTTATCTTCATTATCAGATAGATCCACATGGAACAAACCAAGTCCACTGCTCGCACTCCCCATGTATTGTGCCATCTGGGTTGGTTTTTTCCACTCTGGGCATTCCTTCCCCACATGGTTTGTTGTGTAGCAGATGAAGCATCTCTTGGGTTTACTACAATCAGGACTATAGTGTCCCAAATCTCCACAGTTGAAACAAGTCACCTTCTCTTTGTTAGCCTTCTCACCCTGCAGATTTCCACCTTTCAAGTCAATACTCCTTCCATCTTGTGGTTCTTCTGGTTGTTTCCCCTTGTTTGCCTCAGCCCTACCTCTTAGCGGTGCAGGTGTTCTAGGTCTAGGACCTTGGCCTCCGTGTCCCCTCGGTTTGAAAGCCTGTCTTGAACGAAATTGGTCCTGTTGCTGGTGGAATTGCTCCTGATGTAGTTGGAATTGCTCCTGCTAAGAATAGAAACCCATCTGTTGGTAGGGATGATTCGGAAACATACCAAAAGGCATTGGTCCTTACCCCCAGAAAGGTTGTGGAGGTGGTTGATGCCATCCCGCTCCTGGTCCCCAATCTTCCGGTCTCGGGCCTCTCTCTCGTTGATTCATTCCTGACATCTTCTCCTTCACCTCCTGGATGAAGGCCTTCCTCTTCTCCTCACTCCACTCTCTGGTAATCTCACTTAGCAATGTTGGATTGTTGACTATCTTGTCATCTTCACTTGCTGGAAAGCAGTCAATGGCTTTGAAGGTTTTCGCTCGTACTAGCTCACTCTGTATCCACACCGCCGCCACTCTCTTAGACGTAACCCTAGGAGAATGTGAGAGCGAGGGTATGTACCACAACTACCCGTAGAATTCCTCCACTTCTCCCTCCCACCAGCTCTCCTCCGTCAGATCTGCGGAAATTTCATCTACGCCCTTCTTCTCCCTTCGCCCTTGTGATTCTGCCACTTGGTCCCTCGAATTTGTGCGGCGTGTCTGTTGGGGTCTCCAGACTCCCTCGCGCCCAAACAAAATCTATGGTTTCAAACTCCCCTCGAGAGAAATCCTGCAATTTCCTCTAATTGGGCTCACCGCAATCAGGGAGCTTTGTGGAGGTGATTGGTCCTGGCTATGATCCGCGGCTGATCGCGTTTGGTAGGGGCATTGGGATGAGATTGGAGAGGGTTGGGGCTGGGGGAAGAGGAAGGGGATGGGGATGGAGATGGGGATACGCCATCCTCCTTCCTAAAGCTTTTAGATTTTTTTTCTATTGTCACTGTAGTTGGGATCAGAACTACTGACGCCGACACTGACGATGTTCAAATTTTTTGTTAAGTTACTATGCACCGACCAGTTACACCCGAAAGTCTAAGCTGATGGAGAAGGGTGGGAAATTCACTTATGGTTCAACACTCCCCTTCACGTGCAGCTCCCTCGGGGCGCAAACGTGAAAATAGGAGCAGCGCAACGGAAAATGCGGTCGTCAGGACTTGAACTCAAAATCTCAGGCTCTGATATCATATTAAACTAGTATGCACCTACCAGTTACACCCAAAAGCCTAACCTGATGGGAAAGTATGGATAATTCACTTATGGTTCAACATTTTCTTCTTTTTTCTTCTTGTTTTACCTTTTATTAATGCATCTTCCTTTCTGTCCCACATGAAGAGAACGTGAGCTCAGCTCAGCGGTAAGGCATGGCGTCTTCACCCATGCGGCGGGGGTTCGACCCCTCGGTCTCACCAATAAAATCCCCTCGCTGGCAAGTCCATGTTCAGGGGTTTTCCGCGGCCCAGGAGCCGGTAGCTTCCTCTTAATGAAAAACCGTGGGGGGTTCTCCCCACCGGGCCGCGTTTTTTTTCTGTCCCACATGAAATGATAATTCACAAAAACTACTGGTTTATCGATGTTTTAAATTCAATAGTTTTCATTTTCGAATTTTGAGTGGTTAGTTGATATTTTTTTGTTTTCGTGATATTTTTAAAATGATGACCTTCGATTTGTACGGTTTAATTGGTTTTTCAAACCTTGCATAGTATTCAAAGACTGTTGAGTGCTGCTTCAAAAAGAAGTAGGTCCCGATCATCTCTACTGCCCGGTGCCGGCAGGCAGTCCAGGAGACCAGGGGCGAGGGCCGCGAGAGTGCGTGTTTTGCGATGACCTTTCTGGCCGGCAAATTGTGGGAGAGATAAGGATGACACATTGCCCTAGACCGGCAAATTTTTACATCACATAGTGTTGCTTTTCTTCTTGCCAAATTCGGGCTAAAAAGCATGTTGCTGCTCTGGACTTTAAGTAAATCTTAAAATTAGTTATTTATGTCTCTCGTAGGAGCTCATAATCTGGACTTTAAGAGGATGACTTTTTATGTCTGCTTTTAGAGATGATTAATCGTGTGTGTGAGTTGTATTGTTGTTTTCAAAACAAAAAAGTTATTTGTTCCTATAAATGTTAAGTCGCGATGCACCAACTAGTTATTATCTAAAAGTTTAAACTGATAAATAAAGATGGACAATTTACTTAATAGTCCAATAGTCTCCCTCACATGCAGCTCTCTCGAAATATAAACATGAAAATAATAATGACATAACAAAAAAAATGTGATCACTAATACTTGAACTAAAAACCTTTAACTTTTGATATCATATTTTATCCAAAAGTTTAACCTAATCATGATGGTGGGATAATTCACTTATGGTTTAATAATAAAAAATGATTTGCCTTTAATTTAATTTAATTTAATAAATATTGTTTCGCTATTTGGGACTTTGGAATAACAAAACCGAACGAATGGGCTGTAGGATGAATTTTGGCCTGGCTGGGCTCATATTTGCAGTCAACGGTCTCCCGCCCGGCCTAAACTGGGACCAATTTGCCAGGCACCAGGGCCGCAATGGGCTGTGGATTCTATATTTCTATTTACGCGCCATTTCCATCACTCTTCTTCATCTTCTCGTAAAACAATATCACAAGTATTTTTAGGTCCGCACCTTAGCTACAGAACATGGCAGAGCAAAGCATCTCTCTGGCGACAGTGGAAGAAAAATGTGAGATTGCATCGTCTTTAATCTGCGTGGAAGCTCATATACAGTACAGCGTTTGCATCGTGTTTGGTAGGAGGGAAGGGAAGTCGTTACAATGTTAATTAAGGAGCTGTTTGAAACGCAGGAGTTTTAAATCAAAATCGTTCGTACAGTTCTGTGAATGACTAAAATATATTCCTAAAAGTTTCAAACAGCCCTGGATTATAATTGTTCCTTACGCAATGCCACGCATAATCGCTGTGACAATGTGGAGCTAATTACTGAAAGCGAACAGCGCATCCCATTCGTGAGGGTCCTGAACCTTCTGCCCGTCTCGCAGCAACGGGTACTTCCAGCTATACATGTCCAGCTTCTCCTCGTCCGCGGCGCCTCTCCTCACCTTCGCCACCTTGTCGATCACGGCGGCCACGGTGACGTCGAACGCGTCCATCATCGTCGTGTCCAGCCTCGACGACGGGTCGGTGTAGATCACCGTCGGGATGAGGCCGACGACGGCGTCCCTCATCGCCTTGACCGTCTTCGGAGGTACCCGGCGCAGCGTCTCCTCCACGCTGACGTTCCTCCTCCGCACGTCGTCCTCGGGGATGTACACGGAGTAGTCGGCGTGGTTCTTGGGCAGGTGCCACGTGTACTGCACGTACGCCGTGCCGGGGTGGAAGAACACCGGGATGCACCCGGCGAGGATCGCGTCGAAGGCCGCCCGGCTCGTGGACGTGCTGTCCCGCGGCACGAGGCAGAACGTCGCGCGCTGGAAGTGGTGCATGACGCTGGCGTGGGAGTGGGAGTGGGAGTCGTCGCACTTGCTGTTGTTGCCGCACTCCAACAGGGAGCAGTTGCGCGACGCCGCGCACTGCTGGGCGAGGCGGGCGGCTACGGACTGCTTGGCTTTGTCGGTGGTGCGCGCGCCGGCAGCGTAGGAGAAGAGGTGCGGGCGGCGGATGCGGCGCACGCGGTCCTGCCACGCGAACAAGTCCTCGTCGCTCGCCGGGTGGAACGCGGTCGGGTACGGCACGGCGGCGTCGTTGAGGTGCCACGGGCTGGCCTCGACCACGAGCGCGGTCATGTTCCGAACGGCGGGGAGGAGGAGCAGCCTGCTCCCCCACTCGGCGTCAGCCTGCCGCCGAAAGTCCCACGTGGTGCGGCCCGCGACGAAGAAGTGGTCGCGGCCGCCCAAGGCGCGCCACTCGGGCCGCCGGGCCAGCCAGTCGACGAGGTCCAGCGCGAGGGCGTCGCGGGCCGTGGCGTCGTGGCCCCAGAGGTGGCGGGCCACGTCGAGGCCCGCGTAGAAGGGGACGAAGACGGCAGCGGCGAGGGACGGGTCGGAGGTGAGGCACTCGTACCGCTCCATCCGGGCGTGGAAGATGAGGTCCAGCGCGTGCGCGTCCGTGTCGTACCACCCGGTCTCCTGGAATAACGCGCCGTCGACGAGCTGCGGGCCGAAGCCGCCGTTGGAGGTGGACCCGCACATGTCCGTCCACGGGGATAGCGTGCCGCAGCTTTGGACCATGGCCGAGTTGAAGCGCGGAGGCAGCTCCTGCACGTAGATGTACCGCCCGTTGCACAGGTCGCCCTTGATGTCCAGCCGGCGGAGGACGGTGCGGTCCCCTCGCTGGTCGCTGTTCCCCTGACCGGATACAGAGGCAGAGTCTTTCGACAATGCCCTGTCGCCAGTGTCAGATCTGGAACCAGCGGCCGAAGAGCCCGGCGACGAAGACTTAGACGATGGCTCGTCGCCGTCGCTTGCCAGAATGCTCTCGTCTCTGGTGTTCTCCGATGCCGGAGGCGAACGCTGGGGAACCGGAAGCTCACCGCGAGCGATCGGAACGATCTTCCGACCGCCGGGAAGCAAGGGTGGCGTGCGGGGCACCGCCTCGATGCGCACCACGCCGCCGGCGCTGCCGGAGTCGTAGCAGTGGCTCAAGAGCAAGGACACGGTGGCTGCGAGGAGGAGCAGGAAGAAGAGGTGGGAGCAGCGGTGCTGCGCCTTGTCGTACTTGCCCTGCTTGTCGGGCTCCTCCTCCTCCGCCACCGACCGCAGGCGGCCGACGCCGTCGCCTGCAGGCGCCGACAGCGGCAGCTCGCCCGAGTGGTGCCGCTTCATGCCGTACGGCGGTGTGTGGCCGGGATATGAGGTGGCACACGGCGGGGGAGCCGGGCTCTGGGCTGCTCAGTGGAACTGTTGAGGATCTGGTTCGCGGACGTGGGATCCGAGGCGCGCACGTTTGAAGCGCGCGCGGCGAGGACATCATCAAAAGACGAGCGTTTCCATTGGGCCAATCGAATCGCGGACTCCAGTGGCTAGGATTAGTCAGCCGCTCACTGACATGGAAGCTACGGCGATCTCAATTCTCTACTAGTACTAGTCAACATGGCGTAAGATTAACCAAATCGAGGTCGATTATTTATCCTGCAAGTGCCAGAGCCAGTGCCAGGCCTGGCTGGCTGCATGGGAAGGCAAGCCCAGAGCGAGCTGCACCCGATCGACCATAGGCAGCGGAGGCACGGGAATTAATGGCGAGCCTGGAGTATTGCAAAGTCAGCGCATTTGGCTTAGCAATGCTTTTAGAGCGTGGATATGGATAATAAATTCGACAATCGTATACGGTAAAAATTGAATCGAGTACGACATTTTTCATCCTATTATACTAGTATTCTTACACTATCCACATTTCATCTTTAAATTCACTTAGGAGTTATCATCCGAGTGGCGACAATGAGTGCCCGCGCGGTTGAGGACGCTTCACCATGGAAGTCATTCCTCACATCGCAATATCGTCCTCCTCGCTCCGAATACACTTGTAGTCGTCGACAGAAGGAGGTGAGGAAGTCCACATTGCATTGACGAACACTAGGCTTTAGTGGCCTTGATCAGCACTTGTGGCATCGATTTATCACCGTGCTCGAGAAAAGGCGTCACCCCAAAACAGCTTCTGGCACCTGTAGCGATATATGAGAGTTAGGAGAAGACTGAATTACCTGAGCATTAGATGGTCTGTTGGATTTCAGTTGGGATACATGGAACACAGGATGCAAGTAGAAGAGCTGGGCAACTCAAGCTTATAAGGCTCATAGAATTTAAACGAGAGCTTCTGATTAGCCCGCTTAGCCAAAGACGATTGCACGTAAGGCTGAAACTTGACAAAAACCATATCATCATTGTAAAGTGTCTTTCAGAGCGCTTCTTGTCTGCTTGAAGTTTCATTCTCTACTGTGCTCGAACTAGATGTTGCTTACTGAGAGTTGTGTAGATTTTTCCTGAAGCCACTCATTAAGATCACGTACAGTACATGTGGATGACCTCCTAGGATGATATCCATAAAGCACTTGAAAAAGGTGTCTTCCCATGGGTGGAATGCCACTTGCTATTATACCTAAAAGCATGAACAAAAGACCTCAAGAATGTCTCCATACATTGGTTTACTCTTTTAGTCTGTCCATCAATTTGTGGTTGATGAGCTGAACTAATATGAAGCTTAACATCAGCTAATTTGAATAATTCTACCCAAAACATGCTTGTGAATACCTTATCTCTATCAGATATAATTGTCTTGGACATACCATGTGTGACATCCAATGTCATATTTTTCCTAACCAATTAAATTCACATTCACATAAGCTTCACCTTTCCACAGTTGACTGCATTCTGGTCAGCCCCTTTCCTCGTGAAACCCATCAACTGGTGCGCAACTTCATGCACATCATTTTGATGCTCGTCTCGCGAAGCTCCAGCGCCCAGAGGCCGCCGCGGCGAGCTTTCCGTCGCATCCTGATGACCCAGCGGCACCACACCAAGGACCACACGGTCCGAATTCCGTGTGGCTACACAGGATCAGATCAAATTCTTTGTGGCCCTAGGTGTTGCTTGGATCTGATTGGTCTGCGTGTAATCAGATTGGCAATTATTAACTAAAATCCTAGAAAAATTCCAGAAAATATAGAAACATTATAAAAATCATAGTAAATGAATCCGAAATCCAATTGAGTCCAAATAAAGTTTTTCAGACTCCTCTTGAAGTGCTTTATTTCAGTAAAGTGAATTTGTAATACAGTTGTGCATGTGGATTTGTTAATATTTAATCTTATCAAAATACTAATTATATCACCAGTAATTTGAGAAACGTGATTAAATTATGAAACTTTGCATTCTTGTTGATAACATCAATATCTATCACCAGTATTTATTTTCTGGTCATATTTACTCGAACATCCGGTCGGTGCGGGTCTTATCTTTTTTGTGTTGGTGGCTTTTACTTAGGCCAAAGTTACTAGACTACATAGACCCGCTACAAAGTAGTAATTAGGCACTAATTACTACTACGGGAGCCGCTTACTGTCGTCACTGAAGACCTATTTGATAGTAGTAAATGGCGTCTTCGTGTCCGGTAAATTGTTCCAAACATGGTGGTCAATGGTTCTAGACAAGGGGATGAATTGTTCCAGACATAGGGATGAATCGTTCCCACCATGAGGATCAGAGCAACGATGGAAGTGCCCGCGTTTGTTGCAACCGGCGAGCGCAAATGCGGATGAAAGAAAAAGATGGAGGCATTTGTGGGCTGTGAGTGGAGGAAAATCATGTCCGAACCGTGCGCGCTTCCGCTAGATATAGGAGGTCCCCTGCCGTGCGGAAAGCATGAGGTGACAAGTCGCATGTATAGTTATGAGCACTGCTATACATACGTCAGGTACATGAGTTTGCACTAGTTGTACGTTCTAGTTAGAAGTTTCCACCATATGTGAAGCAATTTCGTATAGTTATATCAACAAAGAGAATAAAACTAATGGATGCGAAAAACCTTTAATTAAAAAAAAAGGAAAATTGCTCCACGATATAGAAAATCTGCAGTCGACGGCTAGTTAACAATTCAGTTCCCTGGCACAAAAAATGAAACAATTTAGCTATTACGGTGGCAATGGTATGCCGTTCACGAGGGCGAGGGCGATGCTCGTATGCTCCTTGGCCCTCGCAGTCTCCCGCGAAACCTCGCCGCCAGCTGCCCCGAGCCCGTCGGCGCACGTCGCCTCGTTGGTCATTGCGGCGCTGAGCCACGTCTGGGCGTTGGAAATGGCCCACCTGACCTCGCTTCTTGCCGCCGCGGGTCCCGCGTTGTCGAGCTTGGCGAGCTCGGCAGACGACTGCCTGGCCAGGCCGGCGGCCGATGAGATGGTGCCCGCGCAGTCCCTGAGCGAGGGCGTGGCTCCACCAATGGCGACGAGCTCCTTGACGCGCTTGGAGAGGGTGCGTAGCCGGACGTGGTTGACGTCGGTCGCCACGCGAGCGAGCTTCACGTGGCTGGTCTGGAACGCGCAACCGTAGGGGATGAGGGAGTCGTAACAGGTCACCCGATACAATGTTGTCGCGCAACCAGCGCGGAGGAACGCCACCGTCGGTGGTGATGCCGCGCACAGCGGCGGCACTGGTGCGGCGGGCGGTGAAGGGAACAAGGTGGTGGCTGCATTCGCCAATGTCGTCAAAAATGCAGCGGCGGGGAGCATAAAGAGGAAGGTGGCTGCTGGCGTCATTGTTGTGACATGCATGTGTGCAGAGAATTGGATGCACACCTCTGTTTCTATATATAGGCAGGGGCTTCCTCACAAGAACAAAAAAAAAACAAATATAATCAGGGGCTTGAGCTTGATATAGTATAGCAACCGAGTAAAGTGCCTTGGACACCGGAACAGTTTCTCCGATTGATCGGACGATGGAAAACTGGAACTTCCCGTTGGCATACCATCCGCAGGTTCACACTACTATCATCAACTAACATTAGTATAAAAAAGACCTACAGTACCACATGTCTAGAATTTATTAGTAGTGGTAGACATTATCAGCCGTCACAGGCGGACCCGACTAATCCACCATCACTGGGAATGTGAGCCAGTGATAGTGGGTGCTACTTTCAGTACGCAAACCACCGGTACTTGACAACGGCAACGATGAGTTCTGATGTCAGCAGCACCGTCACTAGCTCCGCGCCTATAAATAGCACTTCTTCATCAGGTCGTGTTGTAGCTGGTATGAAAATCTGCTCATGAATAGGTGTCCATACAGTGTCAAAAAAATTGAGAGAAGGGAGGGGGACGTTTTAGTCCACTTTTTTTTTTAGAGAATTGCTTCTATGAAATAAATTCACTCTATTCTTTATATTTTTATACTTTACTAGCTCAATACTCATACGTTGCTATGGGCTATAAAGACATGATAAATATATAATTTAAATTAATTTTACTCTAGCATCATGACTACTTCTAGACATGGAAGAGGTCAATCTTGAGGAGAAAACATTGTCAAGATGTAGTATTTTACTGGAGGAGATAGAACAAAAGAAAAGGGGGGAGGGGGGGGGGGGGGGTCCTTTGCGTGCTAGACTCCAATCAACGGAGGAAATTGGTGTATTGTTTTGGGTCTCTCACTATAGTCGCATGCCAACAATGTTAAAACTTAGGTTACAATGCAAGTTTAAATAAAAAAGAACAAATCCTCATGATACAATTTTTGTAAAGCTAACAACTCAAGCAGCTTGATGATTGAAAAACAATGAGATTTTGTAATCTGTCCACAGTAGCGACAATGAGATTTTATAATCTGACAATTGGTGTGTAGGAGAAAACTAATTCAAGTTAAGAACGATACATAAGCCACACTTAATAATTTGATGAGATATAACCACAACTTTTCAGGAAATTAAAATATAATGTCATATTACTAAGGGCATGTCTATTACATTTCATACTAATTATTCCATGAACAATAATAATTTTTAAGAACAGTAATTGATCCAAAAGGAGGCAGGGGCCTCCCACATTCTATTATCAGAAAATTATTAACATTCTTACAAGCCTTTTTGGCATATACCGGCTTTTCACAATATCCTATTCCATCATTAAAATTTAGCATCCACTAAAGCTTAGAAAACTACAGCCACTGAAGAAGAGCCATGTCAAGCATGGACTTACTCTAAATTTGAAACCTCGTGATTTTTATTCAAGATTCCCCTTACGGTCTGCAAATGAATAGAAAAGTTAAAATAGATAACAACATAAAACTTTAAATGTCATGTTAAAGTAATGTGTCTGCTTTGTAGACAACAATTTAAAACAATATGATGTTGCATTAATAATCAAATCCAAATGGAATTTAAACTGCGGTAGATATGAAAGGGCACAATAGACAATTATCTAAGATGACAATATGGCTATGTTTTTTTATTAATTTTGCAAAATTTAGAGACTTTTAGAGGCTGCCATTGGTAAGATTTCTTTTTTTGCCCAAAACACAAGATATGTCATACTTGAGGATGCAAGTGTTGCACCATTTGTTGAGTACATGCTCCACAATCTATGAAACACGGATACTTCGTCTGAAGGGCGGATACGCATCAGAATCAAATTTATACTGAAGACATTTATCATGTTAAAATATTATACCAAAATTAGACATAGCATTTGAATATATATTTTTCATATTAAAATATTATACCAAAATTTTCAGTATCAATTATATATGTCTAATCTTTCAGTAATTACTATTTTTTCAATTTTATTTGAGCTAAGGGTAAAACATTCATTTCTATGTTAGATTAAATGTTAATTAAGTCATCAAGACTAAATGGTGGCAAAATATGGATTCAATGAGTGGCAAATCGTGATTTCCAAGTTTAGCTAGTGGCAAAATATGAATTATCTCTCTGTCTTTGCTCATGTTTGCCTCCTTTATGTTGCCGGATTTGCCGGATTGAGTGCCGCCGTCGCTGTTCCATGGTCCTCGGCCTCTTGTTTACCTCATTGTCCTGCACGCCTGCATCATGGGATGGTTGAGATTTCAGTTGTTATCGGTACTGCTTTGTTCCCCTTCTCTGTCGGATGTCTTTCTCTCGATGGGTGTCACTACTTGCATTTTTGTTGTAAATGTTCTATGTAGCTAATTTGTACAACAATATTAACCTTTCAGTATGAAGGATGAAGCTTAGAAGTTTCAAGTTAGAATTGTTTGTCCATAAAAATGACTATTTAGGCATTTGTTCAGACATGATCCTATCTGCTTATAAGGCCAGTCTCGGTGCAATGTATTGCACGGTTTTTTAAAGTATTATGTCATATAAAGATATTTAAAACCGTAAATAAAACAAGTTTTCTCAATGCAAAGTTTTATATTGTGGTTTCATAGGCTAAGATATCATTTAAATGCTACATCTAATTGACCAATGGTAATTCATAAAATATGTAGAGATGAAATAAATTCTTCTCAGTAGAGATTTCATTCTAGTTTCATAGTTTAGGTAACCGTGTACATAAGTTTTTATCCCTATGAAACCTAACTTCCCTCTCTCTTCATAAATTCTATGCCATGTCACTGGTTTTGGTTATATGGCATATTATTTAATATATATTTTCTAGCTTTCAAGTGAATGAAAGCTTTCAGTCACTGGTTTGTTCCTTTATGTTTTGATTTTTTTTTGTAGGATTATTTGTATAATAATTATAAACTCTTGGATCTAGATCCGATGGTTCAAAATGGTGATTGAAAGTTACCCAAACTTTCAGGAAGGTGAAAATTAGCAAATCCCTATTCAATAACTTTGAAACTCATATGAAACTTGGATTGAGATTGGCATAAGAAACTGCCTGAAAGAAGACATCTATAATTGTCTATGCTTAAAAATTAATTACATTGAAAAGGAAGCTTGCTTCCTGAGAGCTGCTCTCACCTCAACGCCTCTCCAAACGGATAGAAAAATAGAAAACAAAGAGATTTGCACAACGATAGACACAGGATGCGGATTTCATTCACCAACCAGCTCGGCGGAGCGTGTCAACTTTGCTAGTCCTATATATCATGGTATGGATATGACTTGTGTATTGATAATAGCCTCAACGTAGATAATATCTAGATGCTACATGACTCAATACTAAAACAGAATAAGGACTTGACAGTTAAGAGTCCTAAGCAACCATTCTGAGGCTGACGAGTGATCAAACATTGGCTCTTTTATCTCTCTGCTTAATTAGGATTTTTGTGACGTGGACAGAACTTCTCAGAAGAAAGAGTACGTAGGTACTGTCACCGCCACCCGGCTGTGGCACCATAGTCGTCGCCCCCCTTGATTTGTTGCTTGACTCTTTCCAAGACTCCATCCACTGCGACGTCGAATGCATCCTTGACCGTCTGGAGCTTGTACCTCGGGTCGGCATAGAGTAGCCTGGGCACGAGCTTGATGACCTCCTCGCGCATCTTGACCACCGCTGCCGGCGGTATCTTCCTGAGCTCCGCCTCGATGCTGACGTTCCCGGCGCGCACGGACTCGTCCGGTATGAGCACCGAGTACGTGGCGTGGTCCCTGGGCAGGTGCCACCTGTACTGGATGTACGCGGAGCGCGGCTTGAAGAAGACCGGGATGCAGCCTGCGACCATGGCGTCGAACGTGGACCGGCGCGTGGACGAGTCCCCCGATGGCTGCAGGCAGAATGTGGAGCTCATGAACAGCACCATGATGTCGCCCGGGTAGTGGCACTGCGCGCTCCCGAACTTGCACCCGAGCTGCCGGCACGACGGCGACGCGGCGCACTGCGCCACGATCTGCGACCGGATGGACTTGTCGTCCCCCGGCCGCGTGGCGCCCACGAAGGACGTGAGCCACCACCGGTCCGAGTCCCGGATCCTCTGCTGCCAGCTCAGCACCTCCGCGTCTGACCGCGGGTGGAAGTAGGTCGGGTACGGCACCGCGACGTCGTTGCCCCACCCGAGCGTGGCCGTCTCCACGGCGAGCAGCGTCAGGTTCTTGGCGGCCGGGGACAGGAGGAACGCGTTGCCCCACGCGGAGTTCGGGTCGGACCGCATGAAGTCCCACGCGGTCCGCCCGCCCACGACGAAGTGGTCGCGCCCGCCCGCACGGCGCCACTCGGGCCGCCGCACCAGCCAGCGCACCAGGTCCGCCGACGCGGCGTCCCGCGCCGCGGCGTCGTAGCCCCAGCTGTGGGCGGCGAACTCGAAGCCCGCGTAGAAGGGGACGAACACGGCGTCGGACGCCGCGGAGTCGTTGGTGAGGCACCCGTACTGGCGCATCCGCCCGTGGAAGATGGCGTCCAGCGCGAACTGGTGCGTCGCGTACCACCCGGTCTCGCCCGTGAACGCGCCGCCCGCCATCGGACGGCCCAGCCCGCCGTTGCTCACGTCGTCGCACATCTTGGGCCACCCCGCGTAGGCCGTGCTGCAGTTGCGGAGGATCTCGGCGTTGAACCGCGGGGGCAGGTCGTGGATGTACACGTAGCGGCCGCGGCAGGGATCATCCTTGCCGCCGCTGCTGCGCCCGCTGTCCACGGCCACGCGCCAGGAGAACGCGATGGGGACGAGGAGGCGCAGGTAGAGGGTCAGGACCCACAGCGTCGCGGCGACGACGATGAAGAAGCAAGGACGGGAGATGCCGCCGGGTTTGGCCACCATCGCCTTGAGTTTTGACGTGGATTCAGCTGGCTGCGACGACGCCGGCGCACGGCTTCCCCTTCCCGTCGAAGTGACTTTGCCGATTGATCTTTGCTGCATTTGTATGTACGTACTAGCTACCCGGCACTTGCTTGAACGCTATCCAAACCAATGCATATCAGTACACCACCACGCAGGTTAGGAAAAAAAAAAGTGTACACCACCGCCACGCACTCTATTAATTACATGCCTCGAAGCTTGCATCTCGTTGACTTCACACGCAATGTTCTTGGGTGCATTTCGCTAGCTCGGGATTACTCCGATAAGCACGTGGATGGCCATCTAGCTAGCTCAGAGCACCGTGATTTTAAACAACTGCGTATCAGTCACATAATTAAAAAGAACCATCATTAAAAGCATCTCTAGTAGGACTCTTAAAGAGACCTCCTACTCTATTTTTTGAGAGTCTGATCTAAAAATCTAACTTCAACAGACTTTTCATCTAGCCTCTCAATTTAGTAGTGCTCTCAAATAACAACTTCAGTCTCTCATGTTTTGGAGACTCCTACTACTCCCCTCTCAAACGTGGGTTTCATAATTTTTTTTATTTCTTATTTTTTTTCTTCTCTTTTTCCCCTTCTTTCTCCACTCTCTACGTTGCGCCCGTCAAGCAAGAAACACCGCTACGCGCCGTCGGCGCCTCACCGAGGGCCGAGCACGGGCAGAGGGCGACAGCAGGCGGGGCGGCAGCTCCTGTCGCGGGCGGCACCGAGAACCGGGCGGCCCCGAGCGTGGGTGGATCTCAGGTGGCGCTGGAGAAGGGCGGCCCTGGGAGGAGGAGGGGCGGGTGGATCTCGAGAGGCGCAGGTGGGAGAGGCGGGTGGCCGACAAGCGGCGGTGAGCATCTCCTTCTCGCCCTCCTCGCCGCCCGCGAGGGCCGCATCGACGAGGCCACCGACCATCCTCCCCCCTCCCCCGCCGGATCTCTACAACAGCACCACATGGCAGCGTGCACGGGGCGTTGGCAGCGGCGCACGCAGACTCGGTTGTTGGCGGCAGCGGGTGCGGGCTCGGTCGCTGGCGGCGATGGGTGCGGGCTCGAGCGAGGGTGGCACCGGAAGGGCTCGCGGCTTGGCCGCGTCCTCGCCGGGATACGGTTCCTCCCTCGCCGGCGAGCCTCCCCTCCCTCCCTCGTTGGCGAGCTTCCCCTCCCTCCGATGATACGAGCTGCCCCGTGGCCTCCCTCTGTTTGACTGATGAGTGGGACCCACTTATAGTATTGATTTGGATCCCCACATAGAAGAAGAAAAGTGAGAAGGAAAAATTGATCACTACTGCTGGAGTTCAAAACAAAATAATCTACTAAAAATAGGAGCTGACTCTCAAATAAAAAAGTAGAAGTCTCTATTTGAGAATCTTGAGATGCTCTAACTGGTTCGCGTATGAAGGACGCGCGAGGTCGTCTGGATTAGCCGAACTCTTTCGCGTTGGGCGAAGCGAACAGCTGCCGCACCCGCAAGTGGCTGTGGTCACCTACACCAACATGGAAGGACCTCGAGAAAAACTGCGAGCTGACCTTCGATTGCATTAACCAAATACGGAGTGCACTCATCGAGCACGTAGTGTAGTACTATTGCGCATTTGCGCGTGGTCAGTATACTAATCGTTCCAGGACAGCTCGAACGGCAGGCATCTCAACGGAGTGCGTGCGTAACGGCAGTCAGAACGTGAAGACGCAAGTTAATTAATAGCTCGAGCGTCAATGCTCAGTTAGATTCGATGAACCCTACTAGTATGACTGTATGAGTTTTATACTAGTACTGGAGGCTGGACCTACCGTGCATGGAGCTTCTATTCCTAGAAACAGAAATATGTGAATACTGTGCCATCATGCACTCAAAATAACCGATAATTCGATATCTGACTCACTAATTATGTATCTGACTGAGATACCCAGACCAAAAGTAAACAACTGATCAAGTCCAGGTACTAATTAAAAGGCTAATAAAAAATTTAAGGTTCCCACAGATGGGCGAAAGAATATTATTCTGACAATTATTAGCAGAGTTTCACGCATTCGACTTTGCCTGAGTGTGCACTCGAATATGCATGCAAGCCTATAGCACTTTGATTTTCTTCAAGGCGTCAACAGTATCCGGCCTCCTACGTGTATGGAGGCTGCGTCCTCCGCCTAGCATTAAGGATCTAGTCATTCTGGAATCCAGGTGTGGAGACTGTCACTCCACGAACCGGGAGATTGAGCTTTGTAAAAATTTGGTTGTTTATTAAATAAAGCTCTATCCCTTTCGCAAAAAAAAAAAAGAATTCACCTCCATCTGTAAAGGTGGCCAAAGAGGCTGGGTCAAGTGGGCCGGCACGAAGCACGTAAAAAAAAGTACGGCCCAAGCATAGCACGACCCACTCAATTTAGGGTCCGTGTCGGCACGGCCATATGGCAAGGGCCGTGCTTGGGCCGATGGCCAGGTCCGAGGGCCGGCACGGCACGGCCCGATAAAGTTTATTTAAGTATAATTTTATTTATATTATAATTAAAAAGAGTTTTTTAGTGTGTTGGTAAATCATCTCACTACTTTAGTGGAGGTTTTGAGTTCAAATTCCACCATGCATCTTATTTCTTTTCATTTTTCATCATTTTTATGTATTAATGAGCTATAATTGAATTATTGGGCCATGTTAAATTATGGGCCTAGTGGGTTGGCCCGGCATGAATTTGTATTTTAGGGTCGTGCCATGGGCCGGTAGCTGAGCCCTAAGGCTGCCTCGGCACGGCCCGAAATGGCCCATGGACCGTGTCAGCCCTATATTAAATGTGCCATGCCTTTTAAGGCCCGGGCCGTGCCGGGTCGGGCCGCCCGTTTGGCCACCTTTATCCATCTGCAGTGACGTCTTTGGTAGTTTATTTGGATTGGGCCTTCAATGCGCTTGAATCAAGTTTCTCCTGGCCCCAAAAAAAGGCGAGTTCTATACATGTAGGGATGAAAGTGGTGTGGATAATTATCTGATCCGATCCGGTCCGAATCCAATTTTTGAGGATTTGATATGACATTTTAAATATCCTAGTGGTTCCGATCCGAATCCGATTGCGTGCGGATGCGGATTAGGATATGGGATTAGCAAAATCCGATGGATATGGATTATCCGAGATATTAAAGAGGATTATCTGAAGTTCAAAATAGGATTATCTGATAATATTAAAGGCTCAATAAATATATATGTAAATATATTTCTATCGATTCATCAAATATATAATAAGGATCAATATTATAAGTAAAACTAATGTCTAGTTATGATGAATCTTGAAAATGGCGTCATAGCATACCTAGAGCGGAGAAATAAGTAGAAATTGAAGGAGTTTTTTTTAGAATTTTGAGTTTTTACTTGTGTGTTTGGTATTTTAAAATGTGATAACTTGTAGTTTGGATCGTATAGTTTATTTGGCTACTATGTGGGTGCTTCTAGCTATTCATTATGTTTTACTGAATTATTAATCACCATATAATTCTCTACTAAAAGACGTATTATATCCGATATTAAAATTCCCGCTTCCGATCCGTATCCGTTCCGGATCCGTCCTATTTCCGACATCCGAAAAAATCCGCATTCATATCCGAATCCGCATGTCATCCACTCCGCTCCAAATCCGATGTAAGAAAATAGATTAGGATATGAAAAAGACATTATCCACTCGGATCCGATCCGTTTTCATCTCTACATACATGTTTATTGTCATCAAAGAGACAAAGGAAGCTCATCTTCTTAGGGTTTTTTTTTATTATAGTAGAATCAATCCACATAGGTTCAAGGAACAATCTTAACACTTATGTTGTGTTTGCAGCTAATTATTCTTTCACATAATATTTTGCTGATAATAAGATGTTTTTGGTGACTTTGTGAATCTTAAAATGAACAGAACTAGTTCCACTGAGACTAGGGCAAATTAGAATTCTCATGACCGGAAGCAAAAAAAGAAAAAGCCCAATATACAAAGTGAGGAATGAGCCGTTCTGAAAGACGAGCAACCACTAGAGGTCATCTTTAGGCTCAGACTGTAGCTGTAGGTGATGGTCACTCACGTTCAGGACTGTCCGTTGGAGCCGTGAAGAATCATGACGGTCCGGTGGAACCAAAACGCAAGTCAAGGCCCCACCTGTAAGTCCCTGATCTCATCATCAGCCCCACGTGCATGACGCACCACGGGACACGGCCGACGCCGTGTGGGAACGCGCCCCTCGTCGCCGTCTCGCCCCTGAGAACGCTGCTGCTTCCTTGTCTCTTTGCTGGCACTGACATATATGCATGGGGTTCCCGGGGCACGCACTTACGCGCCGCGTCGTGTTCGTCGTTGCTACTAGGAGTATATATGTTGCGGACGAAAAGCTCTGGAATCTGTGGATTCGGGAAGAGGGCATAGGTGATTTCTCGGTTTCAGAATTCTCTTGCTGGTGTACGTACTGACGTCATGTCAGCATGGCAGGCACGAACTCTGCACAAGCCAAGGGAGTGCGCGCTACCCAGTGAGCCTCGCCTGTCTCGACCTCTACTACCACAGAAATAGCCCAGCCCAGCACATATATATGCGCCGTCGTCGCTTCTCGCTCCAACACATCACAACATAGCCGGTGGGCTCAGGTGTCAGGTCGATCGGCCGACGCGAGCAGATGGCGGCGCCACGTAAGGAGCCAAAATGGATCCGAGTTTAGCGTTCACCTGCGGATCCCACGGGCGCCGGTACACACTACCTGGCCCTGACTTGAGAGCTAAGGATTGCGGCTGTAAAGCACGGCACCGGGCACCGGCCGGCCGGTCTTCGTCAATCCACAGGGTCGTCGGGCGAGGAACACCGACGCGGACAGGTGGATGCACCGCAGGACGCATGCGAGCAGCCACGTGAAAAGCCGACACACTAGCCGCCTTCGATCCTTGGCGTATACCTCCGACTCTCCAGGTTCCGGGGGCACCCCCGGGCAGATCGGAGCTGACATGCGCGGCTACGCAATATCTGATGTGGACAATTTTTGGCGTTGCCGTGTATCGCAAACTAACAGCTGATGTGCAAGGGGTGAAGCCAGGATTTAATCATAGGGAGTCAAGTTATAAAATATAGTTTATAAAGGAGGATTAAGATAAATTTCTATCTCTATAATATATTAATTGAAGTACGGTCATTCACTTCGTGTCCACAAAGTTAGAGATTAAATCCAAATCGGTTTTGTACTTTCCATATCAAGTACCAAATTTTAAAAATCATAACTCTCTCATTCGGAGCTCAAATTAAGCAAACTCGGACTCTATATCGTAGTTCTCGAAAAGTTCTACAACTTTGATATTCAATGGAAATCCAGATCCCGTCATTTTAGTTTCCAAATATGTGATATAAAAATTTATGTTCTGATTCGGACTTATCTACGCAGGTCTCTGTGCGGGACCCATATCTTCTAGCTCTGAAGTCCAAATGATATGATCCACATATGTTTCGAAAAGGTCTCGATGAGATTTATAACTTTTATGTTTTAACTTTTTCTATTGGAGCAAGTTTACAAATTCAAAATCGTGTTGTAATATAATGTTATTTTGTAGACTGTGTAAATTGATTTTTCTTTTCAGATAAAACTTCTAGAATATGGTAAAAAAATGGTGAAAAATTGTTACTTTTGACATATAAAATGGTATAATAAGAATCATCAAGGGTAATATAAATATAATCTTTCATGTAAAAAATGTTAATAATATTGTATATATATTTGATAATTATATTATGTAAATAATTTATAAAATCATATAGAGTGTTTTATTTTTTAAATCCATAGCAACACACAGACACTTTGCTAGTAGTTTATTAATTGAGGTGATATCATCTAAATCATTTTTTTATTTGTAACGTTGTCGTATTCAGTTTGTATCCTACAATGATTCACCAATCGGTTTGAGTCATTTTTGAACAAATTTTTTTTTATCCTTTGCTGAATTAGACTCTGATTTCAATTTAATATTTTTTTATACTAATAACAATTAATATCATATTTTGGATGGAAACTAATAACAAGAATTCCAATAATAATTCACTCTAAAATTATTATAATGAATATTTTTTAAAAAACTAAAAAAGGTAAAGCAAACTAAAGATAGAGCAAATGCTCAAGCCAAAAAAATTTGATTAATTAAAAACCTTTTACAGTTAAAAAAAATATTCTAACCATAATATTTTTTACAAAGACTCATAGCAACACGCACGGGTATTTACTAGTTTTTAATTAAAATACATGATAATTTTTTTGTGTACAAATAAAGAATAGATCAAGTATAGTGAGGGGGACGGGTATCTTACATGCCTGTCTTTATTTTATAACTTTTGATATAGATGGTATAAATAGTATTTTCTAAAAAAAACATATAGTGTTGATGTAAACAGTTATATATAGGTATGAGTAATCCTATGCATACACACAACCTTATTCCTTGTGAGCGAAATGATCTTGAGATTTATGAAGTTATTATATATGGCTCGCTATCGACAATGATATTATGTATCATTGAAAGAATAATTAATCGTAAATACAACACATGTGTTAAGGAACCTTTAGTAACAGCTAAGCTATAATCATAGGCATATAAATAGCTTGATTTTAATATTAAATCTGAAAGTTAATGACTTTCTGGTATACAAATGCTCAAACTTATTTAAAGTTTGCATGTTTTATATTAAAAGGATGTCATATGAGTGATCTCTTCACATGCACATGAATGATCTTAAGAAAGTAGATAGGTGGCCAATGACTTTCGCATTCTCTTCTCTTCTTCTTCCTTGCAAAAGCATGATTGAATCTCAACCTTTTAGGCGTACAGTAGGTTGTTTCAAATGGTGGGAGCAACTGTTGCTTTCGAGGGATCAATTTTGGGTAAAACTATGTGACAAATATAGCCAAAGTGTTGCTGAAACGCTATCAAAATTATGTCCAGTTTCTTAAGATCTTTTTAATGAAAATCTATTAAAATTTGAAGTTTAATAAAAATTAACATATTGTACCAAATTATATTGAAACTTGTTCAACTGTTTAGTCTAAATATATAGTTCAACATATGTTATGATGATACTTGTCAAAACAATGGTATAAACTTAATATCTAATAACATCAAAACTTTTCTACCAATATATAGGGCAATTTTGTCTTTTCACAACAAAGTTGAATAAAAACACAAAATTTGAATTTAGACTCTAGCGAGATCATAATTGACTCTAAAACTATGGCCGGAAGCAAACTGGTCCTTAATGATTACAACTGTATCGTGTGGGTCTAGCTAACTACTCTCTTCGGATTTAATTGTTGACATAGTTGACTTTTTTTAACTATGTTTGATCATGCGTAAAATATTTATTTGAATATACAAAATTATATGATAGTTTTTAACTTTCTTTAGTGATAAAATAAATTATAACAAAATATCTGATATTTTTTAATTTTTAAAAATAAGACAAATAATCAAAGTATCAAACATAACTTAAAAAAGTCCAAAGGGAGTAGGAGAGTGAATTTGTAGAATTAAGCTTACATCTTACATTTAACTTTTATAATAAAACGCGCGAAGGATGACTGACAAATCTATCCACTCGATTATTGAGATGAGTCGAATATTCCACTTCACATAATAATCATCATCATCAAAGTATCAAACATTGTATCGGTAGGCATATCCTTTTCACGTCGCACCTTTTCCCACGTGAGAATGTGGTGCCGTTACGTGGCGCTCCTCAATCTGACGTGGCGGACGAACCAAGCCACGCCACGCTTTTATAAATCCATGATGAGGTCGAGGACGCGCTTCCAACGGGCATCGCTGACGCCGACAATCAGGAATCCATTAAACCCGGTCCGATCCGGCCCCTCGGGTTCCCTGCATACTTCCACTCCACTGCTCCGACGCGTCACTCACTGGCGCCTCCCCGAGACGAGCGGCCGGCGCCATGGCGGAGTGGAGGTTGAAACGTGCGGCGGAGGAGTGGGAGAGGCGTAAGAGGGCGCGGAAGAGGTGGAGGAAAGGGAGGGGAGGAGACTTGGGGAGGAGCAGCAGAAGCGACCCGGTGGAGGTGCTCGGAGAGCATGTGATGGGTCGTGTGATGGAGCTCCTGGACGCGCGCAGCGTGGCACGATGTACCGCGGTGTCCCGTGGTTGGCACGGGGTTGCCGCCGACGACCGCCTCTGGGCACCTAAGGTTAGCCGGCTCTATCTTTCCTCGTCTTCTCTCATTCCCCCTACGGCCCCCTCCTTAAGTCCTTATCCGTCGCGACCCCAATGGCCCGTCCCCCCGAGGCGCGATTCCTGGTCCGAGGGCGTTTTGGGAAGTACGGGCTGCACCTGTTTGACGAATTGCGTTAAAGGGGGCCTGAGCGCCACCTGTTCCTTCGAGCAATAAATCGAGCACCTGCTGTTCATGTCCTCCGCTGGAGTCACAGATAAGCCGAGACTGAGAGTCTTGTTGGTTTCAAAGCAGAGTGATGTATTGATTTGATATTGCACGTACGAGTCTTTGGTACTGAACCTTACGCTTTGTTTGCTAAGATTTCATCTTTTTTTGTATAACCTTCGTTTCCACCAGATTATTTGGGGTGGGTTAATTTCCGCTTAGGTACTGAACAGAATTGTGTTTCCATGTGGCGACAGCACTTGGTGTGATGATGATGAATTGATGAACAACCAAAATGAATTTAGGAGAGGAGGGGTTTGTTTCGTTGTGACAATAGTGAGACCTGATGAAATAAACTGTTTATTGCGCATAGCTTTTTTTCCTCCGTCCGCTTCTCCTGTATCTTCTGCATCCTGTGACTCTTTTGCACAAAGAAGAAAGTCGTATAATTCAAATTTTGAATCATGTTTATACTTTTACTACATTGAAAGTTCTGAAATTTTAGATATGATTGATGCCAATACACAGTTGAAGATAGTTTTATGAACTGTCTTAAACTTTCTACTTCACGATTGCTCGAAGTGCCACTCATATCAACGGCAATATAGTGACGTGGCACATGTTTGTGTCACGGACAACTGTAAGAAAACACTGAACCAAATAACCAATGTAGGACAGCCGGTCACATTTAGGTAAAAGAATCTCCAAACCTAACAAAATAGATCCTTATCGTTGATCTTCTTGCTATTGAAACATGGTAAGGCCTGACCAGTGTTCATCTGCAGTGTGCTGAACTGATGGCGGGAAAGGCACATATTCCTCGTTTAACATTGGTCCGCACTGGATCGAAGTTGTCTACTTACTCAATGGCCATGATGGATGGCAAAAGGGTGAGTGTGCTTTTTTCTTTTCTGTTGAGTCAATGAATGGACTGATCCTCGGCTCACCTCCATCATTTATCTTCAAGCAGAATGTAAATGTTAACCATGTACCTTAGATTTTATATCATCATCGGTCGCAAGGTAAATCATATTATTTTCTGATACAGAGTCGGATTACAAAAGAAGATCTCTGCGATCATGCATGGGAATATCGTTTCACTATTGTAAGTTGTTGCTAAACTCCCATCCTTTTTGCATAGTTTGGACTATGAGCCTGTACAAGCGCAAATTTTAATGTTGGCTAGTTTTGAGTTCAAATGATTTTGGTCAGTCACAGTGTGATGGTGCATGGGATCATGACAACTATCAGCGTCTCTCTAGCTTCTTCAGATGTTGTAGCTTCCAAACACACTGAGGTAGAGTTGATGCATATCCTTTCATAGTATAAATTAACAATTGTAAACATTGATATATTGCTTTCATTGGTCAGGGCTCAAAAGTGACTCTTAAGTCTGAACCACCAACATTGATATGTGTCTTTTTTGGGGGGTCCCTGCCATTAAGGTTCTTTTGTGAGGGTATCATGAATGCTTTTAGGTTTAACATCTATTAATGATCGTTTTCATTGAGTGAACATATCTTGCTAAACTATAAGTAATTTGATTGTAGATTACTGATATTTGCATATGTTCAAGAATGGGAATAACAAGGTTTTGAAAAACTCGGTGGCATTGGTGAAAGAACTTTTATACATTTGATAAATGTATTGTAAGAATTTGAGCATATGCATCTTGCTTAGATGGGGAATTCAAGTTGTGGTATATGTGTTCAATGCTTGTTCCTCATTTACTTTTGCAGGCAGCACCTGTATACTGGAGGAACCTTGATCCTTCATGGAAGCACACCGGTCCACCTATGCGACGGTACTTCCACCCTGATGGCTACCACAGTGCAGATCCTCATGACGCTGTATGGGGTGGCCACGAGTGCACTTACACTGTCATAACGGGCTATGTGGGTGACGGGAAAATTAGGGAACACTACGTGAGGATCAATCGGTGGCCGCCGTTGAAGGTGTCAAGGAAGGATGATTGGAGCTGGGAGCTGTCAAACAACCTCTACCGATATAACAGTGTCCCTGATGCCAACAAAAAAGGATGCACTGGTCCTCTGTTCCCTGTTTGGTGAGTGAACTTTTTTGGGAGTAAATCAGCGGTCATGTCTCATGGTGTTGAAATCTCCTGCTTGTAGAAATTTGGTCTGCTTGGGGTTTGTTCCTGACGGCATGGAGCGTGGAAGTGAACAAGAGGTTGTGTTCTGCAGCTGAACTATGAACGCCATCCGTTTCAGCTTAGTGGTGCTACTTATAATAGAATCGCCTGAACTTTATATGTACTGTAGCTGCTCGTCTATGATGAAGTTGAAGTTGTTGCTCGTCTCTGGTGGCGATGAGCTCGTCGTAGCAGACTGGTATTTTTTTTAAACTTCTGCGACTAAAAAGTAAACTGAACCTCTACGTACGTGTGATGCTATGATGCAGCATATGTAATATAATGTTATGTGGTTCTTATCCTTTACCTTTAATGTAAGCACCTCTGCGATAATTTTATTTTTGGATGTATTTGGTTGAATTATCAGCAATGCGCGTACCATGAAATCAGCATTTGTTGCTAATTACTTTGACATCAGTAATGTCATTACTTAAAAGGCAACAAAAACAAATTGGTCTTTGTTTTTTTTAAAAAAAAGAACTTATCTGAACAATTTTGCCTTGGTTTTCGCCGTGCCAAGTTTTTGGCTTACTGTATTGGCTATCGGGGCTTTGAATAGGTGCGTATGGATTTAGGGTATATTTGGTAGGACTTCTCAAAGTGTTTCTGCTTTGGATTTTAGAAGAATCCATAAGGGTTTCAAAACAGATCTTGCTCCTCCTTTTTTTCAGAAGCACTTTTCAAGTTTGTATTGGAATTCAAAAACAACAAAATCATAATTTCTCATGGCTTCTCTACTCATCTTTATATAGAATGTACACTGTCAAATGATTTTTTTTTATAGAAAAACTGTTTTTTAGAAAATCCTTTTTATAGAGAATCATTTTTTTTAGAACAATCCGTTTTTTTAGAAAAGTCACACCAAAGGGGCCCTTAGTAAAATTTTACTTGTTCCATTTGCCACTATCATTTGAAGCAATGTTCACTTTTGTTACGCCTATGATACAATCATGACAGAAAACAAAGTTCCTATCCATTTTTTTTTGGACTTGTCTCTCTCGTTATCGGGAGTCTACTAATTTTTTTTTGGACTTGTCTCTCTCGTTATTATTGTGGTTCTTATCAGGAGTAATTTATTGGCTCCATTCATATTTATAAGGCACAATAGGCGATCTCATCACATTGCTTAAGGTGAATATTGATGGAGTTTTTTTGGGGGAAACGAAGTCAGGAGGGTGAGGCTTTATGGTGTGTGATCGATATGGTCACGCGGTGCTGGCAAGTGCTAGAAAATTAGTTGCAATGCATAATGTAATTTGTGCTGAAGCGCAAGCTGGGTTGGCAGCTTTGCAGGCGGTGGTGATGCACGGCATGGCTAGAGTACAATTGAAAACGGATTCTACGTGTTTAGTATCAGCACTCAAGTCAGGTGCCTATAACCAAGCTGCAAGAGCGTCTTCTTCAAAGAGATGCGTGATATGATGTAGTTTTACTTTGATCATATAAAAGTGTTATTTGCTCCTCATACTTGTAATACAGTAGCTCATGAATTAGCTTGTTCTAGTTTGGGGTGGGATTCGGATCAGCCGTCTGTTTGGACGGATCCCTGCCTCTCTTTATAACCAACTTGGTGGATCGCGATATAACTGATCCTTTGTTTCATAAATAAATAAATAAAGCTTGAAGTTCAAAAAAAAAAAACTTTAGTTTAAAGTTTAATTTCATCATTTTTCAAATTTCAAAAAGTCTAATCTAGTCTCTGAACTTTGGTTTGCATATTCAGTTTCATATCGAACGAGAACTCTTCCATATGTCAAACTTTGTATTGGATGTTCGTTTATAAAGATCTTTAACAGTAAATTTTAGTGCCATGACAGTTAAACAGGGCACTAAAGTTTAGTGGTAAAGAAGGCCTCAAATCTTTACTGTCTTAAGTGGCGCTAAAAATCACTTAAAATTTTACTTTCCTCTAAAAAAGAGTTTTAGCACTAAATTTAAGGATGTCAATATTTTTTTAAGGAATAAACTCTCTACCTTCCTTTCTGACAAAAAAGTAATTTCATATATTTATATGTGTTGTTTTTTATTGTGGTGAAAACGAATATCCTCGTAAAAATTTAGTGTTTCAAACTTTTAAAAGCGAGTGAGTAGCCTTTATAATTATGATGTGAGCTGATTAAAGTCCTGTTTGATTTACTTCTTAAATTTTAGCCGGCTAACTTTTAGTTACTTTTGTTCTAAACATGATTTCCTGAAATCTTCTAAATTTTAAGTCAGTTCACCTCCTAAACTTTAGATCCCTAGTCACTCTAATCCTTCTAAAAGTTTCTAAACTTAGAAAAAAAGAACTAAAGTCAAAACTACCCCTTCTTATATGTGATATTTTTCTTCGACCCACACATATATCTACTTTTTGGTTAGTTAATAACGGGTAGACATGTCTACCTTTTATTTAATCAAAGATTTAAGTCATAGATCCAAATATACACCTCATATATTTTAGTTATATAAATTTTTAAAAGGACCTTGATATCGTCTAGAAGGGGGGGGGGGGTTGGAATAGGTGATCCTATAAATTTATATGAATTAGACTTAACAAAAATATCAGTACGATCGACAATGTCGATGACCACTGCCGACGAATTAGAAAATCTATGTTAATAGAAACACCTTCATATCATCTTCATTCTTCTTTTTAAGAGTCGCCAACTCTATAAGCAATTAATTATTTTGGATATTTATTTGATTAACCATCAATAAATATATATATCTAATATTATATCTTTGGCTTCAGCAATGTCCATATGAGATAGGGTTGATGTTCATCCACTTATGAAGTTTCATAACTTTCTATATTTAAGCCACTTGATTTTTTTTGACATTGTATATTCACCTTTAGCTCTTTTTGTCAATTACACTCGTCGTGACATATCAACATCATCTTCTTGTTATGTTAAATGAGTGATGTGGATAATCTATAGATTTACATGGTCTTGCACGCGGTTCATCGCGCTAAGCCTTAACTCACTCTTTACCATTGTTTTTGATCATTCGACGTCAAATCTCTTGTTTGCTCTTCACCCTTGCACATGGTCCATCGCAGCCGAGTCTTGCCTAACCATCACATCTTTCCATGTAATACTATTTTGTATCTAATATCAATAATATATTCACTTTTTCAATTTGATCTCTAAGATGAACTAGAAATTCATGTTCCAATTTTATAATAACATACTTACTTTGACCATCGTCACTTTATTAACTCATGGATTCCAACTAATACTTGCATTGATATTTCTATTTAATATGAAATATTAACATAATCATTTTGATATCATTAACTATAAGGATGTCTAATTCTCCTTCATGAAGTGTCTTGATCTTCTTTATGTATATGTGTTGATTGTATCAACAAACAACACTATCATAAATATCATTTATTGTTATAAATTAATAATATGTTGTGTTTGATCTTTGAACATGTGATGCATCTTTATCTTTAAGCACAAGTTTTGATTATATCCACCAACACTTTTATCAACACATTGATTATCATCATCCTCTGTCAAGCATCTTCACCATATAATATGAAATTCCTAACATATAATTAGTTAACTATCTTATAATGGATCCATAATCTTTATGAATGTGTTGTTCTTAACTTTTGCTTTATGTCGGAATATAACCTAACATTAAACTCATAAAATTATATAAAAAATTAGTTCAACATATATTATCATTTATCACCAAAACTCATAATTGATTCAAGGCTAGAGATCTAGATTTTTCAATTTTAATTGGATAAAATTTTAATAAATTTTAATTAACTAAAATTTAACCAACTAGAGAAACACAAGCTAAGGAATCAGAATCTTCTATTATCACAATATTACATTTCACCAAATACTCCTACCGTAGTCCGACCTGCCCACTGCCCTCCCTCCAAAACTTCAAAACTACCTATCCTTATCCAAAACCCCTCACTCCACTAAACCCCGGCCACGATGGCCACCCCCTCCACCTCCGCCCCGGCGCCCGCGTCCTCCGCCTTCCCGCTGGCCGCGGCTGCCGCCGTGCGCTTTCCCCGTGCCTCTGCTTACGCATCACGAACGCGCACCTCCGCTCTCGCCGAGCGGCGCCGCACGCGGCGGCGCCGGCAGCCCGATGGCGGGGGCGCCGGCGGGGACCGCTCGTCGGCCGCGGGGGCGGTGGAGAAGGGCCTGCGTCTGGCCTTCCTTGAACAGCTCGCAGAGCGCGCACGAGCCGCCGACGCCGTGGGCGTCGCGGACACCATCTACGACATGGTCGCAGCCGGCCTCTCCCCCGGGCCACGCTCCTTCCACGGCCTTGTCGCCGCGCATGTCCTCGCGGGCGATGTGGAGGGTGCCGTAAGTGTTTCACGCTATTAACTCGCCTCCGTACGGGTGTACTGCACGTAGGGAAGCTCGCGCATGAGGTATTTGATGAAATGCGCATGCTAGGTGATGTGAGATTGAAATCGAATGCTTTAGTACGATTATTGTTGGCCGAATATGAAACGTGAACTGGAGATTGTTGCTTATAATGCATGTCGTAATTGATAAACTGATAATTTGTTATTTGGTCCAGGCTTGATACAAATGAATTGAAGGAATGCAGTATCATCATCACCATCTATATGCAAAGATTCCTTATGTTTGTCTTACGACATAGAATGATGCTGTATTTCGGTTATAATAGCATGTAGTTACTTGCTAGGGTCATCTTCCTGTCATGTGACTGAACAATAGTTTTGCTATCCTGGCTATTAGTGATACACAATGCAGGGCGTGGGATTTAATTCTGCCTTTTCTTTTGTCAAATATTGATTGACAACATTGGATATGGACGTCTTTGGGTGTAAACTTTGTTTATAACCCTAGGGATAAAACCCATGAATCACTGTTTGTGGATAGCTTGCTTTGGTGGCTTCAGATTAAACTACTGCTGCACATAGTTAATTAGTTATATCACAGTAATAGATTTAGCTGGAACTACACTGTATACATCTTAGTAACATACTAACATGGTAGGTACAGAGATACCTAGTTGTCTTCCCAGACCTTTCTTTCATTTAATTAATGTAATTTCTAATTTTGACAAGTAAACATGAACATTTTTAATAATGACTCAGAGTTAAAAGCTATAACATTTCCAAATGCAGATGCAATCTCTTAGAAGGGAACTAAGTTCTGGTGTGCTTCCTTTGCATGAAACTTTTGTGGCTCTGGTTCGTGTTTTTGCCAAGAAGGGTCTTTCCACAAGAGCCATGGAGATTCTTGCTGCCATGGAGAAATACAAGTATGATATTCGAAAGGCTTGGCTAATTCTTGTAGGTATGGAAATTGACTTGTGCTGCATATTTAGTTTATTGGAAAGATTATAGTAGCTTTTCTTCTTTGAAACAGAGGAACTGGTCAAGAATCATTACCTGGAGGATGCCAATATCGTATTTCTGAAAGGGGCAAAAGGTGGATTACGAGGAACTGATGAAATTTACGATATTCTGATAGAAGAAGATTGCAAAGCTGGAGATCATTCCAACGCTCTGACAGTGGCATACCAAATGGAGGCCTCTGGAAGAATGGCGACCACATTCCATTTTAATTGCCTTCTCAGTGTGCAGGTGAGACTGAAAACTTCTTGTGCATACCATTCCATATATATTAGATAACTGTGTTTTATTAGTATTTTCTTGCTGCCTTTGTTTGTTTATTTGGCCTAGTCATTTTTTCTCTTCATGGAAAGCACATCTTAGAGATTCAACATATAAACTGTCTGCAGTCTGCTAGATGCTTACCAACAAATATGGCTAGTTTTGTTTAGCTAGTTATCTAGGCCTCAAGGGCTTTGTGCTGAACTGCTAGAAAGTGTGACATTGCATATTCCATTTTTTTTTCAAGTATGTTTAGTTTTGGATGTCACATAATTACAATTGAGGTTTATGCATTTATTTGTTTTCCTGCACCTTGTACTCTTCAGAGTCAGAAGTATGATATGCACCTTCTTTTTTTCTTGTACAAGGTGCATGTGCATCACTGTATTATATAGCAATGACATACTTGACGAAGTGAGACACTATATTTGATCAAGTCTCAAAGTAACACTTATTACACAGCCAGCAATGGTGCCATAAACCTATCCCGATGATATCAGCTGGTTAAAAACCATTGAACAATTCGATTAGGAAAGCTGACACTTCAGGCAAGATATGATGAGCTTGAGAACCTTAGAAATATGTTTTGCTGCATTAGCATTAAGGTTCATCTTCAGAAATACAATGATAATAATACTTCCTTTGAATATATGATCATTTTGTTCAGGCTACTTGTGGAATTCCTGAAGTTGCTTTTGCTACATTTGAAAACATGGAATATGGAGGTGAAGGTATGTCAATCATTCGGACCAATTTTATCATATGGTTTCTGTGCATCTAATTATCATTGTGGTTTAATTTCATAACATGATAATTGTTTTCTGTTACTCATGCTGAAATTGGCATACAACAGATATTGCCTTTTGTTTACAGATTTTGCTCTTATACTAAGTTCTTCCATGTGTAGATACCCTATTGTCTATGAATTTGGGTATGGTATTTGTAGATTCATTGAATAGGACGATAGGTTCGTCGTTTTACTTTGAGCATATATGTTCAGCCATAGTTCAGTCTTCTTGATGTCTACATTTTCCCTTTTGTTTATGACATGTACTATTTCAGTGTGATATTACTTGTGTACTTTAAACTAGCTGTTGTTTCTGAAACTATTTCGTAATGAAGCTATGAAATGCCAATACCTTCATCCACGTTTTTGTGGCGTTGTGGCGTTTTAGTTTTATGCCCCTTCACAGTGCCTAGGCATTTGTGGCGGACGCCTAGGCGACGCCACATCTGCATTCTAGGCGTTGTGAGGCAGTGAGTAGTAGGATATAGGAGTAGTAGTGCAATCTATTCATACCTTGTATTCTGGAGTATTTTGGGGCCATATAGCATCCATATTCTTGCCTGTAGCAAACTACAAGAACAAAGCAACAGATTATAACAATCACTTATGAGTTATGACCAAAAAATAGTAAGAGAAACAATAAGCAAGTATTGGCTTTTGATAGTGAACCACAAATAAGAAGCAAGTATGCAATATAACAAGTTAGAAATCCTGATAGTGCATGATAAATAGACAGTACAATCCATAATTTTAAAGCCTGATTCTGAAGAGTTTTCAGCTCCATGAGACCATGATAACTAGTTTACTACTAAATAGACTAAAGAGGCTGCTACAGCCATGGTCCATGGGTCACAAAAGCGGTGGTGTAGCACACAAAAGCAGCTCACGGAACACTTAATATCCATCATCAAACTCATCAACGGAGTTCCAGAACTCTATGGACAGAACAATTTCTTGCACATGTAAGCCAGCTGTAGTTTTAGACAAGTTGTTCTTGTTCCATTCTTCACTAACGAATAGACACTTCAAAGCATCCTTGTTCCTGTGTAAACTCTTCAGGGTCAGAAATGAAGTGGCAAAACAAGTCTTTGCTGCTCTAATAAGGTTCTTCCCACCAGTTTTGTCCCTCATTGTTCCATCGGATGCCTTTGGACGCCTAGGCGACGCCAAACATCTTGAGGTGGATGCCACAACGACTCTGGTGTGGCAACCCCAACGCCGCGCTGTCTCTGAGCGCCACGACGCCTAGGCGTCGCCTAGGTGACGCCACAAAAATGTGGACCTTCATATTTTACGGAATGCAGGCATGGTGAAATTTCGTTTATTTGATCATATTTTCTTCTGTAGTGCTTGGCCCTATCGCAGGAGAAAGTTTGTTTGTTTGATGTTTTAGCTCTATATTTGTTTTTTCTAGTGATATTGCCCATATGCTATGTCTCATATGTAGTCCCCGTATGAGATGAGGTTCATGTAAGGGGACTTTTTCTCTCTAATACAAAGAACCGCAGCTCTCCTGCTTTTTTGAATTTTTTTTTTGCACATATGCTATCACATATTTGATGATATATCTGGTGATAGGAATACATGCTTCTTCATGCTCTTTTTTATGTACATGGGATACTGATTTATCCTCTTTCTAGATTATATGAAACCTGATACAGAGTCTTATAACTGGGTTATACAGGCATTTACCAGAGCAACATCCTATGACAGGTACTTACTGTTTTCTTGTGCCATATTTGTTTTCTTCTGTTGTTCCTGTTTAACCAAGCAATCTAGTCAACCCAATCATGTATTCATGTCTATTTGCTGAGACTAAATCTACTCAGTTGGGCCCAATTGTATGGTATAAAAGAAACACATAAGAACTGTGGCTCCATGATGCTTGCAGGAAAAACTCTCGAATGTGCAATGGTACTTCCTATTGCCTTTGTAATATCATAGAACAGTGGGTTAGACTTGCTGAAATATAGTGTGCATAAAAAGTATGAAAGGGGAAGCACATAGGCCAATGGGGAGCAAAGATAACAGGAAATAAATACCAACTAGGTAACACAGCCACCAATTGATCATAGGTGTGAAGCTCCAACTAAAGCTACTCTAAGTCTGCAAAGAAAGTGTCCTGCTTCTAAACTTTCTGGGAGGGAACCATGCGGAACTAAATATCCCACTAAGCCAAAAGAATACCATTTTCCCCAAGGACTCTCCTTGATGGGCATATGTTTTAATAGATAACTTCATTTCAAACTTATAGTATCTCTTGTCACTGATTAGATACTATCGAGATGCAGGATATGAGAATTGGAGAACTGGGAGTGTATCCTGCATTCTGCTATATGACCTTTATCCTTGCATCTTTTGCTAATATATGGATAGTTCTACTTTTCTTTTTGTTGAAAATTACTCTTTTCTCCATTATATTCATGCTATGATATGTTTGGTCTTCAGGGCAGCGGATGTGGCAGAACTACTTGGGATGATGGTTGAAGACTACAAACGTATTCAACCTAATGCAAGGACTTACGCGTAAGAACATTCCCTTTCTAGCATATACCAGTTGCAATTATTTGAGACTCTACTTTAGAAGCAAGTTTATTATGTGCACACCTATTTTGTCACGACACCAGTTTGTATTCAATAGCAACGAGCTAATAATCCATTATTGTTTTCAGCTTGTTAGTGGAGTGTTTCACAAAGTACTGTATGGTTAATGAATCGATCAGGCATTTTCGTGCCTTACAGAGAATCCCTGGAGGAACACAAGTTCTTTACAATGAAGGAAATTGTGGTGATCCACTTTCTCTCTATCTACGATCTTTGTGCCTCGACGGTGAGTTTTTACTCTTCTGTATGTCAATTAAATGGTGTGGCAAAGTTATTGTTTCTATCAAGCTATTTGTTTATAAATTATAATCTCTCTTCTGCTGGACAATGTTTTGGTTCACATTAGGACGTAGCAATCGACAACAACAACAAGGCCTTTTAGATCCAACTCCCATGCCAGTTGGGTTAGGCTAGGGATGAAATCCACAGAGCCCAAAACAAAAACTCAAAACAAAATTAAGGAAGTCAGGAAAGATTTTTAGGATGTATCAACCAACAGATGCATTTTTGTTTACTCACTTCAAAAAAGATTTAGCATTTTTCCTTGCATTTTTGAGCATTTGCTATGAAATTGTTGTCTGGATGTGTTGAAGGTTCCATGTTTTATAGAAATACAGCATAACCAGATATCTGTTGGGCTAATAATTTTACTAGAATTTTCTACTTTTCAGATTGGAATTTCTCTCTTTTTAGAATAAAACAATACCAATCCCTATCAAATAGCCATGTCCCTTTCTGGAATCTACATATCTTTAGAAGATGCAACCCACTAACACCCCAAGGAATTTGGAGCCTGACATAACTTTACATGTTTATATTTTATATTATTGCTATGCTTTTATAAACATCTGTATCTTATGCAATATCTTGTAGAATGATTTCATTTAACTTTGCTATTATTTCACTATCCAAAATTCTTATATTGCTATGATTTTAATACCCAAAATTCTTATACTGTGACTTGTAAGACAGCTCTTTATACTCATCTGGATTTCTTAAAATCATGTAATCACAGCTTCATTATCATGATGCCTGGATACATTGACATCAAAATAATAAATCTGTCTTGTATACATTTAGGAGCTTTACATTATTGTGAACTTTTAGTACTTTCCTGAGCAGGGAACTTATTTTTGTAACCAGGAAGGCCTGTTGAGTTGCTTGAGGCATTAGAAGCTATGGCCAACGATAACCAGACAATTGCACCTAGAGCAATGATCTTAAACAGAAAATACCGCACATTGGTGAGCTCATGGATAGAACCATTACAAGAAGAAGCTGATGTTGGTTTCGAAATTGATTATGTCGCCAGGTATGACTCTGAAGGTTTGGTTACATTTTTTTCCCTCACTCTGTAACATCTAACATTGTTTCTTCAATGTTTGATGAACAAAGTGCAAAACTTGTCTCCTCACAACTTATGCATGATGGTCTTTATTGGATACTAGAGTCTAGAAATACAGTTTACATATCTGAAAAAACTTGATTCACATTCTTCTTGCCTTCTGATACAACTCTCTTTATACAGATGAGGTTCATCCTTTACATGAGTATAAACTAATCAAATAGCCAATACAACTTAATTTTAGCTATAAGATAGATATGACGGTACTATCTCAAAGCTTGTTAGTTGGGTCATATAGACTCGACCCATTGGAGGTGATGGCTAATGTCTCAGGATAACATAAGAGGGAACACCATTGCACATGCCTTAGCACGGGAAAATATATCCATCAGCCCATGATATTATTTAGCATGGGAAAATATGTCCATCCATGGCATTACTTACGATTCTGTCATGCGTTGTGGGCGCCCTACTCTTTGGCCGGCTAGGGCAGGAGGGAGGTGGTGGCTAGGGTGGTGGTGGCAGTGACGCGCTCGTGCGGGAGAGAGACTTGATTGACTCCTAACTGAATACGATAATATCTTTCCTATTACAAAACCAACTCCAAATCTTATCTCTTCTTTTATTTCTAATCTTCAGTCGACTAATCTAGCCACTTGGAAAGGTGCGAGCCCCCTCCCCCTCCCTCCCCCCCTTTCCTAGCGGCAGTGCACCAAAGATGGCAGCCGCCCTAACCCCAACAGCTGCTGCCGCTGGGTTGGGCTGGACCGGCTGGCCCCATTGTGTTTTGTCAGCTGTTCCGTTGGACTGGGCATGAAGTATAACAGATGTCAATGGTGCGAGCTGCACTTATCACTCAGTTGCTACCTTGTGAACTACATCTCCCTAGTCCAGCTGCCCAGCTTTGTATACCCACCTTGTCCATGCTCTAATTTGCTTCAGTAGCATAAAAGATGTTAGTGAAGAGGCATGTTTGTGTTAATTTTCACCCTGGTCTTTCCCTGGTTTTCTTGTAATTCATCACTTCTTCCTTCATTTTTTTTGGAAGCAAATTCTTCCTTCATTTCTTTCTGCCTGTTGCTAGTTACAATACTCATCATGCCCTCACTACTTGTGAAGCTCTAAATGCCCCCCCATACTTACCACCGAGTCCATGTGTTTGATATATGGCACAGGAGTGCTCATGAAGGTAAACTTAAATTTAGGGCACTAATGACAACTTGCTATTATCAACAATGACAATCTCATGCTCCTCAAACTATTCAAAAAGATCTGAATGTCTGGTACCTGCACTCTTTGTTGTTTTACCTTTTCCAGTTTAAACTTGGTAATATCAACTCATGACGCCTTTTTTCCCCCTTAAACTCTTTCAATTACAGATATATTGAAGAAGGAGGTCTTACAGGAGAGCGCAAACGCTGGGTGCCTCGCAGAGGCAAAACTCCTTTGGATCCAGATGAATTTGGATTTGCCTATTCAAATCCCATAGAAACATCTTTTAAACAGCGATGCTTTGAGGAGTTGAAGTTATACCATCGAAGACTCTTAATTACATTGAGGAATGAAGGCCCTGGTATTTTGGGTGATGTATCTGAAGACGATGTACGCAGAGTTGTTGAAAGACTAAAAAAATTAGTTGTAGGGCCAAAGAAGAATGTTGTTAAGCCCAAAGCGGCAAGCAAGATGGTAGTATCTGAGTTGAAAACTGAGCTTGAAGCTCAAGGATTGCCCACTGATGGAACTAGACAAGTACTTTATCAGCGAGTTCAAAAAGCTCGGAGAATCAACCGTTCACGTGGTATACCACTTTGGGTACCTCCAGTAGATGATGAGGAAGAGGTATACAACTGGACAATGTCTGTATTAATACTTTTAGTGGAAATGACGTGCCAGTTTCATTGTCACCTGTATTTGTTTTTTCTATTTTGATGAGTGATGTTAAGCATGACTGATTGATAGGTTGACGAAGGGTTAGATGAACTAATCTCACGAATCAAGCTAGAAGATGGGAACACAGACTTCTGGAAACGTCGTTTTCTTGGAGAAACTCGAAACCATCTTTGCGAAGAAGATAATGGTGAAGAAGATCAAGAGTTGGATGATGAACTGGACGATGACGACGATGATGAAGATGACGACGACGATGATTCTGCAAAAGAACCAGAAGAAGATGAAATAGACGATGAAGAGGCTGTCGAGCCAGCTGAAAGTCAAGCTGGTGATGAGACCAAAAGTAAACCGACAAAAGGACCCAATCAGCATCTTCAAATGATAGGGGTCCAGTTATTGAAGGATCTAGAAAAGACATCTGTTTCTTCAAAGAAAAAACGGATGCCTGAGGTATGAAACTAATACTTGGGAACTCATGCCTTGTCCTAATTAACCTTACAATTGCCACCGGTTCTCCTTTTTTGTTGGCATACCAAATACCATTCTTAAAAAAGTGATCGAAACAAGATTTAAAATTTTGAACTTTAAAGGTTTGGGATGTCATGGAATTATTGGCTGCAATCAACATATATAGCAAAACAGTTTTGTCTGTTTTGTTCCAGCTGTAAAATTCATTTAATAGCCTTCTTTTGTTATATTGCAATGTCAGTTGCTTACTTTTCAGTATCGGTACCAGTTTTAAGTCATTTTACTGGCTCTTTGTAGATTGATGATGATGAAGATTGGTTCCCTGAAGATCCAATTGAAGCCTTCAAAGTTATGCGTGAGACAAGGATGTTTGATGTATCAGATATGTATACCACTTCAGATGCTTGGGGATGGACATGGGAAAGAGAAATAAAGAATAAGATGCCACGTAAATGGTCACAAGAATGGGAGGTTGAGTTAGCTATGAAGATAATGCATAAGGTATTCTTAGCTCTAATCACAGAAAAAGGAGAAATCACGGGTGATTGAATGTATCTGTAAATTGCTGCCGTCCTAGTGATGGTTATTTTGGGGCATCTTGACCCCCTCCTTAATATAATGATGCACAACTCTCCTGCGTATTCGAGAAAAAAAGCTCTAATCACATAAGTTTGATTTCTAGTTTAGTCATTGGTATTGTAACAGTGTTTTGCTCATACATCGAAATGATAGATGTTAGTACGTCTGGCATATAATTGCTTTGTTGAATTTCAGGTAATCCAGCTAGGTGGTACTCCAACAATTGGGGATTGTGCCATTATCTTGCGTGCTGCAATGAGAGGACCAGTCCCATCTGCATTTATACCAATTTTGCAGACAACACACAATCTTGGCTATAAGTTTGGAAGGTAATATTTTTAAAAATAAAATTTCTTCTCTCACAAAATTGTAGGCTGAGTAGTGTAGCTAATGCATCTTTGGTTTCTTCTTTGTACTGGATTCAGTCCGCTGTACGACGAAGTGGTCCTGTTGTGCCTTGATCTGGAAGAGATCGATGCAGCGATTGCAGTAGTTGCGGAAATGGAAACGAATGGAATCAAAGTACCCGATGAAACCTTGGACAAGGTGCTTGCATCCAAACTGTCTGTCAACTCTGCGCTTCGGCCACCAGCAGATGAGTAATCTCAGCGGGTCATTTGATCTAACGTAAGAAATGATTTTGGGGCCATACCGCAATGTAGTCTAGAGTAGAACATTTTTGCGGTGAATATGATTGATGCTGTAACAGCAGATAGGGAACTTCGTGTACCAGTGAAATGTATGGTATCCTCGATTAGTCGGTTCAGTTGGCAATATATGTGAAAGGGTTGAGCTTTCATCAGATGGTGGACCATGCGATATGTTTGTACCAAAATGTACTTAGCCTATATATGGCCTAAAATATAAGATTGGACTAGCGCTGGAACAGCACTCACGAGTCGCGATCATGTCAGCTGCTCCACCCTCGTTTAAGATCTGCGGATAAGATTTTTAAACCAAGGCCGGGTAAAACTCCCGGTTTCAACTCCATCTGTGTTGGGCCAGATTCCCCTCGCCAAAATTCCAGGGAGGTAGCAGCCCAACTTCTGAAGCCCATTCCGCCGCGCCGTCGTGCGCCGCGCGCTGCTAGCCGGAGCAGGCTGCGGGCACAACGGACCGCCGCGCCGCCCCACACGCGCACCAACTGGATTCCATCCAATCCAAAGCGACAGAAAAACCCTAAACCCTAGCGCGCGGATGCTTCTAGACACTCCGCGGACTCTCCATTCGCCTCCCCTCCCCCGCCCTCTATAATCCCCCGCACAACCTCCACACCTCGCGTCCTTTCCCCCTCCGCAAGAAAGTAGCCAAGCAGCTTCGCCGCTGCCTCCGCTCCCACCAACCCGTGCTTGCCTCCGACCTCCTTCCTCCTCCGCCTCTTCCTCGCCGTCGTCGCCATGTACCGCGCGGCCGTCAGCCTCGCCTCCAAGGCGCGGCAAGCCGGGAACAGCGCCGCCGCTCGCCAGGTGAGATTGAACTCTCCCGCTCCTTGCTGAATGGGTGCTCGTGGCTGCGCGTGCTGAGGCGTGGCAGTTGTTGTTGAGTAGCGTGGGCGCTTGCGTGTTGAGAGTTCGGCGGAGATCCGGCGGTAGTGAAATCTGTCAGTGTTCTGCGAGCTTGTTAATAGCAGTGGTGGGATTCTGGTGGTTCTGCCTGCTCGGCTTACTAGAATTTGTTGGATGTTCAGGGAGTCTGCGGATTCGGTGAATTTCGGCTGTGCTGCTTCATAGATGTAGTCCATATTCGTAGTTAAGTATGAATGTCGTGAATCAGCTTCGGTGATCTGCTGAGATCTGCAGTTAGCTAGTGAAAGATCTACATTTGCTCGCCAGTGGCATGGCATCATTCAATTTAAATGTTGTATACGTGTCGCTTGTTCCCTCTAGATGTAATCATGTTGTGCGGTCCTGTTGAATGCGAAGGCTTGACCAGTCTTATGGAATTTGTCCTTCTGTAGTGTAGCCTAGTGGCAAGATGGTGCTCGTTACTGGTATAGCGCTGGGTTTAATATGCTCTTCTGTTTGCACTCATGCACTGAGTTCCCTTGTGGATGATGCTATGCAGGTTGGAAGCAGACTGTCCTGGAGCAGGAACTATGCTGCCAAGGACATCAAGTTTGGTGTTGAGGCCCGTGCTCTGATGCTGAGGGGTGTTGAGGAGTTGGCTGATGCAGTCAAAGTCACTATGGGCCCTAAGGTATAACATAATGTGGCATGATGTAGACATAATGCGACATGCTTATCAGAATCATCTTGAAAGTTTCGCCAATTGAACACTGGATGGTTGTGTTCTTGTTCTGAATGGTAAAAAATGCCAAATCATTGCACTCCATTCTACTTCCCATGGTGCTATATTCTGGGTTCTGAAAACGTATATATAACTTTGCTGCTATATTGCTGCTTAATTCAACATACTGCCCTTTTTGTATGTTTTGTTCTGTTGTATTGCTATGATACCTTAGTTGTTTTCTACAAAAAACTTATTGTGTGCATTTTCTACAGGGGCGTAATGTTATTATCGAGCAAAGCTTTGGTGCACCAAAAGTAACTAAGGACGGTGTAACTGTTGCCAAGAGTATTGAGTTCAAGGATAGAGTGAAGAATGTTGGTGCAAGCCTTGTAAAGCAGGTTGCTAACGCAACTAATGATACTGCTGGAGATGGTATGCTATGCTCTTATCCTGAGTTTGTAAAATGTTTCTACTATTATTCAGTGATGCCCTTATGTCAAAGAACTATTGCTGCCCTCATTAAGCGGTATTCTTCAGTGTTCATATGTTCAATGTTACACATGCTATGTTATGATGGCTGTTTGGTATTTTTACTATTTTGTATGCTGTTCATTTCTCTTTGGGCCAACAAATTCTTATCATCAGCACTACACTGTTTATAATGACGAATATGTTAATACAGTGTCGAGGTTCTTGTTCCTAACTATATCACACAAATTGTTTCAGGTACTACATGTGCTACTGTTTTGACGAAAGCAATATTTGCTGAGGGGTGCAAATCTGTTGCGGCTGGAATGAATGCAATGGATTTAAGGCGTGGAATCTCAATGGCTGTTGATGCTGTTGTGACCAATCTGAAGGGCATGGCCAGAATGATCAGCACATCAGAAGAGATTGCACAGGTATAGCAAAGATTCACTTACTGTATTGTGAACTCTTGATGTGTCTATATACTAATTTTCTTGTTTTGAATCCTTTATAAAGGTGGGCACAATATCGGCAAATGGGGAAAGGGAAATTGGTGAGCTTATTGCTAAGGCTATGGAGAAGGTTGGCAAAGAGGGTGTGATTACCATTGCGGTAAGATGACCTAGCTTTTGCCTGAGCTTACTAGTGCACTGAAAATCTCAATTTTATGGCGTGGCCTGTGTAGCAGATTTGTGTCCTGTTGCACTGGTGCAGTGATTTCTCTATATGCTGTGATACTAATATTGTGCATATAGATGTTGTCTACGAACAAGTGCATAACTTTATCATTGTTTGTCCAAATCCTAGTGTCAAGTAACAAAAGACTTTGAAGTAGAGCCACATGCTAGCTCAGATTAGACATATCAAGTAATTGTAACCATCTGTTTCATAAAAAAAAACTAATTGTAACAATCTCAACTAATTTTTATGGTTGTGTAACTTCATCCTCAAATTGCTCTTTTGTCTAATATGTTTGTTTTGTTTATTTGAACACTTGGCAGGATGGTAACACCCTTTATAATGAGCTTGAAGTTGTGGAAGGCATGAAACTTGACAGAGGTTACATCTCTCCTTACTTCGTTACCAACCAGAAAACCCAGAAATGTGTAAGTACTCCTGATTTATGCTTGTTAGCCTCGAGTTTTGATTGTTTACACAACAGGAATATCTCATATTGTTTGCATGTGGCAGGAATTGGAAGACCCATTGATCTTGATACATGACAAGAAAATTTCAAACATGCATGCAATGGTTAAAGTCTTAGAGATGGCTCTTAAGGTATCCTGTTTGACACTCTGAGTGGTGGCTAATATTAGGTTCATTGCGGCCTTTATTGATGCATAATATTTCACTGCTTTATCTTGAACAGAAGCAAAAGCCTCTGTTGATTGTTGCAGAAGATCTGGAGAGTGAAGCATTGGGTACTCTGATCCTTAACAAGCTTCGTGCTGGGATCAAGGTTAGTTTAGTTTTATCAGTTGTGGTCGAGTTTGTTTACTGTGCTGTTCTAACTGGTATAATCATTTCAGGTCTGTGCTGTGAAAGCTCCTGGTTTTGGGGAAAACAGGAAAGCAAACTTACAGGATCTTGCTATCCTTACTGGGGGAGAAGTAAGTTTCAGGGTTACATTTTAATTCATCTTCTGTAGGATTTGAGACGTGTATTGATCTTTGCATCTTTCATGATTCAGGTTGTAACTGAAGAACTTGGAATGAATCTTGACAATGTTGAACCTCACATGTTGGGTACATGCAAAAAGGTATAATTCACTCTGTAAAGGAGGCTTTTATATCTTTGCAGGAGTTTAATTTGAGAGTATCTAGTCCACTCTTAAGTTTCTACAATCTACAGTAGAATTAGTGCATGTGTATTTAGACTGGGATCTTTTATTAGGCTGCCTCATTGAGTACACTAAAATTCCAATGCAGGTTACTGTATCTAAGGATGACACTGTTATTCTGGATGGAGCTGGAGACAAGAAGTCCATTGAAGAGAGGGCAGAACTGGTTTGTGCTACTTTTAATGTGCTGTGACTTGTGATATGCTTCAACTTTCTGGATCTGATGGCTTGTATGGTTATTATGTTGCAGATTAGATCTGCAATTGAGCAAAGCACTTCTGATTATGACAAGGAAAAGCTACAGGAGAGGTTGGCTAAGCTCTCTGGAGGTGTTGCTGTGCTAAAGGTGAGATTCATGACCCATCTTTGGAGTTGGAGATCATATTTTTTGTTCTGTTCCTTTGGCTGTCAGAAGTTGATGTGTGTTTTGACCAATGTGCACTGTCTTTCATATAGATTGGAGGAGCCAGTGAAGCTGAAGTTGGTGAGAGGAAAGACAGAGTAACAGATGCACTGAATGCTACCAAGGCTGCTGTGGAGGAGGGTATTGTGCCAGGTAAAAACATCACAAATGTCATGAATGTTTCTGCTAATTTTCTAGTATTGTTGTTGCTTATACCTGACATTTATGATATCTGCAGGTGGCGGTGTTGCTCTTCTCTATGCCTCCAAGGAGCTTGATAAACTGCAGACTGCAAACTTCGACCAGAAGATTGGTGTGCAAATCATTCAGAATGCTTTGAAGGTTTGTGAAACAAAGAATAAAATTGAATCTTTTACTGATGCTTTTCAGCTATGTGCAAAAGCTGATAGCTGAAATATTTTGCAGACACCTGTGCACACCATTGCTTCGAATGCTGGTGTAGAAGGTGCTGTGGTCGTGGGCAAGCTCCTGGAGCAAGACAACACTGATCTAGGCTATGATGCTGCTAAAGGTAGATTCTTAAAACCATTCTCTGATCTTATACACCTGTGCCGAACAGTATTATTGATATTTGTGAAATCATCTTCCTCTTCAGGTGAATATGTTGACATGGTCAAGGCTGGTATCATCGACCCTCTCAAAGTCATCAGAACTGCTTTGGTGGATGCTGCAAGGTAAGTCACCTTTCTCGTGGTCTCTGTTGTGTTGGTTTTCATATGCTGGCGTTGACATATACCCGTGCCCTTGCAGTGTTTCGTCCTTGATGACCACCACAGAATCCATCATCGTAGAGGTTCCCAAAGAGGAGAAAGAGGCGCCGGCCATGGGCGGCATGGGTGGAATGGACTACTAGGTCATACCCACGATACAATCAGAGCTGTGTAGAATTGTGGACTAGATTTTTTTGGCGGCACAAGTTCATCTTTACTGTATTTTCCTGTTGATGAGGTGATTGTCAGGATTCTGATTCTGCGGAGGTAGAACCTCGGTTCCAAACGGAGCTAGCGTCTGGAATAAGGAACAAGTAGTTTTTTGAGAGCTGAAAGCTGTAGATCAAAATTGGATTCTGACACTTGTGCCGAACGTTCTGCTCTGAAAGATAAAACATTTTTTTTTTGGGCCAATTGCATATCAACCACGTTTGGCACTCCAATTGCATTTTGACCATCGTTTTTCAAATTTTGCAAGTTTACCATCAGTTTTTAAATCTGAACAACTTATGTACCACAAGTGCTGTAACGGTGTTAACTTGCTAGTACAAAGATGAAATACCCCTTTGCCATTTTACCATCCTTTTGATGTGATTTCACCACAATTGTGTCAAATTTTGAAATCTGGATAGATAATAATAATTATAATCAAATTTTGTAGAAAATAAAATTCTAGATAGAAATCTCTACAATCTACTAATTTAGGTGAATATATTGTACGTTCATAAAATTAGAGATTAAATTCAAATTGATTTTGTATCTTTCATCATGAGGCAAACTCGGACTCTATCTCGTAGCCCTCGAAAAGTTCTACAACTTTCATATTCAATGAAAGTCAAGATTTTGTCGTTTTGATTTTCAAATTTATGATATTAAAATATTTATTTAGATTCTGCTCTCTTTTATGTAAAAAATATCAATAACTATATTATGTAAATAATTTATGTTTATAAATCATAAAGAGTGTTTTATTTTTTTTTACCCGTAGCAAAGCACAGGCACTTTACTAGTTTATTTTTTAAATTAGAAAAATTGGGGCATAATTTTGGTAGCATTTTTTGTTGTTTTTTCACACATTTTCAAATAACATATATCATATCCAACAAAGCCCATAAAATAAGCAATACATGTGCAACAAAATAAGCCATTTTTATAAGTAATTCGTACCCAACAAAATAAGCAATTCATATCTAACAAAATAAGCAATTCATATCCAACAAAATAAGCCATTACATGTCAACAGAACAGCCATTACATGTGCAATCATATCAGCACATTCAACTATCAATCCCAAGCAAATGAGCAAGCCTCCCTCTACTTTGTTCTTTTCCTTGTCGACCTCTTCCTTACTGCCCTCCTCCCCTTCCTCGTCCTCTTGGTGGTCTTCCTTCACCCATATCAATGTCATTCATACTAGCACTAGCACTTATAGGAAAAAAATGTGTTAGTAAACAAGCAAAAGGGAAAAAATATAGTTATTAGTTGACTGAAATCAGCAATGACTTACTATGTGGTACCCTCTACATCTTGTGAGATTCTCCTTTTTTAACTAGTTGTAAGGTCACATTGACAATACTTGGCTATATGACCTGCTTCATTGCATTCAGTACATTTCATTCTCTTGTTACTAGTGGCGTCCTCATCAAATGTTCTAATTTTTGCTACTCTAGCCCTTTCGGGTTTCCGTCTCAATTTTGGCTTCTTAATTTTATAGCTCAAATTGATACGTTGCCACTGATGTTTTGAAGTCATAGGTTTGAAAGTACCCACATAGGCCTTTCTAAACCTCTCAACGGAGTAGTACTCATGGACAAACTTCTCCATGTTCACCTCTCTGGTTAGTGTGGCAATGAAAGCTAAAGCATGGTTACAAGGCTTTCCAGTCATTTGTCAAGCCCTACATGAACACATTTTTTTTATCTAAGTTAACTGCATACCTCACTAAGGACACAGTTACTTCAGCTGTCAGACCTCCACATGATAAAACATCATGGTTCTTGATTTCCTTGCTTCTTGCATTGAGAGACTTGATGATCTTTGGGATAATTTTGCCGTGCATCTTCTCCCCAATCTTTCTTCTCGAATCAAACTTTTCAATGATCATCCTTCTTATCTTATCTAACAAGTCCACAATCTGTTGATCCTTTGCCTTTGCAACCCAACTATTAAAATTCTCCGACAGTTATTGTTGATATAATCCACCTTGCAATTAAAATTCTCCGACAAGTTATTGTTGATATAATCCACCTTGCAATCTTCAATAAATTTTGCCCTACTCCACACATATGGATGATTGTCATCCACCCAAGTCATGGCAGCAGGACTCTTCTCCTCTATCTTCCCAATGTGGTAGTTGTGCTTCTCAATTGTATAGGTCTTGGCTGCTGCCCACATATGTTGAGCAAAAAAAGTCCCATTATAGCTCTTCTTCATATTCTTCCACAAATGCCTCATGCATTCTCTATGTTCCACTCCCGGGTACACATCATGTACAACCACTTCTAACCCTTTGCACGCATCTGTGCTTATGACCAAACCTAGAAGGAGAAGACAATGATATGTTAGTTCAATTGTATAGGTTTTGGTTGCTGCCCACATATACTGAAAATGTTGATGCTGAATGGTACACGTACATACCTCTAGGAGTTTCAATTGCTTTCTTCAAATGCTACCGGATAGAGCCAATTATGACCATCCACTGCCACGGTAGATGCAAACTGACCTCTTGACCTTTCTATCAAGTGAGTGGCATCCATGACAAGGTAAGGCCTACATCCTTGTAGGAAGCCATCAATGCAAGGTTTGAGAGCAACAAAGAACCTCTTGAAGCACTTCTCACCCTTCCAATCTTCAATGTCCAAATCAACAATGCTACCGGGCAATGCTCTCAAAAGCTCAACTTGATATATAGGCAATAAATCATAACTTTCATCCCATGCACCATGTATCCTATCAAGTGCTTTCTCTCTACCTCTGACAACCCTATAATATGGAACATCCACCTGATACAACTTTTTAAGCTCAGCTTGTATTTGTTTTGGCTTCATTGATGGGTTGTCCAACAATATGTCTATCGCTCTGTCACCTACCCATTTATTTGAAGCCATTGTATCACCACACTTGTTAAAAGAGCCACAAGTGTGCTTAGGACCACTTATCTTAACCTGCAATCAAAAATTCAGATTAGAATGTTACGTATTCAATCAATATAACAACAAATAAATGCTACTTGAATATAGCTGAAGTTACCTTACACCCAATGTACTTCTTCCCTTTACATGCATAAAACCTCCACTTGCATCCCTTCTCCCACCTCTTACACTTGGCTGTTAATCTTGACTTATCTTTATTCATCCTCTCGAATGCATGATCATACAAGATACACCATTGGGTAAGTGCAGATTGGCACTCATTTGTGTCCGCAAAAACCACTCCCACATCAATGCAAGGATTATCTACATCATATGAAAAGGCAGGAACATCGTCCTTATCACTATCACCAACAATTTCATCATCAGGTTCATACTCATCATCATCATCAGATTCAGAAGAAGCAGCCAAATCTGAATCCCAACTGCTATCACTTAACACTTCAGTTTCACAATACATGCCCTCCTCATTAACTCCCACTGGCTCATCATCATCATCATTTTTTTAGATCTTTTACCTCTCTTTTTTTGGGTTGTGGTGGCTTTGGATATGTCTGTCTCATTTGTGGATGTGGGTGTTTTTGATGTCTCACTCTTATTTGATGGTATTTTATCTCTCTCATCTGTGGGTATCACAAGTTTAAACTTACAATGCACATATTTGCAATCAGCTAAATTAACCTATCACTATAGTGATTACATACCCGACATTGAATCATCAATCAATCACATGAGATCAACCAAATCTAATTGCAATACCTTGGTTCAGAAGCAACTGTTGGCACCTCCATGCTTGCTGCGCTGGCCCCTGCATGCTCTGCTCCTAGTCGCTGCTCGTGTCGGCTCCTGCTGCTCCCGCCTGCCGCACGCGCCGCGCTCTTGCTGCTCCTGCCTGCTGCTCGCGCTGCACTCCTGCTGCTCCCGCCCGCTGCTCCAACCAGCTGCTCATGCTCGTGCAGGGCCCTGCACGCGCCGGGCGCTCACGCTGCATGTCGCCGCGCTCCTGCTGCTCCTGCCCGCTGCTCGCGTGCGCCGCGCTCCTGCTGCTCCAGCCAGCTGCTCGTGTCGGCCCCTGCTCGCGCTGGGCGCTAGCCCGTGCTCACGTCGGCCACTGCTCGCGCAGGCCTAGGGTTAGGGTTCCAGAGACGGGAGAGGATTTAGGTGGGGGAGACGGGACTCTGAAGAGGATCCAGATGGGGGAGACGGGAATGAGAGTTACAGAGGGTAGAGATGTCTATTTGCCTCTTCGTCTATTTTTATTTTTATTTTTTAATTCGTTTCTTTGGTTCAATATAACACCGGCATAAATTCATGGTAAATGGCATGTTTCTGGTTTAAAAAGTGATGGTAATTTTACAAAATCTCAAAATCAATGGTGATTCTGCAATTGGACCTCGGATTTGTGGTTGAATCGCCATTGTCCCCTTTTTTTTTTTGCGATGTGTTCATTTAACTTTTCTTATCCTTGACGCATTAGAGCGTCCACACTGGTCTGACCCAAAAGATGAAACTGTTCCGTGAAGATAAGAGCAAAAGATAGTCAATATCTGTTCTAAAACTGTAGCTTTGTTAGTGCATGAGTCCTACATTAAGTGTTATTTTATTTCAGCATCGTGCTTTGCCACTCAAAGGAAGAACAAAGTGGGTCCCATGTTGGCTGGTTATATCTAGCACTGGCAGGAGCGCTATCTTCATCTGATCCCGATTGCGCAGAACCGGATCAGACCCATGTGACGACCGTAAAGATACCCTCTACAGTACCAGTGTGGAGGCTCTTATAGTTTTGAATTTACTAATTTGCAGCTGACTATTGTTTGGACAACTTTAAATCATTGTTTTGAATAATTGGATTTCAACTATTTATAATTAATATATAGATAATTTTAAAAAATATAATATAAAGTAATAAATCATTTATTAAAATTTTCGATTGAATGTTAGAAAATATTTAGTTTTGTTGTAGCTCTGTATAATCTATGTGTACCTTCGCTTTGGGGCTTTCTTATGTGTAATTTCTAGGATGTTTCACTGATCTGATTCATTGCATCGCATCTTCCACATTTTCGTTGCATCGAGCCCTCGACGCAGTCGCGCAGAGTGAACATGAGGCCCAAATCTCTGAAAGGTGACGCATCGCTGGCTGTCGAATCCTCATCGACTAGGGTCGAGAACACGTTGCAGCAAATAGACTGGCCGTGCACGACGATCAGATGCATCCTCTGTCCAGACACGCATCGATGTCACCGTCTATCACGTACTTGCGCAGGCTGCGGCTCGCGCGTCGCCGTCACTGGCGGCGGCACGACGTCTCGAGTTTAAGCAGCCGGGATGGAGCGAGACGGCGGGCGGACAGAGAGCGGTTAGCGCATACTATACGGCTGGGCATCACTCGCCGGGCTCCATTAAATGGCATGAAAAAGTGGGTTGAGAATTGAGATCGATGAGGCCAAACAGGACGAAGAGACGAGTACTGCACGTCTCGTGCGCTGACGATGGGAACCGCTCGGCTGCCGTGCCGTCATGTCTGAATATGCCAGTTTGGTACGATTGCATCCAATTCCGAGGCGCAGATGGAACTCGCGGGCTCCCGTTTTGGCCGTCACCAAATTAGTCCTCGCTCGTCCATGGATTTTGTCCCATGCTCTTACTCGTGGTTGGTTAGGAGTGGACGGCGACGGAATAGGACCACCAGAACTCTAGACCGGCGTATACTTCCATCGGTGAGTGAGTGAGTACCTTCCAGCCCCCACCGGCGACAGCGACAGAGTACTACTAAATCAAGATCCTGCGGAGTCCAGATGCCGCGAAATCTTTGTCCCGGTAGATTTTCCTTCCACCTGATCATAACTTTCAGATGCATCGCCTTTACAGGCAGGCAGCCAGGCGCAAACTTGGTGGAATTTTTTTGCCTTTAGATCGATCGCCGTTGGTTCAGACGGTGAGCTTCAGGCAGCATTCAGTCTATTGTGTTCTAGAAAGAGCCAAAAAGGGATATGGCCTCGTCGATCTGAACTACCAGGACCAGCAGGTATTCAAGGAGCTGATGTGTCTGTTCTCCGGATTTTGGCTCAGATTGAGTGAGGAAAATGACAGCTCTCGAGATTGATAAACTCGTGTGTGGCAGGCCCTATGGACTCTACATGCATGGACAACGCCGTGCTCTTGTTTTCTGGTGGTCGTTCCTTGATCTACTTGTTAGGTAGTCTGTACCCTGTGGACTCTAAATGTACGGCGGTTGTTAGCTTATTTTTGAACTAACCAACTTCTCATGTATAATAAAAAAAACACTGATTGGATTACATTCAAACATACGGAGTTAATATACCAACACAAATTAACGGTTCAATCATTAAGCAAACCGTGACGAAATTACTCTCCCATCGATCATATTAACTTGTTTGAGGGGCCAAAAAGACCGAAACGTTTACCGGACTGAATAGCTGTAGACTAATGCGGGATGGGATTCATCTGCAACTGAGCACGTGCCATAACGGGTAATGGGATTCATCTGCAACTTAATTGCTGATGGGACTGATCCGGAAAGGTGACGCAGCAGCAGCTTTGGGGGTTTATGAATTGGCGGTGGTGCCCGTCTAAGATTGTGGCTTGATTAATTCCATTCAATTGAATGTGATCACTCGCTCTGTTGCTTCGTGCCCGCATCAACGTTCCTATATATATAGAACAACCCTCCAAACTGCAGTCCATTCATCTGCATGCATGAACACTCTCTAAACGTCGTTGCAACAACCAGCGCGCCGAGGGTGTTGTCTTCCTGCTCCTCTCGCTTGATGGCCCGGCGATGGTTGGTGGCGGTGGTGCTCGCCGCCGTGGGCCTGCTCGCGACGCCGTCGGAGTCCGCGCGTGCCTTCTTCGTGTTCGGCGACTCGCTGGTGGACAACGGCAACAACAACTACCTGATGACCACGGCGCGCGCCAACGCGCCGCCGTACGGCATCGACTACCCGACGCATCGCGCCACGGGCCGCTTCTCCAACGGCAAGAACATCCCCGACATCATCAGTACGTCTTCGTCTCTGCACGCCGTTGCTTGTTCTCCTCCTCCTCCTGACAACATATATGTACGCCTCTCTGACACGTTCCTCCTGACAACGCATCATGCAGGCGAGCACCTGGGAGCCGAACCCGTGCTGCCGTACCTGAGCCCGGATCTCGGCGGCGACAAGCTGCTCGTGGGCGCCAACTTCGCGTCGGCCGGCGTCGGGATCCTCAACGACACGGGCATCCAGTTCGTGAACATCCTGAGGATGAACCAGCAGCTGGCCTACTTCGGCGAGTACAAGCGCAAGCTCGCCGAGCAGGTCGGCCCCGCCCGCGCGCGACAGGTGGTCCGTCGCTCGCTGGTGCTCATCACCGTCGGCGGCAACGACTTCGTCAACAACTACTACCTCGTCCCCTTCTCCCTCCGCTCTCGCGAGTTCTCCCTGCCCGACTACGTCCGGTACCTCATCTCCGAGTACAAGAAGATCCTCATCGTACGCGTCCTTTTAAATTTCTTCTCTAGTTTTGTTTCTGTTGATCCGTCCCCCAAACAGAGAAACACCGCGCGTGGAAACTGGTGACGGCCTACACTAGCTCATAATATATATATATATATGCTAATAACTAATAATAATAACGCAGAGGCTGTACGCGATGGGTTGCCGTCGCGTTCTGGTGACGGGCACGGGCCCGCTGGGGTGCGCGCCTGCGATCCGGGCGCAACGCAGCCTGAACGGCGAGTGCGCGACGGAGCTGATGCGCGCGTCGTCGCTCTTCAACCCGCAGCTGGCGCGCGTGCTGGAGCAGCTGAACGCGCGGTTCGGGGCGGGCACGTTCGTGGCGGCGAACGCGTTCCGGGTGCACTTCGACTTCGTCAGCGACCCGGCCGCGTACGGCTTCGTCAGGGCCGACGAGGCGTGCTGCGGGCAGGGCCCGCACAACGGGCTCGGCCTGTGCACACCGGCGTCCAACCTGTGCGCCGACAGGAGCAAGTACGTGTTCTGGGACGCGTACCACCCCACGGAGCGCGCCAACCGCGTCATCGTCAGCCAGTTCATGACGGGGTCGCTCGACTACGTCAGCCCCATGAACCTCAGCACCGTGCTCGAGATGGACGCAAGGATTCACTCCTTGGAGGACGGACTACTAGTCTAATAATTCCAATACTATGAATGATTCGTCGAGGGGACGGAGAACGTGGCCACAGATCGACTTCGCGCGTGCGTGTCTCGTTTTGTTGTGTCAACGTGTTTAATTTGTTGGTACGTGCAAGAGCGAGGTATAGTTTGTGATCGTGTAGTTGAAGATTCATCAGTGTGTACGCAAATGTAAGAAATGGGACCGGGATTTATTCACATCATAGAATAACTTGGCTAGAATGGTGCATACGCTTGTCTGCCACATAGTGCGATTCTCTTCTAATCGGAGGAAGGGCTGTGCTAGCTAGAATTAATGTGGTGAAAATTTATGTACTAAATGTTGCCTATTCGTTTTAAATTGTCAGGATTCTGTTAAAAACAAGGCTTACTCATGTATTGCAAAAATATTGAATGCAAATAAAAGCATATATATATATATATAGCTAATTTTTAGTGATGGGCCACACATACAGTTACAAACGGGCTATTCTCTTAGTGGGCCAAGTGCCAGCACACTAAGTCCAAAACCTGAAATGACGAGTTCCTGGCTCCATGCTGGAAGTTTTAGATAGTGTGGAACAGTGTGCTATATGCACAAAGAAAAGCATGTGTACGTCCTCCAGCGGCAGCCGCCAACATCTTCCGGTGAACCCAGCCTACCCGGCGCGGCCACGCCTCCCCCGCCAAAGCCGTTGCCTTACCCCAAAGCGGTCACGCAACGGCATGCAGGCATACGCGCACCTCTGCCTCTTCTTCTCTCGGGACGAGAGGCCCAAACTTGGCAAATGCGCCATCCCCCAACACTTGTCCCAAATTAACCACAAGGCCGGCGGGCGGGGCTGCTGCGTGCATGCGGCGACGTCGGCCGGCAGCAGCATGGCCCAGATCGACCTCGGACGGGGCCGCGGGTCGTCGTCCAACTCCAACAAGCCGCGGCTCGTGATGATCATCGCCGACCCCGGCCGCGAGTCGACGGCGGCCATGGAGTGGGCGCTCTCCCACGCCGTCGTCGAGGGCGACGACATCCTGCTCCTCCACGTCAACATGCCCAACACGCACAACGGCGCCGCCGCGGGGCCCTCCCGATCGGGCTCCGGGGGCAGCTCGGGCTCCCCGATCGCGGTGTTCCTCGGCGCCGCCGGCGGATCCGACGCGTCGTCGTCGTCGGGGGAGTTCATGGAGGCCATGCGCGCGGCGTGCAGGACAAGGTACCCGCGCGCCCGGGTGCACGCGGAGCGAGTGGAGCCCGCCACCGAGGGAGGCGAGGCCAAGGCGCAGACCATCCTCGCCGAGTCGCAGCGCCGCGGCGTCGAGCTACTCGTCATCGGCCACCGCCGCGTATCCTCCTTCCTCGGGTAATACGTTATTACTTCTCTTCGATCATCTACTTTAATTATTCAATTCATCTCTGCGCACGCACACACATCATACTCGTATAGGATCATCTTATTATTGCTCATATATATATAATTAATTAAGGTTGAGGGGCGCGAGCGCGTCGAGCCGCGGCCACGACAGCACGGCGGAGTTCCTCATCGAGCACAGCAAGTGCCTCTGCGTAAGCGTCCAGAAGAAAGGCCAGAACGCAGGATACCTGCTCAACACCAAGACCCACAAAAACTTCTGGCTCCTGGCATGAGAAGCCTTGACGAACATCCATCCGTACGTCTTCCATTATTATTGCTCGATCGGCCTTGCTGTTTTTCCAGTTAGATCTCGCTCACATTGCCACATTCATTATTTGTAGAGATGCATGCTTGCGTGATTTGATTAACAGGAACAATATATATATGCAAATTAACCAGCGGCGCAAAGGGGGAACAACCAATATAATGTCTGGTTTATTTTGTGATTCGCCCCTTTTTTGCATGTTGGGTGTTTATATATATATATATATATATATATATATATATATATATATATATATAGGAAACACAATGGGAGCGTTATTATTCCACAACTGGGAGAGGATGTGCGTGCAGGTAATAAAAAGTTGATTTTGTTTTTTCCCCTACTAACTCAATAGGGAGATGATGTTGATGAACTTTTCTCAGTAACATTGGTGAGAGAACTAAAACAAATGTGCTCAGTTCGGTTTCACTATCAGAAGCCAGTTGTTTGTCGAGTCCACGTTGGTTTGCCGAGTGCATTCTATTGAGCACTTGGCAAGCAACCCTTTATTGACTGCCACATAAAAAAACACTTGATAAATAAAAAACATTTGACAAAGATAAAACACTTGGCAAACTATGTTTTTTTTTACACTCGATAAATTTTGCACTCGATAAAGAAGGTCTCTACGGAGTATTGGAGAAAAAACACTCGATAAAGAAAAATTCAAATTATATTTTGAAGCAGTAAATTAATTCAAATTTAAAAGTTCTCATCTACAAGATTGTATAACTTCTCAAGATGTACGACTTTTAGTTTAGTCATTTTTTCATTCGACAAAACGATGATAACATTATTCACAAAATCTATATCTTTCATATTGTTTCATGAAACTAGAAGAGAAAGATATAAGATTTGTGAACAATGTTACTATCACTATGTCAGATGAACAAATGATCAAAATAAAAGTTGTAGATCTTCAGAAGTTATACGACTTTATAGTTCAACACTTTTAAATTTATATTAGTTTCATCAATGAAAAGTACGTTTGAATTGAATTTCTCAAATTTGAAAATTTCAATTTTTCAAACGACCTCGGGTGGAATAACAATCAAAATAAAAGTTGTATATCTCGAAACGTTATGAAACTTTATAGTTGACAATGTTTTTATTTGAAATTATATTGTTAGTAAAAAACTAAGTTTGATTTTCTCAAATTTGAAATTTAAATTTTGTAAACGGTCACGGATGGAGATTCTCCTAAAATGAAAGTTATAGATCTTGAAAAGCTATGAAACTTTGTAGTTGATTACATTTTAATTCGGATTCATCTAAGGTCTCAAACAAATAATTTACACTTAGTTCAGTATAATATGGGGGGGGATAAAAATATAGTATAAACTCAATTGGAAGTGTGGTGCTGTGGTAGAAGAGGTTACACGGGAGTGGGAGGTTGCAACTTCGAGTCCCGTCGGCCATGTAGCGCATGAAAAATTGTGCGACCTGTGACTTGAGACTGGGACGAGCAGATGTGGCCGAGGGTGGTTCCCCTTATTTAAAATAAACTTTTTTGTTATTTTTATTGTTTCAAAAAAAATATTTGCCAAGTGTCAATTTTGGCACTCGTTAAAACACTCGACAAATTAAGAGCTCTTTGCTGACTCTTTTTTTTTATGAGTACTGTATATCAAGTGCTACACTCGACAAATCTTTTGTCAAATGTATTTGGGCTTTTGCCGAGTGCCCTATCACTCGGTAAACCTTTGCTTTCCTGTAGTGTTTACATATATAACTAGGATAAAACTTTTAGCTTATTTGTGAGCTAAAAAGGTTGTCCTAACAGTGACATCATCTATTAAAGACAGGAGGCAAACATCTCCTCTGCCTTCAGTGAAAGCAAGTAGCTCTACCACGGACTAGCTTCCATTTTATTATAAAGTGATTTCATGAATTATTTTGGGGGTAATATGGAATTTATAAAACAAGTAAGCCAAATGAAACATCAATCTTTGTTGCAGGAGTACCATAAAGTTATGTTGGAAGAATCATATCATGGGGACTTCGAAGTGAAGAACTGTATTTGCAGTAATGTTGCAACACTTATTATCTATTGAGTGCTAGTTTGGAGTAGCACTAGTGTTGTTGATTAGTGATGAAGCTAAAATATATCACTGAATTATTCTGCCAAGTAACACGAAATTAGATAAGTTACAAGTAGGTACCGTACATTCTTCTGGGAAGATCAAAGGTTGTACTCTACAGAACACTTATTCAGCACACAACATATTAGGGCATATTACTTACTTATGGTTCGTGGTTAAGTAATAGGATCATCACTCTGCCTCGAAATTCCACAAGTATGTGTCAGACGCCTGTTTACCCGAAACCCATCCGAAATCCTGAAAGCCTTCACGTGAGTAGTTGTTCCGTTCTCCAAGCATACAATCTGAGCCACTTGATAGGTCATCCATGGGCAAAGAGTAGTCAGTGATCTCCATACATCCATCTTCATCGAGGTATACTGAATTCGAAGAATGGTTGAATAATTGGGTTTTGGGGTCGTTTGGTTCACGTGTTGGATGGCTTGATGACGAAGCTGCATCATCTTTGCGCAATGTTTGAGTCGATTTTCTTCGGTGGAGCCTGTATTTCTGTAGTAGAAATCAACGGGAAGATCATAAGTAAACGCGTGAGTAATCCATCCTTTTGTTCATCTAAATCCGCCATTCAAACTGCAGTCGCTCCAATAGAAGAATACGCAATTGACTAGATCTCTACACATAATAATGGCGAGATATTGAGAGCTTTAACTACTATATATTGTACCTACCTATGTAAAGCACTAAATCCTCAAGAAACTAGTTGCATAAACTAAATAATCTGACAATACTTAATTTTACTGCGAGGCAATAACAAATTGCAAATGTTTGTAAATATTGTAATTTTTTTAGGTTAGTCTTGAATTTCGTTGATAAAAAATCAACCAATAACTGTGCACAATTTTATGTAACTATTAGTTATCTATTTTATTCAAGTAGATGCGTGCAAGGCCTCTGGCAAGATTGGTTAAAAATTTACAAGACTCGTTTGGATTCTGCATGGCCGCTGGTCGCCTGGACCAGGCAGCAATCACAGTCACAGCCGAGGTGGCAGACGCTCAAAATCAAGCGCCTAGGAGCGTTGACTGCGCTAGGCAGATTTGTCGAGGATTAAATCTAAACAGGTCCTATTGGCGTATTTAATTCCATCAATCCAATTGCATATAGTTTTCCCTATATTATCACAAGATTAAAAAGTCTATATAAGGCTTATTTATAATTTTACATATGATGGTCTGATCACGTTAGAGGTTGATAACATGGATTGATTTGGCGTATGGGTAAACATGATGCATGTTATTGTAACCTGACACGACTGCAAGTATTGAAGTATATTTATCATTTATTATTTAAGGCAGTTTTAGACAATTCTTCTCGTTTTAAAAAATTAAAAATCATGGAGAATCCTAGGAGATATACTATATCTGAATTAATTACCTGGAGGTGGCTTGCAACTTGCTCTCTTGTCAAATGTTTAACATTCATTACCTCTAATATCTTCTTTGGAACTGCTTCTGTAAACCAAGCGAAACCAATAAGAACAAAGTACGTATTGCATAGCTTAGCACCACTTAAAAATGCCATGAAAAAAGGGCTAGGTAAACTAGGTGATTAACATTAAGAAGAAATAGGCACATAACTTCGAGTTTGGGGAGACTAGAATCTAGGTAGTAGTGACTGCATACCCAAACCAACTACTGAGACTAAGGGTGTGTTTGGCAAGGTTTATGCTTATGCAACAAATTACTTATGCTCTATCTATCAAAAGTGCTTATTCAGCTTATTTGACTTATATAGTATAAACAGTCAAACCGTTTGATAAAAGTGCTTATTCAAACTGCTTATCTAGAGAGTAAGCACTATAATTCATTTCATGAAAAAGCCATGAGATTGATCACTCACTCTCTGCTCCAAGGGAATTTACAGCTGTGATGAATTGGCAGTGCAGCTGCATAGTCCAGCTAAGCCTTGACTTCCTGAGGTCTCTTATATCTGTGACTGTCCCGCTTGTTTCTCTTACCTCACTCTCCAATGCCATTGCAGCTTCAGCCATTCCTGTGGTTCTTGATGGACATGGAGAAGGAACGATGTTTGAAGGAGACAACAGCTGGTCGATGATGTTTTGAGCATTATTGTTCTTGATCTGCTCCTCCCCAATTTTCTTCCGGAACACATGCTGCCAGATGTTCTTGAGTTCTTCGATTCTCACCGGCTTTATCAAGAAATCAGAAGCTCCATTAGTGATGTATTTCATCACCGTGCCTGTATCTTCGTTCGAGGACATTACTATTGATTAAAATGGATGGAAAGTCTCATCAGTTACATACTGTTTAAACTCTCTACTAAGATTTATCTACACTTCATATAGACTCTTCCCACAGCACGCACACCCAAACGAAACATGGATGCATTTAGATTTAGGGAACTACAGTATAAAAATGTAAATAGTCAAAGAAACTTACTCACGGTAGGGATGTCGAACTTCGAGGTAACTTCTTGTAGAATAAGCAAACTGTCGTCACCAGGAAAGAAGGCATCACTAATGATGAGGTCAACTTTTTGCAGATTGCCATGGATAAAGCACATTGCTTCTCTGACATTCTTATAGGTTGTAACTGGATGATTGACTAAAGTATATCAGGGAGCATAAAAATTAATTAACTTGAAAATATTCATGGGACTTGAACTAATTTTAAAGGATTCCATTTTGAACATTTAATATATTGGACCTCACTTATAATGAACTTACACCAAATCAATAATTTTTTGGATAAATTGTTATTAATGGTTAGTGAATTCGTTGCACATTCATATTTTTTTTTCTCATGTGCAAGATAATTTTCTAGTAGATTGTTTAGTTTATGTTTTACTGTTCCTAAAACCCTGGTGTGGAGAATGTTACGGTAGACATACAAATGCAAGGTATGCGTATAGACATTCAATAATGTTTTATTTGTATTTTTTCATGCGTAGTCAAAGTTCAAAAGTATAGGTGAGCTCATAGCTTTCTACTATATTTCATGATGGAAAAATAAGTATGGTTTCTCATCAGTTAATAAAAATAACACATGCTTTATGTTACGGTTGTTGTCACAACAATAATATTAGTGATTATATTTGTGTTTTAAAAAATATGTAATTTCACATCTTGTTCTAGATCAAAATTGCATAGGAAGAAGTTAATATTAATCTAGATTGACTTGGATCAAATATTTGGACCCGTGTTCTCACATTTTTCATAATATTACGTCTTTTCTGATTAAGGGGGTATAAAAAAATAAAAGTGGCACACTTCATCTTAGAATGATGAATAATGTACAACTAATCGATATCAAGTTTCTGTAGCATGATTTACAACTAATTGTCCCACTTAAATACAATCGGCTAAACATATAATATTTAAGGACCACAACAGTGATCATATAGATCCATGATCCATATATGTCTGTATATCTTTAACATGCACGCCCACAACAGGTATATATAGAAACTTAAAGTCATCTCAAGTCTTGTACATATATACCTTTGTAACTACACTTCAAAAGTAGTTCTTCCATAACTGACAAGTATGAAGAGTTGTCATCAATAACCAGAACTCTTAGGCCTGAAGGCCACATTTCATGGTCCATTGCAACCTGGTTAGAGGAATTCAAAGGATTGATATATGTTAGGAGGGACAAAAATATGCTAATCTCAACATTAACTGGATCAGGACGGTTAACTTCTAAGAGTCCATGATAAAACGATCATCAGTATGCTACAGAATCAAAGAGAATATGGACGAATGATAATAAAATATAACTAGTTATTAGGAAACTTGACTGTACTCATTGAAGCTAACAAGATCTATGTAGAGAAAAACCACAGCTAGCTAGAGATATGATAAACCGCCAGTGGTCTGCCAACCTCTTCTTCCTCTACATCCATCTTCAAATAGTTATTAATCTATCACTAATGATACTCAAAAACTAAGAGCAGTGCTGTGGGAATATCTCTATCCAACTATTTTTGAATACTGAGCTAAGGACCGATCCATCAAGGCATCATGCAGTGAGGAAGGGGAACCCATCCCAATAGCATGTAGCATGTTCCGCATGCAGGTTAATCAGCCAACCAGCTCTACGCCTCCGATCGATTCACACGCCGCATAACAGCATGAGCACCTCATCATGCATTTGCTCAGTCTAAGAAAGGTGGGCAGTAAACCTACTTTGCCATTACATGCAATATCAAAGATAACACTTACTGCGTGCTGCTAGGATGATCGACCAATAATAGAAGGCCAGCTGGTTCTCCAAGATGTGTACTGAAAACAAAACTTATTATCGGGCGATAAAACGGCTATATGCACTTCGATCAATCTTCTCCAAGATGATTAAGAGAGCGAAAATCCCATGCATTAGCATTCATCCGCCTGTCAATACATATCGGTTGCTTCTTCTGCTATGATCAATCATCTCTAGCTCGCACTGGGTAGAAGGAAGAAGAGGGATGCAGGATGGAGGGGTATATATCGAAGAGCTAAGGTGCTCTTTGAGGGATGGAACCACGCTTTAGTTGGTCCTACCCTACCTTTGAGAACACTGGAGGCAGACTAACTCAGGTGTGGGGCACCGGCCCCCCACGTGGAGCTTCCTTCCTCCACAACTTGCATGCGCGGTGGTGGGTGGATGCCCGGTCGCCGTCGATCGGCGAGAATCTATTATCGCGGATCGAACTCACCCGGCAGCAGCTAATTCGACGACGTACTCGACGTAGACTTATACATCGTCCCAGTGTGGTGGCAGTCTGCCAGAAGCTAGAATATCAGCAGCCTTCCAGCTGCTTCTGCTCATGGCTTTTTGCAGCTTTACTTGCTGGTTGGCTGCGATGTGCCATGCACTATCCGTTCCCATCCACAGCTTGCGAGGTAGTAGCACATCATGCAGAGAGAGCAGGAGCGCAGGGGAAGGAGTTGGAGGGAGTACGTACGCACAATATGCCGACCCGTGGCCGTGCGCGCTTTTCTATCATCGGCATGTGAACAAAGGGGCCGCTGCTCGCAACGCCTGCGACGTCGACACGGCTGGGAGGAATGAGAACATGCTATGCTATTCGAAGTGACTGGCGTCTAGCTATGGCCTATTAATAGCTAGACCGGATAAGTCATCTGTTTTTTTTTTTACCCTTGTATATAGGCCAAGTGACTTTTATCTACCTTTCGATTTTTATGTGTATGGATATCCGTGGTTTGATGGAATAATGTTAACCTGACGGTTGAGAAAAATGTGACTACTCATGCTTTGGATTCTAAAACGCTTGCCGATTAACTTGCTGGTTTGTTTAACTTTAGCTTCCTTCTTCTAGTCGCCCTAAATCTTTGAATATAACAAACTAGTTGTTGACCTGGTTTTTGAAAAATGAAGAAATGAACTAAAAACTGAAAAGATGACTGAGAGCTATTTATTATATTATATTATATTATATTATATTATATTATATTATATTATATTATATTATATTATATTATATTATATTATATTATATTATATTATATTATATTATATTATATTATATTATATTATATTATATTATATTATATTATATTATATTATATTATATTATATTATATTATATTATATTATATTATATTATATTATATTATATGTTTGTGTTCTGAGCAGCTAAAACTTTTTATTACAAAAGCCAGCACTAGCAAAAAAATCATCAGTTAGAAGCCAAAAGCCAGAAATCATCTTTTCATCCAACAGTGAAGAGACCTAAGCTCCAGCCCAAACAAATAGGCCATTATCCATGTTAGCGTGGAGATAGTTCCTTGACAGTATAGATTAGAAAAGAATCAATAGTTGACTAAAAAAATGTTTGCATGATGCAAGAGATGGGGTCGTAGTGGTCAAAGACGACGATGACGACGATGTGGCTGTAATGGATCTCACCTTTGCAAGCATATTCTCATCTAATTTATTTTTGATTTTATTTCATATACCTCTGTTTACATTCGCCATCACGGATATACGACTAAAAGTGCCACATTATTGTCGATATGTATTCCAATTGTGGCATGTTCTATTCTCACGGCTATGACTACTTGCTCAATATCCACAACATATTCTGATTGTCTGCCACTTCTTATCATTTGCAAGTAAGGTCATCTTTGACTTAAAGATCACTGTCGACCACCTCTTTGAGAGAGAGAACAATGCAGAGCTCATTTCGTACTAAGTTGAACTTCTAGCTAGAAAAGGAATTTGTCTTTACAACTCGCTTAATATATGTAATATACTATGTTATTTTGTTCAAAAAAAAATCTTTGATTGTTTGGGCCACCGTCCTTTCTAGGTTCACATCCACCACACGTGATAAGTGAATTGCGAACAATAAATTGAATCCTATCAGTAAATCTAGTGATTTTTTTTTATTTAGGCACTACAAAACATCGATCATAACCAGGACCTTTTCAGGTATATGCCGTTACACCATCACACACTTTTTGTCAACACTTCCTTTGCTGAACACTTTTGCCAACACTTTAATTTCTTTCTTGAACACTTTTGCCAATACTTTCTACAGTTGCCAAAAGGACACCATTACTCCATAGTTTGTAAACATTCGCGGAAGGAGTACTCAGCATCTTTTTTTTTTTTTGCCGATAGTTTATATATTTACCAACAATTAGGTTGTATTGCATTATATTTGTGAACCTTTACCAACAGTTAAAGCTGCCTTGTCGAAACCTGGGAAATTTTATGTAGACTTTACTAATTGCATGGTGGCATCCCGATCCTTTTGCTGCACATTGAGCTAGTGTATGTGTCGATGTTTCATGTCACCGGCTAGTAAATTTCCATGTGTTACGCGTTTAGGCCAGATGGTTCGCAAGAGCATACAGGGGGTTTATACTAGTTTGGGAGAACCCCTATGTTCAGTTTGAGGCTGCTCGTGTTACTTGCGTTGCGAGTATAGGGGAGGTACAACAACGGCGAGAGAGGAGGCAAGACTCCAAGTGGACGGTGTTAGGGGCGTGGCATGCTTTCCTTCATTGGTCGATCCCATAAAGTATGGGGAGCATCATGGTGTTGTGCATCATCACGTCCTTCAGGGCGATGATTATGATTGGGGCAGGTTTACAGGGCGACATGATTGATCGACGTTGTTGCTGCACACCTTTCGTGGTGTTTAAGGTGTGTTAGCGACAATTGTTTAACTCCCTGCCCCGTTCGACCCTCCTTAACCGTGATTGGGTGAGGCGAGTAGAATCCGACCTAGGGCCAGGGGTCGATTCTGTGTCGTTTAGCGTTTGACGGGTAGCCATTGGAATGGATCCCGACCAATCAGTACTATCATATCTAACTTTCCCTTCTCGTCATTTTTGGGAATGGCAGCGTCATATCGCCCTGCCTCCGTCAAGACAGGTTGGACCACTGATAGGGGTTGGCAACACACCATCTGTAGTCAGTGGCACTATGTGCGCACGCGCGTGCGTCATGATGGCAGGCACGGGATGACACATTCTTATCCTATTTACCATGGTCGCGCTTGTCCCCCGTCATGGGAGTCAGACAAGATGAGTCCGTTCAACCCCACTGATGGGAGTCAAACAAGGCGAGAGGTACTCGACCCTGCTCGAGGTCGAGCAAGAAAGGATTCACAGAGGTCGAGCAAGGCAAGAGGCACTTGACCGCCTCTGCTGGGTCAGGCGTGACGAGAGACGCTCAACCCCCTCCGCTAGGGTCAGTCAGGGCGGAAATGCCTCATCAGATGCTTAGCATTGTATTTATCATTAAACGTGTCATGTGGCATTGATAATATTTGTGTCCCTGATAGTATGTACGATTAAGATGGGTTTTATTGTTGTACTTTATTTAAGTGGGGCATTTAACCTCAAAACCAATATCACTGATACATTAAATCAATTTCAATGATTTACTTCAGGTTGAATCCACATTTCAAAAAGAAAAAAAAAATTAAAGACGCTTAGTCATGAGGCTGTAAATCAGTGATTTTGTTAGACATTATTAAGTGAGGCGACCAATGCACAATCTTGTCAAAACTCAAATTGAAATTAAAGGAAGTAGGTTTGAGGTAGACTAGCGAGGTGATTTTCAACTTTTGAGAAAAGTAGTAAATATTAATTTCACTTGAGGAGCCTATGAGCACTTGTGGTTTCAAGGATTTGAACCCACAAGCTCACCCCTCTAGCACATCACTAAGTTACTGTCTCGCTTACGGCTCATGGGAATATGACATGTTTTCTCTTCTGACCCTTCCTGGTTACATGTCTACAGGCACATGGTGTAATAAATTGCATGTATACATAAATGGAGTCATTTGCATAAGCGATTATCATAAGGAATCACATAGAAATGACCCATTTCTATAGGCATTTGCGGATGATAGCCACCGGTAAAAATAGCTTCATTTCTACATGCAGTGTTCTAATTAGAAAATCGCCTCTGGTAAGTGGTAAACCAATTTCTATAGGTGAACGTGGGACCCCCTGTTAAAACATTGTACAAGCAGTTGTCACTTGTAAACTGTCTAGACCGTGCCCGTGGTGGAGAGGGTGTCTCAAAAATAGTTCCTGTAGCAGTGGTAACTCCACTATATATTTATTGTGGTAGTATTGGTAATATAAAAGCATGAATATCATGGGTTCCTTATATAATAACATTGGTAGGTAATTTGAATGTGGTATTTTGATATTATTTTTCATGATATCAGCAATGGGTAATTTTTACATTTATCAGTTAACTAGTGATTACCAAAATTGGATACACGACTTATTATTATAGAACTGTAGATGGAATGGAAGGAATAATTATAAAAATCACAATATATTGGGGAAAAGATCCTATTTTCCTCCTCTTAACTATTGCGGTTGATTACTAGTTGGAAGAAGACACAAATAATAGTTGTCCCATGTACACAATAACAAAAATGTCTTTTAGTGAATTCTAAACATTGCTATATAGATGTCGCTGGCCAATGAAAGACCAATTATTCTAGGCCGCACGCCCCCCGCCCGGCGTAGAGACAGAGAGAGAAAGAGAAAGAGAGATTCAAATTATTGAAACGTTAAAAAGTTAAATTGATATCATCGGCTCCTTGTGACCAAAACTTTGGTCGCCGCTTTATAGTATAGTTGAGTTTTGGCCCTCTGTTTGTACGCTGTGATAAAAAGGACAGTCTGCGATAAACAAGAAATGTCACAAGGTTTTTAATTTAGAATAAAATGCATAAATGGTTCTTAAACTTATATGACCGTGTCACTTAGATCCTAGTATTTCTCAAATTGCAGTTTTGATTCGTTAAACTTAGGCTCGGGTGTCATTTAAGTCACTCTACTTTTACAAACCTAGCATCGGATATCATATGGATTTGATAATCTTAATATATAATATATCCTAATTAAATTAATTAAATTAGAATAAAGCATGATTTTCATTTACACATATCAGTATTCTAGACAGATATTTGAGCTGAAATTCATGTTTATTTAACTATAACTATGTTATATTTATAAATAATAAAGTTTTATAAATTTAATTAGGCTAACATTGTAGTTTAAGTGTATGAAACCTAGATTACACTAAAGTCAAGTTTAATAATAAAAATTTTTATTTTTAAAAAATAGAGATTAGATGATATCCAAAGCCATGTTTAAGGATCTAGATGATGTCTGAGGCTAAGTTTAGAAAGCTAGAATTAAGACATTATGGTAACGCAATTAAGACAGGTGTCATACACAACGTCATACGTCATGTGGACAGCACTCACTAAATATAATAATCTCGTCTACTCAAAATATTGAATTATTTTTGGACCAATTAAATTATGACGTTGTAGACAGCTAATCGTCCAAAATCAAAGGATTAGCTGTCCCAACCATCACATATTTGAGTAACATAGAAGTATTTTTTGGGGGGGAACAAGGAAGTATTTTTACATAAAAGAATACCTTTGTGCAAAATCCAAGCAGAGTTTCCAACTACGGCCATGATTTGGCTGAACCAACTCACAATCTGTCAACTAATACTGAAACTTATAGTGGCAAAACAATCGGAATCCCGTGAAAAATTACGCTGAACTGTTTACGGAGACAGGGAGGTTCTGTTGCCTAATTATGGAAATGAAAGCAAACATGCTGATGATTGATGAACATGTTGTAATAAGAATAATTCAAAATGTGAGAAATAATCACCAAACTCTGCATACTTCTCACAATATCCTTCAGACCAAAACACACGCATTATTTTTGCAGAAGCAGACACGATCGACCATGGCACAACGCAACTCCAAACACAAGACGGATCAATCACAACTCACAACCAACCCAACTGCCCCAACAGATCGATGTGAGCCAGCAAGTAAACGAAAAAGGTAGCCTCACTTCTTGTTTCATGACAACAGCCAAGCATCAGACTTGCCTACCGCTGTAGGAAATCCCTTAGATGATGATCATCTCGCCGCTCCTCTTGCTGCTCCCTCCTCCACCCTCGGCACCGGTGCCTTCCTCTCTCAATAACCTCCAGCACCATCGTCGAGAACTATACCGGTTACTGCCGCCGCGCTGCGCCATAGCTCCGGTCGTGATGGAACGGGCGGACGGTCACAGGCAGAGAGAGGATTCAGAGCTGAGCGAGGTAGTAGAGAGAGAAGGGGTCATGAAATGGATAGTACCAAAGAGCCTTTTCTACCTCGCAAAAGTCACAAGTGACGGGCACATCCACTTCTCATTGGCAGAAAAGTAGGGGTAGGAGAATGAGGGCGGCGAATGAGGGGTACACCTCAGGGATGGGATTAAACTAATGGCAATGATTAGGCCATGGAGAGAGCTGAACTCTCTTGGAATCTTACATGGAGTAGACTAACACAAGTTGGGGATCTTGAGAAATCTTCTCTTTTCCAGCACCAATTCACCATCCACTTCACCCAATAGACATCATGTCAACAAAGCTGGGGTCGATCAGATCGCCGCGGCTCATCCCTTAATGACAAGGCATACACACACAGGTTTATCTACACTTAACGCCTCAACTGGAACGCATGAATCTCTCAGTAGTCGGTACTATTTCATCCCTTCTACCTTTCTCCATTCCATCATTTTGAACCTCCCCTTGGGAAGTAGGTAGTAATTGGCGTCCTCAAACAAGTATGGACCTAAAATGTTGCACTCACAAATGAGTTTTGGATGTGGCCCGCCAGGTCAAACCCTTGTTAGGTGCTAATTAAATAGATGTCGTGCCGGTCACCAACAATGGTAGGTGGCGTACGGGAAATATTATTGCCAACGAGCTGTTGCATCGTTACAAATCTTCTGATTTCTGAAGCAACATATCTCTGTCAGTGAGACCGATGATCCATGTCATTACTGTTACCTGCAGAAAAAGGTAATAGCCTCTAGGCGTGCGCACCAAAAATTTGAGAATATATATATATATAGCCGAGATCCACCAGGTTCTTATAACAAGAAATGCCAAGGCCATCGTATCTGCCAAACAAGTACTCAACAGATTAGAATCATGTTTGGCATACCATTTTTTTTTCTCAAACAGATTATTCTTTTAATTACATCATGGTTGGAAAGGTCATACCATGAAATTCCTGAAAAAAAAACTCAGCACGGTAAGAGAGTTTCTGTGGTTATGACCTGAGCATTTCAGTTTTAAGCAAAACAGCAGTTGTAAACAGAACTGTAATCTCTGTCAAGGCACCCGTCACTTTTAGAGCGATTCCGTCTTTATCCAACACGTTTTTTTTTCTTTGTTCAGTGCGGCAAAACCTATAGGTTGAAGGAGCCTACAATGTAGGCATGCAAATAACCAGGGAATCAACAAACCCCGTTAACGTCCTTTTTAAGTTCATCTGTGCCCTTCCTAACTGCACGCGAATGGAGACAGCATTGCCGAAGCTAGTGGGCTAAAGCTGATTCTGCATGGTGGAGCGAGGGATGTAGAATCTCTCGCGCTTTAACTTTCCATTTCCCAACCTGGCCTTTAGAATCTTATAAGGTGTATAAGGCTCCGTTTAGCGTGAGAATTTCCAGTAAACTCAGGGTATTTGGGGCACAAGTGACTCAGTAAATTACAGAAAACTGCTTATCGGGTAAAACTCAGCTTACCAGAACTAAACGGAGTTTTGTCCAGGTTGGGAATTTCCGTGAGCATTAAGCAGTTTTGTCATGAACCGGAATGGATAGTGACCGAAATGGAATTGATTCACGTACCTGAGCTCAGCGGCATCTTTTATGGAGCTCGCACCCACATTTACACCAGCAAGCTCATCGAAGCTTCACAAAAGCACTCTGTTCCCTTGTCTTTCTGAAAGTGAAAACATAGGATCGTCATATAAGTAGATGCGACAAACCTCAGTTTGCAACCACAATGTGCGCACAAATGTCAGCAAAACGGTTTGCTTCACACCTGTACATGCATCATCCGAAAGCTTGCAATGCATATGTCACGTTTGGCTAGGATAAATCCATGCTGGTATATGAGGTCACCATTGAGTTTGGACCACAGCTTGGATGCTACTTGTTACCTTTAGGCTTTAGCCATTGAGAGTGCTGTTGTCCGAGTATATAGCTGAATCAGATGGATAGCGACAAGTAGCTACTGTGGACAGTGCAAGTGTCTTCAGATTGTGTAATTGAGTGAATTGTGCCGCCGCGCCTGGCAGAGACAGTCAGCTGATTGTAATCCAGATTAAGTCACTAAATAATGTTTCTCTAGAGTGCTCAACACACAAAATACGGCTGACTTTTCTCTAGAAAATGTTCAAGGAAAAAGACTCATGGATACAGTGCATGACTTTTATTGCTTATATTTTTTAAAGTATGGTTATTTCCATGTTTCTTTTAGTTCCTTTTATCTGAATGCAAAGTGCAGTAGTAGTGATTATGTATTCATACGAGCACAACTTTGCTAAATTGGAGCAAACAAATGTTTGGAGGAAAATGTGCTTAAAGCGGTAGACCCTTTGATCTGAAGGACAAATGGATCAATGCAAAGTTTTAATACTGCAGCTTTGGTTTCCTTTGCCCCTTTCGTTTACACCAAGAGTCAAGCTCTGCCAAAGTAATGAGCGTTTTGTGCTTTTGTATGGTGGCATTTTAGTGACTGACTGAACGTTAGGATTAGGTTTTATCAAATAAGAAATTTGATCCTATGTACTGACTGAACATTATCTTTATTTAAATTAGTACAAGTCGACAATGCAACTAATCACGCAATCAGAAATTCATCGTGCACCTTTACCTAGCTCTCCCTAGGTTGGGTCTCTTCTTTTTAACCTGAAAGTGTCAGGAAACAATGCTTTGGCCGAAGGATAAAAATCTGTACAAAAACTAGATCAAGGGCAAAGACGTCCCCCAGCGTTGTATGAAGTGGATGCAGCGCTCGAAGCAGGGGCGGCTGGGAGTTCACCTGCCTCCACTGACCGTTCCACCCACGAGAGCTTCTGCGAAAACAAGAATCTGTCACTTCCAAAAGTTACCTTAATACCAATGGTCTTCTATAAAAAAAAAATACCAATGGTCTGCTCCAGTAAATACATATTCCCCCAGAACAGCAGCACCAGCCTTACCTGCAGTTGTAGTTCCAAATATATTTGCACCAAAAAAATAATGAGATGATGAATGTTCTTCGCTTTTCCTTTTAAATGCTTTATCATGCCATATTGCCATGTTTTATTCTAGAACATGAAGGTCCACATGTAGCCCGCGCAATCAGGATTAAAGTTAATGATTCAGAGAAAGGCCACCAGAAACGACAGTACAGCTGATCAAGATTCAAGGCCAAGATGTAAATTATAAACAGCTACTATTTATTGATTCTCATGTTCTTCTTTACACAGATAGATACAATTATCAATGCACTCTTAGAACACTCCCAAATAGGTACATTGGGTTGCTTGCAGAATGTTTCATTAACACTTCATTGTTTAGGCAGATCTCCGTGTCAGTTGTTCCGTTGATGTGCTCTCGAATATCTTGTCTGCATTGCCTACCTCAAAACCATCACGCCTGTGGTGTTCCTTCACCTTCAGGAGTTAGAAAGGTCACACTCTAGTTAGCAGAACAAGACACTTATATAGGCCACAAGTTAATTCACAAGAACAAATCTCGCAAAACTACAAAACAACTAGGAGCCTATACAACCCCAGCATTTCCAGATGAAAGAAGAGCCATGGGTAAAACTGCTTATAGGTCATGCTGAGGTCAGTTAACAAAGTACCATAACTAACATCTGATCAGCAATATGTCAAATGTAAATTCCCAGCTATACTTGTGTCTGGGTTATGAAGAAGAGGGAAAGAGAACAAATCATGCTCACCTCCTCAGCTTGGAGATCTTTAAACTGTGGGAGCAGCAGGCGTTCAGCAAATTCAATATAGGATCGAGGAATAGATTCAATGACTCCATCAGCAAAAGTAAACAACGCCGAATCAGCTACTGTTGAGCTTTGTTGAAGCAGGCCATCAGGACTCACTATTGAATTATCAACAGAAAATTACAGATTAGTTTCATTTGGAATGGGGTGTATGATAGCTATGTTGAACCTTATTACCGTCACTGCCACTTTTTTTGTTTTTATTTGCTCATTTTCCATCCTATTCTGTTGGCCCCTGTTTGTTTTTATCTCTAGCATACCCAAACTGTCATGGGACTAAAAGACTTTGTTGTTGTTTGTTGTTGCTATGAATTGCAAGAAAATATGTGTACATCATGCAGCAATTTTCATGATATGCTACCCGGTACCCACTAGGATTGAAATAATCAGGACAAGTAGCAAAAGCAGAGGGGAGCTTGCTCCAGTTTCTTGCCCAAAAACACTTGGATTTTAGCAAAAAGCCAGCCTGATTTTTTCTGTCTTTTGAATTTTTCAAACATTGTTTCTTCACTGATCCATAACTTGGAGTACAAATTAGATGCAACTAGAAATGTTTCGGCATACAAGAAGTTCCGAATGGGAGTTTTTTTAGCGTTACAATTTATAGTACCAAAGCTAAAAGCTTATTCTAAAGAGGTGTGTACTATATAATCCAACTACACTCTGTTCTAAAACTTCATGTCATCAGAGGCTAAGTTATCTGAAATGCTCTCAAGCTAAATGCACTCCAAATTTTATGCATAGTTAGCTGAGATATAATTATAGGTGGTAATCATCACATATGTTATCCATGCTTTTGTGGCTTACATCCTGTAGCATTCTAACCCCCTCATGCTATAAAAAAAAAGGAAGACAAACTACTTTAATATAATCTGGGTGGAATAGATATAAGGGAGTCACAACTGACCTTTCAAAGTCCCTCCCTCTGAATTTAACCTGAACCCATTGTCCTCCACGAATTTGTTGAACTTATTAATACTTCGTATATCTGACTCTAGGCGATGAGTGGCTATTGTGGCATGATTTAGAGCATAGCCATTAACAAGAGTCCATGCAGCATATTCACTCTCCCTGGTCACCAAAAAATAACAGGAAAGAGAATGCTCAGTCAATAGAACAAATATAACAAACCCTAAAAGGTAGAATCAAAACATCGGTAAATAAACAAACAACATATAACTTCATGTATTGCAGTTTTCATTAAACCATTAATACACATGCAAAAAATTATCTGACATCATATGCTTTAGCCCTTAAAGAAGTCATTAACATAAATACCTAGACAGAACCAGGAAGTCAGAATAAATGGGCTTCTCCCATGTCAGCTCCCCGGATATGCTCGCAAGAGCTGCATGTATATTTCCTTTGCCAGATGTCTTAATGTACTTATGTATAATTTCCTGCACATAGAAACAGAAACCAGGTAAATTTGCATGGGTGAAGAGGAAAAAACAAAAGCAACACTAGTTGCAGTATTTGCCAGATACCACTACCCATAGTCTCAATTTCATAGCAGACCTAGGTAGATTTCAAACTAGATTAACTGCCTTGAATGTTAAAGCTACCGGAAGCATAGAAACAACACGAGGGGTTATGGCCGTTGTGCACACAAGAAAGTTACTGTGGTGAATACATTTCAATTCACAGTCGTTTACCTTTTACATGACAAAAGGCAGCTAAGTGAAGCAAAGAGTCCGGGATTACCTGGCTTTGCACACTCAACTCATCCACAAGAAGTTCTGAAATGAATATCCTTGGCAGAGGCCCATGTATTCCAGTTCCAGTGTAGCAATCATTGGCGGGGGGAGAAAACCATAGAGCTCTCAGCTTTTTTGCTGGAAACTTTAGCTCTTCACGAGGCACATAACCAAAATCAGTGAAAAATTTAGCAAGCGAGTTTATACCATAACCATTAACCTGCAGTTGTAATTGTAACAGATAAAAAATGTTACTCTCCTTTACATTAAGCAACATTGCATAAAGTGCTTACGCACAACAACTCAATCCTGTGCCATCACTGACCCCAAATGTCCGGAAAGCGAAGTGATCATAGCAGATGTGATCTCCGTCGTGAGAACAGACAAGCTCCAGAATGGTTTTCGCTGTCGGATTCCTACTCAAATAAACTTTTTCCATGTTTGACATAATTGCCCGAAAGAATGTGTCAGCACCCTGAAATAGCAGAAAATTCAAGATCACTTCACTTCACCCAATAATCAGTTAATTAAATAATTCAGAGAACAAAAATGTGTACAAAGTTGAAAGAAGTGACCAAAGACAGGATTTTAACACTCAGGATCTTACACTATGCCCATACAAATTTTGAAAGCCACGTCTAGTACCTGTTCTGAATAGCATCAAACATCTTGTACTCCCTCCGGTTTTATTTTGTTGACGTTGGCTAGTGCAAATTTGCACTAGCCAACGTCAACAAAAAATGTCCGAAGGAAGTAATAAAAAAGCCATGCCAGTTATTGCATTATGTTATAGCACATCACGGTAAAACTAGACAAAGGAGTATACACAAATATTGTCTTTTGACAACAATGACGAAACAATAAGCATGGTATTTTTCAACAAGGTTTATGGAAGGTAGTCTATGCTATGCAATATGACACAGTCCCCTGTTACCTCAGCACTACAACACTTGTAAACTGACACTAGGCACTACAGCACTTTAAACAGACACCAGACGTCATCTAGAGAACTGACTACTTGAATTTTTTGCCCCATCATAGTCAAAACATCGCCTGGATTAGAACTCCAGAAGGATCACGAATATTAATTACCCAAAGGGACGTCTGACAAACAAAAAGAGACAGGCGCCCCCACGACGGCGTGTCCATATAGAAACAGAGGAACCGTGAAATGGACAAATGAGACACGCGCTGTACCGTCGGCGCGCAGGATCGCCGATGAACGCCATCCGCGAACGGAACTAATCGCTCATCACAGAGAGAAAGAAAGGACCTCCGGAAGCGCCCGCGCGTACCTTGGGAAGCGGATCGGCGGGGCAGGGCGCGGCGGCCGCCATGGCAAAGCACCGGCAGCCGGAGCGGGGGCGTGCGGCGGCGCGGAGGCCGTGCTCGCGGACCGCGGGCGAGGGGGCGCGACGGAAACGGAGGAGAGCGGCCGCCGAGGGTCGTGCGGCGGCTAAGGTCGCGGTCGCGGCGAACATGGAGGTGGTGGGGGCAGCAGGCAAGGCGCCGAGTGAAAGGGAGCGTCGTGTGCGTGCGGGTGTGCGTGACTGCGAGTGATGATGGTGAAGAAGTGATGAAGTGGACGGAAGTTTGACGAGTCGTAACCGGAACGGAAGCGAGCGGGGAAGGATGCCAACGGGAAGCCGACGTGGCGAGGGGGTTGGAGTTGCGAGCTGGTTTGTCCAAACTCCGCCGTCCCGTCGAGCTGATCAGTCCAGCTGTTCGTGTGGGCCCCTTCGGGTTCTCCAAGGTCGATGGGCTGCCCGCGTCTCGACAGATTTGGCCCACGACATGTGTTGTGTACATCACACATTCACACGCGCGTTCTAGAAGGAAGGATAGTGGGCCTTGGAAGGTAGGCCCGGCCTGGAGATCTCTGTTAGTTCCTCCATTTCCTTAATCCATGGCGGTTAACATACCCGCGCAAACACGAGCCGCCTTCCCGGCGAAGCCATGACGGACAAGCCGGCGCCGGCGGCGCCATCATCCTCACCCCCGACAACGGCAGGCCAGGGCGAGCACTCCTCCTCCTCATCGGCCGTCGTCCCTCGCAAGCTCCCCTCTACGCTGACCCTCCCGCCGCCTCCGGCCAGCCGGAGCCGGGGCACTCGCGGGGCCGCGGCGACGGGGAGCGGCGGGCGACGCCGAGGCAGGAGAGGGAGAGCCGTGGCGCCGGCTTCAGCGAGCGCGTCTGGGGGGAGGGCGCCTGACAGGCTGGTCGAGGCGGTGAGGGTGGTCGGGAGGGACGTGGACCCGGCGGTTGCGGGCGCCGATATTCTTGAGCTTGCCATGGCGAAGGGGCCCATGTTCGAGTGGCTGAGCTACTGGCCGGACCAGGGGTACCCCAAGGAAAATCGCCCTTACTGACACGGCGCTTCCCCGTAGGAGGTATGACAGATTCATTAATGGGTTCGTATGAAATTGCAGAGCTGGTTTGATTTCATTCCGCGTTGATAATTCACTAGCTTTTTCTTAGACCATATTGGTTCGATCCAAAGGAGATAGTGTGTAGAGTCCCTAATTATCGTGTGTAACTATGTACTAATTCACGCAAATGCAATACTGATTAATGGTATGGTAAGATGCCTGAGCTTTAGGGGTTGACGAGGTGCCAATCTTTCAGATTTTCTCCTTACTCTTCTTTATGTTCCGAGTATCGGAGATGATACTCTTTGTTTAACTGCATTTTTTGGCATCCTGGTGCTTAATGCTGCAAATTGTGCTTGTGGGTCTACAGCAATATGAAAAATGGTACCAGACTATCATGAACAGAAGATACATGGGAAATCAGAGCCGTTTGTGGAGTTATGAAAGATGAGAACCAAGTGTAGTCACTCCACAGTCCGTGCTCCATTTTGTACACAAACTGTTCTTATATTTTAAACACAAACTTTTTACAAGCCTGATACAGTTTAATAAGCTCATATTATACTCAAAGGAACACTCAGGTACGACCTCACCATTATGAATTTATTTCTAATTGAATTCATGATTCAGTGCAATATATCACTTCGCTTGCTGAGTAGATGCCTGAAGAAACCCATCACGAATCTGGCCGGCAATATCTGTAACAGCGCCTGGACCGTGTGGGAGGAAAACTGCTGAAGATTTGGATGCTGCACCAATCTCTTTCATCGTGTCAAAGTATTGAGTTACAAGAACCAGATCCATGACATCCTTAGCTGAAGTTCCAGGCACATTGCCAGAGAAGCCAAGCACGCTGTCTCTCAGCCCATCAACTATGGCTTGTCGCTGTCTTGCAATGCCAACGCCAGAGAGATATCTGGCTTCAGCTTCACCCTCAGCCCTCTTAATCTGAACGATCTTCTCTGCCTCTGCCTTCTCATTTGCTGCAACACGCATCCTTGCAGCTGAATACAACAAGAAGAAATCATTATCTCTAAACATCAAACTATACGAGTATTTTATTTTTATTTAAGCGTGTAGAATTATTGATTTGTTACTTTTCACGTAACTATCCGTAGGAGGTGTTCCAAGCCATTAGGGATAACTATTGGCTAGCTAATAGATAATTGGTAGATGGACAACTATTAGCTAGCTAATTATTAGCTAGGGTTTTCCAAACCACTAGGGATAATAGTGGTTGGATTATTGCTTGGGCAGCTAGTGGGTGTTCCAAACCACCAATTAGCTGCTATTAGCTGGGTTGGATCAGCTAGTGAAATAATTGTCTAGCTAATTATTAGCTGGACCTGTTCTAAACCATTAGGGATAATTTTAGCAGCTAACAATTATCCCTGGTGGTTTGGAACGCCACCTTAGGATTTTAGATGGATGACCAATAGCTATGATGAAACTACTATATACTCTAGTATTAGTAGGTCATCTGAATTGATTACAAATTATATGAGTTCATAATCATGCTTCGCCAATGCAGATGGATACTTACCAGCATTAATTTCATTCATGGCCCTTTTAACTTTTTCGTCTGGCTCTATATCAACAATGAGCGTTTGAACAACCTCATAACCATAAGTAGACATTGCTTTTTCAAGCTCCTCCTCCACAGCTTTCGCAATTTGATTCTTTTGCTCAAAAGCATCATCCAGTTCTAGTTTTGGAACACTTGCCCTTATAACTGGAACAGAAAGAACAAGTAAGATTCAATAGGACACACTCCTTTTACTATATTATAAAAGTTGTGGAGCTTGAGTCAATGTTTTTATATATACTTATTAAAAAAATTAAGTCTGAAGTTTTGACAAATCCAAGTTTTATCTTTACATAAGTTGTTACAGCTTTTTTAGCTTAGATGGTTAAGGGTGTTGATGTACACCCGGACCACCCAAGTTCAAATCATTTTCAATGCGAATTTTGTTGCCTATTTCTTTTTTATGTAAAGTCATATTCCTCTTAGGTTGGTTGATATTTTTATTATAGCTTTTTTCACCCAATAAATACTCTGAACGTTTTTCAGAGGATGGAATATACTCTATCGCATAAGGGTAAATATGGTACAATATTCCAGTTGGCTGACTACTACTTCGATTTGATACCTATTGGTATGCACATAGAGTAGTTTGGACGATTATTTTGAAACTCGTGTAAAAAAAGGATAGTTGTCCTGAAATGGGCAGAGTATAATGTGGAAAAAATGACTTTACCATCAAAAACATATGATTGAATTTGAGCTTTGGGGTTACTCAGCTTGTAGTATGCGTCACTTGCTTTGTTTTCAATTGCCCGGTATTGAATGGATGCAACAACAGTAACAAATACATTATCCTGTGAGAGGGACATAGATAAAAGAACTTCAGAAATTATCTTCAGAAAAAGTAGTAAATAAGGGAACAACAGAACAAAAGAACACCACCTGAAAATAGACAGTAGTAAATATTAACAGTTATCTTGACAAATGATTGCAATGAATATTTGACCTGAATGTCTTGTGAGAAGTCGGAGTGGGGTACCATATTACCTTTGTCTTTGTCTCGCAACGGACATCCAACTGCCTAAGCCTTAGTGTGAGCTGGCCAGTGACACGTTTACCAATGATCCATGGCACAAAATGGCATCCAGGTTCGAGCACTTCCTCAAACTTTCCAAATTGCTCTTTGATGCCTACAGTTGACTGGTCCACCTGTACAAAGCAGAAGAACTTGCCAATTGCTGCCACTAGTTTCCCCATTCCGATGTCTGTATTGAAAGAGTGACCATATGGTTCAATCTTATCAACAATATTTTGTTATAGAACTTAGTATTGCCAATGACTATTCGGCATCTACTGTCAAGAAAAACCTAGTACATATTCTGAATGTACTTCGCACAAAAGAAAGGATTTTTTTTTTCCCTATGATCATCAGAACATCGCAGAGTCAAGGGGATGAGAATAGTTGACTTACATGACCCTCCTTCGATGTTTTAGCACTAGAGCAGCAATCGCTGCTTAATATTTGAGCTAACTTCTGATGACGGTTCTGATGTTGGCAAAGGTATAGGTTAACTGATGTGTCTCCAAGTTGTCTTGGATGATGGTGCTTTTATACTTGAGCTCTCTGTAATCTCAGACAAGTTTTGTATCCAGGTCAACGTCTTCGTTTCTCTGTCATTCCCTGGGAGAAACTTCTTAGAAGAGATTTTGATGGTTGGTTTGTCTTTCATTCATCTTTCAATGCAACGTTTTGATGTTCCTTCTCTACCAACAATTGCTGTCAATGTCACACTGAGTTGATTATTATGGTGAAATGTTAGTATTTACCGCCATTAGCAATAAACGACTCTTTGTGCGTGGCTAAGGTGGCAAGGCGGTCTTGTACTGTTGTTGTCATGGCATGTCATCATATTCAATTCATGAATCGTGCAGACCCAACGGAGCTGAGATTAGCTGCTTGCGAAGAGGCGTTATGGCTGGCCGTTCAATGGATCAAGAGGTCCACTCTCAGAGAAATGGCATGGCACAGCCAGCACAAGCAGAAAATGCTCATGGATTTGAGTATTTCAGGGAGCAGCTGGTTACTCTACTTTCGTTTGCTTGCTGGTTTCTTGGGAAAGCCAGCAGAAATTCCTCTTGGTTGACGTCGCAGCCTTGGAGGGAACCGGTTCAAAGGTAGTTGCCGATGCAATCGAGCCGATCTGTAACTTCGAACTCCAAAAGAATCCGTCCAGGTCGCTGTCCATATATCTACGTCACACGCATAGATATTATTCGACGGAGGTCTGGAATGGAGCCATTTGTAACAAGCGACGGATAAGGTCTGACTTTGGTTTTAGGCAAAACATTGGGCTACGGACTGTTTCCTACGCGTTTTTCCTGTCATATCATTATATCTAAACTAATACTCTAATAGTTTGCTGGTCTCACTCAAGACTCAACCACGCGGTGAGTGATGTCAGGCAGCCAGATGACGGCATACTGAAGGTTTGTAGGTTGTGACGAGTCAGGGATGGGATTATTAGACAAGAGTGAACCAGAGTCATTTCGCAGCACATTATGCGGCAAGAACGGGCATCTCTGACAAACACATAGGATACAAAATCCAGCGAGTCAAAACCGCCGTATGGTTCACTGATTTATATTCTACATATCTGATACATCGGGATTATGCCAGTATCGACATACAGACAGAGTGTTAGCCACTTCCACGAGCAAAATCATTGCTACAGCATGATGATACAGGATCCGCTCAATGGATGACACACCGTTTGCTGTTGCCAGGAGTCCAGGAGAAATCTTCCGTGACTTTTTGCAAACAGATACTCTCTTGATGATTAATTCTGTAAACCATACAATGAAGGGCATCAAAGAAACGACAAATCATAATACATCCAACCCTAAAGGTGGGTGAACTTTCATGGGAACGAGTGGTTTGGCCAATACTATTGATTATCTTGAACCAGTTTATGATGCTTATCAAAACAATAATCACAAGAATTGTAATCTATTATTGCATGACAGGTTTCAACTTGAAACTATAAATAAACATCATAAAAGAATCATTCAAACTATACAAAACTTAGTATCTAATTATTTTTCATTTAAATCACCATAAGTTAAAAGTAGTGTTGTTGCAATCTAATCCATGTTAGTATACTCCTTGTGTTAGTTTCCCTTCCCTTTTCAGTTTGCTTTCAGCCAAGTGTCGAGACAGTGTTCTGTTTTTAGTTTCAGTTAGCTACATTGCCAGCATGTGCTCTGTTAGTAGTGCCTGCAATTCACGTGGCCACTATGGCCGGATTAGTAGGGCACTATGCCTAGTTTTCAGGCCACTACGTCCATGTTCAGTTGGGCTATATAAGTCGAGTCAATAAACAGAAAAGCTGCAGCTTCCCACAGCACCAAAATCCACCTCTCCCAAGTTTGGTTTTCCCAACAATCCACTTATCTTTCTTATACATACATACATAGAAATACAACTCTGTTTCCAGAAAACAAAAAGTAGATTTGCAGTACCTGACAGTCTTCCTCACAGATGCTATAGTTTCTCACCACTGAAATGCAGCAGTTATGCAAGAAACTTCAGTCACGGTATTAGCATCGTCAGAAAATAAAATGCAAGCATGTCCTAGTGGCCGGAACAAATGGACGTGCATTATTGTTTCTTTTCGTCATCTGAATCAGACTCTGCAAAGACTGGTTTTGGCTGGGTTTTAGAATATGCTGGTGCAATAAACTTTGGATCTTTCTCTGCAGCATCAGCATACTTCAAAATTGCTTCTCTTGGATCTTCATCCATCCAGGTGTCCTTGATTAGACCACCCTCCTGTAACAAACAAAATGATCAGAAGATGTCTCTAATACCTAAAGTCCACCCAAAACATAAATCAAATATGTCTCTAATACCTTCAAGAGGTACTGTGTCAGCAAGCTGCCCTTTGTGGTTCCAACTCTTCCACCAAATCCTGGACCGTTGACAGGTGCTTCTGGTTTGTGTGATTTGAGGGGGTCTTTCAATATTTTCTCTCTTTGACGTTTACGACTTGGTTGATCTCTGAAAAGTGGCAGAGCATGTGGATTGTGTATGACAGGATGCACCTCAAAGTCATCAACAGACTTTTTCCTTGGTGCTCGTCCAACACAAACAAGAGCTCCCCTCTGACTAATAGAAGGATCATACAAGATATGAGTTCCACCTTCTTTCTTGTCCCCAACAGTTGCAAATACCTATGAGAAAAGTGTTAACAATATCTTTCAAAAATGGTATTTACCAGTTGTATTTCAACGAGTACTAAGAAATAACCTGGTTGATCCTAGGATGCCAGAGGCACCTTATCACACTATACTGTGGTGAAATCCCAACTCTTGATACCAACTCAAGTCTCCTTCTATCAAAGAAGCAGAGTAGTCCACCATTTTCACCGTCTTTCTCGATGGAGGTTCCTGTGAAGATAAGTTGCTCATCTGGACTAAATCCTGCATTTGTCTCCGCGTAGTTATTTGGTAAATCATTAAACACTTTCAAAGGAGTTTTCATTTTCCTTAAATCCCATATCTGCATTGCAAAAGTTACCTCATCAGAAATTACCTAATAATAAAAGTGGAAGAACACAGCAATGCTGTATTACCATGAGTACAAAATAGCATTAGTACAGTACAACAAAACCTAAGCCAACCAGTCAGTCAGCCACGTTCAAATTCAGCAAAAATCATGAATGGTAAACCTCCTCTTATACATCCATAAGGGCAAAAGGCTTGATACTTTCGGTCCTAAAAGATTATAGGAAAATTACCTTCAGAGTACTATCCATACTTCTCGACAGAAGAATCTGCCCATCTGTAGAAAATTTAACCCCAGTAATATCCTCCGTATGTGTTTTTTCAACATAGATATCTGGTCTGCTACCCCATCCAGTTTTTACGGTCCAGAGCTACAAACAGAGGCATTATACAAATAAGAGAGCATGTTCAAGAAACCATTTAACTGAACTCAGGGTGACAAAATACATACCTGTATAGAACCATCTCCTATGCCAGCCACGATCCGTTTTCCTTCATAATCCCATGCACATGTTGTAACAGGTATTCGCATTGGTCTTGGTAGCTTAGGTTTGATGACCTATTCATAAAGGAATCACCAAGCTTCAGTTATCCAAAGTTCACTAGAGAAGCTTTTGTCATCCACAATAGAAAATGAAAAGTCTGATCAACACAATGCTAAGAAAAAGTAATAGCAGTGCATTCCAGAGTTCACTGATGATGTTACTTGAAACAGTTTACTAATATCCTAGACATTGAAGGTATAGATCAAAATACCTGCTTTTGACTTTTAAAATCTGATACATCCCACAAACGGATGGATCCATCTTCTGATGAAGTCAAAATAGTTTCTTTTGACTTTGGATTCCACTCACCACTTGTCAGCCCAGATATGTGACCTTTTGTATTCTTGAGATCACGAATATACATATCACCCTTAACAAACTCGCCAAGTGTAAGCCCATCCCGGTCGTAAATCTGAATCGAAGCATTATCACCAATAAAAATATTAAGCTATAGCAGTGAAATTATTGGAAAATTTCTCAAATGGCAAAAGCAGAATACCTTGGCCTGAGCTGAACCTGTAACACATAGGAATCTATCGGATGTTGGACTCCAACTTAGGCTACGAACTTGATGGCCCTCAAAGGGTTCTAATTGCCTGAACGATTGAAGCTTTGAATTCATGCCCTGGAAGTCATACATACGCACTGTATAATCATAGCTTCCAGAGAGCACTCTGGATCCTGTATGGTCAACAGCAAGGGCTGAGACAACCTGGAAACAAAGAAAGTTGCATGATTATTAACTAACGAAATACATGTGCTAAGAGTTACAGATCCCCAATATGGACTTCCAACAATTTTTTTATTAAAGACACAAATCTATTCATGGAACTAACATATCCATCAGATCATCAAACATGCCTGAAGCACCACAAATCAGTAATCACTGAAATTTGAAGCATCCATTCACAATCCACTCTAACATCAATAGCACTACTTCTAAAAAGCAATAACTAGCTGCTAATATCATTTGCCTTTTGACATAGTTATTTGATTCTACAGCAACTATATCACCAGCAGTAATCTATGTGCCTCTTTTGGGGGTATATCACAAATAAAACCGTGAATAGTTAACAGCACGGAAACCTAGTTAACAGCATGGAAACTTAATTCTGGGTCTGTCTCTTGAAACCAACTTAATACAGCTAGAAGATGATCAACAGAACCGATATAGGCCCAGCCGGTGAGGTTAAGTTCTAGCTCAATCAAGCACAGCAAGATACAATGAGGTAAAAGAGAAGCACATTGCTCGCCGTTACCTTGGTGTGCCCGCGCAGAACAATCTCGTTGCTGAGCGGGATCCGATTGAACCCAAAGTCGCCATCCTCCTCCATTTCGTCGTCGTCTTCATCGTCGCCACCATCATCATCATCCTCATCCCCCTCTTTAGCTGGCAGCGGCCGAGGTGGTCCAATCATGCCGTCGCCCTCGTCCTCCCCCTCAGCGCGAGTGGAGGGCGGTGGAGGCCGAGGCGGCCCAATCATGCCGCCGTCCTCGTCATCCTCCCCCTTGGGCTCCGGCGGCGGCCGTGGGGGACCAATCAATGTGCCCACACCGTCATCTTCCGCAGCGGCTGAGGTGGAGGGCTGGGAGCTAGGGTTTTGGGGCTTGCGGATGGTGGAGGAGTGGGCGGCGGAGGAGGCCGTGTTGGAGCGGGCGGGTGCCTTGCCGAAGGACATCGGAAAGAAGGCGCGCATCGCCTCCTCGTCCATATCTCCGCCGTCCGCCATGGGTGCGCTCGCCGCCGGCGAGGAGGAGGGATAGGGGTCGGGCCGTCGGGGTGTTAGACGCGCGAGAATTCAGTTCGGGTCGGGTGCGTCTGCTGGCTCGGCTCAGCAGGAGATGCGGCCCGTGTCCTTCAGGAACCGGTCGAGTCGGTGCGCGTGGGCCGCGGCAACGTTCCACGTTTCATCGAGTCTGATGTCGACACGGTATGCAGAAAAGGGGACAATTCATAAACATGTTTCTTTTACCAACTTTCCTAATAAAATGTCCTAGTTCTCCATAATGTATTTATAAAATATCCTAAAAATATCAAATCATCACTTTAAATTGTTAAATCATTTTTTCCTATTATGATGTTTCTAGAATTAAAAAGACACTTTTACCCCTCCCACCAAATTCTATTGGAGTGTCTTTTTAGTTATATTCTGTCACATCATTATAGGGGAAAAAAAAGATGATTTAGCAAGTTAAAGTGATGATTTGGCACCTTTAAGACATTTTGAAAACAAATTATGAAGAACTAGGATATTTTTTCATTAAGAAAGTTGGTAAGAGAGATATTTGGGAATGTGCATTTGTCAAGAGGGAGATTTTATCAATTGTCGCAGAAAAGATGTCCAAAACCGAGCTTGGGAGGAGTTATTGAAGCGTGTATCAAAATTTGCTTTGAGCTAGAGAATTTTATTTGGTGGGTTCAAAACATAAATTATTTTTGAGGGAAAACAGTAAAACAAAGTGAATTATATTTTAAACAAAGAAAACATGTTTCTATTTCTACAAGAAAACATTTTGATGTGGTGCATTTGACATTTAGCAACATGTATTTAACATAGTGATAATATTGATTATTGCTGTGCTGATTTGTAATACAAAAGATCCTATAACATTGAACAGTGAGAATCAAGGTTAAAATTGCAATATGGATTATTCGTAAGAAAAATCCTAGCAAATTTAAATAGTGACAATAATATATACAGTATTTGAAACCGATGAATATAGATTGGGCCTATAAAAGATTGATATAGCACTAAGCATTTATTTTTGGACTAAATGATATTATAGTGGTTCAAATTAAGAAACATATTCACTGAAATGCTTGGTTAATTTTTTTTTTAAGAGCGTGCATTGCATATTTCGCATTAAGATAGAAGAGAGTTATAACAACAACCACGAAGGACAGCACATAAAGCACACAAACAGCTGACACAAGCGATCAACTAAGAGGAGAGGACACGAACTAGAGCTACTGAATGGGGAAGCACAACACTCAGAATGCAACGACGATGAGCACCACCATTCTAACCTGCGACCAAACGACCACGACTAAATTTAGAGGCCTTCACTTCCCCCACTCGGATTGCAAGGAGCAACGCCGCCGCCACAGAGCTGAGCAACCCAATGACACCAGGCAACCCTCACTCGCCGATGCCAACTTCGACCAAAAGCTTCCACACCCCGCCATCGTCTTTGAGTGCCAAAGGCTGCACATTTGCCGTCAATATCGCCAAGCTTCACGCCCTCTTCAAGTTACTTCAACCGCCATTGGTCCACGATGCTCGCCGCATCCCCCACCATGGAGGCTGCCACTGACGCCGCGCAAGGAGGCCTAGCACCTCTCCCATGAAGCCACAGCCGCCACGCCTAGGGGCGCCGGCCTCGAAAGATTGCCGATGTCGCCGCGCGCTGCTCCTCCGCCGGAAGTGCCGCTAGATCTGCCCTCTAACAACCAAATCCAACCATCGTGACACAGATCCGTCACCGAAAGCCGACGAGGACGCCGCTTGCACCATGAAATCCGTCGGGCTCCCTACGGCGAGGGATGAGCGCCACGGGAAAGGAAACTCCCCACCGCCGCCGTCCTTGCGCCTGCACGTGTTGGCTGCATGACGCTCGGACGACGACAAGGCAAGAGAAAGGAAGGAGAGACGGCGGTGGTTGGTTAGGATTCCGCCCGAGTCACCCGTGAGGGGCGACACGGGGGAGAGAGGCAGAATAGAAAGATTATAGGTCACTGAACTACACCAAAGTGCACTTTCCCAACACACTATTCATGTACGTATACAGAGCCAAACCGAACCGCTAATTATATTTTACAAAACAAAGCCTATATTATTGCACAATCCACACTGCCGCGCATGGAAACATATCAGAAAATACACAATACAACACAAATGGTATAAACACATGGACACATAGATACGATTATTGTACATACGAAATACTGATAGGTATAAGCATACACACAGATATATGTAACATATGATATCTCAAATGGAAAACTAGCTAGGTAGCTCGATTTCCACATGGCACATATAAAACGAAAACACAGAGAGGAGCAAACACAAGCACGCGCGCACACACATACACAATGACACAAAACGCGGCACATATATATATATATTGCTACCCCGACCATGTCCGATCACACCGCGAGACCGCAGGGCGCCCTGCTGGGCTGTTCATCGTCGGCGGAGCACCCGAGGCCGTGGCGTCCGCCGGCCACGGCGGCGTGCAGCATCACCACGTACAGCAGCTGCGTGAAGGACAGCGTGGCGGTGAGCCCTTCCAGGGCGCGCAGCCGCAACCCGCGCTGGCCGGCGCTCATCATCTCCTTGCACGCGAGGCCGAACGCCAGCGCGGTGGCGGCCCACGCGACGGTGCCCATGGCCGCGGCGGCCGCGAGGCCCTGCCGCCGCCACGCGCGCGCGTGGTACGCTGTCGCGAGCTTCGCGGCCACCCCGACGACGCTGGCCAGGACCGCGAACTGCACGAAGTGGAGCGTCGCGTCGTTGCCGAGCAGCCCTATATGCACATGCGCCATTAGGATATGGACCACAGGACAAATAAACTAATAACTCATCTCTCTCTGGCATGCTCATCATCTAATAAAGCTAATAAAAGCACGCGCGCACCTGGGTGATACTGTTGGCCGTCAATGAAGCTGTCGAGGGCGGAGCTGGCGAACCCCAGCATGAAGATGTACAGGACGAGGTTGAGCAGCAGTAGCGGGGTAGCCACGTTCCTCCTCTCCAACGCCACCAGCAACGCCATTTGCCTTCTCTCAAGTTTTCCAAAGCCGGTTGCAATTCTCTAGACACCCAGTGCTCTCTTTTTTTCTTCCACAGCTGTGCTCGTCTCAGACCATCTGGATGCATGAGCGCTTGCTATCTCCAGTACTTAAAGGCGGCTGCGACTCGTCGGCCAGGCAGCCCGCACGGCAAGGTTTCGTCTACGTGCAGCGCAGGGGCGCCGTACGTGCGTTCCGGCTGGCACCCGCACGCGCGGGCAATCTGGTAAGCTGCCGTGCCGGCCTCTCCGATGACCTCCCGTCCGGTCCGCGCGTTTTCCATGGCGGGGAGCGGAAGCCGCCGCCGGCGCGTCACGTGCAACGACGGGGAGCTGGCTGATCGTAGTGGTGATCTGGGAGCGGAAAGGCGTTCTGTTCTGGAATTAAGCTGGAGCCAAGGGATAAGAATGGCAGACGTGGCCTCTTCGTCGGATTGTTGCCATTGTTCACCCGTTCACTCAAAAATTCGACGTCATGCCGTGCGCCTTTGAGAGCCAGACAAGAAGAGTGGGTATACAAGCTTTTTCCCAATGGATGCCATGTAAGGAGGCGTTGTTCTTTGCTGTTTTTCTCCCCGGAAGAGCTCCATAGCGCCGACACATGTGCCAAGTTGGTCGTGGAGTGGTGCTTTCTCAAGGAAGTATCACCTGCTTTGTAATCTCTTCTTCCACTTCACAAAAAGCGTGCCTAGACATGTTTTCAAGAAATGAAAAAAAAAAGACATGTTAAGCAGGCTCTCTGTTGCCAGCGCTACTAAGAGATTTAACAAATTAAGACTCCGGAATTGCCTTGCCAACTTTCCCAGGTTATATGGCAAAGTAATAGCAGCTATGCTTATGCATCAGCTTGTATACTCTTGTTGATTTTGGCTTGTAACTTAATGTCCCTTTTGTAGTTTTCTAATTAGCAATCAATACAGGCAAATACATCAGAGAGCAGAGTGCAAAGTTCATTGTTCTCGATGACACCTAAGATAAAGTATATTGACAATGAAGAACCAACGCTGCCACAATTTTTATACGCCTTCCAATTTTTAATTGACAACACTATTTTTGTTCATTTTCCAGCTAAATAATTTCCCTAAAATTATCAACTAAAATCAGGGGGAGGAGTAAGTTATCGGGAATTCAGTAATCAATATGTGTTCAGAATTGCATAGTCCTTGATAACCAACAGCTTCCTCGCTCTTCTATTTTGAGGGTATCAACGTGATAACATCCCTGTTCGAAAACCAATAGTGAATAGTAGAGCTACCACTGCTTCTAAAAAAAGTGAAAAGAATCTAGTAGAACCAATGCTTTTACACCAAAAACATGCACCTCCCCTCTATTACAAACAGAAAACTATGTGATAACTTTGTAAGACCCTCCTACAAGGGCTCTGCCTCACTTTGAATTCAATTCAGCCTGACCATCAGCAGAATTTGCCTGCTGCCAGGGGTTTCTCAAATACGGTGAGTCTTTGTACTTGGCATATACCGGCAAGTCTAGCGCCTTCTTTGCTATCCTTCCATCCTCGTGAATCCTCTCTATCAAGCTCTCAAGTGAAGGAAAGTTGGCCTTAGATTGAAAGCAACATCAAGAGTCAGGACACACACCTTCCAATTCCAATTGATAAAAAAAAGTTTTGCCAATAATGTTGTTTGACACAAATTACCTCGGGTCTTATGTAGCCAACGATGGCAAGGCGTAGCTCCTCACCATAGAAGTCCTCGCCGAAATCATTAAGCAACCATGGTTCCTGCAATCAATATATTTTAGAGCAACGTAGTGGAACTGAACATGGAGGAAATGACTAGTAAAGAATACTCACCACTGTCTTCTCAGTGTTGTCGAAATACGGGTTCCAGCCAATGCTCATGACCATCTTGTAAATACCTCGTGCCGGAAGTCCAGCCCAGCCAAAGTATACCCCAGATGTATGCTCTGACGCTAAGTCAGAAAAGCTCTCCGCGGGTAAGTTAGCTATGTTACCAAACGCAGAACTATCAGTGCTTTCAGTTTTGAAAATTCGATTGTAATGGAATCAAAAAAATACCAAGGCAAAAGGTATATGAGAAAAATTACCAAAGTAAAAAACTCCAAAGCATACTAAATAACTAAAAAATAAAATAAAACAGTAGCTCTTTGCTCTATCTAAGGCATGAATCCTACCTACAGTTGTGTAGCAACTTTTCTAGTGAAGCAAAAAAGCTACTGAACTGGCTTTTACAGAGTAGCCAATTATTTAGGCAACTGTCAGGAATAGAACATTCAGTGAACAAAATAAAAGAGTGTATTGCGAAGAAAAAATGCCTATGCAAATAATCGTTGTCTACATTAAAGTTTTAAATATGCTTTAATGTTCTCCCTACCAGTTGGTATTCCTAGTACTTTAGAGCCACGGCCAAATCCTTTGATAACAGGTCCACTGATAAACCATGGTTCTATTGGTAAAGTGCCTTCAATCCCTGAACAGAGTTTATCCACAGATCAGAAGGAATTCCATAGTGTTTTTTGAATTATTAAATGACAGGCAAAATTAAGTGTTAGAACATACAATCATCAAAAGGTGGCAAACCCCACTTCTCAGGCCTTACATCAAGGAGGGAATTGATCACCTCATCAGCAGAACTGAACTCTGCAGTCTTTTTGGGTACTGAAGGTACAGCTATGACATGCATCCCTGCAGCTTTTCCAGCTGTAACACCTGGCCTAACACAATAATTACTCACACTGTCAAATATACTGTCTTTAGCACAGCAACACGTGAACAGAAAGGACGTCTACTTTGATACCCAGGTTCTATAATGACTCATATACAGGGGCGGGGCATTCACAGTCGTTTGTACCAGCCTTTGTTTTTTCATTGAGAACCTAACTTTAGAGAACCCCATGATGAGATGGAGTACCAGCAACTAACTGAAGGTTAAGTCTATTTTTGGGATGGACAACACTTGAGAGGTAGATGAAGCCCCAGAAACAGAAAGTGTAAGTGGAAGAAGACGAAAAAATGATGCATGGAATAAAAAGTTAGCTGAATCATAAGTTCTAGTGCCTTTTGTGTTCACCAGGTGGTCTGGTGCTAGAGGGAGAAAGCACTGGATGGTTGGCATAGAAACTATGTAAAACTGAGTCTGTGTGACTTGTGTTCACTGGACAGTCCAGTGACAGAGGAGAAAAGCACCAGACAGTTTCTCCAGGATGCAAGTTCAAGCATCCCAAAGCATGAAACTCTGTCCATAAAATGTGCAACTTATTCTACTGGTAACAAGTCTGTAAATAAATTATAGTAAAAGTGTATGTATACCATGCTAACAAGAATAAACCATATAGCACAAGATTTATAGAAGGAAAAACTTACAGGGAATCCTCAATTACTAGGCAATTTGAAGGGTCAGTGTTCATTCTTTTTGCAGCTTCCAAAAATCTTGAATATTATCACACCAGTAGATCAGAAATAAGAAAACGTGATGAACTTAACGAATATGGAGAACAATAGATTAGAACAATGCCTTACATATCTGGAGACGGTTTTGCCTTCTCTACTTCATCGCCACCAACAATCGCAAAAAATGACTCTTTCCATCCTATACATAATAAAGAACAAATTAACTGATAATACACATAGAAATAGAGCATGCATATATATATATATTCCAGAGCTGGGATAAAGACATACCTTCATGGCAAGAGATTTTGGCTTCGATGTTAGATCTGGGTGAGTTTGAAGCCAAAGCCGTTGGCACCCCATTGCTTCTTAAATGTTTTATCAGCCTATTAGCTCCTGGAAGAGGTTTAATGTTACACCACCTGCAACATGAAGTCTAGTCTATCAATTCAGTTCTCAACAGAAAACAGCTTGAGAACTGAGTGGCAACAAGACATATATTCATGTTTAGAAATACTGAAGGACCTTATCAAGCAAATGCAACACAAAAGCCAAATACATCTAATCTAATTCCCCATAAATTAGCATGACAGAACGATTTATAAAATATCAGGCAATATACAAGCATAAATTAAGTTGAGTAATATTAATTTTAGAAAACTACACTAAGAAAGGAAAATCAATCCCAAAACTACAGTTTTAGGAACACTTTTGGAGAACTATACCTTTATTGGCATGCAATATCTATTGCAAAACTACATTTTCAAACATCAACATCATAAAACTACAATGCTATTGTAATATAGTATCACAAAACTACATGTATTTTTTTCTACCACTAAACTCTACTCAAGTCGTAAAAAGTGTAGTTCAGTGATATGCAGTAGCAACAAATCATAGTGTTGCGAAATGTATAATAGGAAGTGTAGTTTTGTGATACTAATGTCAATACAAGTGTAGTTTTATGAACGAAATAGTAGTTTTGTGATAGTTGCAGTGTAGTTTTGTTAAATTTACTAAAAAAAGTTTGTGACATTACTGCTCACTGAATATTGGAGTAACCATCGAGACAAACTCTTCTGTAGAGTAAGGGAGTCCATAGTCCTCTATAACAACAGCAGCAGCTTCATAGGGCGTCTTCCCTACTAGCTTGTGTGCATTTTTGCTATCCCAACTTTTCCCATTTTTCACAAGAAATGGTTTCACCACCCGACTTACAATGGAATCTGTCAAGTTGGATGATCAGGAGAAGCAAAGTTAGTTCGGAGAAATGAACTTAGTATAATTTATAAACCACCTAAAAAAGCAACTAAAAGCATATTCAAGATTTGATTCACCTGTATTTAAGAGGGTACCATCCAAATCGAGAATGACATGGGAAATAAGCCGACCAACAGGCCTCGGTGCTGCCATTCCAAAGCACAGAAAAGTTTGCAGCAAGAGGCAAGTTATTTGGAGTGACAACCTGACAAGTGACAAATATCCGCATCATACAGGTGAACACCAATACAGTGAAGGCACTATAGAAGAAACACGAATTGCATAGCTCATAAAGCAGTCCATATCTTTACTGATTCTACTCTGAACTGAAAAATAGTAACCCAGCAATATGTCTGAAATGGTTTGTATAAGAACTAATGGCAACATAACTATTTTAAACATGTACTCAGTAGTGTGGCAAACAATTCCTTTCATCCAAGCAATGTGAGAGCAATCCAGAGCACCAGTAGACAGCAGTGACAGGTTTGTTCTTATGCGACTCTCATAACAAGACAACTAGACAAGGAAAGAGAGTAGCCGAGAAATGGGGACAAAGCTCTGCCCAGTCAGCTGCTTGGTTTCTCCAATCCAAACCCAGCCCTACGCTCCCACCGGACGGCTCAGCACAAAGGTCCATATTTCAATCGCGGAGCAAAGCAGCGATCGAGTTCAACCCAAATCATTTCCCAGGCGAAGCTCACCCCCAATTTGCTTCCCTCGCGCTTCCGCTTCACGGCCTCCAACAGCACATCAATTACATCTATCTGTCATCCTACCTTGCCCCGGCTAACCCGCCCGCAGTAGCAGCACCAACATCAGTTTCTTAGAAAACGAAACGCGAGGAACCGAATCAACCCGTGAATTCGAGAGCACCTGCTGGTTCCCAAGCGCCTAGAGTACATGGATCAGAAGGGAAGTTAACGCAAAGAGGATCGGAGGCTCACCTGCAACTAGCGGACGGCGACGGCGGGGAGAGGAGGAGGCAGCCGATCCCTGCTGCCTCGCCAGCTACGATTTTGTTTGGGCGGCGGTTTCCGCTTTGCCTCCGGTCGCTGCAGTGGCCGAGCAGGGGGATAACGAGGGGGCCCTAACTGCTGGTTGAGATCATGCCACGTAGCAGCACGGATCTTAAAGTTCGGTGCCCAGGGTTTAAAAAAGGGATAATTTTTTTCAGGAAACAAAAGGGATAATTGCATACCAAATAAGTTACTTTAGTTTGAGATTCACATCCATAAATATTTTTTTTAAAATTCTCACCCACCGAATAAGTTTAGTTACAAAAATCATCACATGTGACACATGTTTAATTGAGTATATATATTTTTATTGATATAAATTTAAAAATAAACTAAATTAAATAAGTTTAATGTTGTTAAAGATTTTTAGTGTGTAATTCATTTTATTTTCATGAAAAAATATATTCAAATATTAAACTTTGTGAAATACTATTCGAACTTTAATTGTTATTTTTTTACAAATTCTCTATAAAAAAATATAAAGATTATACTTTCAAAATTTTGTATGTGTGAAAAAAACATCGTTGGCTACTTTAAATAAATAAAAATATATTAAATAAATTAAACATGTGTATATTGAGGTAGTTTTTTGCAATAAAACTCACTGGATGGGTAGATCTGCAAAAAAATATATTTTATGGGTAAGAATCTCAAACTCCAAGTGAATTATGAGGTGGTTTTTGTAATTAACCATTTACAAAACCTGCCAGTATCACGGTTTTCACGAAAATTGGTCGCTTTACCGCTCAAATTATAAAAAAAACAATTTCAAATGAATTTTACCATAATTGAAACACCTAGCCGACCGGTTTGAATGGTAAACCGATCAATTTTATCTGTCAAAAATGGTTGATGAAAAACTGACTGTTTTACTAATAAAAAATCAAAAAAATCAAATTTAAGAAAACTAGATACTGGGAACATAGAATTTACTTTCTTCTTCTTCTTCAACTATGCGTTCTTGATTCATTAAAGTAGAAAAAATTCAGTAAGGAATTGAGTTCATTAGCAATCAACAGAATTGGTCAAATACAACAACATGGAATGAAGGGAGAGTTGCATATGAAATACAACAAAACAAATTACGGATCAAAAATAGCTGCTAAGAAAAAAAAGAATCCGGCTAGTGAACAAGATTGATTGAAATTAGAATAACAGAGCATGTAAAGGGAAGAAGATTGGGCCGATCTGCGGTCCGACACAAAGCTTGTCGGCAAGAAACGGCGGCTAGCCGCTCGAGGCATGTGAGTTACTGCTCTCCATTCACGGCTAGCCAGCAAATTGGTGGCAAGGCTTAAAAAGTCGGTGGAACTGACTGGTTCTGAGTCGGTGGAAAATCGATTAGTTAACTAGAAAAATTGATGGTTAGCCATTTTGCTACGGTGTATTTAGGCTTTCCCGGCTAATCGATCAGCCACTACAAGCGGTCCAAACCGTTTTCTAATTAACCGGATTAATTGACTGGTTTCCACCAGTTACAAAAACCCTTATTAGTGGTGGGAACACGCAATTGAGGGACCAATCGATAGAAGAGACAATGAATTTTCCCAGAACTAATGGAGGTGTGACGAGGAAGGCCGAGATTAGGATCAAAGAGACGTCGAGGGCTTCGGGCCGAATCAGAGGAGGCGCCAATGGCCTAGAGCTAGAGAAGAGGATAAGGTGGTTTTTTTAAATTTTAATTTTCCCTGCATTTTTTACCCAATCAAACATGCTTATTTTCGTGAAATTGTTTCACCAAAATTCATAAATTTTTATCTTTTTTTAAAAAATTTATATTACACAATTTTGAATTTTGATCGTAAAAAACCGACCGTCTAAACTAGATCGGACCGGTTTAACCAAAAATCATGGTTTTCGGTATTTTTCTAAACAATGACCTACCTCTAATCGCACCTGGCTAAATAGTTAGAATAATTTGGTTCACAACGGACAAACATAGAACAATTTCTCTCCATGTTGCGCCTCGTTGGCCTCATTATGGCATCGGGAATATGAAAGAACCGGCGCCCACCCATCCTTCTCTCGTGCCTGCGTTGCCGCATCCCTCTCCTGCCCACGCTGTCGGATCTTGCCACGGATGGGGAAACATGCTCGCAATAGACACCCCTATTAGGAGTCCTCACGGAAGAGGGTGAGGGAGACGGAGAGGAGATGATAGGAGAAAGAAAATAAGAAAGAAAAAGTGAGACCTACGGTAGGAGGGTGGATAGAAGTCTCTAAACCTGAGATCCTAGGAGTGAGGTTTGAGAGAACATGCAAAATGGAAGGAAATTTGAAAGTTTCACTATAATTGTTTTTTTCTTCGTTGGCTACTAAATTTAGAGTAGGCCCGCTGTTTAGAAACCTCTTACCTACCTTTAGTCACAAGTAATCAGGACTAGTAAAATAGTTAGAATAATTTTTTTTTTCAAAACAAAACAGTTACGACCGATGAACAAACAACACTAAGCATGTCTCTGGGAATAATCCCAAAGCCTGCCGGACGCTGCGCGCTCACCTCCAGCCGCTCGCCGTTACCGCCGGCCCAACGGGGTCAGGCGTGCCGCAACGAACAAGCTTTGATTCTTCAGTAATGCAGGCAGAGTCTGAAAACCAAACACCAAGCCGAACACCGAACGAGATTGGAAACAGGAACCTCGAGTCAAAAAAAAAAAAAACCGAGTGGTGTGGCAATTGGCAAAACAGTTAGAAAAACTTTTTTTTTCCAAAACAAAACAGTTATCAGAGGTAAAAAAAAAAGTTGGCTGAGCAAAGAACAGCAGTAATTAAGCATGTTTCTAGAATTAATCCCACAGGCTAAACAAAGAGTACAACCAAACAAACACAAGCATGCCGAATCCTTGTAGCGACAGCAACGAAATGCATGTACCAAACAACAACTGAAATTAATGATGGTGGGTGTTTTCTTCTCGCTCCTAACGACTACTTGAAAGGCTCCATTTTTTTTTTTTTTTGTGAAGAACTGAAGAGCACGCCTGATCATGAGGTCCGGCCGGTGAAGGACTTGGTGGGCCTGAACATCCGGAGCCCGCGGCGCGTTAGCGGCGAGCCTGGATCCACCGCCGGGGTACGCGATGGCGCGACGGTCGGGGAGCGGTTGAGCGCGTCGACGACCTCCGGCAGGAGCGCGTGGGAGCGGTGCAGCATGTCGACCATGGACGGCGTCTGGTAGGTGTGGACGAGCCCCGTGAGCTCGGTGGAGTCGCCGCGCGCCGTAGCGCGCTGCCACGAGTGTGAGCTGAGCCCGGCGAGGATGTACGCGCGCCCGGACTCCTCGTACCTCGGCCGGTTCTCCGCGCGGTCCTGCATCTCTCGCAGCTCCGCCACCAGCGCCACCGTCTGCGGGTCCGCCCGCAGCCTTGCGCACGACTCCAGCGCGCGGCGGCGCGCCTCCAGGATCTCCGCGGCGCGCGCGAAGTCGTTCCCCTCCGCGGCGGCGCGCGCCGCGGCCATGTCCTCCGTGGCGCGCACGCGGTGCCACTCGCGCTCCACCTCCGGCGCCACCGTCGTGGCCACGCGCACCGCCGTGCGGACCACGATCACCGGGGCGCGCTGCACGCGGACGGAGTCCGCCGTGACGGCGTCGCGGTAGGTGACGGCCGCCAGGACCAGCGCCGTGTCGCCGCGCCCGGGTGGGACTCGCACGGTCACCAGGAAGTCCCGCTCCTCGTCGGCGTAGAGGTCGCCGACCTCCACGAACCCTTCGCGCCCGTCGTCGGACACGCCGCTCGCGTACCCGCCGGACCTGACGGAGGTCAGCGCCACGCCGTCGGCGAGGCAGTCCACGGTCAGCCGTGTCTCCTGCGCCACCACGCTCAGCAGGCCGCCGATGCACTGCGCAAACGCGTCCTGGATGGACCCCACCGCGTCGATGAAGGAGAACGTGCCGCCGGACATCTCCGCCACGGCGTGCATCGTGCGGGAGTCGTGGTCCGAGCCGAAGCCGAAGGCGTGGACCGCCACGTGGTGCCCGCTTCCGGGGAGGATGGAGGGCGGGACGAGCTGGGTGTAGTCAGGCGCCGCGCCGGGAGCGGCCGGGATGAGGTGGTGGTCCACGCCGTCAGAGAGCAGGATGATGCTGCACACGGGGTTCCGCGCCTGCCTGTCCTCCATCACCCTGGAGGCCTTCCACAGCGCCTCCGCGATGTTGGTGCCGCCGTTGGCCACCAGGGAGCTCACGGCCTGATGCGACTGCTGCTTCCCGAACGCGGTCATCTTGCGCAGAGGGAAGAGACGCCAGGCCGACGTCGAGAAGGCGATCACGGAGAGACGGTCGTTGGGGCCCAGGCAGTCGATCACGAAGCTCATGGCGCGCTTCAGGAGCGCCAGCTTGCTCCCCGCCATGCTCCCGCTCACGTCCAGCACGGTCACCAGGTCCAGCGGAGCGCGGGAGCTCAACGACGCCGGCGAACTCGGAGCCTTGAGGTGGATCAAGATGGCGAAGTTCTCCTCTGTCACCGACTCCACAATGGCCGGTAATTCGGCGTATGTCATCATCTCAACTACAGCAGGACCCTCGACCCTGTCACCGCCTCCACGCACTGTTGTTGTTTCAGACTGAATATTTATCTCCTCATCATCATTGAAAATTACCGACTCCGGAGTGCGAAACGGAGGGACATGGTCTTGCTGGTTCAAGGTATTGATACGCGATAGCCTGCTGCCCTGAGGCCAGTTCGATGGGTTCACCCTGCCTGGCCCATGAACATTAGCAGCACCATCAGGAAGCTGGGCTCCCTGGAAAGGCAGTTCCTTCCACACAGCGCGACAGATTGGGCACACATGGTTGCCGTGCTGCACATTCGAAGAGATGCAGTGGAAATGGAACTTGTGGGAGCATTCAGCAGTGAACAAAGCTTGGCCGTGCCCAGTCCTCATGCCACCAAGGCAAATGGCACATATGTTCTGAAATCAGGAAAGTTATAAGTTACCAATGCTATTTTCAGCTTGTACAATGTTGGTTATGGAAATGGAAAAGTTAGTCTACAAATTGAACTGAGCACGAACAGCATTTGATCAAACTAATATAAGCTTCAAAAAACAAGGACGGATTCCCAAATAGTAGATACGTATTATAACAGGACCAAATGATATCCACTTATTTCTCTATGCAAAGTAAAGCAGAGCAATAAAGGAAAAAATCATGTGCAAGCTGGCCATGAATTGATCAGCACAACTTGTCTCAACTAGCCCCATGCACCAACCAACTGGTCAAGTATAATATTAGCTGGAGATATTATCCATGCTAAATCAAACTAGATGCATCCATCAGATAATTGCATGACAAAATCTCATAAACAACTAGCCACAAAAATCACTTATTATTAAATGTTTTGCTCAGCAGAATGATGTCAACTGCATTATTTTCCTAGATGAAATCCCTGCGAGTCTTATCTCCTACATGCAACTCCCAAATGGTCAAACTAGAACTAAGGGCAGTTACAGTTGGACTCATAGGATATGACAGAAGTCGGTGACTATAATTGTCTCTTTGCAGAAATATGTATACATTTGAATGCAGGAGGACAAGCAACCAACTTTTATTTATTCTATAAATCACCTATGGTTCCCAGAAATACAATAAGACAACAACTATTGCTGGAATGGTCGGTTGCTTCCTTGATTTCTCTTACTAGTTCATGAGGCGCTAAATGCATATACATCCGGCAACTCTAGAACGATTCAATGACCAAAGATAGGAAAATATTTAATGCACAGTTTCAATAACCTTAGGAATTTTGAAATGTTGTATTGCAAGCAACCGGTTCTCAGTATACAATTTTAATGCAGTTTCAAGAACCAAGTCAAAATTTCTTATAGAGATTTTTGACACGATTCCAGATCATCCGAATGACCCGAATTCTCTCTAGTTCTTAACAGATGACGCAGTAGCATTCAAGTTATCTAAATAGCTGGTGTAGCGTAGATCATTGACCAGACTAGTACACATGCATACAGAAGCAATAATAACATACAGTCAAGATTTCTGACATTTCAATGTAATTCCTTACAGCATGAAAAGAATGGTAAAAGAAGACTACTAACGTAGATTTCTATTTTGTAAGTTTGTGAAATAATCCTATTTTTTATCTGAGAATTTCTTTCAACCGAACAGAACTCGAATCCTCGTTCAAGTTATCAACCCCTATCTACGACAAGGACAAGGTGATCCTACGAAAACTCACGACATCAACCGCACATTCCACGCATCACAGACATCTGACAGAAACACAAGGCTACAACAAGGGGGCAAAAGAAATTCTCACCGCTGAGCTCCGGCTCCCGGACCTCGACAGCCGCGGCGCTGATGCTGCTGGCGCGGGGGAGACAGCTGCCGGCGACTTCTCCCTCTCCTCCTGCTCCTCCGGGCCCACCTCTGCCGGTGGTGGCGGAGCCTCCACGTAGTTCAGTTCAGGGGGCACGTCCACGATGGCCACATGCCTACCAGGAAAGCGCATGCAGAGCCTGGCGCGCTCCCACGCCGGCGCCATTCGTCAGCAACGGGGTCACGATCCGGTCGAGAAGCGCGGCGAGGCTCGACGGCGGCGGAGAATTTGAGTGGTTGATCCGGCCCGGTCGTCGTCAGGCGGAGATTCTTGTGGGGTGGAACTGGTTTGGGTTTTGCGACGAAGTGGTGTGAGGAGAGCGAAAGCAGGGGAGAGATATAAGGAAGGAGGGAAACCAGGGGGACGAGGAATCTGTGGGGGTGTTTTGACTCTTTCCCACTTTGCCCCTCTGGAAAGTAGGACTGTTTTTGGTATTAAATTTAGTTTTTCTTGTATTTGGGCGTTTTTAGGAGCTGGCATTGCCACATTTGTAGTCTTTTTCAGGGTTATGAAAAGGCAAGAAAACACTTGTTGAAGATCGATCCTTATTGCTTGGTTGGGATTTGGATTTTGGGGGGAGGTATTTTCATTGAAAATTTATGTGGAATTGTAAGTACTTGTAGCTTGGTTTTGATTAGAATCCTTGATGATGCCGCAGTTAAACCTTTTCGTTGAGAATATTTGATACTATTATGTACTTCAATATATTTGTAAGGTGCTAGAGATAAATTTTAGGGTTATATTTGTCAATCAAAACACATAGACCATGTGATTTGTACAAAATTCAAGGTGATTTTTGTAACTAAGGATCAATTAATTTTTAACTGGCATATCAAGAAATTGCGGGTCTTCTATCCCCACCTACCGTTTTACCCGATCCTTAGCCGTCGTACCCGCTGCACCGAATCCCGCTTTCACTATTTTGGCAATCTAATATTCCAAATATCCTTTCTTCGTAACGTAACCTTATAAATGCGTGCCTATCGGACATACTTTCTTTTTGGCACTGCTAACTTATGAATAGAAAATCTTGATAATATCAAAATTATCAAAATTATTTCATACCTTGAAAGTTGCACCTCTATGCCTTCTGTAGCGCATCTTTTACATCCACCCCCTCCCCTCTCTTGGGCTTAAAAAAAATAACTCATATGGGCCATAGGGACAAAAAATGGCCTATGCATAGCATGAATCTAAGCCCATACTTGATTTGTTTTGCTATATACACCACTGCTTATAAGCTGAGACTTTATTTCATGCATATGTCAAAATATTGGTATATTACTATATTTATTTTAAAAAATAGTATATAGACACTCAATTGAAAATCTTTATTGATACCATCCACTATCCGTTTAACTGTATAATCAATAATTCATTTTGATACTAATCACCAAGTGTATTCACTAGAGATTTTTTTCTTATTTACTATTGAAAAATAGCTTAGTTTCCTATAAGCCACTGAAATTTTAGATATGTGCCATTGGATATAAAAATAATCCTTTCATGCTATTGCCATTAAGTTTAGAGTTAATTGTTATTAGTTTGACTTGGAAAAGATGAATTTTTCTTAGTGAACAAATTTTCTATTTACTTTTTTATGTCATTATATTATGTATGGTATTATGGTTACACTTGATATTGTTAATTTGTTGTTGGTCATGTAATTACTTGACACATCGCTATCTGTAAGGACCGAAGGCGTACCGAGAGGGGGAGGGGGTTGAATCGGTAAGCTGACCACAAATCTGAATACTAATAGTTAACACTACTTAAACCTAGCAATCGTTGCAACCTAACAATTCTAGGAGGTCAAGACCCTACACATGCTAGTGTTCATGATGAAAGGAGGTGCGAAAGCAAATCACACTAGCCTATGCAAGTCACAAGTCACCCTATCAACTATAGCACCCAAGTACGGAATAGTAAATAGGGGTCAAGGAATGCTTATGATTTTTTCCCGAGATCTTGGAAGGATGGCGCCTTCCCCTAATCCTCGTTGGGCCACTCCCGCCGGAGTTCTGGTCCCTCCCGCCACCAATGTGGAGTTCTCGCTCACGAGCCCGCAATCACTCCCGGAGTAAAGACACGGTACACATCACCGCCACCATTAAGGCACAAACTCGCCTCCCTTGAGAACTTGCCGGACTCCCCGAGCCGATATGGGTGCTCACTAACAATGCCCCTTTCACCGGCGGGCTCAAACCATGTACAAACGTGTGACGACCTTCACAATCGACCATGAAAGGCTCGATCATCGATATCTAACTAGTCTAGGTCTCACCATAGACCAAGAGTAACAACCTAGATCATACCCTTAAGGACACCCTAGCCTTAGATGTGCATCAAAGCTCAAGTTACTCTTGCTAGCACTATCAAGATATGCAATATCTCCTCTTAGTGCTCTCCTATTTTCTTCTTGGCTCTCACAAAATGCTCCAAGCAATTCTACTGGCCAAGAGAGGTCTCTAAGACCCCTACAATGAAGTTATATAGGCTTCCAACCTCCAACTAGTCGTTGCTCCATGAAATCAGCTTTCTAGGCCAACTAACCGGACTATCTGGTCACTGCCTGACCGGACCGTCCAGTCACTGCAGTCTTCAGCTCCAACAGCTCTGCCCTTGCTGACTTCTCCACTGATCGGACCGTACGGTCAGTTGACCGGACCGTCCGATCCATTTCTCTCTCTATTACAGAAACATTCTAGAGCTCTCTTTCTCACTGTCCTGAGTCTTGCTGTACTAACTAGACTGTTCAGTCTGTGATCGGACCGTCCGACCTCTATAGACTCGGACTCAGGCAGTTTCCTCGCTGAGTCTTCTCGCTGGATTTCCTGTTCTTCTAGTGACCATACAGTCCGGTCTCCACTAACCCCTCTGTCCGATCACTATGTCTAGAAGCTGAAACTTCTTGTTCTCGCTTGATTTCATTTCTCGACTTCTCCAAACAACTCCTTGGCTTCTCCACTGTCACCTAGTGCATGTGATTTCTCTGAGCATACATGCACATCACCGACTAGTCATGACCTAAGAGAAATGACATAGACCCCCTTGACAGTCCAGTTTTTCTTATGGACTCAAAGCCCTAGCAACTAGACAAGTGTTCCCAACACTTGCTTCATAGCTTGTCCTTAGCTTTGATACATCTTCATCAACCCTTGGACTCCATCAAGCGCATCAAGCCTCCATGCTTGTGGTCATTGTCATCAACCGCCAAGGCAACCATCATCCATATGATTTGTAGTAGAGTTTAGAGATGATTTCAACATAGACAACACTCGTATAGATATTAGCCCACAATTTCATAATTGTCATCTATCACCAAAACATTCATACCTTGGGGATCCAATCATCAATGGTCATGAAGTTTAGAATCTCCCCCTTTTTGGTGATTGATGACAACCACTGCTTATCATAATCTTATCAAGAAACAACAAGACTAAAAGAGCTACACTATGATCGAGAGAAACCATAGAAGCATAAGAAAGAAATGTATAAGTAACTACTCAAACAAGCATCATCAAGAGCTAAAAGGAAAAGAGAGAGAAGCACACTCTAGATGATATGCATGCATATCATATGAAGATATTATATAAAACAAAAAGATGTGCAATGCAAGACATGAATGATGATATGCGAACAGGATAGCATGGCAATGCATAGGAATTAAGAACAAGAAATCATCATCATGGAATCATACACAAGTATACAAGTTAAATAAACAAAGACAAGACACTGTGTATGAAAATAAACCAAGTGAGATCAAGATGAGTCAAACACAAGCGAATAAAAAAAACCATAACTCATCAAAATCCATGAACATCGAATAACTCTATCAAAATTAGAACCAAATGTATCTAACTCCTAAAACCAATGTACATGTATGCTCCCCCTAGATACATGCTACTGACTCTCGATCGCACAGGATCACACTCCCACTCCTCCTAGACCTATGACTACTTCTCTCCCTTTGGCAACAAGCACCAAAAGAGGAAAAAGGGAACTACTAAGCGCTCATGGTCGAAGGAAGTTGTGCATCGACATCCTCTGAGGGCTCTGCTCTGTGCTAGTCCTGTGCTGGGTCCTGCTGCTCTCCCTGAGCCAGTGTCACCTAAGCGTCAAGCTGCTCAAAGTATGTGAGATCCTCTGGTGACTCAGACCCTCTGTTCTAGCTGACTATAACAGTGACAGTCTCCTGAGCAACTAAAGCCTGGAGAAGTGCAAAATCCGCCACGTCCTGCTGAGTGAAGCCTCCTCGGATGAGATCTCCACTATCTGTGGTGTGACAAGAGAAGTGTCTATAGCAAAAGAAGGTCGAGCTGTAGCTGACTCTGGGGTTGTCTGGGAATCTGCACGTGTGGTGTGCACTATCTCATAAAATAGACTCCTGATCGATAGCTGCTGCTGGGAGGTGGTAGGTATTGTCCTCTGCGAAGCTGTAGACTGTGCAAGTGAAGAAAACAATGCAGAGACTAAGAAGGTGGACACGGGGGAGAACTGAGTCACTTGTGAGAAAGTCTGTCCTGCTCCCCCTGTCGGTAACACCCCTGAGTGTGATAACCCGTTGGACTGGGCTGTCATCATGGCAGTGAAGGGTCCTGGTTGTATCAGCAGCTGCTGAAACTATGGAACAGTAGAGGGTCCTGGCTGCTGGTTGGCCTGTCTTTGAGTGAACTCTGCCATCTGTGTCATCAGTGTGGTCACTAGTGCCATCTGCTGTCTCTGAAGCTCTGCCTGTCCCCTGATGATCTCCATCATCTGACGTCTATCCTCAGCTGTGCTCTGAATGAACTCACTCAGGCGTCCTACAAGTGCTGCAAGAGTGATAGTGTCCTATAACTACGTGCTTGTAGGCTGGGGAGGAGCTCATGTACTAGCTGACTCAGGAACCATCGTATCTGAATGAGCTGCCTGCTCGTGTGTGACAGGCGGTGACCCCTGCTCCTCCTCTCCCAGCTGTTGACTCGAGGTAAACTACAATCCCCTGGGGACTCAAGGTGGAGGACCGAGAAGGCGACCAGAGGGGGGGGGGGGTGAACGGGAGCCAATTAAAATTCTCCAAGAGAACTTGGCATATATCCCAATTACAACCCCAGCCAACCTCTAAACCAATCACCAAGACTACACACACCAACTTATGATGTGCTACCCTCAGGAGTGATCAGCAATAGCTATGAAATACAGTGGAAATAAAGAAAAAACAACAAATACTCGAGATAGTCGAAAACCTCACAAAACTGCACCTTCTAGACCACCACCGACAGTGTCGATCAGAGCCATCGGCAGTGCCAGTGAGACCCATCGACAGTGCTGGTACGGGGTTTTGCAACCCACCGGCAGTGCCGGTCCTGGTCGTCGACAGTGCCGATCGACCCCGACAGAACAGGAAAATCTTTTAGGATTTTGGCAAATCTTCTCCAAAACCTAATCAAACGAACTCCAAATGATGTGATTTTTGGACCAGTGAATCCTCAACACATCATGACCCTAATCCTAGAAGATCAACTCAATTGGCTTAAGGAATCATCACGAATTTCAGATCTTATGCCAAGAACACCAAAAAGGGAAAACTTGAGAAATCCTTCAAAACAAAGGTGCTAGAGCTCTTGATTTGGTCATGGACCTATAAAGGATTGTTCTAGCTCATCATAGCAACAAGTTCCTCAAGAAATTTGCCCCAAAAACTCATCCAAAAAGGAGATAAAACATTCCCACGAAAATAGCTCCGAAAATAGGGAAAAAGAGAAATTCGGGATTTAGGGAAAGAGGAAAATCTTGAGCATGAAAATAAATTTCATGTCATGGAAACATGCTTACAAGATCCATAGATACAAGACTAGGAAGCTACTTGAATAAAGTCCTAACACAAGGCTAATGGGGAGAGAGACACCTCTTCCACTAGCCTTACCTCTCCTTCTATAGGCCTAGGGTCTATTGTCCACATGACCACTCTACCCTTGATCTACATAACACACCCATCTACCACCGGAGGCATAACCGTCCATCTTTCGCCTCATCGCCCGAATGCCATTGGACGCTTCACATCTTTGCTTCGTCTCGAATCAAGCTCCGTGATGATGCCACATGCACCACCAACCATCGCCACCGATTTTGAGGCCCAAACCGGGAAACCGCCTCGCATGCTTCTCAAAGCGCGACTTCTTGATGTCGACGTGTCACCTTGTCCCACGATCATGACCACCGACAAGTCTCTCCCAGTCCCTATCCATCAGCCCCCCTTGTCACTTGCACCGGCATCCCATTCGCCTTGACTTGGTCAACATGCCGTCTTCATCACCACCACGGTTTTGAGGCTCAACTGTGAATCCGTCCGTGCTTCTCGCCTCTCTATGTGTACGGTGTGGATCACCCTTGACTCCACCCGGCATCCTGATCGTCCGGCCCTAAGTCCCCTACTTGTGCCCGATCCTCTCGCCGTTGACCGCCAAGTCAACTCCAGTGACCTACACATCATGAGACAAGCAAACACATTTCCCAACTCCGGTTAGTCATAACCATGACATGCATAAACTCATGCAATCCCCAGATTTCTGTATTTCAAGTCAAACAGAAATCCGCTCAAGTTATATTGCAGACCATGGCACATATCCACATAGTTTCTCAATCCCCCCCTTGATGAGTACATTGAAAACCTCAAATGCATAAGATAGAGAGTGAAATGCGAAACCGAATAAGCTCATCCAAATGGCCAAGCCCAAAGAAAAGGTGAAAGCAAGCCATCTAGCAAAGTAGGGATCACAAAACCAAGAGTTGGCAAAGAAAGCGATTTGAGATGCAAAGAATGTGAAAAGTGCAAGAAAACGCTCAAGATCATGATATGCTTCCCCTCAACTTGTGGTACCCTCAACTTGTGGTAGGTTTCATGTAGTGCAAAATGGATCATTTTAAGTTTCTTAGCATAATTTATGCATGACCCAAAATTTTCTCCCTCTTTGGCAATGAACTCATCAAAGAGGCAAAAGAGCAAGCAAACATGCAATGCATGAAAATGCAAACCTAAGGAGCTTCAACAATTATGCAAATAAGCATTTAACTTTGCTACCCATAAACATAGAGCCATGAAGTGTAAATGCAATAGCTCACAATCATACAAAGACCAAAAATAGATAGCAAGGCATAAACACCAAGAGCTACACAAGCTAAGCAGAAAGATTGACTAGCTTAGATAGAATCAATTTCCTTATCATGAGAAAATCTGCCACCACATGTGTAAGTACTCCCATCCAAGCAAAACAAGCATCAAGTGAATCATAAGAATCTAGCCAGTTTCAATCTCAGCTAGAGCAACAAGCATTCACAGAAAATGAGCTTCACAAACGCTCACATATGCAACAGAGACTCAATTGATCAAGCATTTATTGTTTATCCTCATGTGTCCTCTTATCCATACGGAGGGTCGTACGACCGGGTACGACAAACACCCCGAGGCCTCAAGGCACAATGTTTGGATTTAGCATTTTGGAATTATTCTTGATCAAAAGCACTTAGCAAATTATCCATGGTTTATTCACAAGACAAAAGAGCATGTCTTTGCGGCAAAAGGAGCACACATTCCCACAATGTCCCATCATGAGCTAAACATTTGCAAAGCCTTCCATTTCACAAACACAAGGTGCCAAGGCCAACATATCCTCTAGACTAGTCTCAATGCAAGTTTCAACAAGGATAAAAGCAATTATACACATGGTGAGCAAGTTTTAGCAAGATTAGTTCATAAGGTTCACAAGAAGCTAAGTTTACCTTTAAGATTAGCAAGTTGCTCACATGAGTCTATAACAGGCCATCTAGAAAATCTAAGCATGAGAGATTACCATCACATCCACACAACTTAGCTCAAGCTCAATCATAACAAAGAGAAATGCAAGAAAACATAAGAATCAAAGCTCATCTACCAATGCATATATTACATATGAGATGCAATGCATAAAAGGTAAGATATATATATACAAGAGAACACCAACTCCCCCTCAAACGATGCCATAAGGATGACACATGTCTAGTAGCATCTAGGGGCTTGGTGAGGATATCAACTAGTTGGTTTCTGGTGTCGCTGTATTTGAGCTCAACATCCCCCTTCTCAACATTGTCTCTCAGGAAGTGGAATCACACATTGATGTGTTTGACCTTACCATATTGGATTGGGTTTTTGGCTAAGCATATGACACTGGAGTTATCACACATGAGTGGAACACTCTTAAAGGTTAACCCATAGTCCCTCATGGTAGATACAACCTATAGAATTTGTGAGCAGCAGCTAGCGGCAGCTACATACTCAGCCTCTGTGGTGGATTGGGCTACACTCAACTACTTACGAGAAGACCAACAGATCAAAGAAGTACCCAAGAAATGGCAAGTACGAGAAGTGCTCTTCCTATCAATTCTACACCCAGCAAAGTTCGTATCCGAATACCCAATGAGATCAAGAGATGAAGATGCAGAGTACCAAAGACCAAACTCAAGGGTGTATTTGAGATACCTGAAGATGCGCTTGACAACCTTGCGATGACTCACCCTTGGGAAAGCTTGAAAGCGAGCACAAAGACACACCGCAAAGTGTATGTCGAGTCTTGTTGCTGTCAGGTACAAGAGGGAGCCAATCATGCTCTTGTACTCCCTTTGGTCCACCGCTTCATAGTCTTCATCAAGGTCAAGTGCCGTTGTAGTAGACATTGGTGTAGACAACGGCTTCATATTGACCATGTCGAACTTCTTCAGGAGATCCTTCGTGTACTTGGCTTGATGTATGAAAGTGCCTTGCTTGCACTGCTTGATTTGAAGCCTAAGAAAGAAAGTGAGCTCACCCATCGTCGACATCTGAAATTCATGTTCCATGGCTTCCTGAAATCTGGACACAAGAAAATGAGAGGAACCACCAAAGATGATATCATCCATATAAATCTGAACCATTAGAAAGTCATTGCCATGCCTGAGAGTGAACAAGGTTTTGTCAACACACCCCATGAAGTACCCACACTCTAGCAAGAAAGTCTTAAGCCTTGCATACCTTGCCCTAGGTGCTTGTTTTAGCCCGTACAAAACCTTCTGAAGCTTGTACGCACGATTTGCATATTTGTGGTGCTCAAAGCAAGGTGGTTGTTTTACATAAATCTCTTCCTCTATGAAACCATTTAGGAAAGCACTCTTGACATTCATTTGATAGAGTCTAATGCCCTTAGAGGCAGCAAATGCAAGCAAGATCCTAATGGCTTCTATGCGTGCAACAGGAGCAAAGGTTTCCCTATTGTCTAAGCCCTCCACTTGACTGAAACCCTGAGCAACAAGCCTAGCCTTATTTCTAACAACCTCACCATCTTCCCCATGCTTGTTTTTAAACACCCATTTGGTTCCTATGACATTGACACCAACAGGGGCTCTACTAGGGTCCATACTTTGTTTCTCTCAAAATTCTCCAATTTCTCATACATGGCATTAACCCAATGTTCGTGAGATAGTGCATGTCCAACATCCTAGGGTTCAAAGGTTGCAACAAAGAGAGAGTTGGTAAAACAGGCAAGATGTGCAGACCTTGACTTTGTTGTTCTCTCATAGAGATTACCGATCATTTGTTGAGGTGGATGTTGATGCTGAATGTGGCTGGGGGCCTCTCTCTCTCTCTCAGAGTGTATCTCCCCCTCAACCAGAGCTAGAGCTCGCTCGACAGCCGCTGAAGTCGATGTAGAAGCTTCTGGACCCTCTACTGGAGTAGTGGTAGCAGTAGGAACAAGCTTAGATGAGAGATGAAGTGAATCATTGTCATCATCATCCAAGCCCTGTAGGTCCTCTTCTACAAAGATGCTTTCCTTCAGCTCCTTATCACCTGCAGACTCAATCACATTCCTTGCTAAGAGTTTGATTCATCAAATGTTACATCGCAAGATTCTACGATGGTGTTAGTCTCCAAATTCAAAACTCTGTAGGAATGACCATGAAGAGAGTAACCAAGAAAGATGCCATCGGAAGATCTTGACTCAAACTTATCAAGATTGTCATACTTGAGAATAAAGCACTTGCAACCAAAGGCATGCAAATAAGAAACCGAGGGCTTTCTCCTAAAATGCAGCTCATAAGAAGTCACATTAAGAATCGAGCGCAAGAAAATCTGATTAGAAACATAGTAAGCAATGCTAATGGCCTAAGCCCAGAACCGCCTCGGAGTCCTATGCTCATCGAGCATCGTCCAGGCCATCTCCACCAAGGTTCTGTTCTTTCTTTCAACCACACCATTATGCTAGGGAACACGAGGTGCTAAAAACTGATGCTCAATACCATGCTCAAGACAGAAAGCATCAAAGGAGGAGTTCTTAAACTCGGTGCCATTATCACTACGGATTGCTCGTAATGCACCAGGGAGTTCCTTGAACAACCTCAAAGCTAAGCTCTGAAAGTGGTGAAACACTTCATCCTTGCTCTTAAGAAATTAAACCCAAGAGTAGCGAGAATAGTCATCAACAATCACAAGAACATACCACTTCCCACCCACCGAATGAACCCGAGAAGGACTAACAGTGTCCATATGAAGCAACTCTCCAGGACATTCAGTCATCACCAAATTGATTGGTGGATGAGAAGCACAAACCAAATCCTTATCAAATTTGAGCTTAGGCAATCCTCGGATCAAGCCTAGGCCACTCAAGCGACATAACAAGTCAAAGGTCATGTGACCTAGTCTCCTATGCCATTTCCAGAGCTCAGAAGAAGATTGAGCAAACAAGCACTTGTGAGAACCAGGAGAACTAGCAAAATCAGCCTGAAAACTCTACCAATGCGAGAATCCCACAAACCAAGGAACCACTCGAATCAAGAACACAAGAAGCATTTGACTTAAAGCGCACTTCCAAACCAACATCAAGAAGCTGAGAGACAGAGAGGAGATTGTACTTGAGAAACTCAACCAAACCAACATCCTTGAGAGTGAATTTTTCATTTACCTTTATCGCGCCTCTTGCCTTCACTCTCCCTCTCTTGTCATCTCCAAAGGTCACATACTCCCAGCGCTTCAAGGGAGTGAGGCTGGAGAACCACTTTGCATCTTCGGTCATATGGCGCGAACACCCGGAGTCCATCAACCATTTGTTCTCCAGGCCTCCACCTGCTGCCTACAAAGAACGAGAAGGAAAAGTCCTTGGCTCAGTGCTAGGGTTAGTCAAAAAGCATTTGGGAATCCAGCACTTAACCATATGACCAGTAGTAGTCATCACAATTCTTTGCACTTTATCATTCGAATGCAAGGGACGAGAACCACGATGGGGAAAACGTGGCCTGTCAAAGCGTCTCGACTTGAACCTTGGATTGTGAGGATAGAAATCATCTGTGTGAAAGCCAAATCCATGCGAGTGACGCTCACCACAATGGGGAAAATGTGGGGCGCCAAAGCGCTGCCGCGCAAAGCCTCTATTTTGTAAATCAAAGACATATGAGGGATGACCTTGTCCACGATAGGCACAAGAAAAATAGTGAGGTTGAAAGTCAACAAAATCATTATAAAAAGCATCCCTAGTCAACTCAGCTTGCTTCCTCTCAATCCTCTTACACCTATAACAGAATTCATCCAAGTGGCCCTTGCGACCACAAAATATGCAAATGTAGACACCCTTAGGATTAGGCTTGGTTTGCATGGCGGGCTTGGGTTTTGGCTTCTCTGTTTGTTTTGGGTTGAAGGACGGTTTTGGATTGGGTGGATAGTATGTGTCAGTGGGTTTGATGATGTTTTCCTCATCCTTGTAGCTGGAGCTAGGTACAAACTTACCCACATTCTCACTCTCCTTGTCACACCTCTCAAATCCCAAGCCCAAGTTATAGGTTAACCTATAAGCACTCTCCTTCACTCTTGCCAAATCACTCTCAATCTTTTCCTCACTCACTAGGGTTCTCTGGAGCCTAGAAACAAGATTATCATTTACTTGAACTAGAACTTTGTTTTCCTCCCTAGTGATTACAAGCTTGTTCTTAAGAGAGACACACACCTCACACGGTGGTGGAAGGACCTTAAAGCGAGTCTCAATAAGCAGCTTGGACTCAAGCTCTTTGACTTTGAGGGTTTGAGCTCCCAACTCACTTGTGAGCATGGGGCACTTCTGACATGCACCCAAAGGAGTTGGCCTAGCTTTGAATTCATCAAGCTCCTTGAGGGCACTCTGAAGATGCATCTAGGTCCCCTAGTGGGTTTTGGTGATTAATGACAAAAGATTAAAATTGTACTAACATGCTTATGAAGAAAATGTGCAGATCATCAAGAGAAAAGTTAATTACCCACTAATGTGAGAAAGTCCATCCCTCAATAAAAGAGAAAAGAAAATGGCTCATGGTGGTTCAAGTTTAGCTTTTATCTTATTTGCTTTGAGTCATAGGTATGCCGAACTATTAAGAGGGGTAAAACTTATCTTGATAGTAAGGGAAACATTATGCTCAAGCTCTAAATCAATTCATTTGAAAACCTAGCCAACAATGCCTAAGAATCAGCCTTTTACTTAGCAAGACAGAGAGTGACGGAAGTTCCGTGAGTCCTCTCATGGAAGTTCCGTCAGCGTCGGGTCCGGCTTTGATGTTAACCCGAGGGTGATGGAAGTTCTGTCACCTAGTGATGGAAGTTCCGTCAGCGTCAGGTTTCTACCTTCTGTGCACCCGAGAGTGACGGAAGTTCTGTCACCCCATGATGGAAGTTCCGTCACCAAGAACCTCCGTGGCTCTCACGGATGTTCTGTGAGCCTTTTTCCTTGTCAAACCGAGAGTGACGGAAGTTTTGTCACCTTTTGATGGAAGTTCGGTCACGATATCTTTTGCTCACTTCTAGTGCTTTACAACAGCTAAACTTGAATTAACGGAAGTTCTGTGGGTAACCACGGAAGTTCCGTCAGACCCAGAATATACTATAACGGCTAGTTTTTGAGCTCTCTCTATAAATAGAGTACCCGTTCCCCCGTGGGAAGGGTTGGATTCTTTGCCTTTTCATACACCCTTCAGCTAGAGCTCTCCCATCTCACACCTAGACTTGTTCTTGATATTCCAATCCAAGTGAGAGAGATCCAACCACAAAAAGATTGAATCCATCCACTCAAAATCTTGAGCACATCTTTCCCTCCCCATCGACATTTGATTTGCTTGTTACTCTTGAAGACTTGGTCTCCTAGACGGCTAGGCGTCACCCTCGAGCTCCCAACTTGTGTGGTGAGTCGGGGACGTTTGTGAAGATGTGATTCGCCTCCGGAGGAAAAGAATCAAGAGAAGAAAGAAATCCGAGCACGATCTTTGTTATTTTCACTGTTTAGAGGGAGATTGGTAAGAAGTTCTGTCATTTGACAGAACTTCCGTGGCGACGGAAGTTCTATTTCTTTAGTGATCTTTCAGGATTATTTTATATTGCCTATTCACCCCCCCTCTAGGCAACTTTTAATTGGTATTAGAGCAGGAATCTTCTACAAGGCTTGAAAGCTTGAAGATTATAAGATGTCGAAGCCGGGAGAAGGTGATCACGCCTCGGCAAGCAAAGGAAGTAGCTTGAACACCGACATGGCATTCAACTATGCCGATGTGGCCAACATACATGATATTGGAAGTGGAAGATTGCCTTACTTTGAAGGCAAAGATTTTAGTTGGTACAAGCACCACATGAAAATGTACCTCATGTCCATTGGTCCACCAATTTGGGAAATTGTGGAAAAGGGGTTCATCTTGGAAGACAAGGACAACCCTACAACATTGGACCAACTAAACATACATCGCAATGCTCAAGCGGTGTCGGCCATTCTCTCTTCCTTGAATCCCAAGGAATACTCAAGAGTTACCGGAATTGAGAATGCCCGCAAAATGTGAAAGAAGCTCATATGTGCTCATGAAGGAGTAGATGTGTGTGAAGAAGTCAAGGCTTCAAGTTCTCAAAAATCAATTCAACTTCTTTGTAATGAACAAGGGAGAAGAGCCTCAACAAACTCATGATAGGCTCATGGACATTGTGAATGAGAGAAGATCATATGGAGAAAACATCAAAGATGAGGAGGTCAACTACAAGCTCCTCATGGCTCTTAGAATGTGAAATCCTACACTTTGCACCATCACTGAAGAGAAGGATGGTTTTGAAGGCTTCACAACAGATGAAGTCATTGGAAGAATCAATGCCCACAAGAGCCGAGATGATGAGGGCAAAAGAGTTAACGTGCTCATTGGTGATGAAAGCACAAGCAAGAAGGACTTGGCACTCAAGGCCAAGAAAACTCAAGATGACAATGACGATGATGATGATGAAGACAATGATGTGGTTGAAGAAGACAATGAAGAATTTGCCTTATTTGTCAAGAAATTTGACAAATATATGATTAAGAATGGATTCACCAAAAGAAGCTTTGACAAGGCAAAAGCTAGAAGAACAAGTAGAAGATGCTATGAGTGTCATGAACAAGGACACATGATTGCCGGGTGTCCAAAGCTAAATGGTAAGGGCAAGAAGAATGAAAAGTACAAAAACAAGTCAAAGCCCTACAAGAAGCCATACATCAAGGAGCAAGCTCACATTGGTCAAGAGTACATCTCCGATAATAATGATGAAGATGACGAGGGTAGCATTGCCAATATTGCCATTGGTCTCCCACCGGCCAAGAAGCCACTTTTCAACAACCTCACCGACGATGAAGACGACAACCCTCGATGCTTCATGGCCAAGGAAAGCAAGGTAGCTCGTCTCATCGATTTCAATCCCTCTTATTGTAGTGATGAAGAGGAGGACTTGGTCCCCTCTATGCATGAAATGGTGAAAATGCTAGATAAACTACAAGGGGAGTTGGACAATCAAGAGAGGATCGTTGATAGGCAAGAAGAGTTGCTTGATGAAGAGAAAAGCAAGAATCTAGAGCTCACCAAGCAACTAGAGCAAGAAAAGGAGAAGAACAAAACCTTGACCAAAGAACTTACAAAAGTCAATGAGTCAAGTGAATCAAGCACCTCAACCTCTAAGAAATATCAAGAGAGGTGCAATGTCTTGCAAGAGGAGAACAAGGCTCTAGCTAAGGCCATTGAAGATCTTAAAGTGAAGTCCCGCTCATTATTGAAAAGTGTACCCAAAAGAAGGCACAACAAGAATATCAACTTTGTGCATGAAAGCAAGGGAAAGCAAGTGGTGCAAGAAAACACTATCAAGTCCAAGAATGCTTCCCAAGTCAACAAGAACATGAAGACCCTACCATATCCTTTAATGATTTTGATGCCTCTTATGTGCTAACCTGTAATGCTTATGGTAGAGTGGTTGCTAAGTTTGTTGGGCCGCATGATGCAAGGTGGAAGCCTTGTGTATGGGTGCCCAAGGTTCTTGTGTCTAGTGTTAAGGGACCCAAACCAACTTGGGTGCCTAAAACACGTGCTTGATTTCCTTTGTAGGAATACTCCTCCGGTGGGGCAATATGGGTGCTTGATAGTGGTTGCTCAAATCATATGACCGGAGAGAGATCAATGTTCTCCACACTTGATCATGACAATCTACCAAGTGAAGGCATATTATTTGGAAATGACAACAAAGGAAAGGTAATTGGTCGTGGACGGATTGACATCACGCATGACCTTTCAATTAGTTATGCTTATCTTGTGAATGGTCTTGGATACAACTTGATGTCCGTTTCACAACTTTGTGAGATGGGCCTTACTTGTCTTTTTGACGATGATGGTGTGACCATGTTTAGGAAGAAGGATTCCTCAATAGCTTTCAAAGGGTATTTAGAGGACAAGATCTATTTTGTTGATTTTACCAACAAAGAGGGATCTAACCAAAATACTTGTTTGGTTGCTAAAACCACCTTGGGTTGGCTATGGCATCGCCGGCTAGCTCATGTTGGGATGAGAAATCTTTCCAAACTCCTAAAAGGTGGCCACGTTGTTGGACTAAAGGATATTTCTTTTGAAAAGGACAAAATATGTAGCGCATGTCAAGCCAGAAAGCAAGTTGGAGTGGCACATCCCTCAAAAACAATGATGACAATGACAAGACCATTGGAAATGATTCACATGGATATATTTGGACCGGTCACCTACATAAGCATTGGCGGTAACAAATATGGCCTTGTAATTGTTGATGATTATTCTCGTTTCACTTGGGTATTCTTTTTGAAGGACAAAAGTGAAACACAAGGTATCCTAAAGAAATTCTTGATAAGAGCTCAAAATGAGTGTGAAGTGAAGATCAAGAAAATAAGGAGTGACAATGGAACCGAATTCAAGAATACACAAGTTAAAGAATATCTTGATGAAGAAGGCATCAAGCATGAATTCTCCGCTCCATTCACTCCACAACAAAATGGGGTAGCCGAAAGGAAGAACCGCACACTCATAGAGATGGCAAGAACAATGCTTGATGAGTACAAAACACCGGACACTTTTTTTGGGCCGAAGCCATCAGCACCGCATGCCATGCAACAAATAGATTATATCTTCACAAGATCTTGAAAAAGGCACCCTACAAACTCCTCACCAGTAACCTTCCAAATGTCTCATATTTTCGTGTTTTTGGGAGCAAATGTTTTATTCTTAACAAGAAACCCAAATCCTCCAAGTTTGCTCCTAAGACACATGAAGGTTTTCTACTTGGTTATGGAACTAATGTCTATGCATATCGTGTCTTTAACAAAGACACCGGAGTTGTTGAGATAACCCGGGATGTGCAATTTGATGAATCTAATGGCTCTCAATTAGAGCAAGTTAATCCAAGTGATGTAGGTGATGAGGCTCCTTGTGATGCAATAAGGAACATGGCAATAGGTGAAATAAGACCACAAGATCCTTCTTCAAGTCAAGATGCACCTCCTCCTCCACAAGATTCACATGATGAACAAGACCAAGGAAGTGGTCAATATTATGGTGACGACCAAGATCAAGGCAACAACCAAGATCAAGCACAAGATGGTGGAGAAGGAGATGATCAAGATAATAACATTCAAGATGAAGATGCATATAGACCCATTCACCCACGAGTCCGACAAAGCATTCAAAAGGATCACCCCATTGACAATATTCTTGGTGATATCCAAAGGGGGGTAACTACTAGATCCGTATGGCTATGTTTTATCATCATTACTCATTTGTTTCCTCTAAGGAACCTTTTAAGGTGGAACAAGCCCTTCAAGACTCGGATTGGGTAATGGCTATGCAAGAAGAGTTAAACAACTTTGAAAGAAATAAGGTGTGGTCATTAGTGGAGAGACCCAAGCAAAATGTTGTAGGTACAAAATGAGTTCTCCGCAACAAGCAAGATGAGCACGGTGTGGTGGTGAGAAACAAGGCAAGACTCGTCGCAAAAGGCTACTCACAAGTAGAAGGTTTGGACTTTGGTGAAACTTATGCACCCGTAGGTAGGCTTGAGTCAATTCCTATTTTACTTGCCTATGCTACTCACCATGGCTTTAAGCTTTTTCAAATGGATGTGAAAAGTGCATTTCTTAATGGCCCTATTCAAGAAGAGGTGTATGTACAACAACCTCCGGGTTTTGAAGACCCAAAGAAACCAAACCATGTGTACAAACTTCACAAAGCTCTCTACGGCCTCAAGCAAGCTCGTCGAGCTTGGTATGAACACCTCAAGGGATACTTGATCAACAAGGGCTTTACAATTGGCAAGGCCGACCCTACTCTCTTCATAAGAAAAGTTGACAACGATTTATTTGTTTGCCAAATATATGTCGATGACATCATATTTGGTTCTACTAATCAATTTTTTTGTGATGAGTTTGCCAAGATTATGACTAGGAAATTTGAGATGTCCATGATGGGGGAGTTGAAGTTCTTTCTAGGCTTTCAAGTTAAGCAACTTGAAGAGGGGACATTCATAAGTCAAACCAAGTACACACAAGACATACTCAAGAAGTTTGACATGGCGAATGCTAAACCTAACAAGACTCCCATGAAGACAAACGGACACCTTGGGTTAGATGTGAATGGTAAACCCGTGGATCAAAAGGTATACCGCTCCATGATTGGCTCATTACTTTATCTTTGTGCATCTAGGCCCGATATCATGCTTAGTGTGTGCATGTGTGCAAGATTCCAAAGTGCTCCAAAGGAAAGCCACCTCGTGGCGGTGAAAAGAATGTTAAGATATTTAGTTCACACCCCAAACTTAGGATTTTGGTATCCCAAGGGCTCCAAGTTCAAGCTAGTCGGGTATTCCGATGCCGACTATGCTGGATGTAAAGTGGATAGGAAAAGTACCTCCGGGACGTGCCAATTCTTGGGTAGGTCCCTTGTGTCATGGTCATCCAAGAAACAAAATTCTGTTGCCTTATCCATGGTCGAAGCGGAGTACGTGGCAGCTGGAAGTTGTTGTGCTCAACTACTTTGGATGCGACAAACTCTAAAGGACTTTGGATACACTATGACCAAAGTTCCACTCCTATGTGACAATGAGAGTGCCATCATGATTGCATATAACCCCATTGATCACAATCGAACCAAGCATATAGATATCCGGCACCACTTCTTGAGAGATCATTCTATAAAGGGGGACATCGATATTAGCTATGTTAGAACCGACAAACAACTAGCCGATATTTTTACCAAACCCCTAGATGAGAAGCGGTTTTGTGAACTTAGGAGTGAACTAAATACTCTTGACTCATCCAACTTGGAGTAGAATCTTGTGCTTTGATTGGTGTATTGATCATGCAAAATGTCTTGTAAGTAAAATCTTTTCAAAAATTTCATATTGTCTTTGTTTTCAAACTAAATTCTTTGATCACTAGATCATATTGTTGATGCTTGTGAATATAGTTTTGGTTGTTGATTTGTTACTATTCACAAGATGAGACAAGCTTTATACTCCATATGTAACTTGTCCAAACGTTCTGTTTAGAGAGGGAGGTTTCTGTTGCAAACAGAGGCTGACAGAACTTCCGTGACCCATTCATGAAACTTCCGTCATATCAGTTTTGGGCACTGATCTCAGACCTGAGAGTGACGGAACTTCTGTCACCCAATGATGGAACTTCCGTCGCCATGGAAGTTCTGTCAGAACTTTCACGTATTCAAAATCCCCGTCTGTCTCAACCCGAGACTGACGGAACTTCCGTCGCCCAATGACGGAACTTCCGTTAGTCCCTGGTTAAGTGGCCCGACCCTCATCTTTCTTCTTCCCCACTCGGCCATTCTTCTATTCTCTTTCTCTCTCTTCTCCCCAAACCCTAAGTGGCGATTTATGGTGATTTGGAGGTTCAACCGACGTTTCCCTTGGATTTGGTGGAGATTCAACACCTTCCCCACGGAAGTTTCGTGATCTCCATCAACTTTCTCATCTCCATTGCACTAGGTATGAAATTTGACTCCTAGATCTTGGTCCTTAGGTCAAATGTTCAAATGCTCCCTAGTGTCACTTTGGCTTAGGTAGAATAGTTCCTTTGTGGTTGTTCTACCTTCTCTATGCAGCATTTGGACTCTTTCCATAGGATTTGGGAGTTTGGGGGTAGGTTCATGGGCAAACTACAAAATGACGGAAGTTCCGTGGTAACTTCCGTCACGACGGAACTTCCATGACCCTCACAAAACTTCCATCACCTGTAGTTCAGTGCCCTGAATCTGTCTCCTTTCTCACTCCTACTTGTGACTCATTCCTAAATAGTCTCTTATTTCCTGCCTCTTAGGTGTGTGAACATGGCCCGCACCAAGATTGCCTCCAATGATCCATCCGTTCGTGAGGAATCAAGTGAAGAGGAACATCAAGCCTCTCCCGACACGTCTTCCTCCTCCCATGAGGATCTTGTACCCCTTTCCAAGTGAAGAAGAGCTAGGATATCCATCCGGCAAGGACAGGGCACCAGTCGAGGTCCTCAAACCGTCTCTGTTGCTCAAGGAGGATCTCTTCCTCCTAGAAGGGCACTTGACAAAGGGAAGAAGCCATCCAAGGAAGCTCGTCCCAAGCCACGCAAGAGCAAGTCAAAGAGCAATGAGCCCTTAAACATTGTGAGGGATCTTCGAGTCCATGCTCCCGTGTACCCCCCTCACCATGATTTCAAGGACTACAAGAAGGATGCCGAGGCACTGCATACAACAAGAAGGTAAAATCAATATCTTGTGACTAATAAAGAAGCCAGTGACCCCTAGTTCCTCACTTGGTTTCACCAAGACTACTACATGTCTATGATCATTGACACAAATCGAAAGAACCGGTTGGCCACTCATCAGTGGATTGACTGGAAGTACATGGAGGACAAGAATGAGTCAACCTTCAACGAGATTGTGGGTGCTTGCAAGGCACGACATGTGTATGACCTCATGGGTTTCAAGTATGACTGGAATGAAGAAGTCACATGCTAGTTCTACTCCACCCTCTATGTTGATGGACGAGGGTATCTCTTTTGGATGACTCAGGGGGTGTAGTATGTCATATCCCCCTCTCGCTTAGCTACTTTTTTCTTTCAAGATGCTGAGGTAGATGATGCAAGGGACAGGCTCTCCTGTGAGCCTGTGTTGAAGGACTCTGAGCTGAGATTCATGTATGAGGACCTTCAGCCCAAATATCTGGGAACCACTCATGGAATGCACAACTTCTACTTTACCCTCAATAGGATGCTCTGGGTGACTATTGCTCCTAAGGGTGGGTATGCCACTTCTCTTGTTGAGCACTCCAAAAATGTTCTTGCTAGGTTCAGAGATGGAGCTGTAGACTTCAGTGTGATGGACCTCATTACTCAGGAAATCTACTCGGCCTCTTTGAGAAGGAGTGCAAGCATCAGCCGTTGAGACCTCGTGTGCCTAGGCTCACTCGCCCTCATCATGAGACTATCCGAAGGAAGTAAGAAGAGGAACGGGCAGCTAGGGCGGAAGCAGCCGCCCCTCGTGCTTCAGCCTCCACTCCTCCACCTGAAGCATCTCACCGCCGTCCATCATCACCCATTGCCGCTATGCTCAAGAGCATCTTGAATGCTTGTTGCTTCAATGCTAAGGAAAATTAGGAGAACAAGAAGCGCATTAAGAAGCAAGTGCGGCGCTACAAGAAAGACCAAAGAGCTCAAGGCCATGAGGTGTCTCTGGATGGCTCCGAGTGTGAGCCCGATGGTGAGCCACCGGTCTTTGAGGATCCCCTTGCCGATTATGATTGGGATGATCTTGCTCCTTCACCCGCTCCCACTTACGAAGAACAAGCTGCACAAGATGAGCAAGATGGCAAGGAAGGCGATGACGAAGGCCACGAAGAAGAAGAAGAGGGTGATGAAGAGGACGACGAGGACAATGATGAAAGCACCGATGATGATGAGTAATACCTTTCTCTTATATCCTCCTCCTCTCATACTTTTTGGTGCCTTGATGCCAAAGGGGGAGAGATGAGTGAAAAGGATATTTGTTTCAGAGGCTTTGTAATAGGATAGTGATGAACCTATGGACTAGTTCCCCTCTCTATTTGCTTTGTGTGCGAAACATATTTTTGAACCTTTTGTAATAACTCTATTGTTCTTATGTCATGTGTGGTGCTTGTTTCTTCTAGTTTATAGTTTGGTTGTGATACTTGTTTATTGCTTTATCACTTTGCTTCACACTTATACACCTTTTAGGCACCCCACTTTTTACAAAATATAGGGGGAGCTCCTTCACATGTCTTTGTGAATCTTGCATATCTTTAGGGGGAGCCTCACTATATTTTGTTGTTCTCTCTCTTGATTATATTTCTATATCCTTTTAATCTATTGTCATCAACTACCAAAAAGGGGGATATTGAAGATGCATCTAGGTCCCCTAGTGGGTTTTGGTGATTAATGATAAAAGATTAAAATTGTACTAACATGCTTATGAAGAAAATGTGCAGATCATCAAGAGAAAAGTTAATTACCCACTAATGTGAGAAAGTCTATCCCTCAATAAAAGAGAATAGAAAATGCCTCATGGTGGTTCAAGTTTAGCTTTTATGCTATTTATTTTGAGTCATAGGTATGCCGAACTATTAAGAGGGATAAAACTTATCTTGCTAGTAAGGGAAACATTGTGCTCAAGCTCTAAATCAATTCGTTTGAAAACCTAGCCAACAAAGCCTAAGAATCAGCCTTTTACTTAGCAAGACAGAGAGTGACGGAAGTTCTGTGAGTCCTCTCACGGAAGTTCCGTCAGCGTCAGGTCTGGCTTTGATGTTAACCCGAGGGTGACGGAAGTTCCGTCACCTAGTGACGGAAGTTCTGTCAGCGTCGGGTTTCTACCTTCTGTGCACCCGAGAGTGACGGAAGTTCCGTCACCCCATAATGGAAGTTTCGTTACCAAGAACCTCCGTGGCTCTCACGGAAGTTTTATGAGCCTTTTTCCTTGTCAAACCGAGAGTGACGGAAGTTCCGTCACCTTTTGACAGAAGTTCCATCACAGCATCTTTTGCTCACTTCCAGTGTTTTACAACGGCTAAATTTGAATTGATGGAATTTCCGTGGGTAACCACGAAAGTTCCGTCAGACCCAGAATATACTATAACGGCTAGTTTTTTAGCTCTCTCTATAAATAGAGTACCCCTTCCCCCGTGGGAAGGGTTGGATTCTTTGCCTTTTCATACACCCTTAAGCTAGAGCTCTCCCATATCACACCTAGACTTGTTCTTGAGATTCCAATCCAAGTGAGAGAGATCCAACCACAAAAAGATTGAATCCATCCACTCAAAATCTTGAGCACATCTTTCCCTCCCCATCAACATTTGATTTGCTTGTTACTCTTGGAGACTTGGTCTCCTAGACGGCTAGGCGTCGCCCTTGAGCTCCCAACTTGTGTGGTGAGTCGGGGACGTTTGTGAAGGTGTGATTTGCCTCCGGAGGAAAAGAATCAAGAGAAGAAAGAAATTCGAGCATGATCTTTGTGATTGCTTGGCGGGGGAAAAGGGTTGAGAGAGACCCGGCCACTTTGTGTGGCTCCTCAATGAGGATGTAGGAACTACTTAGTGTGGTTGCCGAACCTCGGGTTTAATCCTTGTGTCTCTCTTTACTTTCCTGCTTATTTCTTGTGCTTGCTCTTTTTTTTCATATCGTTGTGCTTGTTTTACTTGTTATTGGTGGTGTTAGCTCTTCATTCAAGAACTCTAGGTTGACTTTGTCATAGCTTCACTCCTATCAAGTTAGTATTCTCTTCTCTTTAGTTATCCGTGTTATTTTCACTGTTTAGAGGGAGATTGGTAAGAAGTTCTATCATTTCATAGAACTTCCGTGGCGACGGAAGTTCTGTCACATCTGACGGAAGATCCGTCGACTCTGTCTATTTGACATTTCTTTAAGTGATCTTTCAGGATTATTTTTATATTGCCTATTCACCCCCCCCCCCTCTAGGCAACTTTCACACTCTCAAGCTGACTGGCAACTTGAGCATGCTCACTCTCCCTCTAACTCAGATCATTGATCACAACTTGACATGACTCACACTCTAGAACAGTGACATCACAAGCAAGCTTAGACCTAAGCGAAGAAATTTCAAAATCAACACTCTCCAAGTTAGACTTAAGCTCTCTACTCTCACGAACAGCACTGCGAAGCTTATCATCTTGCAAGAGCAGAACATCGCGCAAATGATCAAGTTCAGAAGAGAGCTCATCAAGAGTGGGAGGTACCTCGCTTGTGTCGGAGTCGGATCCAGAGTCGGTGTCGTGATCGTTCTTTGCCATGAAGCAAAGCCCGGTGAACTCATCCTTCCTCTTGACTCGCGGCTTTTCAACCTCCTCCTTCAAACTTGTAAGGCCTTTGCTTGATGTGAGGTAGACATCGCTCAAGGCAGCAACGCAGGCACATGCAATGGCCTTGGCGAACTTCTTGGAGTTCTTGCCCTTCTTGTAGAAGTGGTTCTTCTTCTGCTTGAAGTCTTCAGTGTTGTTGTCGCGGTACCCGGCCTTCTTCTTCTGCTTGGGACAGTCAGCAATGAAGTGTCCCGGGTCCGCACTCGAAGCAGGTTCTTGAACCACCTCCTCTTCTCTCCTTCCGGTTGTTGCAGAACTTCCTGAACTTCCTTGTGAGCAAGGACAACTCCTCGTCAGGAATGCACTCCATCTATTCAACGGAAGCTGCAACAAGAGAAGACAGAGCAAACTCCAAAGAAGACTTGTCAAGTGAGGGGTTAGTTCCATAAGAAGCACCACTGTGATCACCCTTCTGAGAGCTAGAAAGCAAAGCCATGCTAGAAGTAGGATTAACATGATTAGGACAAGATTTCCTAGACAGTTCATGAGATTTCATCTTGCTATACAGTTGCTCACAGTTCAAGGTATTGAAGTCAGCAGTTTCTTCTAGAGCAGCAATTTTAACCCCCCAAACATTTTCATCAAGTGAGTAAAACAGTTACTTAGCTCTATCATTATCACTGTACACAAGGTTACCACAAGCCCGCAAGTTGCACACAATTGCCTCAAACCTATGAAAGGTGTCATCTAGTGACTCGCTAGGTTTTTGTGCATTGGTTTGGTACTGTCTATTGTAAGAATCCTTACGCATAGACTTGACTTGATTAGTACCCTCATGGTACATGCAAAGCTTAACCCAAATAGCATGAGCAGTGTCAAGGTGTGCAACGAGATCATGTTCATTTCTACCAAGTGTAGAGAGCTGAATGTTGATAGCTTTGGAGTTGTGTTCATACTTGTTCAACTCACCTATAGGAGCAGTGTTGAGGTCGGCAGGTATGTTGTATTCTTGCTCGACGATGTCCCAGATAGCACGTCCTTGACTCAAGAGATAAGCCTTGGTCCGTGACTTCCAGTAGGGGAAGTCCTCTCCATCAAACATCCAGAGTTTGACCGCACGCTTCTCCATGTCGCCTTCAGATCACAAAGTTGGTGAAGGTCAACTAGTGATGAAACCAGCTCTAATACCAATTGAAGGACCGAGAAGGCGACCAGAGGGGGGGGGGGGGTGAATGGGAGCCAATTAAAATTCTCCAAGAGAACTTGGCCTATATCCCAATTACAACCCCAGCCAACCTCTAAACCGATCACCAACACTACACACACCAACTAGTGATGTGCTACCCTTAGGAGTGATCAGCAACAGCTATGAAATATAGCGGAAACAAAGAAAAATAGCAGAGACTCGAAATAGTCAAAAACCTCACAAAACTGCACCTTCTGGACCATCACCGGTAGTGCCGATCAGAGCCATCGACAGTGCCGGTTGGCCCCATCGGTAGTGACGGTGAGACCCATCGGCAGTGCCGGTGCGGGGTTTTGCAACCCACCGGCAGTGCTGGTGTTGGTCGTCGGCAGTGCCGATCGACCTCGACAAAACAGGAAAATCTTTCGGGATTTTGGCAAATCTTCTCCAAAACCTAATCAAACAAACTCCAAATGATGTGATTTTTGGACCAGTGAATCCTCAACACATCATGACCCTAATCCTAGAAGATCAACTTAATTGGCTCAAGGAATTATCACAAATTTCAGATGCTGTGCCAAGAACACCAAAAAGGGAAAACTTGAGAAATCCTTCAAAACGAAGGTGCTAGAGCTCTTGATTTGGTCATGGACCTATGAAGGATTGTTCTAGCTCATCATAGCAACAAGTTTCTCAAGAAATCCGCCCCAAAAACTCATCCAAAAAGGAGATAAAAAATTCCCACGAAAATAGCTCCAAAAATAGGGAAAAAGAGAAATTCGGGATTTACGAAAAGAGGAAAATCTTGAGCATGAAAATAAATTTCATGTCATGGAAACATGCTTACAAGATCCATAGATACAAGACTAGGAAGCTACTTGAGTAAAGTCCTAACACAAGGCTAATGGGGAGAGAGACACCTCGTCCACTAGCCTTACCTCTTCTTATATAGGCCTAGGGTCTATTGTCCACATGACCACTCTACCCTTGACCTACATAACACACCCACCTATCATCGGGGGCATAATCATCCATCTTTTGCCTCATCGCCCGAATGCCATCGGACGCTTCACATCTTTGCTTCGTCTTGAAGCAAGCTTTGTGATAGTGCCACGTGCACCACCAACCACCACCACCGGTTTTGAGGTCCAAACTAGGAAACCGCCTCGCACACTTCTCAAAGCGGACTTCTCAATGTTGACGTGTGTCACCTTGTCCCGTGATCCTGACCACCGACAAGTCTCTCCTACTCCATGTCCATCGGCCCCCCTTGTCACTTGCACCGGCATCCCGTTCACCTTGACTTGGTCAACATGTCGTCTTCATCACCACCACGGTTTTGAGGCTCAATCGTGAAATCGTCCATGCTTCTCACCTCTCCATGTGTACGGTGTGGATCACCCTTGACTCCACTCGACATCCTGATCATCCGGCCCCAAGTCCCCTACTTGTGCACGATCCTCTCGCCGTTGACTGCCAAGTCGACTCTAGTGATCTACACATCATGAGACAAGCAAACACATTTCCCAACTCCTATAATATCACAAATACCTCCACCAACTCTGGTTAGTCATAACCATGACATGCACACACTCATGCAATCCCCGGATTTCCGTATTTCAACTCAAAAACAAATCCGTTTAAGTCAATTGCTCATCACATATATTGCAAACCATGGCACATATCCACATGGTTTCTCATGAGGTGAGTAGCTGGTGATCACCTTAGGGAATTCCTCGTACTGCTCCTCTGTCACTACTCGCGTCCTCCTCAAAAGATAGAAGATGTATGGACCATAGACTAAGTGACGTCCTCCTACCCTCTTAGATATAACCTCCTCCATCTCACCAATCAACAAATCAGCCAAGTCAAATGGTTGTCTCCTTAGTATGGTTGCCACTGCTCCCACTGGTCTAGAAGTGTGAACTCCTCTCTCTATCCAGACCGTGGGAGGATAGTCCTGGTGACTATCCCCCTGACCACCTTAGCCTCTGCGGTGAGTCTCGCAGGGCCTCTCTCAAAACCTGGGGTGTGCGGTGGTGAAAAGGCAATCGACCTTATGTCATCTGGAGGTAGTGTCCCTCTCTGTGGTCTGCAAGGTGGAACGAGGGTTCCATAGGCACTCCTGTATAGCTGGAAATCTAAAGCAAGAAGTCCGAAGCTAGCTATAAGATCCTCCATGGTCACACGCTGTGGCTGTCCTCTAAATAGAAACCAGATCTCTAAGCGATCTCTGGCTACCCACAGTGTAGCATAGAACTCCATCACAATAACTTCCCTGTACCTGCATGGAGCAGTAACTAGCTCTGCTACCTCTGGCAAGTACATGAAGTACTGCTCCATGTCAGTGCCTGTGGCCCTCCTCATGGCCGGGTGTAGTGTGTACTGCTGTGGCACAAATAGACCAGCCTTGCCCTTCCTGGCAAGGTAGCATCTCAGTCCCTCACTGATCCTCCTCTAAAGACCGGTACAGTACCTCTCTCCTATAGCAGGGTCCCTGGAGACTGGAACCCACTGCTCAAAGGAGACGAGACGGAGTGACTTAAGGTCCTTTGTAGGAGACTAGCTCAAAGGAGGCTGGCTCTCCGACTGCCTCTACAAGTCTCTGCAGCCTCCTCATGCACACTGCACAGGTGCACTATGGGTCTCCTACCTGGTGAACTGACCTCTGGGGTACAGTCTGTTCTGGCTGCTCAGCCTCCTCCTCATCAAACTCCTCAGACTCCTCAGACTCTTAGCTCTCCTCCTCCTCCTCCTCCTCGGACTCCACCTACTGTCTAGAGGATCCCTGCTCCGCAGGTCTCGCCAACCTCTCTTGTCGAGAAGCCAGAGTACCCTGCGACCATGATGTTGGAGTGACTCCTGTGGCCGAGGCTGCCCTCTGTCTGGTACTCTTCCTAAGTCCTTGAGTGTCATCTGTCTACTCTAGAATCAGCCGTGTCCCTAGTGTTCCGTGGGAAGTCTCCAGAGCACCCAAGTGTCTGGCCACTTGTATGGCTCTCTCTGACTCACGGTCTAGCCTGGTCCTCTTCTTGCCTCTAGGCTTCACTAGTATCTTGCCCTTTCCCTTATCCTGTCCTGATCCTGCCATCTCTGCTATCAAGTGTCATTGTACGCATGTAGGTATTGATAGGATGAGCATAGAACCTATATAAAATCTACAAGCAAAACACCGCTAGGTAAGAGTGTGCAATAGAAATCCTAGCACTGAATCAAGGATATGATCACTAGGCAAATAAAGAAATATGACAATAGTGATCATCGACTATAAGTGGTTGATGCAAGTCATCTAGTGAGCAGTCAAATAATAGACAATAAATCTAACTACAGACTAAACGCAAGACAAACCCTAGACATGCAATTAATAGATAGGCACGGAATTAATTGCAGCTAGGTTGAGCTAATCACCTAATTAATGCAACTAAACATGGGCATTTAATCCAATTGCATCAATTAAGAGAATTGCTCGACAATCAGAGTACAAATGATGAATTAGAGAGAATGTGTGATACTCTAGAGAATTGACGATGAGTACCTCAGAGAACACATGACCGATCGCCGGAAAAAGTGAGATTTTTCTTACCGGCAAAGGAGAAGGGGGGAGGGGAGGATCAACTTGCCCTAATTCTTGCGGTGGAGCTCGGCGAGGTGTACTGGGCGTGCGCGCAGGGAGCAGAGGCGGCGTTGGAGATGGCCGGCGGTGAGGCGTGATGTGACGACAAGGCGCATGGTGGCGACGGCTTGCTTCCGGCAGCTATAGGGTTGCGCGGGCACGACGAGGTGGGGGCGGGCTCTCGGCTTCGGTCGAGTGAACAAGGATACGACCAAAAGATATTTTTACCTAGGTCAAAACTAGACAAATGACCAAGATCTATCAATGTGTCGATCAACGGTCATAGAAGAAAGTGCATTACGCATTTTCAACATAGTGACCGGATGGTACAGTCTCTAGACCAGACTGTCCGATCAGCTTCGGGTCTACTGGCAATCATGCAGACCAGACAGTACGGTCTCTAGGACCATTCTGTCCAGTCTCTATGACCAGGCTCCCCGAGGCACTGTGCGTAAAGGCACTGGCCGGACAGTATAGTCCAGTGATCGGACTGTACGGTCACTATAGGAATTTCGCTGAATCAAGGAAGTTCTCCATTTTCCAAGTGCCCTTACTAAACACACAAATAAACACTGCACTTGAATCATGAAGGGAACTCTCAAACACTCCTTTTCAAGTAGTGGCTCACTATGGCCTTATAATTTTCGCAAAAGCCAAACGAAGAATCGAGCAAATAAGAACCAAGGCGAATAAGAGGCAAATGGATATTTATGAGCCTTAGTCCATGAAACGCACGAGTAGATTTACCTTGCAGTTTATAAGAGCTTGCTCAATGGGCATGAAGCATAATCCTTTCCTTTGGTCATACTTATGGAGATGTAATCACATATAGATCATGAGGCACAACTTTCTCTAAGTGAGATAAGCCTCCTTTGTGTTTCCTATATGATGCATGCAACAAACATTTTACATATGCATAGAAAGTAAACATGCTATGTGAATGCATGAGATATTAAACAAGACACAAAGGAAGCCTAACAATGTCAAGTTTAAACCCCTCTCAAGATTACTCACTATAAGCCATACCCTTGTCTTGAGAGAAGCCAAACCACCATCTCAAGCACTCCCCCTGCTTATTGCTATCTTGAGTGGGTTAGACATTGACTAATTTTTATGTGTTTTTTTAGTTATTTACACATGCATGGATGTAAAGCATACTAGTCATAAAGGAGTCTTAATTACCATGCAATGTAAGAGAAGAAAAAACATACTACAACAACCAAGAACAAACATGGATACCTCCCTCATGAGTAGATATGTCGTTGAGGTCCATGTCACTTGTGGTGGACTTCACTTGATCTTCAAGTGAGCTCCCAGTCAACCACCACCACCACCTTCTAGGTCTTGTTCTTGGGCATTCACTTGTACTTCGTTGACCTCTCAAGGTCAACAATGCACTTAGCCACCCATATGCTCTTGACCTTTCTCTTCTTGTTCGGTGGTCCCAAAGCCTTTGCATTCAGCTTGCTATCCTTGTTCCTAAAAATCTTGAAATGTGTGTTCTCATAGAACAAGTTAGCATTAGGCAAAATAATGGAACTTCTCACTATAGGACAATCCTTGATGGTGTGGCCATCCTTGCAACACCTCTCGTAGTAGTAGTCATTGGTGAGTAGGGGTTTGATCCATGCGGGGATGGAATCACTCGTCCCGATGATGTCGATGGCGGTGGGATATGAGCCAAGTACCCAGTGGGAGATATTGTTCACAAGGTTTTTCCCAAGAATCTCCTTGTGGATAGCTCTACCACGTGTGAGCCTCTCGAAGCAGTCCATCACCATCTTCCTCTCTTCCTTGAGCTTGTGATATTCCTTCAAAACAAATGGCTCAAGAGAGGAAACCTCGATCGAGGTGGTTAGTTCATCACACATAGTAGAAGCATCACTATTAGATGAACTAGAGGAGGGAGAGGCAATATCATCCACATTGATGGCCTCAAAAGTAAGTTCAAGGGCCTCATACTTCTCACATAGCTCTACATGATCACCCTTGAGTTTGTCATAACTCTTGTTTAGCGCCTCATGAGATGTGACAAGGTCCTTGAGCTCACTCTCAGGCTCACCAACATGGTTCTTAGCTAAATTACACTTTTATCTTACCACATCCAACATTTTGGATTTCTTGACGGTGATGTCGCGGGCTTGCTCAAGCATACTCCAAAGCTCGGCACATGAGAGCTCCTTGTCATCGTTGACGTCGTTGCTCTCATCCTCACTCTCCCCAAGTTGGCTCGTGGCCATGAGGCATGTGGGAGGTGGAGGAAGAGCTCGTGGAAGTGTGATCTTGATCATGTCTAGGTTGACCACTTCTTCATCATCGTTTGAGGAAAAGGATGTGTCACTTGAGATGTCACTTGTCCACTCTCCAACAAGGGCCTTACGTGAGAACTTCTTCTTGTAGTCTTGACTTTTGTCTTTGCCTTTGCTCTTGTTCTTGTTGAAGTACTTCTTCTTATTTTGCTTGGCTTTGGGGTCTTCCTCTTCTTCTTCTTCATTACTTGAGTCTTGGGACTTGGAAGCTTCTTTCTTTGGCTTAGGGCAATCTCGAACAAAATGGTTCTTGGATCCATAGTTGAAGCACTTGCCCTTGGACTTGGAGGCAAAGTTGTTCTTGAAGGTCCTCATCTTCTTCATGAGAAGAGCCAAGTCCTCACTCAAGTCATCTTCATCCTCATCCTCATCCTCATCATCTTCAATCATAGATTTCTTCTTGCTCTTCTTGCTCCTGATGGGCTCTTGCTTCTCGGCTTGAAGAGCAAGGTTGGATGGTTGAGGACCAAGACCATCAAGACCATGAAGAGCAAGGTGACCTCAAGACCAAGACCAAGATGTATTTGGCAAGATCACAACCTTCGAGAAGTACATCCTTCATGGTCTTGGTCTTGAGGTCACCTTGCAAGGTGAAGGTGATGATGAACTCATACTTGGGGTCTTTGAATAGCCTCAAGAATCTTCTTATCATCTTAACAGGTTTGAGCTTGAAATCATTCCCAAGAGCATTGATCTCTCCACTAGTACATGAAAGTGAGAATAAATAGTGTTAGCTCTCTCATGTGGTAATCTAGTGAAGATATCATACTTGTTCTTCAACAGATAGTATCTTTCCTCTTTGACATCACCAGTACCCTCATGGAGACCCTGAATCTTAGTCCAGATACCATGTGCTGTCAAACTTGCATCCAGTCTAACAAAGACATCCTTGGATATATATGCAAATAGAGCATTATTGGCCTTAGCGTTGTTCTTAATGAAATTAGGTTCAAGCAGGCTCATATCCACATCAGACTCATGGGTCACCATCCATATCTCTGGATTAAGAGGCTCCATATGAGCCTTCTAATACCCGTAGTCCTCCCCATCGAATATAGGAACACTCTCCACCTGTCACAGCATCCTTACTCAAGGCAGTGAAGCCTCAAAGATGAGACTTTGGCTCTGATACCACTTGTAAGGACCAAAGGAGTACCGAGAGGGGGAGAGGGGGGGTGAATCGATAAGCCGACCACAAATTCGAATACTACTAGTTAACACTACTTGAACCTAGCAATCGTTACAACCTAACAATTCTAGGAGGCCAAGACCCTACACATGCTAGTGTTCATGATGAAAGCAGGCGTGGAAGCAAATCACATAAGCATATGCAAGCCACAAGTCACCCTATGAACTATAGTACCCAAATGCAAAATAGTAAAGAGGGGTCAAGGAATGCTCATGATTTTTTCCTGAGGTCTCGGAAGGATGGCGCCTTCCCCTAATCCTCGTTGGACCACTCCAACCGGAGTTCTGGTCCCTCCCGCCACCAATGTGGAGTTCTCGCCCACGAGCCCGCAATCACTCCCGGAGTGAAGACATGGTGCACATTACCGCTACCACCAAGGCACAAGCTCGTCTCCCTCAAGAACTTGCCAGACTCCCCGAGCCGACACATGCACTCACTAACGATGCCTCTTTCACTGGCAGGCTCAAACAGAGTACAAACGGGTGATGGCCTTCACAACCGATCACGATAGGCTCAGTCACCGACACCTAACTGGTGTGGGTCTCACCATAGACCAAGAGTAACAACCTAGATCACACCCTCAAGGACACCCTAGCCTTAGATGTGCATTAATGCTCAAGTTACTCTCACTAGCACACTCAAGATATGCAATATCTCCTTCTAGTACTCTCCTCTTTTTTTCTTGGCTCTTACCAAATGCTCCAAGTAATTCCACTGGCCAAGAGAGGTCTCCAAGACCCCAGCAACAAAGTTATATAGGCTTCTAACCTCCAACTAGTCGTTGCTCCACAAAATCAGCTTTCTGGGCCAACTGACCGGGCTATCCGGTCACTGCCTGACCGGACCGTCCGGTCACTGTAGTCTTCAGCTCCAACAGCTCTGCCCTTGCTGACTTCTCCACTGACCGGACTATCACCAATCACCAAGCTATCATCTATCACCAAAACATTCATAGAAAATTAGCCCATAATTTCATAGTTGTCATCTATCACCAAAATATTCATACCTTGGGGATCCAATCATCAATGGTCATAGAGCTTACACTATCAAAATAAAATCATGTTTATCTAAATTGTCTATGCTATACTTGTAAGTTTTATATACAATATAATAGCATGAACGAAAACTAAACTAGAAAAATGTTCATATAGGTAATTCATCCTGTCGAGAGATATTCTCGATAGTAGATCTAGGTATGTGTATGAGTATGAAAGATCGATGGACACACAAGACGCAAGGTTTAGACAGGTTCGGGCCTCCCAGAGGATAACAACCCTACGTCTTGTGTTCTGTAGCATATTATTCGGGATGATCCCTCCAAAAGAGCCCCTGCCCCTCCTTATATATTCGGAGGGCAGGGTTACATGGTAAGTGTCTTAGTCAGTTACAACATGATCTCCGACTATGACTCTATCTCTAACTTTCTATCTCTAATATTGACTTGTCATGTACTCCAAGTAACAATCCGAATAGTTATCTTCATGGGTCTTCATCTTTATTGGACCCTAGCCCACTCGGTAATATATCCGAGTGGCGAGGTATCCCTGGTATATACATACCACAGTAGCCCCCAAGCACTTCCTGTATTGAACTGTCGCCTTGGTTTGCCTCGACATCTTATGAAATTGGGAAGTGCTTTTTCTATTAACTCTTATTCATAAATCACTAAAAAAGATATAGCCTATGCATGTAGCCCCCAACTCAGAAGATTGTTAAGGCTATACTGAAGCAACTTTTGAGTTATCAAAAAATATCCAATTAACCTTGTCCCTCTTCAGAAAATGTAATAATGAGGTCTGAATCTTCCAATTTTGCCTTAGCAAACTCCATATTTAGCACATTTCTCTTACTCGCCGAGTGATTCATCACCAATTTAACATTTATATCCCTAATGCTAAAGTGCCCTTAATCCGAATGATTAATGACAAATTTCAATTGTCATAGCCCCCAAGATTGGTGATGTATCAATAGTATTAGTATAACATGGAAACACAACCCCCATGATTGGTGTCGGGATAATCCGAATGATTTACCACGCAATGTCGGAAGGTACCATTTCCAAGATTAAAGCTACAGTAATCCGAGTGATTTATCACGAAATCTCGGAAGGTATAATTTCCAAGGCTGAAACTGTAATAATCCGAGTGATTTATCATGAAATCTCGGAAGGTACAATTTCCAAGGCTGAAAACTGTAATAATCCGAGTGAGTTATCACGAAATCTCGGAAGGTACAATTTCCAAGGTTGAAACTGCAATAATCCAATTAACAAACTGGACTTAACAAATTACGAAAAGCCTCGGCCTAATAGGTCATCTAGCCCTTATAAAAAGGGCCTCTAAGCAGCCGCACCCCTTCTTCCTCATTTCGCCGCCGCCACCTTCTTGCGCACACAAACCGTAGATCTCAAGAGTCCATTTCCGCCCCAAGGCTCCACGCAGCTGCTTCCAACGCACTCGAATAAGAGCGATGGCCCCGAAGCGCACCCGCCAAAGCTATAAGGCACAATCCCAGAAGCAATCTTCCCCTAAGAAGGGCGAGGAAGAAGAGCCAATCTTCGACATCCCCACCGCCATCAAGGAGTTCCCCGTGTCAACCATGGATTCAGAGAAAATCAACAGACTGGTGATTGATGGCGTGTTGCAGGATCATCAGATCAGATAATGGATCGAGGCTATAGGTCAGAAATTTCCTCAACCTCTTGTTGACCAAATCACGGTTTTCTCCTCCTTTTTCTATCGTGGATTTGGGATCCCTTGTTGCGACTTCTTTCACGATCTCCTGTTCTTCTATGACATCAATCTTGTCAATCTGAATCCAAATTCCATCTTACATATTGCTATCTTCATCCACCTGTGTGAGGTGTTCTTGGGGATTTATCCTCATTTTGATATCTTCAAAGAACTGTTTGTCTTGAAATCAAACAGCAATAATGTTATAGGAGGGGTCGGATTCCAACTTAGGAATAAATCCAAATACGTTGATGTACCACTTCCATCAACGAACAAAGGTTGGCACGCGGACTGGTTGTACCATGGAAACCATGCTCCACCTTTGTCACAGACTACGGCCGAAGCCCCCAAGCCACGACCCGAGTGGTCAGCAAAGGCCCATCCAAACAAAAAGTCTCAAGTTGATGCCATATTAGAACACATTGCCTATCTCAAGTCCCAAGGTTACACTGGCGTACATGTTGCCGCAAGCTTCATATATCGCCGCGTGCAGCCTATTAAAAAATGTCATGTTCCTGGATGGAAGTTCGAACTAGGTTCAGACCCCACCATGGGAGTGCGAGAAACATTGTCAGAAAGGGAATTATCATTGCGGCTGGAAAACATATTTTCTTCACTACTTGGTTGGACTCCAGGTAGTGCAAAATGTGGACATCATTCCAAGACTGGCAGGAGTCCAGTAAGTTATCCACTTCTGTGCTTAAAAGGTCAATACTTCATGCATTATGTTCAGCAATGAATAATACGTAACTTATATTGCAGAACCTTGATGTGTACGTGTCCAACCCCCCTCTGCCGCCGATGCCGCAAAAGAAATCTCCCATTCAACCATCAGCTCCAAAGCGCCAAAAGGCACATATTGAAGATTCTGATGAAGAAGAATTGCTGGCTGAAAGAGTAGCCAGATTTCAAGCAGAGGCAAAGAAGAAAACTCCAGAGAAAACCTCCACCACTCGGCGAGCCATGGATGATGAAGGACAAAATCAGCCGAGTGGAACTAGCAAGACAGGCACCCATGAGACGGCGCCAGACATGACAGGCGCCCCAAGGCCAACCAGCCCACCACCAAGAGTGTCAGGCATTAAATTCAAACACCGCTCAAGGTAAACAAATCAATATAACTTAAAGCTTAACTATCCATTTGAGTGAAATATGTAAGTTTTGTCAAATTGGCATGTCGTCCGGGTGGTCGTCTTTTGAAGAAGTTCCGGCACAAAGTTCAGTTCCCGAAAAAGCCCATGTGACACCACAGGCCGAGTCATCCAAAAATGATGTCCCAGACCACTCGGCAAAGAAACCGAGTGAAAAAGGTGCACCGAATCCACTCAGCCTAAAGATAACCAAGCTAAATCACCCAACATCCCGGACCTGAATACATCTGAGATGGCAACGAGTACTGATACTCCTGCCTCCACCAAGCCCAAAGAGCCATCACTGGTTTTTGAATCTATGCCAGAGCCAACATATGAATATCCAATCGGTTCGGAGGAAAATGTCACGCCAACTCCTACTCACCGAGTGGTAAGAGAAAGTGTCGCAGACCAGCCAACACCGACTAGATCAATATATCATAGTGGCCAATTTGCCATCACCGGATTTGATGAGTCGGTAGAGCAAGCGGATTTAAAAAATTTTGAAGAGCAAACTGAAAAAGCCTATCATTCCTTCTAGGTATTCCGTTCTTTTTGTCAATAATAATCACTGTTCCTGGTTATGAAATTTCAAACATATAACTTGCCATTATTACAGGCTCTGAAAACTCATATGGCCAACAAGAACAAGCTTCTGCAACTTGTCGAAAGGCATTGTGCGAAAGCCGTCAATTTAGAAGACCAACTTGCCAAAGAGAGATAGGAAGTAGGGCGTTTATCAGTAGCGCTAAAAGCCCGTTCATCTCAAGTTGATGAACTTCAATTCGAGCTACAAGGTATGAGACCAATATAGCTTATACCTCACACATTATCTGTGTGACATGAACATTTAACCTCGTCCATACAGAGGCGTCGCGGTCGCTGGAACTGAAACAAAAACAAGATGCCCAGGTAACCGCTCAAATTGTAAGTCATGAAGGCCGCATAAGAGAACTAGAGTCATCTGCCCAAGCTCTTGAAACTTTGAAGGCCAGAAATCAAGAGTTACAAAAGCAGATCCAGGACTCGGCAGAGATCAAGAGGAATTTTAAAAAGTTTAAAGACGATCTCGAAACAATGCAACAAAAACAAAATTCGTGGAAGGAAAGAGCAGAAGGTAAAATGGAATTTACCTATATGTACAGGAATATATTTATGTACTAAAATGGTTGTTACTAACAGGCGCTAAAGAAATAATAAAAAGCCAGAAAGAAAGGAACATAAAGCTGGAAACCGAAGTTATCAAAGCTGAGAAGATTTTCAAAAAGGTTGTGGATGAGCTAAACCAATTCCAAAAAGCCTTCAATAAAATTGAAAAGCAAAAAGAAGAATATAAGGAAAAAGTCGCCACCCTGGAGGCTGAGAAAATAGAAGCCGAGAAACGCCTAAGAGGTAAATGTTTATTCAACTAATACCTTGATATTGAATTCCATTGTGCTGGACATATATGATTATTGTGCTCCTGTAGGATCAAAGAGGTCCTATGAGCTATTGTAGAAGAAATTTATAGAGGGTGATGAAAACCTTCGATGGTCTCTTGCAGCTCCTCAGAAGGATGTAGAAGTGGTTGCCCAATACATATATCCTGAAGAAAAACCACCTCGATGTCGAGACCTATTGACGAGGCTACAAGGAGCACTCGGCCGACTGAAAGAACATGCTCGACATGTTGTAGAACTAGCCGGCGCACAGGTTCTGGCAATTGCAAAGTCCCACATCCCCAACATAGAGTTAGATGTGGTAGTCGAAGGCTTTCATGAAGATTTCTCTGATGAACAATGTAAAGCTCTCGTGGCTGAGGCGCAAAAAACAGCTCACATATTAACCGACCAGATAGAGCTAGATCCTTTACCTAAATTGTAAAAAATCATAGAGCCTAAAATACTGTGTTACAGCTCTGATTCCATAATATAATCAATGTTCGATAGACCGCTAAGGTCTAGATTCATTACCAGTATTGTAACGAATTCTTGGTTCGCGCTGCTTCGTATATGTATTTATGAACTCATGTTAGACACTCACAACCAATACATAACTCATGTCAGCCCTCTAAACAATGCCCCAAATAGTCGATATGAACCATGGAGACTAAGAACTCACTCGGTCAAGAATATGCAAATTAGGAGAATTGCCTTGGTCCCTAACAGACAGCAAGAACCCTGGGGACTAAGTAACCCACTTGGTCGACATGCACGAGTTAGAGTGATACCAGGTATCAGAATTTGAGTCATGATGTAAATAACAACAATTATTCACAGAATTCATAAATTGCAAAATCAAATGTCATGACTATTGTGTATATATATTTAATAATAGAAATACAATAAATTATAATTACTAAGTATAAAAATGACGTAGCTGTGAAACATTTCAGGAACTTTGAAGGTCCGATCCGTCTTCATTCATCAATCGATAGACGCCTGGCCGAGTGATTTCCTTTATAATAAAAGGTCGTTACCATGGAGGCGACAGCTTATGCTTGCCGACCTTAGACTGAACTTGCTTCAAAACAAGGTCGCCGACAGAAAAACCCCGTGTACGAACATTTTTGTCATGATAACGTCGCAAACTTTGCTGGTACTTTGCCGACCGAATTATAGTGGCATCCCGTTGTTCCTCCAACAATAACAAGTCATCACACCTATAGTCGTTTGAGGTTTTTTTGTCATACGCTACCACACGGGGGGAGGCAAAAAGAATCTCAGTGGGTAACATGGCTTCTGAGCCATAACCAGAGAAAAAGGAGAGTGTCCGGTGGCATGACTTACGTTGGTTCTAAGCCCCCACAACACAGATGGTAATTCTCGAACCCATCATTGAGCGTACTTTTCCAATCGATCAAATATACGATGCTTAACTCCAGAAAGCAGGAGGCCATTTGCTCTCTCAACCTGACCATTGCTCTGTGGATGGGTGTCCGAGGCATAACCAATCTTAAAACCGACTTGGCCTGCAAAGTCTTTAAACTCCTCTGCTGTGAATTGAGTACCGTTGTCAGTGATTATCTTGTGAGGGGCACCAAACCGAGTGACTATTTCGGTCATAAACTCGATGGCCTTCTTTGCTGAAATCTTACCGACTGGCTTTGCTTCGACCCATTTAGAAAACTTATCCACTGCTATGAAAAGGTGAGTAAAACCCCCTTGAGCTTTCATGAAAGGTCCGACAACGTCTAAACCCCACACTGAAAACGGCCAAGTTATTGGCATATTTTGAAGCTTTGTAGCAGGTACGTGCATCTAACGAGCAAAGAACTGACAACTTTCACACTTTCGGACAATTTCCTTGGCATCAGCACCGGCGGTCGGCCAATAAAACCCTTGCCTCATTGCTTTGGCTGCAATCATGGATGGGCCTGCGTGATTCCCACAAATGCCAGCATGGATGTTTCCTAATATAGCTATGCCTTCAACCTGAGACAAGCATTTCATCAGTACTCCATGTGGGTTTTGCTTGTACAGGTGATGGTCAACTATATGGTATGAACGTGACTTGCGAATAATCTGAAAGGCTTCATCTTTGTCGGTCGGTAATGTATCACGATCTAGATAATCAATAAAGGGAGTTCGCCAATCTACCTCAATGACAGCTACATGCAGTGCTACCCCCGCCTTTAGTGCCGACTGCTCTATAGTTTGCTGGGTTAGTACAGATGGCTTATGCAGATCATTAAGGAATACTCCATCGGATATTTTAGATGTGCTAGACCCAAGTTTGGCCAGTTCGTCCGCCTCTTCATTGTACTTTCACAGGACGTGTTTATACTCAATGCCATCAAACTTGTCTTCGAGCTTCCGAACTTCAGTGCAGTAGGCTGTCATGCTTTCGTGGGAACAACACCACTCCTTCGTTACTTGATTTATAACTAGCGCCGAGTCGCCAGAGACGCTTATCCTTTGGACTCCGAGTGAGATAGCTGTCCGAAGTCCATGTAGCAGTGCCTCATACTCTGCAGCATTGTTAGAGGCATCAAAGTGCATTCGAAGAACATACCACAACTTGGCTCCGTCAGGAGATACCAGTATGACTCCTGCTCCAGCACCTTCCAGTTGTAAGGAGCCGTCAAACGCCATCTTCCAATAGCATAAATCTTGTGAGTCAGGAGGTAACTCACATTCTGTCCACTCGGCGACAAAGTCCGACAAAGCTTGACCTTTTATCAAATCACGTGACTTAAAGGTGATATCATATGATCCGAGCTCAACAGCCCATTTGGCGATTTTCCCAGTGGCCTCTCTGTTGTGAAGCAATTCGCCTAGGCCGAACAACGTGTGGACCTCAATTGGATGATCCTCAAAGTAATGCTTCAACTTCCTAGATGTCATCAATAATGCATAAATTAACTTCTGAAGCTGGAAGTACCGTACCTTAGATTCTGATAAGACTTCACTGACAAAATATATTGGTCATTGCACCTTTTGAGCCTTGCCATCTTCCACCCGCTCCACCGCCAGCACAGTACTGACAACGTGTTTGGTTGCGGAAATGTACAGCTGCAAAAGTTCCTTTGGCTCCGGGGGAGTTAAGACTAGAGGACGACTAATATAAGCCTTAAAATCATCCAAAGCTTTATGTGCGTCGTCATTCTAGATGAATGATCCTTGCTTCTTGAGTAATCGAAAGAAGGGTAAGCCTCGGACGTCGAGCCGAGATACAAATCGACTGAGTGAAGTCATACAACCAGTGAGCTTTTGAATGTCTTTTTGCGAGTGTGGGGGTCCCATTCGTAATATGGCATTTACCTTTTCTGGATTAGCTTCAATCCCTCTATGTGATACCAAAAAACCAAGTAATTTTCCTGATGGGACCCCAAAGACGCATTTTTCTGGATTTAACTTAATGTTGTATTTCCGAAGGTACGATATCATTGACATGTTTCTATCAAGAGAAACAAAAATTGCATCGGTCTGCCATAACATATTAGGTTGTAACCCGTAACCGCATAACAAACAGAATCAACCAATCGACACATGACCTCTCACACTTTTGGCTCTGGGTTTTGTATAGTGGTAGTCTGATATGCAACACAAAGTATTTAACCATGATGTATAAGCGTAAGACCAAAATAATAAAGACCAAAACTCAAGATCTCAAGATCTTATGATAATAAGTCGGTCAAAAAATAGGCCAAAACCAAAATATGGTTAGACCGAGATAGGACATTATTGCTAGCCCCCTGGCTCGATTGTTTAATAGTATAAATTAAGGAATCGAGACAGATATAGAATGAAAATCATCAGAAAATCTTTCATTAAAAAAGACCAATGTTTCATTCATAAATAATGTATAAATTAACAAAATAATAGCTAAGTATAGAAACAACGTAGCTGATTTATGTTCCAGGAATTTGGAATATCATCGCCATCTTCGTACATCAGTTGGTAAGCCCCCGGGCGAGTGACTTCCTTCACTACGTACGGTCCTTCCCACTTTGGAGAGAGCTTATGCTAATTCTTTGTCGATTGCACTTGGCGAAGCACTAGGTCTCCAACTTGAAAGTGGCGATTGCGGACGTTCTTATCATTATAATGATGCAAGCCTTGTTGGTAGAGTGCCGACCGAAACAGAGCGTGATCACGCAACTCCTCTGCCGCAGTCAAATCAATCTCTCGGTTCTCCTCAGAAAGTTTTTCATCGTACGCTTGAACTCGTGCCGAAACAAGACTAACCTCAGTCGGCAACATAGCTTCTGAGCCATAGACCAATGAAAAAGGTGACTGTCCAGTAGCCCGACTGGTGTTTGTTCGAAGCCCGCAAAGGACTGAAGGCAACTCTTTGACCCACCAACAGGCATAAGGTTTGAGTCTATCAAATATCCGCGTCTTTAATCCTTGAAGAATCATACCATTGGCTCGTTCGACCTGCCCATTGCTTTTTGGATGAGCCACTGATGCAAAGTGGATCTTTATTCCCATCTCATCGGCAAAGTCCCGGAACTCCACTGAAGTGAATTGAGTGCCATTATCGGTAATGATATCATGAGGAACTCCAAATCGAGTGAATATATCTTTGACAAACTCGATCGCCTTCTTAGATATAATCTTGCCGACCAGCTTCGCTTCAATCCATTTGGTGAATTTGTCGATAGCAACAAACAAATGAGTGAACCCGCCTGGCGCTTTCTTGAAAGGACCGACAATATCAAGCCCCCAAACAGCAAAAGGCCAAGTCAATGGTATCATGTGAAGTTGCTATAAAGGCACATGTGTTTGTTGAGCGAAGAATTGATAACCCTCACACTTCTGAACAACTTGATGTGCATCTTCGACCGCCATGGGCCAATAAAACCCTTGCCGGAAAGCTTTGCTGACCAAAGTCCTGGAAGTTGCATGATTGCCGCATATTCCCGAGTGAATCTCTTCTACCAATTTCTGACCTTCAGGAATTGAGATGCATCGCATCAAAATGTTGGAACCACCCCTTTTGTAAAGTTGGTCCCCCACCAACAAGTATCCTCGAGATCGGATCTCCAATCTTTGCTGCTCATCAGGATCCGAGGGCAGCGTTCCCTTATCCAAATACTGAATGAGTGGGTCATGCCAGTCGGTCTTGGAGACGTCATCGTCAACAATATCAGCAACAATACTCATCAACACGTCCCACCGGGGAGAAATCGTTGGGGAATCCAGAACATGTAGGAAAACACCCGACGGTACTGCAGACCGAGATGATCCTATCTTGGCCAACTCATCAGCCACCTGGTTATTATCTCGGAGAACATGTGTGAACTTCAATCCATCAAACTTGTCTTCGAGTTTTCGCACTTCTTGACAATAAGCACTCATGTTGTCATCTACACAATTCCAATCCTTGGTGACATGATTAATGACCAAGGCCGAGTCTCCAAATATATCAATGCGCTTAATACCGAGTGACACAGCAATGCGCAGACCGTGTAGGAGAGCTTCATATTCTGCAGCATATTAGACGTGCGAAACATGATTTGAAGAACATATCGAAGCCTTTCTCCAGTAGGCGAGATAAATACAACTCCCACACCTGCCCCTTGTAATTGAAGGGAACCGTCAAAGTACATTTTCCAGTATTCGATATCTTGGGCAGCAGGAGGATTTTGAATCTCTGTCCACTCGGCAACGAATTCAGCTAACGCTTGTCCCTTTATAGCCGATCGAGGCGCGAACATAATAGTATACTGACCAAGTTTAACTGCCCACTTGGCTATTTTTCCTTCAGTTTCTCGGTTATGTAACACCGTCCCGAGTGCAAAAGATGTTTGAACTTCAATTGGATGAGCTTGGAAATAGTGCTTCAATTTCCTCGAGGTGATCAATAATGCATATAACAACTTCAAGATCTGCTGGTACCTTGTCTTAGAGGCGCTAAGAACCTCGCTCACAAAGTAGACCAGATGTTGTACTTTTTGCACATGTCCCTCCTCTTCTCGGTCGACTGTCAAAATAGTACTCACAACCTAGGTTGTGGCTGAGATGTAAAGCTGAAGTTTTTCTCCTAGCTCCGGAGGCACCAACACTAGAATATTGCTGAGATGAATCTTTAATTCGTCCAGTGCCGACTGCGCCTCCTCAGTCCAAACAAAACCGTCCTACTTTTTAAGCAATCGGAAGAGTGGTAACCCCCTTACCCCCAACCGGGAAATAAAGCGACTCAAAGATGCCATGCATCCGGTCAGCTTCTGAACATCCCTTTGAGAATTATGCGGCTTCATATCAAGGATTGCCTTGATTTTATCTGGGTTAGCCTCTATACCTCATTTTGAAACGATGTAACCGAGTAACTTTCCCGATGGAACCCCAAAAACACACTATTTAGGATTCAGCGTCATTGAATAATGTCTCAGATTGTCAAAGGTCTCTGCTAGGTTAGAGAGAAGTTCTTCAACTTTCCGGTTCTTGACAACAATGTCGTCAACATACGCTTCAGCGTTCCGACCGATCTAAGTGGCAAGGTAGCGTTGAATACCTCGTTGGTAAGTCGCGCCAGCATTTTTCAGATCGAACGGCATAGTGATATAGCAATAGGCGCCGAAGGGTGTTATAAAGGAAGTCTTGATCTGATCTTCGACTCTCAGTGGGATCTGGTGATAGCTTGAATAGGCATCCAGAAAGCTAAAAAGCTCACACTCGGCTGTCGAATCTACAATCTGATCAATACAAGGAAGAGCGAAGGGGTCTTTTGGGCAGACCTTGTTGAGATCAGTATAATCAACACACATCCTCCATTCTTTATTCTTTTTAGGTACAAGGACTGGATTTGCTAACCAGTCGGGATGATACACCTCCTTTATAAACTTAGCTTCTAACAATCTAACTATCTCCTTCTTCATAGCGTCCTTGTGATCTTGTGCAAATCTTCTAAGTCATTGGCGAACGGGGGTAGCCCCTAGGGGTACCCTTAACACGTGCTCAATCTTTTCCCTAGGAACTCCCGGCATGTCAGATGGTTTCCATGCAAAGATATCCCTATTTTCTTGGAGGAAAAGAGTGAGCACGAGTTCCTATTTTTCATCAAGGTTGAACCCAGCATAAGTCACCTTATTGGGGTCCTCAGGATCGAGCGAAATCTCCTTGGTTTGGATGTCATCCGTCTGGATCTTGTCCTTGGTAGGTTTCTTTGTAGGAACCTCCGTTCCAGTTTGCTCCTCTATACCGACCGCCTTCTAGATCTCCTTTTGGTCTGACAGCATCAACTGTTTGGTAGCCATCTCACAACTCTGTACATCGCAATCAAAAGAATTCCAAAGATCAGAGTGGAGGGAGATTATTCCATTCGGGCCTGGCATCTTAAGGGTGAGATACGGATAGTGCAGAATAGTCATAAACCTGGCCATCGCAGGTTGACCGATGATAGCATGGTATGCTGACTCAAAGTCTGCCACCTAGAAAAGGATACGCTCTGTCCTAAAATTATCACGGGTGCCAAAGGTGACTGCCAGAGTGATTTGTCCAGTTGGGACTGAAGTCTTGCCAGGCACAATCCCATGGAAGGGTCAAGAACTCGGTTGGAGGTCATTGATTGACAGACCGAGCTCTTGAAGGGACCTGGTGAAGATTAGGTCCAAACTGCTTCTTCCATCGATGAGTACTTTGTTGAACATCACCTCCTTCATAGTCGTAGCAAGCACCAATGGGTAGCGACCTAGTTTTGGTAGATGTTTTGGATGGTCCGACCGATCAAAGGTGATTGGCATCTCAAACCACCTCATGTACTGAGGCGTAGCTGGCTCCACCGAGTTAATCTCTCGAAGATCTAACTTTTGCTTGCGCTTGGATGTATAGGCATCCGGGCCTCCGAAGATGAAGTTTACTTCTTTGTGGGGCTACTGGAACTCTCCTGAATCATCCTTGTTATCATCATCCTTAGGCTTGTCTTTGTTGCTGTTGTTGTGCCTTGGAGGATCTTTGGCCACCTTGAGCGCAGCTGTTGTAAAGCCCTTCAGATAATAGCAATCCTTTGTTTTGTAGTTTCCCTTGGGATGCCAAGGGCAAATACCACTCAGCAACTCATCAGTAGACGGCTGGTTCGTCCAAGGATTCTTCCGAAACCGGTCCACTATGTTGACAGCATTGTCAGGTTTTCTCTTCTTGTCCTTCTTGGAGGACTTAGGCTTGTCCGACCGTATCTCCTTGCCCTTTCCTCGGATATCATCAATTGCAGACTCCCCTGATGCATACTTATCAGCAATCTTGAAGCACTCTTGAGCGATGATCTTGAGATCATGGTTCCTTTGACTGATTTCTCGGACCAGATCGTCACTACGAATTCCACCCACAAAGGCAGTAATGATTTGCTGATCGGGGACATTGGGGATCTCAGTCTTCTTAGCACAAAACCGCTTGATGTAGTCGCGAAGAGGCTCGTCACCCTTCTACTTGATCTGAGTGAGGTCGAAGTGGTTGCCCGGTCGGTTGCAAGTTGCTTGGAAACTTTCTATGAGTTTCTTGTTGAGGTCTCCCCAAGATGTGACTGACTCCTCAGGTAGAGATGTGAGCCATATCTGAACGGCAGGATCTAAACAGACCGGAAGGTAATTAGCCATTACGTAGGAATCACCTCCAGCCGACCGGATCGTCGTGCTATAGAGTTGTAGCCACTCTCGGGGGTTGGTTTGTCCATCATATTTTTTGATGGGAACCGGCTTGAATCCTTTCGGCCATCAAGCAATGCGAAGCCGAGGGACGTAAGCCTTGATGCCATCGATCTCATCATCAGTCGATGTCGGTGACCGCCTTTGCCGGTCTGGGGACGTAGTTGGGCAACGACGGTGGCGTGGGCCAACATCCTCATCATGACGACATCGTCGATTGCCATCATTATCGCGCCTATCCCGATCGTCATGTCGGCGTCGGTCGTCGCGGTTGTCTCTTGGAGGAGGGTTCTGACGATCATCCCGTTGGTTGTCCCATCGGTCTTCTCGTCGGTCATCCTACCGGTCTTCCCATCGGGCGTCCATTCTTCGTTCACGCCGTTCTTCCTCATAGCATCGGTTGTCCCGAGCGCGCTCCTTGTGGTGAGAATTGATGGTGTCCCGTCCATCATAGAGGCTGAGAGAATTTCTCAGTTCTTCATGTCTTCGCCGACCCTGAGGAGATACATGGCTGGAACTTGCGACTGACTGAGACTTTGCAGCATCTTGTGCCGCTACGGCTTTGAGCATAGCCACCGCCTTCTGCATAGCCGGAGTTTGATAGTGGGCATCAACCATTAAGGTGTCAAGCAACGTCTTGGCCCCGGTGATGTTGTTCTGTGGGGTGTGGTAGACCTTAACACCATCCACTTCAAGGTCAGGGCCAAGATCCCGTCGGCGTGCGTTACGCGATCCACGCGACCCTCTTGGTCAACGGCGGTGACCAACCGATAATTCATCAGCTGGCGGGTTATCATCCTGTCGGCCTCCTTCGACCGACTGGTTTTGGAGACCACCGACTGGATTCCCTACTTCTTCGGCATCTGGATCCTCATCCTGGTTTCCAGCAGTAGGATCTACTATCTCCACCATGTTGACTGTATAGGGATATGAGTAGGTCGATCCGACCGTGTCCTCATCAAAAGACCGGTCTGACGTCGAGTCATATCCGAAGGAAGAGTCTTCATGCTCGGATCCAAGTGGGATCAATGCAGGAATAATGTCAGACGGACTCGGTGATCGTGCCATAGGGCTGGCTACGGTCGAGTCTAATCTGTAGTCGTTCAGACCTAGGGCTCCATTATCGCCGACCGTGAAGTCGAGTGATCCAAAGGAGATCTTGAAGTCCGGAGAGTATTGGATGATGGGAAGTTCGGCCATCGTAGTCGACAGAGAATCCCGGTGAGCCTTGTACCCTTCTTGGCGCGTCAACTGTCGATGCTCGAGACCGGCAGTAAATATATAGGGCTACGTCGAGACCAAGAACTACGATGGTTACACAAGACGCCAAATTATACAGGTTCGGGCCCTCTCGATGAGAGTAAAAACCCTACGTCATGTGTTCTGTATTGTATTGATTGTCATGAGATGTTAAGCCTAAATTACCTCTAACTATCTCTTCCCCCCCCCCCCCTCATAGGGGGTACCCTGCCGCCTTATATATCCGGTCAGCAGGGGGGTACAAGCAGAGTCTTAGTCGTACTCTACAATGGTTCCATATGGCAAGTCTAATCTTTCTTATCTTGCACTTCCAAGCCAAGTCGGTCGGCTTCCTTGTTGATGAAGTACCCGGTCGGCCACCGACTTTAACCTTGTATAAGGATATCCGTAAAGCAAGTATCCCACAACACTCTCCTTGCAAGTGTGTTCTTGTCGACATTTAGGGGTGCTAGCTGCTCATCTAATCATGAGAGTTTCATCTTAAAGTGTTCACTTTTTTCTAATGAAATATTTTTACACTTGTATGCTTTGTTTGCAAATAAAGCCACACGAAAGTAAAAAAATGCTTTCATCTACTAATAATAGATAGAGGCACCAAAAACACAAATGTCTTTGATTAGAATGTTGTTGCTCGCTCTTTCGTCTGATGCTGGCGTTGGTGCTCCCGCGACCTCCGCGAGCGGTCCAGCATGTCCAGCATCGCCGGTGTCATGTAGGACGTGGTCCCACACGTCATGGCCAGTACTCCTCAGCCGACTCTTTGCCTCGGCCCCGGGCCTGCGTGAACACCTGCGTGGACGTGGCGCGCTGCTGCGCGTGCCCGGCGAGCATGTAGGCGTGGCCGGACTGCTCGTAGCGCCACCGGTCCGCCACGTGCCAGCGCCGTGCACGTGGCGTCCCCTCGACGCGCCACGCCACCGCCCGCCACCTGCTCGGTAGAATCATTCTCCACCGCCTCCGCGTGTGCGCCTCGCTCCGCTGCCGCTATGCCGTCCGTCGCCTCCACACGCATGCGCTCCCGCTCCACCTCCATGGATCTCTCCGTAGTTGCCGCGATTCTCGGCCGCCGCACCACCATGTGCTTTGCCCGTCCGATCGCCGTGTCGCGGTAGGAGCAGCTCACCGAGATGAGGCGCGTGACATCATATCCGCCGCGTGCTCTCGGCACGTGGAGGAACAGGAGGAACCGCCTCTCCTCGTCCGAATAGAGCTCGTCGACATCGATGGAGGCAGCGCGGCCGTCGATGTTGACGCGGCTCTCATAATTGCCTGACCTGACCGCACTGACCCACACGCCGGGGTGCGGGCACTCGACGTCCACGCGCAGGTCCTGCACGGCCACGGAGAGGAGCCCGCCGACCCACTGCGTGAACGCGTCCTGCACGCCCGCCTCCTCCTCCACGAACGATAACGTCCCGCTCGTGACCTTCGTGACCGTGTGCATCGCCACGGCATCGTGGTCTGCGTCGAGCCCGAACGTGTGGACCGCCCGGGCATCGTAGTCGGCGTGGCGGCCGGGCCGCTTCGGCGTGGTGTATGTGTCCTGCCTATCCGACAGGAGTACCACGCTGGTCACGGCATCACCCTGACGTGCCTACAGTCCTACACCCGGGGGTGCGTGTCCGCGAGGTCAACGTCCGGGATCTACGAGAACCGTATCGACGCGGGTGGACTCACCGCATCGATGGAGGTGGGCCGAGGAGGCGCGGACGGCTCTTCTTGGTCTTCGTGGACGTGCCCGTGGCCAATGCGGCAGAAGAGGCCACCCAGCTTCTCAAAGAGACGTGCACTTGCTGTGACGCAGTGACGGGACAGAACGCCAATGTTGCTGATGAAGACGCCGTGTTTGATGGGTCTACTAATAAGAAATGGCGTTACGTGACTAATGCCATGGCGGGCATGGTGAAGAAATCGAAGAAGGCCCGTGGGGCACGGGAGGAGGATTCGGCCCCTGTTCCAGCTCTAGCTCCTCTTCATGCTCCGCAGCCGCCCAACAAGCGACGTCGCAAGTCAAAGAAGCGAAAGACGGGACAAAAAGATAATTAGGTTGCTAAGGGAGATGCAAAACCAAGGCGAAAAATAGTTAGGTTATAGTTTAGGAGTTATGGAGTCTTGGTGATTTGCTCTTTCGTTTGCTCTTTCTGAAATCAGTACTTTTTCTCTCTGAGTTTGTTTTACAGTGTGTTAAAATGTAATATGGATGTCAATAAAAGACAAGGAGTATAAGGTTAAAGGATTAACCTAGGAGCCTTTTTGAGCTCGATTCGGCACAACCTCTTCTTCGAAGAAGTCGACTGAGAATCAGTCTCCTTCCTCTTCTGGACAGAATTTCCTGCCTTGTCGGCCTAATCCACCACCCCAGCGTCACTTTGAGTTTGGTTCAGGGGCTCCAACTGGCTTGAAGGTCGGTCGGGGGGAGTAGGGGTGGGATGATCAGCATTAGCAGATGGCAATTCTTTTATCATTACCCTGATCCCCTATATATTGTCGTCGGGGCCCAATAGTCTGCTTTACTAGTCGACTGGGAGGAGGCAGGGTGGTGACCGGATCAGCACGAGCGCCTGCAGAAGAGCTCGAGCCTCCAGTGCCAGTCTGCTGCGGCTTCTCGACATAATCTAGTCCCTCGGTATTGGTCGGAGGAAGCGGAGAATAGGATATATATAAGTATCCAGAACCTGCACAAGAATCAAAATATCAAGCAGGGCATCAAGACAAGAAAATAAAGGATTACTCAAAGCATACTGAGGCTTACTCGGGCTCGCATAGTGCCCTTGTTATACGCCTTCCTGATCAGCGAGTCATTCTGAAGGATATTCCCTTTAAACATTTTCGACAGGCGTTTCTTACGGAGTTCACCATTCGGCGGGTCAGACACCTCCCTGGTTTCATTATTATTGACATAGTTCCACGCCGGGTGACTCTACAGCTTCAGGAGCTGCACTCTGCGTACTACGAAGCTTTTGGCGACAGTAATTCCGTCAATGCCTTCAGCCTTCAAGTCGGCTATCTTCTTCAACAGAGTTGGTCACCTGAGGGTCGGTCGGATCGGGCTTCTCCGTCCATTACGCTAGAGGAATTGCCTTGGTACCGGTGAAGTCGGCAAGAACAGGGGGAGGGTTGTCACAGTAGAACCACTCATCCTTCCAGTTCTTGTTCGTGGTCTTCAATGGCACATTGATGCAGGCCTCCTTCTTGCGTAGCTAGAAGCCAATGCCGCCTATAGCTACTTGATTATCCTTGGTCGGCAACGGACGGAGGACAAACATATGGTGGAATAAATTGAAGTGGGGAAGGATGCCTAGAAATGCTTCGCACATGTGCACGAAGATGGTGATGTGAAGAATAGAATTGGAATTGAGGTTGACAAGCTCAATCCCATAAAAAAAAAAAGGAGCTCATGTAAGAAGCTGCAGCAGGGGACTCCAAAGCCATGCTCGAAGAAGGAGCGGAACACAACTATTTGTTTACGAATGGGGATAGGGCAAGATTCACGGGGTACCTTCCAGTCGATCCACACTTGCTCTGGAAGGATACCGTCGATCATCATCTGGTTCATATCAACTTGAGAGAGGTTGCTCTTCGAGAACTCTGAAGCTGCTCCGGAATATCGATCTCCGACGAGGAGGACGCGGCGGCGGCGGTGGAAGTGGCAGGAATCAAGGTGAAAACTTTCTTGTGACCCATGATGATGATTGTTTTGGGCGTGGCGGATCAAATGCTGAACCCTAGCGGAGGCTTGGGGACTAAACGCGACAAGATCTGTGGCGGCCGGAAGAGAAGGCGCTAACTTAGCTGAAAAGTTGAGGAGTCGCTGAGAACAAAGGAGGCGTGAGGAAGACGAAGAGTTCGTACGCGAATGCGGCGTGGACTGAAGTCAACTCGACACTGTCTTTTATACTTCCGCTTTTTGACCTAAGGGTCCCATAGGCTGGGGTGGGCCATACAGTGATGATAATTTTTTACTTAAGCAAAGATTAATTAAGGACCTTAAAATATCATTAAGGTCTAAAACCTTAAGAAATAAAGTTCGAGGGCTTTTTTGATGAGAAATATTTGAAAAATATTTAACCAATCTATATGATTTGATGATCATGTAGCGAAGGACTTGATGGTCATATGGGTATAAGTTCAAAGGTTATGGTATTGATTGAAGTCAATAACCAAATTACTAAAATTGAATTTATGAATAGATAGAGTGGCTAATTATTAGGGAAAGGCTATACTATGATTAATGTTATTTAGCTTAATACTATTATATGATTAATGTCATATTAGTTCATATGAATTGAATATGATTAATGTCATAAAATTCAGACCGACCAGTCACTCGGACATAATGTATATCACTCGGAATCGGTCGACAAGGCTGAAACTTTGCAAGTTGGCTTACTGGTTTGATGACCAGATATCTGTTAAACTCAGGCTTGATAGTTTGAGTAAAATACATATAAAATAATAAGAGCTAATATAATTAGATTCTTACATTATTTGTTAGTCTCTAAATTATACAAGAGTCGGGGGCTACACCTGATCAGGTGCACCTAACCGGTGCACCAGATATATCAGAAAATTCGATAAAGAGGTCTTCCTAATTTATGATCTACATTGAAGATCACTTTGATAATTAAAGCTCAAAATCAGGAAGCACTCGGTGGCTTCTGTGGGATACTTGTCTTATGGGTATCCTCATACAAGACTAAGTCGATAGCCGACCGGATACTTCATCAACAAGGAAGCCGACCGACTTGACTTGGAGCACACTGCATGTAGAGATAGACTTTCTATATAAATCCTTGTGGATTACGACTAGAACTCTTCATGTATCCCCTAGACGACCAGATATATAAGACGGCAGGATATCCCTCATCGGGGGAGGTTTTTTCCGTAACATCAATACAATACACAGAACACATGACGTAGGATTTTTACTCTCATCGAGAGGGGCCGAACCTGTATAACTCGACGTCTTGTGTTATCATCGTAGTTCTTAGTCTCGACGTAGCACTATACATTTTACTGCTGATCTCAAGTTTCGACAGTAGGGTTTTGACATGTGGGGTGATTCACCAGTTTTGGGCCAAATCTCAACCCATTGACTGGTAAAATTTGTTTCGGCCGCATCTGGCCCGTTTAAAAAAGGTCTCAGGGGCCAAACAATTGCGATTCGTTCCTAGATGAGTATTGAGAGTTCATAATAAAAAACTTTTCTCGTAGGAAGATGAATGGATGCTTCATGAAACTAATATAACATAATAGAACACATCCCTAAAAAAAACATAATAAAACACATCCTGAAAGTGCTCATTTTTTTGTAATCAAATATTTTTACAGTTGTATGCTTTGTTTGCAAATAAAGGCATATATACGAAAGCCAAAAACTGCTTTCATTCATCTAGTAGAAGACGGGCCAAAAACAACCAAAGTCGCTTTCATTAGAAGGTTGTTCTTCCTCGCTCTTTCGTCTGCTGGTGTTGTCGTTGGTGGCACCGCGAGCGGTCCAGCATGTCCAGCATCGCCGGCGTCATGTAGGACGTGGTCCCGCCCGCGCCCTCCGTGGCCAGCACCACGCTGTAGTCGTCGCCGCGGCCCGGCGTGAATACCTGCGTGGACGTGGCGCGCTGCTGCGCGTGCGAGCTGAGCCCGGCGAGCACGTAGGCGCGGCCGGACTGCTCGTAGCACCACCGGTCCGCCACGCGCGCGCGCATCTCCCGCAACTCCCGCGCCAGCGCCGCGCACGTGGCGTCCCCGTGGCGAGCAGCGCCGGACCGCGTCACCGCCCGCCGCCTGCTCCGCAGAATCTCCACCGCCTCCGCGTGCGCGCCCCGCTCCGCCGCCACCCGCGCGGCGGCCATGCCGTCCATCGCCTCCACACGCACGCGCTCCCGCTCCACCTCCACGGACCGCTCTACTGTCTCTGCTTCCGCGCGGTGGGGACGCCGCACCACCGCGTCGTCGCCTGTCACGTGCTTGGCACGTCCGGTCGCGGTGTCGCTGTACGAGCAGCTCACCGAGACGAGGCGCGTGACGTCGTCGTCCACGGCGCGGGACCTCGGCACGTGCAGGAACAGGAGGAACCGCCTCTCCTCGTCCGCGTACAGCTCGCCGACGTCGACGGAGGTGGCCCGTCCGTCGACGTCGACGCGGCTCGTATAATTGCCGGACCTGACGGCACTGACCCGCACGCCGGGGTGCGCGCACTCGACGTCCACGCGCAGGTCCTGCACGGCCACGGAGAGGAGCCCGCCGATGCACTGTGCGAACGCGTCCTGTATCGCCGCCTCCTCCTCCACGAACGAGAACGTGCCGCCCGTGGCCTCCGCGACCGTGTGCATCGCTGCGGCGTCGTGGTCGGCGCCGAGCCCGAACGTGTGGACGGGCGCGGCGCCCCGTCCCGCGCTTGTGCGCTCGAGCGAGGGCGGCACGAGCGCGTCGTAGTCGGCGTGGCGGCCGGGCCGACTCGGCGCCGTGTACGTGTCCTGCCCGTCCGACAGGAGCACCACGCTGGCCACGGCGTTGCTGTGGACGCGGTCGTCGACCACCTTGGCGGCCTTGCGGAGCGCCTCGCCGATGTTGGTGCCGCCGCCCGCCGCGAGGGACCCCACCGCGCGGCGGGCCAGGGCCTTGCCCGCGTCCGACATGCGGGCCAGCCGCATCAGGCGGCACGCGCCGGATGAGAAGGAGATGACGCAGAGGCGGTCGCGTGGGCCCAGGTTGTCGATGACGAACTCCATGCCCTGCTTCAGCAGCGCCAGCTTCGTACCCACCATGCTGCCGCTCACGTCAAGCACGGTCACCAGGTCCAGCGGCGCGCGCGGACCAGCCGCGCCGGCACCAGGTGCCCTGGCGTGCACGAGAACGGCGAAGTCGTCGGCGGAGGCGTCCCTCGCGAGGGCAGAGTACTCGCAGTGCGTGGTGATCGTCACGGCCTCGCCTCCACTGGACGCGTCATCGCCACGAAACAACCGAGGCGTCCGCTCCACGGGGTCGTCGTCGTCGAACACGCGGGGCTCCACCGGCCGGAAGAACGGCTGGGCAGGCGACGAAGACGGCGGCTGATGCTGCGATAGGTTGGTGGAGCGGAGGGACAGCAGCTCGCGCAAGCTGGTTCCTGCGGAGGCGCTGCGGTGGGGGTGCAACTCTTGGGAGCACTCCGCCGTGAAGAGGCTCTTTCCACTGCTGCTGCTGCTGCTGTCGCTGCCTCTGCTTCGGCTACTACGGCTACGGCGCGAGTGGCCATGGCCGCTGGAGCGCGGGCTGCTCTCCATTCCCCTGCCGCTGCTGCTCCTTCCGAAAGAGCAAACAAAATCTAGTCAGATGCGACGACCAAGCCGACAAGAACGCAACGACAGTGAAACAAACAAACGATGTGCTCTCCGTGTCGGTATCGCGTCCACGTATGCACCGTGTCCAGCTCCAATCAAATTCCTCAGGAAGTCGTCCATTGCTAGCTGCAGAGTAGTTGTGAACAACTAGTCGCTGCAGATTTATCTAATCTATAATCCTGCTTTTGTTGACCTGGCTCATTACCTCTGAATTTGTTTCATCGATAAACCTCTTATATTATGCTTTCTTCAAAAAACAGTCATAATAAACCATATGAAAATTCCAGTACCAGCTATCTGCTTGCGTGCGTGCGTGCACACAATCTAAGTTTTTATTACGTGCGACCACGTTTGACACACATTTGGCAATGAATTGTTACATACATGTTTGACTCTGGAAATGCAAAGGTTGCCTTGGAGATCTGCACCTTCGAGTTCCACTTTCTCCCGTTCATACGTGAAACTACACTTTAACTTTTGGCACTGACCACCTTAATTTCATTTCAAAGGCTTCAGAAAGTCATGTAAACAGGACTTTAGAAAAAATTGTGCCACTCGTGTAAATATTTGTAAGAGACTTTGACCAAACCCAGAAATTTGTGCCACCCGTGTAAAAATATACATAAGAGACTTTAGAACATCACTTGCCTCTTGGCACAATCATACAAAAGCGTGTGACAAAGGAAATTTTCATGCAGAAGACATATTCGGCACACTTAACGAGCCAGCAGTTCATATATTTTACAAAGTTCTAATGCATCTGTGTCCTGTACAGAAGTGTCAAAACTTCAGCCAGCACCCCTGCCACATACATCTGGCTAATTGTTTTATCCCTGAACTCTGAAAGTAACTAAAAGGTATTCAGGGGGAAAAGGGACTATGAAACATGTCTTGACGCAATCCAAAACTTCAAAGTCCAAACGTACAACTATTTACACGGAAGCGTACAAAATTATGTGCTTCAACTATTTGTATGTCCAGTTTTGCGAGCCAGCCAAATTCGAACTGTATGGTCATCACTTGCAGAAGCCAACATTTGAGGCCTGCTTGGGTTCCAGCTTACACAGTTCACAATCATTGTGTGACCACGTAAAATCTTTATTGGTGTCTCCAGGTGTCTTTTCCAAATATAGACCTGCACAGAGTTCCTACAGATTAGTGAATAGGACTTGATAGATTATAGAGTGAAATCAATATTCATCATTTTTTGTTGGCAGTTCTTAGTATGATCTTTGTATCCTGTATTCATGAAATCAAGTTATGATTAAAATTGTATGCATAAGATTGTCTTGACTTGTTTGCAGTAGTTTAGCTCCTTATGCTGTCACATGTCAACTGATATCAGTCCCATTCAAGTTATTATTATCTACCAAGAACAGCTCCGAACAAAAACAAAACATGCATCAGCTTAGTAGACCTTCAACATTGTTGGTACTTCAGGAATGTACAGAATTCTATTTGTGGCTTTGCTACAAGGAGGTTATGCACATGATTAGTGAACTAGTGTATGCATATCCAATCAAGCAATGCACAAAATGGATTTCTTCAAAAGGGGGAAAATATTGACAATAAAGTTATACCTGTGAATCCTCACTGCCACTAGCAATAAACAATGAGTTGGTTCCCCCGAAGCAAGATCTAATCACAAACTTTCCTTGCATGTGCCCCTTGAATATTTCTGGCACAGAAGAACTTCTGTGAACTTTCCATAAATGAATTTCCTGGCTGTTAAGGTTGACAATGAGTGACTGTCCATCACCTGACAACGAAAGAGATGAAATTGTCTGCTTCTCATGAATTCTCCACTCCCGCCCCTTTGGAAGTTCTCGGATCCAGATTTCATTACAAGATACACATATTAGATGTCTTCCATCAGGTGTCACAGCAAGATCACTGAGTTTAGGTATTCTAACTCCAGCCCACACTTCCAGTTCTTGACCTTCTAGGTCACAAGTGAAGATCCTATTTGAAGAACTTCCGGATCCGGTATCAAAGCCAGCACATACTATTTTCTCTGAATCAGGGAACCATGCACACGTAGTGATAGTGTAGTCCCCTGAACCTTTGAATTTAATATTGCATTCACCAGTGTCAACGTTCCATAGTTTCAAAGACTCTCCATTACCACAAGTAAGAAGCATTTTGTCGTTAGGGCTCCAGGCAACAAAGGAAATTGGATTTTGATGGCCTTTCAAGCAATGCCTCTTGGTCAATGTATCATCCTTTTCCACCTAAAACCACATCCAGAGATCATAAATGACCAGAACTAAAAGCTAACGTTTAAAGAATTGGGTACATGCAAAAAGAAATGGGCACACCAAACAAAAGTTTATAAGCTATAAATAAATCCATATTAGTTGCTAGCATAAGTAAAGGCAGTAATTTTTGTGGATGAAAACATGCATTTAAAGAATGGATAGTTATCTTGGGCGGGGGTTGGGGGGGGGGGGGGGGGGGGGGGGGGGGAGGGGGGGCTAGAGTGCAAATGGGTGTACCCTCAAAAGCTTCACATTAAGTAAAGTTTTTTATGTAATACAAAATGCCATACATTTTACATACATCTTTATGTCTCCTAACTAGAATATGAGGGGTCAATAATAACAACAATATTGTGGCTCCTAGCACATGTGCCCCTTGTACAAATGAAGTCCAATTTACATAATGGACCAGCTAAAGAATATTCTTGAACACCATTTACCTTAATTAACTTGTGCACGCATATAAAGATTTGAACTAGATATTGGATATATATCATGAAAGATCCTGTTAAAGTGAAGCATATGAGCAAACCAGTAAGAAGACCAAGATCTCACATGAGAAGCATGATCTTCCCAAGCTCATGTTTTGAATCATTATTCGGTTGAATATAGTCCCATCTGCTTATCATCGCATCAAAATTGTGAAGAGGGGGTGACAGTTAATATGCTGAAAGAGGTACTGTTTCAGTGCGTAAAAGACAACAATATTACAAAATGTAGGAAAATTGGGCCAGATTTTAGCATAAAGATCATTTGAATGCAGTAATGCAGCTTAAGTACGAAATAAAAGTTTGCTCCCCAGCAGTCTTCTGCACTTGACAAAATTCTTGTAAGAGAAAAAAAAATACAAATACTACAAATTTACTCCCAAGCATAGCGTAAGGATGTTTGGATAATATGTAAGTATTGTTTCCACATGTTCAACAATCAACACAGATAGGTATAACTTATTAGTTGTTAGGAACAATGATAGAAAAAGTTGTCTAAAAATGTTACAACCACATTCACATTAAGTTAACAGATGAAGTTAGCATATTTGGAACATAAAGCACACATGTACAAGACTGTCTAAGCAACACGAGTTTGTATACATAAGAATAAGAAAATACTGCTATAGGTTCAACCCGGATGTCCTCATGTACAACTCAAGTATAACACAGTGTTAAAGGAACAATATAAATCACAGAGAAAAAGTTGCAAGAAAGGTTCTGTTGTCCTTTCATTTTGCTCTTTTTTTTTCTCTCTCACAGAGTATTACATAAAAAAAAGGCTCTGCTTGTTTTAAAACAGTCCAAAACTTTTCTCCTATACCACCCTCTATATAAGTTACTCCAACTCCTATAGAGAAGGGATCCAATAATGACCAAAACTACTGACATGCACTGCATGTCATTTGAAATTTCCAAACAGGCAAACACCAAACAACAGTTTATTTGCATGACTTCAGAATTTACAAGAATTTCACAACCAAAATTGTAGATGGTGTTTGCCAGAAGCCAAACCATAAACTAGAGAAAGGTGATTCATTGTACTCTTTAGTTTCTTATCTGAAACTCTCAGAGACTCACTCCCCAAACTACAAATGTTTTTCTGGCCCGGAATTATTATAGTTATCCAAATGGCATTTTCTCATGACACTACAAAGTTACGAATTAGTTCATCTTCCAAATCAAGGATTAAATCTTTTTCATCAGCAACAACCAATCAAATCTTTTTCAGCTGTTAACAAAACTGAGATTGCAACAGATTTACCCTGACAAACTGCCAATCCACAATGTCCCAATTTACTAACAAATAATAACAAGCTTCAACAGATTCAACAGTTCGATGCTATGCACTCATAAAATTCTAACAGCTTCAACAGTGTTTTAATACTTATCGTATCAGAATTGTTCCCGTAATATAAGAATTAAACCATTGCCTAGTGGCATGAAAATGGAAATTTGTATAAGAATGATAGCTTTAGCAGAGGTCAAGCGATAGATATTCCAACAGGGTAAGACTGCAGGTTACACAACTAACAGTCCAATGGTTTACCAAGAGTCAACTGAAACAGCACATTTGTGTAAGCAGTATACCGCACAGCGTATTTGGTACGCTGGGCCATTTGGATTGAGCTGTCTACAGCTAGCATTAGAAAATGCTCCATAAGTTTGTATCAGTGACAAAATTAGACAATGCATTTATTCTTGTTGTTATTCCATGATGTCAAGTTTAGCTGAGATAGCCAGAAACAGGTAAGGTAAAATGGTAAGACTACGTATAACCAACACTATGTTGACTTCAAAAGCATGAGCATAATAACAAGACGAAGTCGTGGTATCATTTACTCAAACATCAAAGAACGTGTGTGACTTTCTTTATATCTCTGCATGGGTTGGTAGGGGGAAAGAACCATACCTTCCATATGATGGCAGTGCAATCACTTGAAGATGATGCTAGATAGTTTCCATTATTCGAGAACCTTACAAACCAAACTTCATTGTTATGACCACATAATATCTGCAAACAGGCATGGATATGTGAAATATGTAACTTTGCAATACAGCCCCAACCCCCCAGCATGAAATTTTCTAGTGATGCAGGCTCTGAAAGGATACATAAAGAAAAATACCTGAATAGGTCTATTTTGTCAAAAATGAGCGAGTAAATTACTTAAAAATCATGCCACGATTACTATCAGAACATCACAAAACTAACACTTTTAAGTACATATTCCAAAGAACCATATGTACTTGTGTAGAGAATTTCACATATTAAGCTTGTATAACATATAACAGGGCTCACAGTTAAGGCTCAGGCATCATGTTAATAAGGTTGTCCTGCCAAATTTTCTTCAGTTGACAAGTGTGGTTTGTGAAACCTGATGAACAGGCGTTTATGGTTCTTCGAATATGTGTGTCAAAGTGGGGGTTTTTAGTTTTGTAAAATCCAAATCCTTGTCACTTAAGGACCTTGTGAGGTTTGTCATGAAATACCTTAGACCACAGCTGAATTGATTTAGCATTTAGCAATGTTTGAAAAATCATGGAAAACCTCAACCAAAAACAGACTGAAGTTAAGTTCATGGACTCACGTATGCACACTCCTTGAACTTAAATGTTCCTATGCTCAGATTCATTTCCTACAACGTATTGTCTTTCTTTTCTCTACAAGCAGTGAGGTATATGTGAATTACCAGGACAAGTATGGGCAGGTCATAAAACCAGATGAAGCACATGTTCAAAAGAGAAGTGCACTTCATTGTTTCCATTTTTCTTAAAATAAAGTCTTGATATCAAGTGCAAAGACTCTAAATTATTCAAATCCAGCTTATACTTGACAAAAAGAATTTGTGATACTCACATAATTAACATTTTCAGTAGCATAATAATTAAAACAAGCACACAACACATCCATGGACTCTATTGTGAATCCACCAGTTACATTTCACAACCTTAGATGTAGGTCAGGACATTTGTTATAAAACTGGAAAGAGGGATCAACAATTTGTGATACTCGCACCTGCGCACATTTTGAAGGAATCTGCTCCTCGTGGCACTTATGATCCTCAAATAGACTGATCTCATCAGCCAAATTATGATATATACACGATTCAACCTGCTTAGTAACCGCACTCTCTACCAAATGTTCCAACCGCCCACTTGGCACATGAAACCATGGTGGCAATACCTCAACTAAATCCAAAAACAGGGCAATTCTGCACTGAACCACAGCCTCCGGCGCTACCACGCCCTCACACGAGACCATCGCGCGTGCAAGCCAATGCACGCACCTCCTATCAATGCTGAGAGGCGCAATCCGGCGCCGGAGCACCTCCCACGCCCGCCGCAACCCAGCGTCCCCCATCCCCAGAAGCTCCAGGTAGTGCCCCCTCCACACCAGGAACTCGGCCACAGCAAGGTCCGCTTTGCTGACACCGGCAAACGAGCTGATGGTCTCCACGCAGGAGTCCCACCGACCGGCCATCACGTCGAGCAGCAGCAGGTCGTGCTCGGGCGGGTACAGCGGCACGCCGGACTCCGCCTCGAGCGCGGCCGCCGCCTTCCGGTACCCGAGCGAGTAAAGCGACTGGGCGATGACGCGCACCAGCTCCTCCCGGTCGATGAGGCCGCGCACGCCAAGAAGGCGAGGGGCCGGCTTCGCCTGGCCGACCTCGTCGGCGTGGGGGACAGAACTCTCCTGCAGGTCCATACGCTCGCCAGGGTCGCCAGCTTGAGCGATTTAGCACTCCCAGCCGACGGCAAAAACCCAAGAAAAAGTCTGAGCTTCGGAGGCAGAAGTATCAATTTTTTGGAGGACGAATCGTTGATTGGGAAGAAAAAAAGGCGGTCGAAAGAATCGGAAAAGGAACAGTTGAATTTGGGCTCAAATGATGAACTAGATACCCAGTATCAGCAGACTGAGATCAAATTTTCAGGTGGCTCGGAAGCAAAATGATCGGATTTGAACGGAATTAACGCGAATCGGGTTGGGTACCGCGGATTTGGATGGGTTATTACAATAAAAATGATCCACTGTAGATTTGGCTTCCTCTTCGAATCTGTGAGCGGAAGCAGGTGGAATTTGGGGACGGAAATGCACGGCCAGGGCTCGACGGGCCCATGTTCGTGTGCGTTGGAGACATCTCTGCCGTCGTTTCGATACCGCCTGTTGGATCTGAACCGTTGAGGATCTTCAGGATCAGGACAGGATAGGACCAGCTTCGTAGGCTTCGGGTATTCGGATATGGACCGGGACTCTAGAATGTTCGGAGCAACAACAGGGAATCTCAAAACATGAGTTTTGTTTCCTGTCAGGCTGTCAATTTTAAGTTTCTGTGCTTGGTAATAAAAAATGGCGTTATTAATAAGAGTGTGGGAAACTCCAATTAAAAAAATTGGTTTATAGGAAACTGCCTGAAATTTTTTATCTAGTGTTTTGTACAAAAATTGCCCGGGTTTTTTTAAAAAAAAATCGACCACCAGCTACGAAAAATCAGGTGGTAGAGTGCGCTTTACGGCTAGAGTTGGTTCAAATATGTATAGTTGTAGTAAGGAGTATATATTTATTGGCATAACGCCACCAGTTTTTTTAGTATTTTATCAAGTTTCAAATCCTTTTCCCCATTATCCGTAATTTCTTTCTATATTATTTTTATTGTTAGGACAATGATTTTAGTATATTTTTAAACTAATATTTTTAATCCTAACAATAACAGTTTCAAAATGAAAAGAAGAATTTGATATGGGGCTACCATTTATATTGGTAGTTCTGCGGTCACTCATCCCAGCAAAACCAATCTTCAAACGCATCGTATAGATGTTTAGCCGAAACGCAATCATGAATGTGCTGGTCGGCGTTATTATGACGTGAAGAAAAAAAAAAGCTTAAGTTGATTTGGAAATCCTCGCAGTTTTCTTATTTTCTAAAACAATCAGCATGCTTTTTATTACTAGCAAAAAGGAAGCAGATTTTCGAAAAGTTAGCTCTAGTTCGCTAAAACGGGTTGTCTCTGTTGCCATCAAGACCAGATTATAATTTGATATTGATGTGCTCTGAACCAAAATATGAATTGCAAATCAACCATCAGCTATACATGAGAAAGAGTCGATCGGTTCAAATGCTGATAACGAGTAGCCGACAAGGCCAACACGGCCTAATACAATGCATTTGAGCAATTTAATCGCCGTCGTGACGTTATCAGGTGAAGTGCCCCGCACGGTAATTGACCGGAACATGGAGGCGCGCTGGATCAAATGTCGTCCTTTCCAGATGAAGTGCCAGTAAAAGCACCGTCGCGCCGTGAACCGGCCAGGCTAGCTCGTCGTCACAGCGCGCCGGCAGCCCAGCACCTGAGCTCCATGGTGCTCCAGGCGCCCGGCCGTCAAGCAGACCGTCGTCACGCTTGGCGGCACCCCTCGGGCAAACATCGGGCAGCATCGTTCGTGGACGCGCACGTACGCATCGCCCGCCCAATAGCGGGGCAGGGAGGCAGGCAATTCCTCACGGAAGTGGCGACGCGCACCAGATCATTTCCGTGCCCACACTCCTGTACCAAAGAGACAGAGCGAGCAGTCATCAGTCACTCACGCAGCGGGAATAGAGGAGGACGCCACGGGCAACATAGTATGATCGCCATCAGCCCGGCAGAACAGTCGCGACCACGGCGGCCGCCGGCGCGATTTTGGTCGATCGAATCGAGATCCTTGCGCGGGTTCTGGAACCGTCTCTAGTCCACACACATGGCACGGCGTCTGCCGCTATCGGGTGCCACGGCAGACAACCTTCCAAACCTAACCTAGTATGTACGCGCACTGATTAGCGACTAGCCCTGCGTTATAGTATGTGTGGGGCAGACGCGCGCGAGCTCCTGGCTCTCGCAAGCGCAACGTGTAGCTGATCGCGATCATCTTGTCGGCTGCTTTGCGTCATGCATCTTTTGATAATGTTTTGGAAAATGCTGTAGTCGATACGTCTGATTGCGATTGAGAGGTCCAACCAATCATCGTACGTGATTCCTTCCTTCCATCGAGTGGTTCTGAATCGGTAATTCGTGTTGCTCACTGCATTTCCTTTGCCCGGTGCTCATGACGCGCTAGGGAATCTCCACCGTGCTAGCCCTCCACTCAGCGTTTCCCAGCAGCTTCGTACCTCACTGGAGACTGCAATCAAAGGTGACGCCGTGGATACGACCTGTTCGACGGCTTTCTCACCGTCGATTAACACACATCTTTGCTGAACATCTTCAAGCAGTCTGCGCTCGGACTTGGGTCGCGTTCCAGCTAGTATATATGGAATTATAGTTACCTTAATGACCGCCGGCTTCCACATGACAGATTGCCTCCCGTGCTACACGAGCTTTGAAATTGTTATTACCCCCTTTCTTTAATCAAAGTGATGAAAATGTTCCATGTCTTCCAATGTGTGAAAGAAAATGCTAGGTGACACCAGCGAGGCGACGGGACATTAACCCGAAGATGACGCTCTTTCACTACTCAGTTAGTCTTGTCTAAATTAAGCAATCCCATACACATAGACGGTACATCCGGCCATGCCGGTGTCCATGTCCCAAATCCAATAATCCAAACCCAATCAAACCGGTAACAACTGCCACGCGTTCGGTCCCACCGAGGCCTTGGGCCCTTGAGGCCGCAGCACGCGTCCCCGACGATCGCGCCCGTCCATCCTCCCATCCCGATCGCACGAACCTCCGACGACCACCCACCTGTCACGCTCGCTACCCCTCGCTCACGCGCCGCGCTCGTGACTTGTCTGCTTCATCCTCCCCGCTCTCGCTGCTCCTATTTAAACACGGCCACCGCGCCTCTCCTCCTCATCGACCTCCACCCATTACTAATAAATTTAATTTTGTTGGATATATTCCCCAATTCCCCTCCTCCTCCCAACAAAACAATCTGGTCGATCCCTCCCGTCTCGCCAATCAAAAGGCCGTGAGGAAACCCAATCCCAAATAAACAAACCAAAACAGCAAAAATGGCCTTTAACCTTGCTCAGAGCACCGCAGCCGCGGCCTCCGTCGCCCCGTGCACCTCCTCCCGCCGCGTGGCGGCCCCGTCGTCGGTATCCATGAGGAAGGCAGCGTCGTCCGCCGGCAGCCTGAGGCTGCAGAGGCAGGCGTGCTGCGAGCCGTCCGTCGCGCCGGCGATGTCGGTGGCCTGCAAGGCTGTCGCGGAGAGCGCGGCCGCCGCCGCCGGGAGGAAGAGCGGCGTGCCGGTGTTCGTGATGATGCCGCTGGACACCGTGAAGAAGTGCGGGAGCGCGCTGAACCGTCGCAAGGCCGTGCAGGCGTCCCTGGCGGCGCTCAAGAGCGCCGGCGTGGAGGGCGTCATGGTGGACGTGTGGTGGGGCATCGCCGAGGCCGAGGGCCCCGGAAGGTACAACTTCGCCGGGTACATGGAGCTCATGGAGATGGCGCGCAAGACGGGGCTCAAGGTCCAGGCCGTCATGTCATTCCACCAGTGCGGAGGCAACGTCGGCGACTCCGTCACGTAAGTAACATATTCCGTTTCCTTGCGTTATTTCCATGTTCAAATCAAGATCGTGTTCGTTGTTTGATTGATGGCGTTGCGTGCGACACAACACAACAGCATCCCGCTTCCGAGGTGGGTGGTGGAGGAGATGGAGAGGGACAACGACCTCTGCTACACCGACCAGTGGGGCCACCGCAACTTCGAGTACGTCTCCCTCGGCTGCGACGCCATGCCCGTCCTCAAGGGCCGCACGCCCGTCGAGTGCTACACCGACTTCATGCGCGCCTTCCGTGACCATTTCGCGGACTACCTCGGCAACACCATCATCGTACGCCCTCCTCTCTCTCCTACCCTGTTCAAACACTCTGCTTCAGTACTACTAGTATTTGGCAGCGCTGAACGCCTGAACCGCTTACTGTATTAATTTGTAGGAAATCCAAGTGGGCATGGGCCCGGCCGGCGAGCTGCGCTACCCGTCCTACCCGGAGAGCAACGGCATCTGGAAGTTCCCAGGCATCGGCGCGTTCCAGTGCAACGACCGGTACATGCTGAGCAGCCTGAAGGCGGCGGCGGAGGCCGCCGGCAAGCCGGAGTGGGGCCACGGCGCCCCGACCGACGCCGGCGGCTACCACAGCTGGCCCGAGGACACGCTCTTCTTCAAGCGCGACAACGGCGGGTGGAGCACCGAGTACGGCGACTTCTTCCTGTCGTGGTACTCGCAGATGCTCATCGACCACGGCGACCGCGTCCTCACCGGCGCCACCTCCGTCTACTCGGGCACCCCCGGCGTCGAGGTCTCCGTGAAGGTGGCCGGCATCCACTGGCACTACGGCACCCGGTCCCACGCGCCGGAGCTCACCGCGGGATACTACAACACCCGCGCGCGCGACGGGTACCTCCCCATCGCGCGCGCGCTGGCCCGCCACGGCGCGGTCCTCAACTTCACCTGCGTCGAGATGCGCGACGGCGAGCAGCCGCAGGACGCGCAGTGCATGCCCGAGGCGCTCGTGCGGCAGGTGGCGTCCGCCGCCCGCGCCGCCGGCGTGGGCCTGGCCGGCGAGAACGCGCTGCCGCGCTACGACGGCACGGCCCACGACCAGGTGGTGGCCACCGCGGCCCAGCGCGGCGACGCCCAGGACAGGATGGTGGCCTTCACCTACCTGCGCATGGGCCCCGACCTCTTCCACCCGGACAACTGGCACCGGTTCGCCGCGTTCGTGCGACGCATGTCCGGCGCGGCGGGATACTGCCGGGAGGCGGCCGAGCGGGAGGCGCGTGGCGTCGCGCAGGCCACGGGGTCGCTGGTACACGAGGCGGCTGTCGCGCTGCGGAGCTGACCCGGAACGACCGTCGGCTGCTGGTTTGTATAGGGCTTTAATTTGTTGGGTTGGGTTTTATTTGGTGCCTTTTGGCCGGGAGGGAAAAGCGCGTGCTCGGAGGTCGAGAGAGCATTGCATTCTCTTGGCGCGTCGTCGTAGACGAAGTTGTAACGAAGCCGGGAGGGAAGGGAGGGGAGGACATACCCACAAGTTGTTGTCACGTTCGGGAATATATCCGTTTCCTGCAAGAATTTGCAGAAATGTCTGCTCTGTTCTTGCGCTCGCTGAACCGGCGCTGCCGCCGGTCGCTTCTCTGTGCTTCTTCCCTGCCTACCTGTGCTTTTATCTTTGGCCGACACCCTATGTGTAGGTCGGCCCTTAGCACACCTTATGAATGTCCGTCAAGAAATATCTGTTCTAATACAAGTAAAATCGCATTCAAGTTCCAAAAGGAGTCCACAGGATGATGGTAGATTTGTCCATGAACAAACATTCGGGGAAAAAGGATGAGAAAATCTGATATTCCAAAAAATGTCTAAGGGAGACCTGCTAATACTATGCCACAGTAAGTAATAGTCCTCATCAACAAAGCATGACTAAGAAACTCAAACAAGGAATACCTAGCCTTTCTTTAGGCTCCTCCGCGTGCGCCTTACCAGTTGCCAATGACTAAGAAATTCAAACAAGGAATACCACTCCTCTTATTTCCCTAATGAAAAAAAAAGAATAAGTTACATTATAACAGTTTGTCTGCTCTTCCACACGGTTCTGGCTGTTATGATTCTGTATCACATTCTGTGTGGTGTCAACGCATCGTAAGAGCTCTGAATATGTGCCCTTACATTCGTGCTCAACGGCATTGTTGATCTCCTTTTCCCTTCCTGAAGTTACATGAACTGAATCATGTTCTATCTGAAGTTTCGAAATAAAATGGCACTCTGTTGGTGCTATTTGGAACGGACACAATTCCAGAGGGATCGGCGGTGAGATTATTACATTGCAATTGGGACAGCTTGTTGATAATATCATGAAGGAGGAACCAAGCATGAAGCTTAACGTCTCCAATAAGGCAATAACCAAGGAGACATCCATGTCTCGTTCTCTCGTGTTTCCTTGCTTTACAGGTAACAGCAGATGCAGCGACCAATGAGTTTGGAAGCTGGTTGCTTCACGGAGAGGCAGAGCATGGCAGATTATACTGGAGAGACGCAGAAGTCTACAAGTTCGCGTGTTGGATCCCGTACAAACACTATAGCGGAGCAGCGACGCAGCAAGTTGCCAGTTTTGCTATCAGAGGTCCTGAGCGGCTAAAATTGCAGCTGTCATTAGAATGGACGAAAGAAAGCCCGGTCCGAGAAGCTAAGCATCATGTCTTGTCATTAATAACCACACGGAACAAATTAATTGGAACGTGACACAAGCCAGTCCAGGGAATTCATGATACAAGTTCAAAAGCAAGCGTGCAAGCAATAGGAAGATGGATCAAGACGGTAGACGAAATTGATGGAACAATGCATCTAGAGCAATTATGTCAGCTTGATAGGACGGACGATAGAAACAAACTCAAAAGACCAAGCAAGACTAGCAAAACACCGTTAATACAGACATCCAGCGATAGACAGCTTGGATAAATTGATGTAATCAGAACCGTGACCAGACAAAACAAGCACATTTTCATTTTCAGAAGCAAACGTCATGGTATATAGCATTCTGCAGAATTTCGGATTGCAACCTACGACACAAAATCTTTCAACACATAATAGGTCCAGACTAGTGCTCAGATCGAGCAAAATTGTACTGAACAGAGTAGCATAGATTGAACTGGTAGTTGAGCAGGTAGATAGGCAAAACATCCTAGTAACCACCCTTGAGATCATTGACCACATCGTACGGGATGGGGGTGACAGTCTCGAGTGTGGCACCCTCAACCATGAAGCCAGGCTTGGGACCCTCTGGCTGCCTCTTGGTGCTGATGACCTCACCACGAGCCTTGGCATCTGCCTTCAGCTGGTCGTTTTTCGCTTTCCTCAGGCGGAACTCCTCAGTGCACCTGGATGGCTGCACATGCTCCACACGGACATGGATACGCTTCCTGATTATGCGGCCATTAACCTGAAAATACAATAATCTATCAGATAGTCGATAAGACATGATCAGTTGGTATACTAAATATCAGCACTACAGTTATCATGTCCAGAACAAACTAGGGTCCAAACCCTATGCACCAGTCCGACACAAAATCTTTCAATAAGACTGAAATGGCTGCACTTCTGCAGCAATCAATACACTATTACAACCAGCAACAGCAATCAATACACTATTACAACCAGCAACTCATTTTTGGAATACAACCTGCACCTGTTTATAACTTATAATTCATAAAGATAAATTACATGCACGCAAAGAAACATATGGTACATAACTCTGCACTACGAACGAATTGGAAACCATGCTTAGCCATGGTACTTCAACTCTTCCTAGAAAGATTTTATAATCTATATCAAAATGGTTTAAGCCAAAATTACCAGCTGTGTAGAAACAGATAGCTACAGTACATGTCAAAAATGATCTCCGAGGTATAAGCTTCACAACAGAAAACTATTGGTGATAGACTTAATTGGTTAATGAAACTTTCATTAGACCCCAATCAAAACCTCACAACCCACTTAATAAAATCCAAATACACCTGCAAGATTAAGCAGAACCTATCAAAATTAAACTTACAGACTCAATAACAGCCAAATCTACACAGGGCCTGCAAAATGATGTTGCTCTAGCTTCCCATTCATGCAACTAGCAAAACAAATTCGCATCTGGATATGGTCGTACACATTCTACAAATGCCGAGCAAGGTAACAGCAACTCGAACTTACCACCATTCTAACATAGAGACTTGCAGTTTATACAACGACGCTAATGCCAGGGGCAAGCACACAATCAGTTCAACAGAGGTGAACACCTCCGTGATCCGCGCAGCGATCGAGTAAAGGGGATCTATACTCTCCATACCTGCTTGTTGATCTCGACGCCGATGGCGCGCTTGGTGACGTTCCAGACGCGGCCCGTGCGGCCGTGGTAGAACTTGTGCGGCATACCCTTGTGGACGGCGCCATTCACCTTGACGTCGACGTAGTCGCCGATCTTGTAGGTGCGGAGGTAGGTGGTGAGCGGGATGTAACCCTTCTTGCGGAAGGGGCGCGAGAAGGTGTCGCGCGTGCGGGCGCGCAGACCGTGGCCGGCCGGCATCCTGCCTGCTTGCTTCGCGCGGTGGCGGCGGCGGCGGCGGCGCGAGTGGGGGAGGCTGGAGGCGGGTGGGACTCTAGGGTTTGCGAGGGTTTGGGATGGCGCTGTTTTTATAGGTAGAGAACTGGAGAATGGGGGCACTTGGGAGACGGCGTTGGGCCGTGTTAAATTTAGTGGACTTCAGTCATGGGCATGTAATAAGCCTCTTTTGATAATAAGGCCCTTATATTTTTTGATACGTGAGGCCCACTGTGGACGAGCTGAATTTTCGATTAGTGTGGCCTAGAAGTTGCATTGTTCAAAGGGGATATTCTTTTATATATAGATAATGTGAAGTTGCATTCCCTCAAAACAAAATGTGAAATTGCAAGGGGGATAGTTAGATACTTAGCGTTGCTCGGCCTCTAAATAAAACGAAGTTTTTTGGAAGAGAGGAAATGGCATCACGGCCTCTAAACTAGCACGGTTATTCCACATGGTTGTCTTCAACTTTTAATTTACTTCACGAGCCCAATGATGCAATTTACTAGGGATCTGGATCACCAGCAAACCTTTTGGTGAGAAAATACATTTCTATCGAAGAGTAACCTGATAAGTGGAATTGCTTGTGTACAGCGTTATGATATTCTTTTTTCTCGATGGCTTGCGAAGTTGCGATTGCGATCAGTCCTTATTTTTTTAAAAAAAAAGGAACCATTTCTGAGATCGATTTCTCGCTTGTCCTCGTACCCGCGTCGCGTCGCGTCACGTTCACAAGAACGGCTGTCTCGTCGCATCCGGATGGCTCAGCTTTCATCGGAATCGGGAAAAATTCACGCGGTCGCGGGTTGGCGTCCCATGCCATGGCTCGTCCCAAATCCGATGACACTGATCTCTCACCTATCACGAGCTCGCTGTCGCTGCGATTGATTGATTGATCCTCCGAGAACGAGGATTTTCTGGACGTGCAGGGCGAGCGGCGCCGTAGCATGAGTCGCGACCGATCTGATCGCGCGACGTGGACCACTCGGCGGGACGGGAGGAGAATGAGCAGGCGCGGTCGGCGTCAAAGGCAAAAGACGCCTACTCCTCTGCTCCCTTGCTCGGTCACTCCCACCACCAAACCACACACACCCAGCCTCACCGGCCGACCGGCCTCCTGTCTGTCCCACCGCCCGCCAGGCGCCGCCATGACGCTCGTCCGCTTCTCGCCGCCGCCGGCGTCCGCTCTCTCCTCCGCGGCTCCCGGTCGCCGCGGCTTCCTCCTCCGCGCCGCCGGCCCGGCACGCCGGCTCACGACCGCCCTCGCCGCGAGCAACCGCGTCGTGGTGCGTTCTCTCTCCTCCCCGCACCGATGGAAGATGCGATCCGCGCGCAGCAGTGTGTGTCTGCTACTAGCTGCTTCGCTCGCTCTGAGTTTTGAGTTTGACTGACCGGTGGTCGGGTTCCTGGTTGGTTGCAGCTGGGGTGCGGGCTGCTGACGCTGGACTACCTCGCCACGGTGGACGCGTACCCGCGGCCCGACGACAAGATCCGCACCGGGGGGCTGCAGGTGCGGCGATCTCTGGCCTTTGATCGAGGAATTTCTGTTCTGGCGGCTCACTTGCCGTCCTCTGACAAACTCAAATCCGTCGCATTGTTGGAGTGACTCGTCCAAATGCTTGTGCTTTCCTGGTTATGCCGTTTCAGATATCCGGGGGTGGGAACGCCGGGAACGCGTTGACGGGCGCGGCTCGTCTCGGCCTCAACACAAGGCTGATTTCCAAGGTAATATAAAGTTATAAACTGCTTAGCCTACTCCTACTCCTACTCTGTTCATCATCTTCAACCCAAGGTTTTCAGTCCTACTATGCTTTTTCTGAGCTGTAGCATCGTGAATCTGTGCTGGTCACATGGCGGACCTGAACCAATCATGATTGATTGATTTTCAGGTGGGCAACGATGAATTCGGAGAAACTGTTCTTCAAGAGCTCAAGGAAGCTGGAATCGATATATCTCATGTTATAGTAAGGCTTAACTTTGGCATCTTTGCTAATCGTGCAAAAGCAATCATATGGCTGTCATTCTTACGGGAAACATAATTTCTGCTCCTTGTCCTCTCCAGAAAGAAAAAAAAAAGTGCTAATTTCCTCGTAACACCAAACGTCCCACTCAACCCGATCCCAGTCCAAACATAAGTTAACCGAAATTACAAGACGAGTACACATACGTTCTAACACAGCATGTTCTTGAGGAATCAAGAAAAAAAAATGTAAACTTCGTCTTGTCAAGCTTTTACCTTCATATGTCCACTTCATGAGCTATCTCGTGTGTTCAAATCGTTTTCCATATTCTTCTATGTCTCATCATATTCTCTTGATGTTGTATTTGCAGATTTCTGATGATGGGAACACAACATTTAGCTATGTCATTATTGATAAGCAAACGTAAGCATATTTCTTTCTCGTTATTGTAAACACAATTAGTACTTCATAATTCATATAGCCATATAAGATCAACGTCTTTGAAGTTACCGGAGTGAATCCGTTGATCATCTTGTCAACTCTGTAGATAGATGCAGATTAATTGCTCAAAAATAATTATACTCAGGGGTCTCAAATAATATATTAGGCTTACTTTTGTGTTTAGCTTATGATATTGTCATGTATAAAACTCATTGTTTTCGCCAGTCTTGCTGTTCTTTATGATTTTCATCTATTCTCATAGGTTCTTTACAATGCTACTTCTGTCCTCAGGGATAGCAAGTCTAGATAACACTCTACGTTTCCCACTGGTTGCTGAACTAATTGGTTGTTGTAGCTGTTAATTTTATTAGTATTTGGTTATTTGGATACTCTAATTCCACACTGGCATCAGCTTATAGCTTCACTCTACCATGGATATATATTCCTAAACAACTAGTAATGGGTTATTTGGCCACTCTAATTCCACACCTATGGTATCAACTTATAGCATCACTCCATCATGAATATATTTATAAACAGTGGTTTGCATCTGCAGGAAAACTCGTACATGTGTAATCACACCAGGCCCTTCAATGGTTCCTAGCGACCTATCGATGTCAAATTTGTCAGATGCATTAGAAGATGTAAATTTGTTATTTCTAGATGGATATTCACATCAGATGTCAGTGGCTGTTGCTAGGCAGGTAAATTGGTTTTCTAGGTGTTGCAAGTTTGCAACATCAATCTTCACAATCCTTGATTCCCAATATATACATACTGTATTAATGAACTGTCAGGTGCTTGTTGCCTAATTTTATCATCTGGCCTCCTCAACCTATAAGAAGTTGTGGCCCTAACAACTCCGAACCGATTAGGATCAACAAGCCTAAACTAAACATTTTAGTCATCTAACTAAAATATACATTTTGAAACCAAATTAGTGGAAGTTTTGCATAATTCTGCTATATAATACCTTATCTCTGCATTTTGCTTTTGCCATTCCTGACTCTGGCATAAATGCATTGGAGGTAGGTCACCATGTGAAAGAGACTCTGCAATTCGCTTCTGTGATACGATAACACTACCTACTGAAAAAACTTCAAATCATACTTTAATTCGTTTCTTGATATAAACCAGAAATGTACAGGCTGATCAGGTGAAGATTCCAATATTGGTTGATGCAGAGCCTGAAAGAACAAAGGCAGAATTGGAAGGTATGCTCAGTCTAGCAAGCTACATTGTCTGCTCAGCAAAATTTCCGGAGGTACTATTATGAGGTCATGGTTCTTGATACATTTCATACATCAATGTTCTTTGCTTAAATTGTAGCATGTCTTAGCGGAATCGCATTGTTCTTTGGCCCACATACTAATCAGAGTGATTTTTATTTTTTTATAGAAGTGGACATCTATACCATCCTTACCCTCTGCACTACTAGAGATCCTTCTTCAATACCCTCGTGCAAAATTTGTAATTATAACGCTTGGAGAAAATGGTTGCATGATGCTTGAGAGGAGCCAGCAAGGTAGTTGATTTTGATCTTTTCAGCATATATTTTTTAAAATTTCGGGAATACGATTTATTTACTTGCTGTAATCAAAACAGGTGATGATTATGGAGTAGATGCAGCAGATATAGAGAATGTTGCTAAATCCTTAAAGTTAGAAGTGCATAAAGATGACATCCTACCGACCTGTGTATCATCCAAGGTATGAGAATGCTTCATTTTTATAGGTCGTTGAATCATCCAAATTTCAAAGTGAGATGATGCTTCATTTTTATAGGTTGTGAATCATCCAAAGTGTGGTAGATTTTCTTGCATCTCTAAAATGGTTTTCTTTTATTATTATTATTTTATCACATTGCAGTTCATGAGACTTTCTGGACGAGGACTTGGAACACTATTTGGAAGACTGCTAATAGGAACGGCAGAGAATATTCCAGCTTCAGAGCTCGTCGATACAACTGGTTGTGGGGATGCATTTATAGGAGCAGTACTTCACGGTGAGAAACACTAGATTTTTCCTTGATTCCTATTTTGTTCACTCAATTCTTATAGCTTAATGAGAAAATATATTAGAATATTTTGTTGCAAAAAAAAAAGAACAGAAATTTGCTTAAACAAGTAGCCAGTTGCTATGTTTTTTGTGGGGTTTGGGATCAAGAGTATCTTTCTTTGCTGACTGATGCATATTCATTGAACAACCAGCTATATGCCAATGCGTTACCGTCCATAAAATATTGTGACCTTTACACTTCTCATGTATGTATTCCTCCTACATAGGAGTCTCCACTGAGATGCCGCACGAAAAGATGCTACCTTTTGCTTGTCAAGTGGTAAGCACAGTTTCCTTTTGCTCTGAGAATGCAACAAAAGATGATCTGCTGAGTTTGATGTTCACGGTGCAGGCGGCCATCAAATGCCGCGCGGTTGGTGCTAGGGCTGGTCTACCATGGCACTCTGATCCACGACTGGCTAAGTTTCTGGATTAGGCATTGTGCAATTTGTACCACTTGTCAGTTATTGCACATAGAAAAGAAAGAATACTGCTGGTCTGCTGAGTCCACGCCACGGGTTCAAAGACGGTGAGCGTAAGTATACGTCTCAATTGGTGATGTGTATAGTGTGCTAGACAGTCAGCACAAGTAATTGACATGTCCTAAAAAAAATGGCAATTGAAATTATGTATCTAGAATATACTTTTCCGTTGGACGAAATAAGCCCATGCGAAGTCTGATTTGGAGCATTCTTAGCAGTTGAGCTTGTGAGTTGGACCACCAATTTTTACAATCTGGTGTAGTGACATCATGGATGAGGATTGCAGAGATCATAGCAGCCTTCGATTTCTGAACGTGTGAGGTCAAACATGGTCACAAAAAATTGGTAGCCCAATCCTACGCCGCACGTCGTCGACCGTCCGGCCGCCGGTCCACGCTTCTGACCAAGCCACACGAGCAACGACGCACAAGGAAACAAATCATCCTGCCGTCTACCACCTGCCGCCGACATGTCGAGATGCGTTGCACGACGGCGGCAAGGTTTCCGTGTGCAGAGATGTACAGCCAGGGCTTTGCTTGGAGAGGACAAAGCAGCTTGCAACTTTTCCTCTGCCCTATTATAAACCAAGCTGAAATGATTCGCAGCAAACTGCATTTATCTCCGCGATGTCCATGGCTTCGAGTTCGAGCTCCGGCTCAGAGGCGCCCAGCGTGAATGCAGATGTGCCCGCCGGCGTCAGCGCAATCACCGTCGAGAGGAGCCCGCCGGAGGCCCGGCTGTCGGAGCTCGGCGTTAGGTCCTGGCCCAAGTGAGTGCGCAACGAACGTTCAGTCTTGTTCTGTTACTGCCAGTATCACTCAGCTGTTGTTTGGAAATTGTAGGTGGGGCGGCCCTCGCGGGAGGTATACACTGAGCTATGGCGCGCGGCAGACATGCTACATCGTGCGTGGGAAAGTGACGGCCACCGTTGAGGGCTCGCTGGAGCGCGCAGTAGAGTTTGGCGCCGGCGACCTCGTCGTCTTCCACAAGGGGACGCGGTGCACGTGGCACATTGCGGCCGCTGTCGACATGCACTACGCCTTCGATCCGCCGTAGCAGAGGTCAGTCAAATGGTTTGCAAGAACGCCAGTTTTTCGTTTGGAAAGAATACTGGACTCCAATGTGAAAAAACTGTAGACTGAGCAGAAGAACGGTAGCTTTTGGGCATGGTTCTCACCAACTGATGAGAAACATCATTGTAGTTGATGAAAGCTGAACAAAACACTCTGCATCTGATTCCTGTTCCAGTGTCGGCATGTGAACCTCATCTATTCACACATTAATGCCTTTTAGGCACCACATATATATGGTCTAGCATTCAGAAAATATGAACCGGAAAATCTCACATATGGCAATAGTTGAGTACTATCTCAAATATGCATCCTGGCACCACAGTGCGAACCATAGATGCATTACAAGAGTCAGGAAACTCATATTTCGCCCTCCAACTTCAGAGTGGCAACTGATAACACATAAGCCCTAACAGGCATAAACTTCAGCTGGGATGCATGCAAACAACACTGAAGCACAACATTTCTATCACAGAATATAAACTGTACATGGAACATCTTCTCCCAGTCTCCTATAAAGGAAACCTACAAAGGGGACCATCGATGCTACCGATTATTCATAGGGTTCCGAAGCGCTAAAGCAGACTGCCATGAGACTGCTTAATCCCAATCGAATTCAAACAGAATGTTTGACTCCAGTCCTGAAATCTCAAGCTGACGAGCAGTTTCTATCGCTAAATCGTCAGCAGGGCCACTTGCAAAATTATTTGCATGAGCTTCGTTAGAGACAATACTGCTCTGGCAATTCAGATGGTGCATGCTCTCTGTTGTTTGCAGAGGACAATCTGCCTGAACATTGCCACCTCTTGTGTGACTCAGTAGATCATGTACATGAGAAGAAACAAAGTTATCTGTTGCTGCAACAGGCTCATGTTGAAGACCTAAACCCTGGCTTGCACTGGAATGCACAGGTCCTGAGTTAGCTGTTATATGCTGGGACTCTGTAGTGCTGATATTATAATCTGGTACCTCAAGATCAGATGCCACACAAGCAAGTATGTCTTCCCAGCTCTGTGTGCAAACATCAATTACTGGTTCTTCCAGGCACTGTGTTCTCTGAGCTGTAAGTGAGGTGCACCGTGAAAGTTGCGGTCCTGTAACATTCTTTCCATTTGGGTCAACCTGACCATATGCTGCTAGCTGACCTTGTTGTGCCTGAAATGCTGTTGGGGCACTCGAAGATCTCAGAGGGGCACTGTCTTGAGCAGTACTGGTGAAAGCATTCATTCTTGGCGCAACTTGAACTGGCCGAGATACATTCGTCAAGGCCTGGTTCATCAGGGAATTATCTGGAGTAGCAGCTGAACCAAACCGATTAGCATTTGGAGGGAAAGTCCCTACTCTTTTGAATATTGCACGTGAACGAGTATTTTGTGGGATGTGAGCATTGCCCGTTCCTCGTCCAGCTCTAGGTGTACTGACAGTTCCAGCTAAACACAGTGAGACTCTAACTGACGGATTCCTTTGTTGGTTTTGGCTCACATCATATACAAGAGGACTTTGGTTAGGAAGAGAACGGTGATCCATATTTGATGCTAAAGATGGAAGTGACTGTGGGAAAGCAACTTGAAAATTCATATTTTGTTGTCTTGGTGACATCATTGTTGAGCACGAGACACTTTGGTGTTTTTCTGGAACAGATGCCGACAGGCTTTTGCACTTAAATGCTTGCCTCAGTTCCGTCCACCGTTTCTCCTTATCTGTAGCATGACAATGCTCAGTAACTGATGTACCGTTACCCCAATATTTGCATGGAGCTGGAGCATCACATACAAAACAGTGGCACTGCATTTGAAAAATAACAAGCAACCTAATCAAACAAATTTTACTGGTTACTCTGCTTGCATGTTCATCGTATTGTACTGCCAACGACATCAAGGGATGAAAGTTTATCACTGACCATGTTACAATACTTCACATGAGAAGTACTGTTGAAGGGAAAGTTTGAACATAAATGACGCGAATGAGGGAAGTCTCTGCACGCTAGCTGCAGAAGATTAGACAATTATTTAATGTAACTTTTTGAGGAATTATTTAATGTAACTTTAACAAAAGAATGCTACAGAAGATAAACTAAAGTTCCTCTGATAGACTTAGATGAACCAAAAGCCATCGACATGGATAGAATAGGTAAACATAGAAATATATATGCACTTACAGAGACTAAATTTACATTACAAAATAACATATATCTTAGCATTTTCTGACTATTTGCATCACAATGTACAGTCAGCAGCACGGTATGAATATCAAATTAATGCACACCATAACAAAAATGTCCTAGCAGAATTGGTTTCAAAGTAACATGAACATATCGACGTCCAATGCAATCAACACCAGATACTTACACACATAATAAAAACATAGCAAAAGACATTTATGCATAGCTTTCCCTACCATGAATGCAACTCAATCTATCAATCTTCGCTAAATTCTTACAAAAGGTGCTGCTCCTTTATGGCATCCAGCAAATGCAGTCTACAGGTCAAAATAGAAAATAAAAATGGAAGGAATAAAATACCGGGCCTTTCTCCGCGACTATCTGCAATTCATCTGAGCTGCTGTCTCCCGCACTCCCCTCTTCGCCAACGGTAACCGCCTTATCAGGATCACCATCTAGAATCATACACTCATCATCATCAGTGAGGTCCTTGAAATTGTCCTCGCTTTCTTCGTCACGACCACCAACAGACTTGGCCTTCTTCTGGTGCACGGCCGGTAAAGACAACTCACTCATAATCACAAGATCATTAGGCGTAGTCGTCTTTTGAAGAACCGGTGGAGACGACCACTCACCCATGATAATGAGATCATCAAAATCGTCCCTGATAGCATCATCCTGACCATCCGTATCAAAAAGGTCCGACGCCCATCCAAGGGGTTCGACGGGCAACTTGCTTCCGGTGGGAAAGTCCTCTTCATCGGAGCTGATCTCTACAACAGCACCAACTGGCGCCATCCTACTACTCCCAATCAAAAGATCTTATACCACTACACAGAATTTCCACAGATTTGCGCAAATCAGAACTACTCAACCAGCCCCAGAGATACCAAGAAACCATCCTCAGAATAAGATTAGCCAGAGAAAGGTGAGCCCGAGATGTAACCAGCCGCCATGGATCAAGAATCCTCAAGAACCCGCCTAGGAGCACACCTAGCCCATCGAAATGAGATCTCTGTTCCGCTGGCAGTCGATTGGCCGTCGGCGCATGGGTTCTACAGCGCAACGGCGAAGTCCGGCACCGATGGGGTGGGGAAAGTGCCTGAAACCAACAGATTCAGAAAAAAAAAGCCACATGAAATCGTAAGCATCGCGAGGGGGAGCCGATTTAGAACCGCAGGTGGTTCGATTAACATAAACAAAAACAAAAGCGCACAAGGGGAGAAGAACTGTGGCAACCTGAAGGGAGAAAAGTTCACTTCTTTCTGCTGTTCAGGGGAGAGAGCAGGCAAAGCAGACTGCTCATCCCTCAGTGCCCGTGCTCTATATTGAAGCGCGTCGCGTTAACGATGTTCAGGCAAGGCAGGCCCTCTGATTGCTTTTTCCCGATTGGAGAACGGGTGAGGTGTGAGGTGTGACGGAGATGCCGTGCAGCCGGGGCCCCGTGGTCCGTTGAGGCTTGAGACGGGAGAGGGCGGTAGTGGGTTACGGGTTTTGTAGGGGTTGCTAGATCCACTTACGAATTGACTTAGACTCGGCTGAGGACAGTTCGTAGTTCAAAAAAAAAAATGCATCAATAACTATTTGTTTTGCTTGTTTCAATTTGACCACTGTACTCATATAATTATAAATTACGCATTAAGCTAGCACATATATATTATCGTTCATTATCATCATATAACACTACGTACTTTGATCATATATGCATATATTAATTACTCAATATCCACGTGGATGCATACTTGTCAGAGTGCAACTAAATCAGAGCACATATGGTCCTATATAGTTTTCTTCTGCATTTGTCCCCATCGCCAGCAACAAACTTAGCATTGAAGTCGTTGTTTTATATTTTTAACCCGCACAAATGTTACCAGATGTCGTATAATTGACATCAAGAAATGTAATATTCAGAAATCAAGAGAGCAAAGCAAGATTCTTGTATGAATTGTAGGTTTAGTAAAAAGAAATCTTAGGTTGAGCTTTTCAGATTTACTTGAAATCGTGTATAAGGAAATTTTAGACATCACAAAAGTAATATAGGCAAAGAAACAAATCAAGTCCAAACTAAACGGAAAAATGTCGCTTCTTTTGCTCTCTCTTACTGGCAGCTAAGACTTCTAGGGGCACCATTGCCACACATACGATCGTTGTAGCCCTCTCCAAGGAATAAATAATGGATTAGAATTTATTTATTAGAAAATATGGTAAAGAGGGGTACAAACGCAAAGGAAGAAAAAGAACCGGAACGGGTTACATGAGTGCACATCCACGTGAATGCTGGCGGTTATGATGGTAATATATCGGTGCATATGAGCTAGCTTACTGACTGTAATTTATAATTTCACGAGTAGAATGATCAAATCAAAATAATTGCACAAGTACGATAACTATTGATGTATTTTACCCTTAAAAAGATTAACCAAATATACCAATTCTAAATAATTCTGGAGCTGGTCAACTTATAGAGCTCCAGTTCATTTTCACAACTGCCACTGGTTATAAAAAAACAATTCATTCTATTTCTCTTTCTTCTCCTCCCTCGCACGTCGACCAGTCTTCCCCTTTCTCACTCAGAGCATCTCCAGTGAGACATGCAAATTTAAACTCTCAAATATCATTTTACAAGCCAACTTATAAAATTTAAAAATCCAAATTTATATTCAACTACAATAAAAACATGTATTCAACTTCCTATGGACCATGGGTTCCACCACCGCGCTCTCTCGCCCCTAATGCTGCCGCCAACCGCCCGATGCGCTGCCCCGGCCCCGCTTGCTCCGGTCCATGCCCAAGTGCTTCGGTGCCCCCAACCGCTACTCCGCCGCCGCCCGCACACCCTCATCAAGCTCCACAAAGGGTGGTGTCAGGATTTTGGCAAAGAGTAGGATCACAGCAATGGCGGAGCTCGTGGCGAGGCCCAACAAATGAGGTGGTAGGAGAGAGAGAGGGGGGGGGGAGGACACGCGATAAGGAGAGAGGCATGCGGGGAGGAGAGAGAGAGAGAGGGCTAGCAGGTGGTTGGCGGCGCCACCCTTCGCTCGTGCCCAGCCTCGACCGTGCTTGTGCCTACCCCTTTCTCCTCCCCCCCCCCCCCCCCACACCTGCCCCTGGCCCCGATGACTCGCTTCTACTCCCGACACCGCACCCACCGATGGTAGAATGAGCTTCGCCCCACCTATGTTCCACTCTTTAATTATGGTTATTTGCTAAATACACTTTAAATAATATAATAAATATTTAAGAGAGAGAAAGCTATTCAAATAATAACAATGTCCTTCCTCTTGTTTTATTAGTATAGTACAATTAAATAGTAGAACAAAGATTTGATGTAGAACTAATTTTATTGTATAGTGAAATATGTAAAGACCATGTATGGCTAGAACCTTATGCTATACAAATTTTAAATTGTTGTGATAAATCTTTATTGTATTACTTAATTTTCTTATAATTAATAAAATAATGCTAATTATGAATTTAATAAAGTTATAAGCTGAAACGAATTCATATACAAACTTCAACTAGAGCAAGGTATTCCTGTAATTTGATTAGTTCTCACCTTCCTAAATGATTATTATATTATTTAAAATGTATTTTAGCAAATAATCATAATTAAAGAGGGTTTTAGCAAAATCAATACTGAATGGTGTATTGTGACAAATACCACTATTGAAGAGTGTCATAGAGCAAAATTTACACAATTTTTAACTCGAATCTTAAAATTTAGAATAGGGACTGGTTTAGGAGCCCCACTGAAATGCTCCCAGACCTGTGCAAACCCTAGTCACGAGAACGAATCTGGTGCTACTGACGCTGCAGGTGCTACCGTGCTCCTGAGTGATCCCAGACGTTCTGGTAAGCATCAACGGCTACGGTACAACACACGAAGATTTGGATAGTATGTTTTCTAAAACGCCCCTGGAAATATACCGCACAACCTGTTTTGGTCTATTTGATGTTACATTTATAGATATGTCCTTTAAAACATTTTAGCCCCTAAACAGAATATGAAGCACTATCGCTTCTAACCTCTGGCGATTCTCAGCCGCCGGCCTGCTGGAGTCCCTTACCAAGGTAGTAGATCAGGGTGAGCAGAAGGCAAAGATGCCTTGGTGCAGGTATAACACCCTCCATTCCTACATCCGATTTTTTATTATTATATTTTTATCATCCTAAATGATAGTTGGAGATTATTTGTTAGAATACATCCAACTAGGATTAGGGAGTTAGAATATAGGGTTCTAACGGGTAAGTTACGAGAGCTAGTTGATGTGGCAACTAGGAGACGTGTAAATATCCTATGCATCCAAGAGACTAAATGGAAGGGCCAGAAGACAAAGGAGGTGAAGGATACTGGCTTCAAGCTCTAATACATGAACATCGGATAGAAATGGTGTAGGCATCTTGATCGATAGGAGCCTTAAGGATGGAGTCGTAGATGTTAGGAGGCACGATGACCGGATTATCCTAGTTCAACTGATAGTTGGAGATTCCACTCTGAATGTGATTAGTGCCTATGCCCCTCAGGTAGGTCTTAGTGAGAGCGCCAAGAGTCAGTTTTGGGAAGATCTAGATAGCATGGTTAGTATCATACCTATCAGTGAGAAGCTTTTTATAGGAGGAGACCTTAACGACCACGTGGGGGCGTCTAATGTAGGGTTCGAGCAGGTCCATGAGGGGTTCGGGTATGGTAGTAAGAATCAGGAGGGGGAGGATATACTTAATTGGGCGTTAGCTTATGACTTGTTGGTAGCGAATACCCTCTTTAAGAAGAAGGAATCTCATCTAGTGACCTTTAGAAGTGCACAACACTCGAGTCAAATTGACTTTATCCTTACAAGGAGGGAGGACAGACGTGCTTGCTTGGACTGTAGGGTGATACCTGGGGACTGTGTCGTCACTCAACATAAGCTTGTGGTGGCGGATTTTCACTTTTGGGTATGTGTATACAGAGACAAACATACCAAGACCGTGAGAACGAAGTGATAGAAGTTTAGAGGGGAGCTGGCGCAAACCTTTAAGGAGAGGATGCTAGGAGAGGGACCCTAGGAGGAAGGAGAAGAACCAGATGACATGTGGCTAAAGATGACATGTGTCCGGAAGGTAGCTTCAGAAATATTTGGTGTGAGAAGGGGAGGCAAACAAGAAGCAAAAAACACCTGATGGTGAAACGATGAGGTGCAAAGGGCTATCAAGGAGAAGGAGTGTTTTAAGCGCCTACATCTTGACAAGAGTGCAGCCAACATAGAAGGCTATAAAATAGCCAAGTGGACTGCAAAGCAAGCAATGAGTGTAGCAAAGGGTCAGGTATATGATAATCTTTATCAGCGACTAGTCACAAAGGAAGGGGAGAAAGATATCTATCGGATGGCTAGGATCCGTGAGCGAAAGACGAGGGACATCAACCAAATCAAATGTATCAAGGACAGGGTAGACCGACTCCTGGTGAGAGATGAGAAGATCAAGGACAGATGACGAGAGTACTTCAATAAGTTGTTTAATGGAGAGGAGGAGGGTCCTATACTTAAGTTAGATGACTCATTTGATGATAACAACAGACGCTTTGTGAGGAGAATTCAGGAGGCAGAGATAGAGGAAGCTTTGAAGAGGATGAAGAGTGGTAAAGCGATGGACCCTGATAGTATCCCCATCGAAGTGTGGAGATGCTTGGGTGCCAAAACCATAGTATGGTTAACTAAGCTTTTTAATCTCATCTTTCGGTCAAACAAGATGCCGAAGAATGGAAGAGGAGTATAGTAGTACCGATCTTTAAGAACAAGAGAGATGTTCAAAGTTGTACTAACTATCATGGAATAAAGTGGATGAGCCATACAATGAAGCTCTGAGAGAGAGTTATTGAGCATCACCTAAGAAGAGTGACAAGTGTGACACAAAACCAGTTTGGGTTCATGCCTGAAAGATCGACCATGGAGGCGATTTTCTTAATACGATAATTGATGGAGAGATATCGGGAGCAAAAGAAGGACTTATACATGTTCTTTATTGACCTCGAGAAGGCGTATGACAAAGTGCCAAGAAATATCATATGGTGGGTCTTGAAGAAGCATAAAGTCCCAACTAAGTACATTACCTGGATATGTACAGGGACACGAGGACGTGTGTTTGGACATGTGATGGCGACACGAATGAGTTTCCGATTAAAATAGGACTACACCAAGGATCAGCATTGAGCCCTTAGTTATTTGCTCTGGTGATGGACGAGGTCACATGAGAAATACAGAGTGATGTCCCTTGGTGTATGCTGTGTTAGTCGATGAGAGTAGGGCTGGGGTTAATAGAAAGTTGGAGCTGTGGAGGCACACATTAGAGTGCAAGGGATTCAGACTTAGTAGGGCCAAGACCGAGTATATTATATGCAAGTTTAGCGCGACTAGACATGAGGACGAAGATGTTAGCTTTGATGGACAATCGGTTACCAAGAAGGATACGTTTCGTTATTTAGGATCGATGTTACAAAAGGATGGTGACGTTGATGAAGATGTTAGACATAGAATTTTAGCCGGCTGGTTGAAATGGCGTCAAGCTTTTGACATCTTATATGACAAGAGGGTGCCATAAAAGCTAAAAGGTAAATTCTATAGAACGGCAATTCGTCCGGTGATATTATACGGTGCTGAGTACTGACCTATGAAAAAATGATATGTTCAATAATTGAGTGTAGCAGAGATGCGTATATTGTGTTGGTTTTACGGGCATACAAGAAGATACCAAATATGAAATAAAGATATTCGAAATATAATATAAGTGGCACCTATCAAGAAGAAATTGGTTCAACATCGGTTGAGATGGTTTGGACATGTTCAACAGAGGTCTCCAGAGGCGCCGGTGCGTAATGGGGTTCTGAAGAGAGATGCTAATGTTAAGAGAGGTAGAGACCGACCTAACTTTACTTGGAACGAGTCGGTTAAGAGAGACCTGAAGGCGTGGGATATCCCTAAGAAACTAGCTATGGATAGGAGCGCTTGAAAACTAGCAATAGACGTGCCGGAAGCATGATTTTTTTCTTCCTTCTTGCTTACTCGTTTTTTCTTTCTTTTGACTTTTGTTCCTTTTGTTTTTGTCTCTCTTTTTTTTTCTTTTTTTTCTCTTTCTTTTGACTTTTGTTCCTTTGTCTTTTTTTTTTTTGGGTTCCCATGGGTTTTATCTCTAGCCTACCCCAACTTGCTTAGGATAAAAAGACTTTGTTGTTGTTGTTGTTGTATATTTTTATCATCCTCTTGAGTCTTCACTTAGTCCTGGTGCTAGGATATGCTGTGGGCACTTTAACGATTTCAAGCGCTGCTACTGTACAATGTTCTAGTATGACATGAAGTCATGTTTTTTTTTATAATAAACTGCAACATTTCTATAGAACCAGATTAGCTTAAATTTGCACAAATTTTTTTTAGTCCCGTTTAGATGTATCCCAAAAAAGAACATTTTCAGTACAGATATTTGAAAATTAGTTATGATAGAAAGGGAAATAAATAGATACAGTAACATGATTCAACTCTAATTTTGAGTGTGCATGTTGACATTTTCTTCCACTGCACATTTTCATATAGTTGACATTTTATTTTTTATTTTCTAAATCATAAAGTTGCCATGGTTTTGCAGGCTTAATGAGAAACTGATGACAACCATTTATATGCATCGAACCATGTTTATTTGAATTGTACTCTACAAAACCTTCAGACTTTGTGGATGAATGTATAGCAATGGTTCAAATTTGACTACTGTTTTTTAGATTTGACAACTGTTACAAGTACTTAGCATTGGTCACTGCTCTTGTATTTGGCAAATAAGTTGATGTCCAATTTCGTGAAGTATCTATGGATACAAGTGGCACAAATAACCCAGTCTCAGCTTTCTTCGTGTATAATAAGTGAAAGGCCAAGACAGATAAACGTGTGCAAGCATGAATTAATTCAAATGTACAAGATTTTGTGTTGTTTTTGTTCTTATACTTGTAGGTTTAGGTTACTTGATCTGCATGTACATCCATAAGGTAATCATAGATAATGTTTTTGTTATTATACTTGTACGTTTAGATTGAAGCACCAGATGATGTCATATTTGTTTTGATCACCCTAAGGATTAAAGGGTGCAAAATATAATTAAATTTCTCTTGCTTGACTAATCTTTTTAAGAGACTGTCGTAATCTGCAGTAATTGAGCTGAGTTGATTCAAGATTCTTCATCACTCGACTTTCTAGTATTTTTACTAGATCAAGTGATATGAATTTTGTGTGCTATAATATATGATATTCTTGAGAGCATATAACTAGTGGAGTGATGCAGGTAGCAAACTTTTTGTAAGAAAGCATAAAATCTGTATGTTTGATATATTGATTTGATAGGTAATAAATTGAAGAGCACTCTTACCCTTTCATCTCATAAGATGTACATTTGTTTATTGTTCATATTAAGTTAAGCAACAATGCACTTTATGAATTTACTATGACAAAAATATGTAGAGTCTGGATGCAAGAACACGATCAAGTGATATAAATTTTATGTGCTATGATATATGATATTCTTGAGAGCACATAACTAGTGGAGTGATGCAGGCAACAAACTTTTTGTAAGGAAGCATAAAATCCGTATGTTCGATATTGATTTGATAGGTGATAAATTGAAGAGCACTCTTACCCTTTCATCTCATAAGATATACTCCCTCCGTTCATATTTATATGTCATTGTAAGGTTTCTAACTTTTCTATAATTACATGTCATTCCCACTTCCCAATGCACCTTTCTCTTTTCCCAATATAATATTCTCTTTTCCCACTATATCTCTATCTCTATCTCTCTCCTTCTCGTTTTCAGTGCACCTATCTTTTTACTTCTCCTTATTTTTCATGCCCAACTCCAAAATAACATCTAAATATGAATGGAGGAAGTACATTTGTTTATTGTTCGTATTCAGTTAGACAACAATGTACTTTATGAATTACTATGACAAAAATGTGTAGAGTCTGGATGCAAGAACACATTCATGAAGTGAAGAACTGGACATGCAATGTTTGTGTCTGGTATATGCCTTGATACTTCAAGTTTCTCATGTATCTTTCCTGGGTAGCAAGACTCCTTGAGTATGTTAAATTTTCTGTCAATCTAAAGCAATAACCTTGGTTCTTGACTGCAACTGATGATGGTATTACTGGTTGTGATGCAAATAGACTAGAGTTTTATCAGGCCTGATGTGAAGATGAACGATACTGAGTTGCACATCAAAAGTTAGATTTTCCCTTTTTCAAAGAAAATTAGATTAAGCACCTTCGACTATCATGAACTATTTGTTACTAATGTTGTTATAGTGATAACCTTCCAAATTATGTATTGTAGTGTACTCAAGGAAATGTAAACTATCGATTTTTTCCCTTTATGCACTTTGATGTGGCGAAGAAAATGCTCATTGATTCATACTTTTAGTAAACTGGCACTAGTTTACTTGACAAAATACTTCTCTTCTTCATTTATTACTTAAACTGCACCATTAGAAGTTCAATATAGAAGTATTATCAACTTTGATGTTCTCATTGGATTGCAGTCCTGATTTATTAATTCATTTGTTCTTATGCACATCAACACATGGTCAAAATTGTATCTGCCATCTTCTGTCGAGGTGTATTAGAATTTAGAAATGACATTAGACAAGATGAATTTACAACCACTTGGTCTCAGCAAATGTGACATGCAGCTGAAATCTCAAACTTACACCCCAACAAATAAGCACTAAAAATTGTTCCATATGCAAAGAAATTAGAAGTACTCAGCAGACATAAATAGCAGGGCTTATAGACAGGTGCTTCATATCCATCGCCATAATATGGATGGATAAATGTTTAGATTTCTGTGATTATTTTTTACGAGTTGTTGAATATCAACAACTTATTACACAGAATCTAATTTTTTTAGAACAAGTTGAAGGAGTAGGTTTTATTAGTGGAGAAGAAGCTGTAAATTAAGGCTAATCGGGACCAATGTTACGATCTTCTGGAATACAATGGGATCTTTGTAAAATTGATCATTATGAGTCTTACAATCAATTCGATTGGAAAGTCCAATGACAAAAGAAAGGAGATTCGTTAGCCCGCTATTTAGTACGAATTGGTGAACGTGTTTTTGCATCTAGACTCTACACATTTTTGTCATAGTAAATTCATAAAGTGCATTGCTACCTAACTGAATACGAACAATAAATAAATGTATATCTTATGAGATGAAAGGGTAAGAGTGCTGTTCAATTTATCACCTATCAAATCAATTTGTCGAACATATGGATTTTATGCTTCCTTACAAAAAGTTTGCTGCCTGCATCACTCCACTAGTTATGTGCTCTCAAGAATATCATATATCATAGCACACAAAATTCATATCATTTGATCCAGTAAAAATACTAGAAAGTCGAGTGACGAAGAATCTTAAATCAACTCAGCTCAATTGCTGCAGATTATGACAGTCTCTCAAAAATATTAGTCAAGCAAGAGAAATTTAATTATTTTTTACACCCTTTAATCCTTAGGTGATCAAAACAAATATGACATCATCTGGTGCTTCAGTCTGCAGCCAGATGTTATAGCATTTTAGTTAGAAGGATTCAATAATCTTCAACCTGCAGCCATAACTTTGTTTTGCAAGAACAAAATCATAATACCATTGGTTTCAATAAAACTGTGTCTTCACTGTGAAATAAAAAAAAAAACAAGGTGCATGTATGATGTTCCTTCAGAGAAATAAAATCAGGTCCCTTGATGTCTTCCTTCCACCTGCCACTGCCGCACAAGCCTCAACGTCCGCGCTCCAACTAGTGTATCATTCAAAGGAAATATATAAGAACAAAAGGCAGCTCGTTTGTATAACTAGAAAAAAAAATCAAAGTTAGGAACAAACCTGATTATATTTAAATCCTGTAAGGTGGAACAAATTGACTACGGGAACAAGAACAACAGATTCAGGTACAAGACTAGGGATAGATCAATTGAAACACACTGTTCAGTGCGGCGGGGATGCTCTCACACGCCAGGAGTTCCATCTCTGTAGCTACGAGATCTCGATCTACTGGAGAAGGAGTAAAAAAAGAAGGTGAACATTTGTAGGGGGTAAACAAGAAATGTACTAGGGTGCGAGACTTTTTTCGATGTTTCTGTATTTTCTAGGGCGGTTTTCCGAAAACTAACGAAGCTGGGCCTGCCTAGAACGATCCCGTTCGTCCATCTTCCATCAAATGACCCTCGTCTTCGGGGAGCACGGTAGCACCAGAAGGGTCGGGAGCACCAGAAGTATTCTCGCCCTAGTCACCACACAGGCCGTCGGCCTCGCCGCTGCGCCCAGCCCAACGCCGCCCCTGTCTCGACGCCGTCCGCCGCCCCGTCGCCTCGGCGTTCGCCGCCCGACCGCCGCCCCGCATCGAGTCGACCCGTTTCGCCTGGACTCTGACCCACCGGGACGCCGTCCTGCCTCGACGCCTGCCGATCCGCCGACCCGCCTCGACGCCGCCTCCGCTTGGACGCCGGCCTGCCTCGACGCCGACCCGCCTGGAGTCAAGGTTCGATTCCATTTTGCCCATCTCTGTTTCTTGCAAAAAATTGGTTGCTAGACGGCCTAGAAACGGTAGTTTCTCCCTATGCTGAGTTGTTGTTCTGAGTTTAGATGCCTGAAATTGATTGGAATGCTGAGGCCACTCGGATGCTTTGCCAATTATTTGCCGACCAAGTTGAAAGAGGCAATCGTCCCAACACTAGTTTGAACTCCTTTGGTTATGCCGAGTTGAGACATGGATTTGTGGTAGAAATTGTTAACTCGAGAAGGAATTGGCCAGTTTGCATAGTTATACCTATAGGTGAATGTGGTTCCTTTTTTTTTTTTAATTTCGTGGTTACAAGGAGTTGTATTTCATGATAAAATTATTACATGTCAAGGTCATCTTCTACCAAGCAAAAAAAAGAGATATTTTAATGAAGTCTTCTCACAAAGGCCCTTTTGCATTGGAGCGCACCAGCGTCCGGCCCTGTCATACCATAGTTACATAAGTGGATATTTAACCAACCAATAATTTTATCGATTTATTGTCTTTATGAACCACATTGTTGGTAGCACACTTATAAAAAAAAAGTATGAGAAAAACAATCAACTAACTAATAGCATAAATGAGATGCATTATTACAATATATAAATTAATAACATCAAACTCCTTTGGTGAGGTATATGTCTTTCCTTCTTCCCTCATCCTACAATGAATGAGCTTCATCTTCAGGAATGAGTGATTTTTGTGAACACATGAGTAAAGAAAATATTACACATAGTGGGTTCATGCAAAACTTGTGGTTAGATGGAGATGGTCTATGTTAAATGGATGCCCAAGATCAGGGTAGGTGACTATCTGTGGTGAGAAAATTAGTCGTAGAATTTGTCCTTTAATAATTTAGATAACTGATCAAATTGTTTCTTTATCAAGTCTTTTCTCTTATTCTTCCATCTCTACTTGAAATGAGTCGTTGCTACCTCTGCTATCTCCGCCATGTCCAAGATTCATCATTGTCAGATGACAACAATGAAAAAGTTGTCCTTGCCACAGTGCACACCACACAAGTTCAGCATGAGCACATGAATGCTCCATGATGGAGCGGTTCTGTGCCTGGTCGTGTTAGAGAAATTTTGGCACCACAAGTGTGAGGACCTAAGAAAGAATTGTTTAGGTTCTACCTTCAGGCAGGCATCACATATTTAACAGCCCAATGCATTAAAACACAATAGAGAAATCAGACATTGTCCATTCATCCATATGAATACATGAAAATGGACAGTTTGAACATGTACATCATCGAAACTGCCTGCCTGTTTTGATTTATTGAGATAGAGTTATAGGCTCGAACAGTCTAGCCAACAATCCAAGATGCAGTGTATTTGGTGACAACACTGCAATTTTCTGGCGTCAGCAGATAGAACTCCAGAAGCTAGTCTTCAACATTTCACGGAAAAAGAAATCTGCAACATGTATTCTTCAGCGAAACGGCGAGTCCACAATCATTTAGCCCAGAAGAAGCCAACTCTCTACAAGAATTTGTTTGGGCCACCGCCTTCACCAGGTGGTTGCTGACCTGAGATCGGCCCAAATTATGGGCCGGCCCACACTTCGCCTCAAAGGCAGAGCCTCGAACACAGTCACAGCCACAGCTTGGTGTGTTGCCACCTAGCGTTCCAGCCTCTTTCCACCCAAGAACAGCAGCTCCCAGCCTCCTTCCGTTCCGCCGGAGGATCCAAGGGAAGCCAGTTGCATCCTACACCGGCTGCGTCGTTTGGCACTGGATTGGTGATCCACCTGAACTTGCGCCTATTTTCTTTCCTTGGTAAGGAACCCTAACTTGCTTGGATGTATTATTCTTTTTTCCTTCTTCCTCTTAGGCTTGCATAACCTGGGAGATCCCTTACCTGCTTCTGTGAGTTATCACATCCAATTTTCCAAAAGAAAGTCAGTTGACTCATAGCTGCACCTGTGAAAATATTGACTATTTGGTGAAGTTCATTATCGTATTAACTCTCCTGTAGCTATGGGTATTGTTGCGATTAAACTGGTAGTATCATACAATTATCGGTTCATGCTTCATGCAGCTGTGAGTGTGATGCTTCATTTTGAAATGGTTACTTCTCTGCATTCCTGTAGAGCTCACTCTGAGTCCTTGTGTCATACATATTATAAGAGATTACGCCTAGGCTTCTGTGATGCCCCCTTTGTATTCATCTCCTATTGCAGTCTGCCTCCTTTGCTAGTGGCTAGTGCGAGCAGAGAAGGCTAATCACTGGTTCCAAATTCGGCACATATATTTGATTAGACTCTTTCCAGATTCATAAATTTAGTCTAGGGAACAAACCAATTGGTATTAATATTCTCTAAAATAGCTGTTATATATCTGAATGAAGGTTAATTGTGTTTTATAAAATCTTATCATTGGCCTGTTCCTGAAAAACGACCCATCACACCAATGATTTCTTGGCATCTGATTTAAAGTCGATTTGATTGGATAGTAATGGAAACATAGGGCAGTTTTAGGAATTGTTGAGCATCTAGGAGTCATGTGAAACTTGCTCTGTTTGAAACATAAATTGTCTCTGTTTACTCGGGCATCTGATGGTTTAATCAATCAGTGAAAGCCTTTGAAGGGTCAGGTGACAGATCTTTGAAGATACTAAGTCGGATATTATTTTCGGCTGTTGCTTTATGCACTTATGTTTCATTATTTTCTTACCAAAGTTCATTGAAATACTCCTCTGGTCTGATGGAAGCTCTTGGGATAGCGCAGATCTACTCTGAAAGATGGCAACCCTGAAAGATCTAGCTGCACGGAAGCCTGTGCTGGCAACAATCCGTCTCATTGTTCCAGCTGGTGCTGCCCGTCCTGCACCTCCAGTTGGTCCAGCGCTGGGTTTCTATAGGCTCAATTTGATGGCTTTCTGCAAGGATTTTAATGCCAGGACCCAAAAATATAAAGCAGAAACTCCTATGCAAGTCACCTTAACTGCCTACAAGGACAGTACGTTCGAGTTTGTAGTCAAGTCACCATCTGTATCATGGTTCCTCAAGAAGGCTGCAGGAATAGATACAGCCAGCAGTCGTCCAGGCCATAACAATGTGTCATCCCTCACACTCCGCCACGTATATGAGATTGCAAAACTGAAGCAGGCTGACCCTTTCTGCAAGCATATGTCTCTTGAGGCCTTGTGCAAGTCCATAATTGGCACAGCCAACTCCATGGGCATTGAGATTGTTAAAGATCTATGAGCAGCATGGCTTGCCTGTAGTCATGAAAGGAGAAGGAACTAGATGACATTTTACTTGCTAGATGTTAGCTGGTGTTAAGATGGTGGACATCATTCAGTCTTCCTGAGCTCCGTTCCAGTGTGTTTTAGGAGTATGAACTTGGTGCAATTTCTGAATAGCCATTCGTTGAGGCTATATTTTTCCTCTTCCCTAAACTGACATTTGCAGTTTCATAGATGTTTCAAATAATATATTGCACCGTCTTTTTTCCTTATAGGTACATTACATTGAGATCAATCAAAATTTTCCGATAATAAACTCATCAGGTCTGTGCCACGTAGTGGCCTGGGTTGTTATTTACAATTAATCTTTTTTTTTCTTGGAAATTTCCTGGTCATATGCGCTTAACTTATCTTGAACCATTTATTCTATCGTGTACTTTTATCAGCAGTTTTCACATCTCACAACTGTCATGTCTTATTTCCCTCAGTTTTGTGCTTATCCACGCTGCCAGTGAAATATAAAATGCTTCAGTAATCTCTCGGCATTTTGGTTTAACATACTTGCACCAGAAATTTTATTGATTCGTAGCTTCACTTTTCTCAGCTGTTCCACCATTCTCTAATTTTATACAGTGTGTTACTACATGACTTGGTACACAATGTTACAGCTGTTGTTGTACCTAGCTAGTGGAATGCTGGGTAGGCTTGTTGATTGTTGTCCAAGTGATCTTGTGAGACAGGTTCACTCAAGGTATTTCAAATGGAATCAAATTGACTTATGTGTTAAGCTGATTTGTTCTTAAAGCATTCTGGATTCAACACATTTGCATAATCTCAAGTAAAAAAGCCTCGCTAATGACTTTAATTAGCTTGCTGCCGCTCTTGGATTGTTGGTTGCAATCTCATTTGCACGTGTGCACTTCGTACATACCACATGAAGCGGCAAGCCGGCAATATGATTATTCACTTATTTGATCTTCCATTCCCTTTCGGGGGCAGCGAGAAACTTGCGAGGTGAAAGAAGGAAGCCAATCATCTCCAAAAGAAAAGCTGCTGCAGTCCTAAAGAAACACATTAAAGAAGAACATGTGCAAGGATCAACCTTGTTTTTTTGAATGTCTTCTAGTATTAGACTTGCTTCCTGAAGCATATATGCTTGCTGTCCAAGAAGCATATGTGGAATACGTCTTACACCACAAGTTATACCAGAAGTCATAATTCTTGGTTCCAAAAGGAGAATTTGCAGCTGTTCTGTCACACACACACAAAAGCAGAAACAGTAAAATTGAAAACGAGACAAACTGTTTCGGAACATTGAGCTGTGATGACTTTCTCAGTTGCAGTGAAAATGCGGTAGTGGCGTCATGTCATCTTTGTCTCAACTATGAACGAGAGGCGTGCAGTTCTATCTCGTATCTCCATGTGTATGGTGCTTTGGTGATGCTGCTTCAAGGGCTCCACCAGAAACATGTTGGTTAATTTTGTTATACACCACTCGATCCTAACCTTCGGATTTACATGTTGGACATCAGTGGATCTACCGCGATAATTTGTTCTCTTTTTTCGACTAAACTTTAGTCCTATCACATCAAATGTTTGACTATAAATTAGAAGTATTAAACATAAACTAAGTATAAAATTAATTACACAGATAAAGACTAATTTATAAGAACCTAATTAATCTATGATTTGACAATGTAATGTTACAGAAAATATTTGTTAATTTTTTAAATATTTGTTAATAATGAATTAATTAGATTTAATAAATTCATCTCACAAATTAGAGTAGAACTTCTATAACTAATTTTATATTTAACCTTTATTTAATCATTCTAATCTATGTACACCTTATTAATTTAGGTGACTCTGTCTGCCCCGTGTTTTGGTGTTGGTTCGAATACAATCCAGTTGGAATCTCTACTCCTATTATAAATATCTATTGTATGTCCACAAAGTTAGAGATTGAGTCCAAATCGGTTTCGTATCTTTCATATCAAGTACCGAATTAAAAAAATCATAAATCTCTCGTCCGGAGTTCAAATGAGGCAAATCCAGACTTTATTGCGTAGTCCTCGAAAAGTTCTACAACTTTGATATTCAATAAAATTCAAGATTCTATCGTTTTGGGTTCCAAATTTATGGTGAAAAACTATTTATTCTGATTCGGACTCCTCTACGCAGGTTTCTGTGCGGGGCCTATATATCCTACCTCCAAAGTTTAAATAATATGATCCACATATATTCCGAAATCATCTCGATAAGATCTACAACTTTTATGTTTTAACTTTTCTTATTAGAGTATGTTTTTAAGTCTAAAATCACGTCACAGTGCAGTGTTATTTTTATTATACGTGAATTAATTTTTCCTATTGGATAAAGTTTCTAGAAATCTTTAGGCATTGGGTTATTACCTTGGTTTTTTATGTTGGGCTTCATAAAGATCCAGTGATGTCTTGTAGGGGTTATGAGATTATGATAATCCCTCTTTACATGGCGAATTAGACTTTATATCGGTACTACTCATATTTGAGTATTTTTCTAATGTTATTTCACTTAATTGTGTAACATAGCACTTAAATTGGAAATTGTTAATATTACAGGTAAAAAAATATTTATGATAAAAATACGGTAAAAAATGATAGAAAAAATTGTAACTTATGACATAAAATAGTACACCAAAAAGCATCAATAATAATATAAATATGATCTTTCATATAAAAAATATCAATAATTATATTATATAAATAATTAACATTTAAATTATAAAAAATATTTTATTTTTTAAAATCTATAGCAATGTAGGGTCATTTTGCTTAGTTAGCATCTGAATATTCGATGTTACAGTGTTAAAGTTTAGCCCAGAAGAAACAATTCGAGCTCGGATCCAACACTGGCCCAGGCCCACCTGACCCAATACAAATTCTAGAGCAAACAGGCGCTGCTTCCTCTTCTAGTTTTCTTCTTCTTATATCGCAAGAAAGAAACGAAAGGGAGAAATCGAAAGCCTCCTCACTCGATCCATCGCTTCCGCAACGCCGGCGACGCCATGATGAAGCTGGACATGTCCGCCCTCGAGACCCAGTTCGGTGCCCCGGCCGGAGAAGACGGCGGCCTCCTCTTTGACGTCGACGGCGCCGCCATGCCAGCCATGGAGTTCCCCAACTGCCGCGACGTGAGCAACCGATTCCCCTCTCTTCTCGATCTCCCTAACCCGAGGGCTGTGTCCCCTCCCTGGTTGCGATCTGTCATATTTGTTAGTGCTGATTCCTTCTGTGTGTTCGCCTCTTTGTTTTTTCGAGCAGTTCGATCGGTTTCAGGCAACGACCAAAGACATGGTGAAGAACAAGCGGGGGACGACCACGCTCGCCTTCATCTTCGACAAGGGCGTCATCGTCGCAGCCGACTCGAGGGCCAGCATGGGCGGCTACATATGTGAGCAACTCGCTGCCTTCTATGACTCGTCACGGTCCGACTATATACATATCATGTGTAGTTTAATGTTATGCCTTATGGTTTTAAACTTCTAATCTCAAATCTTTCGACAACTATAGTGATGTTAGCTGTTTTTGGAGGGACATAAATGTTTGTTTTAACATAATTAAGTAGGGACGTACAGTGTCACAACCTCTCAACACCATCAACTTGTGGCTGTGTCTGAATATAAAAGTTATATGATGGACATGCTTGCATGCCATCGTTAAGTAGTTGGAAGATCAGTATCCTCAATTGAACAGTATTTTATTCCCCTCAGAGCTAAAGGTGATCATTGATAGATGTGGGTGGATCGAGGTAATTTAGATATAGAATAGGATTTGAATGGAGAAAATGTACTTTTTCCTGGATCACTGATTTGTTTCAATTATGTTCATTTGATGCTATAGATATGTGATGGATTGAAGAAATTGATGAAGCTTCATTCTTTACTGATCAGCGTCTCTAGAAGGACTATTGTATTGTGTTTATTCTGTGACATAAGATTGTAATGTAATAATAATCTCGCATTTCTTTTTATACAGCTTCACAGACTGTGAGGAAAATCATTGAAATAAATCCCTACATGCTGGGGACAATGGCTGGTGGAGCTGCTGATTGTCAATTTTGGCACAGGAACCTAGGCACCAAGGTCAGATTTTCCTCTTTCTTTTGTTCGTTTTTTTTTTTGCATCATATTTACATAATAGGACTAATCTAGGTTCTCCATTATAGTGCCGCCTCCATGAGCTTGCAAACAAGCGAAGGATCTCTGTCACTGGTGCTTCAAAGCTGTTAGCCAATATCCTTTATTCATACCGTGGGATGGGACTGTCAATTGGTACAATGATTGCCGGATGGGATGAGAAGGTGAATAGTTGTCTCTGGTTGTATATCTTCAGTTTATTTGAGTTGTTTGATAGATTGATTCTTCTTTTGATGTAGGGTCCTGGCTTGTACTATGTTGATAGCGAAGGTGCCAGGCTCAAGGGAAACAGGTTCTCTGTTGGCTCTGGTTCCCTGTATGCATATGGTATCTTGGATGAAGGGTAGGATCCTTTTCGTGCCTGTTGTGTTTCTCATATGTGTAGTCTTTTAAGTTTGAAGGTAAATAATGTGTGTGACCTTTCAGTTACCGCTTCAAGATGTCAGTCGAGGAAGCTGGCGAGTTAGCACGACGAGCTATATATCATGCGACATTCCGTGATGGGGCAAGTGGGGGCTGTGTTAGTGGTATGTTGTAGACTTGTAGTCTATTTCATGATGTTTCATTATTCGGATTTTGGTATTATTTGTTTATGTTATAACATGTTATATATTAGTCTTCTTCATGATGTCTGCTAATCATATTTGTGGTATTCTTTATTTACATTATAACATAAATAATTGTCTTCTTAATATGTCTAGTGATATTGCATCAATCTCCTTTTGCTGTTTTATGAATAGCAAAACCAAGTATTAAGCCAAGATATTCTTGCGACATTAGATACTAGGACAAAAATCCCATCAGAATTTTTGAATTGATTCTGAATCTTGATATCTTTCATCTACACATCATTTATGTTTGATAATTTAGTTGAACCAGTTTCCTCATCTTGATATGGTTCTCTGGTAGAAATCCTTAGCTCTTCGTATGTAGATGGTTTCCATCATGCTGAACATCTTATGTTTGTGCTTGTTGGGATGGAAAATGCAAGTCGTTGATCTTTGAAGTTCCTTTAGCTATCAATGTCTTTTAGTGAGGTGATGTTGCATGTTCTGTTCTCACTAACCATTGCCGCCATTACCTTGCTATGTTGCCAGGACTGTCGAATGCACCTTAATTGCTCACTAATTTTTGTTGAATGAGGTTTCCTACGAGCACCTCTAGTTGTCAGGGGGCTAGTTTGTGGCTGATATAACTTGTTGCTTACATTGCAGTTTATCACGTTGGCCCTGATGGGTGGAAGAAGCTTTCAGGCGATGATGTTGGTGAGCTGCACTTCCAGTACTACCCGATTCAGAAAACTCCCGTTGAGCAGGAAATGACCGATGCATCTACTTCTTGAACCCTGGTTAGAAGCCCAGGGCACATGTATCAAGTGAATCTTAGAAGCTACTTGTTTACGAGAACTTGAACAAGCCTGTTTACGAGAACTTGTACTGTTAATGATTCTGAATAACATGACGCAACTGTCTTATACTGATATATAGATGTTTCTATTGATGCTCTGTTTGCATTAATGTGATCGTCCGACGATGCTGGGTTTTGTCTCTGAGGAAGTTAAACGAAAAAAAACAAGAACTATAGTCTGAAACATGCCTCCTGCGTTTTCGGAAAGGATAAAAAATGCTGTGCCTATATAGATTTTTTTTTTACTTATATGACGTTAGGAATGTAAAATACAATAATCTTGAACATTACCGAATTTACCAGACGGCTACAACTTAAATACGGCTTCTGCTACCAAGAATGCTCTTTAAGCAGCTTTCAAAAAAAAAAAAAAAGAATGTTCTTTAAGCATGAGCGTACAGCTTTCTTAAATGCCCGTCGGGAAATAATACTGAAAATGGAATCTTGCTGGATTTCAATATAACATATCAACCCGGTTGTGGGAAAATGAGACAGTTCAATGTATGGATGCAAATTCTCATTTACAAATTATTATTATACAACCATCTCGGTTGCAACAAGTGCAACTGGGAACTGTAAGCTGTATGCTAAACTCTTCAAATGCTAATTGTCTGAGCTAACTTCTAAGTCTTGGGCTTCTTGAAGTTAAATGAGAAATAAAGAGTTCTTAACAGCTGATCTCTTCAAGAACAAGATATTGTAGTGCTATTGAGTATTTAGCTGTTCTCGCTTCCCTAGTCCCACTTTCTGCACTGCCAATTTTCTCAAGTATGTAGGATCCTGTACCATCACCTACAGGGAAAATTAAATTGTGTAAACATGCTAATTTAAGCGATAGTAAGCAATCCTTGAAAAAAAAGGTGATAGTAAACTATATTCAGTCATGAAGAAAAATTAATAGAAGTAGGTCCATGAGATAAAAATATCGAAGGGCACTGGCATGTTCAACTAAATCAGTAAACATGCAATTTGTGAAATTATTTGCATTGGTATTTTGACATTTTGACCTGAGTATATTAAGTTGGTTACAGAAGATGTTAACAAAATATCTCAATTATTATGCAATCCTACATGAGCAGAAAATGTTCATCTGTCTCAACAATCTAACATTGAGGTGATAAGTGGCAACACAAAAAGGGCTTCATAAAAATAACCCAAGACAGGAATAACGTCTGTCTAAAGTATTTTACCTTGGATTGCGTATATAGAACTCATCCATCTCTTGTAAATGAACAGAAGTCTTGGGGTATCACCTTGATGTACATCAGACAGCAACAGACTGCAAGAACCAAGGGATCCTAGCTTTGTGCTACAGAAGAGAGTTGGAATGTCACTCCAAACAACAAGCAAATAAACAGACAATTCAAGTTCTGGTGTTGACTGAATCACTTACTTTGCATGTGCAATAGCATCATGGCACAAAGCCAATATGCGAACCATTCCCAGATCTTGAGCCCTACTGTTTCCATATCTTTGTTGACAGGTCCTATTACAGTTTCAGCAAGGTCAGACGTACCTCTATACAATTATTCCAAGCCAATTATGTGAATGTGCCTGTTACGATATCATACTACCCCTAAAACATAGTGATGCATTTGAGATATAAGGAAAAGGTTTTAATAAAGCAACTGATGACACTACCCTAAATGAAATATGCTGAGCTACGGACAATACAAAAATCAAGTAATCTCCACAAACGACTAATTATATAACAAGAATAACTCAGATAGAGCACATAACAAAAATATATCTTGCCAGCTGCATGTCCCCTAAAATTATTCAATTTATTCATAAGTAACATTTCTAGATTCAAGCCATCTCACGGTTGCAGCCCATAAGGCTACTTGTGTAGCAAATGCTGCCTGCAACCAGAACCACGAAGTTCTCGTTGTATAAATCCATCAATGCAAGCAAGATGGGAAAAAAATTCTAAAACCTCTCGGAGAAGAAATCTGCAAAATCATCAACAATAACTGCAGCAGGGAAGTCATCAAGCAGGTGAAATGCAGCGAAGTACTTTCTGATTTCCTCGCCGTCTTCAACATATCTGGGTGAAGAAAATGTGAGCATGTATTTACCGCTGCAGCATAAACTGGGATGAAAGAGTTCGCAAGCTTCACAATACATCCAATGCTCGATGCAACACATTTCAATACATGGGTTTCAACTTTAATTACAACATTTTAATCAACAAACATAAAAAGTACAGATGCAGAATAAAAAATGTTCCATGTTTCATAGATATCTTACTTGATTTTTATCCTCTGAAGCACGCCCATGGATGGTTCAACACCCTGAAAGCAAAAATGGAGAAAGTGCGTTGCTCAGGAATGGAAAGCAACACTCAGCAGTATCGCGCTTCTAACCTCAGTATATGGCCAAGCTTAACCGCAACCGCAATAAAGCTGCAACAAAGACTCCTAACCTGGGACAAGAAAGGGGGGTTGGTCTCCAGCCTCCCCTTGCTGCAGATGAACACCACGTCACGGCCACTCTCCGCCGCGCGGTTCGCCGCGAACTGGAAGAGGAGTGAGGTTTTCCCGCTGTTTTGCGGTGAACGAATAACATAGAAGGAAGGATGAGGATACTGTGACAGTTACGGTTCAATCACGGATCACGGTGCAGCGCTGTACCAGCATGAAGGACCCGAAACGAGGGTGATTCCGGTGTCCTCGTGCGGCGGTGTGGCGGTGGGGGCATAGGAGAAGAACCTCTCCACCATCGCCCAAGATCAGCAGCCCGGATGTAGAGGAGACGGAGGTGCCGACGAGGTATTCGACAGAATGACAGCGTGTATGACGTGACTGTGTTCGAGGCTCTGCCTCTGAAGGCGAAGTGCGGGCCCGGCCCAGAATTTGGGCCGATCTCAGGTCAGCAACCACGTGGTGAAGGCGGTGGCCCAAACCCAAAAGAAAGGAGCAAATACCTTATTTCCCCCTGTTCTAGCGTCTCATCCCTTATTTGCCTCCCAAAAAGGTAATTTCCTACCTATATCTGAAATCTAGAACTGGATTCTTTATTTGTTATTTTTTTTGTTAATGTTGTCATCTTTTGCTCTATAGACAATTTTATCCTTAACATGTTATCCCATATTTATCCCTAACGGACAAAACTAGTAATAACAAGTCATCCCTTATTTGCTCCTAACCGATTAAATTAGGAAAAGTACCATATTTTTTTTTTCAGATTAGTAAATAAGAGCCTCTATATGTTCTCAATTAAATACGAACACAACAATTGTGACAACAAACATAAGTAATCACAAATGATAGAGACATTCACACATGTCACCTAATATTTTTGGAGTGCACACATAACCATGTCACAAATAAGAGATGTGAATGGCCGAAAAGGCGACCAGAGGAGGTGAATAGGAGCCAATCAAAATACTTCAAAAGAACTTAGCATATATCTCAAAAACAACCTAAACCAACCTCCGAACCGATCACCAAGACTACACACATCAACTAGTGGTGTACTAGCTCGAGGAGTGATCAACAACAGCAAAGAAACACAACGGAAACAACAGGAAAGAGCAGAGACTTGATATAGTCAAAAACCTCACAAACTGCACCTTACTGAACCACCATCGGCAGTGCCAATCAGGACCATCGGCAGTGCTGGTTGGCCCTATCGGCAGTGCCGATCTGGCCCATCGGTAGTGCCGGTGTGGGGTTTTGAAATCCACCGGTAGTGCTGATCCTGGTCGTCGGCAGTGCCGATCGACCCCATCAGAACACCAGAAACTTTCGGGAATTTGGTAAATCTTCTCCAAAATCTAACCAAATAAACTCCAAATGATACGATTATTGGACTAGTAAATTCTCATCATATCACGACCCTAATCCTAGAAAATCATGTCAATTGGCTTAAGAAATCATCACGAATTTTAGATCTTGGGTCAAGAACATAAAAAAAAAAAGGAAAACTTGAGAAATCCTTTAAATCGAAGGTGCTGGAGCTATTGATTCGGTCAAGGATCCATAGAGGATTGTTCTAGCTCATCCTAGCAACAAATTTCTTAAGAAATCTGAGCCAAAAATTCGTACAAAAATGAGATAAAAAAATCACCATAAAAATAGCTCTGAAAATAGGAAAAAGAGAATTTCGGGATTCAAGTGAAGAGGGAAATCTTGAGCACGAAAATACTTCTCATATTATAGAAAGGTGCTTACAAGATTCATAGGTATAAGGCTAGGAAGCCACCCTCTTCCTCCTACTATTTGGAAGAACAAGAGATGTCTCTCATACACCCTTTTCTCTCCTCTAAAACATGAGGTCCTCTCCTAGCACTTTGAATAGAATCCTAACACAAGGCTAATAAAAAGAGAGACACCTCTCCCACTAGCCACATCTCTCCTTATATAGGCCTAGGGTCTATTGTCCACATGACCACTCTACCCTTGATCTACATAACACACCCACCTACCATCGGGGGCATAACCATCCATTTTTTTTCTCATCGCTCGAATGCCATTGGACGCTTCACGTCTTTGCTTTATCTCGAAGCAAGCTCCATGATGGTGCCATGTGCACCGCCAACCACCGCCACCGGTTTTGAGGCCCAAACCGGGAAACCGCCTTGCACGTTTCTCAAAGCACGACTTCTCGATGTCGACGCGTGTCACCTTGTCCCGTGATCCTGATCACCGGCAAGTGTCATCCAGTCCCTATCCATCGGGCCCCCTTGTCACTTGCACCGGCATCCCATTCGTCTTAACTTGGTCAACACGCCGTCTTCATCACCACCACGGTTTTGAGGCTCAACCGCGAAACCATCCATGCTTCTTGCCTCTCCATGTATACGGTGTGGATCACCCTTGATTTCACCCGGCATCCCGATCGTCTGGCCCCAAGTCCCCTACTTGTGCCCGATCCTCTCGCTGTTGACCGCTAAGTTGACTCCAGTGACCTATATATCATGAGACAAGAAAACACATTTTCATCTCCTGCAATATCACCAATATCTCCATCAACTCCGGTTAGTCATAACAATGATATGCAAACCCATGCAATATCTGGATTCCCAAATTTCAACTCAAACACCAAATCTGCTCAAGTCAATTACTCATCACAAATATAGCAAACCATGACACATATTCACATGGTTTCTCAATCTCCCCCTTGATGAGTACATTGACAACCTCAAATGCACAAAGATTGGAGATTGAAATGCGAAGCCGAATAAGCACATCCAAATGGTGAAACCTAAAGAAAAGGTGAAAGCAAGCCATCTAGCAAGTAGGGATCACAAAACCAAGAGTTGGCAAAGAAAGCGACTTGAGACGCAATAAATGTAAAAAGCACAAGAAAATGCTCAAGATCATGATATGCTCCCCCCTCAAGTTGTGGTAGATCTCATGTAGTGCAGAATGGATCATACAAGTTTCTTAGCATTATTTGTGCATGACCCCAAAATTTCCTCTCCCTTTGTTAATGAACTCATCAAAGAGGTAAAAGAACAAGCAAACATGCAATGTATGAAAATGCAAAGCTAAGAAGCTTCAACAATTATGCAAACAAGCATTTAACTTTGCTAACCATAACCATAGTGCCATGAAGTGTAAAAGCAATGGCTCCCAATCATGCAAAGATCAAAAATAGATAGCAAGGCATAATCACCATGAGTTATACAAGCTAAGCAGAAAGATTGACTAGCTTAGATAGAATCAAAATTGCTTATCATGAGCAAAACTGCCACCACATGTGTAAGTACTCCCATCCAAGGCAAAACAAGCACCAAGTGAATCAAAAGGATATTAGCCAGTCTCAATCTCAACTAGGGCAACAAGCATTCGTAAAAAATGAGCTCTACAAATGCTCACATATGAAACAGAGATTCAGTTGATCAAGTGATTATTGTTTATCCTCATGTGTCCTCTTATCCAAGTGGAGGGTCACACGACTGGGTACGACAAACACCCCGAGACTTCAAGTCACATTGTTTGGATTTAGTATTTTAGAATTATTCTTGATCAAAGCACTTAGCAGATTATTCAAGCTTATGCACAAGACAAAAGAGCATGCCTTTACGGCAAAAGGAACACACATTCCCACAATGTTCCATCATGAGCTAAACATTTGCAAAGCCTACCATTTCGCAAACACAAGGTGCCAAAGCCAAAACATCCTCTAAACTAGCCTCAATGCAAGTTCCAACAAGGATGAAAGCAATTATACACATGGTAAGCAAGTTCTAGCAAGATTAGTTCATAAGGTTCTCAAGAAGCTTAGTTTACCTTTAAGATTAGCAAGTTGCTCACATGTGTCTATAATAGGCCATCTAGAAAATCTAAGCATGAGAGATTACCATCACATCCACACAACTTAGCTCAAGCTCAATCATAGTAAAGAGAAATGTAAGAAAGCATAAGAATCAAAGCTCATCTACGAATGCATATATTACATATGAGATGCAATACGAAAATGGTAAGATACATATATACAAGTGAACACCAACTCCCCCTCAAATGATGCCATAAGGATGACAAACACCAAGTTCCCCCCGAAGAAAAGTATGTCTCGAAACATCTAGGGGCTTGTTGAGGATATCAGCTAGTTGGTTTTTGGTATCAATGTATTTGAGCTAAACATCTCCCTTCTCAACATTGTCTCTCAGGAAGTGGAATCACACATTGATGTGTTTGACCTTACCATGTTAGATTAGGTTTTTGACTAAGCATATGGCACTGGAGTTATCACACATGAGTGGAACACTCTTAAAAGTTAACACATAGTCTCTCATGGTAGATACAATCCATAGGATTTGTGAGCAGCAGCTAGTAGCAGCAACATACTCAGCCTCTGTGGTGGATTGGGTAACACTCGACTGCTTACGAGAAGATCAACAAAACAAAGAACTACCCAAGAAATGGCAACTACCAGAAGTGCTCTTCCTATTAATTCTACACCCAATAAAGTCCGCATCCGAATACCCAATGAGATCAAGAGACGAAGATGCAGAGTACCAAAGACCGAACTCAAGGGTGTATTTGAGATACCTGAAGATGCGCTTGATAGCCTTGCGATGAGTCACCCTTGGGGAAGCTTGAAAGCGAGCACAAAGACACATCGCAAAGTGTATGTCGGGTCTTGTCATTGTCAGGTACAAGAGGGAGCCAATCATGCTCTTGTACTCCCTTTGATCCACCGCTTCACAGTCTTCATCAGGGTCAAGAGCCGTTGTAGTGCATATTGGTGTAGACAACGACTTCACATTGACCATGTTGAACTTCTTTAGGAGATCCTTCATGTACTTGGCTTGATGTATGAAAGTGCCTTGCTTGCACTGCTTGATTTGAAGCCCAAGAAAGAAGGTGAGCTCTCCCATTATTGACATCTGAAATTCACTCTCCATGGCTTCCTGAAATCTGGACACAAGAGCATGATATCATCCACGTAAATCTGAATCATTAGAAAGTCATTACCATACTTTAGAGTAAACAAGGTTTTATCAACACACCCAATGACATACCCACGCTCTAGCAAGAAGGTCTTAAGCCTAGTATACCATGCCCTAGGTGTTTGCTTTAGCCCGTACAAAGCCTTCTGAAACTTGTACACATGATTTGGGTATTTGTGGTGCTCAAAGCCAGGGGGTTGCCTCACATACACTTTTTCCTCTATGAAACCATTTAGGAAAGTACTCTTGACATCCATTTGATAAAGTCTAATACCCTTGGAGGCATTAAATGCAAGCAAGATTCTAATGGCTTCTATGCGAGCAACAGGAGCAAAGGTTTTACCATAATCTAAGCCCTACACTTGGCTAAAACCTTGAACAACTAGCCTAGCCTTATTTCTCACAACCTCACCATCCTCTCCATGTTTGTTTTTGAACACCCACTTGGTTCCTATGGTATTGACATTTTTGGGAGGCTCTACAAGGGTCTAGACTTTGTTTCTCTCAAAGTTTTCCAACTCCTCATACATGGCATTGATCCAACGTTCATCAGATAGTGTGTGTCCAACATCTCGGGGTTCAAAGGTTACAACAAAGAGAGAATTGGTAAAGCAAGCAAGATGTGCAGACCTTGACCTTATTGTCCTCTCATAGAGATTACTGATCATTTGTTGAAGTGGATGTTGACGCTGAATGTGGTGAGGGGCCTCTCTCTCAGAGTGTACCTCCCCCTCAACCATAGCTGGAGCTCGCTCGACAGCTACTGAAGTAGATGTAGAAGCTTTTGGACCCTCTGCTAGAGTGGTGGTGGCAGCAGGAACAAGCTCAGATGAGGGATGAAGTGAATCATCATCATCATCATCAAAGCCCTGTAGGTCCTCTTCTACAAAGATGCTCTTCTCCATATCCTTGGTACCTGCAGTCTCAATCATATTGCTTGCACAAGAGTTTGATTCATCAAAGGTTACATCGCAAGACTCTACGATGGTGTTAGTTTCCAAATTCAAAACTTTGTAGGAATGACCATGAAGAGAGTAACCAAGAAAGATGCCATCAAAAGATCTCGGCTCAAACTTATCAAGATTGTCACGCTTGAGAATACAGCACTTGCAACCAAAGACATGCAAATGAGAAACCGAGGGCTTTCTCCCAAAACGCTGCTCATAAGAAGTCACATTAAGAATTGAGCGCAAGAAAATCCGATTGAAAACATAACAAGCAGTGCTAATGGTCTCAGCCCAGAACCGCCTCGAAGTCCTATGCTCATCGAGCATCGTCCGGGCCATCTCCACCAGGGTTCTGTTCTTTCTTTCGACCACACCGTTCTGCTGAGGAACACGAGGTGCTAAAAACTGATGCTCAATATCATGCTCAAGACAGAAAGCATCGAAGGAGGAGTTCTTGAACTCGGTGCCATTATCACTGTGGATTGCTCGTAATGCACTAGAGAGTTACTTGAACAACCTCAAAGCTAAGCTCCGAAAGTGATGAAACACTTCATCCTTACTCTCAAGAAAGTAGACCCAAGAGTAGCGAGAATAGTCGTCAACAATCACAAGAACATACCACTTCCCACCCGTCGAACGAACCCGAGAAGGACCAATAGTGTCCATGTGAAGCAACTCTCCAGGACGTTCAGTCATCACCAAATTGATTGGTCGATGAGAAGCGGCAATCATTTTCCCATGACAACAAGGAGCATAAACCAAATCCTTATCAAATTTGAGCTTAGGCAATCCTCGGATCAAACCTAGGCTACTCAAGCGACATAACAAGTCAAAGCTCATGTGACCTAGTCTCCTATGCCATTTCTAGAGCTCAGAAGAAGATTGAGCAAACAAGCACTTGTGAGAACCAGGAGAACCAGCAAAAGTAGCCTGAAAAACTCTGCCAATGCGAGAAATCCCACAAACCAAGGAACCACTTGAATCAAGAACACAGGAAGCATTCGACTTAAAGCGCACTTCCAAACCAACATCAAGAAGCTGAGAGACAGAGAGGAGATTATACTTGAGATACTCAACCAAACCAACATCCTTGAGAGTGAATTTTTCATTTACCTTTACCGTGCCTCTTGCCTTTACTCTCCCTCTCTTGTCATCTCCAAAGGTCACATACTCCCGGCGCTTCAAGGGAGTGAGGTTGGAGAACCACTTCGCATCTCCGGTCATGTGGCGCGAACACCCGGAGTCCATCAACCATTTGTTCTCCAGACCTCCACCTGCTGCCTACAAAGAACAAGAAGGGAAAGTCGATGGCTCAGTGCTGGGGTCAGTCAAAAAGCATTTGGGAATCCAGCACTTAACCATACGTCTGGTGGTAGTCATCACAGTTCTTTGCACATTATCATTCAAACACGTAGGACGAGAACCACGACGGGGAAAACGTGGCCTGTCAAAGCGTCTCAACTCAACCCTTGGGATGTGAGGATAGAAGTCATCAGTGTGAAAGTCAAATCCACGCGAATGACGCTCACCACGATAGGGAAAACATGGGGCGCCAAAGTGCTGCTGCGTAAAGCCTCTGTTTTGTGAATCAAAGCCATATGAGGAATGACCCTGTCCATGATAGGCACGAGAAAAAGAGCGACAATGAAAGTCAACAAAATCATCATAAAAAGTATCCCTAGTCAACTCAGCTTGCTTCCTCTCAATCCTCTTACGCCTATAACATAATTCATCCAAGTGGCCCTTGCGACCACAAAACATGCAAATATAGACACCCTTAGAATTAGGCTTGGTTTGCATGGCAGGCTTGGGTTTTGGCTTCTCTGTTTACTTTGGGTTGAAGGAGGGTTTTAGATTGGGTGGATAGTATATGTCAGTGGATTTGATGGTGTTTTCCTCATCCTTGCAGCTGGAGCTAGGAACAAACTTACCCACATTCTCACTCTCCTTATCACACCTCTCAAATCCCAAGCCCAAGTTATAGGTTGACCTAGAAGCACTCTCCTTCACTCTTGCCAAATCACTCTCAATCATTTCCTCACTCACTAGGGTTCTCTGGAGCCTAGAAACAAGATAGTCATTTTTCTGAACTAGGACATTGTTTTCCTCCCTAGTGATTACAAGCTTGTTCTTAAGAGAGACACACACCTCAAAGGGTGGTGGAAGGACCTCAGAGCGAGTCTCAATAAGCAGCTTGGACTCAAGCTCTTTGACTTTGAGGGTTTGAGCTCCCAACTCACTTGTGAGCTTGGGGCACTTCTGACATGCACCCAAAGGAGTTGGCCTAGCTTTGAATTCATCAAGCTCCTTGAGGGCACTCTTAAACTGACTGGCAACTTGAGAATGCACACTCTCCCTCTGACTCCGATCAGTCATCACAACTTGACAAGACTCACACTTAGCAGCAGTATCAACACAAGCAAGCTTAGACCTAAGCGAAGCAATTTCAAAATCAGCATTCTCCAACTTAGACTTAAGCTCTCTACTCTCATGAACAGCACTGCGGAGCTTATCATCTTGCAAGAGTAGAACATCACGCAAATGATCAAGTTTAGAAGAGAGCTCATCAAGAGTACGAGGTACCTCACTTGTGTCAGAGTCGGATTTAGAGTCGATGTCATGGTCGTTCTTTGCCATGAAGCAAAGCACGATAAAGTCATCCTTCCTCTTGACTCATGGCTTCTCAACCTCCTCCTCCGAGCTTGAGAGACCTTCGCTTGATGTGAGATCGACATCGCTCAAGGCGGCAACGCAGGCGCGTGCAATGGCCTTGGCGAACTTCTTGGAGTTCTTGCCCTTCTTGTAGAAGCGGTTCTTCTTCTGCTTGAAGTCTTCAATATTGTTGTCGTGGTATCCGGCCTTCTTCTTCTTCTTGGGATAATCAGCAATAAAGTATCGCGGGTCATCGCACTCGAAGCAGGTTCTTGAACCACCTCCTCTTCTCTCCTTCCGGTTGTTGTAGAACTTCCTAAACTTCCTTGTGAGCAAGGACAACTCCTCATCAGGAATGCACTCCATCTGTTCACCGGAAGCTGCAACAAGAGAAGACAAAAAAAACTCTAAAGAAGACTTATCAAATGAGGGGTTAGTTCCATAAGAAGCACAACTATGATCATCCTTCTGAGAACTAGAAAGCAAAGCCATGCTAGAAGCAGAAATAGTAAGATTAGGATGAGATTTTCTAGACAGTTCATGAGATTTCAGCTTGGTATAAAGTTGCTCACAGTTTAAGGTATTGAATTCAGCAGTTTCTTCTAGAGCAGCAATTTTAACCCCCCAAACATTTTCATCAAGTGAGTACAGCAGTTACTTAGCTCTATCATTGTCATTGTACACAAGGTTATCACAAGCCTACAAGTTACACACAATTGCCTCAAACCTACAAAAGGTGTCATCTAGTGACTCGCCAGGTTTTTGTGCAAAGGTTTTGTACTGTCTATTGTAAGAATCCTTACGCATAGACTTGACTTGGTTGGTACCCTCATGGTAAGTACAGAGCTTAACCCACATAGCATGAGCAGTGTCAAGGTGTGCAAACCTATCATATTCACTCCTACCAAGTGCAGAGAGCAAAATATTGACAGCTTTGGAGTTGTTCTCATACCTGACTAACTCACCTACAGATGCAGTGTTTAGGTCCTGTGGTACAGCATACTCCTGCTCAACAATCTCCCAAATTGCACGTCCTTTACTCAGCAGATATGCCTTGGTCCACGACTTTCAGTAGGAGAAGTCCTCTCCATCGAACATCCACAGCTTAACAGTACGCTTCTCCATATCGCCTTCAGACCACAAAGCTGGTGAAGGTCAACTAGTGATCAAATCAGCTCTGATACCAATTGAAGGATCGAGAAGGTGACCAGAGGGGGGGGGGGTGAATGGGAGCCAATCAAAATTCTCCAAGAGAACTTGGCCTATATCCAAAAACAACCCAAGCCAACCTCTGAACCGATCACCAAGACTACACACACCAATTAGTGGTATACTAGCCCGAGGAGTGATCAACCACAGTAAAGAAACACAGCGGAAACAACAGGAAAGAGCAGAGACTCGATATAGTCAAAAAAACCTCACAAACTGCACCTTATTGGACCACCACCGGTAGTGTCGATCAGGACCATCGGCAGTGCCGGTTGGCCCCATCGGCAGTGCCGATCTGGCCCATTGGCAGTGCCAATGCGTGGTTCTGAGACCCACCGGCAGTGCCGGTCCTGGTCGTCAGCAGTGTCGATCGACCCCGACAGAACAGCAGAAACCTAACCAAACAAACTCCAAATGATGCGATTTTTGGATCAGTGAATCCTCATGACATAACAACCCTAATCCTAGAAAATCATCTCAATTGGCTAAAGGAATCATCACGAATTTCAGATCTTGTGCCAAGAACACCAAAAAAGGGGAAACTTGAGAAATCCTTCAAATCGAAGGTGCTAGAGCTATTAATTCCGTCAAGAATCCATAGAGGATTGTTCTAGCTCATCCTAGCAACAAGTTTCTCAAGAAATCCAGGCCAAAAACTCGTCCAAAAATGAGATCAAAAATCACCAAAAAATAGCTCTGAAAATAGGAAAAAGAGAATTTTGGGATTCAAGTGAAGAGGGAAATCTTGAGCACGAAAATATTTCTCATATCATAGAAAGGTGCTTACAAGATCCATAGGTACAATGCTAGGAAGCCACCCTCTTCCTCTCACTATTTGAAAGAGCAAGAGATATCTCTCACACACCCTTTCCTCTCCTCTAAAACATGAAATCCTCTCCTAGCACTTTGGATAGAATCCTAACACAAGGCTAATGGAAAGAGAGGCACCTCTCTCACTAACCACACCTCTCCTTATATAGGCCTAGGGTCTATTGTCCACATGACCACTCTACCCTTGACCTACATAACACACCCACCTACCACCGGAGGCATAACCGTCCATATTTTTCCTCATCACCCGAATACCATCAGACGCTTCACGTCTTTGCTTCATCTCGAACCAAGCTCCGTGATGGTGCCATATGCACCGCCAACCACCGCCACCGATTTTGAGGCCCAAACCGGAAAACCGCCTTGCACGTTTCTCAAAGCGTGACTTCTCGATGTCGACGCGTGTCACCTTGTCCCGCGATCCTGATCATCGGCAAGTCTCTCCCAGTCCCTGTCCATCGGGCCCCGTTGTCACTTGCACCGGCATCCCGTTTGTCTTGACTTGGTCAACACGCCGTCTTCATCACCACCATGGTTTTCAGGCTCAACCGCGAAACCATTCGTACTTCTTGCCTCTCCACGTGTACGGTGTGGATCACCCTTGACTTCACCTGGCTTCCCGATCGTCTGGCCCCAAGTCCCCTACTTGTGCCCGATCGTCTCGCCGTTGACCGCCATGTCGACTCCAGTGTCCTATACATCATGAGGCAAGCAAACACATTTCCATCTCCTGCAATATCACCAATATCTCCAGCAACTCCGGTTAGTCATAACAATGATATACAAACCCATGCAATCCCTGGATTTCCGCATTTCAACTCAAACACCAAATCCGCTCAAGTCAATTACTTATCACAAATATAGCAAACTATAGCACATATCCACATGGTTTCTCAAGATGTTCATACATGAGCATCTTACACATACATAGTTGATATTCCAAATTTGAACTAACATTACATTTGACCATTTTGGTCCAAAAGAGAGGCGAGTCAACAATCTACTTAATATTTTCCACCAAGCTTTTTCCGTCCTCTTGGTACAACCAAAGCTGAGGCACCATCAACCTAACTTGATCCACCCTCTAGCTCATGAGAGACACCTTTAATCTGATTTGATGCAACAACCACCTGACTTGATCCACCCTCTTGTTGATTAGAAGTATCAATAGTTGTAGCCTTCTTTGTTCTCCTCCTGTGTACCATAAAAGCCAGAGAATAAGAAATAAGGGATGCTTTGGTAAACTAAAACAGAAAGGTAAAATCATACCTCGTTTTTGGTTCAGCATTACGTTGTCCTCTTTTACATGTTTTCCATTGATGACCTGTACCTCCACAAATAGGACATCTTGCAGGTTTCCTCTTCTTGCCCCCCTCATGGCTACCCTTATATCTTTGCATCTTTGGCCTACCAGCAGTTCTTCTAAGTATTGGTGGGTGCAACTTAAAACCAAGATCAACTTTGGGCCATCTAGATTGATCAGTGAGTGGCGGAATGACTCCAACATAAGCTAACTTAAACTTTGAATATGGTAGCATTGGTGCACAAAGTCAACTATCTTTTTGTTTGGGAGTGATGTAATGAAAGCAATGGCATGAAAGCAAGGCAAACCTGTTACTTGCCAGCTCCTACAAGTGCAACTCCAAACATTTAGATCAACAATGTGTCTAAAATGCCCTGAAATGTCCTTTCCAGTCACTTCAGCCATTGTGGCACTACTGCTTTCCACTTCATAGCATAGGTTTCTACTCTAATCATTCAAATCTCTCATGATTTTTGGAAGAATAACACCAGCCATTGTGTTGCCAACTGCTCTCCTCTTTCTAAATTTTATCATGAGCATTTTCCTTATCTTGTCAACATCTATGTTTGGAGCCACACTTGGAACTACAGCAACATTAATGACCGGTGTAGTAGCAGGAGCATTAGTAGAGGCCACATCATCACCGTTGTTATCCAAATAAAGTCCCTCATCATCCACTCCGACATACTCTGGCACGTAATTTGGACCCAACAGTTCAAGCTCATCAACTTGTTCTTCCTCCTCTTGAGCAACTGCGGTGGTGGTAGCATTGGTAGTGCTAGGCTCTATTTGGCTAGGTGTTGTTGCCGGTAAGGTGGTTGCACATGGAACAATTTGGCTAGGTTCATCATCTTCATCTAAATCATGCACAATTGCTTCCAATTAGAGCCTTCTTATCTCCCAACACTGAGAAAATGCATGGAGCAATACACCGTCAGTTGCTATTTGAACATTTTGCCCACTTACTTTATCTACAAAATACACCTAAAGCTCTTATTCACTACCATGTTTGATCTTTGACTTCAAATCTATTAAAAAATCAACCTAATTTGTAGTATCTTTGTCTACTACAAATTTCAAGTTCTCTGTGACATGATAATCTTCACATGGCAGTTCCACATATGCAGGGACCTTAACAATGACCCTACAAGCTGAGCTAGGATCCATCCTACAAACAAAAACAAAAATGAATACTCAACAAATGTTGTGCATCACATTCCAATTCAGGTGTCCTGAGAAAAAATTAAGAAATTTGGAGCCCTAAACCTAGCAAACAGATGAAATTGAGTAGTTTGCTCTTACCCTTTAGGAAGCCACTTCATTTGCCGTGGGAGACAACATGAGAAAACAGGTGTGAGATCGAAGTGACGCATGGGCGCCGACACATCAGGGCAGTCGGCCATGCCTGTACTCACATTGGTCGGGCCAGCTGCAGGGGCCACGTCACCGGGACGCGCCACGCCGCCTGGGTGCGCGCCAGGGGCCGTGCAGGCCACGGCAGAGCAGCCAAGGGCCGCCGCCTAGGTCACAGCCGCCAGCAAGGGGTCGAGATCCCTGGGCGCGCCACGCCTTCAGGGGCTGCGCGGCCTCCAGGGGGCGCAACCTCCTCAAGATTAGAGGGTGGCGGCCCTGGAGGGTGCTCGGGGGAGGGAGCCGCCGGCGCGGCCTGGAGCGAGGCGGGAGCAGCGAGCGGTTCTGGAGCGATAAGCGGTTCGATCTTTATTTTTTTTTCCTTTGTTTCGCTTCATTTCATTTGTATGAATAAAAGGAACGGGAGGGACAATCTGGCCAATATGGTAAAAAGACGGTGTTCATCCGTCGAACGGAGCGGTAAAAATGTAATCTGCTGACGTGCCTAATGGAAAAGGGTAAATAAGGGATCCAGTTCTAGATTTCGGGTACAGGTGGGAAGTCAGCTTTTTCGGAGACAAATAAGGGATGAGAGGCTAGAACAGAGGGAAATAAGGTATTTGCTCCACAGAGAGAGTTGGCTTCTTCTGGGCTAGTGCTCTTCTAACGGCGTCCGTGTGATGCGGGTGACGGGGTGAGCAGCGGTGCGCACGGGTGAGCGAGCAGCGAGCGACATAGGCTAACAGCTGCTGCACAGCGCGGGCGAGCGGCGACGCGGACGCGCGCGAGCAACGACGGCAGCGGCGGCGGGGGGCTGGCCTGCTCCGTTGCCCGCTGGAGCTTCTGACTTTTGAATTGTGAGTTGTGACCTAGGCGCTGGGAGGTTCGGGCCTTCGGCCAGTTGTTGCGTCGGTCTGGGCCGGTCTGCTAGAGCTTTGGCAACTGCTGCTGGACTGGTTTCGACTCTCACGGGCCTTGATCTCGTGCCGGGCTTTTACCGGGTCGTGTTGATACAGTTCAGTGATGGTTTTTTTTTGTGCGTGGCCTTAACGGGCTGTGCCTGTGCCGTCCGTTGGGCTACGCCTTCGGCCCATACATGACACGCAGCTTCGTGTCGACCCGGTTCAGCATAAAATTAAACATGTCGTGCTTCGGCCCATCCGTTTGGACAGCATTATTCGGAGCTAAATGATTATGAACTCGCTGTTTCGCTAAATAAAACATGTTGCAGAGTTTTTTTTTTCCCCTGAAATGTTGCAGACTAGCTTCTGGAATTCGATCTGCTGATGCCAGAAGATTGCAGTGTGCAATGATTGGGGGATGAATGATTGTGGGAGGGAATGCACGAATGAACTACTGCACTGCGAGTTGCAGTATGCACCATGGGTGCCGTATGATTCTAATTTTGTTCTATGTCTACCCTGCACTTCAGAAGTTTAGAGTTCATACATGTGTTTCAACATTGCTTCATAAAGTACATGTTGCAGCTCTCCACACATGTAAGAAAAAGGAACATGGTTTGGTTTTGGATTTGTAGCTATTCTTGTGTTACTACTTCCTAATGTAACCTCCAGGGTTTAGATGAGTATCATTCTGTCTTCCAAAATTTTATATCAAATCCGCATAGGAAAGTAATTGCAAAACCTCTGTTGAACAACACAAAGACAGTTGAACGACAGCAGGTTTTCGTTACGCGCATCGAATAGTTTCTACTTGCAATTCACAAAGCACGGCCGCAGACACATTGGTGCGCTGCGGTTCAGTTCTGAACATGGTAACCCGACAATCCTGTCTGCCACCGCCCACTGCCGCGGGATCAAGAGTCGTCGCTGGTCATGTAGCACCACGAGCTCAATGCTAAGCCGGCCGTCGGGTTCTACCAGACGCTCTAGGCGGCTGTTGCGAGGGGTTCGTTTTCCTTCGGTAAACAAGCAAGCAACTGATAACTTTATTGAATTTTTTTTTTTGCGACTGTTGAAATTGAGGTAGAAACAAGCGGCTGTTGCGAGGGGTGCGTTTTCCTTCGGTAAACAAGCAAGCAACTGGTAAATTTGTTGAAATTGAGGTAGAAACAAGCCATATTTTTGGACAACCGAGAATGTGAGGCGATGTATCAATATCAATAAGGCTAGTCCCAATGTATGGTTTTATTTTGATGTTTTCACAAATGTCATGCAAAATACTTTGAAAGCACAAATGAAACAAGTACAATGCATTGTTTCATTTTGAAGTTTCATGATACTTAATTCTATGCAGCTTTATTGGTTACTCATAGGATAAAATAAAACAACTATCTTTCAATGCCAGTTTCTTATGTTTTAAATCTAGAAAACTGTGTATAACCAATTTTATCTAGATGAAAATGAAACTACCATCAGGAGTAGCCTAATGTAATGAGGAAACATGGGAACTAGTTCTGGATTACTGGTTTGAACGCCATGTCTGCTCTAGCAAACTTTAGCATCGTATTCATATCTTCAAAACAAATGTCATCAGAAAAATTAGTATGGCCTACAATACAATAATGCCACAACTTGTTTACACCGATCAAAGCTTTTAGACCTGTGCTCCCCCGCGAGGACCCTCCTTCCTTCTTGCATCACATCTGTGCTCATGCAGTCACTTCATTCTCAAATGATAGCACAGGGAGCATCGCTCAAGTACAAAATCAAGTACAACAGAATCCATCACTCGGCTGATGATTTTGAATCTTCCATTTGGTCATCTCCGGGGAGCCCGAATATCCTAAGGTTTCGGTCCATAGAGCCAATAGCCATATACTTGGCATCAGCTCCAAACTTCACAGTCGTTACTTTCCCTGTAGAGGGATGAATACAGCACTACTAAGTTAACCCGCTACAAGTAGAAATGGTAATCAAATATTGCAAGAAAGGGCCAAACCTGTTCCTGATAAATCCGGTAATGTCTTGATAAGATTCCATTCAGACTTAACATTTGCTACTTGGTAAACCCTACAAGCACAAACGTCACAATCTTTCAGTTTCACTAAATATAACATGACAGTAAAAAGGGATCTTATCTTACTTATGTGTAAGATGATTCAATAAATCTGTTTCTACTACATGAGGGTCGAATTTGACTTATAGAGTTATGGAGCTCATAATGTAAACCAGATTGTTTTGCCATTTTCTAGAAGTTTAACAAAATCTGTACCAGTCATTTTGATGATAAAGTACCTATAAACAAATAACATCAAGCTCAACAATGAACAAAGACAACTAAAAAATTAACCAGCCTCCAATCCAGAGGACCATTATGCTTGCCACTATCAAACATATCCAATAAGGGTGCCAAGAAATTCACACACTCCAAAATACAAGTGGTAATTACTTTGTAGCTACAACATACCTTATATCTGAACCACCAATGGCAAGATAGTTTCCACTAAAATCAAAATCCACTGCAGCACAAAAGAAAGAGTCACAATTAGACTTCAAATCTGTGGTTAAAACACAATTGTCCCATGATTGGGGGCAATAGCGTTTCAACCACTTAGCTAAATTCTACAGCAACACAATGTTAACTAGCTAAATTCTACAGCAACACAATGTTAACATTCCACATCAAAGAACAATAAATTTTTTCCATATAGTAAAAACTGATCAGTAGTGGTTTTGTATCATGAGATCATGTCCATTCAAACTATACAAATATGTGCACCACTCACTATTCACAAACCTAGTGAGAATTCTTACCAGCATTGGTTGCTGTGTCAGAATCATAGGGAGAGAAGGTCCTGAAATTTCTTAATTTCCGAAGATCCCAAAGCTTGACACCATCATGAGCAGCAGTCTGCAGAGTTATAGTAAAATATCAGAAAAGGTAAAAACTTACAGCATTGTGGAGGTACCTTATTTTAAAATACATACCGCTAGGAAGTAACCATTTTCAGAGAAGGACATAGCAGTTACTTGTCCGACATGACCCTCAAACGTTGCAACATTTGACTAGAGACAAAAAATGGTTCATTAGCAAAGAAGGTTCAAGAGCATGACCCCCCCTCCCCCCCCCCCCCCCCAACAAAAAGTAATACAAAAATTGATAATATGATACTACAATTTACATACCTGTGTCTTCACATCCCAAATTTTAACAACAGCATCAGTAGTTCCCGTACCTAGGATAAGACCATCTGGATGGAAAGACGCAGATGTATATCCTTCTTGTCCTGAAGCCTCACCAACCTGATAGAAGTAGCCACACATATTGAATATATATATATATATACACACACACATACATATGAGAGAGAGAGAGAGAGCACAAACCTGTGTTAGACAAGATCCTGTTGTAATATCATAGAAGCACCACGAGTTATCCTTGGAAGCAGACACAAAATATTTCTGAGTGGCATGGACTGTAACAGCCTCAACCTGATAGATTCCAAAAACAAAACCTGATTTAAAAAACATAATACTAAACAGCAATATATATATAGGGAGTATAAGTACCAAGTACTGTTATACATGAATGAAGTATGGCCAAAAAACCCAAGAGCTGAACAATCAGGAAATTCGATGACTCAAAAAGTGTATGAGAACTATCCATCATTAGATATGTAAACAAAATGTGATTAGAAAGAAATGAAGAAATTATGCATAGGGCAGACTACCACTATCTGAGCTAATCAGACGTCTGAATATGAGAAAACTGTAGAATCAAACATGTGGACGTGTACCTCAGCAGTATGATCTCTCAAAGTACGGATGCAGTTATAGTTTCCATCATCACTCTGTTGCCAAATGCGAACAGTCTGCAATGTTTGCAAGCAAATAAACAAAATATATAAATAGCTATAAAACAGATAACTGAACCTAAACAAAGTTGTAGTATTAGAATTTCTCTTGCTTTATTCCAATTTTCTGGCACTTATTTCATCAGTATATAAAATTAAATTTAATGAACAGTGATGACATCAAGAGCTCAAGAAAAGCTTCAACACTATATAGATTGATTTTGACATGAGATCTCAGTTAATTTGTTTTAAGTATTATATGAACATGAACCAAAAATCAAAGAACATATTCAATCCTAAGGGCACTTTAAGACAATACAGTATACAAAGTAGGTGACTACAAGTATATCTGTCTACTAAGCACAAACATAAATTCTGAATGCCCCTTTTTGACAACCAACTCACTACTCTTCTTTTTGTTTTTGCGAGTAACCAACTCACTACTCACTATTATAAATAGTACATACATGAACCTCAGGTAGGATGGTCTACATAGTTATTCTCTCCAGTCTGATTTAATATTTTATTACTCATTAATTTTGATAAATATACTCCAGAGGGATGATAAATAAAAAAAATCTGGTGTTTGATTGTTTGCACATATAATAGTGGTCAAATAAATAAAGAACTAACTGGACACTGCCTAGATAGATACCTATTTTGGAATGGTGGTGGTACATTAGAACTACATACAAAGAGTTACAGGGTTACATAGTAGATAGGACGCAATCAAACTGTTGGCAAGACAAGGCTTAACAACAATTCCAAATAATCCAGTTTCATGAGTCAAACAATAAATAATGAAACAAATGGACACCAAACAATTCAGTCCATACAAACCCAGCGTTGGATACCCAAAAAAACCATCCTGTCACATTTTAACCATGCCTGTTCATTGCATTATCACAGTTATTGTGACAATTTCAAGAACAAAATCTAACGCTTAAAACTAATACCGAACACAATGGCACTTCTTTGATTACAGAAACTTAATAAACAGACTCACCTTATCTGCTGATCCAGTTACAACAAGTTCATCCCGGGACACAAATTTCAAAGTGGTTATCTGTGTAATGGAATGTTCTAATGTTATGACAAACTTAATACATACATGTGAAAGATCATCATGTAAAGGATGCAACAAAAATTCAAATGGACATGGGAAAATACCTTCTTTGAGTGACCAGTAAGTGTGCACAAGATTTGACCAGATGGCCGATCAAAGAGTACTGCATTTGTATCAATGCCACCAGTTGCAATAATGTCCTGTTACCATGATAAGTAACATGTCGACAAATAAATTAATCAATATACTCAAACTTATCTAAAAGTTGAAATAAAAAAAACTTCTTAAAACTAAACTACATTAATACTAATAATGATGACAAATGAAACTAGTGCAAGTAACAGAACATAATGAAACCAAATGAATTCTAAAATTTTCTGTGAAAAGTTTAGCATCAAGAAAAAAAGAACTGGATTGCCTTAACATGGAAATGTCACATAGGAACAGAGTTCATACAGACCATAATGCTCCAAATACATAGGCCAAAGGGGAGTGGGCAAACGTATTACAAGATGAGGAGCACTGAACAACCCCATATAGAGGAAGGTTTAGCAACACGGTGCTTGTTTAGGAGTGCTGTCACCAAATATCACACCTTAGCCAAGTATGTTACCTAAACAATGATTCCACAGCATGCAAACAGTATGTATGGACTAAATAACACTACACATTTGTCCAGGCATCAACACATTAACCAAATTGACACGTTAAGGTCACAAAATAGAACATTCAAAAATGTATAACATACAAACTAACCTTTGAAGGATGTATGTCCATGGATAAAATGTCTGGTTTGTTTGTCTTATGAAGTGGATGGCTGGAGATCTGAGTATATCTCTCGACTTCATCAATTGGTGCCAGGTTCGGTGAAATCTGAGATAAAACAGAAAGAGTCAATGACTTAATTACAACAAAGGCAACTACAGCATAAGTTATAGAAAGAGTCAATGCATCAATGGACTAGCTCCCTAACTCATACATGAAACAACCGACTCTAGAAATCTTGACGAAGTAAAATCAGCACAACACATGCTCCAGAACTTGTTCTACTTTTATACAGTAACAATCAGGAGCAAAATGCATACCTGTCTTTTCTTACGCTGAGCTGAAAGCAGGGTATTACACTCTGTTAGTTCATCAATCATGACAGGATTGATACCAGGACGAATCTTCTTCCCGTCCGGGCCAATTTCATCTTCAGTCCCTGCATCCAAGAAATCAAAATCATGAGCATACTAAAACTAGGGGGGGGGGGGGTCTGGAAGGGCAACTTCTAACAGCTGGGACCTCTTTTTCCATTGGAAACAACATGTGCAGGAGTAGCTCCTGCAACTGATGCAGGAATTTGTCTCTCTGCTTGAGTCAAAAGTGTTCTAGCCTCATCCCTTTCCTTCTTTAATCTGGCTATAACACGGCACGCAGCATCATGCTGCAAGGGGCAAAAGACAAGTCAACAAATCATTTGCCAAATAAGTTATTCAAACAAAAATAAATAAAGTAGCATTTAATAAGTTCAGAAGAGTTCATAATCTTTGAAAGGCAGAAAACACTAGAGACAAAATCACAAAACCATATGTTGAGATTAACATTCAGAGCTTTTCAATAAAAAAAATTAAGAATTCAATACAGATCTAGAGAAACAGAATTTCCTACTAAACTCAGTACTAGACTTGTTCATCACTAGATGTGGCTTCTTAAATATGTACCAATAAAGTATCAATTATACACTCTGATTAGAACGTAAGCAGTACAAATAAGCTTTTTCTTAGTCTCATCATTAATATGTACCAATAAAGTATCAATTATACACTCTGATTAGAATTAAAATATGAATAGTGTCGCAAATTGTTAATTCCAGCTTAAGGGAATCGGGAACATAATCTACTCTGTAAAAATTAGAAAAGCTAGGAATATTGGTTCAGGCAGCAATGATACAGCATCCCAGCAGACTTGATTACAGCAATGAGAAACAGTTTCCTCTCGAGTGAAGCAGTTTGTTTCACATGAATCTACCATGGTCAAGCTACAAAGATACAAAGAAGCTGAGTTCTTTCTATCAGGCCCTCAATAACCAAGTTGACAGGCTTAAGCTATATCAATATGAGAGCTGATATTATTCCAAGAAACTGGCAACCATTTACTTCTAAACAAGATATGAGTATGATACAGAAAAATAAATCAGTGAGAGAAAGACCTGGTACAACGCATGACTAAGTTCTTGTCTTGCTGTGTGAAGCTGCTGCTCCAAAGCAAAATTAGAAAGCACGAGAGCATCCCACTCCTGCGAATCCAAGGAAAGTGAATTCTACTGAGTGCTAGAATGAATCAGAATTAAAATTTTTGGAGAGGCTAGAGTAGTACAATATGGATTGATAAAATAGATATTAAGATCCATAATAATTCAAAAGAAAGCACATTCTGCAGTTGACCACTATAGTGTAAAAAATAATTGAAGGTATTTCACAAATTCACAATCAGATTTAACCCAATTTTAACAACACAATGAAAAATGATTGTAGATTAAATAATTAATAAAACATCATGGCAGTTTGGAAATAATAGATATTCCGAAAAAATCCAGCAAATGTAACTGTGAGATTGGAACCCTTACATTCTGAAAAGTCCCAAGGAGTCCTGGAATGCTTGCAGCCTGCAAAGGCCTGGGCTTCACGACCTGTGAAGAATAGAGTTCATCAAGATCTTGCTGACCAGGCATTCAGGACTGCAGTAATTATGATATTTCTGGATGACATGGGACTTTCAGAGCAACAAGTACTGAAAATGGTGTGGGCCTAATTAAACAAAGCCATCAACACTGCTGCCAAGTATGCATGTGGGTAGACAATTAGATTCCAACTTCCAAGGTTGACCCAAGAAGTGTAACATTTATACTTGTCCTAATTTCAGTACAACAATCCAATGTGTTAAGGGCAGACTTATACAGAAATAGCTTCTTCGTAAACTATACTGTGGAAGCTATAAAGAAAATTCTTCTGTGAGCAGAATAGCAAACGAACCGCAAAACTAGTGATGACAATGTTTCTTTTCAGCTACTGGATAGGATATTGTAACAGCATCATGGGAAAAGAAAACATAAATAAAAAAAAATCCAAAACGGATCTTGGACCGAGAATGTTTGGTAATGTTAAATTGGAGCTCTTGACACCATGGCGCAGCAAATGTGAAAACATCAATAGGTGCAAGATTCTGTCGTTACTACAAGTCTTTTATATGCCGTGTTATGAACCTGTGAAAGCTTATAGGTCGTTCATCTCGTGGATAGTGAGAGGCGGGCAATGTGCCAAGAATATGGTTACGTATTTTACTTTGCTTTATTAATGGCGCAAGTCGGTTGCACAAGAAATTAGTTACTCAGGTACTCATAGTCCATACCACCCTCTACTGGAGACTGCTCTAGTCAACTTGCTAGTATCCCAGAGAAGCCTTACCTTGTTGGTCTTCACCGGCAAGATATCCTCCATAGAGAGCTCCTCCTTGGTGACCGGGCACTTCCCATGGTCCTGCACAACCACCGGCCACCATCACATAAATTTCGCGCAAACTTTTTCCAATTTCGAAAAAAAGAAGACGCGAGATCTGAAACGAAGCTACCGACCTCAACGTAGCGCTCGATAAGCCGCCGCTCGAAGAGGAGCCCCGACTTCTTGGACACCACCGGCTCGTCCGGCACCTCGCCAGAAACTGCGAAGAAGCGACACGCTGGTCAGCGCACGCTGAGGCGGATCCGGGGAGCTAGGGTTTCGAGAAAGAGATGGGCGAGATGCGACGAAGGGAAGGAGCATTACTTGCACAGATCATGGCGCCGGTGAGAGGTAACGATGGCGTCGACCCTCCGCGCGGTCTTCGGCGAGAGCGGTGGCGGCGCCGGCGGCGGGGAGCGAAGGTTTAGCCGCGCTAGGGTTTTAATTCGAGTGGAGTTGGAAGTTTTGTCATCCTGTGCATCTTTTCAGTTTAGCCCACATAGCCGCGCTAGGGTTTTAATTTCAGGAAGCGCGATGACCTTCTTGGAAATCGCAAGAATGCCCTTGGACGAGCTAACCTGCCACGGGCCCCCGTGAAAGCACAACGGCAACTTTGGGCCAGTTCAGCAGTGGGCAGTGGGCCGACGCGGAACCGCCAAGTCCTGTGCCACGGCCCACGGGCAGCGCAATGCCAAAATATGTGAAGGCCCTTGCTGTTCAACTCATCGTTTTTTTCGAAAGATCGCTCCCTAAGGTTGTGTTTGGTTTCAGGATGAGGTGGGACAGGAATCATCCCAGTTTTTAAGGATGGGATGATCCTAGTTCGTATTTGTTTGAAAGGATGAAATGATTCCTATTTTTTGTTTGTTACAAGGGATAAAGTGGGATTGGAATGAATGTTGTTTGTGTACAATCAGTTAGTTTGTACCAGCGACCAAGGTTTTAAAAACTGATCAAACCGTAGAAACCGGAGATCACTTGTTTAACAAAAACCGTGAAAACTAGAAAAACCGGTGGCTAACTGCTCAAAATAAAAATTTAAATTCGAAACCGATAAACTGAGCGGTTTTTTTGATAAACCGGTCGATTTTACGGTTTACCGGTTCATGTGCGGTAGAAACCGAGATAAATTAACAAAAGAAAAAATGAAAAGAAAAAAAGATGAAATTTTGCATGAATCTGCTGGTTCCGTTAAACTCGAATCTAACTCTCACGGCGGTTCAATTTCTCTCCTAATCACCATACTAATTACTCTCTGCATGGCTAATAACTACATTTGCATTGATGAAAAAATTTGCACTACCAGGCGGTTCAATTTCTCTCCTACTAATCTGGTGCTAACGACTCTCTGATTTCTCTCCTTTTTTTTGGGCGTTTTAATTGCTCTCCTAATTAGATACTAATTACTCGCATTAATTTAATGGCATGCATGCGCATCACCTTCTCCACCTGCATGTGAGTGATTATGAAGGATTAATCACCCCGATTAAACAGGAGGAAGAGGTCGTATTTTCTTTTTTCATTTTTGTTCTCTTCATTTTTCTTTGATTTTTTTTATTAAAACTTACTTCTTTTTATCATCTTCTTTCACCATAATTCATTATTATTCATCTAGTTTTTTACAAATTTTTTCAAAATTTCAAATTTTTGAATTTTAACCGGTCGAAAACTGGTTGTCGGTTTCACCGAAAACCGCGGTTTTCGACCGGTTTTTAATCCATGCCAGCGACCACTGAATCATTTCGTCGAACAGCATTCGTGCATGCTTACTACCTGCAGCTCGGACAAAGACACCGCCATTGACCTTTATGTAGCCGAGCTCTCGTCGACCTCCCGCGTGACACTGCAGCCTCCCTCGACGAATTTGAGCTCTCGCGTGACATTGCCGCAAGCTCGCGAGCTAGCTGGTCGCGCCGCCCACACCTGTTGCGAGCTCTCGGAGGTACGCTGCTCACGCGTGCCTCCGCCCGCACCTCGGGCGAGTTCGTGAGGCCGCGCCACCCATGCCTGCCGCCACCCGCGCCTCGGGCGAGCTCACGACACCGTGCCGCCGCCTGCAATGACATCGGCGACGAGGTAGAGGAGGCGGAGCGGGAGGGGCAGAAAGCGCGAAAGGAGGAGCTTCAAAAGCGCCATGGTGGCCGGCGGCGATGACGCAGCGCAGAGCTATTCCTTGCGCAAGCTCCCGCGTGTGGCGGCCGCCGGCGACGGCGCAGCGCAGAGCCATGCCTCGTGCAAGCTCCCGCGTGTTGTCAGGCTCGTGCAGGCCAAAAACTCAAGCATGCAGTTGGGAAGAAGACGAGGAGCTCACATCGTTGAAGTGGGATGATATGGTCCGACCAATTTTTTTATGTGAACTCGTCTCGGATGTGAGGGGTATATTCCCTTCTAGGATCATTTCATCTCTCTTTGTCTCCAAAACAAACACTTCAAATATAGGATGGACTCGTCCCGCCCCATCCTGTCCCTCAAACCAAACACACCTTATATATCTGCTTTGTTGCTTTGTGCATTTGCCCTTTACATTGTTCGATTTGGTCGCTAGTTACCTATAAGCTGATGAGCTCCTATAGCAATACTAAGGGATTGTTCGTTTTTAAGGACTAAAACTAAGCTTTAGTTCAAATTTTAGATTTAAAAAAATAAATAAAAAGACTAAAACTAGATTTAAACTTTAGCTCTAAAGATAAAAAGGGACTAAAAGTAAGACTAAATTTTAGCTCTTCAAAAAAAGTTAAATTTGAACTTAAATTTTAGGAACTAAATTTCAGCTTTTCATGGAAATTAACACCCCTGAGTTTCACTCACCTTGTCCGACCGTCTTCTCTGTTTTGACAGAGTTGGATTCAAATGCTGTCATTCCTGCTATCTACTTGCGTGCGTTGTACGTGCAAGTGTGCAACTTACCAGCTGAGTCGGATAAAAAAAAAGGTTGCAACGCTTTAAACATGTCCTGTCTTCCCAGGCCACGGGGAGGGACTTGGCCTAGTGATGCGGACACATATTCCTTAGCTTAGTGTTTGAGAGGTTGTGTGTATAAACCTACATCGAGGCACCCTAGCTGTCTGCCGTACCCATCTCATACAATTTTTAAGAATCCTTTCATATAGATTATCGATTGGACTTGTACTAAATATGAAAATAAGGCGGGCAACGGGAGAGCTGACCTACACCTGACTAAATGTGAGAACCATGATTTGAACTATGGTCAGATAACTCTTTTCTAAGGATGTTATCCAGCTCGCACTGGTGAGCTTCTTTGACTTGTACTAAATATGTCTCGACATCTATTCACAAATGTGTTATAATAATAGATTTTTAGGGTAATTATGTTTTTATCCCTGATTCAATGTTGAATTATGATTTTACTTCCTATTTTTTTAACTTTGTGAGTTTATCTCTAGTTTTTCAAACTGAGGACTGAGTTTGAAAAAATCATCGGTAGAGGTAAACTTTGTGTTCAGTTTGAAAAAATAGGAGTAAAATTAAAAAGTTAAAAAATAGAATATAAAATCACAATTGAGGTTGGAATCAAGGGTAGAAAACACAATTGTCCTCAGATTTTTACATGCATTCACCGAGATGTAGAGGATACAATACTAATACACGTTTTTTGAACTTTTTTATTAAAAAATTACCAAATTTCCACTATACATCAGTGTGATTTCTTTCCTTTGGATAAGCTCGAAGGCCAAGACGTTAGAGCATCTCCACTTAGGCCCCTATTTGGGATCATACTCCAAAATTTACATGTTATGTCATAAAATATCTCCAGCAAGATTCCAACTTAGCCTCCTATTTTGCATGGGCATCCAAATTCCCGCTTCCCAGCTCAAGTTTAAGAGCCTCCTACTCCACCTACCAACCGTGAGTCACACCTGTTTTTTCATTTCTTTTTTTTTTCCTTTCTTTCTTTTCCTTCTTCCCTAGTTGTTCGACACCATTGTTGTGGCCAACACGGGCAGAGGACGGTCCTCGGCATGAGCGGAGCCGGGGGCGGGCGGGACAGTGGCCCCAGGCGCGGGCATTGCCGAGGGCAGGAGGAGCGGCGGCCCTGATGCGGGCGCGAGCAAAGGTCCCGCGTGCGGGTGAAGGGCGGTGTGGCGGACAAGCGTGGTGCCGCTAACCACCGGAGGTCCCTTCCCCCAAGCTCCCCCCCCCCCCCCCCAAGCTTCCTTCCCCTGTTTTCAGCCCTTGGAGGCATTCATATGCGATGGGACACACAGTTCCTTTCCTGAGAACAGGTCGGATGCCAAATCCAGAGCATCGCTGGCGGGCCAAGGCGGCACCCCGGAGGAGAAGCAAGTCGGGCAGCACGATGACGCTTGAGCATAATGTTAAGTAATTAGGTATTTTCATGTTAAATTTAATCCATATTAATCATATAATTAGCAGTATGTATGTGATAACAGTTTTGACAAAATTAGGATTACTAGTTAAGATCTCAATAAAACTAGTAATCGCGAAGAGTGTTAGGATGTACCCTACGGAGGGACCAGTGTCGGGGGCACCGATGTCTCTATTCGCACCAGTCACGGTACGTTACTTGAAGTAGTCGATCTTAGTTGTTGCAGGAAGAATGTCGATGCCGTGCAGTCCCTCGAACAGCTTCTGGGGTGTGCGGGCCGGGAAGACGTGAGCAGTCGCGCTATTAAGCACTCCCCAAAAACCTGATTGCCCGCACCACCCGAGCAGGTGTCGTCGTGCGAGAGAGGTTCCGAAGACCTGCTCTCCCGACGGTCCGTGTGCGCGGATCGCCGGGACGGGGAAGACAAGGAAATCAACTCGAGAGGAAAGTGTTTTCGTGAATTGAGCCAGTCGGGACATGATCGAGGAAGGCTTATATAGCAGTCACTGGTTAATAGAAATAATGGTTTCGCAATCAACACCGTAACGAAAGGATTAAATGAGATTTATTCCTTTGCGTAACAGAAGTATTAATCATGACTGTTTCCAAAATTAAAACGTGCCTAGCCTGCCTACCACATCACGTTCATGCACGCAGCAACCCGCCTTGCCTCGCCACGTCACGTCATGCATGCACGCACGCACGCACGCACGGCCCGGCACGGCACGTCTCAGCTCGGCGGCGGCGGCGGCGTGCGTGCACGTGTGTGGCTTGTCTTTGTTCTGTCTCAACTTCTACAGAGGATATGCTGGTATTTCACCTAATAACTTGGGGAAGTTAATGATAGAAATCCAATATGGAACTAAATCAATATAGCATTAATTATGAGCTTAGATTAATTAGAATTAATAGAGATAATATAGGCTTTAATGGCCCATAATATCCAACAATCCCCACCAAGTCTAGTGCTCATAGAAAATGCTCTCAGAAAGCTTCCTCTCGTTTGAGATATCAGTGTCTTGATGGAGACTATTAAGTTGAACTTCCACCTAGAACAGAGATTACACATTCTCACAACTGAACAATGGACTAAACCTTGAATTAACAGTTTTATGTAAAAAAGGTTTCACTAAAATCCTTTACTGATACAAGGTTGCCACAAGCATCCCCTCTGATTGGAGCATATAAGTCATCCTCCTGACCCTTTCATGAGTATCTAGAGATTTTCACCATCTCATAGACTGTGACTAGCAGTCGGACCCATATACGTGTATTCCTTAGGAGATATCCTGTAGGATGATATCTCTGCTTCACATAAGCCATTGGAATACATTAAGATAAGACCAGTCTATCATACAACATAGGAAAGAAGTGCACTTGAGGTGGATCAATAAGGGATCTTTCCTCTCAGACTAGTTCCAGCTTATTTCGCCATTCCACTTCACGGAATCTCCGATCACAGGAATAGGTTGCTACTGAACCAGTCCATCAGGTGGGTCTCACGTCCATCTCACTCGATGCACTATCTATTATATTATGTGATAGTCTCTTTGTAAATTGATCTACCAGATTTTTAGATGTGTGAACATAGTCCAACGCTAATACTCCGGAGTTTTTCATCTTTCTAATAGATTTCAACCGCCTCTTTACATGCCTAGATGACTTCATGTTGTCCTTAAAACTATTTACCTTGACTATCACAGTTTGGTTATCACAGTTCATGGAGATAGCAGGTATAGGTTTTTCAACCACTGGTAAATTGATAAGGAAATCACGAAGTCATTTAGCCTCAATACTGGCGGTGTCTAATGCTGTTAATTCTACTTACATGGTAGACCTTGTTAAGATGGTCTGCTTGCAAGACTTCTAGTAAACAGTGCCACCTCCGAGTAGAAACACAAAACCACTCGTGGCATACATCTCATCAGCATCAGATATCCAGTTGGCATCACAATAACCTTCTAGTACCCTTAGATACACGTTATAGTGAATGTCATAGCTCATTGTACCCTTTAGGTAACGCATTATTCTCTCAAGAACACGCCAATGATCATCTCCCGAGTTTGATACAAACCAGCTCAATTTGCTCACAACAAAAGAGATGTCAAGCCTCGTAGCGTTAGCTAAATACATAAGTGAACCTATGATTTGGGAGTATCTTAGTTAATCCCTTGCTATTTTCCGATTTTTCCTCAATAGTACACTAGGACATAAGGGGTTGGAGCAGATTGACAGTCGCTAAACCCGAAGCGACTCAAAACCTTCTCCACATAGTGGGACTGCACCAGTATGATCCCACTATTACCTTCTCTAATCAGCTTGATGTTAAGTATAACATCAGCTTCTCCCAAATCCTTCATCTCGAAATTATTAGACAGAAAATCTTTTACCTCCTTAATTACATTAAGATTGGTCTCAAAGATTAAAATGTCATCAACATACAAAAATAAGATAACTCCCTCGCCCCTACCATGCCGATAATATACAAATCCCTTTTGACCATCAATTACAAACCCATTGGATTGATCCATATAGATCTCCTCCTCTAACTCTCCGTGTAGTAAAGTTGTCTTAACGTCCATCTGGTGGACAAGAAGACCATATAAGGCTGTTAGGGAAAGTAATACTTGAATTATGGTCAAACGAGCGACAGGTGAATAGGTGTCGAAATAATCTTCACCTTCCTTTTGTGAATATCCTTTACCATAAGCCTTGCCTTGTACCGTTCGATAGTACCATCAGACCTCAGCTTCTTGTTAAACACCCATTTGTATCTTATAGGTTTGCAATCATAAGGACACTCAATGACTTTCCAAGTATCATTGGACATAATTGAATCCATATTGCTCCTTACTGCTTTCTTCCACAGGTCAGCATCAGGAGAGGAATATGCCTCATCGATGGTACCGAGTGTGTCATCCACAGGGTACACAATAAAGTCATCGTCAAAAGATTTTACAATCCTCTATCTCTTACTCCTTCAAGTGACTACATTATCATCCTTCTCAGGATTTTCCACAAGAGATTTCTCATTGTGTATAACCGGTATAAAAATCTCATGGGGAATTCTAGAAACATGACCAGAAATGCTATGTTCAATCTTCATAGGAAAATTGCTCTAAAAAATGTAGCGTCTCTGGATTTAAAAATTGTATCAACCATCATGTCAGGTACTCTAGATTTAATAACTAAGAACCTATAACCCACGTTGTTGAAGTATAACCTAGAAAAATATAATCAATCGTTTTAGGTACAAGCTTGCGCTTCTTGTTGATTGGCACATTCACCATAGCCAAGCAACCCCAAGTGCGCAAGTATGAGAGATTTACTTTCCTTTTGAACCATTCCTCAAATGGTGAAATTTCTTTATTCTTTGTGGACACTCTATTTAGGACATGACATGCTGTCAATATTGTCTCATCCCACCATTTCTTAGAAAGCACCGCGGTCTCTAACATGGCGTCAACCAAATCAGTTAGAGTGTGGTTCTTTCGTTCGGCGATCCCATTAGATTCTGGTGAGTAGGACGGTGTCCTCTCATGAATAATTTCATGCTCAGCGTAGAAGTCAGAAAATTCATTGGAAAAATATTCTCCACCGTGATCAGGCCTTAACCATTTTATTTTTTTCTCAAGCTGGTTTTCTACTTCAGCTTTATAGATCTTAAAGTAATGTAACGCTTTATTTTTGTTTTTCACAAATAAATATAGCAAAAACGGGAACAATCATCTATAAGAGTCATGAAGTATCTTTTGCCGTCTTTAGTCAACTCGTTATTCATTTTACACAGATCGGTATGAATAAGTTCTAATGTCTCTAAGTTCCTCGCCGCAACCTTGTGAGGCTTACGAGGTTGCTTAGATTGAACGCACGCATAACATTTGGAACCTTTGACTAAATTAAATTTAGGAATTAAATTTAAATTTACTAACCGCGACATACACCCGAAATTAACATGACACACGTGAATGCCAAATATTCAACTCTTTCGAAATCAAGACATTGTTCATAACATTATTACAAATATTATCATGTAAAGAAAAGCAGAACAATCCTCCGCATATATATCCTTTTTCAACAAATGTTCCGTATTTAAAAAGTACACATTTATTCGACTCAAGAACAATTTTAAAACCATCTCTATATAGTAGAGAGCCGCTAACTAGATTTTTCTTGATGGAGGGGATATGCTGGACATTCTTAAAAAACACGGTCTTCCCCGAAGTAAGATTTAGAATGACCGTACCAACACCAAGAAAACGCACATGCGACCCATTTTTCATCAACAATGTTCCAGTCACACCGGCTTGATAAGAAGAAAATAAAGAAATATCAGCACACACATGAACATTAGCCCAGTGTTTATCTACTATTTAGGCGAATGACAAACTAAAAGAACAGTAGGTAAAAAATTATCGTACCCTGATGTTCTTGCAGTCTCGCTAATTTTCATGTTTGCTGATTTTTTTGGCTAGATAAATTTGTGATCTGGACATGCACTTGTCTAATGCTCACTGCTGCCGCAAACAAAATAACCCTCATTTTTTTTTCCTTTTTCTTCTTAAACATGGTATTCTGCTTTGACTTCTCTTTCTTTTCCTCTTCTTCTTTTAGAGAGGTAGCAAAATCATTTCTAAGAAGGTGGTAATTTAGAGATAGTACATCCAGCCACAAACTTATCAGGCAACACACAAGGAAATTGTTCGAGTTCTTTTGCCAGTGCCTGTACTTCATGAGTTTGTTCAACTACAGAATGGTTCTCAACCATCTTATAGTAAAAAAATTGCTCCATGACATATAACTCATTCCAGGCATCAGAGACACCGAATTTGGCATCTAATGCATCCCATAGTTCCTTAACAATTTTACATGTGATGTAGGAATCACATATTTATTAGCGAGAGCGCTAATCACGGTGCCTCTAAACAAGTTGTCGAATGTCTCGAACGCACTCTCCTCTTCAGGAGTGAATTGTTCGGGCTTCCCCTGTGCGACGTGATAGCAGTTCATCGCTGTCAACCATAATATCATTCGTGCATGCCACCTCTTGTAAAACGTACCATCAAAATTATCGGGTTTCAAAGCAGCAGCAAATTCTCTAACAGAAAAATGCCTATCAGATTTTTGGATTGTTAAATAATTAGGCATTTTTATGTTAAATTTAATTCATATTAATCGCATAATTAGCAGCATGTATGTGATAACAGTTTTGATAAAATCAGAATTACTAGTTAAGATCTCAACAAAACTGGTAATCGCGAAGAGTGTTAGGATGTACCCTAAGGAGGGACCAGTGCCGGGGGCACCGGCGGCTGCATTCGCACCAATCATGGTATGTTGCTTGAAGTAGTTGATCTTAGTTATTGCAAGAAGAATGTCGATACCGTGTAGTCCCTTGAACAGCTTCTGGGGTGCGCGCGCCGGAAAGACGTGAGCAGTCGCGCTGTTAAGCGCTCCCCAAAAATCTGATTGCCCGCACCACTCGAGCAGGTGTCGCCGTACAAGAGAGATTCCGGAGGCCTACTCTCCCGAGGGTCCGTGTGTGCGGATCGCCAGGACGGGGTAGACAAGAAAAGCAAATCGAGAGGAAAGTGTTTTGGCGAATTGAGCTAGTCGGAACGTGGTCGGGGAAGGCTTATATAGCGGTTGCTGGTTAATGGAAATAATGACTCTGTAATCAACATCGTAGCGGAACAATTAGATGAGATTTATTCCTTTGAATAACGAAAGCATTAATCACGACCATTTTCAAAATCAAAACATGCCCAGCCTGCGCTTGTCCTGTCTCAACTTCTCTAGAGATATGTTGGTATTCCACCTAATAAGTTAGGCCAGTTAATGATAAAAATCTCATGTGAACTAAATCAATATAGCATTAATAATGGCCTAGATTAATTAGTATTAATAGAGATAATATGGGCTTTAATGACCCATAATATCCAACATACAGGAGTGATCGAGTCGTTGACAGATGATGCCCATTCATAGGGGGGTGGGGGGAGGGGGGATTGAGGCTGGGGCTTCTTCTTCGAGTAAAGTTTGGAGCACATGCAATTATGGACGGGGAGGCAGAGTTCCTGCCTCCTTGAACTCTAAAAAAAAAAGGTTTAGAGCTTATTTTGAGATTTCATATTTTACCTACAAATAGAGTTTGGGGCCTTCATTTTACAGGACCAGCTATAGTTGCTCTTAGGCAGGGGCGAAAATGCATACAGGGCCGCTGGGGCCATGGCCCTAGTCGTGGAAAAAAACTAAGTACCCCTTTGAAATTTTTAGGCCCATCTACCATTAGGCTTGGCCCAACTCTGCTATGCACCTCCGGCTGCCCAAACCTCATCGCTAGTTGCCCTGTTGGAGAACTGCTAACATCGTGGAAGGTAGAAACTGATTGTGTGAATACTGAGTCGTGACCTAGCGGTGCAATCCTGTTACCTGTCGCTGCCGGCGGGGAGCTCGCTTGCTGTGTGGCCTAGCGCCACGCAACAGTCCGGAGGCCGTCCCGCTCCCGCAAGGCTGCAACGCCACCATCCATGGGCTGCACGCTGAAGTCAAGTCCAAAATCGTAGTCTTTTCCCTTCCTAATCGGTTGATTGGTCCCTTATCTAATTGGCATTGAATCGATTGATGTAAATTGCATTTGTAGACTGTAGTAGAACTGCATAGATGAAGAGGAACAGGACATTAAGACCATCCAGGGGCTGAACTGCTTTAAATTTCTAGCATGTTAAACCAGTTAAATTATGTGAATGATGCTAAATCACCTTCAAATTTTGATTTTTTTTTTTGCTTTTTTCTTATCTTAAAGTATTAGTAGCTTGCTGGTAGTGCGGTAGAAAATGTCTTGAGCAAGAGTTAGTTAGTGGCACTAGTCTTGCCGAGAGCAAATTTCCGCCACTGAGTCTTAGTAAAGCTAGCATAATCATCCGACGCTGGATCAACAGATCCTCCATACATATTCCATTTCACCACCCTTTCCCGGGCGATCTGCGGATCGACACCTAGCACGACCGAAGCCAAGATGCAGCGGGGCACCAATCTGCGTCCCGTCGCCCGACCGAATATGTGCAGTGCCGCCTACGCGCGCGCGCAGCGAAATTCTGCTGGCTTACGAGGTGACGCGCCAGAGCAGCGTGGTGTTGTGTGCTAGCACCGCGGAAAGCAGCTTTGCTTGGAGATCTTTTGGGTTGCAGTTGCAGCTGTAGCTTGTCCTCGCCTCTTCTTTATGTTCCGTTTCGACAGAGCTGCTGGATCCTATTGCTGCTAGCTACTACGACTTGCGTGCATTATACGTCCAAAGTTACTGGGAGCAACTAATAAAAGTTGCCGAGCTTTGAACATGTGCTACCTAGCTACGGGGAATTGCTTGGCCTACTGATGCAGAGACAGATTCCCGGGCGTAGCTAATTAGTGGAGCATAGACGAGTCTGCATTCTTCACATCATAGGGATGGAGATGGAGATGGCTCGGGACAGCGGACACCAGGCACAGGTTCCGTTTATCAGTGAGTCACTATATGTACTAGTGCAGGTTCATCTCGTTACTTACTGCTTACTTTGCTGCCCTTGCCGATTAGTGAGTATATATTATTTATAATCTTGATATATGAAGCATCATTTACATAATTTTTTTACGAAATCATTTACATAATTTTTTTAGAGAGTCAACTAAAATTTTCATTGATAATGATGAATACGAGCAAATAAAATTGCTCATCAAAAGGGTTAAGCTATAATAAGGCAAAAGGGGGATAGCATCATTTTTGTTTTGATGAAGGGATTGATTTGTCGTTGATGTAAGATAAAGAGAGAGTGTGCCGCTGGTCCCATTCTATCCTTCTTGCTTGACAATTGGAAAAAAAAAATCACATGTGTATCACGTATCGTAATCTCCGGTAGTCTTTGTCTGTCTAGAACGACTCAGCTGATGGCTGATGCGGGGGCTACACGCAGTTTCAGTTTGTTAGGCAACCAAGGAATTAAACTTTTCCCATGTAAAATCGTGGGGGTTCGAAGTTCGAACACATTACACATGCAATTGACGGGTGACATGACGCGTATAAGTTGCAGATATCAACCCCGGCTCCGTCACATGCAGGCTAGGGAGGATCCTTTTCGAATCCAGATCTGATGTATAGTTCGCGATGCGCTGCCGCGCGCCTTTTTGCATCCCCGCCCCTAGAGAGCTACTGTCTGGTCTCTCGTGCGTGCATCTCCAACGCATTCGGTGGAAGCTAAGAAACGCGTGAGGCGCACGTACTTCGTACACCGCCGTACACAAATGGCTCCCGTTACCTTAGCTGCCCCGGCCAGGAGGAGGCCATCGGCATCGCACGTCGATCATCGGACATGACGAGATACGGCGGTGGATGGAGCCGACCGGATCCCATTCGAGCACGGCATGTCGCGCGCTGGTTGGCCCGTCGGGTGTGCACCGAGCTATAGCTATAGCTACTAGCTAGTTAGTCGGAGATCGGTGAACAGCGACGGCGGATCGGTGAAGACGGATTTCCACTGCCGCGCTTTTGCGGCCGGTTTACATGCGAATCGTCGTCGCCGCCTTTATTTGCCGGAGCGTGGACGTACGCAGGCCGAGTTGTCGAACAGAGCTAGCGAACACACCGCCACCCCTGTGCTCCTTACGCGGGAGACAAGTAATAGCAGGGTCTCTGGCCTCGAGATTCGCACTTTCCAATCGACGCCATGATGCCGGAAATGCGATACGGACGTCCATGCATCCATGGGCGTTCTCAAGTCTCAAGTTTTTTTTTCTAATGAATTTGGGTATGGTCAATCATGTATTTCATTTTTTTGCTAAAAAAATTCATGTATTTCATTTGAAACTGTGAGAGGATACGAGTGCAGGCCGGCCCCTTCTGGATCGTGAGAATTTCCTTTTCCAAATTCTCTGTTTTTTTTCTGTTAAATTTACTGTTTTCTATTAACTTCTAGTAAGTTTTTGTAAAAATCCTACGTTACCGCATTTTTGCATCCTTTCTCAGCAAGCCACGGGGAGGGCTCATGTATCGTCTCGTAAGGATGCATTCCTACCCATGTTATGCATTATAATGATGCTGATTGTAACCCAACTTTGAGTTAATAAAATCTCGATTTCCCTCGCAAAAAAAAGCAAGCCACCGGCATGGTTGACTAGATATTTTGTTTTCCAAAGCACAACACAAAAGTTACCACAATTTTATGACAAGAGCATGTCCGCATATTCTCGAACTCTAACACAAACAATACATAAACACTTTGATGCTAACGGCAGGATTACATGCGATGTCATGTTCGACATATCATAGTCACTATTATCATACCATCTTTTCATATATTAGCAGAAAGAGATACCTTCTTCATTACAGTTATCCTCCATATCTAGAGGTCTGGAACAACGTGTGATTGATGGGAGTTTGGTGTACCTATGTAGCCTTAGGGCATACGAATACCCGAAGTGACAAGCTAGTTTGATTCCCACTACGAAATACAACGCGGGTCAATTTGTTGGGCCAAAGTTTGATCGAGTTCATATCAATACCAATTTTTTCAAAAATTTCGAGACTATCCATTAATTTTTAGATTCGTTCATCAAATATTTAAATACTAATTAGAAGTACTAAATATATATTACTAACAAAGCCCAGTTTATAACCCACCCACTAAATGATGAGATAAATCTATTAAGATTAATTAGACCATGATTAGATAATTAGTTTTATATTTAGTTTATATTTAATCAATATATTTAGCGTTCAAATGATTGGTATGAGAGCACTAAAATTTAGACCTTAAGAAATGAACACACTCATTTTTTGGGATGGAGAGAGGGGTTAGAATCCAAAATCATTATTAGGGTATTTTTGTTAAGTTAAGCACTTGCGGTACTATTTATTAACTTGAGTGTGAAAGCAGCTTGCTATATGTCCATGCTAGAGATGCGACCATAACAAAGTCCTCCCAAAGATAGCAAAACCGCCTACACAACCCTCGTTTGTTGCCTTCTCCTACATATCTTGGAGAGTGGAGGAGACTTTCCTTGGACTCCTCCTTGTGTTCCATGTTCCATCCCTTTCCACTATTGCTGTGAAATACCTTTATCTCTAATCCATTTCTTCAACGTATCATATAGTTTGAAGAAATAAAATTTCAGCAACACAATAGTGATCATTATCTCTGCTGATTTACAAAGTGGTCGCTAGATATATATGATGCTTGCAGATGACCTGATTGTTGTGCTTTCTAAAAAAGTATGCATGGTAATCGCCCTAGTTTCTACATCCTTTTAGCTATCATCTTGTTTGGATTACCTACACCTATTGAATTATGTGCCTGATAATTATGTTTATTTCATTAAAAATTTTGATGAATCTGACCATGTTCCCCGTGATGCACACAACATTTTTCTTGTGTGCCTAGAAAGAGTACGGTGCAAATTTTAAGTTCACTTCGCAGCCAAGTACTATTCAATTAGATAAACACGATTTCAATTTCCGAACCGAGACGAATAAGAACAGGTTCTTGCTTTAGGCATCAACAGTCCTTGGCCTTGCCGTGCAGTCGATGTTGCTTGTCTTCCTGAAAGATTACAATTTTTCCGAATTTGTCTCCCTTCTTAACAGTTCTATTCCATCTCTACATGTATGAATCCATGCATGATCGGTTCATGCCGTGTGTGTTTTGGATTGGAGGATCAGGTTATTCTTCATTCTGCTTATGCACGCAGACTTGCAGTTGCCCGTCCCATATACAATTTTCTGCATAATCGCGTATACATCAATCTTTTCATGAGCTTTTCCTTGACGTCCAGCATCCAGTTCCTCAGAGGCATCTGCGAAAATAGATGGATTGGCTTGATATGTCACCAACCGAGGGGTTGCCAAAGCTAAAACAAGAATGTCTTTTCCTTTTTTTTTTTGGGCTTTTAGAGTAGTTCAATTCCATTCCTTGAATACTCGTACAGAAGACTGTGTCGATTTTTTTTATCTAAATACACGAGGTATAATGATTATGAAAATTACCGTGAATACTCCACACTGGTATTTAGGCTCTGAATATGGCTCCAGGTTTTGGGTTCGCATCACACCTTACGAAAATTGCTTCAAGAATCTCACTGGTTGCAAGCATGCATGCATGCTTCCTGGATTGAGGCATGGTGGATGCTGATGATGCGTAGCTTAACTACAAAGTTTTAGGAAAAAAAAAAGAAACAAAGAAAATAACTCATATTTTCTTCTCAAAATAAAGACCCTGACGTCTCGGTCAAAACAGAGCTAGGAGTAAGGGAAAACTAATCTTGGAGACACGGGGGTAGTTCCTTGGGGATCTAAATTACAACACAGAGCCTACACAAAAATAGCCACCTATGTTTTAACTGAGAGCATATTAAGGTTTTGACAATGTGACATGTTTAAACCCTTGTCCCAAATAAGCAACCAGTATAGTTTGCTTATTGTATCCAAAGTTCTTCCCGTCTCTTATGGGCTATAAATAGGTTGCAAACTTTTCTGTGCTTCGTCCTCTTGGCCTTATAAATAGAAGCTGTTGCCATTTCCGTGGTCTGCGTGCCTTTTCGTCAGCGTGGTCTTCCTCCCCAATCTCATCACCCCTTCTCGATCCAAAGAGCATTTCTTGATCAAGATAAATTCTTCAAAGAACCAGCGATCAGCTACCAGTACCGGAGTCCCAAATCGATAGGATCCGCCATGCTTGACGAAGACCATCCCTACACTGTAAATCTCGTGACCGAACATTAGGCTCTCGATATGTTCTTTAAATTCGTTTGGGGAGTTTCAGGGTCTTTTGCGAGGTGTTTTCACTCGGCCCTTTTCCAAGGTTCAGTTGCTGCATGATTTGACGCATATCGTTTTATTTATGTTGTTTCGTTGCCCATGCACCTATGTTCTTGATCAGGATTCCATAATGGATTGGCAGCGGCAATGCATTCTTTGATTTTGTTAGACCAACAAATGGGTCAAGGCTCATGCTGCAATTATTGTTTGGTGCCTGTCATACAAAAGCGAAAAAGGACCCGAGATCAAGAAGAAATCTGACAGCTTTTTGGACCCCTTGCGGTACCAAGAGAATCGATGCCTCGACTTGATTGTTTTCGCGTGTCCATCTCGCCGAACTTTATATCTGTTTCGTTGGAGATTTTGATTACCAGGGCATTCTTTTGGCTAAAATTCCCTAATCCTAACAGTTCTGGAGATGGCAAACCGAACATTACTGTTGCAAATACAACTGTACGGAATTTGATGCCCCGCGCGAAGGGATTATAAAAGAATCGTAGAAATGTTAGCAATTCCCAATTCAGAATCACACAAATCTCTTGCGTGTTCTTGAAATTTTTCTTCGATTTAGATTTTACTATGACAAGTAACATTTGTACTCAACAGGTGTAGTAGTGTTTGTTTTTTTATTAAAAAAATTGATCAAAGAGGAGCTTAAACTGAACAGGACCATGGCTTACCTCTGAAGGTTTTTTTTTTTTTGCCCCCAGGACGACATCTCGAGCCCCATTGCAGCACACCTCCTGGACTTCTGCGACGATGGCGGCGGCGACCTCTTCGCGGCGGTGAACGCCACGTTGGACATGTTCACGGCGTCCTCCGAGGACGCCTCGTCGTCGTCCGTGACGACGCCACCCGGGCCCTGCAGCCACGGCGAGAACGCGTCGGCCACGGCCTTGGACGCGACCAACTCGGCCTTCTCCCCGATGCCGTCGTTCGACTCCACCCTCTCGGCGCTGCTCGAGGAGGACGACCCGCCGGTGAACGACGGCGACCTCCTCCTCCCGGCGATCGAGTACCAGTACGCGGCAGCGGCCGGCGTGGATGTGGAGCCCCAGACGGAGCAGTTCGGCCAGATGGGAGGAGGAGTGGCCTCGGCAGAGCAAGCGGCGGCGCTGCAGACGCAGATGAGCAGCACGGCGTCGGAGCTGATGCAGTTCGCATCCTCCGGGTACGGCGATGATTGCTTCGCGGCGGTGGCGATGGGTGGGCCCGAAGGGTTCGTGGGCCTGGACGAGGCGGCCCTGTGCCAGCCGCCGTTGATCCCCGCCGGCGTCGTCGGCGAGGCCGCGGTGCAGGGAGGATGCCTCTTCGGGAAAGAGGCGGCGGCGCAGGGTGGGTTCTTCGGCACGGGCGGATGCGGCGGCATGGTGATGTCGATGATGGGGATGGACGAGATCGGCGAGTTCCAGCGGATGATGGAAGGCGCCGGCGCCGGCGCGATGGTCGCCACGCACAGCCCCAACGGCGAAGCGCCGATGCCGTTCGGTGGCAACCCCGGCGAAATGCAGGTAGAGTTCAGGGGTCATCAGAACACACACGGTGTGAACCGGTCGTGCACAGGGCGTGACACGTTTGTTGATTGGTGGTGGTGCGTTCCAGATGAGCGGGAGCATGAGCCCGGGGCGGCTGCCGGCGGCGGCGGCGTCGACGACCACGGAGACGTCGAGCCTGGAGGACCCCAACTTCAAGAGCGCCCGGATCAGCGTCGAGGAGAGGCGGGAGAAGATCCACAGGTACATCAAGAAGCGGAACGAGCGCAACTTCAGCAAGAAGATCAAGGTGACATAAAAACACCAGCGATCAATGCAACGCGTTCTTTCTTTTCCCTCTTTGGTGATTCAGCTCGATCCGGCCATGGATGCTTTACTAACGGCGTGGTGTTACCCAATCAATGATCGCAGTACGCTTGCCGGAAGACACTGGCGGACAGCCGGCCTCGCGTCCGTGGCAGGTTCGCCAAGAACGACGACTACGGCGAGCCGTCGGCAGGGATGCAGAACCACGAGGAATATGAGCAGATGGTAAGTGTATGGGAGTCAATTCCACAAAACAAACACGTAGGCAGTGAACGTTATCACAAAATCGTTCGTCTTGACATTGAAATAAGTAGTGTTTAACGGTCCCGTTTCCTTGTTATCCAGGCAAGCATGAAGGCAGAAGACATGCTCGACCCTGACGTACTGCAGGCGCACCTCAGCGGGATGAACCCCTACATCTACAGTCATCACGCGGTGGAATCGTGGCTGTAACGATTGCGGAACGCTCCCGTTTGAATTTTCCTAATTTGTGCAGATTTTGACAAAAAAACCCTTTTGATTTGGTCCCACGAATAACCCTGTAGCCTCTGAAGTGCTTGTTTCTAGTTACAGTCCCAAACATGCATTTGCTTTTCTATTCTTCCAACGGAACTTTGTAGCTAGAGCTTTCCAGAGGAATAATCGTATGTATAGTTATATATTTTGGGTAGAAAACAGCTTCTGGGATCATGCATGATGTTTGGTTCCTCTTAACTGAATATCTAAAGCCTCCTTTTAGAATGGAGGAAAAGTATAGGAATTTCTGAGGACTCAAATCCTATAACAAGCTTTGGAATGAAAGAAAATTTAGCACCTGATTTGTTCCTATGATTGAAATTTCTATGCAAAGACTCCTCCATAGAAGTAATGAAGGAAAATAACAACATGAGATTAATTCATGTTAAGTTCATCTGTTTTTCCCTGTGAACTGCATCAAACACTACAGAAAAGTTTCCCTCGCTCAAAATTCACGTTTTTTCTATAACCACTCCTGTATTCTAAATGGGGCACAAGAATTGACCTGACGTTACTAAATAACAGCAACAGAGAAAATACATGCAAATCAGACTGGAAGCACAAAAATGAAGAGCCCGAACATCAGTCAGACTAACACAATCGTATAATAAAACAAGTTAATAGCACTTCTAACCAGTTTAAACTTGCTTTCTCAAAACACTGAGAACTATTCTGTAACAACGTATTATTGACGTGAGCAAACTTTGACCACCACAAATAAAAATGATGATTTAGACGAGTTTGACAATAACTTTTAACAAAATACAAATTCAATCTGAGCAGAAAAAACAGACAATTTCAGAAACGAACATGTATTTGCTTTTGGGTTCATCGTTGGTAGCAAAAACGGCCAGAAAGGCTTAGCACAGGTCAATCCTTTTCCCTTAGTTTTAATATCACAAACCATTCCAAGAACAGATCATGCAAGTACATTTCCACAGATATTCAAGTACAAGACTGCAATAAACAGAGACCTAAAAAGAGCAACACTTCCTCAAGCACCACAAACATGATATCAGACAATCGCATTTGCAGCACTTGCAATCCTAGGCCAAAGATCAGCACACTCCTTGCCGATGGGTCCAGTGATAGCAGATCCTGTAAAGAGAAACCAATGTATTTAGCACACTGCCTTGCAGAATCATTGATTAAGCACTACAGACAGCTCGAGTTACTGAAGTTCTTACCTTTCATCTCGCCCTTGGGGTTCACAATAACTCCAGCATTATCTGCAATTGCAATTTTACCACCAAAGTTAAAAGTCGTGAAGTAGATAAATCAACAACATAAACAGTAAAGGTTTCATCTGTTGCTACTTATCAAATAGGCAGGATAATATCCCTTGCAAAAAAAAGGCAGGATATTATGGTAGCAAATGAGACAGCTACTTCCACTCATCATATGGTGGTTGTCAAGCTCTTACAGCAATTCAAACAACTATCACAAGTTGCAATCAAAAGGATTGCTTTGACAAAAGCTTGTGAAACATATTCTCAAGGAAAATAGTTGAAATGGGTACAAAAGAAACTCACAATTTAACAAGATAATAAAAAAGACCCACATAATGAAAAATAGTGCTAAAAAAAATGACAGCAGATGATTAACAAACTGGTGAAGTAGTTATGAACTGAAGAGAACATTATATAGCAAAAAATGTAAGTCTCATGGCCAGTCCCAAAGTTTCATAGCAGCAACGCCACTACCTACGGCGATGGAATATGAGACCGCTTCAGGATGGAGAAATTCTTATGAAGAAAGTCTTCAAAGAAAGCCTCAACATCCAAGGAGCTTCTTCTCTGACGTTTACTTAGGAATATGCAAACACTGCAAGTTTGCTCCATAGAAAGCTGAAGGACATGAGGGCCCTTCCGTCAATCAAGCATAACTGTTAGTTTCAACAATAAAGAAAAGGAATTATCACATAGCTACAATCCGTAGCAGTCACAATCATATCATTAGGATGGACGCAATTCAGAGTGTCAGTTCAGCCTGATCAAATTCCAAACAACAGGATAAATGATGGCCTTAACACTGAAGAGAAAACTATAAAGTGAAAAATATATGTCTCATGGCCAGTCCCAAAGTTTCATAGCAGCAATGCCACTACCTAGGGCGATGGAATATGAGACCACTTAAGAATGGAGAAATCCTTATGAAGATAGCCTTCAAAGAAAACCTCAACATCCAAGTAGCTTCTTCTGTGACGTTTACTTAGGAATATGCAAACACAGCAAGCTTGCTCCTTTAAAAGCTGAAGGACCTGAGGGCCCTTCCGTCAATCAAGCACAACGAAAATTACATAGCTACACAATCACAAGCCTTCAGATACTATTATTAGGATGAAACTATGGAGCCACCAAACAATATCAGTTCAGCCAGATCCAAGTTCCAAACAACAGGACAAATGATGCCCTTAACAATAAGGAGAACACTATAAAATTGAAATATATGTCTCATGGCCAGTCCCAAAGTTTCATTGCAGCAACGCCGCTACCTAGGGCGATGGAATATGAGACCACTTCAGGATGGAGGAAACCTCAACATCCAAGGAACTTCTTGTATGACGTTTACTTAGGAATATGCAAACACAGCAAGTTTGCTCCATATAAAGCTGAAGGACCCCAAAGCCCTACCGTCAATCAAGCATAACTTTAGTTTTAACAATAAAGAAAAGGAATTATCACATAGCTACAATCCGTAGCAATCACAATCATATCATTAGGATGAATCTATGGACCCAATTGAGAATGTCAGTTCAGCCAGATCCAAGTTCCAAACAACAGGACAAATGATGCCCTTAACAATAAGGAGAACAATATAAAACTGAAATATATGTCTCATGGCCAGCCCCAAAGTTTCATTGCAGCAACGCCGCTACCTAGGGTGATGGAATATGAGACCGCTTCAGGATGGAGGAATCCTCATGAAGATAGTCTTCAAAGGAAACCTCAACATCCAAGGAGCTTCTTTTATGACGTTTACTTAGGAATATGCAAACACAGCAAGTTTGCTCCATATAAAGCTGAAGGACCCCAAAGCCCTACCGTCAATCAAGCATAGATGTTACTATCGGCAATCAAACAATATGAATCACTAACAGGAACATGATGATGATGATGTACAGGCAATCAGTGGAGCGGAATCACGCTGCGACTAGCTAGCATGATGCATCAACCAAGACGTCATCGACACATAGGGATCGAGCGTTGGAAAGGAAGCGGCATTAGTTACCTTCGAAGTACATGTAGACACCGTCCTTGCGGCGAAAAGGCTTGCGCTGGCGGACGATGACCGCGGGCATGACCTTCTTCCTGAGGTCGGGCTTCCCCTTCTTGACGGTGGCCATGACCATGTCGCCGACGCAGGCGGACGGCAGCCGGTTCAGCCTCCCCTTGATGCCCTTGACGGAGATGATGTAGAGGTTCTTGGCCCCGGTGTTGTCGGCGCAGTTCACCGTCGCCGCCACCGGCAGACCCAGCGTCATGCGGAACTTGTTCCCCGCCGATCCACCCCTCCCTGCAAGCATCCCATTTCAACGGAGAAGCAGAGCAAGTCAGCGAGGTGAGCGACGGAGAAAGGAACCTGGATCGTAGTGAAAGGGAGAAGGAGGATCAGGGAGCACGAACCGCGCTTCGACATGGCGACGGCAGCGGCGCTTCCAGCACGGCGGCGCCAAGTGAAAGGGTTCGGCTAGGGTTTGCACTGGCTCTGGGGTTATAAAGGAGTGATGGGGGTGGTAGATGGGCCTTGGGCTCCGGGTGTGAGGCGTCGCGGGGTGAATGGTCGTGAGCCCATGTAGCCCGTTAGAAGAGTTAGGCTTTTGAATAGCTCGAAAGGCCCACTCTTCATTTCAAAGCCCAGTTTAAAGCCAGTCAGTGGTCGGTCGCTTGGACCAGGTGGGCCATGTCCATGCACCGATCTCGAGTTCTCGACCAACGAACTTGGACAGCAGATTCTCAAAAAAAAAAAAAAAAAAAAAACTTGGACAGCATCCAGCCGGACACGAGGGGAGGCCACTGCCGTCTGTACTGTATCTCTCCTTTGCACCGCCAAACCTCCAGAAGATTGAGATACCATCGCCGATTGCCACGTCTCTGCGGTTGGTGGTAGGCTAGGTTGTTATGATCTCCTTTTTGACTGAAGGAAGACGGACTGACGGTTGCGAGGAAAAGATGCCCGAAACGTGCTCCGCTCATGGCACGCCGTAGTGGATATCCTCGTCACCCCGGCCGTGGCGGTGAGCGCGTGAGTTCGTGCGCGGGCCCGGCCGGCGGCGACGTAGTAATGTTCCTATCCGATCCAATCCAAGCCTATAAATGGAACGCCATGGCAGCGTCTCGTCTCGTCAGAACAAGCTCAGTTTTCAGAACAGCTGCTTAATTACTAGCTGCAAGCTGTGAGCGATCGAGACAGGTTGGAGGATGGCGTCATCATCGCCTCTGCTTGGCCTGTACAGCGGCAGCCGGCGGCGGGTCCAAGCGACGAGCAGCGGTGCCGGGGTGCGGCGGCCGGCGGTGCCGGTGAAGGAGTTGCTGATGAGGCTGAGGTCCACGTGGAGGAGGAGTGTGGCGCGGCCGAGGAAGAAGGCCGCGGTGAGCTTCATGTACGACCTGCATAGCTACTCGCTGAACTTCGACGATGGCGTTGTTGGGTCTGGCAACCGTCACGTTGAGATATGGGCAAGCGCCTCCTGACAGGGTAGTCTAGTGTGCTAGTGATTTCTAGGATCTGTGGAACGAATCCTATTTTTGAGTATGTAGGACACTAGGACTCTTCCCGTCTTCCGTGATGTAATTATATGCTTGTAAAACTGAAGTGACCGAATGGCTCTATTTATATTGTTTTTGACGAGTTCGCTCGGTGTTTACAAGACATTGTGTCGTGCTTATTACAACTATAGATCGGCCTCATGTTTATGTTATCCGCGGCCTGCTCTGTTCTTCGAGGAGGACGAGTGCCATGCTGACGTGGCCACTGCCTTTGCGCACACGGTCGAGGTCGTCCAGGAAGGCGGAAAGTGGATGGCGCGTGGAGATATTGGTCGAGAGCACACGATGATGGCCAAGGTTGGAATGGCCAAGGTTAGAATAACCGTTGCTGCCGACCGACTCAAGTCCATGAAAACCCATCCGATTAACTAAACTGCTACAATCCTAACTTCAGTTTCCTCTGGCCGACTAGTCAGTTTCACTAACCGGACCGGACTAGTTTCCTGGTTAATTATGGTTATTAAAACACTGATGATGGCACGGTACGATACTGGAATTGGGACAACCAACCACAAAGATTATGCAGTGATCAAGTTGTTTATTGTACTTAGATTTTTATAGTTGCAGCTATATAGTAATGTTTTTATTTCGAAAGAAAGATGATTACCGTTCTTATTTTGCTCTATTTTTCTTTGTTGCTTATCAATTTAACTGTGTAGGACATGTTTCATGGACTCCTTCATTCTTTTATTATTGTTGCTCGAATATGTAAAGTTAGTTTTGTTTTAGATCATTCTACTTGTTCGAAACGACAAGAAATTCGAAGTAAGACATTCAGTGGCGAAACTTTGTTCTTCACCTGACTAGGGCCACTAATTCTAATTAAGTATGCTACTATCAGCAGTGCACTAAATTAATTTTTTTTTAAATAATGACTACATAAAAGTAATAGAACAAACATTAAAACACTTGAAATAGTTTGTTCCATTCAAATTATCGTGGTTGTAGGACAGCATGCAGGCATACTAGCTCACAATCAGATCTGGGTAGGCAGCGAGGAGATGCCTAGAGCTATTTATACTAGTCCGTCAGCCCGTGCAAATGCACAGGCTAGTATAACAAATTTACAATTTATCATGTCTTAAGATTTTTAATATAGAAGTAAGTTTTTTTTATCAAAATAATATATTCTAATAAAAAAATATGAATATAACTTTGAGAGAAAAACTTATTATGTCTTGATTGAAGTGATTGTTATACACACCATACTAAATATAAACCATTTGTCTTACAATTTGACAGACATTTGTCACCGATCAAATTTATTTTTCTCATCATATCGCGTCGTTTGCGTTTGTGATGGATTGAAGGACTCTAGATCAGATTTACTTATAAGATTTTTAATATTCTTTGATGATATTTTTTTCATTAAATTTAGTTTTTTCTCATAATGGCAAGATTTGTAATTCATAAATAAGTTTTAGGGGCACTTTTGACTATTTTTTTATTTCGAATTCAGATTTTTTTATAGCATAATGGCAAGGTGGGTAATTCAGAAATAAGTATTAAGGGTATTTTTGACTAATTGATTTATTATTATTATGAATTTATCTTTTATTTGCTCATAATGGTAAGGTGGGTAATTGAGAAATAAGTATTAGAGATATTTTTACTATATTTTTATAATGATAGAGGTGGGTAATTAAAAAATAAGTATTAGAGATATTTTTGACAATTTTTTTATAATGGCAGCAGTGGATAATTTTTAAACCACGTTAGATCGAAAGTCTATTATTCATTTTATTTTAGTTTCTAGGATCTGATATTTTGCTTTCTTGTGAGAATTTCTAGGATTTTCATCCGATTAATATATAGTAAATATAAGATTTTTACCCATGACTAGGACCATGGAGCTAGCGGCCCGTGTGTAGTTCCACCCCCTTTTTTTTAGATAATGGTTTTGTTCCAGCCTTTGGTCAAATGAGCTACAATCATTATTACAAATCAGGCACAAACTCTATCTGCCACCATGGATAATACATGAAAACAACCATATCGGGATGATAAGATATTAAAAGTAAATCCTATTACTAAATCTTCATCCATGATTGATGAAAATATGCATGACCATCATCTCAAGCTTCTGACAAGCGACCTTTATTCTCTCCTTGTCTTCCTCATGCCTCTGCAACTGAACCCAGAAACGGATCCAATGAGTGCCCCTGTAGAGTACCTGCATATAAGATTTTATTGGAGTTTTATCAAAGACAACATCATTTCTACTAAGCCATATAGCCCAACACATAGCTGAAGGTCCCACAAGTAGTTGTTGTTTCAATTTACTCTCTATTTCATTGAGCCAGTCTCCGAACATGTGACCCTTGTTTTGTGGTGGTTGTAACCCAAAACAAATTTGCACTAAACCCCAAAGAAATCTAGCATGTTTACAATCAAAGAAAAGATGATAGATAGACTTGTCCTTTCAACAGAAACTGCATTTTTTACTACCTTTCTAATTTCTCTTTGCTAGATTATCTTTTGTTAGTACAATTCCTTTATATAAGTATCACATAAATATATTTATTTTAAGCGGCATTTTTAATTTCTAAAGCCTTGTATTCCTCTCAACAAACCCATTATTTATGACAGCTAAATACATAGATTGTACCAAAAACTGTCCATGCTGGTGTAGGTTCCAACAAAACATATCAGTGTCGTTATTTAAGTGGATATGCACTATCTTTCGTACTAGTTTGTTCCATAATATGAGGTTATCCTCATCTAATGATTTGCGAAAAGACACATTTAGTGGAACTTAAAGACAAAAGCAATCGTGTCACTCTTTTTCCTTACAATATTATATAACGATGGGTATTGTTGTTTAAAAGAGAAGTTACCAATCTATTTTTCCTCCCAAAATCTTATCTGTTGTCCATCATTTAACTGGTCCTTTACTTTCATAAACCCAGACCAGAAATCAGAATCCCCTGGCTTCTTTACCGCTTTACCTATTGTTTGGGTTTTAAGATATTTATTACGCAATAGTCTTTGTCACAAGCCATCCTCATTTACTAACTTGAACAACTATTTACTTAACAAATATTGGTTCTGAATCTCTATGTTCTTAATTCCCAACCCCCCCTGTTCTTTAGGTTGACAAATGATACTCCATTTTGTCAGCCTATACTTTTTCTTTTGGCTATCACTCTGCCAAAATAATCGGGATCTATAATACTCTATTTTTTCGAGCACTCCTTTTAGAACTTAAAAAAAAGAAATCATAAATATAGTTAAGCTTGTCAACACTGAGTTGATAAGAACTAACTGTCCTCCAACCGGTAAATGCTTCCTTTCCAGCTACTTAATGTGTAGTTCCGCCCCTAACCCTATCTATTTGCACTTATGATTTTCTTTGCCTCTGTGTTACTTGTTATGCAGTTTGTGTGCTTTTCAAAAAGTTTTTTTTCCCTTCAATTGGACAGAAGAGTTTTGAACCCTCGGGAGATCCTAGGATTTTTTCAAGCGAATCTTATATTCCAAACAGTTTATATAATTTACAAAATTCGTAGTGATCCAGTCATTTTAGAAAGGTGATCCATCGAATCTTGCAAAAAAATAGATCTTTGACATCCAAAGCTACTTTTCCAAGTGGAAGAAAATGAATCTCAAAATGACATCAGTAAAATCTAAAATCAGGGCCAAATGCTAGTTAATAGTTATCCATGGACCAGAATGACCTGGATACTTCGTAAGGCCTCTCCAAAAGCCACATATCCTTTATTATCCAAAATATGTGGATCATGCCGTTTGGTAGGTCAGATTAGCGTCGCTGCATCATATTCAAGCAGCTTCCTCTCACTCTCCTCTAGATCAGAGGTTTAGCACTAGTGCTTCTCCTTTATCTTGCTGTGTTAGACTGTTATCCGTCATTTAGCCAGATTCTGTATAAAGTTGTGGTAGTCCATCGGCAGCTGCTGCATCAACGAGTACGTGAAAAAGGTGCGCTTGCTACTTCATCCTACGCATGATGACTCGATAAACTTTTCCTTCGAGAAGAAGATAATAATACAGGAGATCACGTTCAAGTTGTAATATGCAAATATGCACTTTTCGACTCTCTTTCTTTCACTTTTGGAGCGCAAGTCGCTTGATCCTGGAGGGCCTTCAGTATGAGGATAAGATTAAGGAAAAATTGTGCTTTTGCGCTCTATCGCCCCCGCAGCAGTGAGTTTCCACTGACTAACAGACATGCGATCTATTCGACCCTAATGGAACTCTCTTACTCCCAGCACGTTTCAGCAGATGGTTTTGCTTCAGGAAGCTCAACCACAGAGATCGATAGCACGGCACAGTAACATGCACACGAGCGCATTTGATAATTCTGGAAGGCCGGCGCCGTGCGTCCGGCATCCGAGCATACATCAGCGATCGCAAGCACGGCTGTCTACAGTTCGACGCGTGCACTGATTTCGACAGCCACCATCATGCCACTCGAACGTGATCTGGCAAGACAAAAAGGCCACCGACCCGTTCGCGCCTTTTGTCTTACCCGCTGCGGAGATGCCATCTGCCGCGACGCCGTTGCCGCGGAAAGAACACAGAAATCGCCTCGTGCTTTTATCCAAAACAAAAATTAGAAAAACAGATAACTCCGGCACTAAAGCAAGTATATTTATACTACTATTCTCACCCTAAAAATCATATGTATTCACTACTACCATGTCTCATAGGCGTTCATTTGCTGGTGATGTGATGATAAGACTGAAGCTTTCCCAGAGCCACTCCGATGATCCGTCGCAGTGGACGTCTTCGTCATGCTCGACGTGAGTGGTGCCGGTGGTCCCAGCCGGCGTCATTGTTGGTTAGGGACCCCACCGATCCGACCAATTCGAGCTTATAAAAGCAGCAGCACGGGGGCTTCATTTCGACAAGGTGATCAATCAAAGCATCTCATCAGTTTCAGAGCGAAGAGCGCCTACTGCCTCTTTGTTTCCGAGTTGTGAGTTTCAGAGCTTAAGTTGTGAATTGTCACAATCAGTTTCAGAGCAGAGGGTCTACTGACTCGGCTTCAGTCTCAGAGCAGCAGTGTGAGCTAGTGATTCTGGAGAAAGGAAAGGATGGCGTCGTCCCTGCTGAGCCTATACCGCGGCGGCGGCCGGAGGAGGGTCCACTCGAAGAGGAGTGGCGGCAAAGCGGCGTGGCGGTCGGCGGCGCCGGTGAGGAAGCTGCTGAGGAGGCTGTGGAGGAAAGGCACGGCGCGGCCGAGGCACGCCGCCGTGCGTTTCTCGTACGACCTAGAGAGCTACTGCCAGAACTTCGATGACGGCCACGGCTCCTACGGCCACGGCCGCTTGTAGCCAGGGATGATCCTACTTGTGGCCCGTCTTGTAAATTACTAGCTAGTATAAGAGATTACTACCTGACTTGATCCTCAGTCGGTAACCAGCAGTGTCATCGGTGCTATTGATTTCCGATGATTATCTGTTTAGCTGGTGGTTATATATTACCAGCTAGCTCGGCCATGCATGTATTGTACATTAGTAGTACATAATCTGTAATTATTAGGTATGCAGAAAACCTGCTGTTGATAGCAGCATAATATTGTAGTCTGTACTTATAATCTGTTGGAATGGAACGGATTCTTTTCTGAGCTGTTCTCTTAGAGCTGATTTCTGACTCATATTATACGGCTAGCTGTTGGAATGTAAGAGCTGTTTTTATGACAAATAATGTTTTTAACTAATAATTTCTTCAAAAGAAACCGATCCATCCGAAAAAGACATGCCACTAATTGAGATAGATTGTTAAAGGATAAGTTAAAAATACTGAAATAAAATACTCCCTCAGTTCGGTTGTTGACTTTTTTAGTCATTTTTGGCTATTTTTCTTATTTAAAATATTATTTCAAATATGCAAAATTTTAAGTTATGTTTCAATTTCCTCTAACAATATAACAAACTATTACAATATATATGATACTTCCTCCATCCCAAAATATAAGCATTTGTTGATTTTAAAAATCACCTTTGACCTTTTCTCTTATTTAAACTTTTTTATTAAAAATATTAATATTGTTATAATATATTTCATTTTTAGATATATTTCAAATATATTTTTTTTGTATTTGTCATAAGAAATTTGAATAAGACAAAGATTCAAACATATTTTCTAAAGTCAATAAATGTTTATATTTTGGGATGAAGGTAGTATTATCTAATTTTTTTTAATAAGATAAATAGTTAAAGTTAACTAAAAAAGTTAATAGCGACAATAATTTAAAAACGGAGAGTACTGAAATTAAGTAACACTAAAAAAGTTAATAAGATGCATTCAGTTTCGGTCGTTGGAACCGGGTGTGACAAGTGGTATCAGAGCTATATCGACCGCTGGACGTAAGCCTAGATAGAATGACCATGTCATAGGTTCTATTTTCAAAATTAGTATTTGAAAAACTTTGATCTCTATAATAATTCTTCTATCTTCTATCCTTTGTTCTTATTTTCTCTTTACCTATCTATTCTCAAATGTTTGACAAATGCTATTTCTACTATTTCTTTTCCCTTTCAAAATATTAGTTTGGTTGGCCTAAAGTGCTCACGAACAAGATGAATGACATTGGAGATTTCACAAGCTGGTTCTACTCAATATGAAGACGAAGAATGGACAACCAAACATGAAGACTCTTCACAACACCAAGGACATTGGTCAGCACTCTGCATCAAACCTGAAGAAGGATCTTATGAATAATCATGATTTAGGACCCTTCCCACCTTAGGATAATAATCGCTAGATATAACGATATTGCTAACTATATGCTTGTGTTGCTTGTGGTGTGCTATGTTTGAGTTGGATCTTTGATTGAGTGTTGGTGTGCTTGCAAAGCGTTTACCTTTGTTATCACATCATTAGTTATATCTAGGTTTAGTTTAGTTGGGGTAACGTCTCCCTCTATTATTTGCTATCTTACCTTCACTCTATCCTATTCTAGCCTCATATGACCTAACCAAATCCAAGAGATGTCAAACTCAAGAATTATAGACCTCGGATGTAGCACCGACAAGAGGACGCCAAGACCCGAGAAAGTTCACCCTTACCCTTGCTCTAGTCATCAATCATAACTTCATGATCTCCTCATGGAGAAGAGCAACACATGACTTCTAGATTCAAGCAAACAAACCTTGAGGTGACCCCCTAGAAGACTAAGATCAATAGATGTACTAAAAGAAGGACGTCAAGATTTTCGCTAGAGGAGTTGCAAGAGTAAGCACAACCAATCAATCAAGTGAATTATGTTCAAGATGGGGAATGAAAACAAGCCTACCTCTAACCCATTCTTGCTAGCCACGTAGAATCTCGGGGCGAGATTCCTAACAACAGGGGTAGTATTATCACACCCCAAAATTTCAAATTTTGGTTTGTGACCCAATTCCACTAAATTTCAACATTTTTATAATAGATTTAAAATTTTATTATAAATTAATTAGAGAGTTATAATTTATTTTAGGCAAAAGGGCTATTTTCTAAATTAAATAAATTAATTTAGGTTATTAATACTTTGTATATTACATTCATGCTAAATTAGATTCACCAGGTTTTATTGTGTGGAAAATGTATTTTTTAAAAAATATTCATTTAGATAGAATTTGTTTAGTATAGAATTTAGGAGAGAAAATAGAATGGGAAAGAAAAAGAGAAAGAGAGAAAACAACCCTTTGGGCCAAAACCAGCCAGTCGAGCCCACCTTTTCCCCCTTTTCCCTCTTCTTCAGCCTTGGGCCAAATCTCCCGCGCGGCCCAGCACCTCTTCCCTTTCCCCCTCTCTTCTGTCTTGGGCCGAAGCCACCCGCAGCCCATTCCCTTCCCCCTCTCGGCCTGCCCCGGCTGGGGCCTCTCTCTTCCCCGCGCGGCCCAACAACTCCCCTCCCGCTCCCACTTGGGCCAGAATGCCCCGCCAGCCCACCTCGTCCGCGCGGCCCAGCCACCCCGGCCTACCCCGGCCCAGCCATGCCCCGCCTCGCCTGCTCGGCCCACCCCACACGCGCCCCGGCCCACCACGCAAAGCCCCTCCCAAAACCCTAGCCGCGTGCCCAGCACCGCCGCCACCCCTCGGTGTGCATGCCGCAACCATCCTAGGGTTGCGTGCCCATATAAAATAGGACCCGCTCCTCCGCGCTCCCCCCCTTCGGCCTCCCTTGCCGCCGCCGCCTCCCGTCGTCGCGCTCCGCCCTCACTGCCACCTGCAATGGTCGCCGCCTTCCCGAGCACGGCGAGCTCCACGTCGGCGAGCAACGATGCCGTCACGAGCCCCGTCGACGTCGTGCCGAGGGTCAAGAGGCCTCGACGCCCCCTCAAAACCCCGTCACGATGAGCCTCGACGCCTGGAGCTTCTCCCCAACGCCGCCGGATGTCTCCATCGCCACCTCGACGTCACGAGCCTTCCCGGCCGAGGTAATTTATGTTAACATGGGTGGAATGCTAATTTATATCACTTCATGGGTGGAATAGTAATTTATGTTAGTAACATGAACTTAGGGATCTATGCAAGCCGAATGGAATGGATGTGGTGCTGTAGGCACATGGTTGGTGGTGGTAGCCTTGTTGTAGATCCTAGAACCCGATTCTTGGAGCGATAACCCAGGACAACAGTGCCATCACAAGGCTGCTATGGAACAACTTGGCTGATTAATTAGGAGTTCTCCCAGTGTCGGTGCAGTATTTTGGTGGAGCGGAGAATAGAAGTCAAGAGGACTGTCTTTGTATCCGAATGGCTGAAGAGGGGGCTCCTAGGGTGATGAGCTGCTTATTGAGGGGCTATCACTTATGGACGGGAGTGGAACCTTAGTGGCTAGCATGTACTGGGAGACCCTTTGTAAAAGCCTCGTAGTGATCTCCTGGCCGCACACCTAAGGAAGTGTGCTAGTGCTTGGCCGGCATGACAACATGGAGACTCTAGTCCATCTGGCAACAGGGGACGAAATCATGACTTATGGATAAAGTGGTACAAACTCAGCAGAGTATCAAACTATCATGATAGCCGTGCTCACGGTCAAGAGCGGCCTGGAATCCTCATAAGATTAGTTGGTTATGGGTTGGAATGGTTGGATGGTTCGGACTTAGCTTGGATAGTACCCGGTGGATTGAGGATTGGGATGACCCCACTTAGTAATTAGGATGTATAGGAAATTAAAAGTTCATGCAATAAACCCCTTTAAAACCTTCCTTGTCTTTAGCCCCATGTCATCTTTTCCCCTACTTACTGAGTACGACACGTACTCACCCTTGCTATATACCATATTGCTGCTCAGCTATAGGAGAAGGATGGTACAACGATGAAGACAATAGAGAAGAGCTCTAGGCCTGCGGTCTTCCGGTCGACTCCCTATGGGAGCTGAAGGATGCCAATACTTAGTTTATTCCACTGCAATGTAATATTTTACTTTTGATCTACGAGTCATCTTTATAATAATATTATCGATTTAATAAAGATATTATTCTTTTATCACAGTAATTATCCTGTGTGCGTGAAAACTTATTTCTGGGCACGCATGCAGATACATTTGGTTTCGGTTGTTAGAACCGGGTGTGACACACTCCAACGCATGCATGAAACGGAGCAACACTATATCAGACTAAGCTCTATTAACATGTGTCCTTGTCAAAAGATGATTGATCATGTGTAACAGGCGTTTCACACGCCCGGCACCCACCAGCCAGCAGAAGCGCAAATTCAGTTAGCATATGCCGCTGCTGTATACGAGTGCCGCGGCCGGCTGGACGCGAGACCTAATGCCACTACTCTCCATCCGCTCTTTTTGTCAACATACCCTTTACGCGAGAAGCACCGCAGCCGCTCGATCTCGACACGTTTCACGCGCTAGCCTCCACTGTGTGTGTGTGTTTTCTTGCTCTCTGTGCATGCCTCTATTGTTCGTTACGTTACGTACATGCTTTTCATATATTTCTCTCTTTATCTGAATCTGACTGCAGAGTGACGACCAGGATTCAAATAACCGGATTGATCGGCTGGTTTGGTTTGGTGAAAAACTGGCCGGTTAAGATTAATCGGGATAATCAGTCGGTTAACCGAATAGCTAGAGTACTAAGTCCGGTTTTCTAAGGCTAACCGGTCGATTAACATGACCGGCCGGAACTGGTTTTCTAGTTAACCCGGTTAATCGGCCGATTGCCACCGGTTATTCGAACCCTGGTGACGACGTGAGGCAATGATGTCCGACATGTGCTCTTGCCCGGACAGTTCGTCGAAGACTCGTAGTGGATATCTGGATGAGAAGCTAGCTAAGTCGTGCTGGTTGGCCAGCCAGTGGCAATGAGACACATTATGAATGTTTATGCTGTGCAAGCCGCACCTACAAAGACAGCAGTAGTCGAGGCTTCCTTTGGCAGAACAAGGCATTTTAAGAAGAACAGCTAGCTTTTAGCAATCGGAGTACCTTAGCTGCAATGCTTGAGTTCCGATATCGAGAGAGAAAATGGCATCTGTAATGAGTCTGTACAGCGCCGGCGGCAGCAGCCAGAGGAGCCGCGGTGGTATGGCGTGGCGGTCAGCGGCGCCGGTGAGGCAGATGTTGAGAAGGCTGAGGTCCAACCTGCGGAGTATTCAGCTACTCCCGGAACTTCGACGACGGCCTCGATCGGATCCTCCGGCCACCGCTTGTAAACTAGTGATCCTTCCGCTGCTTCTATGTACAGTTGCTAGTTAAATGATTAGAGCTCCAATCCTCAAAGGAAGATGACATGATTATTAGCTAGCTTCTCATCCAGATATTGTACATACACGACTCAATTGACGATCGATCATTGCGTGCAACATGAACGAAACCTCTTGCCTTCTGTTCTGTGTTCTTACATATTTCTGCCTAATAATGTGTCTCTCCTTGTTCTCTAGTAGTTGTAATTTTTTGTGTACCGATTAAAGAGAAAAAAGGTACGTCACATTTTGTAGATTTTTGTGATTCGATAATAGAATGCTCTTATACATTCTCAGAAATTGAGAGAGTGTTTGATTATTGCTGAAGAATTTTATACGTTTGCTTGATGAGATCGTGTGTTCTAGTGGTAATGGGTTATTATTTTTAACAATAAAATAATGAGAAATAAAATACGTGTGCGGTATTTAGCATAATTTTTCATATTGACTGTGAGAGGTATTTATGAATAAACACTATATTGTCATGTATTATCCATTCATACGCTTTGGGAAGGCCTTTAAAATCCTAAGTGAAATCACATGAAACAATAGAAGTGAAGAAAAATGATCTTTCTTATCTATATGCCACAGCCCCCAGCAACCGGAACAATAAAGTGACAACAACGAATCCCACAAAAGACAACATCGTCAACCAAAGCTATCAATTTAAAGTCAAAGGCAAAACAAGGACATTAGTGAAATACAGCTATGGGTGGTCATCACCTTGGACCAGAATGACTCGGATGATTTGAACCGTCACACATGTCTGTTTGCTTTGTGGCGGCACCCTGGCGATTTAGCTTTAACGCAGGGTTTTTCTAGCACTTGGCAAAGAATTCATGCGCTCCAGAGAAAACCTTATTGTCTTGCATTACTTATTTACTTATTCCGTTCTGAAAGACTTATTTCATTTCGTTTGGACGAAGTCTTTGACAAACAACATATTCATAGATATACCATTTCTATGACACAAATATGCCTACTATTTTATAGTGAGCGAAATATGTATACTATTTATTTTCCCAGCAAATCCCATACTCTGAACTTTTCTTCAAATTTGCAAAAAAGTTAAAGCATGAAGAGTTCCTTGACACAACAGTATCCACTTTCCAACAAAGCTGAAAATACAACAGGATCCTTGGTTTATCCATGTTACTGATCCACTTGGGAAATCCAACATCACCAATGCACAAAGCAAACCAAAAGGCCACTCGTCCTTGGACCATGGTGACTCGGATGATACGAACAGGCTGACGGCTAGATCATGTGCAGCTTCCTGTCATCTAGATTTCTCTTCAGTGGTAGTGCGTTTGCTGTATTATGCAGGAAGCGAGGAAATTTCTTGTGTGGTCGGTGTGCGTGGATGCCCATCCGGTACACGGACGCGTGGACGCACGCAGAAGCATGCAACATTTTAGGAAGGCCGGTGCCAGCGAACACACCCCTGCAGTTCGACGCGTGCACAGTGCACTGGCTTCTGATGGTAAAAGCGAGTGACCAACCCGGGACGTGATCCTGCCGGGGCCGGGACACGCATGTAGGTAAGCAAAAAAGCGAGTGGCTCAAACCACAAGGGTTCTAGTGGCTCCGTGACTGTTGGCACGTAGGATAGGGAACCCACCGGTCCGAACGGGTCGAGAGCTTATAAAACCAGGAGCACGGGTGGCTTTGTTCCGAGTAATAAGGTTCTCATAGGAGCTTCAGTTTCAGAACAATTGAGCAAAGAGTTGTGTGACACGAGCTCGTCACTGCCGGGCGCAACGAGACTGAACGGTGTGAGCGGTCGCGGAAAGAATGGCGTCCCTGCAGCTGAACGACCTGCACCGTGGCGGCGGCCGGAGAAGGGTCCACGCAAAGAGGAGCGGCGGCAAAGTGGCGTGGCAGTCGGCGGCGCCGGTGAGGAAGCTTCTGAGGAGGCTGTGGAGGCCGAGGCGCGCTGCCGTACGGTTTGGGTACGACCTGCAGAGCTACTGTCAGAACCTCGATGATGGTGTCCGCTCCGACGACCACTGTCACTTGTAGTCAGGAATGATACTTGCGGTCCGTCTTGTAAATAGATACTAGGAGATTAGTATCAATGTCGGTGTTGTTGATTTCCGGTGATTAGCTTTTTATCTAGCTAGCTACCTCCTCTAGTGAGTGTATATGAAAAAACTGTATAAATTACTCCCTTTGTTCTAAAATTGTTGCTGTTAAGGCAAAAATGAGTTTAACAACAAGTTCAGAACAGAGAGTAGATATGCAAGAGCAAACCTTCCTTTTAATAACTTCTTTTAAGCGTGGGAATGGAATGCCTTCTTCGGGTTTTTTCGTACACATTCAAGAGAAAAAAAGGCTTTTTGTATGTATTTTATCAAAAAAAATCCATACATGTATTTTTGTGCTATTTTCTAGATCTGATTTATGGCTTATGACAATATGTACTATTAATTGCCTCTGAAGCAAAAATCAGTAAAAAAACAAAAAATGATATATATATATATATATTCTACACCCCTCACATCCAACTAGCCAGCCAACCAACCCAACCAACCAGATCCGGTCCGATCGAAAACCAGCCCAAACTACTCCCCCATGCGCGCTACCGGGCCCACAGGCCCGTTTCGGGCGCGGCCCGTTAACCCATCTTCAACCCATCACCGACATATCAATTGCACCTAGTCTTCATCTGGGCCCACTCGTCAGTCATTTTCTTCCCCTATTCCTCAATTGATTCGCGTCCGCGACGGCGAGGCGGTTACATCGGCGGAGGCGGCGCGAGGCGATTGCGAGAAGCGGCGGTGCTGAGGCTGAGGCGGTGGCGACTAGGGCTTCCGCGAGCGTCTTCGACTCCCTTGGCAAGTTCCCCATCTGCCGCAAAACCCTAGATCCGCGAGGCGGTTGAAGTCGGCAACGAGATCAAAGGCGTGGAAGCGCGTGCCCATGAGTTGGTGGCCGAGGCCAACGACGACGACGATCCATGCCTTTATCCTACCATCTTCGGTTCCTGTGGTGCACTTCCCGAACCCCTTTGCTTTCTCACCCTGCGAAATTGGTGATCCGCCGAGGCGGTTGTAGACGTCGAAAGTTAGGTTTGGCTTACGGCGGCGCTCGGATTTGGATGAACTCTAGGGTTTTGGTCGGAGGTGCGGTGCGGCGACTGGTGGGTGCGTGATTTTGGTAACTCTAGGGTTTTGTTTTCCCATCTCTAATTCGTGATTGTTGTTTGATTTCATCAGTGTGATGTGTGCTTGTATCAATATTGTGACGTATATTGTCCTAGATTTTGAGGGTGTTAATTTCATGCTAGAGCAGTCCCATTATATGTGGTGCTAGAGTAGCTGTGATATTTTAATTTGTGCGACAATTTCTTAGAAATATTGTTTAATGAAGGTATGACATACTGTCCACTGATCCCCCTTCGGTTATGCTGATTTTCGTAGAGCAATTGAGAAATAATTGAGCAATAATTCCTCTATATTAATTATGAATTCTCAGTAATTTTTTACTTTTTAAGTATTTTTAGTAATTTTTGCATTCTCAGTTTTATCTCTAGGAGAAATCGGGCTATTGATTATTCAGTATTTTGTGTGTATCCTTTCTTGTTTGTCTGCTTAATTTTTAGCATTTCTATTCTATTTGTTGTGGTTGTTGCTGATTAGTTGGTCAATAATTGGTGCAACATATCCTGTTTTGCTATGTGTTCTCAGTGATTTTACACTTTTCTGCTAAGTTGTAATCTTCAATAATTTTATGTCTGTCATGATGAAGTTGTTCAGTAATTATTGTAATGCTCAGTAATTATTGTTTTTTTCAAATCAATTTTTTCATTAAGTAATTTTTCTTCCAGTAAATTTGTTCCATACATATGAGAATCATCCACAATAGTATCCTGTTTTTTTGTTTGATTTTTTAGGATTTTATAATTATACTAGAGTTTTGCATGGACCAAAGAGCAGTTATTATGAAATTTCCATATGATTGTGCTCATTAATTCCACTAGATATGCTTATTAGTAATTTTTTTTCATCAATAACTAGTAATTTTATATATTTAAACCATAGTAAAATTTGTCTCTTCAGTATTCCTCATGTCTCATTATTTTTCACAATAAAAATAATGAGAACTAAAATACGTGTATGGTATTTAGCATAATTTTTCATGTTGACTGTGAGAGGTATTTATGAATAAACACATATATAAATATTCAAGTGGTAGCTCACCAGAGTTTGGATATCCACTATATTGTCATGTATATATTATCCATTCATACGCTTTGGGAAGGCCCTTCAAATCCTAAGTGAAATCACATGAAACAATAAAAGTGAAGAAAAAGGATCAATCTTATCTATATGCCCCAGCCCCCAGCAACCGGAACAATAAAGTGACAACAACGAATCCCACAAAAGACAACCTTGTCAACCAAAGCTATCAATTTAAAGTCGAAGGCAAAACAAGGACATTAGTGAAATACAGCTTCGGGTGGTCATCACCTTGGACCAGAATGACTCAGATGATTTAAACCGTCACCAATGTATGTTCGCTTTGTGGCGGCACCCTGGAGATTTAGCTTTAACGCGAGGGCTTTTCTAGCACTCGCAAAGAATTCATGCGCTCCAGAGAAATCCTTATTGTCTTGCATTACTTCTTCCATTCTGAAAGGCTTATTTCATTTCGATTGGACAAAGTCTTTGACAAACAACATATTTATAGATATACCACTTCTATGACACAAATATGCCTACTGTATTATAAGCCCAAGGCTTACACTAGAAACGAAAATATGCATACTATTTATTTTCCCAACGCGAACGAGCCAGTGCCTCGGTGGTTGAGCGTCGGGATGGCAGCTTGCCCGCCCGAGTTTGATTCCTGGAATCGACTCGGTGCGTCGCACGGGGGCTTGTCTCCTGAAAAAAAATCCTCTCGCTCTCTCCGATCAAAGTATAGGTAAAGACTCGCGTCATAGCTCACACGATCAGCTGAGTCCCTGTGTATGGTTGAGGGAGGGTTCAGGGATTTTCTCGACCTACATAAGGGGCTCTTCTTCTTAACAAAATGTCATCGAAGGCTTCTTCCCCCGGCAGGTTAAGTTTATTTATTTATTTTCCTTGTAAATCCCATGCTCTAAACTTTTCTTTAAATTTGCAAAAAAGTGAAGAGTTCCTTGACACAACAGTATCCTCTTTCCAACAAGTCTGAAAAGACAACAGGATCCTCGGTTTATCCATGTTACTGGTCCAATGCAAGGTCGAAGAAAGGGAACGCCACTTGGGAAATCCAACATCAGCGATGCACAAAGCAAACAAAAAGTCATTCGTCCTTGGACCATGGTGACTCAGATGATACGAACAGCCCCTCACCAAAACTGTCATCTTTTTGCGAGATCTGTAGATCGGCCGACCAGGCTGACGGCTATATCAGGTGCAGCTTCCTGTCATCTCGATTTCTCTTCAGTGGTAGTGCGTTTGCTTTATTTCGCTCATTTTAATTTCTGACGACGCTTTGCAGGAAGCAAGGAAATTTGTTGTGTGTCCCGTGCGTTGGTGCCATCCGGTACGTGGACGCACGCAGATGCATGCGACATTTTAGGAAGGCGAACACACCCATCTGCAGTTTGACGCGTGCAGTGCACTGGCTGGACATGATCCACAAATTACTCGGACGTGATCCCGCACGGGGCCGGGACACGAGGTCACCAACCGTTCACACCTTTTGCCTTACCGAACGGCTCTAGAGCTTATAAAACAAGCAGCACGGGTGGCTTTGTTCCGAGTAAGGTTGTCATAGGAGCTTCAGTTTCAGAACAATTGAGCAAAGAGTTGTGTGACACGAGCTCGTCACCGCCGGGCGCAACAGTGTGAGCGGATGCGGATGTTATAAATTGATGCCGCTAAAACGATGAAGAATAAAGAAATCAAACCACAGAGGACACGAGATTTAACGTGAAAAACTCTTCCAATGCGGAAGAGAAAAAATCACAGACGTCAGCCAGCAAGACTTCACTATCAAGAGTTAGGTTACAATAGCGAAGAGAATAGCGGCTCTCAAGAAGACAATGGTCTCTTACTATGGTCTTCGCTTCGCTCCGTCAGAAGTCGGCCTTCAATATACAATGAATTTGAAACATAACTCAACAAACTCCACCTTGAGACAAATTCTTCTTGTAGCATAAATCAAAACCTTCATGTTGAACACCACAAAAAGAAGAAATATTTTTGGCGCCAAATAGCCGCTTGGGCTAATCCATAATACCAACTAAGCTTGAGCACAGCTCAAACTTAACAACAGGAGCTGGTTTTGTCAACATATCTGCAAGATTATCATGAGTACTAATCTTGTATACCTTTAGCTTACCCTTTTCAATCTGATCATGAATGAAATGATACTTGATCTCAATGTGCTTTGTTCTCTCATAAAACATCTGATCTTTAGTGAGACATATAGTATTTTGACTGTCAGAGAATAGCTTGATACAAGAATCAACTACACAAAGCTCAACATACAACCTTTTTAGCCAAATCAACTCCTTGCTTGCTTCACGAATAGCAACATACTCAGCTTCAGTGGTGGGTTGAGAAACAACAAACTGTAAAATAGCCTTCCAACTCATAGCACAACTATCAATTGTGAACACATAACGGGTGAGCGATCGTCGCTTATCCAAATCACCAGCATAATCTGAATCAACATAGCCAATAAACCCCTCATCAATAAGATAAATTCAAACAATAATTTGCTATCCGTCTAAGATAACTGAGAATCCACTGAACTGCCTTCCGATGTTCTTTATCAAGCTTAGACATATATCTACTCACTAAATTTATAGCATAAGATAAATCTAGGTGAGAGCAAACCATGGCATACATCCAAGAACCAACAACATTAAAATAAGGAACTTGACATATATTCAATTTTCTCAACTGTACTAGCGCATTGCTTAGCTGACAACTTAAAATGTGGTGCAATAGGAGTACTAACAGAGTCACAGTCATGCATGTTAAAACAATGAAGAACCTTCTCAATGTAACCATCCTGACTAAGAAACAATAAACCTGCTCTACGGTCTCTAGTAATTTTCATACCTAGAATTTTCTTAGCAGCACCAAGATTCTTTATGTCAAACTCACTACTCAATAATTTCTTCAATGTAGTGATTTCTTTTACGCTCTTGACAGCAATCAACATGTCATTAACATATAATAATAAGTATATAGGTGATCTATTAACAAACTTGATATAAACACAACTATGATAATTAGACCTCTTAAAGCCATGCGACAACATAAATGAATCAAACATCTTATACCACTGACGAGGAGATTGCTTCAAACCATACAAGGATCTTTTTAGTTTGCAAACATATTTTTCCTTGCCAGACACTATGAACCCTTCAGGTTGATCCATGTATATCTCCTTTTCAAGCTCATCATGCAAAAACCCTTCAAGCCTCCGGTGACGGGCCTCCGCTTCGCTCCGTCAGAAGTCGGCCTCCAATGTACAATAAATTTGGAACGTAACTCAACAATGAAAAGGTTGACGTCCCTGGAGCTAAACCTACACCATGGCGGCGGCTGGAGAAGGGTCCACGCAAAGAGGAGCTGCGACAAAGCAGGCTGGCAGTCGGCGGCGCCGATGAGGAAGCTGCTGAGGAGGCTGTGGAGGCGAGGTACGTCGCGGCCACCGTCGGGCAGTTCAGGTACGACCTGCACAGCTACTGCCAGAATTTCGATGATGGTCTCGGCTCCAACGGGCACTACCGCTTGTAGCCAGGAATTATACTTGTGGTCCGTCTTGTAAATTAGATAGGAGATTAGTACCAATATCGGTGTTGTTGATTTCCGGTGATTAGCTATTTAGCTGGCTAGCTAGCTCGCCTAATGAGTGTATATAAAAAGATTGTGTAAATTACTCCTTTTATTCTAAAATTATTGTTGTTAAGAAAAAATGAGTTTAACAACAATTTCAGAACAGAGAGTAGATATGCAAGAGCAAACCTTCCTTTTAATAACTTCTTTAAGCGTTGGAATGGAATGCCTTCTTTGGGTTTTTCATACACGTTCAAGAGAAAAAAGGCTTTTTGTACATATTTTATCAAAAAAAGATTGATACATGTATTTTTGTGCTGTTTCCTAGATCTGATTTATGGCTTATGACAATATATATATACTATTAATTGCATCTGAAGCAAAAATCAACAAAAAAGACAAAAAATGATATGTATATTGGTAAGATTCTTAAGGCATCAGTGAAAAAAACTGAAACACGTACATTTGTTGTGTCCACAAAAATATATTCTAGACAAATGACATGTTTTTCGGAACATTATGGTGATGCATCAACATCCCATGAAGTTCAAACTTTATGCTCAACTAAAAACAAGTTTGCACCACTCAAGTACATAAAACCGTTATATCCAGCCCTCTTGCCATTAAATTCTCCATTTCCTTTTGCCTTTTTTCTGACATGTCATCTATGTTTATAGATCTGTTGGAAAACTTTGTTTCTCCTCTGGTATCCTCTCATGCTCGAAGCTATCGTGTCTACTCTGGGGAGTGGGAATCATGGTCTCTCGAGGGCCCCAAGTCAGTTTTTTTTTTTAGAATTTTTTTCGGAGCTGTCTTATAGCTTACAAAGAAAATTCACTTTATTTGTTGGCCACCTAGCCTGTAAATTCACCAACCATTGTTTCTGTGCTACTTTTACACTCATTGTTTACTTGATTCCCGCATCATCCATTCACAAGCGTAAAAAAGGAGACCTTTTTTAATCGTCAAAAGAAGCAGAGGAGAGATGAACGTTGAACGAATCCTGGTATTTATGATAAGTTAAAGAAAAGGAACGGCATAAACGAAATTCGCATATAGGAAAAGGCCAAAAGCGTTGTCATCCGTGTACCATCATGACTCGGATGATTTTGATCGGACTCCCCAAACTGCCACCAACGGCCATCTTTTTTGTGTGATCACGCTGATGAGTCGATCACATGCAAGCAGGACGGGGAGCTGACAGAGCTCCCTCTCACGTAGATTTAGTTTTAACGCCAGTGCGTTCCCTTTATCTCACTTTGTGACCACGCTCACCGTAGGATGTACAAAGAAGTTGCTTTGGTTGGTACAAGGAACAAGTGCAGTGCACATGTGCTCAGCTCTGCTTCCCGGCGCCTATAAAAACAGCAGCAGTCTAGTCTTCGTTTGAGATAACAAGGCTTTCAGAACTAAACAAGTGCGGCTCTAATAATCAGAACTACTTCAGTAGCTTAGCTGCAGTTTGAGCTTCGAGAGAGGATGGCGTCTCTGATGAGTGTTGAGCCTGTACACAGCGGCAGCTGCCGGAGGAGGTCTGTTCAAACCAGGACAGGTGCCGCTGCGCCGGTGAAGCAACTGCTGACAAAGCTGAGGTCCAGCCTGACGAGGAGCGCGGCCCGGCCACGACGTGCGGCAGCGTTGACGTTCGCGTACGACTTGCAGAGCTACTCCCAGAACTTTGACGACGGCATTGCCTCCCTCCGCCCACCAATTGTAGCTAGCTAGCTTGTAATTCTGCTTCTGCTTCTAATTCCATGTAAAGTAATCAGAGGCTCAATCCTCACCGGGAGAGCATGTACTAACTAGTGTCTCCGGTACTGGTTTCCGGTGATGAGATGATTAGCTAGCTCTTAGTCAAGTTATTGTGTAGGACCAGATCTTTTTCTTCAGTGTAAATTAGACTAAACCCAGTCATGAACTAGTATAACGCTTTATTTTAAGTTTTCTGTCTGCCACATGCGTAATGTGTTATGTGTTACGATTTCTGGCTATGCATCTGGTTACTCATATGCATATATTAGCACCGTTAATTGGTACTGAAGCGAAATGGTAAGGTTTTTTTTTTAGATTTTTTAGAGCCCACTGTAAAGGAACCGCCTTACCATGGAGACAGCTCCATTCCAGGATCTTTCTCAGGTGGCGATACGCGCCGTGACGTCCAATAGTACAACACATGACAGATAATATAGTTGTAACAAAAATATAGTTAGAGTACCGAGTGTTACATAAATCCGAATTTAAATTTACAAACCAGAGTTTTTAAAGTGTGGAAGCGAAATAGATCATCAGTATGAAAGAAGTTCGACGGGAAATAAGATACAACATCCTCTCGCGGCGATACACCATAGTAGTAGTAGTAGCTGATCTTGATCGGTGTCATGCCCTTGACACCTTGCCAGCACATACACAGGTCTATTCCTCATCATCGTTGGTGCAAGGCTCCCATTCGATGTTCCAGCAGTCAGGGCGTAGGCCTTTCCAATGAAATCTTTCACTGCAGTGGCAGTCTTCATCCTGGTTATCTAAAAACTACATAGAACGTCGCCCTGAGTAACTAATTTACTCAGCAAGACTGACCCATCAAGGTGGCCAACTATAACCGACTTCTAGACATGCACAGGCTAAGGGTAGGGCTTATGTTGCCAAAAAGCCAACCTAAGACTAAGTCCCTAGTTTTTAAATTTTAGCATCAAATTGAGTTAATAAGTGAAATGGTAAATTTAGTTTGCACTAAGACTACAACAAACATGGTTGTAATACAATTAATAATAAACACATACAATAATATTAAACCTATTCATCATATTAATGGCTTCCGACACTGTTCTGGAGCAACGATCAAGTGGTACTCGTTACTGTGAGGGGCATCGACTTGAATCGATTAACATCCTGCAGAAGAAACCTGCTTGCACGATCCATACGTGCTTTATGGAAGCCGCATGGAGCAACTTTTCGCGTACGGTACCGCAGAGTCTTCTGGGTCCAGACTTCCCCGAGAAGGGTCTCCCAATGCGATGCGCCCCGTGCCGTCATCCGTGGGTGGATTCTTCCCTCATCTCAGCCCTAGTTCCACCAAAGAAGGGAGAGCGCTATCTTCCGACCATGCAGTAGTTATAGCTATGTCAGTTTACTGGGTCCATAACTCCAGCATGCAAACAGTACGTTCAAACTTGACCTCATAGGACCGGACACGAGGCGTAGCCTTAGGTGACTCAGACAGGATTACCTCCTTGAAGACAAGCTGTCCTTCCCTTTCCGCCTAGTTGTCCGTCCGGTCTTCATTTGTTATCCCATCCAACTTTCCTTCAGTAGATATCGTTTCCCGATGACAATTTTTCCTAACCTATGAGCGGTCTCCATACCACTCGATGAATAGTCATCCTAAATTAAGCAGAGCAACTACCGTCCTGAGGCTAATACCGGGTAAAGGGAACCTATTGCAATTTCTAGGTTTTTAAACAATTCCTATAAACTTAATGCACAGACAAGCCTACATTCCTAACTAGTGAGAAAATAAAAATAGTTAACATAGGTGGGATGTACTGGGGCTTGCCTTGAGTGGGTTCCTGATCAGTTGAATCACCACCTGGTCCTTCTGGCTCCTGCTCCGGTCTTAGCTTCACGTGATTCACCTCGTGACCTATATGATGCGGATGATATGATGCATAAGAATATTATTTGATTCATAACACTTCCTCAACAAATATGTTATAGTAACATATTTCATGTCGGAGTGAACGGGATGTGTTGAATAGTTCAGTTCTATAACACATATGGTCGAGACAGATTGTGGGCGTGTTTGATGTATTTCCTTCATGAACTCCAGAAACTAAAAGTGGAAATTTGGTACAAAAGTAGGGGGGTTCGCATGTTCGCACCCGATATATCCATGCTAGGCACATGAGGAGTGGGCATGGATCCAAAATAATATAACCAATGTGTTGGATATGTTGTTATGCAAGGGAAGTAATTACAATATAAAATCTTAGAGAATAATCATAGAATTTAATTAGTAACTATAACCCCATAAGGTTATAAATTAGCATGGTTCTGGATGCCATTTGCCCATGGGTGATTTACTGTAAATATGTCATATAAGGGGTGATTTATTGGCCAAGTTTCACTTACATGCATTGAGCCATTAATTTTAAATAATTAAAACAATACATAAGGTTAGATAATTAATTATGGCTAAATTATAGAGAAATAGGATTCATGGTTTTACAGGGAGGTCTAACAAATAAAAACATGATTTTTCACCAAATATCAAGAATTTACCAAGTATATATAATTAAAACTAGATTTATTAGTGTTTTGGCCATTTAATTTAGTATGGGTAAGATACTAACATGCAGGAAGGTTTCATATTTTTGTTAAATAGCACATGTCCAAAGAAGACCTTAAAAATTTACTTTGCCCAAAAATTCATAGTACATAATTAGTTATGCATTTTTGAATCATTAATAGATTTCTGGAAATTTACTAATCAATAAACAAAGCAAAAATCCATTTTTCAGGCTCCCTGGGCCGGATCTACCGCGGCCCAGGCGGATGTGCGCGTGGAGGGGGTGACTTTGGGCCAGATCTAGCCCAAACCAGAGTTGGCCCGCAGGGCCATTGCGGCCCATGGCCAACTCGGCCCGTCGGCCAGCTTGGCCAAGCCACGCGCGCGGCGGCGGTGCCCTCGGCCGCATGCAGTGGCGCGAGCACGGCGGCCAGCTGGGCTGACGGCGGTGGCAGCATTGCCGGGATGGCCATTGGTGGGTCCCAGCGGACATGCGGTGCGTGAAAGGGGAGGGGGTGGCTCACCAGGCTGGTGCGGCGACGGCGAGGCGGAACCACGACGGCTGGCAGCGGTGTTCCAGACGGTAGCTGCCTAGATCGGGAGCCGAGTGAGGTTGAGCGGTGATATAGGGTCCGTAAGGTCATTCATGTGAGAGGAATTGGTCGGAGGCTCACCGGAAAGCTCAGGCGAGGCGGCGGCGCGGTCGCCGGCAGCGGGGGAGATAGGAGCGATTCCCGACGGCTCGGCCCATGAGAGGTGGAGCAGCTTCACGTCGAGCTTGAGTACGGCAAGGCGGTGCTCCGTGGGTGGGTTTCCGGGACGGGGAGGCTATGCAGCGCCGAGCACCACGAGCAGCTGCCGGCTCCAATGGCGATCTGTGGCGGGTGAGTGAGCAGAAGGAGAGAGAGAGTGGGGAGAATGGCGTTCGGACAGGAGGAAAGGGAGGCAAAATGGCTTGTCCGAGCTTGGGTGGGGGCGTCGATCCGTGGCCGCGCCCGCTCGGCCGTATGCCGGAGGCCACGCATCGCCGAGCGAGCGGGATAAGCGAGCGGCGGTCGGGTGTGCTTCTTCAGTGAGACTGACGGGTGGGCCCGCGAGGATTTTTCTTTTTCAAATATTTTCCAAATCCTAACAGCCGACTGTATTTGATATTTTTGTGGGATTTAATAGGTGTATGATTAAGGAAAACCAAAAGCATTCACGAGCTCCTCAAGAAGTGCTGGATATTATAAAAATACTAACTACCATTAGTTCTCCATAAAATTTAATTAGGAATTTTGTAAATAGGGATGGATTTTAATACTTTAACCATTTATTTGGGGCACTAATGAGTTGAATAAAATTCTGAGAAATTCCTCAAAATTTTATTTGGTCATGAACTTCAACATATATTTTTGGCAAGTATGAGTTCTGTGGAAAAAATTGGACTGTAGTTTAAAAGCTATTCAAATTTTGCTCAAATTTTAATCAATTTGAATTCAAAGTAAGATTTAAATTTTCATTTCAAGCCCATGTGAATTTTTTAGGTGTTGATCGTGACGCTACGTGACACCAGGGTGTCACACCCATTGACAAGCAGTGATATTCTTCTTCTTATATATTCTGGAAAAAGTAAAAGTGGGTAATTGCTGGAGCATTCTCGATGCTAGATGAGATGGCACGGCGCTAATCTTTTTGGATCTTTGTCAGCGCGCAAAAAACCTACACCCTGATAGTTAACAACCGATTCGCATACGCCTGAAGCGATCCTGACTTGAAAATTGACAAACTATGGTTGTAGGAGTTCTAGCTATGCTCCACAAATGGCAGTCGTTTCACATGTTCAATCACCAAATTAAAGTAGATGACTAATTTTCAGTTGGGACTTCAAGATAATACCCATTCCACATAAATTCCAAATTAAGTTTGTGCACAACTCTCCACTAGTTTCAAAACCTGCATAGCCGGTCCCCGTTTATAAGTCTTGTGTACTGGGTATTTTTATTGAACCACAAGTGAATTACACACTCTTCCACATTAACTTAAACTTTTAAGTGTAACTGATCGATGCATAATAACTTAACATGATATCGAGTCAAAAATCTTGAGTTGAAGTCATGGTGCAAGTATTTTTTTGCTGCACCGCTCCTATTTCTACATGTCACGTTTGTAATGCAATTCGGACCGGGTCTTATATCCTGAAGATCTAAACCTCTTGTGTCTTGTATTATCTATTCATAGTTTCGTACATTTTTTTAGTCATTTGGAACTCTAATTAACATCAATTACTACAAAGGAATCGCGCCTTGGACTATAATGACTTGGCATCCAAAATTGCGGCCATTGATTGTCCACTTTGTGAGATTGGGATAAGTGGATAACAGTTTTTTTTTTTTTTTTTTTGCGAGGAGGATATGTGGATAACTTGATCAAGTTAAAGACTCGATTACATGTAGGTTGCATGTGGCATCTTAGATTTGGCTTTAAAACCACTCCTTCTTACTAGTGACACTCAAACGATTCATGTATCCTACAAAGGCCTTATTGTGTGTTATTGCACGTCTACTGAATTCATATGTTTTGGTTTCCAAGGAAGATCTTAGAATTTTACAAGACTCCTATAACAAATTTCTAGGAAATCACAATGTGTGTTATTAGCAGTAGTGTTCATACACCCTGAGGAGGTCTTTACAATCCTCGGCGACGTTGTCAGAGGGAACAACAAAAGCAAATAAAAGGAGGAAATCTTATCCGGGTCCCAAGAAAGCAAAAGTTTGCTATGAACTGATCCCAATTCCTCATCGAATCAGATAAAAGCCTTCTTGTGATCCAATGCTATCGATTTAAAGTTGAAATGTGCAAGATCAACCCATGTGCAGTTTCCTATCATCCAGATTTCGCTTCGGCGCTAGTGCGTATCCTCTCTCTCACTTTCTTTCTGGCGATCCCTAGCAGGATGAAGAGGAAAATTGTTACGATCGGCGCGTGTGGGTGCACCATCCATCGATTAGGTACGAGCGCGCGGCGCGTGCATGCATGCATCCGGCGCTACCGAAACGAACACATTCCAACCGTCTGCACTCCGCAGTTCGACGCGTGCGATGATGATTCCAGCAGGCAACTCGGACTTGATCAGGCGACCGGGCACGTGGGGGGCCGCCAACCTTTTAGCCCACGATTTCTTGTGATCAAAGGATGCATGGCAATCGGCGGCGCCCGCGCCAGTGATGACGATGACGAAGCTGCTAAGGAGGCGCTGTGGTTGAAATGAACTAATTAATCCAATTATCCAATTTGAGTGGCTGGCCCATGCAAGCAGCCGGGGCCGGACATAAATTGACCCCATCAATTCACACAAAATTATATAGCAAAAGTTATGAATAAAAAATTTAAACAAAAAGGATTGCCACTAGCAAAAAAAAAAATCTAACATCAGAACAAGAGCCAAAAGGAAATTAAGTCATGCTTGGACCATGATGACTCGATCACACGCAGGCAAGCGGGGAGGTTAATATAACTTATCGTCTTTGACTATTCAGATTTAATACTAGTGTGATTCCTTTTCTCCTTTTTGGTCTGTAGGAGAAAAGAAATTGTAGTGTGATCTTGCATATAAGTTACTATGCCCTACCTTTAGCTAGATCCTTATATAACCAGATGAAAGCTGAAAAAGTTAAGAAACATCTATCCTCAAGGGGGCATCATCACATCTCGCCAAACACATCCCTACATTACCAGATATGTTTGTCGTGTGTTTGTTGTTTGCTGAGGGCTTGCCTTTAGACCTCTCGCAAAGATGTTGTTTGTCGAATGCCCAAAGGAAAGCTCTCGGTAAACTTTTCCTCACATAGCAAACGCCCGGTTTCCCGTAGCGCATAGTCTATATAATAGAATGATCAACGATGGACGCAGCAAAAACGCAATGCACATGTGACATGCATTTGGCACCGCATGCACCATGTTGAAGCTCAACTCAATTAGCATATCGCAGACTCTCAGCACATGGCCACAGAGCGACCGACGGTTTCACTCCTTTCTCCAACACTCCATTACAAAGGCATGCCATTGCCACTCGATTCCTCTCTCTGATGCTACACCCTACTCGACTCGCCATACGCCTCTTTTTATATGGTTGGTGATACTTCTCTCTCTGACCTCAACGTCTTAGCGGATAGCCTAGTCATTCCTGGGCAAGCGAGTGTGAGTGCCCCGGTGGGCTCGCCCACTGACGTCGACACACGGCGCACTCCACGCTTATAAAAGAAGCAGCAGGGGCGGCTTCTTCAACAAGGTTGGCAAACGCCAAAGCCAGAGTAGTAGCTCGTCAATCACTAAAGCAGTAGTCAATTGCTATAACTCTCACGAATTGAGGTGTGAGCTTCGACCTTGGACGGGAGACGAATCGATATCGCGATAGACAATCTATATATATAGCGTCGACTGTGCTGAGCAGACGGAGGGTGGTCAAGACCATGAGCGGCGGTGACGAGGTCCAGCCGTCGGCAGCACCGGTGAAGCAGCTGCTGAGGAGGCTGCAGTACAGGTTGAGGAGCGCAACGCGGCCGAGGCGTGGAGTGCCGGTGAGCTTCGTGTACGACCTGCATAGCTACTCCCAGAACTTCGACGACGGCCTCGGCTCCTCCAACCATCACTTGTAGCTAGCTATATAGATAAGTGGAAGAGTGTTGGTAGTGTCGCTAACTAGGTTCACTGATTCAGGTTATAAGATTAATTTGCTAGCTAGGTATCTCGTGCAGTTATTTGTACAAGATCCAATCACTTCTCTTCTGTGTAAATTGGACCAAACCTTCTATAAAGCAGCAAAATGCTTTGCTCAGCAGTTGGGGATTGAATGGCTAGTTTTGTACAGGTTGCACATATATACCTGTGTTCTCATTGATTTTTAATCATACAGGAAATATTTTGCAACTGATGAAGCCAATTATCACTCAACAGACTATAAACGATTCATATCCAAAAACACGTTGCAAGATATTCTGTCCGGAGTCGGACTCCTCTGCGCAGTACTCATTACAGACCCTATATCTCCTAACTCTGAAATCCAAATAGGGTCATCCATATATGTTTCGTAAAGCTCTCGATGAAATCTACAACTTTGTAAATAAAACTTTTCTCATTTGAGACTGCCTTGAACTCCGAATCTTTGTTGTAAGATGTTACTGTTCTGAACTCCGTGAAAATCTTGGAAGACTTAGAAGCCAAGCAACTGAGTCTAGGCCTTGTGTGTTGGGCTTTATGGACGTCCGATGAGTGTTTGAGGTACCACGGGCTAAGGTTTTGACCTGTCATTGATAGATAATTCGCTCTGCTTGCATTATATGTAGTATTTCACCTAAAATGATAAAAAACACAAAAAGACACACAAATATATAAAAAGACACTAAACAAGCAAAACATCAAAATGAATGGTAACAATCGATACAATATGATAAATCATCAACGATATATTAAGAGAATTTGATGCTAAAAGATGGTCATAATGAGCACCAACAGTCATATGTGGGTTAGTTATGCCCCCGACCAGGACATAATTAGTGGACCAATAAGCCCATAGTTAGTAGGGGACTTGGTAATTTTGATCAAGCCTAAGATCAACCCAACAAATGAAGATGGATAGACAATTCATTTATGGTTTAATACTCCTTTTTACGTTGATGTTTTTTTGGTCTCAGCGTGATGAAAATATGATAGCCAGAACTTGAACTTAAGATCTATATCATACTAAGCTTCTATGTAGCAACCAACTGCACCAAAAAACTTAACCGGATGGAAAAAAAATGCTGACATCACTTATGATTCTCAACACTTAGAATGCCATTAGTAAAATTTCAAATTAGGGCCAAATGCTAGTCATCCATGGACCAGAATGACCTGGATACTTCATAAGGCCTCTCCAAAAGCCACATACGCTTTATTATCCAAAATATGTGGATCATCCCGTTTGGTAGGTCAGATGAGAGTCGCTGCATCACATTCAAGCAGCTTCCTCTCACTCTCCTCTAGATCATAGGTTTAGCACTAGTGCTTCTCCTTTATCTTGCAGTGTTAGACTGTTATCCGACAATTTAACCAGACTCTGTATAAAGTTGTGGTAGTCCATCGGCAGCTGCTGAATCAGCGAGTACGTGAAAAAGGTGCACTTGCTACTTCATCCTACGCATGATAACTCGATAAACTTTTCCTTCGAGAAGAAGATAATAATACAGGAGATCACGTTCAAGTTGTAATATGCAAATATGCACTTTTGGACTCTCTTTCTTTCACTTTTGGAGCGCAAGTTGCTTGATCCTGGAGGGCCTTTAGTATGAGGATAAGATCAAGGAAAAATTGTGCTTTTGCGCTCTATCGCCCACACAGCAGTGAGTTTCCACTGACTAACAGACATGTGATCTATTCGACCCTAATCGACCGACCCCCCAGCACGTCACAGCGGATGGTTTGCTTCAGGAAGCTCAACCACAGAGATCGATGGCACGACACAATAAACATGCACGAGCAATTTGACAATTCTGGAAGGCCGGCGCCGTGCGTCCTGCATCCGAGCATGCACCAGCGATCGCAAGCACGGCTGTCTACAGTTCGACGCGTGCACTGATTTCGACAGCCACCAGCATGCCACTCGAACGTGATCTGGCAGAACAAAAAGGGCACCGACCCGTTCGCGCCTTTTGTCTTACCCGCTGCAGAGATGCCATCTGCCGCGACGCCGTTGCCGCGGAAAGAACGCAGAAATCGTCTCGTGGTTTTTATCCAAAACAAAAATTAGAAAAAAACCGATAAATCCGGCACTAAAGAAACTATATTTATACTACTACTCATTGCTAAAAAAACTTATTTATTCACTACTACCATGTCTCATAGGCGTTCGTTTGCTGGTGATGTGATGATACGGCTGAAGCTTTTCCAAGAATAAACTCCGATGATCCGTCGCAGTGGACGTCTTCGTCATGCTCGACGTGAGTGAGTCAGTCGTGCCAGTGGTCCCAGCCGGCGTCATTGTTGGTTAGGGACCCCACCGATCCGACCAAATTCGAGCTTATAAAAGCAGCAGCAAGGGGCCTTCGCTTCGACAAGGTTGTCAATCAAAGCATCTCATCAGTTTCAGAGCGAAGAGCGCTTACTGCCTCTTGTTTCCGAGTTGTGAGTTTCAGAGCTTCAGTTGTGAATTGTCACAATCAGATTCAGAGCAAAGGGTCTCTGCCTCTGCTTCAGTCTTAGAGCAGCAGTGTGAGCTAGTGATTCCGGAAAGGAAAGCATGGCGTCGTCCCTGCTGAGCCTATACCGCGGCGGCGGCCGGAGGAGGGTCCACTCGAAGAGGAGTGGCGCCAAAGCGGCGTGGCGGTCGGCGGCGCCGGTGAGGAAGCTGCTGAGGAGGCTGTGGAGGAAGGGGACAGCTCGGCCGAGGCGCGCCACCGTGCGGTTCTCCTACGACCTGGAGAGCTACTGCCAGAACTTCGACGACGGCCTCGGCTCCTACGGCCACGGCCGCTTGTAGCCAGGGATATGTGATCCTTGTGGTCCGTCTTGTAAATTATTAGCTAGTAAGACATTAGTACCTGATTTGATCCTCAGTGGGTAACCAGCAGTGTCATCGGTGCTATTGATTTCCGATGATTATCTCTGTTTAGCTGGTGGTTATATAGAGAAACTTCTTATAGCACGTACATATTCAACATGTATTATCTACATTATTCATATTATGTTGAAATTCGTATCATATATACTATATGTTAAAGATCACATGATGAAATATATATGAGGACAAGATTTCACCAATCTCAATACAAAATATGTGATCTAGATAATACATGCTTAATATCTATATGTCAAAATTTCGCTTTGCTTACACTAGAAACTTTTTATAACATGTACATATTCAATATGTATTATCTACACAATTTATTTTGTGTTGAGATTTGTATTATATGTACTACATGTCATCATATGATGAAGTACATGTAAGGACAAGATTTTACCAATCTTAATGTAAAACATGTGGTTTAGATAGTACATGTTTAATATCTATATGTCAAAATTTCACTTTGCTTACACGAGAAACTCCTTATAACATGTACATACTCAACATATATTATCTATACTATTCATATTGTGTTGAGATTCGTATCATATATACTACATGTCAAAGATCATATGATGAAGTACATATGAGAATAAGATTTCATCAATCTCAATGTAAAATATATGGTCTAGATAGTATATACTTAATATCTACATGTTAAAATTTCGCTTTACCACTTACACGTCTCACGCGCTAGACACTGTCTGCGTGTTTTCCTTGCTCTGTGTATGCCTCTATTGTTCGTTACGATACGTACATGCTTTTCATATAGTTCTCTCTTTATCTGAATCTGATTGCAGAATCCAGAGTGACGACGTGAGGCAAAGATGTCCGACATGTGCTCTAGCCCGGACCGTTTGTCGTAGACTCGCAGTGGATAGCCTCGTCATCACCCCGTGGGCTGAGTCGTGCTGGTTGGCCAAGCAGTGGCACTGAGACACGTTATGAATGTTTCTGCTGTGTTATCCGCAATTCCGCACCGATAAAGACAGCAAGTAGTCGAGGCTATCTGCCAAGGCATTTTAAGAAGAACAGCTACCTTTTAGCAATCAGAGTACCTTAGCTGCACACCACGGGAAAATGCTGATTCACCGAGTGTCCAAATCTTTGCCGAGTGGAATATATCGGACACTCGGTAAAAAGATAGTTTGCCGAGTGTCACGCTGAAGGACACTCGGCACATATAAAACACACGGTAAGCTGAGACTTTGCCAAAGTGTGAAACACTGCGGCTCTCGGTAAATATTGAGCACTCGGCAAACCGTATCCTTTGCCGAGTGCTTATCCTCCAGACACTCGGCAAATAGCACCACCGTTACTTCTATAACAGCCAGTTAGTTATTTACCGAGAGCTGGGAAAAAGCATTCGGCAAAAAATAAATATGCTGAGTGTTTTATTTCAACACTCGATAAACTTGGCTTTTTGTCGAGTATTTAAAGGAGGCACTCGGCAAACATATATTTTCTTTTATTTTCTGGTCACAAATTTTTTTGTGGAGCTCACAGGTAGCTCATGGTACTTTGTTTTGAAATTTAGTATTTTTTAAAGATATGTTTGTAATATTTGTTCAATTAGTTTCATAAAATGTATTTTATGGAGAAAAAAGAAATTTAAACTACAGGTAATTCAAATGATGGAATGCACTAAACTGAAATTTGATATTTATGTTTGTGACACCAAAGTGTTGTCATATCGAAGTAACAAAAGAAATTTTTCATGAATCTTGCACATAAAATATCAATATGAATATGTGGTCAAAATTTCTTTAAATTCTATAAAAAGGAAACAAAGTCAAAAAAATTATGAGAATTGCCATAGGATCATCATATCATATGTAGGTGTTATGATAAAATTTTTAGAAAGTTCCACAAAAATTATCATGCACACGGCGCACAGAACGTAGAATTTCCGAATAAGAAACATAGAGTTCGAAATAAGCTCTTAAGATTTTGGATAGATTATAAAGTTAAATTTGAATTTTACTTCAAATAATTTTGTATTAGTAATTTATAAGATAATTCTTGTCATGATAAAGTTTTTTTTTTATTTTTTGAATTCATTTTATAAATCTAAATTATTTTTTAAGTAAATGAATTCTTTTTGCCGAGTGCCTCCCTGGTGACACTCGACAAATACTTTGTTTGCCGAGTGTCTTTTCCTGACACTCGGCAAAGTGTTTGGTTGCCGAGTGTTTAGAGCTGGCACTCGGCAAATAGATCCGAAAATTATTTGCCAAGTGTCCTGTTTGCCGAGTGCTCGTTGACCTGGCACTCGGCAAATAGATCTTGCACTTACCCGAGCAACGATATTTTCTCCCTCAATCTTTTCTCTTCCAGTCTCTTTTCTCTCGCCCTCACTCTCGATCTCTCTCGCCACCATCCGACTCCCCCCGCCGCATTACTCGTCGCCGCCGTCTGACTCCCCCTGTCGCTCGCCTCCGTCCGACTCCTCCTCCGCCGCTCGCCCCCGAGCTCCCCGGCCCGCCGTCCGACTCACCCTCCACCGCCCGCCTCCGAGCTCCCCGGCCCGCCTCGCCTCCAAGCTCCCCGGCCTGCCGTCTGACTCGCCCTCCGCCGCTCGCCTCCGAGCTCCCCGACCCGCCTCTGCCGCTCACCTCCGAGCTCCCCAGTCCGCCGTCCAACTCACCCCCGAGCTCCCCAGCCCGCCGTCCAACTCGCCCCTGAGCTCCTCGGCCCGCCGTCCCACTCGCCCTACGCCATCAAGGGCGGCGTGGTCTCGCTGGCGCCGGCCACTGTGCTGCTAGGCTCCCTCGCCGGCTGGCTCTCCCACACTGTAGTGCAGCCGTCGGCGCCAGCAGTGACGGCGCTGCGGATCAGGCTACACGACGGGTGGCACCTGGCCTACTGCGAGAGCGGCGTGGCCGAGGACAAGGCGCGATTCAAGGTCGTCTTCTCCCACGGATTCACCGGCTCCCGTGAAGACAACGTCCGAGCATCACAAGTATCGATTACTACTATATTATTTTTTCTGCTGAGTTTGTTGCATTATTATTTCTGAATTCTCTGCTATATAGGAAATCAACGTGCTTGTTCTTGCGTGCAATCTAATTCAATTCAGAGAGAAAAATCTGCTTGTTCTTTTATTTAGGTATCTAGTACTAGTGACTGCGTGCTCCACCATGTGAAGCTATATGATTATTTGGTTAGTGTCGCTGTTAGGTTAGCCTAACTATCTTGCTTGGCTGCGTGATTTCGGGTGATGAGCTAGTGCAGACTGGGGTGTTAGTTCTTTACAAAAACTGCTTCGTGCACTTAAGATATCGTATGAGTAGATACATTCTTGTCCGAATGGATGCGTGTTATTTCAGAAAGAACATGAAAATGCCAAGTATTATACAAAGTGTTCTTTCTCTAGATACCTGGAGGTAGACTCGGCTGATGGTCAGAAGAGGCAGCTCAAAGTTCCCGTGAAAATCCTACGGTACCTTCCGTTCCGAGGATCCAGCGTTTATACATGACCGAGGAGACTGCAAAACAGATGATGTGGCACAAAAAAGGAATTCAATATAATCCTGACAATCTTGTACATCCATCCAATGCTGAATCCTGGACACACTTTGATCGTGCTAATCCTGACAAAGCTAGCGAGACTCGTAATGTACATGTGGCACTAGTAACAGATGGGTTCCAACCTTATGGAATGGGGGCTTCCCCATACACCTGTTGGTCTGTTTTTGTTATACCCCTCAATCTCTCTCTCTCTCTCTCCCCCCCCCCCCCCCCCCCCCCCCGACGTCCTTTTTCAATGACAAGAATAGAAATAAAATGAGTGTAAATCAAGGCATTTAAAGGATATGACGTCAAAGGATATCGTTTTTACACTACAGGTTATGAGGAGAGTTGTTCTAATAGAAAAAGCACAAATAGTGGAGTTTTCACACCAGACAGTGATGGGGTTGATTATTATGAAAAAATTAAAGAGATATAAGAACTCGACTATCCTGGTTCGAAACCTCTAACTTCTGTCATTTTCAAATGACATTGATGTTTGATGGATATTTTACTCTAGAGTTGAGTAAATTAATAGTAAAGTACACTCGTATGCGAGTGACAAATAAAAGAAACTACAAGTGTGCTTGCTAGTAGAAGTTTATAATTAATAGAGACTAGAATGCATGATGAAGATCGAGACATGCATAAGCAAGAGGTTATATTAATTAAACTCCGGCAGCAAGATATGCTATGTGTATATTTCTGGTTGCACGTGATGGCGTTTAGCCCACGTAACGCTGACGTATTTAGCTGGTATAAGCTGGCCAGTCGGTTTGTTCGACGGTATTTTGTCACGTGTCCAGGCCATGTACGCGAGGCAGGCAAAAGCTAGAATCCTTATTATCTCACATACGCATGCAAGCTTACTAATTGCATGCATGTACGTATATCAGAAGAAGATTATCTCTAAGCCTACAATGCGTGATATAGGCACGAAAAGAAACTTGAGCGCTTAGCTACACCGCGTATACATCTCGTCGTATACGTGATGTCATCTGGCCCAAGCTAGGATCGTGGAACGTTTTTACATTGATATGGGCCAGCCATACGCGTCGGCCCCGCAAGTCAGCAAAACAAATATGAGGATCGTTGCCGGTGTACCCAACGCAGCGCCCTTATCTCCTACGCAAGTAACTTATCTCTAATAATTCAAACCACAACGGAGGTGGTTCCGCGTATCTCGCATGGGCACAACAACCGAGTGGTGGCGCAGGCAGCATATCTCTTCCTGACTCCCCTAATCTCCACCTATAAAAGCATATCAAGTCCAGACGTGACGGAGGGGAGGAGAAGAAAAGAAGCGCCGCCAGGCTGACGCACTAGCACCACGCACACGCATCGGCACCAGGCACACGCATCTGCACCGCCGGAACGCACACCGCCGGAGCTCGCGCTCATGACAACATCGACGCCATCACCTGCAAGCACCCCGAAGGATCTCCTCGCCTCGACGATGTGTTCCATCCAGTCAGGCGTCATCTTCCCAGCGTCCATGATGCAGGGTGCATAAGCCGTGTCATTGCTGCGTTTTGTTTATTATGTGTACACCGTGCATCGACAGAGTAAGACGGGTACACTCCAACCTTGGAGAAGCCGACGGTGTGCCTGTCCATGATGATTAACAGAGTAAGACGGATATACTCTAATCTTGGAGGGCCGGCAGTCTGCCTGTTTTGTTGCAATCAACAGAGTAAGACGGGTAAACTCCAAACAAGGAGAGCCGACGGTCTACCTGTTCACTCTATAAGCGATATTGAAAGATGGGCCGGCTCATCACGGAGAGCCGGCGATTTGATTGTTGTCATCATATTCAGCGGAGTAAGACGAGTAACCTCTAATTATGGAGAGCCGGCAGTCTGCCCGTTAATTATGAAATAAGATCAGTCATCCTCATATGTGCGGAGGAGCAATACCCGTCATGACAGAGAATAATTTATTTACATGGAAATTCTTTCCATCGTGCAAATTGCTACGACGCTAGAAGGCTCTTACATGCGTCATCTCACACCTATTTACATGAGTGAGATGGTGTTCACATAACAATACACGCTACTCCTATCACATGCTTGATTGAAGAGGGCGTACATGCACGACTTATGTACACGTGCTTAATAATATCTCATGGCAAGGTAGTGCTCTCCATGCACACACGTCATAAGAAAGGTTCCCCCTGGCAAGCATCTTCAAACAATACCACGTGATGCAATGCTACTCCAACGTAGCACTCATACAATTCTCATCAAAGGTCTAGTACCGACGAGGCTAGATGGAACTTCGGCGAAGCAATGATAAAATCAAGTCAATGCTCCACCGACACGTCCTTTCAAACGGGATCGAACACGTCATTGTCGGGTACCGACGAGGCAAAGGCGACCCTTCCGTTTGAGTTGATGAAGACCGGCGTGCACATGATTGGGCATCAATGAGGCAAAAGTCATCCTCTTCATCGACATCTACCATTTACATCCGACGTGACGACGGCACTACTATGGCTGGGTTTTGGCAATGCAAAAGCCACCCTATATCATGGATGAGCAACACTCTATAAAGAGATGACCACTACGCGCAGCTTAATCAGAGGTGTTCTACAGACTCGCTCTATAAATATAATTAACCGGTCGAGCCCCTATAAGGCCCCAAGAATCGGCAGACTACGCAATCACCCAAGTTAGATCTCTCCTTAAGCAATGACGTAGAAGATAGAAGAAGACAAAGCTCTCTGAACCTTGTATTTTGTAACATGATGATTAATGAAATACGTGGTTCCTATATTTTTATTCTTGTCTTTATTTTGTTTTCACCAACAATTGGTTTGATCTAATGTTGGTTTAGTGGAAATTCAACGTTCATCCATCTTACAAGGAGACAATGTCTATATCGTGGCTCAACAGGTCACACAATATTATTACCTTTTATACCCGTGCCAATACGACGACAATCTCATAGACTGGGTTTTTGTATACAAGGTTTTACCATGCAGTAAACTCCCTGTTCTTAACGATGCCAATTACAACATAGACCCAAACAAATGTCAAGAAGATGAGTTCTTTCAAGACAATGAGTCAAGAGGGAGTTTTGTAATACACTTAAACGAAATGTTCGGGATGGAAGTCAACAATGCAACGGTTGTTGATGAGGACGCTGGAGATGAAGTTGATAATGCGGATGACATAAAATTTCTTAAGTGATTACAATTGGGCTCTGATGAGAACGAGGAAGATGAGGTTGATAACGTCCTCGATGATGTCGATATGGCAGATAGTGATGATGAGAGGAATGATCAAGTTAATCCTGATGATGATGATTATTTTTGATAAATGTATGTTATATATTAATTAATTAATAATATATATTATTTCTAATTCTATATTTTTACTCTCTTTTTAAAGTATATATGTTGATATTCTTGCTCCTTTGTATTACATGTGATTTGGCAAATGTGGTGGGTGGATTGTGGAGGCTCTCGAGGAAGATTAGCTCGTTGTACAGTGGCGGGGGAGGTGACGACGAGCAGGGTAAAGCTGGTGGAGCTAGAGGCAGGGGTGGAGGTCGTGGCAGAGGTGGAGGCCGAGGTGGAGGGAGGGGGGGGGGGAGGTCGAGGTCGAGGGAGGACAGTAGCAGCTGAGCCATCACGTTTGTCTGACGATGCAGAGGAGGAGGGTTTGGAGGTGGTGCAGCCGCAGCAGCAGTTGGAGGAGGAGGAAGAGGAGATGGTGCAGCCGCAGCAACAGTAGGAGGAGGAGGACGAGACACAGTAGGAGTCGGCGGGGGGGGGGGGGGGGGGGGGGGGGTCTGGTTCGTCTGGTGCGTCCTCTGTCTGGTAGCGAGGTCCCTCTGGCCTTCCTAGGCGGCCGATACCTGTGCACCTGCGTCTGATGGTTAAGCCCGCTAGGTCACGGTACATAACTGTATATATTATTAATTCATTTTTCATTGCACATATTGTTAATCTCATCAAAAACTAACAATTGTTTGTAGTCACTTTCGTAGGAGCTGGGAAATTGTCGAAGACCCAAGTGGTGAAGCGCGCGTGCCCCACGGTATCCTGGGTCTCTTATTGAAGTTACACTAGCCTGGTATGGTGCACACTGCTGATAGAGACAGGCCGTGTACCACATTTGACCGCTACTACCTCGCTCCGGATGCTGAGCTCCACAACAAGGCATAACGAGTTGTGGTCGAGTTATGGGTAAGTCTTGCCGCACTATATTGCTGAACATATCACATTAATATAACATTCTCCAAATACTGATTGATACATCGTGTGTATATGCAAGATTTCTTAAGATGCACGGTGAGTCTGGAGGCATGAGGTATTCAAGAAGCAAAGAGAGCACGCCCGAAGCTTGTGACGGACATGATTTATGAAGCACGCATCCAGGCCGTTGTTGATTACAACGCTAAACACCACCATAAGATCAATAAGACAGAGGCAAGAGAGATGTACCTGACTCGAGAGCAATACGTTGAGGTAAATGTACAATAGTAATTCTGTTATTTACTTGATGTTATGGTATTTCATTACATCATATTTATCTCTATATATGATGTGTAGGTGATTCCGTACTGGTCTGCATCGTATCTCGAGGCTTGGGATCCGTTGGCGAGATGTTGGACAGAGGACGCCTGGGTGGACAAACACGCCGCTGCCCGTGAGCGGCGTTTGTTGATGCCAGGTCCCACCCACCATCAGGGCAGTCTTAACCTCCAGCAGTACGGTGCACGATACGTACGTGAAACTTCTAACGCTCAATTCTGCATGATTTTATTATTCAAATGCTCAATTATGCATAATTTGTAACCAAATTGGTTTTTCTGCTCAGTTGGCGGCTCATGGTGGCCAGCCGGTGAACACTTTTCAGGCTTTTTGTTTGCCCCACAAGGGCAAGGCGACATCGGACATCCAGTTTAACCCGGATGATCCTCCTGAAGCCATCAGCAACTTGAACATGCACAACCGCCTCGCTGCTTGCTCAGAGATGGCGAAGGAGGTTCATGGGCCAGACTACAATCCGAGTGCCCACGACCTTGATGAAGAAGTCGTGATGAGAGTGGGAGGAGGCAAGCGGCATGGTGGTACTACCTCGGTGACAGCACACTAGACACGGCTGGTACCCCCACGCTCTCCGAGATTCGAGCACGGACCACAAGCGGTGGCCCATCCATACGGAGACCACTGACCCCTTCGGCCGGCCTTCAGGTACATAAATCTGTTTTATTCATCATTCTGTCATTCTACATATTTAGATGAATGCACTAACACACTTGCTCCATCATTTATAGGCCCAGCTAGCAGAGGAGAGGAGGGCCCGACAAGAGCTAGAGGTGAGTCAGGCACGGGACAGGAGGGCCCGGGAGGCGCTTGAGACGATGGTCTTGAGACAGCAGGAGACGCTGTCGCAATTCCTCGCCTACATGCAAGGTCTCTCTCAGCAAGTGGGACATGCTCCGCCACTTATTCCTCTCCCGCCTGTTCCTGTCTTTCCTCCACCATTTCCTGGACTATCTGAGTCTCATGTGAGTATCTTGACAACCTTATGATTTCTTTATACTCTGTTCTTTGTGTTAGATTGTTACTTATACAACACTAGGTAACTTAGACAACCACAAACACCTTAGAAAACTTAGAAGTTGATAACTTGTCACTTACAAATACTTACAGAATCTCCCTTCCTCGGCGGGGGCGTCAAATAATGAGCCTGGAAATGAAGAAGAGTTGGGTGCAGGGATCGCTCATAGCCTCTTCGGACCGCATGGATCGGAGTCTTAGTCACTTGTCATATATTTCTACTTGTCATCGTATGAACTTATGTATTTGAGTACTTGTTTACTTGTGAATTTGTAAACTTGAAGACTTGACGACTTTGAACCTTTCCATGCTTATTTGAGGACTTGTGTAACGGAACCGCCTTACCACGGAGACGATTCCGTTCCAGGATCTTTCTCGGGTGGTGACGCGCGCTGTGACGCCCAATAGTACAACACATGACAGAGAATATAATTGCAACGAGAACATAGATAGAGTACAAAGTTTTTACATAAATTCGAATTTAAATTACAAACCAGAGTTTTTATAAGTGTGGAAGCAAAATAGTCTAACATCATGAATAGCTTGACAGCATAAGAAAGATACAATCGTCCTCTCACGACGATTCGCACAGAACATCCGGCTTTGTAGGTGTTTGCCCAAACAGCGCGCCGGCAATCAACATGCGACTCCTCCTCGTTGTCAGTGCAAGGCTTTCATTCTATGTTCTAGCACTCAGGGCGCTGGCCTTCCCAGTAGAACCTCCCACCGCAGTGGTAGTCTCCACCCTGGTCATCTGAAAACCACATAGAACGTCGCCCTGAGTAACTAATTTACTCAAGAAGACTGACCTGTCAAGGTGGCCAACTACAGCCGACTCCTAGATATGCACAGGCTAAGGATAGGGTTTATGTTGCCAAAAAGCCAGCCTAAGAGTAAATCCCTAGTTTTCAAATTTTAGCATCAAGTTAAGTTAACAGGCGAAATGGTAAATTTAGTTTGCACTAAGACTACAACAAGCAGGGTTGCAATACAATTAATAATAAACCCATACAGCAATATTAAATCCATTCATCATATTAATGGCTTCCAACACTGTTTCAAAGCAGCGATCAAGTAGTACTCGTTACTGTGAGGGGCAGCGACTCGAATCGATTAACATCCTGTAGGAGAAACCTGCTTGCACGATTCATACGCGCTTTATGGAAGCCGCATGGAGTAACCTTTCGCTGCGGTACCATATGGTCTTCCGGGTTCATACTCCCCCGAGGAGGGTCTCCCAACGCGATGCACCCCGTGCCGCCATCCGTGGGTAGATCCCTCCCTCCTCTCAGCCCCTGTTCCACCAAAGAAGGGAGAAGGCTATCTTCCGACCAGGTAGTAGTCGTAGCTGTGTCAGTTCACTAGGTCCATAACTCTAGCATGCAAATGGTACATTCAAACTTGACCTCATAGGACCGGACATGAGGCGTAGCCTTAGGTGACTCGGACGGGGTTGCCTCCTTGAAGCCAAGCTGTCCTTCCCTTTTCACCTAGTTGCCCGCCCGATCTTCATTTGTTACCCCACTCTATCTTTGATTCCTCTGATATCATTCCTAAGTGATAATATTTCCTGATCTACGAGTGGTCTCCATACCACTCGACGAATGATCGTCCTAAATTAAGCATAACAACTACCGTCCTGAGGCTAATACCGGATAAAGAGAACCTATTACAATTTCTAAGTTTTCAAATAATTCCTATAAACTTAATACACATATAAGCCTACATTCCTAACTAGTGAGAAAATAAAAATAGTTAAAATAGGTGGGATGCACCGGTGCTTGTCTGGGTCCTGTTCCTGGTTAGTGAGATCACTTCCTTGCCCTTCTGGCTCCTGCTCTATTCTCGCCTCCACGTGATTCATCTCGTGATCTACATGATGCAAAAGATATTGTGCGTAAAAGATAATTCGTGACAGTTTATCTATAAAAGAATTAAGATTATAATCTGTTCTTGGAATTGATGTATTAATTAATTGTGTGGTTTTAAGATATATGGTGGGTTTATTTGTTGTATTTTTCTTCATTGGCTCCTATTAATTTAACACAACGAATGTGTAGATAATGTACGGGTGTGTGTGCGTATCGCTTACGATTGATACAGTCATGTAAGGTACATGAATAGTAGTTACTCACTAACTAATGTTTTGGGCTCTAGCCGTGTGAAATAGGGCTAAGTTCCTTAACTATATGAAATTGTGCATAATCAAGCAAATAAAAAAAAATTATTTATTTAACACGATTCTGGATAACCTATGCGCATGAGCAATTTATCTTAGGTTGAGCTCATAAGAAGTAAATTATGTGTTAAGTCTCACTAACATGCATCCAGCCAAATAATTTAAATAATTATTTTAGTACAAAAGTTATATAATTAATTATGCAAAAAATAATGGGATCTATAAAGTATGACTTTGCAGGATAGTTAGGAGTGACAAAATATCATTATACACCAAGTGTTACGAATTTATTAACTACCTAGACATATATATGAATTTACTTGTGTTTTTCTTATTTATTTTAGTTCTAATAAACATATTTATATGCAAAGTGGTTTAGCATTTTGAAAAATAGTACATATTTTACGGAGTCCAAAAATTATTTATTCACATTTTTTTTCTACCAAGAAATTATTCTTGTGTCAATTTTTAAAGCTAGAAACATTAATCTAATTTAATATAAAAAAGCAGAAGGTATTTACCAGGCCATTGGGCCGAAACCTTCTAGCCCAAACAGGCCACAGCGCAGCGGGGAGGGTTTTCCTGGGCCAACTGCCGGCCCAGGCAGGTGGTGGCCCGGGGCCACTCTTGGCCCAGCCGGCTTGGACGGCCCAAGGCTGAATTGGCCGAGGGGGCCAGGCCAGCGCCAGGGCGCAGGTGCACACGCGCACGGCCTGTTTGGGCTAGAAGGTTTCGGACCTGGGTGAAGGCGTGACTCGCGGTGGAGGGCGGGGAGGTGGGACGGGGTCGCGACGCGATGCGGAAAAGCAGACGCCGAGCAAAGCTGGAGCGGACACCGGCGGTGGAGGCGGCGTTCCAGCGACAGTATGCAAACCCATGGAACCAACAGGGGTTAGACGGGCGCGCACGAGGTAGTGGAGGTTGCCATTGAGAAGAATGGAAAGATGGCTCACCATGGCGGCGTGAATCGAAGGATTGGCGGCGGTCGGTGTTGGGGAAGTCGGGACCAAAACCATCGGCGTCGTTGTACGCGGGGAGGAGCGGCTCGCAGGGGGGGGGGGGGTGAATCTGGGGGCGCTAGACCCCGGTTTTTAGTGCCTGGTTCGGACCAGGTGGGGGCTCGCGGCCTGGGATTGGCCAGCGTCGCGGTGGCCGCCCGTGGTGGCCAACCAGCGAGAAAGAAGACTCACATTGGGGCTGACAAGTGGGACCTACGAAAATTTTCTTTTTCGTTAATTTTTCCAAAACTGCATTCTTTGTTAATTTCGCAACTTTAATTCTAAACCTCAGGTGAGCAAAATAAAAATATGGCTGTGTTAAACATGATTGACTCTCAATTGTAAAAATGAGTTTGTTCAAAATCCTACATCCAAATTTGAACAGGAATTTATTGAATTAGATATGTTTTTCAGCTTTTAGGCATTTATTTGGAGCACTTAGTCTTGGAATAAAAATATAAGATTTTCCTAAAAATTATCTTGCATCATAACTTGTAACATATATTTTTATTTGCATAATATTCTATTAAAAATATTTGACGTGTAATTTAATGATATTTTAATTTGATTAAATCTTGATCAAAAGATGTTCAAATGTTTTCAAAAAAATTTAAGAGGCCATATTTTTTAGTTGCTCATTTGCCTAGTGTTCTCCTTGCTCGTTTTTTCAAGCTCGGAGTGTCACAACTTGAGTTTGTGTTTTCATATCTATGATATGTCTGTGATGTTATTTGAGATATATGCTTGTGATGGTATTGAGATTTATGTCTATGATGTATATTCTATAAAAATATAATTTTTTTTTATTACGAGGATAAGAAAAAAATAGTAAAAAAGAAATTGAAAAAAGGGTTTAACGAGTGCCGTGACCAAAGCACTCGGCAAAACCTGGTAATGTTTACCGAGTGCTGAGACCAAGGCACTCGGCAAACTTGGACAAGTTGCCAAGTGTCACGGCCAAGACACTCAGTAAAAATGGACGGTTTGCGGAGTGCTAGAGAGAGTGACACTCGATGAAGTTTTAGATCTTTTCTATTAGACAGCTATTTTCACACTGTCGAAGAACTGTTTTTTGCCGAGGACGCATACAGCACTCGACAAAAGTTTTGCCGAGTGCCTAATTTTTGATACTCAGTAAAGACTACTATACTGTGAGACTCGTCGTCGTGCGCTCTTTGACGAGGGTTGGCAATCGGCAAATCCTTTACCGAGTGCTTTTCTCACCTTTGCCGAATGCTCTGGACACTCAGCAAACGATCTATTTCCCATAGTGCCAATGCTTGAGTGTCGGATATCGTCGAGCCATAAAATGGCATCTGTGATGAGCCTGTAAAGTGGCGGCCGCGGCGGTATGGCGTGGCGGTCAGCGGCGCCGGTGAGGCAGATGTTGAGAAAGCTGAGGTCCAGCCTGCGGAGGAGCCAGGCGCGGCCGCGACGGGCAGTCATTGAGGTTCGCGTACGACCTGCACCCGCAACTTCGACGACGGCCTCGGCTCCTCCTGCCACCACTTGTAGACTAGGGATCCTTCCACTGCTTCTATGTACAGTTACTAGTTAAATGATTAGAGCTCCAACCCTCAAAGGAAGATGACATGATTATTAGCTAGCTTCTCATCCAGTTATTGTACACACCTCGATTGACGATCGATCATTGCGTGCAACATGAACAAACATTTTGTCATCTGTTATGTGTTATTATATATTTATGTCTTATTCGTGTGGCTCGTTGTTCTCAAGTAATTGTTAATTTTTGTGTACCGATTAAAGAAAAAATGGTAGTACGTCACATTTTGTAGATTTTTGCGATTCGATAATAGAATGCTCTTATACATTCTCAAATATTGAAAGAGTGTTTGATTATTGCTGAAGAATTTTATACATTTGCTTGATGAGGTCGCGTGTTCTAGTGGTAATGGGTATAATTTATGAACATCAAGGATATTTGTAAATGAGTTATTATTTTTAACAATAAAAATAATGAGAATTAAAATATGTGTGTGGTATTTTAGCATAATTTTTCGTATTGTCTGTGAGAGGTATTTTAAGAATAAACACATATGCAGTCGTTATGAATGATGTACATGTGTTATCCATTCGTACGCCTTGGGAAGGCCTTTAAAATCCTAGGCAAAATCACAGGAAACAATAAAAGTGAAGAGAGGGACGATCAATCTTATCTATATGCCCGAGCAACCGGAACAATAAAGTGACAACAACGAATCATACAAAAGACAACCTTGTCAACCAAAGCTATCAATTTAAAGTCAAAGACAAAACAAGGACACTAGTGAAATACAGCTTTGGGTGGTCATCACATATGCAGTCGGCAGCGCCGGTGAGAAAAGCTGCTGAGGAGGTTGTGGAGGCGAGGCACGGCCCGGCCAAGGCGCGCCGCGGTGCAGTTCGGGTACGACCTGCAGAACTACTGCCAGAACTTCGATGATGGTGTCGGCTCCGACCGCCACTACCGCTTGTAGCCAGGAATGATACTTGCAGTCCGTCTTGTAAATAGATAATAGGAGATTAGTATCAATGCCGGTGTTGTTGATTTCCGGTGATTAGCTTTTTATCTAGCTAGCTACCTCCCCTAGTGAGTGTATATGAAAAAACTGTGTAAATTACTCCCTTAATTCTGAAATTTTTGTGATTAGAACAATAATTCTAATTCAACAGAATATTAGAACCCAAGGAATAGATGTAAAAGTGCAAACCTGTCTCTAACCAATAGAATACTTATTTTAAGTATTGAAATGACATGCCTTCTTCAGTTTTTTGTACACGTTCGCAGAAAAATGTTTTATATATTTTATCCAAAAGTTTTTCGTGCATGTGGTTTTTGCGTTAGTTGTTCTCTAGATCTAATTTATGGCTTAGTCTCAGTATACAGTTTGATTAATATTGTATCCAAAACTGCGAGTTTGGTAACTAAGCTGGTTAGATTTCATTAGGATGAAACTTCTCTCACACCTTATGAAACTCCACCTTCTCTTTTTCTCATAATTGTCTTGCCAGGTAAGCAAAATTGATAATGTGACATAAAATTTAATGTCTATGAAACTCTCCATTGAGACTGATCTAAGAATATGTACCATTAAAAAAATAATAAGACCATGTGATTTTTCGATGATTCTTCAGGGATCAGTGAATTGTTTTTTTAATCACTGTTCATTTGTTGTGTCCATAAAAATATACAAAAAGGTCGCCAAGGATTCCAGCCAAATAATGACATGTTTCTTGAAACATTATTTTGTTGCATCAACTATCCATGAAGTTCAAACTTTGTGCTCAACTAAAAATAAGTTTGCATAAAACCGTTATAGCCAGCCCTCTTACCATTAAACACTCTATTTTCTTTAGGAAATTTGTATGTAGGACACACTTCAATGTTGGTTTTATCGCCTGGATACTGGATCGTTTCTTTTGGTCTCATGGACACTGAAAAAATGCATATTTTGTCTACAGGACACTATAGCGGAAAAAGTGACCATTTTTAAATTTTTTTATCTTAATATATAAAATACATTGGAACTTGAAATATGACACAAGCATACATTACTAAATTCTCTATACATGTAATTTTTTCATATTTATTGTTGATTGTTTACATAAGTTTTTCACTAACAAAATATTTATTTTTAAAATTAAACTATGCAAACAATTGGTAAAAAGTCAAGAAAAAATCACATGAACATAAAATGCAACAATTTAACATTGTGCCAAATTTTATGTTCCAATATATTTTGTACATTAAGATAAAAAATTTAAAAATGGTCACTTTTTTCGCTATAGTGTCCTATAGATAAAATGTGCAATTTTTTTTTTGTGTCCACGAGACCAAAAGAAACGATCCAGTGTCCAGGAGACAAAACCAATATTGAAGTGTGTTCTACAGACAAATTTCCTATTTTCTTTTGCCTTTTTGCTGACATGCTATCTATGCTTACAGATCTTTTCGAAAACACTGCTTCTCCTTTGATATCCTTATGCTGGAAGCTATCGTATCTACTCATGGTCTCTCGAGGGGCCCAAGTCGTTTTCTGATACTTTTTTTTGGGTGGGAGCTGTTTTAGAGATTCTCTTAAAAGGAAAATTTACTATTTTTTGGGGCACCTAGCATGTAAATCCAGCACCCATTGTTTATGTGCTACAAGTTGTATACTCATATTTCTACTTGATTCCCGCATCATCCATTCACAAGCGTAAAAAGGAGACCTTTCAGAATCGTGAAAAGAAACCGAGGAGAGATGAACGTTGAACGAATCCTGGTATTTATGATTAGTTAAAGAAAAGGAACGGCATAAACGAAATTCGCATATAGGAAAAGGCCAAAAGCGTTGTCATCCGTGTACCATCATGACTCGGATGATTTGTATCGGCCTCCCCAAACTGCCACCAACGGCCATCTTTTTTGTGTGATCACGCTGATGACTCGATCACATGCAAGCAGGATGGGGAGCTGACGCAGCTACCTCTCACGTAGAGTTAGTTTTAATGCCAGTGCGTTCTCTTTATCTCACTTTCTGACCACGCTCACCGTAGGATGTAGAAAGAAGTTGTTTCGGTTGGTAGAAGGAACAAGTGCACTGCAGTGTACATGTGCTCAGCTCTGCTTCCCGGCGCCTATAAAAACAGAAGCAGTCTAGTCTTCGTTTGAGATAACAAGGCTTTCAGAACTTAACAGGAGAGGCTACTTCAGTAGCATAGCTGCAGTTTGAGCTTCGAGAGAGAGAGGATGGCGTCTCTGATGAGAGTCGAGCCTGTACACAGCGGCAGCTGCCGGAGGAGGTCTGTTCAAACAAGGACCGGTGCCGCTGCGCCGGTGAAGCAACTGCTGACAAAGCTGAGGTCCAGCCTGAGGAGGAGCGGGGCCCGGACGCGACGGGCGGCGGGGTTGAGGTTCGCGTATGACTTGCAGAGCTACTCCCAGAACTTCGATGACGGCATTGTCTCCCTCCGCCCACCAATTGTAGCTAGCTAGCTAGGAATCCTGCTTCTGCTTCTAATTCCGAGTAAAGTGATTAGAGGCTCAATCCTTACCGGGAGAGCGAGTACTTGTGTCTACTGGTATCCGGTGATGAGATGATTAGCTAACTCCTAGTCAAGCTATTGTGTAGGACCAGATCTTTTCTTCAGTGTAAATTAAACTAAACTCAGTCATGAACTAGTATAACGCTTTATTTGAAGTTTTCTGTCTGTTCTGCCTCATGTGTAATGTCTTGCGATTTCTGGCTATGCATCTGTGGTTAGTCATATGCATATATTAGCATCGTTAATTGGTACTGAAGCGAAATGGTACGGTTTTTTTGTTGATTTTCGAGAGCCCACTGACAAGCAGTGATATTGTATCGTGAAGATATAAACCTCTTGTGTCTTGGCACATATCTTTTTCCGCGTGGGGGACGCCCGCGCCCTCCCTCCTGGGGGCGATGGGTGGAACCCTAGCCGCCACCGCCGCCCCTAGCTTCTCCGCCCTCATTGCCGCCTGTGTGGGTTGCAGGCCAAGCCACGCGGCCGCGAGGAGGACGGTGGTGGGGCCTTCTCCTGTCGTGTGCCCCAAAGAGGAGGAGAGGTGGCCATGGCGAGTAGGCCTCCTCGTCGACCTCCAGCGACGGAGCCACGTGCGGTTCTTCCCCCTGCGGCGAGGCGGCTCCCAGGCCAAGGGGAGTCCGGTCAGCGGTGGCCAATCTCTGGTGTGGGCTCCTCTACAACGAGATCTAGGGCCGGACCACCCGGATCAGGTGGCCCCGGGGTGGCTTCGGCCATCCGCTAACTAGAGCATGGTCGGGGCCGGCGTGGAGTGACGAGGTGTCTGTGGGCGCGGTCCCCGGTAGTGGTTGTCCGGGCTAGCACCGATGGCGGCGGTGGCGTTCATGGCGATTGGCGATGGTGGCAGCAGCTGTTGGCTAGTTTTGTGGTAGCCTCTGTGCGAAGGCAGCACTGGATGCGGCACCTTGCTGATTCGGTCATGGTGGTTGCGTGGTCAAATCAAAGCCATGTGGGTGACTCGGCAGGCAATTGTGATAGACATTGCCTGGTAGTGCATTGCTGGGGAGAAAGCTATGGTTGGTGATCCTTCTCTCCTATTGACACCGGCAACGACGACTTCTTTGGATGTCGTTTCCCTTGTTGGAGGCGTTGTTGTGGTGGTCTGCACTATCCAGCCATGTCGTTGAGGGTTCTCCGGGTGAAAATTCAAGCTCTAGGTTGCTAGAGTGGGCAACGGCGGCGTCTGTGGATGTCGTCCCCTCCTTGGAGGCGTTGCTTCGAAGGACCATTGTTACTTTGGCTATTCACTAGTCTTTCACAATGGCAATGGTGACACCGAAGATGGTGCAGAAGTTTTGGAGCCAAGATGGGGGACTCATCATTGTGAAGTCATAGCTGCCGCGCTGTCGAGGCATTGAGCTTGGTAACGATAACCCTTGATGAGCCCTGTGATGTGGTTGTTTGCAGTTGTTCCTGCCTCTTTGGATTAGTTGTTTGTAGATGTTTTCCGACAGTTTGGTTGTTGGTTAACCGAAAACTTAGTTGTCATAGAAATATGTAGGTTTGCTTTTTCTTGTTCGGTTTGGTCACGTTTTTCTCTTAAAATGTGGCATTTTTCTTCTTCTGTAATAAAAGGTAGAGCACCTGCTATTTGTGTAAAAAAAAACCTCTTGTGTCTTGTATTATCTATTCATAATTTCGTATGCTTTTGTAGCCATTTGGGACTCTAATTAACATTAATTAATACAAAGGAATCGCACATTGAACTAGAATGACTTGGCATCCAAAATTGTGACCATTGATTGTCCACTTTGTCAGATTGGGATATGCGGATTTTTTTTTTGCGAGGAAGATATGTGGATTACTTGATCAAGTTAATGACTCGATTACATGTAGGTTGCATGTAGCATCCTAGATTTGGCTTTAAAACGAGTTCATTGGCTTTCTCCTTCTTACTAGTGACACTCAAACAATTCATGTGTCCTACGAAGGCCTTCTTGTGTCTTATTGCACGTCTATGAATTCATATGTTTGGGTTTCCAAGGAAGATCTTAGAATTTTCCAAAACTCCTATAACAAATTTCTAGCAAATAATCACAATGTGTGTTAGCAGTGCTGGGCGACGTCATCAGAGGGAACAACAAAAAGCAAATAAAATGAGGAAATCTTATCCGGGTCCCAAGAAAGCAAAAGTTTGCTATGAACTGATCCCAATTCCTCATTGAATCAGACAAAAGCCTTCTTGTTATCCAACGCTATCGATTTAAAGTTGAAATGTGCAAGATCAACCCATGTGCAGTTTTCTATCATCCAGTTTTCGCTTCGGCGCTAGTGCGTATCCTTTCTCTCTCACTTTCTTTCTGGCGACCCCTAGCAGGCAGAAGAGGAAAATTCTTGTGAGCACGTGTGGGTGTGTTGGAATTTGGCCCATTTTCTATGACCTATTCAGAAGAAATTCCAAAGCAATAAGTAGGTGTTGGTTTTAGTACCACATTGCTAGTTTATGGTGGTCCACACTAACTTATACTACAAGAAATATGACATTCTACGACGTTTCAATTTCGTTATAGAATGTAAAAAATATCACTCTATAAATGTCACAGAATGTCAAATTTCTTGTAGTGTTAAATAGTAGCACTCGTACCCATGGCTGAATAAAGACAGCTGTAGGAGAGAAAGAGAGTATTACTATGAGTACACACGCACGCATGCTCGCGCGTGTATACGTGTTTTTTCGTGTATTGTCCCGTGTGACTTGTGACTTGCGACGCGCGACCGTGGCGTGGCGTGTCTGTGAGTCCAAGTAATTTTTGCCACTCGTAACCTCTATAATCCTGAACCGTTATGTACTAATCAAGAGGATTAATAGATAATTAATTACTATAATTAGAGTTAATAGGTCAGCCTTGCTATTAAGTACTAATTAGTGAGCGCAATTAGAGAGGAAACGGCTCCTGGAGGGCAGCCGAGCCTATATAAGGCACCTGGAGACGTCCAGGTTTCCACACAAGAGAAAAATCACGTCCACTTTTTCTTCTTCCTTCCATTGGAGAGATGTGCTATGGTGTTGACCTGCTTCCATCTCGTCGGCCCTATTCCTTGGCGTGCACCGAGAAAAAGGGTGAGTGGAATCTCCGTACCTTTACCGCCGTGAAGCCCGCACAAGGGGCGGTAATAAGGTTTATGGGCAGCGCATCTGCGTGACCACTCGAGACTGATCCACGACGATCTGTGCTGCCTCATCGATGAAAGCGCTGACAAACCCAACATGAGTTTAAATGGCTCCCCTGGTTATTATTACGTTGCTCTACCTGCTGCATGTGTTAGTTTGTATCTTAAGTTCGAATTGTTATGAAATTTGCCTAAAACTAAAATCTAAAATTAGAATAACACGCATATTTCCAATAATCCAGAAATCTTATTTTTGTGTTTATTCTATTATTCTAGCAATGGCTGGTGCTTCGGATGCAATGAAATCTGAGAGGTTTGGCGGTAGTGAAAACTTCCATCGTTGGCAGACTAGAGTCAGATTCTGGCTTATGTCAATAGGACTGTGGTGAGTGATCCACCTAGTGATGTCATTCACGGTTGAGCACACCGTTATTTTTCCCACAATGCGCAATTCGGCATTTTGTTGCATCTTGACCCTTTTAGCCGATAATTTATATGATATTTATATGAATTATACCGATCCCACTGAGTTGTGGGATGCACTTGAGCGCAAATATGTCGTCTCTGAAGCCGGTCGTTTGCTATACATGTGTGAGCAATTTTTTGACTTCAGCATTGATGCTGCAAAGTCGATAGTGTCTCAAGCTCACGAGTTACAGCTTCTGGTCGGGGAGATTGCAAGTTTGGGATGTCCTCTGCCTAATCGAGTTGTGGCAGCGGGCATTATTGCCAAACTCCCTGCCATGTGGAGAGATTTTGCCATGAGTCTAAAATACAAGAGGGACGATATCTCAACTGAGAATCTGATTATAGCCCTCGATGTGGAAGAAAAGGCAAGGGCTAAAGACGCTCCTAGCATTTCTGTCACTATAGAGAATGGTGCTAGTGCAAATGTTGTAGTTGAAAAGAAAACTTACTACAACAAGAACAAGGGAAAGATGCAGGCTGGTGGCAAGCCTAAGAAAACCACTAACTTTAAGAAGAACAACGTGAAAAAAGGACAACAGATCCTGCTATATGTGTGGCAAACCAGGGCACCTTGCGAAAGATTACCGCCACCGTAAAGACAATTCTAATGGACAGCAGAAGAAGGTTGTCAATGTGACCATTGGCAAAAACAACGGTGATGAGACCGATCCATCTCGGTATGGTAATTTACCATTTGTTTTTTCAACCTTTCAATCTTCGGATTGGTGGGTTCATACGGGTGCCAATGTTTATGTGTGTTCTGATTTGTCTATGTTTCCTTCTTACCAGGGGACACGGTCCTCCTCCATCCTGATGGGAAACGGATCAGCTGCTTCTATTCTTGGTGTTGGTACAGTCGAACTGAAGCTCGCTTCAGGGAAGACTATCATTTTGAAGAACGTGCAACATGCTCCCACAATAAAGAGGAATCTGATTAGTGTTTCCTTATTGTGTCGGGATGGTTATAAGTTAGTATTTGAGTCAAATAAAGTTGTAATGTCCAAGTTTGGAAACTGTATTGGCAAAGGCTATTTAAGCGGAGGCTTGTTCCGCTTACTTATGATTATTCCTATAATTTGAATGTTGCATCCATGATTAATAAAAATATTTGAGAGGCTGATGTGTGGCACTCATGTTTTTGTCATATTGGGTTCGACACCATTGCTAGAATGTCCAGATTAGAATTTATTCCTAAGTTTAATATTGTCAAAGGATCAAAATGTCAATCTTGTGTGCAAGCAAAACAACCTTGAAAACCATTTAAGAGTTTAGAGAAAAAGCAAAACTTGGCACCATTAGATCTTATTCATTCTGATTTGTGTGAAATGAATGGATTATTGACAAGAGGAGGCAAGAGATATTTCATGACTTTTATTGATGATGCTACCCATTTTTGCTATATTTATTTGCTAAAAACTAAAGATGAAGCTTTACAATACTTTAAAATTTATAAGGCCGAGGTTGAGAACCAACTTGAGAGGAAAATCAAACGATTACACAATGATCGTGGAGGAGAGTATACCTCAAATGATTTTTCTCAATTTTGTACTGAACATGGTATTATCCATGAAGTGACACCACCATATTCATCTCAAGCGAATGGGGTGGCTGAGAGGAAAAACCGAACTCTAACAGATTTGGTGAATGCCATGTTAGAGAGCGTCGGTATGCCCTATGAATGGTGGGGGGGGGAAGCTATCTTAATAGCTAATTTTATCCTAAATAGGGTAGTGACTAAAAACAGAGAAGTCACTCCCTATGAAGGATGGAATAAGAGAAAACCCAATGTCAATTTCTTAAGGAGTTGGGGCTGTCTGGCAAATGTTAATTTACCTGAGCCGAAAAAGAGAAAGCTTGGACCCAAAACAATAGATTGCGTATTTTTGGAATATGCACATAAAAGTACGGCCTATAGATTCTTAGTAGTTAAATCTGATACTCCTGAACAAAATATGAATACTATTATAGAGTCGAGAGATGCTTCATTCTTTATGGATATATTTCCTATGAGAGCAGCAGGTAGCACTTCTCAGAGTGAGAATTATCACAATCATGTGAATGCTCCTGAGGAATATACACCACCATGTGAAACAAACGATGATCTATACGCACCATTTAAAGAAGATGACAATGTCATCAGTGAAGCTCCGCATAGGAGTAAGAGAGAAAAGATTGCGAAATCTTTTGGTGATGATTATATTCTTTATCTTGTGGATGATGTACCCAACACTCTTTCAGAAGCATATGCATCTTCAGATGCAGAATATTGGAAAGAGGCAGTCCGTAATGAGATTGACTCTATCATGTCTAATGGGACTTGGGAGATCATTGAGTGTCCAAGTGGGTGCAAACCAATTGGATGTAAGTGGATCTTCAAAAAGAAATTAAGACCTGATGGTACTATTGAAAAGTACAAGGCTAGGCTTGTGGCCAAGAGATTCACACAAAGAGAAGGAGAGGATTTTTTTTAATACATACTCTCCTGTGGCCCAAATTTCCACCATTAGAGTGCTTCTTGCTCTTGCAACTTCTTATGGTTTGCATATCCATCAAATGGATATAAAGAACGCTTTTCTTTATGGAGAGTTAGAGGAAGAGATATATATGGAGCAACCGAATGGTTATAAAATTACTGGGCAAGAGAACAAAGTGTGCAGATTAATAAAATCCCTATATGAACTTAAGCAAGCATCTAAACAATGACATGAAAAATTTGACACCACTTTGACATCTCAGAAAAGTTATAGCAAAAGTTATGAATAAAACATTTAAACAAAAAGGGATTTCCAAAAGGAAAGTCATCCTTGGACCATGATGACTCAATCACACGCAGGCAAGGAAGGAGGTTAACATAGATTATCTTCTTGATGATTCAGCTTTAATATGTGACTAGCAAAGTGTTGACTTTAAAAAACAAATCACTCTTTATAATTTAAATATAAATTATTTATATAATATAATTATTAGATATATATAATATTATTCATATTTTTACATAAAAATAATTATTAGATATATACAAAATTATTTGAAATGATATTAAAAAATATTCAAATATAAAAAGTACCGATATAAAGTCCAGCTTGGCATGCAAAGAGGGTTTTCCATAAGCCTATTACACCTACAAGACACCGCTAGACCTCCATTAAACCTAACATAAGGCCAAGCTCGTGGACCAATTTCTAAAGATTTCTAAAGTTTTATCCGGATGGAAAAATTAATTCGCGCAGTCTAGACATAGCACTATATTGCAACACGATTTTGAACTTTAATACTTGCTCCAATGAGAAAAGTTAAAACACGAAGACCTTTTTGAAACATATGTGAATCATATTATTTGGACTTCGGAGCTAGGAGATATAGGCCCTGCACAAAGACCAGTGCAGAGGAATCTGAATCAGAATAAATATTTTTTGCATCGCATATTTAGAAACCAAAACGGCTTGATCTGGACTTCCATTTAATACCAAAGTTGTAGAATTTTTCGAGGGCTATGAGATAGAGTCCGAATTTGCCTAATTTAGGCTCTGGACAAGGGAGTTATGATTTTTAAAATTTGGTATTTGATATGAAAGGTACGAAACTGATTTAGATTCAATCTCTAATTTTATAGACACGAAGTGAACGACCGCACATGAATTAATATATTGTAGAGATTCCTTTTCTCCTCCTTTCGCTGGTCAGTAGAAGAGAAAAACTTTGTAACATGATCTTGCATAAGTTACTATGCCCTACTTTTAGCTTGATTCTTACCAGATGAAACTGAAAAAGTGAAAAAACATTTATCCTCGGCGCGGGGGGGGGGGGGGGGGGCATCATCACATCTCGCCAAAGTCAACCATTTAGCGATCATCAATAGATGCAGCGAAAACGCACAGGCGCCGCGTCGAAGCTCAACTCAATTAGCATATCGTAGACTCTCAGCACATGGCCACACGAGCGATCGACCGGGCTCCGCTCCTTTGGCCAATATTCCATTACAAGGCATGTCGACTCGTATCATGTTGTAACCTATGTTGCATGTTCTTTTCCATGGTATATATTTGCCTCTTTATATGGTTGGTGATACTTCTCTCTCTGACCGCAACGTCTTAGTGGATAGCCTAGTCATTCCTAGGTGAGCAAGTGTGAGTGCTGGTGGGCTCGCCCACTGACGGCGCGCTCCATGCTTATAAAAGAAGCAGCAAGAGAGGCTTCATATCAACAAGGCTGCCAAACGCCAAAGCTAGAGTAGCCCGTCAATCACTGCAGCAGTAGTCAAGTGCTATAGCTCTCAGAAGTTGAGTTGTGACCTTGGACCTTGGAGGGGAGAAGAATCGATATCGATAGAAAATCGATGGCGTCTGTGCTGAACAGCCGGAGGGTGGTCAAGACCATGAGCGGCGGTGACGAGGCCCAGCCGTCGGCGGCACCGGTGAAGCAGCTGCTGAGGAAGCTGCAGTACAGGTTGAGGAGCGCGACGCGGCCGAGGCGTGGAGCGCCGGTGAGCTTCGTGTACGACCTGGATAGCTACTCTCAAAACTTCGACGATGGCCTTGGCTCCGACCATCATTTGTAGCTAGCTGCTTTTTTCATCTGTGTATTATTTAGCTATAAGTGGAAGAGTGTTAATAGTGTCGCTAAGTGGCTGCACTCTGATTCAGGTTATGAGATGATTAATTAGCTAGCTAGTTATCTCATGCAGTTATTTGTACAGGATCCAATCACTACTCTTCGATCTGTGTAAATTTGAACCAAGCCTTCTCTATAAACAAGCAGAATGCTTTGCTCAACAGTTGGGGATTGAATGGTTAGCTTTGTACAGGTTGCACATACCTGTGTTCTATTTGTTTTTTTAATTATACAAAATTTTTTGCTACTAATGAAGCCAATCATCGCTCAACAGACAGTAAATGATGTCAGCGGTTCTTGGTAGATAATTGAAAGATCAGTGGAAGCCATTGGAAGAGGTTCTTATGTTCGCGAAAAGTGAATGAGTGATGTTACCTGTTCTTGAATTTAGATGCTTGGATGATCAGCACTGACTGATCTTTTGGTTCTTCTTCAGTTCACAAGGAATTTAGATGCAACAGCGAGCATCATACATGTAGTTTCAATCGGATCGTCGAAACTGCCTCAACTTCATTTTACCTGATCCAAATCTCGACGAAGTTGGCTTCATAGAGATTCTGGGTCTTTTGAAAAAAAAATTGAAGATGTTTCTCACAAAGAAAAGAATAGAAACTCTATCCATGAAATTGGTACTTCTGTGCTCAATCGTCTAATTGTTTGTGAGTAGCAACCCCTTTTATCGTTGAAAACTCTGGTCATGGATACTTTAGCAGATGTTGCATCTGTGTGTCCAAAATCTTATTACCTAAACAGTCAATCCTGTAACTATTTTAGTGTTTCTGTAGTATTATATTGTAATAGATAGTTGTACAACTGAATTCTTCCCCTGTTATCTCGCGTGCTAGAGAAGAAAAGTATCGAATCTTACTTGAGTGTCCAATGTTAAGTAATTAGGTATTTTTATGTTAAATTTAACCTATATTAATTACACAATAAGTAGCATGCAGTTGATGACAGTATTGAAAACAGCAGGATTACTAGTTAAGATCTCAACAAAACTGGTAATCGCGAAGAGTGTTAGGATGTACCCTACAGAAGGACCAGCACCGGGGGTACCGGCGGCTCTATTCGTACCAGTCATGGTACGTTGCTTGAAGTAGTCTATCTTAGTTGTTGCAGGAAGAACGTCAATGTCGTGCAGTCCCTCAAACAACTTTTGAGGTGCGTGCGCCGGTAAGACGTGAGCAGTCACACCGTTAAGCGCTCCACAAAAACCTGATTGCCTGCACCACCCGAGCAGGTGTCGCCCATGCGAGAGATGTTCCGGAGGCGTGCTCTCCCGAGGGTCCATGCTCGCGGATCACCAGGACGGGGAAGACAAGGAAAGCAACTGGAGAGGAAAGTGTTTTCGCAAATGAGTCATCTGGGAGAGTTCGGGGAAGGCTTATATACTAGTCACTGGTTAATGGAATTAAACGCACCGCAATCAATCACCATAATGGAAACAATAATGGTCATTTATTCCATTCATTAACAGAGACATAGATTACGACCGTTTCCAAATTTAAAACCCGAGCCAGCCAGCCAGCCTGCCTGACACGACACGACATGCACGCAGCAGCCAGCCAGCCTCATCACGTTACGTCACGTCATGTCACATCACGCACGCCCGGCTCGGCGGCGGCGGCGGCGCGCGCGCACGTGTGGTTCGCCCTCTGCCTTTCTCAACTTCTCTAGGGGAAATCTTGGTATCCCACCTATTAAGTTGAGACAGTTAATAATAGGAATCTTATGTGAGACTAAATCAATATAGTATTAAATATGAATCTAGATTATTAGAATTAATAGGATTAATATGGGCTTCAATGGCCCATAATATCCAACAATCCCCACTAAGTCTAGTGCTCATATAAAATGTTCTTAGAAAGCTTCCTCACGTTTGATATATCAGTGTTTCGATAGAGACTGTTAAGTTGAACTTCCACCTGGAATAGAGGTTACACCTTCTCACAACTGAATAATAGACTAAGCCTTGAATTGAAAGTTTTATACAAAAGAGGCTTCACCAAAGCTCTTTACTGATACAAGGTTGCCACAAGCAACCCCTTTGGTTGGAGCGTATAAGTCATACTCCTGACCCTTTCATGAGTATCTAGAGATTCTCACCATCTCACGGACCATGACTAGCAGTCAGACTCATATAGGAGTATTCCTTAGGAGACATCCTGTAGGATGATATCTCTGTTTCACATAAGTCATTGGAATACATTAAGGTAAGACCAGCCTACCATACAGCATATGAAAGAAGTGCATCTGAGCTGGACCAATAAAGGGTCTTTCCTCTCGGACTAGTTCCATCTTCTTTCGCCATTCCACTTCCCAGGATCTCCGTTCATATGGAATGGGTTGCTATGCTACTGAAACAGTCCATCAGGTGGGTCTCACGCCCATATCACTCGATGCACTATCTATCACGTTACGTGACAGTCCCTTTGTAAATTGATTTGCCAGATTTTTAGACGTGTGGACATAGTCCAACGCTAGTACTTCGGAGTTTCTCATCTTTCTGATAGATTTCAACCGCTTTTTTACATGCCTAGATAACTTCATGTTATCCTTGTAACTGTCTACCTTGACTATCACAATCTGGTTGTCACAGTTTATGGAGATAGCCGGTATTGGTTTTTCAACCACCGGTAAATCCATAAGGAAGTCACGAAGCCACTCAGCCTCAATGTTGGCGGTGTCTAATGCTATTAATTCTGCTTCCATGGTAGACCTTGTTAAGATGGTCTATTTGCAAGACTTTCAGGAAACAGCACCACCTCCAAGTAGAAACACATAACCACTCGTGGCATATATCTCATCAGCATCAGATATCCAGTTGACATCACAGTAACTCTCTAGTACCCTCGGATACCCGTTATAGTGAATGTCATAGCTCATTGTACCCTTTAGGTGACACATTACCCTCTCAAAAGCGCGCCAATGATCATCTCCCAGATTTGAAACAAACCGGCTCAATTTGCTCACAGCAAAAGAGATGTCAGGACTCGTAGTGTTAGCTAAGTACATGAGTGAACCTATGATTTGGGAGTATATTAGTTGATCCCTTGCTATTCTCCTATTTTTCCTCAATAGCACACTAGGGTCATAAGGGGTTGGAGAAGATTGACAGTCGCTAAACCCAAAGCGACTTAAGACCTTCTCCACATAGTAGGACTGCACCAGTGTGACCCCATCATTACCTTGTCTAATCAGCTTGATGTTAAGTATAACATCAGCTTCTCCCAAATCCTTTATCTCAAAATTATTGGACAGAAAATTTATTACCTCCTTAATCATATTAAGGTTAGTCCCAAAGATTAAAATGTCATCAACATACAAACATAAGATAACTCCCTCGCCCCCACCATACCGATAATATACACATTTGTCAGCTTCATTCATAGCAAAGTCGGTCGATATCAAAGTTCTTTCGAACTTCTCGTGCCATTGCTTAGGTCCTTGTTTTAGGCCGTATAGGGATTTCAGCAATTTACACACAAGTCCCTTTTGACCATCAATTAGAAACCCATCTGGCTTATCCATATAGATCTCCTCCTCTAACTCTCCATATAGGAAAGTTGTCTTAACATCCATCTGGTGGACGAGAAGACCATGTGAGGCTACCAGGGAAAGTAATACTCAAATTGTGGTCAAATGAGCGACAGGTGAATAGGTGTCGAAATAATCTTCACCTTCCTTTTGTGAATATCCTTTTACCACAAGCCTTTCCTTGTACTGCTCGATAGTACCATCAGGTCTTATCTTCTTCTTAAACACCCATTTGTATCCTATAGATTTGCAACCATAAGGACGCTCAACGACTTCCCAAGTACCATTGGACATAATTGAATCCATCTCGCTCCTTACTGCTTCCTTCCACAGGTCAGTATCAGGAGAGGAATATGCCTCTTCAATGGTACCGGGTGTGTCATCCACAAGGTGTATAATGAAGTCATCGCCAAAGGATTTTGCAATCATCTGTCTCTTACTCTTTTGAATGACTGCATTGTCGTCGTTCTCAAGATTTTCCATAGGGGGTTTCTCATTGTGTAAAACTGGTGTAAAGATCTCATGGGAAATTAGAATCATGACCAAAAATGCTATGTTCAATCTTCATGGGAAAATTGCTCTCAAAAAATGTAGCATCTCTGAACTCAAAAATTGTACCAACCACCATGTCAGGTACTCCAGATTTAATAATTAAGAATCTATAACCCACATTGTTGAAGGTATAACCTAGGAAAACACAATCAACAGTCTTAGGTCCAAGTTTGCGCTTCTTATTGATCAGCACATTCACCATAGCCAAGCAACCTCAAGTGCGCAAGTATGAGAGATTTACTTTCCTTTTGAACCATTCCTCAAATGGTGAAATTTCTTTGTTCTTTGTGGGCACTATATTCAGGACATGACATACTGTCAATATTGCCTCACCCCATCATTCCTTAAAAAGCCCCACGGTCTCTAACATGGCGTCAACCAAATCTGTTAGAGTGTGGTTCTTTCATTCGGCGATCCCATTAGATTCAGGTGAGTAGGGCAGTGTACTCTCATGAATAATTCCGTGCTCGACGCAGAAGTCAGAAAATTCATTGGAAAGATATTCTCCACCATGATCAGACCTTAACTGTTTTATTTTCCTCTCAAGTTGGTTTTCTATTTCAGCTTTATAGATCCTAAAAGAATACAATGCTTTATCTTTTATTTTTAACAAATAAATATTACAAAAGCGGAAACAATCATCTATAAGAGTCACGAAGTATCTTTTGCCGGCTTTAGTCAATTCACCGTTCATTTCACACAGATCGGTATGAACAAGTTCTAATATCTCTAAGTTCCTCGCCTCCGCAGCTTTATGAGGCTTACGAGGTTGCTTAGATTGCACTCACGTATGATATTTGGAATCTTTGACTAAATTAAATTTAGGAATTAAATTCAAATTTGCTAATCTCGACATACACCTGAAATTAACATGACAAAGCTGTGAATACCAAATATTCGACTTATTCAAAATCAAGACATTATTTATAACATTATTACAGACATTATCATATAAAGAAAAGCGAAACAAGTCTCTGCATACATATCCTTTTTTAATAAATATTCCGTACTTAAAAAGTACATATTTATTTGACTCAAGAACAATTTTAAAACCATCTCTACATAATAGAGAGCCTCTAACTAGATTTTTTCTGATGGAGGGGACATGCTGGACATTCTTCAAAAGCATGGTATTTCCTAAAGTAAGATTCAGAATAACCATACCAACACCAAGAACACGCGCATGCGACCCGTTTCCCATCAACAATACTCCAGTCATGTTGGCCTGATAAGAAAAAAAATAAAGAAATATCAGCATACACATGAACATTAGCCTCAGTGTCCATCCACCGTTCAGGTGAATGATAAACTGAAAGAACAGTAAGTAAAAAATTACCATACCCCAATGTTCCTGCAGTCTTGCTAATTATCATGTTTGCTGATTTCTTTGGCTGGATAAATTTGCGATCTGGGCATGCACTTACCTAATGCTCACTGCTGTCGCAAACAAAACAACCCTTATTTTCTTTTCCTTTTTTTCTTCTTAAATGTGGTATTCTGCTTTGGCTTCTCTTTCTTTTTCTGCTTTTTCTTTTTATAGCGAGGTGTATTGGAATTATTTTTCTTCTGCACCACATTGGCTGTAGAAGACTCAACACCGTTTTCGCGCGTGTCTTTTGCTCTCGCTCTCTCCTCAACATCAAGAGTCCCAATAAGGTCAGCCACGTTGAACTCTTGTCTCTTGTGTTTTAGAGAAGTAGCAAAATCCTTCCAAGAAGGTGATAATTTGGAGATAATACCTCCAATCATAAACTTGTCAAGCAACACACAAGAGAATTGTTCGAGTTCTTTTACCAGTGTCTGTACTTCATGAGTTTGTTCAACTACAGAACGGTTCTCAACCATCTTATAGTCAAAACATGACGTACAACTCACTCCCAGCATCAGAGACACCGAATTTAGCATTCAATACATCCCACAGTTCCTTGACAGTTTTGCATGTGATGTAGGAATCAGCATATTTATTAGCGAGAACGTTAATCACGGCGCCTCTAAACAGGTTGTCGGATGCCTCGAACGCACTATCCTCTTTTCAGGAGTGAATTGTTTGGGCTTTCCCTGTGCGATGTGATACCAGTTCATCGCTATTAACCATAGTATCATCCGTGCACGCCACCTCTTATAAAACGTACCATCAAAATCATCGGGTTTCAAAGCAGCAGCAAATCCTTTAACAGAAAAAAGCCTATTAGGTTTTTGGATTGATAAGTAATTAGGCATTTTTATGTTAAGTTGATGTTAGTATTGAAAACAACAGGATTACTAGTTGATCTCAACAAAACTGGTAATCGCGAAGAGTGTTAGGATGTATCCTACGGAGGGACCAGTGCCGGGGGCACCGGCGGCTCTATTCGCACCAGTCATGGTACGTTGTTTGAAGTAATCAATCTTAGTTATTGCAGGAAGAATATCGATGTCATGCAGTCCCTCGAACAGCTTCTGGAGTGCGCACGCCGGGAAGACGTGAGCAGTCGCGCCATTAAGCGCTCTCCAAAAACCTGATTGTCATGCTCTCCCGAAGGTCCGTGCGCACGGGTCGCCGGGACAGGGAAGACGAGGAAAGCAACTCGAGAGGAATGTGTTTTCGCGAATGAGTCATCTGGGCGAATTCGGGGGAGTCATCTGGCCGAGTTCGGGGAAGGCTTATATACTGGTCACTGGTTAATGAAATTAAACGCACCGCAATCATTCACTGTAATGGAAAGAATAATGGTCATTTGTTTCATTCATTAACAGAGACATTGATTACGACCGTTTCCAAAATTAAAACCCCAGCCAGCCTAGCCTAGCCTCGCCTCATCTCGTCACGTCATGCACGCCCCGGTGCGGCAGCGGCGAGGCGCGCGCACGTGTGGTTCACCCTCTGTCTTTCTTAACTTCACCCTCTGTCTTTCTTAACTTCTCTGGGGGAAATCCTGGTATCCCACCTATTAAGTTAAGACAGTTAATGATAGAAATCACATATGGAACTAAATAAATATAGCATTAAATATGAACCTAGACTATTAAAATTAATAGAATTAATATGGATTTCAATGACCCATAATATCCAACACCCAATTAAGCAACCGAAGCAATAGGTTGACAGCTAAGGTTGTCAGTGTAAAAGTTGGGTGGAGAAGAATCACATCAGGGACAGCAAGATGACGGGCCATCCATGGACCAGGATGACTTGGATGATGAGTACAGCCTCCTCAAACGGCCACCACGACCGTTCTTTGTTGCATCCATCGTCCATCGCCAGCCAAGTTGTTGTCTCTTGACGACATGCAAGCTAGTAGCAGCCTGCTTACCTGAGATTTGGCTTTATCGATATCAACACTACTATACTATTGCTCCTGCTTTCTCTTTCGTTCTGATGAGACTGAGGCTTCCTGTAGTTGACAGGTCCCTCTGGAACCAGGTCCGTCTGACATACTGGCCAGGGCAATGCAATCACTAATACGTGGGCCTGGACTCTCTTGTCAGTGACTCACAACACATCAGACGATCCCTCCGCTCCACGGAACCGGCTTGTCTGACTCTGACATACTGCTCAAAAATGAAGTTCAGCATGTTTTATCCCGTGCAGTAAAATTTATCGATCAAGGTTAGGATCTCAAACTCAAGATATTGTTCTACAGCTTACTCTTTCGATTGAAGTGATGTAGCCATTGATGGTGAGGCTAAGAGTGTGTTTGGTTAGGCTGTAGCTTTTGGAAAAGTAGTTGTGGGTTTTGGCTGTAAAAAAAGTAGCTGTGAGATATGAGCTATAAGAAAGTCAAAAGCTATTTGGTTAGTTAGTTGTGACTTTTGAAAAAATTGTTGAATGGATCCCACATGTCATTCATACCTCTTTCCATTCATCTCTCTCTCTCACTAACGAGCGGGTCCCACTTGTCAGCCCCTTCTTCTTTCTCCTGAGGTCACAGGATGACACTGTTGCTCCGTCCAGTAACCTCCCGGGTCACAGGATGGTAATGTTGCTCTGTCCGGTAACCTCCCAGGGTCACAGGACGACATTGTTGCTCCGTCCTGTAACCTCCCTCCTCTTGCACGTGCTCCTCATCGGCTCCGCCTCTTCCGTCCTTGCTCCTCCTCCCCTACTCCCGCCTCCGCCTCTTCCTCTTCTCGTCCTCTCACCGTGCCTCCGCTCTCACTCCCCCACTCCCGCTTGCCATCCCGCTCCTCCACTCCCGCCTCCTAGAGTTGAGGCCGCCGTCGCTACCATCCCGATTTGGGGTCGCCGATGGGGAGCAGTGGGGCGCGATGGAAAGGGGCGTCGTAGAGCATAGTAGGGCACGGTGGGGAGTGGCGGGCGCGGTGGGGAGCAGCACGGTGGGGAGCAATAGGGCGCGGTGGGGAGCAACGCCGCTCGCCTGCTCAGAAAGACGAGAGAGAGACGAGAGTTGAAAAGAACGAATCGGTACGCCACTTACCAGTGGTATTGCGGGTAATTTTCGCAAAAACGAGAAAGCTGCAGCCGTCGGAAGCAGATCTCCCCTTGCTATCAAAAATGAACACACGAAAAGTTACTTTTGTGGAAGAAGACCAGTAAAAGTTCAGCTGTTTGGTTGGGCTTCCGAAGATGAACACAAGAAAGCAAAAGCAGCTCTAGAAGCCTAACCAAACAGATCCTAAGGTGATGATCTCGTCAATATATGCGAGGTCAGTTCCTCGTGAACGTACTTCATAGGGAAGGCTGCATCCTGCATGTATGTTGAATACCTCATCTACAACTTTTGTACTATATAGAAAAAAAAATGTCATTTTGGACTATGATGACTAGGATGATTCCAACGTCCACCACAAGTCTACGAAGCTGCCACCTTTTTGTGAGATCTGTTAATCATCTGATCAGATTGATGATTCACCCATGTGCAGCTTCCTGTCATCTAGACTTGGCTTCAGCGCTAATGCGTTTCCTTTCTTCTCAAACTTTCTGGCGACGCCTAGCAGGAAGAGGAAATCGGTTGGAGGGGGGGCATCAGTACAGAAATCGGCGGAACATGCATATGCATGCGGCATTCGACCTTTGGAAGGAGTCCGGCGCTAGCGAACACATGCATGTCCGTCTATAGTTCGACGCGTGCATTGCTGAATCAGGCAGGCATCACCAAGAGACTGCGCGCTGCTCGGACTTGTTGATCCGTCAAGCTTTTAGCCCACGATTTCCTTACCCGCCACTGCAGACATCTCGCGCAGCAGCGGCTGGAGGAGGAGGGTCCGCCCGCGCCATCCGGTGACGTCAAGCCATGGTGAGGCAGCAGCTAAGGAGGCTGTGGGGGGGAAACGAGCTAATCCAATTTTGAGTGGCTGGCCCATGCAACCAGCTGGAGCCGGAAATAAGTCGGTCCCATCAAGCACACAAAGTTAATTTGTTAAAAAAAAAAAGAACTGCCACTAGGAACAAATATCTAATTCGTTCGGAGCAGGAGCTAAAAGGGCAGTCATCCTTGGACCATGATGACTCGATCACACGCTAGCAAGCAGGGAGGTTAATTAATACTAGCTTACTGTCATGACGAATTGACGATTTAGCTTTAGTGCTAGTGTGGTTTCTTTCTCGTTCTTTCTTGTGACGCTTACATGGATGCAGTAGAAACTCCATGGGGAGGTCGGTAGATGGCAGCAGGCGAATGGAAGGAACAAGTGTAGTGTGTGAGCGCCGAAGTGCGCTGCTCTGCTTCTGACTTGATCATTCCTTTTTTTTTTCCGAATTCACTTGATCATTCCTCGCATGTGGCCGCATGGGGATTCAGGTCCCTTCGTGCAAGAAAACCGGACCCGATCGATTTCAAGCACATGTCGCAAGTTTCAGCTTGCCTGATGAAAGCTTAAACATCTTTTTTTTTTTCAAAACATATAGCAGAAGCACTGCTCTTTCATTTTAGAAAGAAGAGGAGTTGTTGGGGGCACCATCACACGTCTCGCACCGAACTCAACAACAGAATGATCGATGCAGCACGCGGCGAAAACGCATTGCACATGTGAGGCACTCTGCACGCGGCCGGTTCTGCGCCGAAGCGCCGCGCGATTAGCACATCGCAGACTCGCGGCACATGGCCACGCCCGGCCGCGCGTACGCCGAGTTGATCTCGACAGCTCCGAGAACTCAAAGCAGGCGGCATCACGTCTCGGAATTCTCTGCGATCATCGGTTTCCTCGCCGGCTGGACACGATGCCGCCGATGGTTCCGCTCCTTTCGCCAACATTCCATAGCGAGACGTGCCATCGCCACTATCATGCTACAGCCTACCCTACTACACGTGCTTTCTCAGCGGAATCTGTTCTCTTTATACGGTCGGTGATACTTGTCTCTCTGACAGCAGTCTTAGTGGATAGCCTAGTCAGTCCGGTGTAAGCGAGGGCGCTGGCGGGCTCGGCCACTGACGCTGACACGATGCAATAATCCGCGCTTATAAAAGCAGCAGCAAGCGAAGCAAGATTTCCAATCACCTAACTCGTCAACAGCTAGCTAGCTGCACACTCTGCGTTTACTAGTCATTTGCTATAGCTCTCGATCAGAGGTGTGCGCCTGGAGTACGCGTGGGCGGAACCGACAGACAAAATCGATGGCGTCTCTGCTGAGCAGCCGGAGGATGGTCAAGACCATGAGCGGCGGCGACGAGGCACGGCGGTCGGCGGCGCCGGTGAAGCAGCTTCTCAGGAGGCTGCAGTACAGATTAAGGAGCGCGGCGCGGCAGAGGCGGGCGGCGCCGGTGAGGTTCGGGTACGACATGCGCAGCTACTCCCAGAACTTTGACGACGGCCTCGGCTGCTCTGCTCCTCCGACCATCACTTGTAGCTAGCTGCTTCTGTCTTGTTTGCAATTAGCCAAGTGGAAAAGAGATTAGTAGTAGTGTTCCTAGCTAGTAGCTGCTGATTGGGGATGATGCGATGATCATATGCTAGTCATCTCCTGCAATTATTTGTACAGAACTCGATCGCTTCTCTTCTGTGTAAAATTTGAACTAAACCTGCCAATAAACAAGCAGAATGCTTTGTTCAGCTGTTGGGACTGAATAGCTACTATTTGTACCGCGTGATTTTGAGGTTTTCCGGTCTTCTGTGCTCTGTTCTGATTCGTGCCTTGTACAGAGATGGCACATACCTGTGCTCATTGATTGTTAACTACACAGAAAATTTTGCTACTGAAGCCAATCGGTCTGTAAACAATTTCCGTGATTTCTCGTAGATTTTTGAGAGATCAGTGGATGCCATTGTAACAATGTCACTGATGTTGATTGATCTGGAATTTTAGACCGTCAGCTCAGGAGTAACTAAACTGCAAAAATCACTGGCGTGGCGCGCACTTGACTTCTGCATCTTTATTTATGCGGATTTTATAGCTTTCAGTCACCTGAAAGCTTTCAATCGATGCTTTGTTCTTTTGTATTTTTATTTATTTTTATAAAAATTTTTTTATAATAATTATAAACCATTATATATAGAATCTATGATTCAAAAACGGTGATTGAAAATTCCAAGAACTTCTAGTTATCTGAAAATTAGCATCCCCTTATTTATATGTTCGAGCATCATTGTTTTAAAATAGATGACTTGCATCTCAGTTTCATTTTACCCAAACTAGTTCTCCATGAAGTTGGTGGTAAGAAAAAGAACTCTCCATGAAGTTGGAACTTTTGCGCTCAACCTAAAAACTGTTTGTACGTAACACACTGGCGCCCTCTACTAGGCTACTACCGTACACTCTGGTTTTGAATCATTCAGCAGATGTTGCATCCGTGTGTACAACTGGTACATATCTTGTTGACCATCTAGGAAATGACTAGGTGACCCAAACTGTCAATCTTATAATGTTTTTCAATAATGCTTCTGCAGTACTATTGTAATTTACTTGTAGTTCTTCTGCTAAATTCCCCTGTCGTCCATTCATGTGCTCACGTGGAGGAAAGCATCGAATCTTCTTTACAAAGTGCCACAGTAACCGGAGCAATAGTTTAACAGAAACTGTCCCAATCCAACCACACAAAACCAACGTTGCTGTCGATCTAAAAGTTGGTGGAGAAGAATCCCAATCATGACAGCAAGAAGGCGGGTCATCCATGGGCCAGCAGGATGACTCGGATGATCAGTACGGGCTCCTCAGACTGCCGCCATGGCCGTCCTTTGTGGGATCCGTCGTCCATCATCCAGCCATGCTGATGGCTCTTGATCACGTGCAAGCTAGCAACAGGCAACTTCTCTGAGTTGTAGCTTTAACACCACCAGTGCTTCTGCTTTATCTGTCTCTCTCTGATGACACTCGGCGGAAGATGTACAGTGTTCGTGTAGTCGGCAGGTTCCAGAGGGTAGGTGGAAACGAATGGGAACATGTTTACTGTTCACCTACTACTGTGCACGTTTACGCTGCTTGAAGATGTCCAAGACGAGGTCAGCGCAGTTAAGCTTTGCCACTGGTCATCGTTGGCAGTGTGCAGGTCTACAAATGGAACTGGGAGGCGACCGACCCGGCCTGACCGGCTTAACGCGAAAGTTGCCGACCGATCGCATACGCGTTGATTAACAACCAAACCGCCCATTTTATGATAAAGAATGCTGGTCTTTCAAATTCAAAGCGGGACTCCACATAAGCCGATCGCCGGCCATCGTGTTCGTGCCCTCTTGTCACACATGACCGGATGAATAATGGTGGTGAGAGTAAAGACTTAATAAGGGTTGTAATTTATACTGCGTAGCAGTCGCCAGCGCTAAGAGTGTGTGCTTTTTTGAGCTTTTCGATCGCAGGGGAAAAGTTCACTAAATGAAATGTGTGCTTTTCTCGATCGGATCCTGGACCATCCCGACACCCGACGATCGTGTCCTAGTCGTAGTTGGTGGGCGCCTCGTCACCCTGTACGTGCGGTGCCCCCGAGTGGCATACGGGTAGGGATACAAGTTTGCACTTTTTTGAATTGGTAGGTCGGTCTAAAATTTTCTCAAATGAATTAAATTTCACCTCTATCCTATTCAATCAAATAAAGCAAATAAACTAGAGCCTTGACCCACTTTGGATAGCACCTACATCCCTACATACGGGCTCGTCGGATCATCAGACCTTATAAAAGCAGCGGCATGAGAGGCTTCGTTTGGACAAGCTCTCAGAGCTCAGATAAATCCGGTAAGAAGCAAACAAGAACAGCGCGCGCAGATGGCTTTGCGACTCATCATCGTTTGTCAAGTGAGGAGGATCAAAGCGAACATGGCGTCTCTGTTGACCCAGAACAGCGGCGGCGCGAAGATGGTGGTTGGGCAGCTGCTCCGGAGGCTTCGGTCCACGTGGAGGAGTCGGGCGGCCACCGCACGGTCCAGGCGGGCTGCGGCGGCGAGGTTCGGGTATGACCTGCAGAGCTACTCCCGGAACTTCGACGACGGCAATGTTGCCTACTAGCTAGCATCGGCCACTGCATGCTCTCTGCTGTCTTGTGCACACTGCTAGATTTGATGGGCGGGCACTAGTCAGTGCTGAGTATAGTGTAGGGTTTGCTTCTCTTCTGTGGAAGTGTAATTAACTCTGAAAGATTAAATGAAACAACCGTTAACCGGTACAGCAGGTTGATGCCTTCCATTGAATCCCGATGTCTCGTTTCAAAAAAGGAAAAAAGAATTCCGATGTCTCGATTCGTCATTCCTCATTCGTGTTGGGATTGCATTGGTGGATAGAATCATACAAGAAAAAATTACGAGGCCCGCGTTCCACCAAGCCCATTTTCTTTATTTCGTCCCGGATTGAATACTTCCCGTGTAATGGCCCATCTCCTCGGCAATCAGCCAGTCTGACCCAGGACCCATCGTCGTCCCGAGTCGTCTCGTCCAGACCGGACGCGGCCGAAGTGCCGAACCCATCCTCCTCACGCGCTTCGCCTGCAGGCCGTCACCGCCGTGGAGAGCTAAACAACCAGCCGTACCGAACCGATAACCCGCGCGCCCGCGGGAGGCAGCACGCCAGCACCTAACCGCCGCAGCCAAACTCCGTCCGCCGGCGGAGCTCCAGGCTGCTCCGGACCTAACCCTAGCTGCTTCTCCCCTTTGCCCGTTTGTAGAGGCAGAAGCGTTGGCGGAGGCGAGATGCTGTTCCAGGTGGGAGGGCAGGGCGCGCGGCCCACCTTCTTCGAGATGTCGGCCGCGCAGCAGCTGCCCGCTAGCCTCCGTGCGGCGCTCACCTACTCGCTGGGGGTAAACCGCCTCATCTCGTTCCCCGCGCCCCGTTTTAGCTCGCTTGCTCTCACCGATTGGATCGAAGCGGGACGGTTGCGTGTCCGATTTTGGGGGTGTTCTTCGGCATGTCATTTATAGTCTTATATGATATATGATGCTGTGGGATAGGGCGGTGCATTGTTGTGATCTAGGTTGGGAATGATTGAACAGTGTCTGCTAGTAGCACCAACTTCAAGAGTATACGGCCAGGTTTTATACTTACACACTACAAATCTAAGCTTCCAGATGCTGAAGACGAGACAGGTTCACTCTGTTTAGCTAGCATTCGGGATTCGGCCCTGGACTGGGATTTGTTGGTGAAAGTAGCATGGGATTGCGATGTTGAAATAGCATGTTGATGTAATGATGTTCCGTTCAGTTTTATGTGTGGTTGATACGATGTTAGCCTTGGGAGTTTGTGTTTTCCAGTTGATTTTACTTCGTCCTCATTCCTCAATGACATATCTGAGTCACTTGCCGCACTCAAGTACTCAAGTAATGGGCATGTCTAGATTTAAGAAAGTGGCACTTTGTTCACATGCCAGATGCATTTCAACATATTGTACATGGTACTAAGATACTTTGATTCATATGAAGTAAAATGTTTGCTTCTTAATTCGTTTGTATGATGAATTGCTAAAACTACATGAAAAAAAAAACTTACACAGCAAAACCATGAGAAGGTAGGAGTAACTTCCAAAAAATAGTTGGGTTTTCTGAGGGGTGAAGGTGCCTCGCTTTCAGGAAGTGTTACACAGTTTTGGCTAAAGCAGCAAAGTTCTTAAACCAGAGAGACTTTGTTCTCATTAGTGTTATTGCCAATGCATTTCATAAAAGTTTACTTCACCCATTATATTGATTGTTATGGCTAAGTTTTACTATTATTTACAGGTTTTTGCACTAAGGAGGTCATTTCTACATAAAGTTTTAGACTATGAAGATGAATTCTTTACTTTGTTGATGAGTGTCCTTGAGTCACACAGTCTGCGAACAACAGGTTTGTCATCTTGATAGCTTAAGGCTTTTTACGTAAAACTAGGTTAACTCTGTTTGGGGACATTTGGGGGCCTCAGGAGTCCAATATTAAAGAATGGAATTGGGGACATTTGTCTCACCAGCTTAGGTGCCCAAACAATTTGCTACTTTTTATTGCAAAAAGATTATGGTTTAAGGAATAATCTCATCCTAAAATCTCTTGATTGTACAATAGATGTGGTTTGTGCAATGATGCCATCTGGCCTACATGTTTTGTTTTGTTACTGGAGTGAAATGTCACAATTCTTGGACTAACTAATTGCCCTAACTGAGCACTGGGCCTAACAGTATACAAGTTCTTTGCTAACTGAGGTCCTAGTTTGATCTACTTATGTATGTGATATTAGCACCCACATAACTATTCCAATGACAAAGTTAATTAAGCTTATTTTTTCTTGGAACACACAGGAGAGTTGTGTGTTATTTCATTGAGAAGAAAAAAATAATTAATTATAGGTTGTTTCTTACTGTTTTAGATATACTTGTGTTTTTTTCACTGCACTGAATATTTCGCTTCAGACGGATCTTTTTCAGAGTCGTTATATGGTCTTAGGAGGAGGCCTGTTAAAGTTCCAGTCAAGACAAATATTCCTGGTACAGAATCCAGTGACAAAGCTTATGATTCTGCACTACGAAAGCGTCAGAAAATCCTCTCTGTTGTTTTTTTGGTACGATGCCCTGTTTAATACACTTGCTCCATTGTTTACTCTGCTCTGTAAATTTTGGTTTATGGAAGTATGAACTGGTTAAACTATTGCTTGATTGTATTCCCAAACTTGCATGCATATTTTGAACTTCTGAACACAATAAGTCACCTGCTTACCACATTTCCTTGAATCATAATATATTAATGTTCTAGTATTCCTTGAGTTGCTCACTAAAGTATGCATTGGCTAAACTACTGCTTGATTGTATTCCCAAACATACATGCATATTTTGAACTTCTGGACGCAATAAATCACCTGCTTGACACATTTCCTTGAATCATAATATATTAGTGTTCTAGTATTCCATGAGTTGCTCACTAAAGTTGAACTGGCTTCTTTATTGATGGCCTACTGTTTTGTTCTCTCATCTCAAATGAGTGAGCGAGGGAGTGAGGGAGGGATTGATTCTGACATAACACATAGAACTTAATACCATTTTGACATGTAACACAAAACAATTATTTTGATCCTGTAACCAGTGAAAACATAGATGGTAAAAGGTGGACAGTCGGTTGACCATCATTTCACATTTAATCAGTCCAAACAGCCATTTAATTCTATTTAGACTCTGTTTAGGCCTAGACGAGGGTGCCATCTAAGGTTTTGACGCCGTTTAATTCTGTTTAGGAAAACAGTAGTGTAAACCATTTTATCAAAATAACTGTGGCTCTATGGTACATGTCAAAACTTTTCTTTCGGTATTGGGTCAAAATTGTTATAGTAAGTGGTACAAGATGTCAAAAATCTGAAAACGATTATTTTTGTATTTAACAAAATCAGTTTATGCTCCATTTGAGGGCATATTACACGATCTCCTTGGCATAATTCCCTATGTTTTTAAGGCGATAAGGCGAGGCGTGGCGAGCCACCCCCTTCCAGCTGCCTAGGCGCCTATGGCGTGCAGCAATGCAATGCCTTACCACACACCATAAGGCGGAATTGCACAAAATAAATAGCAAAAGAGTAGGCAACATTATATAGAATATTGTGCTAGTGCACAAAATAAGTAGCAGAAGAGTAGACAATATTATGTAGAGTACTGTGCTAGTGCACAAAATAGTTAGCAAAAGAGCAACTCTGAAGAGTCTGAACACCCTCACTCTCCTATCTCACTCAACAACCTACTTCCAACACTTCCAACCGTCGGTCTCTCTCGATCTCTCCTCTCTTTCCGCTCTCTGAATCTGATAGCCCGCGCAATCGAGTCCTGGGAGCCTGCGATTTGAGTCCTAGGTGCCCGCGCTCTGTTCTGTTTCCCGCCGGGCCATCTAAGCGTGCGCTGGGTGCCGCCAGTTGCTGGCCCGCCCCTGTTGTGGCATCTGATTCATGCGCCTAGGCGTCCGACGATGCCATATTGCGCCATGGTGACGCCTAATCGGCTAAAGCGGACGCGTTACGGCATCCTAGCAAGGCGGGCACAACGCCCAGGCTTGCAGCTCGCCTGGACGCCTAGGCGACGACTTAAAATCTATGAGGCTCCGTTTGGATGTAGATATTGGAGACCTTGGCATTGAATTGGTTTGAATACCATTTCAACCAAGACATTGAATTGATTTCAATGCCAAAGCCGCTGTTTGGATGTCCATGAAATTGCAAGATGGAATTCGACTTATGAGCAAATACCAATTTATGTTTGGATGGAGATCAAGATAGAATTAGGAATTCGTAGTTTTTCCTCCTCTTCTTCCTTTAGTATGGCGACGGCGACGACACCGCCGTTCGGCCTCCTCGCGCAGCCGCGGGAGCTGCTCCGTCTCCTCGCGCAGCCACGAGAGCTGCTGCTCTGCATCCTCGCGCAGCGCCGGGAGCTGCTCTGCCTCCTCACGCAGCTGCTGCTCTGCGTCGCGCGGCGTCGGGAGCTGCTCCGCGTCCTCGCACGGCGTTCGGGAGCTGCTCCGCGTCCTCGTGCAATGCCGCGCGGTCGGGAGGACGGAGAGGGGCGCCACCAGCCGCGACCTGCAAGGAAGAGGAGGAGGCCGGACGGGAGGAGGAGGAAGGGGGCTGGCGGAAGGGAGGTGAGGAGCACGGGCGGTGGAGGGAGGAGTAGGAGAAGCGCCGGCGGTGTAGGGAGGAGGAGGAGCGCCGGCGTCATCTCAGTCTGAAGACAAAGGGTGAGAAAGAGACGGGAATTCTAGACAATTCAGAGGGGGAGAGCTCCGTATTGAGATTGAGAGAAGGAGAGGGGATGAATACTGGTTGGGAGTTGGGATTCAATTCCAATTCCGAATTCCAGCGACATCCAAACACTGGAATTGGCTGAACCCAATTCCAGTTCTGAATTCCGGCCCTCAATATCTACTTCCAAACGCAGTGTGATAGTTCCATAATGAATTGTTGGGTGAGTGGGGTGAACTTACATAAAATTTAGTTTACCATCCACAATATTAAAGTACATTCTGTTGCTTTTGTATTTTTGTTTCAAATTTATTTCAGAAATATACACCTTCATGGACTGCGCCATCAAAATTTAGTTGTGCTTAGGTAGGTAACTATACATGTAACAAAATAAGGAAACATGGACTATGAATGCTTTGCTTTTGGAATATTTTTTTTTTCTTTGTGCTGAATTTTGCCAATAATGTAGGTGGTTGTGCCATACTTTAAGTCAAAGTTGCAATCCATATATAACAAAGAAAGAGAAGCCAGGTTGCAGGCAACGCTTTGGGGTCAGGATGATGCTCGATTTGATGAAGCTGGCTTTGTAATAGATCAGGAGCAAACTTCTCAAGCACAAGCAGAGCCTTCAAGTGGTCAAGTGTCAAATTTGACTCGCTTTAAGAAGAAATTTGCCTCACTTGTAGGTGTTTGTTATCCATGGATTCATGCAACTAATGAAGGTTTGCTTGCTACTCGTGCAATTTTGTCTTCTTTACACCATAAGTAGTATCTGTTAGTCATAAACCATATATTTTTTAAGTTTATGTAAGGAAAAAAGTTGTACACGACCTACATGGGATTGTTAGCGTATTTGTCACTCATTAGGTCATATATTGTGCAGGTCTTTCATTTGCATACCAGTTGCTATATCTGTTGGATGCCACTGCATTTTATAGTCCAGCTCTGCATGTGCTCGGAGTTCATGTTTGTCGTGCTACTGGTCAAGAGATGGTATAGTTCTTCTCATTTTTCATGTTGGTGTATTTATTATTTTTGCTGAGACACAGTCCTTATGAGACTATTGTTACATTTTTCCATTCTTATATTTTCCTTATTACGTGTCGTCCTAGTTTAACCAATGGAAGCAGTATCCAGTATCAAATACATAAATACTTACTATCATTTTTGGATACATAATGCACCTGACATTTTTTTGCCCTGGCTTCATCATTATAAATAGATGGATTCATCTTCAAGGATATCGAGGATTAGAAATCGTGAGCTTGAGAGACTTCGTGGTCCGCCGTGGTTTAAGGTCTGGTCTCACTAGTTGGATTGCTTGAAGTGTGGATTCTCAAGTCAGAATAGATGACAAAATCCTTTTTGTATGACTTCTGCAGGCTGTGCAACGAGTGTTCCTTAGTTGCATGTACACAACTCTGGATTATGCACAAACCGGTTTAATTGCTGCAGTCTTCTTTTTCAAGGTCAGCTCTCCGATTTCCTGTTGTAGAGAACTTAAGATCTTCAAGGTCTCTTTACCTTAAAGCCTCCTTACAAAAGAGGAAAAAGAACCCACATCCTTGTTTGATCATGTCTGTACTCTGTAAACTTTTGGCAATTTTTTCTCTATGGTAATGGTAGACTTCCATGTGAGGAAAACTGTAACTATAGTACTGCACTTAATGTTCTGTTTCTGCTATTCTTACCTAGATGATGGAGTGGTGGTATCAATCAGCTGAAGAAAGAATGTCAGCTCCAACTGTATATCCCCCACCCCCTCCACCACCACCTCCAAAGGTATATTATTTACCATTCTCTTACTGCATGGCCAGTCTGTTGGTTTTGCAAGTATTATGTACTTTTTTGTTGGCTCTGTTTTTTAACAACTAAATGTATATGGATTTATTTAACTTATATAGTGAAATATTTAAGTTATTATTGGTTATAGCCTCATATGGCTTCACCTTTTGATTAGGTTGCCAAAGATGGAATTCCCTTGCCAGCTGACAGGACACTTTGCCCCCTATGCTGCCAGAAGCGCACTAACCCTTCTGTTCTTTCTGTTTCTGGTTTTGTTTTTTGCTACAGCTGTATATTTAAGTCTGTATCTCAGGTAGGGTTGTCCTACCATATCAAGTACATGTTTAACATATTTAATCTCAGTTGTCTATATATTATTAGCTAACATGGCACTGATTTTGGTCTGCAGCATAAGAAGTGTCCTGTGACACTAATGCCTGCGTCTGTTGAACAAATTAGACGCCTCTTCCATGATCTATAGTCATGAATGGATAAATCTTCGTGCGTTCTCAAGACCAGGAAGAAACCGGCTACACAGACACTCTGTTCATTCTTAAATTGTTGTCGTTAGGACAGTAACTTTAGTTCATTCTTGAACCAGAATTGCTGTCCTAATGACAACAATCACAGCCACCCAATTTGTTAGACCTTGAGAAACTGAGCCTCAATATATCCTTTCAGTACTTGGGCACTGTGAACCGATAGTGTTGACTCTTCTCTATTTAGGAATTTTGATATTCACATTATATTTTTGTTTTTTTCTTGTTCTCCATTTATGGGACCACAAAGCCAAGCTGATCACAACAGTTTTAGGTTAGGATGTATAGTCTGTTGTTAGGTGATCCATTTTTAGATGAGGTGACTGACAAGCAGTTACCAGCTGAGAGGTCCTTGTTTCACATGTATTCCAATTTGGCGTCATGTAGAAGATTATACGGTTGCTGTATATCTCCATGTGAAAATTTGGGATGTAATTTTTTAAGCATAATTGGTCTCTGCTTATGCTGTTTAATTTCACATTGTGCTAGTATCCACTTGTGTATTTGAGCATATTTGCAAATTATGGATTTTAGAGCCTTCCTGCGGTGATATGATTGTACACGGTTTTGTGGGGGATTGTTAGGGCATCTACAACGCCATTAATTATGCCGTCGGTAAGATGCCACATCAAACTAATTATCCTACGTGGACGTGATTTAATGAAGTAAGAGAAAATTATCGTCGCCTCGCGAGACGACGGTTCCGGCGCGTGCTCCCAAGCCAAGCTACGGCTTCCTCCACGGTTGTACAAGCCGGCACTGTCTCCTCCGAATCTAGTGAGAAATTGATGAACCTGGTTTTGGTGTCGCGCGGCGCCTCCCGCCCTGCAAACTGCTTCGTCCGTCTGCCGCGCCATGACTACCCTCGAGCTGCATCACCCGTGGGTCATGGCAGCGTGCACCTGCCGTCCGCTGCATCGCGCCCGCGTAGCTCGGCGAGGTGCCTCCTGCTGGTACCGAGCGGCATCGCCCGTTGGAAAGGCTTGCCCATGTGGTCGAGGTCGAGCAGCAATGGCCGTACGCGAGCCATGGCAGGCTGAGTTTGAATGGATAATGATTGCTTTTTTCTAATTACCCCTTGCCCTTTTACATAATAAACCATATCAAAGATAGTTTTTAAAAAATAGTCCATTAGCTAGACGTGAACAAAATAAAATGAAATAGAAGAGTACATTTCAGATATTTCAAAGGTATTGAGTTCTCACAAACCATCTCATAAAATGATATATAAAGATAAAATTATATTTGATCACTATGAGTTATGAAACTATGTGTGAATTAATTACTTTTCAGACAATCTAACAGACAATGCATTGTACAACCTGTCTCTTTTGTTGTCTGTGTACAATATTCAAGAAAGATACAGACAACAACAGTCTAAATCATTGTAGATGCCCTTAGGTCCATGTGCATCTGTCAATTTTCAATGGCGATAATTTTGAGGTTGAAGTTATAATAGATTTATTATGTGGAATTACTCTTTGTGGAGAAAATGAGAGCATCTTCAAAAGCTTCTCAAAAAATTAGCCCTAAAAGAGTTTCTAGGAGCAACCCAAAAATTATTAGGGAGAATTTTTTTTTTGTCTTCTCCAACAGTTATCCTAAAAATAGATCATAAAGAATTTTGATCGGGCCATATCAACATCCGGAACCACAACAACATTAATCTCTTCTAAATAAATATAAGGATTGGGGTTCCTTATTTCTCCCTTATTTCTAGCTACAAATGAGGTGAATTTAGGGAGAGAATAAATCTATAAGTTGTTTTGGGGAGATGTTAGAAATGGTTTTTTTAATTAAATCTCATTAATTTAATTTAAAGAGAGTTTATGGAAAGTTTATGGAGTCTAGATGCTCTGAGAGGACAGAAATTTTGCCGTCTGTCTCGGGCATAAATATGGGCCCAAACTGGGCCGGAACCCAGCCACACGTAACATCATAAACACCCGTGGCCCGTCCAAACAGCAGCTAACTCCTCAGAGGCCGAAGGATTCTTTCCCTTCTCTTTCGGCTGCTGTTGTGCTGCCTATCTCCATCTCTCGTTCTCTCCTCCTCGACCCCCAGTAAACCCTCGAAAAGCGGCGGCGGCGGCTCGCTCGACATGGCGGAGGTTGAGGTAGCGGCTCCGGCTGCAGCGACGACTCCCGAGGTGCAAGCGGCGACTGAGGGCACCGGCTCGGCTGAGGCGAAGGGGCCGCACAAGCTGCACAGGCAGTGGACCTTCTGGTACGACATCCAGTCGAAGCCCAAGCCCGGCGCTGCATGGGGAACCTCGCTCAAGAAGGCCTACACCTTCGACACCGTCGAGGAATTCTGGAGGTATATGGGCTGCCTCGTTTGGCACTCTCCTACCCGGTCCCTTCCCGATCCTTTCCGTTCCGTTCGGATCTGATCTGTGTACTGCGTTGAGTCCTATTGGTCAGTTCGAACGCGTGTTTTACCGGTCATTTATTGCTTGTAGAGTCGATTGGATTCTGGATTAGCGCCGACAAAATCTGAAACCATTTAGGTGGTAAACCGATTAGTAGGTTGCTACAGATGATGTTTGTTTATGATACGATTGACTGCTGTTTCCACCGAAATTGATTGTGTCGGTACGTTCCGTTTATATATATGATGTCCTTACTATGATGCATGAGTTGTTTGTGTGAAGAATGAAGGGCAGTCCTTACTGTGATTAATAACCAGTTCAACTGTTCTGTTCGATAATTTTGTTAGAATTGGTATTTTGGCTTTTATTATTAGATCTTAAAAGTTTCCACATTGAATTATTTTTGAACTATTTATAGTTCTATGTTAGATGAGCATATTTAGTGACTCAATGTATAGTGTGTATTTTAACTATTGGCTGTTGGTCTTTATTTTTAGGGTCTTAGCCTTGCTTTAGTTAATTGTATTTCAGAACATATGCTGGCTTCTAAGATCTTATCCCTATAGTCATAGACACAACAACAACAACAACAACAACAACAACTATAAGCCTTTAATCCTAGTTGGGGTAGGCTAATGAAACCCCTATAGTCATAGGCACAAAAAAATTACTCTCTTAGGCTTACACTCTCTAATTCGCAATATCTAATAAATGAACAACATTTGGTTACTCCCTCTGTCCCATTTTGTTAGGTGTGGTTTGAGTTGGCACAGTCAAGTTGTAATTTGACTATAAATTTCTCTTTTGTTATTAAAAAAAAAAAGATCACAGTCTTATGAAATTACATTGATATGAAATGGGACAAATGGAATAAAACATGCACTGTCCACAGTGAATATGCTTTGGAATTTGGATGTTTTAATGGTTGCCCTATATCTGTTTAGTGTTTACTGATGGATCCTTCTTTCTATCTGTAGCATGATCGGAATTTGGATGTTTTAATGGTTACCCTATATCTATTTAGTGTTTACTGATGGATCCTTCTTTCTATCTGTAGCATGATCGTCCTATATCTGTGTACTTATGGACACCTTTCTTTGTGTAGTTTGTATGACCAGGTTTTCCGTCCAAGTAAGTTGCAAGGAACTGCTGATTTTCATTTATTCAAAGCTGGAGTGGAACCAAAGTGGGAGGACCCAGAGTGTGCAAATGGTGGAAAATGGACTGTCCCATGCAGCAGAAAGCCAACCTTTGAAACCATGTGGCTTGAAACGGTGCAGCATCATTATTATTATTTTCTTTCAGATGAAGTTATTCGTAGATTTAGCATCTGCGTGAGTTTTTACTGACTTAATGCTGTTGATTAAATCTTGAAATATGCAGTTGATGGCTCTTATTGGGGAGCAGTTTGATGAAACCGAGGACATTTGTGGAATTGTTGCTAGCGTCCGTCCGAGAGGAGACAAGCTTGCATTATGGACTAGGACTGCCAGCAATGAAGCTGTCCAGGTTAATTTTTGAAATCATTATAATTCTATTATCAGATATTTCATCACATTGTTCTGTCCAAATCTTAATAAAGCGGTAATGCAAATTCCTTAGTATGATGCCTGCTAGAATACATAGCTAATAGCTATTTACCTAGTTTCCTCTGTTTGATTTCGGTTCAGCCATTGCAAAAGTATTCTTATTACAGTAACACAGTGGCTAAGGTAGCATGTTTTTTTATTAAAAAAAATCATGTATTGCCCTTGACTATTCTGATTTTGCTCATAAGTTTGTTTTATTGTAAAAATGTGCTGCCAGATGCAGCATTTTGTTATTCAAGTAAAACCACAGATTTGTTATCTTACTAGGACATGGGCAAACCCTAAGTACATCTCTGAGTAATATTGCATGCTATTGGGCTAAACAGAGATGCAGAATTGCACATGGATTATTAAGTGGGGTGTTTCTTCATCTGATGTTTCCACAAAAAGGGGTGGTTGCTGTCTATAACATGTTCATTTTGCTTTTATTTTAATGAAATGTTTGTGTTAAAACATTATAACACGACTATATTTTTGCCCTCTGTGGATTTATAAACAACTGAATGTTGGAGGAAAGGAACAAGACTTTCTTATTGGTGACTGTTTTGTAGTCTTAACTTTTCCAAATAGTTTGAGCGTCTTCTGTGGATTATGGTAGCACACTGAGTCCCAGCATCATGCTGCAGCATTTTGCAGTGTATGCTGTTCTTTATAATATTCAGATGATATAGTGAAGTCTTGTTTTTGTTGTACAGGTAAACATTGGCAAGAAATGGAAGGATGTTATTGACTACAATGATAAGATCACCTACACTTTCCATGTACGCCTTCAGACTCTTTGTTTGCCCCAAGTAGCTTCCATTTTTTTAGATATGATAAAGTCAAGCAGCTTCTTCTATAATACCCATTTGTAAGAAAATAAGATAATGTGCACGGCGCTCATGCCACTGAATGTGGATTGCCTATCACCTGCAGGATGACTCCAGAAGAGACAAGCCAAGCAGAGGTGGTCGGTACACTGTGTAAGGTGCAGCAGATCATGAAAGATGATGGCTTGGACAGTGGGGTGGGGTTTTCTGCTGAGATTGGCGCCTAATTTCAACACAGCCTCAACTCACTAGAGGCAATTTTCCGATCAGTTATGTTGTTGTTTTGCTCTCAGACAGCTTAAGCGGTACTAGAAAGAGATGCTGGAGAAACGTTGACGATTTTGTATGCCACTAAATTTCTACCTTAATATGCTCTGATTCCAACAACCTGAAGGAGTCATTTGCATTGTGAGATCCTGACAGCGCATGTCCATATCTCGACCTTGTATGTTCGTTGTTTGCTATTACCTTTGAGCTCCAAATTGGTCACGACGTCATGATGCTGGTTGCCAGCATTGTTACTTTCCTGTTTCGTTGGTGCGCGTCAGCCAGGGGGACGGATATTGATTGCTGAAACAGTGGACGTATTGCTGTTTGTACACGACGCTGAAATATCAGAGATCCTTCACTCCAGGGAGAGCGAGGTAACGTTTGTCGGCGTGGTCTCGCACTACCCTCCTGGCCTGAGCCGCATGTGTCTTCACATGGTTTCTTACCATCCCCGATGGCTCGCGTACCAGCTGCCATTTATACACGCACTGACTTGTGTTTACACGACCCAACGAAACCGATTGCTGGCCGTCACTTTCTCACCAGAAAGGCTGAGGCGTCTCAGCAAACCACCACCGGTACATGGACGTCTCGTTTCACCGTGCTTGCTGCGTCGGTAACCTGGCCTTGTCTGCCGCTCCTGGGTCTGGACAGAGGATTTCCATCCAACCGAATCGAAGGGCACGCACGTTTGCTTCAGAAACACTGAGAGTGCGTGACACATTTTCCCGCGCGCCGCCTTGCAGTTCAAGCGAGCCGCGCTGTGTTTGTCATGCACCTGACTGACCCGCCAACCTTGGCTTGTGCTCTAATCAAAGCCGGACTCCTCACCGCACGGTTGGTGCGGGACGCCGCCTCGCCACCTTACCCGCCCGAACTCGCTCGCGCCATCAGGCTATATCACCTTGCCTCGTGCCCATTCACGCTACCTCACCGCTGCTTCTCTCGCTCTCCTCCGCCCGTCGCGCCATGGACACCGGTGGCGGCCTCGCAGCGGGCTCGCACATGCGGGACGAGCTGCACGTCATGCGCGCCACCAGCGACGAGGTATGTTCCCATTTATTTATTTATTTCCTCTTAGCTTCCAGCACTTGTTGGGTTGCTCTGCTCCTGTTGGATCACTAGCACTACCGTTGCATGCTGATCGTTGTTCCGACGAACCCGCAGCCGAACGCGAAGATCCGTAGCGCGGACGTGAAGACGTGCCGGGTGTGCGGCGACGAGATCGCGGCGCGGGAGGACGGGCAGCCGTTCGTGGCGTGCTCCGAGTGCGGGTTCCCGGTGTGCAAGCCGTGCTACGAGTACGAGCGCAGCGAGGGCACGCAGTGCTGCCCGCAGTGCAACACCCGATACAAGCGTCAAAAAGGTATGTAGTGACTAGTGACCCTCGCCTGCCGCCAACCAAAACGCACCAAAGTCACCCGCTACTAGTAGGATTTGAAACTCTAACAACTGCTACTACTTGGTTGGTTCCAGTTGGAAAAAACTGAAAAGTTTGTATCTGAATTGCTTGCTGATCCTGCTGCAGGGTACCCGAGAGTGGAAGGGGATGAAGACGAGGGGCCGGAGATGGACGACTTCGAGGAGGAGTTCCAGGTGAAGAGCCCAGCCAAGAAGCCTCAAGAGCCTGTTGCGTTCGACGTTTACTCTGTGAGTGTAGTGTGACACGGATCCTCACGAAATTATTTGATTATGCTGCAAACGTGCTTGTGAACTGAAGATGTTTGTCTCGTCTTGCAGGAAAATGGGGAGCAGCCAGTGCACAAGTGGCGCACGGGAGGCCAGACGCTGTCCTCCTTCACCGGAAGCGGTCCGTGCTAATTCATCTGATGCTTTTGTAGCTGAATTGATCTCGCAAGATCGATCTGAAGGTGATTTGACTTTGCAGTTGCTGGCAAGGACCTGGAGGCGGAGCGGGAGATGGAGGGGAGCATGGAATGGAAGGATCGGATCGACAAGTGGAAGACGAAGCAGGAGAAGAGGGGCAACAAGCTCAACCACGACGACAACGACGAAGACGACGACAAGAACGAGGACGAGTACATGCTGTAAGCTCGGGATTGAACTCTCCTCGACTCTGTCGTCATGTTTTTGAATCCCAAATAAAGATGAAATATGAATGGATAGGCTGGCGGAGGCTCGTCAGCCGCTGTGGCGCAAGGTTCCCATCCCGTCGAGCAAGATCAACCCGTACCGCATCGTGATCGTGATCCGGCTCGTGGTCCTCTGCTTCTTCCTCAAGTTCCGTATCACCACTCCCGCCATGGACGCCATCCCGCTGTGGCTGGCCTCCGTGGTGTGCGAGCTGTGGTTCGCGCTGTCGTGGATCCTTGACCAGCTCCCCAAGTGGGCTCCCGTGACGCGTGAGACGTACCTGGACCGCCTCGCCCTGCGCTACGACCGCGAGGGCGAGGCGTGCCGGCTGTCCCCGATCGACTTCTTCGTGAGCACGGTGGACCCGCTCAAGGAGCCGCCCATCATCACCGCCAACACCGTGCTCTCCATCCTCGCCGTCGACTACCCCGTCGACCGCGTCAGCTGCTACGTGTCCGACGACGGCGCCTCCATGCTGCTCTTCGACACGCTGTCCGAGACCGCCGAGTTCGCGCGCCGGTGGGTGCCCTTCTGCAAGAAGTTCGCCGTGGAGCCGCGCGCCCCGGAGTTCTACTTCTCGCAGAAGATCGATTACCTCAAGGACAAGGTGCAGCCCACCTTCGTGAAGGAGCGGCGCGCCATGAAGGTTCGATGATGGTTCTGACATTATTGCATAATTATTGAGTGGATTCCCTGATTTGTGGTGACATGCGAATAATTTTGAATTTTGGTACATCACAATCAGAGGGAGTACGAGGAGTTCAAGGTGCGCGTCAACGCACTGGTGGCCAAGGCGCAGAAGAAGCCGGAGGAAGGGTGGGTGATGCAGGACGGGACGCCGTGGCCGGGGAACAACACGCGGGACCACCCGGGAATGATCCAGGTGTACCTGGGCAGCCAGGGAGCCCTGGACGTGGAAGGCCACGAGCTGCCCCGGCTGGTGTACGTGTCCCGTGAGAAGCGGCCCGGGTACAACCACCACAAGAAGGCCGGCGCCATGAACGCGCTGGTGCGCGTGTCCGCCGTGCTCACCAACGCGCCCTTCATCCTCAACCTGGACTGCGACCACTACGTGAACAACAGCAAGGCCGTGCGCGAGGCCATGTGTTTCCTCATGGACCCACAGCTCGGGAAGAAGCTCTGCTACGTCCAGTTCCCGCAGCGCTTCGACGGGATCGACCGGCACGACAGATACGCAAACCGGAACGTCGTCTTCTTCGACGTATGTTGATCCCCTTCCTTCGTTTCGCTTCGTTGATGGCGTCGCGCGGCCGGCATGCTGATTTTTTTTTTTAGAATTAATGGGAAGATTGTGCTGATGATTGATCCACTATTTTTACTTGCAGATCAACATGAAGGGGCTGGACGGGATCCAGGGCCCGGTGTACGTGGGCACGGGGTGCGTGTTCAACCGTCAGGCGCTGTACGGCTACGACCCGCCGCGGCCGAACAAGCGGCCCAAGATGACGTGCGACTGCTGGCCGTCGTGGTGCTGCTGCTGCTGCTGCTTCGGCGGCGGGAAGCACGGCAAGGGGAAGAAGGACAAGAAGGGCGGCGGCGGCGACCACAACGAGGAGCCGCGCCGGGGGCTGCTCGGGTTCTACAAGAAGCGCAGGGGCAGCAAGAAGGACAGGCTCGGGTCGGTGGCGGGAGGGATGAAGAAGAAGCGCGGGTTCGAGCTGGAGGAGATCGAGGAAGGGCTCGAGGGCTACGACGAGCTCGAGCGGTCCTCGCTCATGTCGCAGAAGAGCTTCGAGAAGAGGTTCGGCCAGTCGCCGGTGTTCATCGCGTCCACGCTGGTTGAGGACGGCGGACTGCCGCAGGGCGCGGCTGCTGACCCTGCCGCGCTTATCAAGGAGGCCATCCACGTCATCAGCTGCGGATACGAGGAGAAGACCGAGTGGGGAAAGGAGGTACACAACCTTGACATTAGAAAATTCTCGAAACACAAAACTTAATAAATGACCAATAAAAAAAACAAATCAAATTGCACCAGCCGGGAATCGAACCCGGGTCTGTACCGTGGCAGGGTACTATTCTACCACTAGACCACTGGTGCTTCATGCTGCCATTTCTCATCAATTGAATTTCTCCGTATGCAGATTGGGTGGATCTACGGGTCCGTGACAGAGGACATCCTGACCGGGTTCAAGATGCACTGCCGCGGCTGGAAGTCGGTGTACTGCACGCCGTCGCGCCCGGCGTTCAAGGGTTCAGCGCCCATCAACCTGTCGGACCGTCTGCACCAGGTGCTGCGTTGGGCGCTGGGTTCCGTGGAGATCTTCATGAGCCGCCACTGCCCGCTCTGGTACGCCTACGGCGGCCGGCTCAAGTGGCTGGAGCGCTTCGCCTACACCAACACCATCGTCTACCCATTCACCTCCATCCCGCTCCTCATCTACTGCATCATCCCCGCCGTCTGCCTCCTCACCGGCAAGTTCATCATCCCAACGGTGAGTACATCTACACTGTTTATTCGTATCTGACCATGCCATTATTGGCTCATCATCATCATCATCGATGATCAGTCACTGAATATGACTGAGAACCATACCAGTAATGAATGAATGAATCGAATCAATTATTGCAGCTGAACAACCTTGCGAGCATCTGGTTCATCGCGCTGTTCCTGTCCATCATCGCGACGGGCGTGCTGGAGCTGCGGTGGAGCGGCGTGAGCCTGGAGGACTGGTGGCGCAACGAGCAGTTCTGGGTCATCGGCGGCGTCTCCGCCCACCTGTTCGCCGTGTTCCAGGGCCTGCTCAAGGTGCTGGGCGGCGTCGACACCAACTTCACCGTCACGTCCAAGGCCGCCGCCGACGAGACCGACGCCTTCGGCGAGCTCTACCTCTTCAAGTGGACCACGCTGCTGGTGCCGCCCACCACGCTCATCATCATCAACATGGTCGGCATCGTGGCCGGCGTCTCGGACGCCGTCAACAACGGGTACGGGTCGTGGGGCCCGCTCTTCGGCAAGCTCTTCTTCTCCTTCTGGGTCATCCTCCACCTGTACCCGTTCCTCAAGGGGCTCATGGGACGCCAGAACCGGACGCCCACCATCGTCGTGCTCTGGTCCATCCTCCTCGCCTCCATCTTCTCGCTCGTCTGGGTCAGGATCGACCCGTTCATCCCCAAGGCCAAGGGACCCATCCTTAAGCCCTGCGGCGTCGAGTGCTAAGCTGACTGATGGTGCTAAATTCGTGCATTATTATTAGCTGCTTGCACAGACGTACGGGGTCGTGCATCTTGCACAAGGGGGGTCTATTCATCATGTTCGACTTAATTTTTGTACAAGTTTTGTGAGCCAGATACACGGTGTTGGTTGGAGGGGTGTTACAAGGTCTGTGCTGGAGTTCACCCAATTAAAAGAACAAACTATTTTCTTGACATGCCGAAGTGTTATTCCATTAATTTTGTGTTTTCACTAGCTGTACACTGAAATTTGAAAAATGAAGTGGACACCTAAACAGGCTGAACAGGCCACGCAACCTGATAGCATGCAACATCCCCACGGACTGAAGCATTTTTTTTTCTTTTTTGAAAGGACTGAAGCTTTTTTTTTTAAATCAAAATCAAAAGGACTGAAGCTTGTTATGAGAAAGCAACCAAAACACCACGGATACGACCCTTGGAGGCGTATTTGCTTCAAAAAAAACATGAAATTGATGAGAGGGCAACTTGATGAATGGCAACCACACGACTGGCACATCGCCTATTCAATTGGGGTTTGTTTGGTTTGGAGTCAAGAGGGATGGGGCGGGGTCATCCCTGTTTTTTAGGATGGGGCGGTCCATGTCATTGTTTGTTTGAAGGTTGGGACGAGCCATTTTATTTTGTTTGGTATGAGGAATGAATGATGGATAAGTTCACCCCTGATTTTATTTGGATGAATGTATATGGATGGATAGATGAATATGTTCACCTATGCTTCAAGGTGGTGTGTTTACCCCCTTAAAATTTAAGTTATTTATTGGTGAAAAAATAGTTGAAAAAGCTCTATTTTTTCATTTTCTTTCTTGCTCTTTAACTATATGGACCAAATTGCTCCTGCCCCTATCGTCTCTCTCCCATAACCAGAAATTCCTATGAGCCATTCGGTGTAAAAACAAAATAAAACAAAAAAAGAATAGCATCCACTCGATCTCAGATTAGCTTCTTCACGAAGCTCCTTGTGGCCGCAGATCAGCACGAATTGACGATGTACACTATCCACTCCCATCCGGCCAAGAAAATATGAAAAACTGATGAATGGCATGGCACCATGTCATACGTAGAGCTTCATACAACCAAAATACCAATGCTATAATCTACACCACAATACTTGCAATTGCAAGCTATGCATGCCTGACCATTGTCCAAACCATGATGCTTACAAGGCTGTCCAAACGAACTGTCTAAAGCATAAACTAGTTAGGCACTATGTTACCCAGCTACTAGTGATGGCAACTGGTACAAACCCACCGGATTTTGTGTTCTCATACCGGCACCCGACAAGGAAAAAGTGTACCCATACCCGTTACCGGGTAAGACTTCAATCCCATACCTGACCCCAGTCGGATAATGGGTAACCCACGGGTATCCATTGCCCGACGATGGGAGCTCAACCAGCGTCGGGCATAGGGGGCGGCGTGGAGGCCGGCGAGGGAGCGAGGAAGGCGGTGGATCCACAGATCCTTGGAGACCGCACGCAACCGTGATGGAGGCAATGACGGATCCTGGATGGAGGCGCCGTGGCAGGGGTCAATGGAGGCGGAGGCGACGACAGGCGATTGGGTCAACAGAGACGGTGGTCGGTGGCAGGCAACAGTGGAATGGAGGCACCGACAGCTGCTCTTGGTGGGCTGGGTGGTGGCGGTGGCACCTGGCCTGGTGGTGGCGACGGTGGCGCCTGGCCTAGTGGTGGCGGCGACGTCTGGTGGTTGTGGTGTGGTGAGGACTGATGAGTGACCGAGTGAGGTTAGGGTGCTAGGGTTTCTAGTTTTTATATCTATTTACTATTTGGGTTGAGCTAAAAAAAGAAAAGCTGGGCTGGGCTATACTTGGGTATGCGGGTGTGACGGGTATGGGTGAGAACTGCTCATACCCGTACCCGACATACTCGATGGGTATAACTTTTTACCCATTTTTATACTCATGGGTACAATTTTAATCCCATACCCGCTCCTAAATAGGGTATTTACCTATCGGGTATCGGGTATCGAGTACCCATTGCCATCCCTACCAGCTACTTGTTGGTGTGATACGAAGCCAGTCAGTAGCCAGTAGGGTAGCGATCCTTGACCCATCGTGCCACCCGTTGCTTGATGGTTTCCTCCAGGCGCCGCTTTAGCATACTAGCAATGTTAACGTTTTGAGTAAGGTACGTCAGTAAATCAAGTCGCACTTGGCAAATGATACTCCGTACATGTTACCACTACTAGTAATTACTGGATGTAGTTATAATCCAATGGTTCAGATTATTTTTCTCACCGCTAATACAACTAGTAATTTTAGGCTTTACTGATTTTACTAGGGTAATATTAGAAAACAATAAAATGACATAGCTGTAATTATTTTAAACAAGAACAAATTAGTATAAACATGCTATTATAGTTGTTTCAACAACATGTGACAAAAGCTCACCGATGTTGCCTCACGTGACGGATAAAGGTGCATGTTGGCGAAAAACACAAAATCTTGACAACGAACTCAATATCTGTTGCTTGAGCCATGCCGATCTGGACGGTGTGAGATGTGTTCTTCATGGCACCACCGATGACATACTTCAGTTCTTAATTCTAAGTGGGTTGATTGGGAACATATGGAGAGCATGAATAACCCGTCTTCAATGAAGTCATTGTTGTGTGCAAGACAAAGCATTTGAGGGATGTTCTTGGTTTTTAGAAAAGTTGGAATAATAAGGTGATTGCTTAATTCTATGCCACTTTATATATAGAGAAGAATGCAAGCAAAAGGAAAATGCATTGGATGACAGAGGGACAGTGATATGAGGTGAGCTATGCACAGTTTGCTAGGCTCTTTGGTTTTTGGAAGATATGATGCCAACCGCCCTCGAATTCACCTTGCAACCCGTCTTGATGCTAGAGGTTTGAGGCACATGTATCCTAGAGGGAAATAAGGCAATTATGTGACTATTATAGATTTGCTTCCTTTCTTTGCAAGACTATCACTCCTAGGGAAGGAGATGGCACAATACTCCCCTTCTAAAACAGAAATGTCCTTGTTTCCGTGTCACCAAATGGGTATGAATTTTCAATGTTTGACTTTATTTAGGGGGAAATAAAAGTCATTTCTAACAGCCCATTGAAGAGTTGTGGCTATGCACCCTATATTATGCACATGATTGAGAGGACGTCAGCTCATACCGCATGTGACAAGAAGCATCAATCCTTGAGGATAAAAAATAACTTGAGAAATCCAACTAAGGACAATAGTGCAGCATCACTAACTCATGGAGCATCTACATTCACAGTAGCTAGAGGGAGAGGGCAGCAAAGGGACAAGCCTCCCTCACCAGTTCGGAAATTCTTTGGTATGCTATTTGTTCTTTCAAATATAAATAGAATCATGGATTATTGCTGATTTGGACACAATTTTTTCCTTTGATATACTCCCTTTAGTTATGAAATGTGGTCATTAAAACATAAAGATTAATTAATTTTAAACTAATTTCTTTGTCTTATCTTCAATAATATTCAACTAGAGGGAATATGTCTTACCATTCCAGGTCCAAGTTGGTCAATAGCATAGGAACTTCATTATCAATTAATAGTTTTGGTTTTGCAGACCTTGTAGAATGAAAATATATGTCAATTATTTTCTTATGGTATATTGTTTGACAAAACACAACAACTTGCTTCTTAGCAGTGCAATATCATGTATCCCGTAGTGCATGCATAGATCAAAATTTGGTGCATAGTACAAAATACATGCTTGCTTGTTCTAAGAAGGTCAACACAATCTGAATATTAAGCACATCACAACTCAAGTTCTTTCAACATTCTTTCTCTGTTTTCCTCTAGAATAGAGTATTTTACAGAACTAGTTTTATTATGCATATAGGTGATTACTACCCAATATGGCACCATACAATGATACAAGCAACCTAAAAGCTCACTACTTTGACCTCCGATGTTCATTCCGTCTAGATGAACAATAGACATACATGAGAAAAATGTAGTGTATTATCCACATCCATCTTTAAAAAAGAACAAGTCTTAGATTGTTTTGCAAAAAGCTAGCAAGGCAAATGGCCAGACACAAATCCTTGTCCTAGGATCAACCAAATAGCATAACCTATATGTTCTGTTGAGCACCATTGTCAACTAGAAAAATAGATATTTTCCTAAATAGGTTCACATCTCAAAGGCAAGGCATGGATGCCAGTAGAAGAAAGACATTGTCAAGATGCTGAAATATTATAGGTTCATAAAGGGAAGAAAGGGCATCTAGTGGAGAATGACGGCACTTGATGCGGTTGTGTGAGTGAGCGGACTCTTGGCAAACTCAACTCAGACGATGATGAGCATGGGATGGCAACATTCCTAGCATTTGAACAACGGAAGGGACGGCTCCAACAACAACAAGTTTCCAAATCACAAATCAATTGCACATGAATCTTTGTATCGAATCTACAAAAAACTACAGGGGGAAATAGGAATCAAAATTACCTCGAATAGGGCAGCTGGTGCATAGATTAGCAGCTTGGATTAAAGAACGAGGAGGATTAGATCAGTATTCGACAGAGCAGAGATCAGGAATTCATGTGTCAATGCCTTGATTTTGGTTCTCTTTTTTTTAATCCTTTTTTATATGGATTGTTATTGCTTCATTTTTATTTTTTTAATATTTTCATCTTTTTTTTTGTCATTTTGTTTGAGCTCTTACTCCCTCTATCCCAAAATATAAGGGGCCGTTTCGAAGGTTTATACCCAAACGACTTATAGCAATGTAGCCACAACATTAGCACTGTTGCTACAGTAGCATAAGCGAAAAAAGCTACAAAATAGCAATATTGGCCGACTATGTAAAAATAACTCACTGATATAGCTATTTCATTGTTACTATAATAGCACAACCAAAGCAATAAAATGTTGATAAGTGTAAGGACCAAAGGCGTACCGAGAGGAGGGGGGTGAATCGGTAAGCCGTTCACGAATCCAAAAACTTCAATTAACACTACTTGAGTCTAACAAGCGCTATAACCTAAACAATTCTAGTAGACCAAGACCCTACACATGCTAGTGTTTATGATGAAAGCAAACGCGAAAGCCAAACACACTAGCCTATGCAAGGCACAATTCAACCTAATCATTATAGCACACAATTATGGAATAGTAAACAGGGGGTCAAGAAATACTTGATTTTTTTCTGAGGTCTCGGAAGGATGGTAGCTTCCTCTAGTCCTCGTTGGACCACTCCCGCCGGAGTCCCGGTCCCTCCCGCCACCGATGTGGAGTTCTCGCCCATGAGCCCACAATCACTCCCGGAGTGAAGACATGGTGCGCATCACCGCTGCCATCATGGCACAAGCTCGCCTCCCTCGAGAACTTGCTGAACTCCCCGAGCCGACATGGACGCTCACTATTAATGCCCCTTTCACCGGCGGGCTCAAACCGGGTACAAACTTATGATAGCCTTCACAACCAATCATGATAGGCTCGATCACCAACACCTAACCGGTCTAGGTCTCACCATAGACCAAGAGTAACAACCTAGATCACACCCTCAAGGACACCCTAGCCTTAGATGTGCAAGATGCTCTAGTTACTCTCCTCTAGCACTCTCAAGATATGCAATATCTCATCTTAGTGCTCTCCTCTCTTCCTCTTGGACCTTACCAAATGCTCTCAGGTATTCCACTGGCCAAGAGAGGTCTCCAAAACCCCAGCAACAAAGTTATATAGGCTTCCAACCTCCAACTAGTCGTTGCTCCATGAAATCAGCTTTCTGGGCCTACTGACCGGACTATTCGGTCATTGATTGACTGGACCATCCATTCATTCTAGAATCCATCACCAACAGCCCTGTCCACTGCTGATTCCTCTACTGACCGGACCGTACGATTAGTTGACCGGACCGTCCGGTCTGTTTCTCTCTCCAGTCCAGAAACATTTCAGAACTCACCTTCCTCTCTACCCTGTGCAACCCATACTGATCAGGCAGTTTGGTCACTATGGATCCTGGCACAAATAGACTCCTCGCTGCTCACTGTAATCTCCGAACAAAACTACTTAGTGACCGTACAGTCTAGTCACCACTGACTCCTCTGTCTGGTTACTTCGTCCAGAAGGTGAAACTCCTCATTTTTGCTTGACTTTGTTTCCCGGCTTCTTTGAATAGCTCCTTGGCTTCTCCACTATCATCTAGTGCCTGTGATTTCATAGAGCAACCTTGCACATCACCGACTAGACATGACCTAAGAGAAATGACCTAGACCCCCTTGATAGTCCGATTTTTTCTATGGACTCAAAGCTCTAACAACTAGACAACTGTTCCCAACACTTGCTTCATAGATTGTCCTCAACTTTGATCCATTTCCATCAGCCCTTGGACTCCATCAAGCTCACAAGCCTCCATGCTTGCGGTCATTGTCATCAATCACCAAAGCAACCATCATCCATATGATTTGTAGTAGAGTTTAGAGATGATTCCTACAAAAACAACACTCGTATAGATATTATCCCATAATTTCATAGTTGTCATCTATCATCAAAACATTCATACCTTAGAGATCCCATCAATGGTCATGAAGCCTACAATCTCCCCCTTTTTAGTGATTGATGACAACCACTACTTATCATAATCTTATCAATGAACAACAAGGCTAAAAGAGCTACACTACGATTGAGAGGAACCTCAAAAGCATAAGAGAGAAACGCACAAGGTCCTTCTCAAATAAGCATCACCAAGAGCTAAGAGGAATAAGGAAGAAAAGCGCACTCTAGATGATATGCATGCATGTCATGTGAAGATATTTAATAAAAACATAGGGACATACAAAGCAAGACATGAATGGTGAAGTGCAATAGATTAGCATGGCAATGCATACGAATTAAGAACAAGCAATCATCATCATGGAATCATATATAGGCATACAAGATAATTAAGGAATACAAAGCACTGTATATGAAAATAAACCAAGTGAGATCAAGATGAGTGAAACACAAGCGAATAAAAAAATCATGACTCATCAAAATCCACGAACATCAAATAACTCCATCAAAATAAGATCCAAAAGTATCTAACTCCCAAAAACCAATGTACATGTATGCTCCCCCTAGATTCAAGCTACTCTCTATCGCACAGGATCACACTTCGACTCCCGCTAGACCTATGACTACTTCTCCCCCTTTGGCGACACACACCAAAAAGTAGAAAAGTGAACATCTACGTGCTCGTGGTCAAAGGAAGTGGTGCATCAACGTCCTCTGAGGGCTTTGCTCCTGGCTGCTCCTGTGCTGGATCCTGCTATGCTCCCTGAGCATGTGCTGCCTGAGTATCCATCTGCTTGAAGAAGTCAAGGTCTACAGGTGACTCAGACCCTCTGTCCTTCCCTATTAGTGGTACTGTGGGTGTCTCATCGGCAATAGTTGCCTGGAGAAGAGCAAGGTCATCCATGTCCTCCTGAGTGTAGCCTTTGGGGACCAGATCCTCTGCTACCTGAGGTGTAAGAGTGCTGACTGTAGCAGTGGAAGGTGGAGTTGTAGCTGTCTCTGGGGCTGGCTGGGAGTCTGCATGAGTGGTGTGCACTATGTCTGAGAACAGACTCCTGACTGGAAGCTGGGAGGTGGAGGGTCCTGCCATCTGCGAGGTTGAAGAGTGTGTCGGTGAGGTGAACAACGCAGACACTAAGAAGGCGGACACGAGGGAGAGCTGGATCACTAGAGAGAAGGTCTGTCCTGCTCCCCCTGTCGATAATACCCTTGAGTGTGACAACCCATTGGACTGAATTGTCATCATAGCTGTGAAGGGTCCTGGGTGCGGCAGCTGCTGAAACTGTGGAAGTAAACCCTGTGCCTGCTGCTGACTGGTCTGTCTGTGAGTCTGAAAGGACCTTGATGTCACCTAGAGGGGAGTGAATAGGCGAAACCTGGAATCAATAACCCCCCATTTGGATGTTGGTATTGAAGCTTTGAATTCAGAATTGGAATTCATTTGAATTCAATTCCGTTGTTTGGATGTCTATGGAATTCAAAGATGAAAATGAAGCGAATTCCAAGTCATTTTTTTCCTATGTACTTGGCCCTTCCCCGATTCAGAACCTCCACAATCTGAATAGGGTGGAATTCATCTCTCCACCCTCCACTTCGAGTCCCCCGGCTTCGACTCCCCGTGCATGGCTCCTCCCTTTTCCCCTATGCTACTCCCTTCCTCCCTCCACCGGTGAGCTTCCTCTGCCTTCCTCACTCCGCCGATGAGAAGCCCCTCCCATCCTCCCTCTGCTGGGAGCCGCCCTGGAGCAGAGGGGCGTGATGGAGAAGGAGGGCATGAGCAGGGGTTATGATAGTCGCAGAAGGTAGTCGTTGCCTTGTCCCCAACTCCAGTCGTTGCTCTTCTTCCCCAACTCCAGCCAGTCTTCTTCCCCAAATCTGGCGCCCCTCGCTTCCTTCCTTACTCCCTTCCTCCTTGTTGTACCCTTCTTCCCCACATGCGGCAGAAGGCGACAGGAGGAGGCAAAGAGAGGATGCAGGGGACTGCGGGATCCAAGACTGCTCTTCTTCCCTAACTTCGGCCAGTCTTCTTCCCCAAATCCGGTGCCCCTCGCTTCCTTCCTTCCTCCCTCCCACCTCGCTGCACCCTTCTTCCCCACACGTGGCAGGAGGCGGCGGGAGGAGGCAAAGAGAGAATGCAGGGGATAGAGGGATCGACGGTTGCGTGCGGGATAGGCAGGCGGCACCAGCATGAGGCGACGAGGACATGAGCGCCTGGGCGAGGCAACGAATGGCCACTTTACCGATTCTGGTTGTTAGGCAGCCAAACATGATTTGGAATTCCCCGATGATTTATATTTCCATTATCCAATTCGTTGGTAGCCAAACAAAAAAATTGACATTTGAGAGCAATGCAATTCTCTCTTTGATTTGGCATTGGAGCCTAATGCAATTCCACAGAACCAATTCAGAAATCCAAACGGACCCTAAAACTTTTTCTCATAGATTAGTACTACCTGGTCTGACCTCCTTGTCAACCCGGTGAGACCTCCTTACACAGACAGAACTTTTCACGCAGAATGGTTCAACCTGGTCTGACCTCCTTGTCAACCCGGTAAGACCGTCTTGCAAAGGCAAAAATAGATCAGCTCTCCAAATTTGAATTCTAGCTCAAACCAAAACTTGAGGTGATGCTCTAGAGATTTTCCTTAGCACGTACATGTAGTACATACACACAAATGAGCACACCAAAGTAGATCGAAGCGGAAGAACAAGTATAGGCTAGAAAACAACTAGGAATGAAAACCGACAAGGAGACACAAGATTTGTTTCACCAAAGTTCAGGACCACCAACCGTGATCCCTACGTCTCTGTTGAGGAAACTTGAGTTGCTCATAAGGCCAACTCCAAGTCGGGTCTCTTTCAACCTCTTTCCCCGAATCCACTAACTCGATCTTTTTGAAGGACCGAGAAGGCGACCAGAGGGCGAGGGGTGAATAAGAGCCAATCAAAATTCTCCAAGAGAACTTGGCCTATATCCCAAAAACAACCCACGTCAACCTCTGAACTGATCACCTAGACTACACACACCAACTCGTGGTGTACTAGCTCAAGGAGTGATCAACCAAAGCAAAGTAACACAGAAAACAATTAATGAAGGTGGAATGAGTGACCAACCGGCCAAGAGACAAAGTGGAATTCTATTTATAGCCCAAGAAGAAAAAGAGCCATTCGGATGGGTATTTCTTAGATCTTCATCGAACAAGTCCAATGGTCATCGGACATATTCGATGGAACAAGTTGGCGTAGGTTCTGGAGTCCGAGGAACTTGCCCGATGCCTCAGACAAGTTGACCATCGGACAAGTCCTATGGTCATCGGACAAGTCCGACAGGGAAGTCCGATAGATTCAGACCAGCAACAGCGAACCGCAATAAAAAATTGCAAAATCTTATCAAACGAACTCCAAAAATCACGAAATTTGGACCAGATGATCCTCAATACATCACGACCCTCCTCTAAAGAGATCCACTCCAAAAACACAAGAAATCATCATGAATTTCAGATCTTGTGCCAAGAACACCGAAAAAGGGAAAACTTGAGAAAACATTGAAATTGAAGGTGCTCGTGCCTATGATTCAGTCAAAGACCTATATGGGATTGTTGTAGCACATCATAGCAACAAGTTTCTCAAGAAATCCGGGTAAAAAATCCGTCCAAAAGTGATATCGAAAATCATCATAAAAATAGGTCCAAAAATAGGAAAAAGGAATTTCGGGAATCAAGAAAAGAGAGAAATATTGAGCACGAAAATACTTCTCATATCATAGAAAGGTGCTTACAAGATCCATGGGTACAAGGCTAGGAAGCCACCCTCTTCCTCCCACTATTTGAAAGAGCAAGAGATGTCTCTCACACACCACTACTCTCCACTAAAACATGAAGTCCTCTCCTAGCACTTTGAATAGAGTCCCAACACAATGCTAATGGAAGAGAGGCATCTCTCCCACTAGCCACACCTCTCCTTATATAGGCCTAAGGTCTATTGTCCATATGACCACTCTACCCTTGACCTACATAACACATCCACCTACCACCGGGGGCATAACCGTCCATCTTTCATCTTATCGCCCGAGTGTCATCGGACGCTTCACGTCTTTGCTTCATCTTGAAGAAAGCTCCGTGATAGTGCCACGTGTACCAACAACCACCGCCACCGGTTTTGAGGCCCAAACCAGGAAATCGCCTTGCACGCTTCTCAAAGCACGACTTCTCGATGTTGACGCGTGTCACCTTGCCCCGTGATCCTGACCACCGGCAAGTTTCTCCCAGTCCCTATCCATCGGGCCCCCTTGTCACTTGCACTGGCATCCTATTTGCCTTGACTTGGTCAACACGCCGTCTTCATCACCATCATGGTTTTGAGGCTCAACCGCGAAACCGTCCGTGCTTCTTGCCTCTCCACGTGTACGGTGTGGATCACCCTTGACTTCACCCGGTATCCCGATCGTCTGGCCCCAAGTCCCCTACTTGTGCCCGATCCTCTCGCCGTTGACCGCCAAGTCGACTCCAGTGACCTACACATCATGAGACAAGCAAACACATTTCTCATCTCCTGCAACATCTCAAATATCTCCACCAACTCCGGTTAGTCATAACCATGATATGCAAACCCATGTAATCCCTGGATTCCCGCATTTCAACTCAAACACCAAATCTGCTCAAGTCAATTACTCATCACAAATATAGCAAACTATGGCACATATCCACATGGTTTCTCAATCTCCCTCTTGATGAGTACATTGACAACACCAAATGCACAAAGATTAGAGATTGAAATACAAAGCCGAATAAGCACATCCAAATGGCCAAACTCAAAGAAAAGGTGAAAACAAGCCATCTAGCAAGTAGGGATCACAAAACCAAGAGTTGGCAAACAAAGCCGACTTGAGACGCAAAGAATGTGAAAAGCGCAAAAAACCGCTCAAGATCATGATATGCTCCTAAAGGTGCATTTAGGCCCCTAATTTTATTTTGGTGATTGGCGCCAGCACAAATAAGAATGGACTAATGTTTCAATGAGCATGTGTGTAGAAGATGGTTCAATTATTGATGACAAAATGCATAGAAGCTCAAATACTCAAAGAAAAGGAGAAAACAAAGTGGCCAAGAAATTTCAAGATGATACTCAAAAATTTGCTCAAATATGAAGCTCATGGAGTTTTTACTTTATTTTTGAGTATAGGAAAAACCGTACTATTAAGAGGGACATAAAAGTGTGAAGCAATGATGAACTAAGAGCAAAATCTAAAATTCCACAGCCAAAACACTTTTCCAGGGCAAAATCATCGGACTTGTCCGACCCATCGGACAAGTCCATCGGACTCCAGAACCTTTGCCACTCTGGGTCGTCGGACTTGTTCGACGGTCATCGGACATGTCCGATGATCAGCAAGTCCGACCCATCGGACTTCACTGTCGGACTCCAGTACCCGTGTCAAACCCTAGCCATCGGACTTGTCCGATGGTCAACTTGTCCGAGGCATCGGGCAAGTCCCTCGGACTCTAGAACCGACGCCACCTTGTTCCATCGGACATGTCCGATGACCATCGGACTTGTCCGATGGAGATCTGAGAAATACCCATCCAAACGGCTCCTTCTCTTCTTGAGCTATAAATAAACCCCCACTTTGTCCCTTATCTGTTTGGTCACTCATTCCACTCAAAAACACTCTCAAGCTCACTTTGTTCTCCAAATCTCTCCTCCCTTACATCCAATCTTGATTTGTGAAGGGATTGAGAGAAGATTCAAGAGCTCCATCAACTTCAAGCTTCCATTCTCTCAAGCTCTTGGTTCATCCTCACCGTCGACCACGTTTGTGTTTGTTACTCTTGGGGATTCATCCCTAAACGATTAGAGGTACCCGTAGAGCTCCCAACTTGTGTGGTGACGCATCGGAAAGTTTGTATTGACCCCTTCTTCGTCGAGTTTGCTAGTGGAAAGACAAATTTGATCTTTGTGGTCACTTGGAGAGGTTAGGGTTGAAAGAAACCCGGTCCTTTGTGGATCCCTCAACGGAGACGTAGGCTTCTTTGTGGAGCTGAACTTCGGTGAACAAATCTTGTGTCTCCCCTTGTCTTCTTTTGCATACTTGTTATTTACTTGCTCTTGCTCATATCTCGCTAGCTAGGGTTTGCCTCGTTTCTCTTAAATTAACTTGTGTTGGTTGCTTGCTAGTTGTTCCTCATATTTCTACAACTACCTCTAGCTTATAATTACTAGATCCTAGCTTGCCTTGCACTAATATAAAGTTTTAATCGGCCGATCTACTTTTCTAACTCGTGCCATCGGACAAGTCCATCGGACTTTCCTCACTATCGTCGGACAAGTCCGACACTGCGCATTTGACTTTTATTATTAAGTGATTTTCAGGGACAATTGCCTATTCACCCCCCCCCCCCCTCTAGGCACTTTCAGCTCCCCCTCAAGTTGTGGTAGGTCTCATATAGTGCAAAATGGATCATATGAGTTTCTTAGCATTATTTGTCTTGAGACGCAAAGAATGTGAAAAGCGTAAGAAACCGCTCAAGATCATGATATGCTCCACCTCAAGTTGTGGTAGGTCTCATATAGTGCAAAACGGATCATATGAGTTTCTTAGCATTATTTGTGCATGACCCCAAAATTTTCTCCCCCTTTGACAATGAACTCATCAAAGAGGCAAAAGAACAAGCAAACATGCAATGCATGAAAATGCAAACCTAAGAAGCTTCAACAATTATGTAAACTAGCATTTAACTTTGCTAACCATAACCATAGTGCCATGAAGTGTAAAGGCAATAGCTCCCAATCATGCAAAGATCAAAAATAGATAGCAAGACATAAACACCATGAGCTATACAGGCTAGGCAGAAAGATTGACTAGCTTAGATAGAATCAAACTTTGCTTATCATGAGAAAATCTGCCACCACATGTGTAAGTACTCTCATCCAAGGCAAAACTAGCACCAAGTGAATCATAAGAATCTAGCCAGTTTCAATCTCAACAAGGGCAACAAGCATTCGCAGAAAATGAGCTCTACAAACGCTCACATATGAAACAGAGACTCAGTTGATCAAGTGATTATAGTTTATCCTTATGTGTCCTCTTATCCATGCGGAGGGTCGCATGACTGGGTACGGCAAACACCCCGAGGCTTCAAGTCATAATGTTTGGATTTAGCATTATTGAGTAGTTCTTGATCAAAGCACTTAGCAAATATTTTCAAGATTATGCACAAGACAAAAGAGCATGCCTTTGCAGCAAAAGGAACACACGTTCCCACAATGTTTCATCATGAGCTAAACATTTGCAAAGCCTTCCATTTCGCAAACACAAGGTGCCAAAGCCAAGACATCCTCTGGACTAGCTTTAACGCAAGCTTCAACAAGGATAAAAGCAATTATACACATGGTGAGCAAGTTTTAGCAAGATTAGATCATAAGGTTCACAACTAGCTCAGTTTACCTTTAAGATTAGCAAGTTGCTCACATGAGTTTATAACAGGCCATCTAGAAAATCTAAGCATAAGAGATTACCATCACATCCACACAACTTAGCTCAAGCTCAATCATAGCAAAGAGAAATGCAAGGAAGCATAAGAATCAAATCTCATCTACCAATGCATATAGTACATATGAGATGCAATGTGAAAAAGGTAAGATACATATATACAAGAGAAAACCAACTCTCCCTCAAATGATGCCATAGGGATGACAGACACCAAGTCCCCCCCCCCCCCCCCCCCCGAAGAAAAGCATGTCTCGAAGCATCTAGGGGCTTGGTGAGGATATCAGCTAGTTGGTTTTTGGTATCAATGTATTTGAGCTCAACATCCCCCTTCTCAACATTGTCTCTCAGGATGTGGAATCGCACATTGATGTGTTTGACCTTACCATGTTGGACTGGGTTTTTGGCTAAGAATATGGCACTGGAGTTATCACACATGAGTGGAACACCCTTAAAAGTCAACCCATAGTCTCTCATGGTAGATACAACCCATAGGATTTGTGAGCAGCAGCTAGCAGCAACTACATACTCAGCCTCTATAGTGGATTGGGCAACACTCGACTGCTTACAAGAAGACCAACAAATCAAAGAAGTACCCAAGAAATGGCAAGAACCAGAAGTGCTCTTCCTATCAATTCTACACCCAGCAAAGTTCGTATCCGAATACCCAATGAGATCAAGAGACGAAGATGCAGAGTACCAAAGACCGAACTCAAGGGTGTATTTGAGATACCTGAAGATGCGCTTGATAGCCTTGCGATGAGTCACCCTTGGGGAAGCTTGAAAGCGAGCACAAAGACACATCGCAAAGTGTATGTCGGGTCTTGTAATTGTCAGGTACAAGAGGGAGCCAATCATGCTCTTGTACTCCCTTTGATCCACCGCTTCACAGTCTTCATCAGGGTCAAGAGCCGTTGTAGTGCATATTGGTGTAGACAACGGCTTCACATTGACCATGTTGAACTTCTTTAGGAGATCCTTCGTGTACTTGGCTTGATGTATGAAAGTGCCTTGCTTGCACTGCTTGATTTGAAGCCCAAGAAAGAAGGTGAGCTCTCCCATCATTGACATCTGAAATTCACTCTCCATAGCTTCCTAAAACCTGGAAACAAGAGCATGAGAGGAACCACCAAAGATGATATCATCCACGTAAATCTGAACCATTAGAAAGTTATTGCCATGCTTAAGAGTGAACAAAGTTTTATCAACACATCCCATGACATACCCGCGCTCTAGCAAGAAAGTCTTAAGCCTAGCATACCATGCCCTAGGTGCTTGCTTTAGCTCATACAAAGCCTTCTGAAGCTTGTACACATGGTTTGGGTATTTGTGATACTCAAAGCCAAGGGGTTGCCTCACATACACTTCTTCCTCTATGAAACCATTTAGGAAAGCACTCTTCACATCCATTTGATAGAGTCTAATGCCCTTGGAAGCAGCAAATGCAAGCAAGATCCTAATGGCTTCTATGTGAGCAACAGGAGCAAAGGTTTCACCATAATCTAAGCCCTCCACTTGGCTAAAACCCTGAGCAACTAGCCTAGCCTTGTTTCTCACAACCTCACCATCCTCCCCATGTTTATTTTTGAACACTCACTTGGTTCCTATGACATTGACATTTTTGGGAGGCTCTACAAGGGTCCAGACTTTGTTTCTCTCAAAGTTTTCCAACTCCTCATGCATGGCATTAACCTAATGTTCATTAGATAGTGCGTGTCCAACATCCCGGGGTTCAAAGGTTGCAACAAAGAGAGAATTGGTAAAGCAAGCGAGATGTGTAGACCTTGACCTTGTTGTCCTCTCATAGAGATTACCAATCATTTGTTGAGGTGGATGTCGGCGTTGAATGTGGTGAGGAGCTTCTCTCTCAGAGAGTACCTCCCCCTCAACCATAGCTGGAGCTTGCTCGACAGCTGCTGAAGTAGATGTAGAAGCTTCAGGACCCTCTGCTAGAGTGGTGGTGGCAGCAGGAACAAGCTCGGATGTGAGATGGAATGAGTCATCATCGTCATCATCCAAGCCCTATAGGTCCTCTTCTACAAAGATGCTCTCCTCCATCTCCTTGGTACCTGCAGACTCAATCACATTCCTTGCACAAGAGTTTGATTCATCAAAGGTTACATCGCGGGACTCTACGATGGTGTTAGTATCCAAATTCAAAACTCTATAGGAATGACCATGAAGAGAGTAACCAAGAAAGATGCCATCGGAAGATCTCGACTCAAATTTATCAAGATTGTCGCGCTTGAGAATAAAGCACTTGCAACCAAAGGCACGCAAATGAGAAACCGAGGGCTTTCTCCCAAAACGCAGCTCATAAGAAGTCACATTAAGAATTGAGCGCAAGAAAATTCGATTGGAAACATAGCAAGCAGTGCTAATGGCCTTAGCCTAGAACCGCCTCGGAGTCCTATGCTCATCGAGTATCGTCCGGGCCATCTCCACTAAGGTTCTGTTCTTTCTTTCAAGCACACCGTTCTGGTGGGGAACCCGAGGTGCTAAAAACTGATGCCCAATACCATGCTCAAGACAGAAAGCATCAAAGGAGGAGTTCTTGAACTCAGTGCCACTATCACTGCGAATTGCTCGTAATGCACCAAGGAGTTCCTTGAACAACCTCAAAGCTAAGCTCCAAAAGTGATGAAACACTTCATCCTAGCTCTCAAGAAAGTAAACCCAAGAGTAGCGAGAGTAGTCATCAACAACCACAAGAACATACCACTTCCCACCCGCCGAACGAACCCGAGAAGGACCAACAGTGTCCATATGAAGCATCTCTCTAGGGCGTTCAGTCATCACCATATTGATTGGTGGATGAGAAGCGGCAATCATTTTCCCATGACGACAAGGAGCACAAACCAAATCCTTATTAAATTTGAGCTTAGGCAATCCTCGGATCAAACCTAGGCCACTCAAGCGACATAACAAGTCAAAGCTCATATGACCCAGTCTCCTATGCCATTTCCAGAGCTCAGAAGAAGATTGAGCAAACAAGCACTTGTGAGAACCAGGAGAACCAGCAAAATCAACCTGAAAAACTCTGCCAATGCGAGAAATCCCACAAACCAAGGAACCACTCGAATCAAGAACACAAGAAGCATTCGACTTAAAGCGCTCTTCCAAACCAACATCAAGAAGCTGAGAGACAGAGAGGAGATTGTACTTGAGAAACTCAACCAAACTAACATCATTGAGAGTAAAGTTCTCATTTACCTTTACCTCGCCTCTTCCCTTCACTCTTCCTCTCTTGTCATCTTTAAAGGTCACATACTCCCGACGCTTCAAGGGAGTAAGGCTGGAGAACCACTTTGCATTTCTGGTCATGTGGCGCGAACACCCGGAATCCATCAACCACTTGTTCTCCAAGCCTCCTCCTACTGCCTACATAGAACGAGAAGTGAAAGTCGGTGGCTCAGTGTTGGGGTTAGTCAAAAAGCATTTAGGAATCCAGCACTTAACCATATGACCGGTAGTAGTCATCACAGTTCTTTGCACTTTATCATTCGAACGCATGGGACGAGAACCACGATGGGGAAAACGTGGCCTGTCAAAGCGTCTCGACACAAACCTTGTGTTGTGAGGAAAGAAATCATCTATGTGAAAGCCAAATCCACGCGAGTGACGCTCACCACGATGGGAAAAATATGGGGCGCCAAAGCGCTGCTGCGCAAAGCCTCTGTTTCGTGAATCAAAGCCATATAAGGAATGACCCTGTCCACGATAGGCACAAGAAAAAGAGCGAGACTGAAAGTCAACAAAATCATCATAAAAAGCATCCCTTGCCAACTCAGCTTGCTTCCTCTCAATCCTCTTACGCCTATAATAGAATTCATCCAAGTGGCCCTTGCAACCACAAAACATGCAAATATAGACACCCTTAGGATTAGGCTTGGTTTGCATTGCAGGTTTGGGTTTTGGCTTCTCTATTTGCTTTGGGTTGAAGGAGGGTTTTGGGTTAGGTGGATAGTATGTGTCAGTGGGTTTGATGGTGTTTTCCTCATCCTTGTAGCTGGAGCTAGGTACAAACTTACCCACATTCTCACTCTCCTTGTCACACCTCTCAAATCCCAAACCCAAATTATAGGTTGATCTAGAAGCACTCTTCTTCACTCTTACCAAATCACTCTCAATCTTCTCTTCACTCACTAGGGTTCTCTGGAGCCTAGACACAAGATAGTCATTTTCCTGGACTAGGGCTTTGTTTTCCTCCCTAGTGATTACAAGATTGTCCTTAAGAGAGACACACACCTCACAAGGTGGTGGAAGGACCTTAGAGCGAGTCTCATGAAGCAACTTGGACTCAAGCTCTTTGACTATGAGGGACTGAGCTTCCATCTCATCTGTGAGCTTGGGACACTTCTGACATGCACCCAAAAGAGTTGGTCTAGCTTTGAACTCATCAAGCTCCTTGAGGGCACTGTCAAGCTGACTGGCAACTTGAGCATGCACACTCTCCCTCTGTGCAAGATCACTCATCACAACTTGGCAAGACTCACACTCAACAACAATGTCCTCACGAACAAGCTTGGACCTAAGCGAAGCAATTTCAAAATCAGCACTCTCCAACTTAGACTTAAGCTCTCTACTCTCACGAATAGCACTGTGAAGCTTATCATCTTGCATGAGCAAAACATCACGCAAATGATCAAGTTCAGAAGAGAGCTCATCGAGAGTGGGAGGTACCTCGCTTGTGTCGGAGTCGGATCCAGAGTCGGTGTCGTGGTCGTTCTTTGCCATGAAGCAAAGTCCGGTGAAGTCATCCTTCCTCTTGACTCGTGGCTTTTCAACCTCCTCCTCCGAGCTTGAAAGACATTTGCTTGATGTGAGGTCGACATCGCTCAAGGCGGCAACATAGGCGCGTGCAATGGCCTTGGCAAACTTCTTGGAGTTCTTGCCCTTCTTGTAGAAGCGGTTCTTCTTCTGCTTGAAGTCTTCAGTGTTGTTGTCACGGTACCCGGCCTTCTTCTTCTTCTTGGGACAATCAGCGATGAAGTGTCCCGGGTCACCGCACTCAAAGCAGTTTCTTGAACCACCTCCTCTTCTCTCCTTCTGGTTGTTGTAGAACTTCCTGAACTTCCTTGTGAGCAAGGACAGCTCCTCGTCAGGAATGCACTCCATCTGTTCATCGGAAGCTGCAACAAGAGAAGACAAAGCAAACTCCAAGGAAGACTTGTCAAGTGAGGGGTTAGTTCCATAAGAAGCACAACTGTGATCACCCTTTTGAGAACTAGAAAGCAAAGCCATGCTAGAAGCAGGAATCGCAAGATTAGGACAAGATTTCCTAGACAATTCATGAGATTTTAGCTTGTTATACACTTGCTCACAGTTCAGGGTATTAAATTCAGCAGTTTCTTCTAGAGCAGCAATATTATCCCCCCAAACATTTTCATCAAGTGAGTACAACAGTTGCTTAACTCTATCATTGTCATTGTACACAAGGGTATCACAAGCCCGCAAGTTGCACACAATTGCCTCAAACCTACGAAAAGTGTCATCTAGTGACTCGCTCGGTTTCTGTGCAAAGGTTTGGTACTGTCTATTGTAAGAATCCTTACGCATAGACTTGACCTGGTTGGTACCCTCATGGTAAGTGCAGAGCTTATCCCAAATAGCATGAGCAGTGTCAAGGTGTGCAACTCTATCATGTTCGCTCCTACCAAGTGCAGAAAGCAGAATATTGATAACTTTGGAGTTGTTCTCATACCTGAGTAACTCACCTGCAGATGCAGTGTTCAGGTCTTGTGGTATAGAATACTCCTGATCAACAATCTCCCAAATTGCACATCCTTGACTCAGCAGATACGCCGTGGCCCGTGACTTCCAGTAGGGGAAGTCCTCTCCATTGAACATCCACAGCTTGACAGCGCGCTTGTCCATGTCGCCTTCGGATCACAAAGTCGGTGAAGGTCAACTAGTGATCAAACCGGCTCTGATACCAATTGAAGGATCGAGAAGGCGAACAAAGAGGGGGGGGGGGGTGGATGGGAGCCAATCAAAATTCTCTAAGAGAACTAGGCCTATATCCCAAAAACAACCCACATCAACCTCTGAATCGATCACCTAGACTACAGACACCAACTCGTGGTGTACTAGCCCTAGGAGTGATCAACCACAGCAAAGTAACACAGAAAACAATTAATGAAGGTGGAATGAGTGACCAACCGGCCAAGAGACAAAGTGGGGTTCTATTTATAGCCCAAGAAGAAAAAGAGTCAGTCGGATGGGTATTTCTTAGATCTTCATCGGACAAGTCCGATAGTCATCGGACATGTCCGATGGAACAAGTTGGCGCAGGTTCTAGAGTACAAGGGACTTGCCCGATGCCTCAGACAAGTTGACCATCGGACAAGTCATATGGTCATCGGACAAGTCCGACAGGGAAGTCCAACAGATTCAGACCAGCAACAGCGAACCGCAATGAAAAATTGCAAAACCTTATCAAATGAACTCCAAAAATCACGAAATTTGGACCAGATGATCCTCAATACATCACGACCCTCCTCTAAAGAGATCCACTGCAAAAACACAAGAAATCATCATGAATTTCAGATCTTGTGCCAAGAACACCAAAAAAGGGGAAACTTGAGAAAACGTTGAAATTGAAGGTGCTCGTGCCTATGATTCGGTCAAAGACCTATATGGGATTGTTCTAGCACATCATAGCAACAAGTTTGTCAAGAAATCTGGGCCAAAAATCTATCCAAAAGTGAGATCGAAAATCATCATGAAAATAGGTCCAAAAATAGGAAAAAGGAATTTCGGGAATTAAGAAAAGAGGGAAATTTTGAGCACGAAAATACTTCTCATATCATAGAAAGGTGCTTACAAGATCCATGGGTACAAGGCTAGGAAGCCACCCGCTTCCTCCCACTATTTGGAAGAGCAAGAGATGTCTCTCACACACCACTACTCTCCACTAAAATATGAAGTTCTCTCCTAGCACTTTGAATAGAGTCCTAATGCAAGGCTAATGGAAGAGAGGCACCTCTCCCACTAGCCACACCTCTCCTTACATAGGCCTAGGGTCTATTGTCTACATGACCACTCTACCTTTGACCTACATAACACATCCACTTACCACCGGGGGCATAACCGTCCATCTTTCACCTCATCGCCCGAGTGCCATCGGACGCTTCACGTCTTTGCTTCATCTCGAAGCAAGCTACATGATGATGCCACGTGCACCACCAACCACCGTCACCGGTTTTGAGGCGCCTTGCACGCTTCTCAAAGCGCAACTTCTCGATGTCGACGTATGTCACCTTGTCCCATGATCCTGATCACCAGCACGTCTCTCCCAGTCCCTGTCCATCGGGCCCCCTTATCACTTGCACCGGCATCCCATTCGCCTTGACTTGGTCAACACGCCGTCTTTATCACCACCATGGTTTTGAGGCTCCACCGTGAAACCGTCCGTGCTTCTTGCCTCTCCACGTGTACGGTGTGGATCACCCTTGACTTCACCCGGCATCCCAATCGTCTGGCCCCAAGTCCCCTACTTGTGCCCAATCCTCTCGCCATTGACCGCCAAGTCGACTCCAGTGACCTACACATCATGAGACAAGCAAACACATTTCCCATCTGCTGCAACATCACCAATATCTCCACCAACTCCGGTTATTCATAACCATGATATGCAAACCCATGCAATCCCTGGATTCCCGCATTTCAACTCGAACACCAAATCCGCTCAAGTCAATTACTCATCACAAATATAGCAAATCATTACACATATCCACATGGTTTCTCACTTTTCCACACCAGAGGCAAGATCACAGCCCTCACAAACATTCCCAAGGCTCACCACAAGCTTGGGAGCTCTTGCGTGATGCCTAGCCATCTAGGAGGCTTCACCTCCAAGAGTAAAAAAAGATTCACGTGTTGCTTGACATAGCCCAAAGTGATCAAGGCTTACGATTTGCTTACTAATGCTCCACACACTCAAATCTCTCAACCCAACTAAAGATTTTGCAAAAAGCACTTAGATATCACAAAGAGAGGTTGGGGAGACCTCAAATGGCCATTGGAATGCTATAGAGTCGGGTAGGAACCAGCCACAACCGAAGGGTGTGGTGGGGGTCTATTTAAATGTTGTTTGGAAAACTAGCCATTGGAGTCGTCAAGCTTAGGGCTGTTTAACCAGGTTGCCCACCCGGCCTGACCGCCTTGTACTGACAGGAAACCAAATAGGCAAAACATATGAGCCCTCATTTACCACTAACTTGGTTGCTCAAGACACCTAAAAAGGAACCCTTGACTCACTTAGGCCAAAAACTCACTAACCTTGAGCTGATGAACTTGGATTTTCTTATTATATAGTCAAGACTCCATATTTTATCCATGTCACCTTTTCTTCTTGATTCACAAATATTTGACACTAGGAAATGTGTAATCCTCCATGGCTTCTTTGATTCATCGGATTCAAATATCCACCGGCTCTTCTCCATCACAAAGGTCCTTCAACGCCAAGCCTCTTGCTTGCCCTTCTCCAATGTATGGTCCATCATAGCCTAGTCCTTGCTAACCCTTCATCAACTTACCATCATGGTTCACACATTTCTTTGCATCATCCATTAGCACACACTTGATTTTCACCTTCATGTTGTATTGATGTTTGTTGTGATATGAGTTGATTTCTTTGATATGACCACATGAGTCAAGTCACCAATATTTGCATATGGTGGCAATTCCAATAAACAATATGATACATATCATCCGAGCTTCATTTTTCTTCAAGTAACATATGACATAAGATTTTCATTAGTGATCATCCATGTAGCTTCACTATTATCACATCCTTTGTTATATGGCATACAAAAATATACTTGTAGAATATCCATATACATCCATGTCTTGATATATCAATGATCATAATAAACTTACAAGACATTTTCCTATTCAACTCAACAAATTATATTAGCTCTTTAATCGTGTTGTCATCAAAACACCAAAACCCACAATGGAGCCTAGATGCACTTTTAGAGTCATCTCTGCCATCTGAGCCATCAGGGTAGTCATCATCATCATCTGTTGTCTCTAAAGCTCTGCCTGTCCCCTGATGACCTCCATCATCTGACGTCTATCCTTAGTTGTGCTCTGAATGAACTCACTCAGACGTCCTGCTAGTGCTACCATAGTGATAGCGTCCTTTAACTGTCATCCCGTAGGCTGGGGAGGTGCTCCAGTGCTAGCTGACTCAGGAACCACCGTCTCTGGATGAGCTGCCTACTCTTGAGTGACTAGCGGTGACTCCTGCTCCTCCTCTCCCGTCTGTTGAGGAGATAGCAAAATGTAGGGAGCATAGACCAAGTGACGTCCTCTAATCCTCTCAGAGATAACATCCTCTATCTCTCTTATCTGTAAGGCAGCCAAGTCAAACTGTTGTCTACTCAGAATAGCTGCTACTGCCCACTGGTGAAGTAGAGTGAACTCCTCTCTATAGCCAGACCTGGGGATAATAGTCCCGGTGACTATCGCTCTAAGCACCTTGGCCTCTGCGATGAGTCTTGTAGGGCCTCTCTCAAAACCTAGGGTGTGTGATGGTGGAAAAACAATCGACACCAAGTCGTCTGAAGGTAAATTCCCTCCCTGTGGTCTAGGAGGTGGCTCGAGGGATGGGTAGGCACTCCTGTAGAGCTGAAGGTCTGAAGCAAGAAAACCAAAGCTAGCAATGAGATCCCCCTTAGTCACATGCTATGGCTACCCTCTGAACAAGAACCAGAACTCTGAGTGGTCTCTGGCTATCTATACTGTAGCATAGAACTCTAAGACAAAGTCCTCTTTGAACTTGTAGGACTATGTGACCAACTCTGCAAGACCGAGCAAGTATGTGAAATACTGCTCCATGTCTATCTCGGTGGCCCTCCTCATGGCCTGGTAGGTAGTATACTGCTGCAGCAAAAATACCTTATCCTTGCCCTTCATGGTGAGATAGCGTCTCAACCCCTCTCTAATCCTCCTCTAGAGGCCTGTCCAGTACCTCTCTCCTGCAGCGGGATCACTTGGGACTGGAACCCACTGCTCGAAGGAGACAAGACGAAGAGCCTTAAGGTCCTTTGCAGGAACCTTAAGTATGTCTGTCTCCCTAGCTGCCTGAACAAGTCTCTAGAACCTCCTAGTACACACTACACAGGTGCATTGCGGGTCTCCTGCCCGGTGAGCTGACCTCTAGGGTCTTGTCTGCTCTAGCTGTGTTGTCTCCTCAAGCTCCTCCTCCTCTGAGTCCTCAGACTCCTCAGACTCTGACTCTGAAGTCTCCTCCTCCTCTGACTCCTCCTGCTGCCTGGAGGATTCCTGCTCTGCAGGTCTCGATGACCTCCCCTGATAGGAAGTTGAAGTACCCTACACCCACGGTGCTGGTACCACTCCTATAGCCAAGCCCTGTGTTGTCCTCTGCCTGGTACTCCTCGTGAGTCCCTGGGTGTCACGAGACGGCTCTAGTATGAGCCGTGTCCCTGGTGTCCTGCGTGACTCCTCCATGGCATCCAAGTGTCGGGCTAACCTCCTGGCCCTCTCTGACTCTAGGTCCAGTCTCAGTCTCTTCTTGTTGTTCAGCTTCTCAGGCATCTTTTCCTTGCCTTTGTCCTGACCTAAACCTGCCATCTCTACTGCTGCTGAATGTTGTCACTGCACACACATAGGTATAGACAAGATAAGCATAGAACCTATGTATGAATGTACTAGTAAAGCACCGCTAGGGAAGAATGCGTAATAGAAATCCTAGCACTAAATGAAGGACATGATCACTAGACAAATAAAGCAATGTATCAATAGTGATCATCAATTATAAGTGGCTGGTGCGAGTCATCTAGTGTGCAGTCAAATAAATAGGTAATAAAATGTAACTATAGACTAAACAAGACACCACCCTAGATATGCAATTAACAGATATGCAAGGAATTAATTGCAACATAGGTTGAGCCAATTAGCAATTAATGCAACTAAACATGGGCAGTCAATTCTAATTGCATCATTTACCTAATTGCTCAAAATTAGGGCATATAATGATGAATTAATGGAATGTTTGATACCCTAAAGACAAAGACGATGATCACCGAGGAGAACTTGTAACCGATCACCTAAAAAGATAAGATTTTGATCGCCAGCAATGGAGGAAGGAGGGAAAAGGAGAGACCTTTGCCCTAAAAATTGGTGGAATTCAGCTCTGTGGTCTAGGGTAGCTGCTCTGCAGGCCTACACACTCGGGAGTGGATGGCGGCGTTGCAACAACTGGCGGCGAGAGAGCAAGGTGGTGGCAGCTGCTAGCGACGGCGGCCCTGAGCGGCGACGGCACAAGGCTTGCACGTGCGTGGAGCGGCAGCGCGTGGGCGAGAGCGAGGGCGAGCGTGGTGGTAGAGCAGCGGTGCTAGTGGAGGGCATGGCGGCTCAGTGCAGTAGGGGGAGAGGCGGCACGACGACGTCGGAGAGGTCAAAGGAGTTGGGGGCGAGTCCTCGGCTTGTCCTCGGCTTTGGTGTCAAACGAGGAAGGAGACAAGGGTGCTAACCGATTTTGACCTAGGTCAAAAGGACATCGACACCCGAGATTCACCAAGGATCGAATCCAGAGCCATAGATTGAAAGGTTATCTCATGATTCAATCATAGTGATCAGACAATACGGTCTCTAGACCGGACCGTTTGGTCAGTTTAGGGTCTGCTGGTCCTTGTGCAAACTGGATGGTACGGTCTCTAGGACCGTTTTGTCCGGTCTCTATGACCAGACTCCCCCTAGGCACAGTACACAGAGCCACTGACCGGACTGTACGGTCCAAAGATCGGACTATATGGTCACTACTAAAAATTTGTTGAGTCAAGGAATTTCTTCATTTTCCAAGTGCCCTCGCTAAACACTCATATAAACACTGCACTTGGAATATGAAGGAATCTCTCAAACACTCTCTAATAGTGGCACTTTATGGCCTTATAATTTTTGCTATGCCAAATAGAAGATTGAGAAAATAAGAACCAAGGAAAATAAGGCCAAATGGGTATATATGAGCCTTAGTCCATGACCCACGTGAGTAGCTTTAACCTCAGAGTTCATAAGAGCTTGCTCAATGGGCATGAAGCATAATCCTTTCCTTTGGTCACACTTGTCGAGATGTAATCTCATATAGAGCATGAGGCACAAATATCTCCAAGTGGGACAAGTTTCCTTTGTGTTTCCTATATGATGCATGCAACAAGCATTTTACATATGCAATGAAAATAAACATGCATGTGAATGCAAGCAAAGTTAAACAATACACAAAGGAAGGCTAACAATGTCAAGTTTGAACCACTCCCAAGCTTACTCACTATAAGTCATGCCCTTGCCTTGAGAGAAGCCAAACCACCATCTCATGCACTCCCCCTGGTTTATAGCTATCTTGGATGGGTTACACATTGACTAATCTTTATATGTTTTTCTTTTAGTCATTTACACATGCATGAATGTAAAGCATACTAGTCACAAAGGAGTTCTACTTACCATGCAATACAAGAGAAGGAAAAAACACACTACAACTACCAAGAACAAACACGGTTACCTCCCTCATTAGTAGATATGACGTTGAGTTTCATGTCACTTGTGGTGGACTTCACTTGATCTTTAAGTAAGCTCATGGTCCACCACCACCACCACCATCTTCTAGGTCTTGTTCTTGGATACCCACTTGTACTTTCATTGATTTCTCAAGATCAACAATGCACTTAGGCACCCATATGCTCTTGACCTTTCTCTTCTTGTTTGGTAGTCCTAAAGCCTTAGCATTCACCTTGTCATTCTTGTTCCTAAAAAGCTTGAAATGTGTGTTCCCATGGAATAAGTTAGTGTTAGGCAAAACAATGTAACTTCTCACCATATGATAATCCTTGATGGTGTGACTATACTTGCAACACCTCTCGCAATAGTAGTCATCAGCGAGAAGGTGTTTGATCTATGCGGGGATGGAATCACTCGTCTCGACGATGTCAATGGCGGCGGGAAATGAGCCAAGTCCCAGGTGGAAGATATTGTTCACAAGGTTTCTCCCAAGAATTTCCTTGTGGATGGCTCTACCACGTGTGAGCCTCTCAAAGCCGTCCATCACCATCTTTCTCTCTTCCTCGAGCTTGTGATATTCCGCCAAAACAAATGGCTCAAGAGAAGAAATCTCACCCGAGGTGGTTAGTTCATCACACATAGTGGAAGCATCACTCTTAGATGAACTAGAGGAGGAGAGGCAAGGTTCTCAACAATGATGGCCTCATAAGCAATCTCAAGGGCCTTGTACTTCTCATGAAACTCTACATGATCACTCTTGAGTTTGTCATAACTCTTTTTTAGGGCCTCATGAGATGTGACAAGGTCCTTGAGCTCACTCTCAAGGTAACCAACACGGTCCTTAACCAACTTACACTCTGTTCTTACCACATTCAATATTTTGGATTTCTTGATGACGATGTCACGGGCTTGCTCAAGCATACTCCAAAGCTCAGCACATGTGAGCTCCTCATCATCGTTGTCGTTGTTGCTCTCATCCTCACTCTCTCTAAATTGGCTCGTGGCTATGAGGCATGTGGGAGGTGGAGGAAGAGCTCATGGTAGTGTGGTCTTGATCATGGCTAGGCCGACCGCTTCTTCATCATGACTTGAGGAAGAGGATGTGTCACTTGAGTTGTCACTTGTCCACTCTACAACAAGAGCTTTGCGTCAGAACTTCTTCTTGTGATCTTGTGCTTTGCTTTTGTCTTTGCCTTTGTTGAAGTACTTCTTCTTCTTCTTCTTTTGCTTGACTTTGGTGTCTTCTTTTTCTTCTTCACTTGAGTCTTGGGGCTTGAAAGCTTCTTTCTTTGGCTTGGGGCATTCTCGAACAAAGTGGTTCTTGAACCCACAGTTGAAGCACTTGTCCCTGGACTTGGAGGCAAACTTGTTCTTGAAGGTCTCTATCTTCTTCATGAGAATAGCCAAGTCCTCGGTCAAGTCATCTTCATCATCATGATCATCCTCTTCAACCTCAGCTTTCTTCTTGCCTTTCTTACTCTTTATAGCTTCTTGCTTCTCGACTTGAAGAGCAAGGTTGGATGGTTATGGATCATCCAAACCCAGCTAGTAGCTCTCGAAAGCTGTGATCTTGCCAAGTACATCCTTCATGGTCTTGGTCTTGAGGTCACTTTGCAAGGTGAAGGTGATGATGGACTCATACTTGAGGTCTTTGAATAGCCTCAAGAATCTTTTTATCACTTCAATAGGCTTCAGCTTGAAGTCATCCTCAAGAGCATTAATCTCCTCCACTACTACATGAAAACGAGAATAAACAGTGTTAGCTCTCTTATGTGGTAATCTAGTGAAGTTATCATACTTGTTCTTCAGCACATAGTATCTTTCATTTTTGACATCATTGGTGCCCTCATGGAGCCCATGAATCTCAGTCCAGATACCATGTGCTATGGAACTAGGATCCAACCCAGTAAATACATCCTTAGATATGCAAGCAAACAGAGCATTCTTGGCCTTAGCATTGTTTTTAATGAAATCAGGCTCAAGCAGGTTCACATCCGCATTGGACTCATGAGTGATCATCCATATCTCTGGATCAAGGACTCCATGTAGGTTTGCATACGAGCCTTCCAATACCCGTAGTCCTCCCCATTAAATATGGGAACACTCCCCACCTGTCCCGGCATCCTTACTCAAGGCAATGAAGCCTCAAAGATGAGCACTTGACTCTTATACCACTTGTAAGGACCGAATGTGTACTAAGAGAGAGAGGGGGGAGTGAATCGGTAAGCCGCTCACGAATCCAAATACTTGAATTAACACTACTTGAGTCTAACAAGCATTGCAACCTAAACAATTCTAGTAGACCAAGACCCAACATATGCTAGTGTTCACTATCAAAGAAAACGTGGAAGCTAAACATACTAGCCTATGCAAGACATAATTCAACATAATCACTATAGCACACAAATTGCGGAATAGTAAAGAGGGGGTCAAGAAATGCTCATGATTTTTTCCCGAGGTCTCGAAAGGATGGCGTCTTCCCCTACTCCTCGTTGGACCACTCCCGTCGGAGTCCCGGTCCCTCCCGTCACCGATGTGGAGTTCTCGCCCATGAGCCCACAATAACTCATGGAGTGAAGACACGGTGCACATCACCGCTGCCATCATGGCACAAGCTCGCCTCCCTCGAGAACTTGCCGGACTCCCCGAGCCGACACGGGCGCTCACTATTGATGCCCCTTTCACCGGCGGGCTCAAACCGGGTATAAACTTGTGACGGCCTTTACAACTAATCACGATAGGCTCGATCATCGACATCTAACCAGTCTAGGTCTCACCATAGACCAAGAGTAACAGCCTAAATCACACCCTCAAGGACACCCTAGTCTTAGATGTGCAAGATGCTCTAGTTACTCTCCTCTAGCACTCTCATGATATGCAATATCTCCTCCTAGTGCTCTCCTCTCTTCCTCTTGGACCTTATCAAATGCTCTCAGGTATTCCACTGGCCAAGAGAGGTCACCAAGACCCCAGCAGCAAAGTTATATAGGCATTTAACCTCCAACTAGTCGTTGCTCCATGAAATAAGTTTTCTGGGCCTACTGACCGGACTGTCCGGTCACTGGCTGACCGGACCGTCCAGTCATTCTAGAATCTAGCTCCAACGGTTCTGCCCACTACTAATTCCTCTGCTGACCGGGCCGTACAGTCAGTTGACCGGATTGTCCGATCTGTTTCTCTCTCCAGTCCAGAAATATTTCAGAACTCACCTTCCTCTCTGCCCTGTGCAACCCATACTGACCGGACAGGACCGTCCGATCACTATGGATCCTGGCACAAACAGACTCCTCGCTGCTTGTTGTAGTCTCCGGACAAAACCACTTAGTGACCGTATAGTCCGATCACCACTGACTCCTCTGTCCGGTCACTTCATACAGAAGCTAAAACTCCTCGTTCTCGCTTGATTTCGTTTCTCGGCTTCTTCGAACAACTCCTTGGCTTCTCTACTGTCATCTAGTACATGTGATTTCATCGAGCAACCTTGCACATCACCGACCTAAGAGAAATTACCTAGACCCTCTTGATAGTCCTTTTTCCTATGGACTCAAAGCCCTAATGACTAGACAATTGTTCCCAACACTTGCTCTATTGCTTGTCCTCAGCTTTGATCCATTTCCATCAGCCATTGGACTCCATCAAGCTCACAAGCCTCCATGCTTGTGATCATTGTCATCAATCGCCAAAGCAACCATCATCCATATGATTTGTAGTAGAGTTTAGAGATGATTTCTATAAAGACAACAATCGTGTAGATATTAGCCCATAATTTTATAGTTGTCATCTATCACCAAAACTGCTTATGTTTATCTGTCCAAATTGCTTATGCCGAGGGAGAGGACCACCATAAGCACTAAAAGCTATGTTTTGTTGCTTTGTTCAATATACATATGGTAGTATAAAATAACAAAGTGCTTATACTCCATAAATACTTATGCTATTTTGCTGTTTGATAGTCCAAACTGCTTATTAAGTATAAACACTTCCAATAAGCAACAACATTAGTCGTGCCAAAGACATACTAAAACTTCAAATGCTTATATATCGGGATGAAGGGAGTATGTGTTTATTTAGTCTATCCTAACTTGCTTTGGACTAAATATTTTATTTAATTTTTACCTCCAACATGCACTGCAATGAAATCAAACATACTTCATGCTTGTTTGAATCAGTTTGAAAAATCTAGTTGCATAGGTATCTTAAGCGTTATGCTACAACCACTTGCCTGACCAAGCAGCTAACACCTGGCAACATCCAAAGGAACTCTATGGGCGTGATTGGTTTTGGTTTCGAGAGAACCTGGCTCGCATTTGTTGGCCAGACTGTGGCGGTCCAGGCTAGCCGCATGCAGGTTCACTGTGATTAGTTGCAGTTTTTACATAGCCAACCCACGAAGAGATGGTGTTTGATCACTAGGCTTTGAAATTTTTACTCTCACATGTGCTCGGTTTTTCCTCCCATCATGCATCCCAAGAGCCAGACCGCACGGAAACGAGTTTTATTTTCGTTTCTAGCCAGCTAGGCTTGCAGCTGCATGCCATGGACTAGGCCCGACTATCTGACCAGGAAACCAAACTTGCTAGGGGCAATTGTGTTTCTACCCCTACTTTGGATGCCAATTGTGATTTTACCCTCCAAATTCCCACATTACAATTTTACCCCTGGAAATTCCAAATGAACCAGTCGTCTGCCCCTCCTTTTCTATGCCGTGAACCGAACCAGAAAATGACCATGGTGCCCTCAAATCTCACCTATCCCCACCCAGACCTGACATCGAGTCCTACTCGTTCTCTCCCCCCAAACTCGAAACCTAACCCTAGACGAATGGGAGTCGGTGGCGGCAACAATTGAGAGCAGGCGAGAGCGGGCAAAGGCGGTGCGCGCGAGCGGGCGCGCTGTGTGGGCGCGTGAGCGGCTCAACGGACGAGCGGGCGCGCGCTGTGGGCGCGTGAGCGGCTCGAGTGGGTGCGGTACAGGTGCGGTGCGGGCATCCTACACACAAGCGGCTCGACGGACTGCTGAGTCAATAGAGGTGAACTCTGAAGTTCCAAGGTAACATTCACAGGACCATTGGCCTGCTCAACCATCGTATTCCCAGTCCTGTTGTCCACTGTTGGTTCAAATTCTTGGCATAGCTATTCTGACGGTAGTTTCCATATGATTAGATTAGAGTTGTTAGCACCTTACTCTGTGTTGCATGTGTTTATTGTAGGTCAAATCAGAATGATGTGCAAGTTGTTATTAATGTTGGTTCCTATTTTGCTTTACCGGATGGGGAACCAAAGCGCTATTGTCAAAGAACTACTTTGCCATCATTTGTTCTTGACATGCATAAGTGTGTGATGCTGAATTTGATAGATTACATAGGCACCCAATGCACATGGGGTTCGAAGCAATACATATCATTGTGGCGTTCATTGTCGGATGTAGCAATTGAGATAAAATCCAATGAACAACTTCAAGAGTGGTTTGAACTTAATATACAGAGTGGAGTTGTGTGTGTTCATGCCTCAATTAAAGATATCAGTGGGCCATTGTAATTTTCTCCAACTAAACGTCGTTTGCACCTAAAAGTGAGGAAGAGATTGAGTGAAATAGCTAGCACTCCACCACTTAATACAGATCCTCCTATTGAGATAACCATAGATGATACTTATATCAAACAACCTAAACTTGCCAAGAAAGCTAATGATGTGGATGATGTACTAAGTGATAGTAGCTATGACTCTAATTTGGTTGCATCATCCGAGTCCGAAGATGATGATTCGGACTCAGAATTTGATCCTGAATGTGAAATTGTTGCTGATGATGATATGGATGATGTGAGTGTGTTTTCATATGATCAAGATGATCCATGTATTGAAGTGGGTGTGGTATTCTCAGATACTAAAGAGTGCAAGTCAGCAGTATTACACCATGCCATTCTTCATGACCATGCTTTTTACACTGTCAAGATGGATCCTTCTAGATTCACAGCTCAATGCATGAAAGCAGATAAGGGTTGCCCATGGCGGTTTCATGCATCTACTAGCAAAAATACATTGGTTGTAAGGTATGATCATATCTGTTTCTTCTAGATTCACAGCTCAATGCATCTACTATTGAGTTGTTCATAATACATAGGTAATATGATCAGATTTGCTTTTTGTGTAGGTGAAGAGAAGCGGTCCGTTGCACAATTATGGTTCAGTCAATAAGTGTGGTGACACAATGGCATCAAACAAATGGGTTGCTGATAGAGCGGTTGAATTCTTGAGGGATGATCCTACAATGATACCAAAGGAGTTGCAGAGTGAGCTGACAAAGAAGTACAAGTTTGAAGTTCCCTATGATAGGGTGGTTAGAGGCAAGGAAAGGGCACTTGACTTGATAAATGGGAAGTGGGATGATAGCTATGATCTCTTGCCTACCTATCAACAAGAGCTCTTGAGATCTTTTCCTGGAAGTGTTGTTGAGCTTGATACTGAAATACATGGAAATGATGTGTGTTTTAGAAGATTCTTTGTCGCTCTTAGACCGTGCATTGATGGTTTTTTGAATGGCTACAGACCCTATCTTGCCATGGATAGTACTCACTTGACAGGAAGGGCAAGAGGTCAGTTGGCATCAGCTGTTGCAGTGGATGGGCATAACATGCTATTTCCAGTGGCCTATGGAGTTATAGAGACAGAGCCTAAGGAAAGCTGGACATGATTCATCCAAAACCTAAAAAAAGCATTAGTTTTCCTACAGGTTTGACACATAACAATTTGCTTTCCTTCTAATGTAATATATTTCACTCACTCAATTACTAACATGTGACCATTGGGATATCTAGGTTTGGTTATCAGTACAGATGCATGTAAAGGCTTGGAATTGGCTGTATATTATGTCTATCCTGGTACGGAACATAGGGAGTGTATGAGGCACTTATGGAAGAATATGAAGAAGCATTACCATGGTCCACTCTTCTCTCAAAATATGTGGGCTGCTGCTAAAAGCTTCACACTTGAGAAATATAACTACCACGTGGGGAAGATAGAGGAAAAGGCTCCAGATGCCCTTGCATGGTTGGATGATAACCATACCTTTATATGGACAAGAAGCAAGTTCTCTGAAGAATCCAAGGTAGATTATATCAACAACAACCTTTCTTAATGTTTTAATAGTTGGATCTCAAAAACCAAAGATCACCAAATTGTAGACATGCTTGACAAGATAAGAACAATGATCATAACTAAGTTTGTGGATAGAGTCAAGATTGCTAGAAACATGATTGGCAATATAATACCTTCTATAGTTCAAGAGATGAATGCAAAAAGCAACTTGATAAAGGATCATGAGGTCCTAATAGTTGCAGGTGTTAGTGCTGAAGTAACTATGTCTCAAATTAGGCATGCAGTCAACTTGGATCAAAAGACATGTAGTTGCAGGGCATGACAATTGACTGGACAGTCATGTAACCATGCTTTGTCGGTCATTGCAAAGCTGAGTAGAGAGGTGGACGAATTTGTCCATGAGTACTACTCTGTTGATAGGTTGAGGAAGACATATGCAGCTATTTTCAATCCAATGACATCTAAGCATCAATGGCCACGTGTTCATGGCTACAAAATTTGCAAGCCTAAATTGAGGAGAAAACCTGGTAGACCAAGAGTTACTAGGATCAAAGCATCAGATGAGGCTGGTACAAAGAAGAGGAGGCAATGTAGTGAATGCCATGAACTAGGCCATACAACCAAGTTTTGTCAAGGAGGACCCACTGTTAAAGAAAAGAGATGATGTCTCAACTTCTAGTGCTGCTAAAACATCGTAAGTATGGTTGGAATTAATCAGTTTTCCATTTTTGTAGTTAATCCCTACAAATCTATCAATTAACTCAACTTTCTTTTTTTGATTTGAAGTGCAAGTACAAGTGCTAGTTCTAGTTCTAGTGCAAGTGCTGCTGCAAGTTCCAGTGGAAGGGGAAGGGGAAGGGGAAGGGGAAGAGGAAGGGGAAGGGGAAGAGGTGGAAGACAAGGAAGAGGGAGGCTAGTTGTATTGTTTGGAATTGAATGATCAAGGCTATTTGCTACATCCTTTTGTTAGACATGTAATAGAGTCATGAGTATTTTGTTGGGTGGCTTATCTTTCACTTGTTATGATGCTTTTGGAGTTGTATAATGTGGCTATGTGACAATGTTTGTCTATTTTGAATGTGTATGCTTGTTGTCCAAATATTATTGCTGCAATGCTTTGAAAATTTATAAATGTTGTCAATATTTCTACATATATGCTGTCAAAATTACTATAGAAATATTGTAAAAAAAGTGCTAAAATGTTGCTAAAAAAATGCTAAAAGGATGTAAAAAAGAAAACTGAAATTTTGCCTAATAACCAATTTTCTAAAAATTTTTTACATTCTATAGTATTTTAAACTTTTCCTAGAAAAATTTATATTTTACATGTATATGTGAAAATCTGGTTCAGATTGTATAAAAACGCCTTCATATGTGAAAATGTGACAAGGGTATTTTTGTCCTTTGACGTCATATTTAACGATGTTAGGAGGGCATAAGAGAGTAGGGGCAGACGGCTGGTTCGTTTGGAATTCCCAGGGGTAAAATTACAATGTGGGAATTTGGAGGATAAAATCACAATTGGCATCCAAAGTAGGGGTAAAAACACAATTGCCCCAACTTGCTAAGCCTGCATAGAGAGCCTGGTCAGGTCTTATTTAGGCAACCAATCGCGTCTAATATGAGATGAGAAAAATAACTCATAAACTACCAGACGTTAGATGAAAACACACCCACATGACTAAACACATGCCCATCGTTTCTAAAAGACATATAAAGAAGGTAGATAATGGAGTTCTGAATCTTCAAAATAAAAACTATCAATCATAGTTTAGTTTGAAAACTATATTAGTTTCACACCCAACATATTCAAGAGTTTGTCGATTACCTCGGCTATTCCAAATATACATATAGATTATCTATTGTGGATATAAAAGGCACGCCACCTCCTACTACATCCTTGCATGGCAGAAACCGTACATATTTTAATTGGTTATTAAGTTTTTTTGTGCTCGAACCTATTTATCCCTGTTTAAATCTTTGGCACTTGCAAAACATTTATTTATAATCAATTATTATTTCTGTGATAAATGACATTATGGCAATTTGAATATCAGAATCACCCAACTCAGGTCCTGTTTGGGACTGCTTATGGGCAGTTTTCCTCCAAATTAAACGGCTACCGGCGCCAAACAGGTTGATTTACGACCAGCTTCTTCCCATCACGATTCCTATCAATGCCCTGATAACACTACAACACAGAATTCACATCGGCATTCTAGTCTCATTCTCATGGAATAGGATCTCCGTGCATGTACTCATAACAATGAGACGGATGTATCAAGAATATTGATGAACTATTTTCTCAGCGACTGTGGGAAAAATTATAAAACGAAAATTTGAAAAATGGTAAAACTAGTTCCTCTACGTACAGAGATTGAACCACTGAAAATAAAACGAAATTTGAAAAATGGTAAGCTTATGGGCCGACTAGCTGGTGACTGGGAGGCCTCAGTTGCGTGCACGTGACTAGGCCCACATTGAAAATATCTAAGAACTTTACAATGCACCCCTTACAAGTAACATATTTTAAATAACCGTGCTGGAAAAGGAACCAGACTACTTGAGCTCCCAACAAGGACGACTGTATGCTGAAATAAAACCTCACAGGGGGTGCAATCAAAATGTAGCTACCCTTTCGACATGGTATAAATACCTTGCGCCGCACCCAAACCCACCCCTAAACCCTCCGGTCCCCGTCCTGACCGGAACCCTAGCGTCCTGCGCCGCCGCCGCCGGCTTCCCAGCTCTGCTCGCTCTGTAAGGTTCTCTGACTCCGCTTGCTTGGATGAATTTCTTTTCTTGTTCTGCGGGTTCGTTACGCGCCGCACGAGCAGTAGGATCCGATTTGTTCGCTCTCCTAATACGCCCAATTCGTTGCGAGTTTGCTTGCTCACTGTGTGAGTAGTGGGGCGCGACCGCGCGAGTAGCTGGTCCCATGTCTTGTTAATTTGATTATGTGTTGATTTATTGCTAACTTGTGACTCATGAATCACCACCGGTTTATTAGCATGTTCCTGCTGCCTTTATTTTCATATTTGTACGGGATATGTTCAGTTTTTATCGTGTATTGTTCTTGACTCAAAGCCCATGTTTTTCTATAGGACTTAGCTGCTACCTGTCATGGGCAAGTCGAGCAAGAAATCTAGTGTTGCGGTTGCACCTGCTGCTGTCCCTGTTCGAGAGGGGAAATCAGGAAAGAAGGGTAATTTTTCTGATATAACTTTTTAACATTTCAATAGGATTCATTTTTATGTTTTTTTTGTCTCATAGCTATATTTGTATTTTTGTTATCCAATGGTGCTACAACATTTTCCCCCCTAAATGAGCAGGTAAGAGAAATGCGGAAGATGAGATTGAGAAGGCTGTAAGTGCCAAGAAGCAAAAGACTGTACCTGAAAAGGTCGTGCCTGTGAAGGAAGTGAAGAAGGAGCCCCCTCCAAAGAAAGCTGAGAGCAGCAGTTCTGACGATACTTCAGATTCTGAAGAGGAGGTATATCTGACTCGCTTCTTTGATTACATGCCATGGAAGATTGCACAGTATCTGTACTGTAATCCCCCACCCCCCACCCCACCCCAGTAGTATTCTCTTTCCCTATTGTTTTATTTAAATTCCTGAATATACTCTTAAGAGTAAGCTTGCAGTTGCATTTTATCTGTGCTATTTACTGCCTGCAAAACCTGTATGGTATCATTTGAAAGCAGCAAACCTTGATACTGGTTTGGTATATCATCAAGTTAGAACATTGAATTTGACATTTGCTGGTTGCTAGATGTTTGCGTTCTAGTTCATGCTACTTGAGTTGTAGGCTATGCAATTTGAGAGACCCACATGGTTTACCACCTTTGCTTTTTATCATGGCATTTATTACACATTTGTTTGATGGCATCACATATCTTTATTGCTCTCTGGTTCATATGAGGCTCACTGGGAAGCCAATGTGTGAAATATAAACCAAGGGATTTCATTGTCTGTTTCAGTTCTGCTGAAAACATTTATCATTGCAGGTTAAGGTACAACCAAAGAAGGCTGCCTTACCTAAGAAAGGTACACAGCCTGCTAAGCAGGAGTCTAGTGATGATAGCAGTGATGATAGCTCCTCAGATGATGTAAGCACCGTTCACTTTCTTTTGGGAGCTTTCTATTACAAATCAACACTTACTTTAATTTCAACTAGGAACCTTCAAAAAAGCCTGTTGCGACTGCAAAGAAGCCTGCTGCCTCTTCAAAGAAGCCTGTTGAAAGTAGCAGTAGCGATGAGAGCAGTGATGATGAGGAACCTGTGAAGAAGCCTGTTGCCTCTTCAAAGAAGCCTGTTGCAAGTAGCAGTAGTAGCGATGAGAGTAGTGATGAGAGCAGTGATGATGAGGAACCTGCAAAGAAGCCTGCTGCCTCTGCAAAGAAGCCTGCTGCCTCTTCAAAGAAGCCTGTTGAAAGTAGCAGTAGCGATGAGAGCAGTGATGACGAGGAACCTGTGAAGAAGCCTGCTGCCTCTTTAAAGAAGCCTGTTGCAAGTAGCAGTAGTAGCGATGAGAGTAGTGATGAGAGCAGTGACGACGAGGAACCTGCAAAGAAGCCTGCTGCCTCTTCAAAGAAGCCTACAGCAAAGGCAGCAAGCAGTAGCAGCGATGATAGCAGTGACAGTGAAGAGAGCAGCTCTGATGATGAAGCTGCAAAGAAACCTGCTGCTCCTTTGAAGAAGCCTGTTGCAGTGGCTGCCAGTAGCAGCAGCAGTGATGACAGCAGTGACAGTGATGACAGCAGCTCTGATGAAGAAGATGCAAAGAAACCTGCTGCCCCTTCTAAGAAATCTGTTGCAGCGGTTAGCAATGGTTCCAAAAAGGTCAAGCCTGACAGCAGCAGCTCTGACAGTAGCTCGGATGAAGAATCTGATGAGGATGAGGTAAGTCCTTATGACTGTCTTTTATATATCTTGAAAAAAATGAACTGCTGGTTCTGGGCCCATTGCATGTCAATTTAGACCTCTTGCTTTTGCTGTCTGTTATTGCGCATGTACGTATAATTGGTTTATTTGGTTGCCTCCTTGAGTACTTGAGTCATGAAAAGATGTTTCTTTTTATGGACAAGATTCAGATCAAACTTTAAAATTTCGAGCCTAAGGAGCTTTTAATATATTGGAGATTTGAAATTCATACATGTAGATTTGTCTTGAAAGTACTTTTGTTATATTAAAACTTAGTCAGATTTAGAATTGTAATGATCTATTGGAATATAGTGTCAAGAAATTATTTTCAAATTGTATGTTTATTATACTGGTATGATTTCCATTAAAATGCTAGGCACATAGAGTTACATTCTATTTTTTTTCTTCTTTTAAGCATCTTATCTGAAAAAGAATACAGCATTAAGGTGTCTTCATTTGCCAAATTAATACATTTGTTTAATGTGTAACACTTGTTTCTTTTAAAGCATTTATACTTGTTTATGATTTCTTTGTCGCACTTCCTTGCTTCTCAGAAGCCAGCAGCTCAACTAAAGAAGACTTCAGCTGCCTCTGGCCAAAAGAAGGCCCAAGAGTCTGATAGCTCAGACAGTGACTCTGATGACGAATCAGATGAGGCAAGTAGCATGTATTTGTGGATTCATATGTCCCTTTGATTTTTATAGGGGTATATTTGATAGGCTATATGTTAGTTTTATTTCTCACATGGAAATGTCTGCAGGATGTTCCTGCTAAAGCTCCAGTTGCTATCAAGAAAAAGGAAGAATCAAGTGACAGTTCTGATTCTGATAGTGATTCTGACTCCATGGATGTGGTGATTCACCTTACTACATATTTTGAAGGTGCTTCACAACTCTTTACTTTCTAACACGGCTCCATTTCTTATTCAGGATAACAAATCTAAAACAGTGCAGCCTGCCAAGGCTGCTGCTTCTAAAAAGAAAGAAGAATCTAGTGATAGCTCGGATTCTGAGTCAGATTCTGATGTGGTAAGTTTTATAATTCTCTCTTTTGTTCCTTTTTACTGTACAATATTAATTTATTTGTTGCCTTTACAGCCACAAAAACCTGCAAAAAGGCCTCTGACAACAGACAAGAAAGGACAAGTATGCTTCTTGTTTCTCCTGTCCTTGTACTACCTTTCAGTTGTATGTGCTAGGTACATGTGATTATTTTGCAGCGGAATTGACACCCCCCCCCCCCCCCCTCCTTTTTTTTTAATCTATCCACAGTCCAAGGATGAATCTGATGATAGTTCTGATGAGAGTTCCGATGAAAGTGATGAGGAGCCTCCACAAAAGAAGCTTAAGGTATTGAATTTTTTAGTCTACTTGACTGATTGAATTGGCTTACTAATTTATTGTTATTGTGTTGGAAGGATTCTGCACCTTCTGGTGCAGCAAAGCCTAAGGTTTCAAAGAAAGAAAGAAGCAGTGATGAAGATGATGATGACAGTTCGGAAGGAAGCTCTGATGATGATAGTGAAGAAGAGCAGGCTAAAACTCCCATGAAAAAGGTTTGGCTTCTGAAGCTTTCATTCTTCAATCAAGGCAGTACTTGTTACAATGCATAAATAAGCATGTTCTGTGCATTTGTTTTGGTTTGGAACTAACAGCTCTTTTAATGCTCAGGGAACTTCAGTAGGCACGCCTGCGACAAAATCAGTACAGAATGAAGTATTCTACTATCTAAACTATGAATATAATTCCACTTTCACATTTAATGGATGTTTGACTAAATGTATTTTCCTTATTTATTGTAGCCCAAAACTCCTGTTAGCAACAAAAGTCAGGCTACTGGATCAAAGACAATTTTTGTTGGTAACTTATCCTACGGCATAGAGCGTGAACAAGTGTAAGTATGAGTGCAATTCTCTCTCTCCCTCTCTCAAATTTGTGGTCAATAACTTCATTCTTCCCCATCATGCAGTAAGCAATTTTTTGAGAAGGCTGGTGAGGTTGTTGATGTTCGGTTGTCTACTTTCGAGGATGGAGGCTTCAAGGGATATGGGCATGTTGAATTTGCCACAGCTGAAGCTGCTCAAAAGGTGACCCATTGCTTGATTATTTTTTGTATTTGATTTATACAGCTTAGTTCAACTTGTACAAGAGCAGAGCATATCACTTCTTATAGATATCCTCGGTGAAATAACAGAAGTTTTTTGTTCATATTTTTCTTTTCATTTTATTAGGCACTTGAGTTTGCTGGACATGACCTGATGGGGCGAGCTGTTAGGATCGATTTGGCTAGTGAGAGGGGCCCAAATGCTCCGGGCAGTGGGTAATCCTCTTAGTACCTTGTGGTGATGGGTCCCCAAGGAAATGTTTTTATGTCTTCAAGTACTATTCCACATTAGCCTTAATTTTTGTGTGTTCTGCAGGAGGGACAACAGTTCTTTCAAGAAGTTCGCTCCAAGATCAGGCAACACGATATTTATTAAGGGCTTTGATCGATCTCTTGGAATGGACCAGGTAATTTGATGTTCCTTTTTGTCATCCTTGTGCATCTGTTTTGTCTAATCTGACTGTTTATGCTGTAACATTCACTTGTTTCTCTTTATGATACACCTGATGGTATTTCTTTGGCAGATCCGTAGTGCTCTTGAAGAACATTTTGGCTCATGTGGAGAGATTACTCGAGTTTCCATTCCGAAGGATTATGACAGTGGTGAAATCAAAGGGTAAGTTAGCTCACCACAAAAATGCTTTAAAGCTACATTAAGCCTTGTTTTAAGCACAAAACCCAAGTCATTGCAAAAGTTATATTTTTTGGATGGCTTAATTTGCGAAAGCACTATTCTTGTCACTGACACAGGCCCCTTGGTTCTGTAGGCTGGCTTACATGGATTTTAAGGATGCGGATTCCTTGAATAAAGCATATGAGTTGAATGGATCTGACCTTGGTGGCTACAGCTTGTATGTTGATGAAGCTAAGCCTAAGACTGATAATGGAGATGGTGGCTTCAGCGGTGGGCGTGGTAGCTATGGTGGAAGAGGAAGGGGTGATAGAGGAGGCCGTGGTAGCTACAGTGGAGGTCGTGGTAGCTACAGTGGACGTGGAGGCCGTGACGGTGGTCGTGGACGTGGAAGGGGTGACAGAGGAAGGGGAGGAAGGGGCGGAACGCCGTACAGGCAGAGCGCTGGTACTGCTAGTACAGGTAAATCACTGGCTCATCGTAACGGGAAATTACGTAATAAACATTTGTTTTACCTGGGACTGTCTGATGTTGAACTCGTGTTATCTTCTATTGCAGGAAAGAAGACAACATTTGGCGACGATTGAGTGAAGATTTAAGACTGTGTTTATAATGCTGGCGCTTCTAAATTGTGCTATGTGACTTGATTCTTCTTGTCTGTCCGATAGTTTTGACAGTTTTGGAACTCGGTTTACATTTGAGTTATCATAGATATACAGTCTCGTGGACGTGTCTAAGTTAAATATATTTTTCTGGTCGCAAGTTTTGTCGCAATCTTTGAGATCCTAAAAAGTGCTCTCCGTTGTCTCGTTGTGGTTGAACGCATGTACGCTGAGTGGCGACACATTTGGAATTGAATGAAACAATTTTATCGCAAACATTGATAATGCCTCGGGCAGTCTGCTTTTGTTTTTTTGGACATCACATGAGCCGGGGTTTGTTTTGTCAATTCATCTGTAGAAAAAGATCGGAAAAAGCTACCTGCATCATCATGAGTCGGAAGTTGTCAGGTCGCCGATCCTGATGACGGCGAACGGCCTGTCGAGAGAGGTCCGCCTCCGCGCCGAGAGCTCCTGCTCGACGTGCCGCATTGTCGGCCGGGCGTCCGGGTCTGCCCGAACGCAGGACAGCGCGACGATGAACGCGAGCACGACCTGCCCCGCCAGGTGCCCGGCGGGCGGGTCCAGCCTCTGGTCCACCGCGTCCTTGAGCAGCAACCTCTGGTCGCCGCTGGGTAGCCGCGCGTGCAGGGAGCTGATGAGTCCGCCGGGGTACTGCCCCATGAGGATCTCCATCGCCACGACGCCGAAGCTGTACACGTCGCACTTGGTGGTGACCCTCATGTACGCCATCTCCGGCGCCATGTACCCGTACGACCCCGCGACGCTGGCGCACTCTGACCGCCCCGGGTCGAGGAACCTGGCCGTGCCGAAGTCCGACACCCGGGGCTCGAAGTCCGGGCCCAGCAGCACGTTGTTGACCGACACGTCGCGGTGGACCATCGGCGGCGAGCAGTCGTGGTGCAGGTACGCCAGCGCGTGCGCCACGCCACGGACCGCGCGCACCCGCGCCGCCCAGTCGAACCGCTCGCGGCTGCCGCCGTACAGCACCTTCCCCAGGCTGCCGCGCTCCACCAGCTCGTAGGCCAGGTACATGTGCCCCGCCGACGCGCAGAACCCGTGCAGCTTCACGATGTTGCGGTGCCGCACAAGCGTCAGCGCCCGCACCTCGTTCTCGAAGCTCCGCTCGCTCGCGCCCCAGCACGCGTCGCCGGACTCCGTCGCGTCGAGGCGCTTCACGGCGAGGCGCGGGCCCGTGGGGAGGTCGGCGCGGTACACGCTCCCGAAGCTGCCCTTGCCGATGCAGTAGGCGTCGTTGAAGTGCTCCGTGGCCGCGAGGATGTCGCCGAAAGTGAACTCTGCGTCCTTGCTCCAGATCGACGCCGTCAGCTGGGTCGTCGTCTCGCTGCCGCTCCCCGTCGTGTAGCCGCTCGTGTCCTTACCGGTTTGGTGCCGCCGGTTGATGCGGGCCAGCACGACGCAGCTCACCGCGACGATGCAGACCAGCAGAACCGAAGCCAGAGTGATGACGAGCTTCACGGTGCTGCGTTTGGACCGGCCCGCGCTAACAGTTGATGAATCCAGGCTGCACGGTCTCAGCCCGGGAATCTGCCCGCACAGGCCGGGGTTGCCGCTGAGGTCCAGCTCCTGCAGCGCCTCCATCTTCCCGAGCAGTGCGGGGACTTCGCCGGTGAGGTTGTTCCGGCTCAGGTTGAGGTGCCACATGTGCGATAGCCTGGTCAGCTCCACCGGCACGCCACATTGGAGACGGTTCCCGGACAGGTCCAGCCGCAACATCCCCTTGGCGTTGCCGAGCGTGACCGGGATCCCGCCTTCCAACATGTTGCCGCTCAAATCCAGGTTGATCAGTAACGGCAGTCCGCCGAGCTCCGGGGGTACCGTGCCGACGAGGCGGTTCGACGCGAGGCTCAGGTCCTGCAACGCGACCATTCCGCCGTAACTGGCGGGGATCGTCCCGGTGATCATGTTGCCTTCCAGGTGCAGGTACGCCAGGCTCTTGAACCGGGACCAGTGGCCCGGGAGCTCGCCGTGGAACGCGTTCCCGGAGAGTGTCACGTAATTCAAATCCGGATGCGACGACCCGAATACCTCCGACACGTCGCCCGACAACCGGTTCCCGGCCATCCGGAACCGGACCAGCTTCGTGAAGTTGCGGTAACACGCCGGGACGGTGCCGGAGATGTCGTTGTCCTCGAGCGCGAGGTACCGGAGCCGGGGCGTGTTGCAGAGGCCCGGAGGCAGCCCGCCGGAGAAGCGGTTGTTGGACATGGTGAGGATGGAGATGTTCCGGCCGAATTCCCGCGGGATGGCGCCGGAGAAGCGGTTGTCGAAGGCGACGATGCCGAGGAGGTTGGGCAGCCGTGTCAGCCCGGCCGGCAGCTCGCCCTCCAGCATGTTGGTGTTGATGGACAGCCTCTCGAGCGCGGTCATGTTGCCGAACTCCTCCGGTAACCTTCCCGTGAGCTTGTTGTCGTACAGACGGAGAGTGTGAAGCTTGGTCAGGTTCCCGATCGTGCGCGGGATCGCGCCGGAGAAGCCGTTCTCGGAGAGGTCCAGCACCTCGAGCCTCGCCATCCTCCCGATCTGCGGCGGGATCACGCCGGAGAGGTTGTTGGTCGCGAGGGACAGGAACTGCAGCCTCGACGCCGTCGTGAGCGCCACGGCCGGGATCTCGCCGGTGAAACGGTTGTGGTCCGCCTGGAACACCGTGAGCCGGGTCCACGACGTGAAGTACTCGGGACGTATCGCGCCCGTGAGCATGTTCTTGGACACGTTGAACTCACGCACCCGGGTCAGCCTCGCCAGCGACGGAGGGAGCTCCCCGGAGAGTTTGTTGCCCGCGAGCGCGAGGACGGTGATGTTGGTGCAGAGGCTGAGCTCGGTCGGGATGGTGGACCCCAGCTGCGCGAGGCTGACGTTGACGCGCTCCAGCGACCGGAGTTTCCCGAGCGCGGCCGGGATCGTGCCGCCCAATGGGTTGTTTCCCAGCTCGAGCGTTTTCAGCCCGGAGATGGCGCCGAGCGCCGGTGGCACGCCGCCGACGAGGAGGTTGGAGCCGAGGACGAGGCTCTGCAGACGCGTAAGGTTCGCGAGGGCGGGCGGGATTGAACCCGTGAATTGATTGGACGACAGGTTGAGGTGCTCGAGGTTGGGCATGACCATTGGCAGCGTTGCGGGGATCGGGCCGGACAGGTTGTTGTTGGACAGGTCGATGGATTTGAAGCTGAGCAGAGGAACGGATACGTTGGATGACCGGAAGAAGAACGTGCCCGTCAGCGCGTTGGAGCTGAGGTTGAGGCTGCTGAGGCTGGGCAGGGAGGCCAGGTCCAGCGCGTCGAGCGTGCCGGCGAGGCCCGCGCCGGCCACGTCAACGCCCACCACGCGGCCACGGGAGTCGCACGACACGCCGCGCCACGAGCACGCCGCGGTGGCTCCCGTGCCGTTGAGCGACCACGAGGCGAGAGCGTCGTCGGCCGATGCCCCTGGCCCCGGCGGCAGAAGGCTGGCCTTCCACCTCAGGAGCGCCTCGGCCTCGCCCGGCGCGGACTCCGCGCCGCGCAGGGAGGACAGCAGGAGCAGCAGCAGAAGCGCGACACGCGTGGGCATGGCAGCGGCGCGCCTGGCGCAGCTGCTGCCTTCTGATGGACGGCGGCGATGCGTCGATGTTCTTTCTCCCGGGTACGTCATGTGTCTTCTTACTCGGAATCTACGCGAGCGTGCGGCAATGGCGACACCTGGAACCGCCAGTGATCATGACACCTAGCGCTTGTGATCAAGGGTGGCGTTTCGTTGCCTCTGAAAAGGGAGTTGGTTTGCGAGCACGAAGACGTACGTCATGGTGGTTAGGCACGCACAATCTAGCGCTTTTAAACATCATCTATCATTAACTGGTCAGAGCCCATTGAACCTAGAGAAGACGAGCAGGGCTTCTTATGTGTCTACAGCGTTTCTCCACAGACGGAATATGTTCCTACGGTCTTACCTAGGGCCACAAAATTTATTTTGCCAACTGCTAACAGCTGACAAGTACTCCTACAATTTTTGTAGAGCAAATATGTATATTCAGTCCGGTACGAACAATATTGTCAGTCGTACTATAATTGAAATGGCATGTGCTGAAGCGACCAAATAATGCCATTATCCAATGTGATGAACCGAATCGTACACGGAATTTCGGCATCCAGCTCATTCATCTTTTTGGACCAACATTACCGAATGCATTTCTTTTAACCCACCAGCTCATTCATTTTTTTTTTTTTTGGACCAAATACCAGCTCATATGAAATTGAAAAACCAATGCTTGCAGCCGTACTTCAACATGGAGTCATGGACCAAGCTCAAACCGTTACCAAGGCATTTCCCAGATAAGAAATTGCTAATTTTGCGTTTCTGACGAACCAGCACTGTACGGACAGCTGGACATTGATGCTCCGTTCCCGATTCGGAGCAGACTGGCGCTTGACTCATTCGAACCATGTCCGCCGTCCTTTTCCCTGTTTCTTGCTCCTCCAATCAAAGCGTGCCCACTGCTGGTAACAATTTGTCATGTTCATAGTATTTTAACCTGCAAGTGGCACATTTTTAGCGTCTGTCCTGCCCTATTTCCTGCAGATAGACTGGTTAAAAACAGCAGTCTCATCAATAAAATTTATTCCGGGGTCGTCGTCGTAGTTGGTGAGGGCGCTGGATCATTCCTGTTCGCTGTCGTCATCGTCGAGCTGCATCAATCTGCTCCAGGCTAATAGTTTAGTTACGGGACGTTATTCAGGTCAGCGCAAATTTTCTAATGGCTTATTGGCAGGAACGCGTTATGTACGCTGGACCAGGGATGTTAATTATATACTCCTTTCATTCTTAAATTATTATCATTATTGACTTTTTATTTAATTATGTGCATTTGTTCAATTTAAAAAAAATTAAGTAATATCATATATGTTTTCATTGTTTGTTTCATTATCAAAGGATATTGAAGTTTAACTTAAAATTTTGCATATTTGAAATAATATTTTGAATATGATGAATGATCAAAGTTGACTAATAAAGTTAATGACAATAACAATTTAAAAATAGAGAAAGTAGATCGTAAACCATGTTTTGTCTAATGGGCTAGTTGTATCTATATACTAGATCTTACTGTATTTTTTTTTCCTAGAATCACGAACTTTTATGGTCTATGACTAGGGTGCTTGATCTCCAAGGATCGAAGCTATCATGAAGAAGGTAAGCATAGGTCCTGATGTTTTGCTTAATTAGAGCAGTACACAAAAGTAGTTGTCTTCTCATCCGAAACCGCTGATCTTGTGAGATGAGAACAATTCAGCTGTTTATGCAATGTGGGTCTGGCCTAAATGCTTTTATCCACTATCCGACATGACCAATGCCACTGAAAAGAGAAGTGAACAAAGTTGGCGAGACAATCCATCAAAAAAGTTAGCGACATAATCCATAAAAAACTTTAGCGAGATAAGATGCATGCAAATTGCATGTTCGCAACTGAAAATATGGAGCGAGTGGAACTCTGCCTAAATAAGGTTGTGAGCTTTGACTCTGCAATGCAAGTTTATAAAGGAACGGCGGTCGATTATCTGCGTAACATTTCGGCCACTTTTCACTTTTCTGTTAGCTGCTTTCTGTAGCATGTCGGAGTGCACACTAACACGACGCACATTGATTTCTACCGATGGTTTGAAGCTGAAAATTGAAAGCATTTGCCTGGAATGTGTAGCTAAAAACAAATATGGGCCTGACTGCCTGAGGGATCAGCATGAATCGAGTGGGAGCATATTTTATCGGAAACTAGGCTAGTTTTTCTCGGACGGGCCAAAAATACTTATAGCTGGATGTAGTACCTATCTGGACCGTCTTTGGCCCGTTAAAAGGCCTGTATGGAATTCTCCTAGCCCAACAACTTCATTTCCGTTTTTCTCGCTTGAGGAGTTCAGAATCAGACACCGACAGGCAGGAAAAAAAGCACACGTAGACAGAGGACTAGAGGAGAAGATGACATTTTGTCTGATGTAATCCCGTGTCCTCTTGCGCCTCTATTGACTGAGACGACTGTTGACTAATAATATCGGTAGCAGAAAGATTAGATCCCCCGAAACCACGGATTGTCATTTATTAACTAATATTGGTGAAGACCACCTACCATACTACCTTACAGTTCAATGCTACTCGAAGTAGGATTATCGCCAATGATGTAATGCGTACCCTTCTGACTTTTGACTTTATAACGATGCGCTGCTCCTCTCTGTCCTGAATTCATTCCATGTGCTCTGTCCTTAATTTTGCTGGTGGACGATTCTTGCGGCACCTCACGCTCAGTTGTTGATTGTTCATTCCATCCCATTCCCATGTGAGTCCTAGGCTGCGGATCCTGGTTTTCTGGTAACCTTTGAGTTGACCGGCCGCTAACCGTGATTTCTTTTTTTCTGAACGAGCGCTATCTGTGATTTTTTATTAGTTGGCGCTACTACTTTGCTTGTGTTGACTGTCCGCGCCGCGATATGATCAAATGTACCCCAGTATACACTGCTATACTATACTACTCCGTATTATTTGATCCCGGAATCCAAGGTCCACGGATGTAGGTCAGTCCCACGGAAGAAGGATCCTCATAATTTTTGTTCCCAAGAATTCTTCCTTGCCATCGCATCGGGTGTCGGAGATGATGCACGCGAGTGTGCACACGCTAGCCGTGCGGCCGGCCCCATGACACCTCGACGTGCAAGTTGACCAGCAGAGGACATGTCCCTCATGTGAAACCCGGTCGATCTGGGTCGCGTTTCAAAATTAGAATAATGGAATGTTAGAGCATCTCTAATAGAAGATCTAAAAGTGAAGACCTAAAATTTGTTTTTAGTACAAGAGAGAGAAGATTTAGATACACATTTTATGTTCGTCTCCAGCAAACTATCTAAAAATTGGATACCTATAAGTTATTTAGAAATACTTTTAAAGTCAGGGGGCACTTAGTAAAAAAGTCTAGACATAGAAAAATTGTAAATAATTACAACTTTCATAGAGGGCTTATTGTGGAGTTATTAGCGAAGAGGAGAGGGCTGGATCACCGTTGTAGCTAACCGCCAAAGGAAAGGTGATCATTGCACACGACTGCTGACGAGAAGAACTGGCCGCAAAAACATTTGGAAGCAAAGCAAAGTGCGTGAGCCTGATGCAAGTTACTACAGTGGAACGGTCAGATCGCGCGCCGAGAACGCGCGATATGCTGCTGGTGCGTGACGCCGGGGAACGAAATCGGACTCGGGATCTTGCGGAGGGGCGCGCCCATCCGGAGGTGTTGGAGTCATAACGCAAACACTTCTCCAGGTCTCCAGGTCGTCGAGCCCCTGACCGTGGTGAGCCGCGGCGCGCCGACGTTTTGGACCCGTTCGATTCGTGTGGTTCGCGCGACTGGCTACCGGGATGGGTTTGACTGGGACCCGGAAGCGAAGACCCCGTGGCCCGTGGGTACATACATGTCCACGAGAGAGAGCACCGCGCAGACGCTGCTACTACACGCACCGCCGCCCAGCAGCGTGTACGGATTGTCGCGTGTTCAGATCGACTTGCCAAGAAGAAGCAGCGGCCGTTGTCCGTCGTTTAATTTGTATGGGACAGCATGCACGATTGCGGCGCCAGCGCGTTCATAACTTCATATGCATGCATGCACGGTGAACGTTGAAAAGTCGTTGATGGGTGACGCTGACACACCAGTGAAGTGAAGTGGAGGGGCGCAGCTCATCCGTGGAAGTCCGATCATATGAACAGATCCGTTGGACGTTACGCGTCGGAAAAATCATCCGTTCTCCATCTCCATCTAGGTAGACGCGGGCAGGAAAGTTCTTCTACTAAGATATGGTTGTGTTCGTTTCTTTGGGTTTAAATTTTAGTGAGGTTATATTAATTATTAAAATATTATATATGATTATTAAATATATATTAAATATGAAATTAATTTTAGAGTTGAATACGTATCAGCGTGATAAATTTATTAAATTTAATTAAATTATTATTAAGAGATATTTGTTGTAACATCATATTATCTAATTATGACCTAATTAGTTTTAATAAATTTGTCTCGTCATTCAGAAGGAGAGTCAGTCTTTGTATTTAACCTAGCTATTATGACACTGCTGACTGGCCCGTTTCTAGATTACTACCTCCGGTTCTTTTATTAATGACGTTAAGACAAGACTTTTAGTTTATTTTTAAACTAAAAATATTGTCCTAACAACAATAATTAAAAACTGGAGGTAGTATTTCTCAATAAAGTACGGGCGTCTTGCGGTTAACTTGCCGTGACCCAGGTATTATTAACAATGAACAATTAAGACTACACTTTTGGGTGTCCCTTTGTTAATTTCATGTGTGACGCATCATGCATACCTTTAAATTTAAATAAAACTAGAGGTACAAAACACGTTGGGCTGAGTTGTCTGTGTACTATAGTTAATATGAGGAAAAAATATCTATGTTGGAGTGTCAGCTTTATTGTGTGCTAATAGTTGTGCATCTGGGTTTATCAAGAAAACTATAACAAAAACTGTGCACAAACACTCCTGCAAAAGAAATACTACATGAAGAAAGATTTTTCTAGTGGTGTGCGGTGTGCCACACAGCAATGTAACCATAGAATCCACAATGGGTAAAGCTTGTAACCTGTTTTTTGTTTTTTTTTCCTTTGGTTCTGAACGAATACTGAGCTCTTGTAATAATTAGTTGTGGCTGGACTATACACTCAGGGTGCAAAGGCTCAACCTCTCGCGTCCATTTTCGCAATAAAAAAGAGACTTCACATGCACCCCTAATCCATTGTCCTCGAGAGTCAATTACTGTGGTCAGTGTACACTCCTCCTCCCTCCGCCTGGGCTAAATTTGCTTGGGAACACTGGGATGTATAATTGAGTAATCCAAAATGGACCGATCTGGCGCACCATGTTTCCATTGCCAATATATTCCAAGTCAAAGGAAAGAACCAAGGTGGTTGTTTGGCTCGTACCCACCGGTGGCCCTTTCTCCATCCATTCCGCTTCCACTGGCGCCCGCGAGTCAACCCGCCACATTGACCGCCGCAAGCCACTGAGTGGTGAGAACCGTAGCCATCCATCGCTTAAGACCACCACCACGGGGATTCCTCCCTCGCCACAACGCCGCCACCCTGCACGCCGGCCAATGCCGACGCCATCGCCCGCCCCCGTGCGCCTCCTCCTCTTCCAGCTCTTCTTCGCCGTCCTCGCCAATGCCGCGACGCCGCCGTCGGAGGCGGACGCGCTGCTCGCGTGGAAGTCCAGCCTCGGCGACCCGCCGGAGCTGTCCACATGGACCAACGCCACCTCCCTCTGCTCTAAATGGCGCGGGGTCGCCTGCGACTCCTCCGGCCGCGTCTCCTCCCTCCTTCTCCGGAACCTGGGCCTCGCCGGTGGCCTGGACAAGCTCGACTCCTCGGCGTTCCCGGCGCTGGCCGAGCTCGACCTCAACGGGAACAACCTGTCGGGCCCCATCCCGGCGAGCCTCTCGCGTCTGCGTTACCTCTCCAAGCTCGACCTCGGCAGCAACAGTTTCGACGGCAGCATCCCGCCGCAGCTCGGCGACCTCACGGGCCTCGTCGAGCTCCGCCTCTACAACAACAACCTCGTCGGCGCCATCCCGCACCAGCTCAGCCGGCTCCCACGCATCGTGCACTTCGACCTGGGCTCTAACTACCTGACCAACCCGGATTACAGTAGGTTCTCAGCGATGCCCACCGTGCAGTTCCTCTCGCTCTACCTCAACTACCTCAACGGCAGCTTCCCGGTCTTCGTGCTCGGCTGCCGCAACGTCACCTACCTCGATCTGTCGCAGAACACCTTCTCCGGGCCGGTGACCGACGCGCTGCCGGCGAGGCTGCCCGGCCTGCGGCACCTCAACCTGTCCTCCAACGCTTTCTCCGGCCGCATTCCGGAGTCGCTCGCGAGGCTCACGGGGCTCCAGGACCTGCGCATCGGGGCCAACCGCTTCACCGGCGGCGTGCCGAAGTTCCTCGGCTCGATGCCGGAGCTGAGGATCCTCGAGCTCGGCGGGTGCCCTCTCGGCGGGCCGCTCCCGCCGGTCCTTGGCCGGCTGCAGAAGCTGCAGCGGCTCTATGTGAGCTGGGCCGGGCTGGTGTCAACTCTGCCGCCGGAGATGGGCAATCTCACCAGCCTCTATTTCATGGACCTCTCCATGAACAGCCTCTCCGGGAGCCTGCCGGCGACGTTCGCCCGGATGCGGAAGATGCGGGAGTTCGGCATTTCGTCGAACAGGCTCACCGGCCAGATCCCGGGCGTCCTCTTCGCGAGCTGGCCGGAGCTCATATCGTTCCAAGTGCAGAACAACTCGCTTACCGGCGAGATTCCCCCAGAGGTCGGCAAGGCGACGAAGCTCAACTTCCTGTACCTCTTCTCCAACAACCTCACGGGCCCCATTCCGCCGGAGGTCGGTGAGCTGGTCAACCTTCTGGAGATGGATTTGTCGGTGAACTCGCTCACGGGCCCCATCCCGAGCTCGTTGGGCAACCTCAAGGAGCTCACCAGGCTCGCGCTCTTTTTCAACAATCTCACCGGCGCTATACCGCCGGAGATCGGGAACATGACGTCGTTACAAATCCTGGACGTCAATACCAACAATCTGGAAGGCGAGCTGCCCGTTACAATCACGAGGCTGAGGAACCTCCAGAACCTCGCCTTGTTCGACAACAAATTCAACGGCACCGTGCCTTCAGACCTCGGCAAGGGGCTTGCTTTGGTTGACGTCAGCTTCGCCAACAACAGCTTCTCCGGCGAGCTGCCGCAGGACCTCTGCGACGGCCTCATGCTGCAGAACTTCACGGCAAACCATAACAGTTTCAGCGGCAAGCTGCCACCGTGCCTGAAGAACTGCACGGAGCTGATCCGGGTCCGATTGGAGGGGAACGATTTTACCGGTGACATATCGGAGGCGTTCGGAGTCCACCACCAGTTGAATTACCTGGATATCTCCGGGAACAAGCTAACGGGCCAGCTGTCGAGTGATTGGGGTCAATGCACTAATGTCACCAAGTTGCGCATGGATGACAATCGCATATCGGGCGGCATTCCGGCAGCGTTTGCGAGCATGGCGAGCTTGCGAGACCTCAGTCTGGCTGAGAACAACTTCACTGGCGCCATTCCACCTGAGCTGGGTGGTCTCAGCTTCTTGTTCAAACTCAATCTGAGCGGTAACTCCTTTTCAGGGCCGATTCCTGCAAATCTGGGCAACAACTCCAAACTTGAGAAAGTTGATTTGTCAGGGAACATGCTTAATGGGACGATACCAGTACACATTGGTAAGCTTAGTCAACTAACCTATCTTGATTTGAGCAAGAACAAGTTGACGGGGCAGATACCAAGTGAGCTAGGCAATCTGGCCCAGCTGCAGAGCCTGCTTGATCTAAGCAGCAATTCGCTGTCTGGTGATATCCCCTCAAATCTCGTGAAGCTGACGAGTCTGCAGAAACTGAATGTGTCACACAACGACCTCACCGGCTCTATCCCAGCAGGTTTCTCTCGCATGTCAAGCCTGGAGACGGTTGATTTCTCTTACAATCAGCTCACCGGTGAGGTACCATCAGGCAATGCTTTCAATAACACTTTGGCTTATGTCGGGAATGTCGGTCTCTGTGGAAATGTGCAAGGTATGCCTTCTTGTGACCCTCGTGCCTCTTCAGGGCATCGCAAGAGAACAGTCATTGAAATAGTTTTCTCAGTAATAGGAGCAGTGTTGCTTTTAGCCATAGTTGCTTGTCTCATCCTAGCATGCCGTAGGAGGCCCCGTGAGCAGAAGGTGCTGGAAGCTAACACGAATGATGCTTATGAGTCCATGATCTGGGAAAAGGAGAGCAAGTTCACGTTCCTCGATATTGTGAACGCCACAGACAGTTTCAATGAATCCTTCTGCATTGGAAAAGGAGGGTTCGGTAGCGTGTACAGGGCTGAGCTCCCAAGTGGCCAGGTCGTGGCCGTGAAGCGTTTCCATGTTGCAGAGACAGGAGACATATCTGAAGCGAGCAAGAAGAGCTTTGAGAACGAGATCAAGGCACTGACAGAGGTCCGCCATCGGAATATTGTCAAGCTCCATGGCTTCTGCACGAGCGGAGATTACATGTATCTGGTGTACGAATACTTGGAGAGAGGCAGCTTGGGGAAGACGTTGTATGGGGAGGAAGGCAAGAAGAAGCTGGACTGGGGCATGAGGGTGAAAGTGATCCAAGGGGTTGCCCATGCCATGGCCTACCTGCATCATGATTGCAACCCATCCATTGTTCACCGTGACATCACCGTGAACAACATCCTACTTGAGTCAGAATTTGAGCCACGGTTATCTGATTTTGGCACAGCAAAGCTGCTTGGATCGGCTTCTACAAACTGGACTTCTGTAGCAGGATCATATGGCTACATGGCTCCAGGTTAGACCTTCATCTGTTAAATTTGCATCCATCGCACCTGATTTTGACTACTAAGTAGCTAGGCATTGGTCTCTCCGCATAACTGCTTGGTAATGTTATATTGAACAGCACATTAACATTTGAGTTCTCTGACTGTTTTTCTTTCAGAACTGGCATATACAATGAGGGTTACTGAGAAATGCGACGTTTACAGCTTTGGAGTCGTTGCTCTAGAGGTGATTATGGGAAAACATCCTGGTGACCTCTTAACCTCCCTACCGGCTATCTCATCATCAAAAGAAGATGATCTGTTACTCAAGGACATACTAGACCAGCGGTTGGCCCCTCCAACGGGTGAGCTTGCAGAAGAAATTGTGTTCGTCGTGAAAATTGCGCTTGCTTGCACCCGGGCAAATCCTGAGTCACGGCCTTCCATGCGATCAGTGGCTCAAGAGATCTCAGCACATACGCAGGCCTATCTTTCTGAACCGTTCCGACTGATTACAGTAAGCAAGCTAACAGACTACCAGAAGTGATGTTTCCCTGTGCAGGTGATTCTGCACAGATATTGATTTTGCACAATGCAGATTGAGAGGATTAATCTTCTCTCAATTTTAACCACCATCAGTTGAAAATTGGCCATACTTATTTCAATATGCTGTTGTTGTAATTTTTTCCCCTTGGAGGGCTATGCATGTAAGATAGAAGTAGAAAAGAAACCAGCTGTAAGACTCGTCCTTATATAACATTTTTCTTTTCTTTTCTTTTCTTTTTCTTTTTTCTCAGTGTTAACGAGAAGTGATTCTCTGAATGGGTAACAAATATATCTTGAATAGTTTCATCTACAATTTTCCTTTTTTTTTTTGAAAACTTCATATATTTAAGTAGGAGCAAGATACAGAGTTAAGGGAGAAAACTCCCCAGGATACAGATTGCAGCGCCACTAGGACAGGACACTGTAGATGATGAGCAGCATAGTTACAGGTGAAAGTACATGGAGCAGGAGCATTGTAATTTCTATATGAGGCTGCTAGTTGATGAGCTTGTGAGTTTAAGCTTTGGTGTATTTTGTGAACTGAATACACCATGTTGTCATTGTTGCTTCTGAATTCATATAGTAGCGGTCTTATGCGCCATTCCCCTGGGTGCAGGATGAAGTCCTCTTGATGTAGGGTATTGACCAGCACTTGGCTGTCCGTAGCATAAGTTATCTGTGTTATGTTGAGAGCCTTGAGTATTCTGGAGACTATTGTGATAGCCATTGTTTCTGCCTGTGGGTGCAGGATGAAGTCCTCTTGATGTAGGGTATTGACCAGCACTTGGCTGTCCGTAGCATAAGTTATCTGTGTTATGTTGAGAGCCTTGAGTATTCTGGAGACTATTGTGATAGCCATTGTTTCTGCCTGTAATGGGGTAGCTGCATGAGAAGCCTGGGCAGTGATCTTGATGGCCGGGTGTTGATGGTGAGGCCCTGAGTAAATGTAGATGCCCAGTCCTGATGTATTGCAAATGGCAGGTTGTTGACGGAGCTAGAGAGCCACGTCTGTGTAACATATTCTGCTGGCTTGGCCACCTGTAGGTGGGAATGCCGGAGTAGCGGCCATTTGCATTGGTGTCACATGAGTAGGTGTAGGTGGAGCAGCGCTTGGAGTGTTGGCGATGGTGGTGGGTGCTATGTCATGTGCTTCTTGGAGCATGGCCTTTGTTGCCCATTGTACCTGTTGGGGAGACCATTTACGCCTATTGAATCTCTTGTCATTTCTTGCCTTCCAGAGTTGCCACATGGTTGTGATGACCAGTTTGACTAGATCTTGGGTGGCACTTGGAGATAGAAGATGAGTGATCTGTGCCTGGATGCCTTGCTGCCCTCCTAGCAGGAGGGATGATCTTATGGGCGTCGGACCTGCAAACCAAACAACTCGAGCAAAGGGACATTCAAAGAATAGGTGAGCGTCTGTCTCCAGCTGACTGCAGGAGGCACATTGTTCACTAATGTGCACCGAGTATTTCGCCGCCCTTTGACCAGTAGCTAACGCCTGTCTTAGTAACCTCCATGCGAAGGTTTTGAGCTTCGGTTGAATGGTTTTGTCTTTCCATATGACCTGCAGCAGATGTAATACCTAGGGCGGTAGAGCTCTACTGCCCTGGAGTTGGATTGAGTGCTGGTCTGCCATTGCTAGAAACCTGTAAGCTTCTTTGGTGGTGCATTGGCTTGCTGGTGCCGGTTGCCAACGAAGGATGTCTGGTTGATCTTCATGAATGACCTGCAGCTGTGAAATATGTTGCATTGCCTGGGTGCCAAAGATAGTTTCAATTTTATGAGTGTCCCACTGTCGAGTACCTGGGATCCATATGTCTGAAATTCGGTTTGGGAGGGGCTGAATTGTCGGAGGAAGGATAAGGAGGTCATGCATTTGTGTCCAAATGTTGCACCAGGGATTAGTCCAAATGTTTGTATTGCCACTGCAGATTTGATAAGTGCAGTTTTGAGAGAGATTGTCCTTGACAACAAGCATTGAACTCCAGAAAGTTGATTTAGGGAGATGAATTGGTGCCTGCCAAAAGGAATTGTTAGGGAAGTATTTGGATTTGAGGACCGAAGTTAGGAAAGGATCTTGAGCATTTGCCACACGCCAAGCTGAGTTGAGTAGGAGACTTTTGTTGACCTTGGTTAAGTTCCTGATGCCGAGCCCTCCTTTACTTTTGGGTTGTGTGATGTCCTCCCAGGATCTGAAATTGATGGATGTGTGGGAGGGATCTTCTTGAACACCTGCCCACCAGAAGTTTCTCACAATAGCATTGAGCTTTGCCAGAAACTTTTTGGTGAAGAGGATGTTAGACATGTAATAGATGGGGATTGAAGCAAACACAGAGTTGATGTAAGCCAAACGGCCAGCATGGTTGATTTTGTGGGCTTTGACAGTAGTGAGTTTGGCTCTAAATTTGTTAAGGATGAAGTCATAGACTCTGGTTCTCTCGGTGTGTGAGGTAATTAACGGGTGGCCCAAATGGATAGTAGTGGGATCCATGGGCTGAATAGGGAAAATGTTGGTGATCTGGGCCTTGGTGTTATCATCCACATTGCGACTAAAAAGAATAAATGATTTGACCTAATTCGGCATCTGGCCCGACTGGGAGCAAAAATCAAGCAGAACATTGTTGATTAGAGTTGCTTTCTGGTGATTAGCTTTGCCATAAATGATTAGATCATCCGCATAAAGAAGGGAATGGATTTGAGGGCAGTTGGGACCTAGGGAGATATCTGAAAGTTGGTTTTGTTGGAGAGCTTCCTGCAGCCGAATTGAGAGTTCATTGATGGCGAGGATAAAAAGGTAGGGTGAAAGAGGACAACCATATCGTATTCCTCTTTGTGATTGAAAGCGACCATGTGACTGGCCATTTATGAGGACAGAGAAAGTAGGGACAGAAATGCATTGATAAACTAGGTCAATGAAATGACCATGAAACCCTTGGCGACGAAGTGCATGCAGAAGAAAGTTCCATTCAATTCGATCAAAAGCCTTAGCTAGGTCAATTTTAATTAGGAAACCTTTAGTTTTCCAAGCTGAGAGCCTAAAAGTGTGAACTATTTCCTGAGCCAGAATGATATTAGTTGTGATCCTTCGTCCTTTGATGAAAGCAGTTTGGGAAGCATGAATGTAATCTGGAAGGTGCATTTTGAGTCTGTTAGCTAAAGATTTTGCTAAGATTTTGTAAATGACATTGCAGAGGCTGATAGGTCTGAAATCCTGTGGGTGGTTTGGAGCATTTTTCTTAGGGACAAGAACAATGCAGGTTGTTTTAAGGTGAGGGTGTAAGTTACCTATGATGTAGAAGTCAGTGACCAGTTCCATGATGTCTTGCTTGATCCAAGGCCAGGCTGCCCTGTAGAACGCCACATTGAGGCCATCCGGTCCTGGAGAAGCATTCTTCTTCATTTCTCTGATGAGGTCTAGGATTTCCTGTTCGTCTAGGGCGGACATTGTGTATTCCTCAAGAATGGTCACCGGGTGTGAGTGCTCATTTGGGTTAGCTGCATGTGTTAGATGAGAAGCAGAGAGGTTTTGGAAATAATCAATAAAGATATTGGCAATATCTTTTGAGGTGACCACTGAATTACCTTGGGCGTCGAGGATGTGCGTGATTCTGTTTTTCCTGTCTCTTTTGAGGATAGCTTGTTGAAAGAATTGGGTATTTTGATCTCCATCAGTGGTCCAAAGTTTTTTAACTCTTTGACGGTGGAAGATGGCATCTTTGGTGAGAAGAGCCTCGTGGTTTTGGAAAAGAGTGGCTTGGAGTTTGTGGTTTTGTTTGTCAAGAGGGAGATTCTGTTGCTGGAGCATTTGGTGTTCAATCTGTTGGAGTTGTTGGTTGAGGGGCTTCTTCTTTTTCCTCCAAGTTTTGATGTTAGTTGCAAGGATCTTGGTTTGGGTATGAAATGGTTTGGAAGCTGTTTGGAGCCAGCTATTGGCATCAATGGGAGAGAAATCATCTTTAAGTAGCCACCAATTTTCAAATCGAAAAGTTTTTTTTGCTTTTTGTGAGTGGGAATCAAGAATCGCTAGGATTGGAGTGTGATCGCTGTAAATCATCGGCAAGTGAAACATTGTAGTTCTTGGAAACTTTGTACACCATTCTACATTTGCTAGGCAACGATCAAGACGCTGGAATGTTGGGTTAGTAGTGAAGCGTTTATTTGTCCAAGTATAAGCCGGCCCACTATATCCCAGGTCAAAGAAACCACAGTTCTTAACTAGGCAGCATAAATTACGAATACGAGCAGCATTGGCAGGATTAGGCCCACATTTCTCATTTACATGCATAATATTATTAAGGTCTCCCATACAAAAGGTGGGGATGTTCTGATTCCCAGCATAAAAGAAGCTACTTCTTGCCAGATACTAATAGTTTTAACATGATGAGGGTCACCGTACATACACACTAGGTTAAAGGCCTGGTTGCTAGTTTTAAACACCCCCTGAGCTAGGATTAGATGATGGCTATCATAAGTTATAGTTAAGTCTACATCATCCTTCCACATTAACCAGAGGCCACCAGATTGACCAGCAGCAGGGACAACATGAGCGTCTTGGAGAGAGTAACGGGAAATAAGTTGAGATTTAGTGATGTTAATTGACCTTGTTTCTGAGACAAAGATTACCTGGGCGCTCGTGGAGGAGATGAGCCGAGCTAGATGGGTTGAGGTAGTACTGCTAAGGCTGCGACCCGAGCCCTGGCAGTTCCATGAGAGAAGACTCGATGGGCTATCAAGTCTCCCTCCTGAGCCTCTGCAATTCCGGCTAAGGCCTTGTTCGTTTGCTTTGATTTCAAAATAGGCCTATTTCTCATCCTGGGCCAGATCGAGTGAAACCTGGTCTTTCACTCAAACCTGGCCTACATCATGGGGAAATATTCCTGGCCTCTGAGGATAGGGCTCCCTTCCGGGCCGTGGAGTCACTGAAAAAAAAATTCTAGCCCGTCTCGGATCCAAACCAGGCCTAACCGAATGCAGAATTTTATTTGAGCCGGACTTTAAGCCAGGCCAATTTTATCCAGCTGGAACGGGCCGTTCCGGGCCACGTTCCATGTCAAACGAACAAGGCCTAACGCGGCTTCTTGGCGCCAGAGTTGGTGCGCCGATGGGCCGCCCTTGAAGTATGCTGCTGCAGGTCATCCAGATCTGTGATGTATGGAGTTGGGGCGCTGTGGTGGATAGGACCTGGGTCTGGAGGAGGTAGCGGCGCGGTGTAGCCATCGATGGGGGAGATGGAACGGTAGCTTGGTGCAGTATCAGGGAGCTTCTGGATTCGTTCACCTTGATGGATTGATTTGGGTTGCTGGTAGAGGAGATGGTGGTGGGGACTTGATGAGGAGCGTTTAAGCCCTAGGATCTGAGCAGGATTGACAGCCGGTGAGGATGAGAGGTAAGTGCTGGAGCTGAATCGGGTGGAGATCCGTGGATTTGTCGATGGATTGGAGGAAGAACTGGACGAACAGAGAAGGGAGGGAAGGGGAGTGGCATTTCGCCTACAGCTGCTACAGGAACTCTTTCATCTTTTCTTCCTTTAGGCAACCCTGCAATTTTCCTTTGAAGTTTTGCTGTCCGTGACAACCGAGTAGTCGTAGAAATAACGAATCAAGTATCTCGTAAAAACAAGAGTCAAACTGACCAGCTCCGGTTCGTTCAGCTGAAGGCTAAAGCAGATGGCAACAGGACTAGAATGTGTTTTGGACTTCCATATTCCAAATGTTACATCTCAGCACAAAGGAATGGATTGGATTGCAATGCATTGTCAACAGTGAGGTGCTTGACTTTGAATCTTAACATCAAGCCTGTTCAGTTTTTCAGAGGCGTTCATAGAGATATGATATACTTACATGTGTTCATAGATATGAGAACTCGTGCATGTATATGCGAGTCTGTGTTTATACTATACTTATTATTTGTAAAAAAAATCTAAGATCGCAATGATTTTTTTTCAAAAGACCCAAAACATTAACCTACATATATTAATAAGAAGAAGTGGAGTTTTTTTTTGCGTCAGAGGCACAATTGCAATGCATTATAGAGAATATAAAATATTTCCATTTTCTGCATAAATCGCCTATGGAGAAGCAACAGAAATGGATCATACTTCATTTCGACCGAAGCTGATCGACCTGCTGCACCTTTTGCTCAATCTTACAACATCGCATGTCATCAACAAAGATGAAACCTCCACTTGGCAATTTCAGCAATCACACTTCGGACAACCGTCATCGAACTATTCTCCTGTTCTCCATTTATCTGCTTATTTCATCTGACGGAAGTTATGAGTTTCATGTTCAGGCATGACAACAGGCTACCGACAAAGTATTGTGATGTGTTATGAAATTTTGTAGCATCGAGCCGTCATAGAGGTCGTCTCAATAGAGAAGTTGTATCTGAAGGCCACATCGGGCAAAGCCAAACAGAAACTCCGATGTAAATAAACATAACTAATAGAGTAATTAAAAAAAAGGCTTAATTGCAAATTTCATCTCAAATCTTAATTCTTGTTTGATTTTCTATCCCATAAGTCTGTTTATTGCAAAAACCCACCCACCCCACCCCGATGTAGGTTAAAATAACCTCCCGATACATGTGTTTTGTTAACTAGATCGAGAACTGCCATCATGAATATATGTCTGCCATATGTGCGCTCGCATGCACACACACATAATATCACGCCATCACGACAGCTTGATCTGCACTCGTCGACATATATATTTCTTGTTCAACTTCTTTTTTTTTTTAGTTCTTCTCCGATAATGATAGACTCATTCTCCAGTTTGGTGCACTCTTACTTCGGAGCAGTTAGACCGCAAAGTCGAGCTCAGTCCAAATTAATTGACTCACTAGAAGGCATGTGTCCACTGTAACAATTTTCAGCCTAGTTGACATTCTATATGCAAATTAAGGGGTTATTTTAACTTTCACCGGAGTGGGATGTGTGGATTTTTGCAACAAATTAACTTATGGGATGAAAAATCAAACTAAGATTGAGTTATGGGGTGGAAGTTAAAATTAGGCCTTAAAAAATGGAGCATAGAATCTACATGGATAAGCGTCTATCCTACAGGACCTACACTACAAACCACTAGTCTTTTACATGTGCGACACGCACATGCTATCCTTTAGGGAATGTATACACTCTTCTGTCATATTCTTTAGGAAATGCCAAGACAAAATGTTGATATGCCAAGAAAAAAATGACTAATATGATTACTCAAGCAACACATGTGCATTAACTTTAGGGAATATATACACTCTTCTGTCATATTCTTTCACAATTGGGCATCACACTTAGTAATGGATAGGTAATGAAATTCTAATATCACATTCCTAATAAATAAATGTAATGAAAATAATCTTTGTACTAATGAGTTCCATAAGTTTTGATAAAATATGTATTTGCAGGTGTTATAGAAACAAAAGATGCATAAACTTGGGAAAATACCCCGTCGACCGATCACGAACGTAAAACAACCTTTTCTTGAGGTCCGACAGGGCAATTGGAAGTCAGACTCAGCACCCAGCCGGTGACTTTACCCCTTACCCTGCCAACTTGCAAACTCCTTCACCATAAAGCCAAATCTTCTCTCGGCCAAGTCAAACTTCAAGAAAAAGGGTAATCGGCTTGACCTGACTTATGTACAGCTCGAACCCAAGTTGGGAATTCCTAGTCGGGTAGCCGGATGGTCCAACTGAGAAAGGTAACCAGGCCTCCTGGCCAAGGGGGACTGCCAAACAAAAAGTGGTGGCCCGGCCATACCCGACTGGTTACCCGACTCACCAAAATGGCCCAAGGACTTCCCCCACATCCAAGATGAATTGATCCAATCCTATTTTGGAATTTCCAGCAACCATGGGCCAACCGGAGACCAAGTGCAAAACAAACCCGGTCAGCCGGTCGGCAGAAACACGCCGCTCGGTCCATCATTTTCATCAAATTCTCATGGCCGATTGACAACTGACTTCGGTGACAAATCTAAGCCATCAAAATGAGTCGGTGGACAAACCGACTTAGATCAACGGCTGCCTAATGAGCTTGCAGGATGTTTAGTCTTTATAGTATAGAACAAGTTTTAAGCAAATCACTTGTACAGAACTGAAAAGGCTGAAAAGTTTTAAGTAAATTACTTGTACACCTGTCTACGAAGCCCTCATCACCGTCCTCACATTGTCCAAGATCTGACAGTGGCAGTCAAAGGATGAAGATCTCAACAAGGATAAAGGGCAAAAACCAAATAACTGTGCAAGTTATTATAGAAACATAATGCACAACATCTTCCTATTACCTGAGGAAAATGAACCTGGCTATCAATTGCAGCAAGCCTTTGATATCATTGCTTCCAAGATTAGATGGATACCAGTTCCCAGCTTTTGTGGATATATACGGCCAAAGAAAGCCCCAAGATATAATGGCACCAAGAAGGGCAGAGCAGTTAACAATATGTGGAGTAAGAAGACCACATCCAATGTAGGTTGGACTAAAATCAAAGTAAAACATAAAAAAAAGAATAGTTTTGCCTTTAGGAAGTAGAAGAAAAAAAAAACAAAATAGAGAATAGCATGCGGAGTAAAATCTACAATAGATGAGTACAACAGACAAGCATTCAATTTTGGGCCATGGAGGAATATTTTTGAATGAAGAAGGTAGAGGGGACTGTTTTCCTTATATATTCAAATTAATCGTTGGACGATCAAGTGAAGTGTGCCAGTACAAATATTTACATAGAACACAAAAAAAAACTTTATAAAAACTTATTAGCCCACTATAGTTTCTTGTCGTGGGGCCTTAGACCGGGAACTTTACAAATATTTACATAGGCCATGGAGGAATATATCAAACTGAATCATGAACTTACGTGTTTTTAAATGCTGCAAGTCCTAGAGAAGGAAAATTATCAAAACCACAAGAATTTCCAACACCACTGACAAACCATTTGAAGCAGTTCCAGAGAACGCTAATGCTTAAGTACTTCCCAAGGCTAACTTGATCTCTGCAACCATGAAAAAACGTAACAGATGTAACTGCAGTTTCACAATGCAAACATATGAAGATGTATTATGTATGTAACATTTGTGCAGTAACAGGATTTTCACTCATCATCCTCATAGGTGTTTATTAAATTGGCTATGATATTAAAGAGTATGTGTAGATTTGAGTGGAAGATGCATCTGTAAAAGATTATAATTTTATTAGGCATCTCAAGGCGTGGAACTATTCCACATAAAGTATATATAACGTAGAACTGCTAATCAAACAAAATACAATAAGCAATGCATCTAATCACTTCAGCGCAAAATTAAGGAGTGGTGGTCAATGTCTTACTCTCCATGCTGCGCTCCGGAGGTAGTATGGAGGCTATGAATCAAAGTGACCATGGATTTTCCACTGGGGTATGTCAGCTTATATTTAATCACCACAACCTTGATAATAAAAAACAGAAACATATAATTTTCTTGAATAAAGAGAAATAAGCTTGACACTCATCCATGTCAAAACATACAAATGCATGCTTTGAAGATTCATTGATAGGTACCTTACGCAGTGCCATCAGTCTAAATAGCCCAAAAAACTAACGGCAAACATGAACCCCGATCATCCAGTCCAGTGAAGGGTTCTTTACATCCACAGCCCTGTTACCAGGAAAATCGGCCCGATAATCTCATAAGTCTGTTGATCGATCGCAAGCAAATAACTTCCAAACCCTCCTGCAAACACAAAATTAGATGTCGATATTCTAGGATCAAAGCAAAAGGACTAAATTGGTGGTGTCGTGATCAACGAACCTGTAAAACCCAAAGATAAGACTTAATTTAACCTTTAATCTTTCAGAATCCGATATCAGGTTATCACTTATCACTACATGCAAGGTGATCAAAACTTTTTGAGTAAATTTCACAAAACTACAGGTTTTATGGCAAAACTATCACAAAACCACAGATTTAAAGAGGTGTATCACAAAACTATAGATTTAGTGCACCTTTGTATCAGAAAACTACAGATTTAACAAATTGTATCATAAAACTACAGATTTAGTGTCCATATGTATCGTAAAACTACAAATTTTACAAAGGCTAAACATGTAGTTTTATGATGAATTGACACCTTAAATCTATAGTTTTGTAATATAATTTATTAAATCTGTAGTTTTGTAATACAAAGGTGCACTAAATATATAGTTTTATGATACATCTTCTTAAATTTATAGTTTTGTGATAGTTTTACCATAAAACCTGTAGTTTTGTGAAATTTACTCAAACTTTTTTTTGTGGGTAGGTGATCAAAACTTAACACTGAACAACTTACAATTATTTACTTGGATCGCTCTTCCACTCAGGCCTAAATCACACAAACAAGCTCTCGCACTGTCGCACATAATCCTTAGAACACCTATGTGCAAGTAAATAAATTGTGCATACTATCCACCAAATCTAAAATATTGTCAAACTTATTTCAACAAAAATACACTGTCAAACTAAAATCTTTATCAGACCCGTGCATAGCACTAATAATACACCAAAATTCAACAGCTTTAAATCGTAACACAAGTATCACAATCTTTGATCACCAGTCGACAAAGCAATGCAAAGTAATCTAGCACAAGCACCTACCACCTACCAGCAATGCCGTAGCAGGCAACGACCCTTGTCTAGATAACGGTGTTCTCCTGCTTGGTGAAGGGCCTGGAGACGAAGCCAACCTTCTCGAGCGCCTTCTTCCATGTCTGGATCAGGAAGAAGCTGAGCAGCGCCGCCGCGATGTTGAGCTAGGGGACCATCCGGTGGTGAGCATGAGCTTATGCGCGATGAGGCAGAAGAGAATGCCCAGGGCGCCACTCGCCGTCAGCTGCTCCAGTCACGGCGGCACCACCTCATCGTCGCCGGCGGCGAGGAGCGGGTGGGCGATCTCCGGCGCCGCGCCTGCCCCCTCGCATGTATCTCAAGGATCCATGCGACTCGTTGCCACCAATGACAGGAGACGCTGCCCGCGCCGCCGGCAATGGCCCTCGCTCCGCCGCCACTAAGGGGGAGATTGGAGAGGAAAACAGAGGCGACACGATCCACGGAAGAAGAGAGGAAACAGGAGGCAAAAAAGGGCGGGTATGTGCGGGCGGGTAGCTGCGCTCGTGGGTGAAAAAAGTTGCTAAATTCCGGAGGACACGCAGTTGCTAGTGAATCGTAAAAAAAGGAAACTCAGATAACCACAGAAGGAAATATAGAAGCGCGCCAATCACGCCTACAGGAAGGAAAATTTACTGCCGCAAATAGCATGGGCGGGTACGCTCCAGGTTGTGTGGAAAAAGTAGGCAAATCAAGGAAGAAACGAACTGGCCCCTCTGTAAACAACGTGACGATCGTCACGGTGGTCCTACAGCCTCCATTAGTACGGCTAATCAAACAGTTAAGATTAAAAACGAGATTGAGATCAAAGGCTGATATTAGTGGGGGTAAATTGTGGCAGGGTAACAGATTTTCGTATGGATGTTTAGCCTTTATAGTAGAGAGAAATAACCAAATATTTCTATGAACGAAATGAGTACAGAGTAAATAGAACTTTTATTTTTTTTTCATCTTGGAATGTATCAAAATGGTGCAAATAAATGACCTATATTTTTTGTTTATTTCTCAATAAAACGGTAGACTAGAATTTGATTTGTATTTCACTATATTACATCTTTGTACAAAAGCAGCATACCCTTGCCATCACTGTGGCGGAAAAGGAGAGAAGATCATATTACAATGCCAAGTAGATTACATATCATAATTTCATTCTTAACTTTGGCTTGTACACTTGTATGAAGCAGAACTAAAGAAACTGATCACTGTTTCCTTTTGAAAGAAGTAGATAATTTTCCTGTATCTTTCTTGTAATCTTACATTGCATGTTATCAACAAAGAGGAAAACAGAGGACCTCCAGTTGGCAAACGAAAAGAGCATCCCAAACCATAGCCAACATCCAGAAACAATTCCAGCAATCGCACAATAGTATAGCCATTGGTCATGTTCTGCACCATTTCTCTGATTCGCTGTAGATGAAGCATTTGGACAGGGGCCCAAAGGTTCTCCACAGAGCCCAAGATTGTTGCCATAGATGGATGGATCGGTGAGGGTCCGAAGTTGGTCCCCGATGGGTATTTTGCCGTATAAATGATTGTTTGAGAGATTCAGTGTTGTGAGGGATCTGACATTACTCATGCCTGGAGGAATGTTTCCTGAAAGTTGGTTGAACGAGAGGTCAAGGGACTCGAGAAAGTTTAAACTGCCAATGTTTTTAGGAATCTCGCATGACAGAAGGTTTCGTGACAGATTCAGAAACCGGAGGTCTCGGAGATTGGTTAACTCTTCAGGGATGCATTGTGACAAATTATTGTTTGATAAATCTATGCCCGTCATCAACTCAAGTATTCTCTGGAAAATCAGCTCCTGTCCCTTCCAGATAATATCGATTCTGTCCTGATAAGTAGACCCGTCCAATGATTTCTGACTGGACACAAGTTTCGCATCCTTCATGGAAACTAAGTTGCCCAACTCTCTTGGGATGACTCCTGTGAAGCTATTATTGGCCAGGACTAGCAACTGAAGGTTAGGCAGACGTGATAGCTCTGATGGAATTTCACCTATGAAGTTGTTGGACCCAAGGCTAAGGATTTTCAGCGATCGAACACCGCCATAGCCAATCCATGGAGGAATACCACCGAAAAACTGATTGTTACTAATATCCAGAGTTGCCAGATCACGGCAACCATTGACGACCGACGGGAAGATGCCGGTGAAGCCGTTGCCGGAAAGATGGAGCGACTCGAGAGTACAGTTGTGGCCCGGCGGAGCCGCAGGGATCTCACCTGAGAAGGAGTTGTTGGATAGGTCCATGAACTGCAGAGCTTGCATGTCCCACCAGCAGTCCGGCAGCTCCCCGGTGAGCTTGTTGTTGGATAGGTCCAGGATCTGCAGGGACAGCAGCTTGCAGAAAGCCGCGCCGGAGGAGCTGTTGCGCCTGGAGGAGTTGCTGTTCAGCACGTTGAATCTTTCGTCGTAGAGGCGTCGTGCCGGCTTGTCGGAGTAGTAACCATCGTCGTCGGCGAAGCTTACGTCATCGTCGTCGTCGTCGAGGTCCATGCTCCTCGCCATCTGTGCCGAGGAAGATAGCATGAGACAGAGGCAGAGACACACGGCGAGCGGGGCTCGGGAGACTTGCGCGTGCACTGCCATGGCTCTGGGTTTGTGTTTGTCGACACAAGTGGAGGATGGATTTATTTTCCCCTGAGTTAGGAAGGCATTTGTGTCTTGTGTGAAATTAAGTATAGTAGCATCTCCGGCGGGATTGAGACGTGGTTGACGTTGACCACGGAGTCGTGGTCGTTGTGGAATTCGGAACGCACATTGCATGTTTAATACGGCATGGATGAGCTGTACAGTGAGTTGGCCGGTATGATTGGCTGTTATTCCCTTCAAAATTAGATGTTGTTTTAAAGTTAGGTATGAAAAATAAGGAGAAGTAAAAAATATGGATGTAAAAAGAAAGATAAAGATAGAGATGTAATAAGAAGAGAGAATATTATATTAAAAAGAGAGAAAAATATATTAAAAAGTAAGAATGACATGTAATTATAGAAAAGTTAGAAATCTTAGAATGACATAGAAATATAAATAGAGAGAGTAGCTGTGGATACTTTGCTGAGAGTGAGTACACTGTGCACGGACCCGAGTACAGTAAGGTCAAGTATAACTCACCGAATTTCACTGGTATAATTTATAAATTCCATTTCATTGTATTATTAATTCATTATAACAATCTATGGCGCATGTCTCTCTTTTTTCTTATTGAAGTAAGATTATTTAACTTTGAGAGTGGTTACAGGCTCTATCTTTTCCGGAAGAATAAACTCATGTTTAACTTTGTTCTACTATAAGATTATAGATACGGAATTTGCTTGCGGACATGATGAAGATCAATTGCATATACTTCTGAACTGCCATCGGGCTCATCAGGTTTGAAGTGTTATTGGTGTCCATGATGCTCACTTGCTGCCTGCTGTTCATGATTTAATCCTTGTATGCGAAAAATTCAAGTCTACGATCCTCAGTCCTCACTGCGGCGCTGTGGAATATCTCGAAGGCGACGAATGGTCAGGTCTTCAGAGTAGAGTGTCTCCTACCATGTCAGACTCTCCGTGCTGCTTCTGCTGACCTCTGGAAAAACTAGATTACTGGAGTACTACTAGGATTTTGAATGTAATGACTTTATGTTTCTTTTCTATGCTTGAGCCATCTCAAATCCTTGTATCCTACTCCTGCATATTTTTGCTGACAAAGTTCAGGCTGGCAATTGCCCGCCTTAGTTTACCTAAAAACAAAAGACGATACTGGAAATGGACTATCACTATGGGGAAAATCATTATATGTCCTCATTTTTGTCGTGTGTTTTATTTCAGCCACATAGCAAAGATGGTGTTTTACCGTGTGCTAAATTAGAACACATGATAAAATCTTTGTTGTGTGTAAAAAATAATTGACACATGACAAAAATGATGTTTGTCGTGTGTTTTATTTGACATATGGCAAATATCCTCTTTGCCGAGTGTCTTTTACATAACACTTGGTAAAATATAAATTCAAATTATATTTAAAACCATAAATTAATTTAAATCAGAAAATTTTGAACTATAAAGTTGTATAACTTTTAAAGACTTACAACTTTTATTTTGATCATTTATTCATTACTCAATTTAATCAAAAACATTGTTCATAAAATCTAATAATCTAATATAGTTTTATGAAATATTCAATGAGACATATAAGATTCTAAAATAAGTTACTACCACTTTGTCAAATAAACAAATGACCAAAACAAAAATTATAGATCTTAATAAGTTATACAACTTTACAGTTCAACACTTGTTGATTTGAATTAATTTAGTCAACAAAAAACATGTTGAAAAATATATAAATAGGTCTTTGTCATGTGCCATATATAAGGCACACGGCAAAGACCATCTTTTCCGTCTTTGCCATCTTTGTCGTGTGTTATATATAAGGCACACGACAAAAATGGTCTTTATCGTGTGCTCAATATAAAGCACACGACAAAAAGGTAAAATATAAAAATAGCGAACACGGGGTGTAGTCACAACTAAGTGTGTGGTATAGTGGTAGGGGAGGATACGCATGAAGGTGAGGTTGCGAGTTCGCATCTAGGCAGACACACTTTGCGCATAGCGCATGAAAAAATGCCGTGACTTGCAACAATTGTAGGATGCCCATTGTAGGATGGGCGGGGGCGGGGTTCTTAGTGTCCAATTTTTTTTTTGTGTTTTTTAAGGGTTTTTTTTTCTAGATTTATATTTTATCGAGTGCCGACTTTACCGAGTGTATTTTAACACATGGCAAAGCCTTTGCCGTGTGCCCGCCGACTTTACCGTCAGATTTTTTTCCGTGTGAGCTATGTCGTATGTAACCCATGACAAATACTTTGCCGTGGGTATTTAGATATTTGCCGTGTGTATTATGCACACGGCAAAACACCTCTTTCCCGTAGTGTACGTTATTAAGAGAAAAAAACAAAAAAAAAGGAATTATTAGCCAGAAAGCAGTTACCTGCATGTTATTTTATGGGATGTCTCCATATAAAGTGACTAAAATTTGCTAATATCTCAGTCACTTTTTGGTCATTGGATATTGATCAGATTTTTCATTCACTTATGCTAACAAAATATTCTATGAAAAAACAAAAATGTTTCATGTACTTCCTCCGATTTTCTTTTGTTGATATTGCCTCGTACACCAACATCAACAAAATAAAGTCCGGAGGGAATAGTAACTAATTCTTCCAGTAGTACAGTTCTATTGTTCTAGCAGTAGATTTTATTGTTCCAGTAGTATATTTTCATTATTACAAAAATATGACCGAGCCAAATATAAAATTGTAGTTAACTGAAGACTAGCAAATTTGTATTTTATTTCTCAGTACAACTAATGTACAATATCTTTTGCATGGGCTTAGTTACTGAGCGATCGACGAAATGGAAAAACGAAAATCTCCAGGACTCTAGAAAAATTAGAGCTCCAAACCAAATCCAATATCCAAAAACAATGCCAAGGATTACAGAATAGAATAACCCTGCAAGTTCTTCACGGTTTTCAGACATAGGCGCAGACCACGATCCTTCTGAACATTCTATGTTCAATGGGAAGCCGCATAGTCCCACATTATTGCTATAAATGGATGGATCAACAAGCGTCTGAAGTTGGCTCCCTGTCGGTATTCTGCCCCACAAGCGATTACTTGAGAGATTTAATGTGCTGAGGGATGACAAATCTGAAATGCTTTGAGGAATAACACCTGAAAGTTCATTCAACGATAAGTCAAGGGACTCCAGGAGTTTCAACACGCCTATCTTTTCTGGAATACTGCCCGACAGATTGTTTCTTGACAAGTTCAAAAATCGGAGACCATGAAGGTATGTCGGCTCTTCAGGGATGCCATCAGAAAGTGAATTACCTGACAAATCTATACCTGTCACGAACTCAATTGTTCTCTGAAAAAATTGTTCATTGCCTTTCCAGAATATGCTAACTCTATCTCGATATTGATCCGTAGAGGTTTGGGTGTTGTTAGGCATGGTTCTCCTAGAAAACACGGAAATCCGGTTTAATTGGACCAATTTAAGCTGAAAATGGATACCGTGCGCTTGAGAAGACTCTGTCATGGAATCCTCTTCTGGTTGTTTCATTGAAGATAAATTGCCTAGTGATCTTGGGATGGACCCAATAAAGTTATTATTGGCCATGTCAAGTAAATGAAGATCAGAGAGTAGTGATAGCTCCAAAGGAATGATACCGGTGAAACTGTTTGATGGAAGAATAAGAACCCTTAAAAGAGGAACACTGACCCCAATCCAAGAGGGAATGTTACCAAAGAAGTTGTTATGCCCAATATCTATTATCCTAAGCCTGCTGGAGTTCTGAATGACAGAAGGGAAAGCTCCAAAGAAGCTGTTTTTAGCAATATGAAGCGATTGGAGAGGCAAATCATAGTTTGCTGAGGCTGGAAATTCACCAGAAAAGAAGTTGTTGGAAAGATCCATGTATTCCAGAGCTTGTAAGCTCCACCAGCAACTTGGGAGCTTTCCGGTCAATTGGTTATCTGAGAGATCCAGTGCTATCAAAGAAGATATTCTGCAGAATGATGCATCGATATTACCAGATATGCAGTTTGCCTTCATGCTAAAAAAAATGAGACTTGATTGTGACCAGTCCCATGACAGCCTCCCTGTGAATTGGTTCCCTGATGCATCTAGGTAGTTCAACTTGGGGTGGACACCGAACACCTCTGAAATGTCGCCGGTGAAGTGGTTCCCCTCCAGCCGGACCCGAATGAGCCGTGTGCAATTCTTCAGGCATGGCGGAAGCTTGCCACTGAAATTGTTGTGATTTATCGTCAAGTTTTGCAGCATGAAGCCGTCGCAGAGGTTCTGCGGCAGCTCGCCAGAGAAGCTGTTGTTGGTGAAGCTGACGTCAACCAAAGCAAGCCCCTTGCCGAGGTCTGAAGGCACGGTGCCGCTGAAGTTGTTGTTGAACAATGACAGGAATTGGAGGTTTTTCAGCGATGAGATGGTGGCGGGAAGCTCACCTTCCAGATTGTTGTTGTTGACGTCCAAGATTTGCAACGCCGTCATGTTTCCAAATATCCGGTGGTATAGCGTCGGTGAGCCCGTTGAAATATAGCGCCAGCCTTGTGAGCTGCTTGAGCTTGCCCAACGAGCTGGGGATGGGCCCCGTGAGCCAGTTCACCGATAAATCCAGCTCGAGAAGGTCGACCATCTCGCCGACCTCCGACGGGATGGGGCCAGTGAGATTGTTGGAGAAGAGGTACAGGAAGTTGAGCTTCGTCGCCTTGCCGACCTCTGGGGGAATCTCGCCGGTAGGCGAGTTGTTCTGCACTTGGAACGATATGAGCTCCGGCCAGCTCGCGAAGAGGACGCCCGGGATCTGGCCGGTGAGCCTGTTCGACGAAATGCCGAACTCCCGCATCTTCCGCATCCGGGCGAACGTCGCCGGGAGGCTCCCGGAGAGGCTGTTCATGTCGAGTTCCATGAAAACGAGGCTGGTGAGATTGCCCAGCTCCGGCGGTAGAGCGGACACCAGCCCGGCCCGGCTCACATCGAGCCGCTGCAGCTTCTGCAGCCGGCCAAGGACCGGCGGGAGCCGCCCGCCGAGCGGGCACCCGCCGAGCTCGAGGATCCTCAGCTCCGGCATCGAGCCGAGGAACTCCGGCACGCCGCCGGTGAAGCTGTTGGCCCCGATGCGCAGGTCCTGGAGCATCGTGAGGCTCGCGAGCGACGCGGGGATGCGGCCGGAGAAAGCGTTGGAGGACAGGTTGAGGTGCCGCAGGCCGGGTAGCCTCGCCGGCAGCGCGTCGGTCACCGGCCCGGAGAAGGTGTTCTGCGACAGATCGAGGTAGGTTACGTTGCGGCAGCCGAGCACGAAGACCGGGAAGCTGCCGTTGAGGTAGTTGAGGTAGAGCGAGAGGAACTGCACGGTGGGCATCGCTGAGAACCTGCTGTCCGGGTTGGTCAGGTAGTTGGAGCCCAGGTCGAAGTGCACGATGCGCGGGAGCCTGCTGAGCTGGTGCGGGATGGCGCCGACGAGGTTGTTGTTGTAGAGGCGGAGCTCGACGAGACCCGTGAGGTCGCCGAGCTGCGGCGGGATGCTGCCGTCGAAACTGTTGCTGCCGAGGTCGAGCTTGGAGAGGGAGCGCAGGCGCGAGAGGCTCGCCGGGATGGAGCCCGACAGGTTGTTCCCGTTGAGGTCGAGCTCGGCCAGCGCCGGGAACGCCGAGGAGTCGAGCTTGTCCAGCCCGCCGGCGAGGCCCAGGTTCCGGAAACTGAGGGAGGAGACGCGGCCGGAGGAGTCGCAGGTGACCCCGCGCCATTTAGAGCAGAGGGAGGTGGCGTTGGTCCATGTGGACAGTTCCGGCGGGTCGCCGAGGCTGGACATCCACGCGAGCAGCGCGTCCGCTTCCGACGGCGGCGTCGCGGCATCGGTGAGGATGATGGCAAGGGACAGAGGGAGGAGGAAGTGGAGGAGGCGCGCTGGTGGCGTCGACATTGGCCCTAGCCGCCGTGTGCAGGGTAGCGTCCGTTCTTTTTTTTTTAAAAAAAAATACCGGGGCTGTCCGTTCTAGCTTTGGGCTCAGCCGGCTCAGGGCATGTTAGAACCGAACGGGCAGAATTCGCTTCTGTGGATGAAAGTTCGACGGATCTGGTGTTAAATCAGTTTTGCGGGGCCGTGACATGGCGCGTGGGAACGTAAGTGGCATGAGGAGTGCTGATGACTGATGAGGGGTTGACGATAACCCGGAGTCGTCGTCGTCTCGTGAAAGTGGAATGCACACTGTGGGCCGGTAATACTGCGTGCATACATATGGAAAGCGAGTGCACCGACCCGAGTAGCGTCTCTATCTTTCTTTTTTGCATGGACCAATTGGTTCCAAGCAGAGGAAAAAAAAAACACCGAACGAACATATCCATTTGCATTTCGCCCAAGGCTGAACACCGCCGAGCAGGCAGCCGCAACGACATGTGCGGAAAGAGAAGTATAGCTTCAAGAGCTGGTCATACACAAAACGTAGCACTGCCCATATTTTCTCTCGTATTACACTGCATGCCATCGATTACAACCAAAACAAAAGACCTCAAGTCCTCAACGCCGAAGAGCATCCTAAACCACGAAAAAATAGCTGGCTATAACGTTCGCTATCTCGGGCTATAGCGTTTCTGGAGCAGCAGCGCTAGGATTTGCCTATTTTCACGCTATCACATTAGCATCGCTAATAGCGGTAATTAGCGGGCTATTGTCGCTAAATTGCTGCTGTTTTAGCCGGCTACGGCCCAAGCCAAAAGACCCAAAATGTAAAGGACTTCTCTCTCCGTGTTCCTTCCTCAACCCTATCCATTCGCATCTCCTACCGGACAGAGGCAGCTGTGGGCGCCCGTGCGAGCTACACTGGCCGCGGCGGTGTTGGGCGTCTGTGCGAGCATCTACGCGAGCTGCGGCGGTGGCGGGCGACGGCTGCTGCGTGCGGCGACTGCTACGGGCGACTCTGCGAGCTATGGCGGTGGCTACTGTGTACGTCGGCGGCTACTACGTGCGTCTGTGCGAGCTTCTGCGACGGCGTGTGTCGACAGCCAGTTCCTGCCTTCCTGATTGCTACGGCACCATGTCTCAATCCCAGTCAAAATAACATACTGCAGGTGCAGTCACATTCATCTCCCCATCTCCTACTCTCTGTTATTTCTTCTTCCTATGTTTTGTTATGTTTAAGTGTTAATGAGTCAGTACCCTGATTTCTAATGTGTTCATCAATTTATATAGACATAATACATTGATTTTTATCCAATTTTTTTAAAAACCGCTAAATGTAATAGCTGAAGCTGTAGCCCGCTATAGCTTTTGTAGCTGCTGGAAAACCTTGCCGCTAAATATGATAGCCTGCTATTTTTTTCGTTGATCCTAAACCATAGCCAAAATCCAAAAACAATTCCAGCGATCACACAGTTGTACAACCATTGAGCCTCATAGGCTTTACCATTTCTGTCAGTCCTCACTAATAGTACCAGTGAATTTTTGGATTCCAGCGATCACACAGTACAACCATTGATCCTCACATGCTTTATAATTTCTGTTAGTCTTCGCAGATGCCAGTGAAGCATCGGCACATGGAAGCAGAGGAAACCCACAGAGGCCAGAATTGTTGATTATGCTTGATAATGATTGTTAGAAAGATCCAATACAACAAAGGCTATTACAAATTGCTTATGCCCGAAGGAATGGTTCCTGAAAGCTGGTGCATGGAAAGGCCAAGGAACTCAAGTTGTATCAAATTGCCAATGGTTTCAGGAATGCTGCAGGACAAGTTATTTCTCGACAAGTTAAGAAAACGAAGACCTTGGAGATTAGTTAATTCTTGAGGGATGCATTGGGACAGTGAATTGCTCGACAAATCAATACCGGTCGCTGTCAGTAACTGTGCCGTTCGATCAAAAATCACTATTTGTCCCTTTCATATTGTATTAATTATATATCAGAAAAATACCACAATCCATGTAGCAACAATTGGTGAGATACAATTTGCAGGTGCTTCATGGAAAATCAATTGCCAATCTCTCTTGGTATCAACCGTGCCAAGCTATTGTGTGTCATGTCTAACACATGAAGGTTAGAAAGCTATGGGTGTCATGGAAGAGGTGCTGCCAGCTCTCATCGTGTCACTTCTTCTTCCAAAAAAAAGCTCTCATCATGTCCGGAGCCATATGAAGAAAAGAAATGGACGATGAAGATAATGCATGTTCCAAGAACCACGTCTAAGACGTATTAGTTGAGAAGAGGACTTTTTATGGTGAATCTAAATAGATGGCTCAGATCAATCTAATGATACTTATGTATTCCATCGTATCACTTGTTGTAGTTTTTGAGGTTCAGGGGCAGTCAGTGATGGGCAGCGCCAAGCGGTGGTGGGCGTGGCTGCTACTGCTTGATCCCGTCATTCTAGCGTTTGTCCTCCTGATGACACGTGGATCTTGGAAGGGATAACGCAAGGAGGGGGCCAAGCTACCTAGTGTTCTATGGTTTCTTATAGCAGAGGAAGGAGAAAGGAGAACGATAGAGAAAATAGAATGAAAGATTGCTCGATGGTGGAAGGATAATGCGGAGGGCATTTAGGTCCAAAGAGAATGACTGTAAACAAATATAGTATAAAACTAGTTCAATATGTTTAGCATAACATGGTTTCAACTTCTGAAGAATTGTAATAACATAGTTTCAATATTAGAAATTCCAATATTTCCAAAACATAAAGGTTATAATAGTATGAATTCAATTAACCCTAAAGAAAATGAAAAATCGCCTCGACGCGCTTCTAAAATGTACAGTCCAGCGATCGAAGATCATATGGGCCGCATTCACTCAATAGGCTTTATTACACCAATGGGCCATGCTTCATGGGAAGCTACGGGTCGGCCCATGCTTTGGAGCCCTCTAAATTAACTCCAGAATCCATCCGTGAATCTTTTGTGTGGACGGCCCCATCCCTAGTCCGGGTGCCAAAAGTGACCGATGATGCAGCTGGCACGCAAAATGAGTATACTGTGCAGAGATAAGCTGCGCAGCAGGTACAGCATTACTACTCCTCTCACGGCGCGCAGCATAACAGTGTACTGTGGGATGCACACAGCAGTGAATGGCTTCAATGACACAGCACGCAAACGAGGAGAGGAGTGGGCAAAGGTACGACAGGTCTCGTAATAAAATTCAATGCAGGCGTCAGGCGCGGTAGCTACCCAGCAGGGAGTGAGCAAACCGCGGCAGAACTGACGTTGTTCATTGCAGCCGCTCGAGTTGAGAGTTGAGACCGGCTGGCCATGGAGAACGGCGCGGGAGAGGAAGGAGGCGAGTACACCAAGGACGGCACGGTGGACCTCCACGGCAACCCCGTGCTCCGGTCCAAGCGCGGCGGCTGGACGGCCTGCACCTTTATCATCGGTACGTCTTCTTTCCGACCATTATTCCGGCCGGCGAGACGGCGCCCACCCGTCCGCTCAGACCTCTCTCCGGATTTCTCACTATGCTCGCCACGACCGGCATGTAATTCTTCCTCGGTTCAGTGTACGAGGTGTTCGAGCGGATGGCTTACTACGGTGTGGCGTCCAACCTGGTGATGTACCTGACGACGAAGTTGCACCAGGGCACCGTCGACGCCGCCAACAATGTCACCAACTGGGCGGGCACCGTCTTCCTCACGCCGCTCATCGGGGCCTTCATCGCCGACGCCTATCTCGGCCGGTACTGGACATTCGTCGCCGGATCCGCCGTCTACCTCATGGTAACAGCCACGTCCTGCTGGTCTTGTTGCTACTCTCTCAGTTGCTTCTATTCTACTAGCAGTTGGAGATCTTTCTGTTGTACGGTATAATGCGCAAATGCGATGTTAATTACTGGTGTCGGTGTTTTGTTCTTGTCGGCCTTGCTTTTGTCTACTGGGCGTCATTAGCAAATTTTGGCACAGTACGATTATCAGTCTTTAGGACGTATCCCCATTTCAGCCAACAGAAAACCTGATTCATTATTAGGAAATTAAGATTTACCACTAGTGAAGTAAATGCGATAAGTGGGGACTGGGGACATGTCCTTTGCCTTTGTCATGTCTCTGGAAATTTTAGCACGAGTGGTTAATCATCTTTTACTCCGATCTACTACATGGCCACTCACCTTGGGATGGGACTACGCAAACACATTGCAGGGGATGGTGCTGCTGACGCTGGCGGTGACCGTGCCGGCGCTGAAGCCGCCGCCCTGCGACGCCGCCGCCTGCCCGCGCGCCTCTGCGCTGCAGCTGGCCGTGTACTTCGGCGGGCTGTACACGATGGCGCTGGGGCACGGCGGGACCAAGCCCAACATCTCGACCATGGGCGCGGACCAGTTCGACGAGTTCCACCCGTCGGAGCGGCTGCGCAAGCTGTCCTTCTTCAACTGGTGGATGTTCACCGTGTTCCTGGGCATCCTCCTCTCCACCACCGTCCTCGTCTACCTCCAGGACGCCGTCAGCTGGTCCGTCGGCTACGCCGTGCCCACGCTCGCGCTCGCCGCCTCCGTCGCGGTCTTCCTCGCCGGCACGCCGCTGTACCGTCACAAGACGCCGCAGGGAAGCCCGTTGACCAGGATGGGGAAGGTGGTCGTTTCCGCTGTCGCTAAGTGGCGCGTGGCCGTGCCGGATGACCCGAGCGAGCTGCACGAGTTGGAGCCCGAGCACTACGCGAGCAGGAGGGCGTTCCGCGTGGGCCCGACGCGCTCCATGCCGTTCCTGCACAAGGCGGCGGTCAAGGACAAGGACGGCCCAACCCCAGCAGGGTGGGCGCCGCTGTGCACGGTGACGGAGGTGGAGGAGACGAAGCAGATGGCGAGGCTTGTGCCGCTGCTCTTCACCATGTTCGTGCCGTGCGCGCTGGTGGCGCAGGTGGGGACGCTCTTCGTCAAGCAGGGCGCCACGCTGGACCGCCACCTCGGATCCTTCAAGGTGCCCCCGGCCAGCCTGGGCGCGTTCGTCACGCTGACGATGCTCATCTGCGTGGCGCTCTACGACCGCGCCGTGGTCCCCGCGCTGCGGAGGCGTACCAAGAACCCGCGCGGGATCACGCTGCTGCAGCGGATCGGCGCCGGGCTGCTGCTCCAGGTCCTGACAATGGCGGTCACGGCGGCCGTCGAGAACCGGAGGCTCGCCTTCGCGGTGAAGCACCACCAGCAGCAGCTCCCCCTCCCCGGCGCGGCACAGGGGGAGCTGCCGCTCACCATCTTCGTGCTGCTCCCGCAGTTCGTGCTCATGGGCGTGGCCGACGCGTTCCTGGTGGTGGGCCAGATCGAGTTCTTCTACGACCAGGCGCCCGACAGCATGAAGAGCCTCGGCACGGCCGTGTCCCTCGCGGCGTACGGCGCGGGCAGTTTCCTCAGCAGCGCGATCCTCTCGCTCGTGGACCGCGTCACTGCCGGCTCCTCAATGACGCCGTGGGTGGGCAACGACCTCAACGCGTCGCGGCTCGACCGATACTACGCATTCCTCGCCGGGCTCGCAGCGGCCAACCTGGCGGCGTTCCTGGCGCTCAGCTGCAGGTACACATACAGGGCGGAATCGACTCAAGAGATCGAGGTCGCGCAGGCCGGTGCCGGCGCGGCGGCCAGAGTGCACTCGGAGCCACGCCCAGTTGAACCATGATTAGTTTGCATGTGTTTCGCTGCTCGTGGTTAATTAGGGGGATCGTGTGACATGTGCCCATTATTAGGGGATCGTGTGGCTTGGATGACGTGATTATTACTATCGATTGTACTCATTATTAGGCGATCGTGTGACTTTTATGCGTTGCATCTACGTTCTCTCTGAAATACTAAGACCTTAGCTCGGTTTTCCGGGATTGAAATAGGTCCAAGAATTATTTTGGACCAAGAATAAGTGACCGGCTATTTTTATTTTGGAATTTAGGAGACAAAAAAATCAATCCAGATCACAAATCATACAAGCTCATTGAAATGGATTAGATTCATTCCCTGCAAGCCATTAACGAATAATTATTTTTAGTGGATTGGAATTAAAACAAGACCAAATCAATCCAGCCAGAACGGGTCTCATTCCGGCCCATTCAGGTAAAAATGAATAAAGCCTAATTGGTTTCGATCTCTCACGGAAGTGAATCTGATCCACTAATCGTTTTCGTGCGGGCCATAGGGTAGTGACTCGGCCACAAAGTATAGTTAGTTTGTTAGTGAACTCTACTTTAATTGTGATATTTGCTAGTGAACATTCTGTAATTATCAATACTGCTTTAATTTTATCTATGAATACCTTTTTATTGTGATTTACTGGTGAACATTACTTCATTTTGTTTTTTATGTTGCATACTCATTATGACAATTAACTACTACACACTTAAACTATTAAAAGAAGGTCACTAACAAGGACAACATGCCGGCAACATTTTCAAGATATCGTGAATCACGTAGTGGGACTAAGGACTGCTTGATTGCAGAGGAGGCTGATGTGGTCGATTTTTATCATGAGGCAATTGAAAGAGGAAGGGCTTATGCTCCCTCCCCTACGTTGTTCCTCTCTCCAAGGCAAGTCGGCGGAAACTAAAACCCTAGCTGCCATGGTCCTTCTTGTTTGGTTTTTTTTTTGCATGTCTACAATGAGAGGCTCCATCTCATGAAATTATTTTATTTTCTTCTAACATGTTCTAAGCAGTAACCCACAAGAGTTGGGATAAACTAAAATACAATTTTGTGTGGATTTATAGATGAGAGAATCCTGGAATCTAATATTTACAAGTTTTACTTATGTTTCATATACTCATTTGACGACTTTGATGATGGGAATAATTTCACTTTATTTATCATCAACGAGACAAAAGTAGCCTCATACTATGAGCAAAAAAGTGAAAGAAAAGGTTTTTTTTCCAACAAAGAAAAGAGGGTTTTAGTAAATAAATTTGTGCAACAAAGCTTTGATAATAGTGTATCATGGGCGGGGCAGATACCTCAGCATGGCCACCACATGTCCCCTGACATTGTATGGCACATGGCAGCAGGCAACTTCCTCAGTGGTGCCCTCTCGCCCATGGATCACGCCTCCAAGTGTTCGTCTCCCGCGCGCGCTGGCCGTCGCAAAGCTCTACATTTGTGACACTGAATCTGGCCTGAGCTACAGGTATATATGAAAGTGGCACGGCCGCTAACCCGCTGGGTCAGCCCGTGCCGCCAGCCCGCAAATCATCGTACCTCGACCCGCTTTGTTGAAGCGGGCGTACATGTGAAACCCGACAGCACCGCATGACCTGCAATGGCGTCGTGAGCGGTTGTGATCAGGGAGCTGCTGTCGCCACCCGTCGAGATCTCCTGGCCCAATTGCCACCTCTCGATCCTCCGTCGTCCCCTCATCACGCACACACCGATGCATGAGTAGACTCTTGCCTTCGAATCCATCCGGAAATCAAATTTTTTTTGGCATAAGTTGAAAGATTTGCATGGGCAAATCGATGTCTGGCGTCCCTGAAGGCTGAATTAAGTGATTGCCCACTTACATCGATCACTTAATTGGTTAATTGTAGAATAATTAAGCAAATTCAATGTAGCAGACTCCTTCCAGATCAATCGATGATTCTTCTGTGTCTGAGGAAGGGACAACACCACAGTGTTAGTACTTAGAGTTTCCATGTCCTGGTACTCCATGCTAATTATAGCTAAATCTCACAAAATAGCGTGGGTTTACTGTTTACCCAATAGAATTTTGGTTTGGGGGGGGGGGGGGGGGGGGGGCATGGCCCTAATAGCCATAAGAAAGCTTCGGCAGTGGCGGATGGTCCTATCACCTTCGGCGAAGACAACTAGCAAACTGCCGCAAGTTCGTTGTGGCGGCTGGTGGGCTTGCCGCCGCAGCCCGCATCAGCCTCACGGCTCTTGCGGTGGCGGGGCGGGCAGCCGCAGCCTGCCCCACTTTCATATCTAGCTGCAGGACGGAGGCCATCGAAGTTGCCGTTCATGCCAGAGCCAACGCGGCAAGAATCCACTATCCGTGTTGTTGACTCCTGATGAATAGCGTGGTCTGTGCTTTGTATGACGTGATTGTGACGATCAATCAAACACACCTTATACGTTTCAAGATCCAAGTCTCATCCTGGACGAAGTAGCAATCCACGTTGGATAAACAGAGCATGATACATATACAGTCGACCAACTCGGTCAAAACATCCCCATAGCGTGGAAACTGAAGCATAAAGCATCTCTTTGGACAAGAACAAATCGAGCGAAGAGGACAGGCGATGTTTCCCCCTAACGAAAAAAAAAAACGAGGACAGGCGATGGCATGCATGGCGTTGCGCCTCCATAGTCTACTACTCGCTCCTATCGAATCCAATCATCGAGATCCGGCCTTATCAACTGTCACGTCCAGGCTGAAACCTGCGCGCGCAAACAAGTTGGCATATTTCATTGCATCGCACGTTGCCATGTACTGCTTGTCTCGAATCGTATCGTCGTGACCTGACCTCCCTTTCCCGTGCACGGAAGATGAATTTGTCAGCGACGCGATGAGGCCCACACATCTTTGACCATTGACCTAGATGTTTGACGATTACGACGAATCCGCCCGCCGGGCGTCATCGCCATCACTCACTGTGTTGACTTGCACAGCACCTACAACTACAAGTGTAAAGACGTCGCGGTACCGTTAACCGTACAAATAGATGCATGCACTCCAAGGGTAGCCGGCGTCGTGGGAGAAACTCTCAATTGCCTAGAAGATAAGTCAACTAGTCAAAGTCTCGTACAGTATTCTATACTCCCTCGTGACTGGACATGCACATAATGGATCAACGGTGGTACACAGTACAGCCTACATGCTCTGGATAGTGTCTCATATATCTGAAGTTTACGTGCAGCCACGCGTTCATGTGCATGCAGCTCTCATGAACAGATCATCCGCTGCGGTTGGACCACGATTGCTGCCAGCAGTGCTATTCGCCTGCCTATTCTTCTGTAATCAAAGTCGACGATAATAAAGCCATTGACCAACAGCCATATATAGCCGGATTGGACTTTTCGGGCACTGCCATGTGCCACGGTCGAATAACACGTCGGAATTGATCGTTCACACCATCCTGTCCAACAGTCCAAGGGGTAAGAAATAGTTTCTCCCGATGACGCACGGCTGGCCATGAATGGACGGGTGATGCCGATGAGTTACCTCGATCGAGAGGCCAGTACCGTGCCGTGGACCGTGGTGAAAAGTTGTGGTCAATCGTCTCCAAGTACAAATCAGCCGGAAAGCAGGCCCGTCCATCGTCTTGCATTTCCCTTGTGTGTTACACTGTTACTGCCGTAGTGACGTTGTCATTTTGACTTGTTGCTCCGTTATTTACTGCGACGAGGAATAAAGAAAACCTTTGTCCCGGCTGCCGGCTGGGTTAACATTCAACGCTGCCGTGTATTTCAACTTCATAGTAGATAGTACCACGCAAGCTAGTAGAAAATCCAGTGTATCTAGCTAGTAAGAGTCAAGAAAGTAGTTCCAATTTGCAAGGCAGATCTTTATTCCGTTGATCTTAGAAAAATGATTCAGATCGAGCGGATAGTCAGTGCATGCACAACAGTGCTCGTTAACCGTTTCTTTTTCTTCAATACGATGAATTAGTTAGTTAACGTTTGAGCAAATAATTGATGCATGTTTTCCGGGCCCCCAGGATCATCCGAACTGCTAGAGTATGAAACTAACACATGTATCCAACTATCCCGTGGAACGAACGAATGAGAAAAAAGAAAGGCAATGATTGGTGATTGAGTGACAAGCACGCTGGCTGATAAGTGTGATTCGGCAGTGTTAACGTATTGTAGTCGGTCTTCTATTTATAGCATGTATAGCTGGTATTGTTTCCTTCCTTATCTCTACGGCTTGTTGCCTTGATACGGAAGGCAGCCCAGGGGGCTCTCGTCCATATATTCTATATATTGCTATACGATGAATACATATGACATTGCATCGTCTATCATGGTATCATAGGGTTATGATCCTACGTTTCCACTTCGGCTCAAACTTAGCTGCGCCGCCACCGATCGCCTCCCCGATTGATCACCGTCATGCGCGCCACCATGTCTATGTCCAAGACCCCCAAAGAACTCGAGGCTGAGCGCCGGAAAACCGAGGCTACTCACACTGAGCTCGTCTGCCGAGTTTCCGCGCTCTCGCTCGAGGAACACCAGGAGGCCGCTCGCCAGGAGGCTGAGCGCCTCACCAACGAACACCGCGAGGCTGAGCGCCGGGAGGCCGCCCGCCTTGAAGCTGCTCATGGCGAAGAAGAAGCTCGCGCCGCCCTTCATGTTGCTCAGATCGCCGCGACCACCACAGCCCTGCACTCCTAGGCCGTGGTGGTTCTAAACATCAAGGCCCTGGTGCCGATCACTCTCGATCTCGCCTCGGCCAACTTCTCCCGTTGGCGCGCCCTCTTCGTCAACACACTCGAGAAGTATGTCCTCACCGACCATGTCTTTGAGGATGAAGATCTCTCCGACGACATCAGCTGGAAACGCATGGATGCTATGGTCCTCTCTTGGTTTTACAGAACCATCACTCCGGAGTTGCTTGAGGTAGTGCTCAACCACGAGGAGGGACCCCCCATTGCACGTCGATTGTGGCTTGCCCTCGAAGAACAGTTCATTGGCAAACGCGAGACCCGCGCCTTGCATCTCGACGCACAATTCCACAACTTCATTCAGGGTGATCTGTCCATTGCCGAGTACTGTCGTCGCTTCAAGGCCATGGCAGACCAATTGGCCGCACTCGGCGCCCCTGTTCCCGACAAGATCCTGGTCCTCAATGTCCTTCGCGGCCTCAATGGACGCTTTGCCCATCTGGCGTCTTTGATCACTCGCCAGCGCCCATTCCTCCTATTTCGGGACGTCCGCATCGACCTGGACCTTGAGGAGATCAACATGCTCGGCAAGCTGAACTCCTCCCGCAAGCCCTTGCCGCCTCCACATCACAGTCCCCTAACCAGGCGGCGCCCAACACCCATCAAGGTGGCAACCAAACCGGCAACCAGGGCAACAAACGCCAGGGCGGCGCCGGCGGCGGAAACCCCCCCATACGGCAACTAGGGTGGTTCTACATTCGGCGCTCCGGGAGGCGGCCACACCTCATGGGCTGGCCAGGCCGCGCAACCACCATTCGGCCCAGTCGGCTGGCCCACTATATACAACCCCTTAACAGGGACTTTTCAGGTTTGGGCTAACCAGCGCCCAGTGCAGGCGTCCCAGCCATGCTTCCCCGCGGGCAACCAGTCCCAGGCGTGTTGACACCTCTTGCCCTTGCAGCAGACCTTCATGGCTGGAGCCGGGCCTGTCTTTGTTGGGTCGGTCGCACCCACTTCACCACCTTCGGGCCTCCCTCCACTAGGCTTCCAGCCGCTGCCACTGCAGGCCTTCCAGCCTCCTGTCGTGCAGTCCAGCTGGATCTCGCACCCCGGTGGCCTCGCCTGGAACCAGGATGCACTAGCCTCGGCTTTCACTACCTCGACACTGCAGTCACCCCCGACAGCTGAATGGTATTTCGACACAGGTGCGGAAACACACATGACTTCAAACTCCGGTAATCTTTGCACCTCTCGTCCACCCACATATTCTATCCCTTCTCACATCATTGTCGGTGACAGTTCTCTTTTGCCTGTTACTAGTACTGGTTCGGTCTCCTTCTCTACACCTCAGGGGCCTCTTAAACTAAACAATGTTCTTATCACCACAATTACTCAAAAATCTAATTTCTATCCGTTAGTTTACCATCGAGAACAATTGTTCAGTTGAATTTGACCCTTTTGGTTTCTCTATGAAGGATCTTCAGTCCAAGAACGTGATCGTCAGTTGCAGTAGTTCCGTGCAGCTGTACCCCCTCCTGTCATCGGTGTTTCACCCCCTCGCCCTTTGCATCCGGCTCCACCTCCACCTCCACCTCGCTTTGGCATCAGCGTCTAGGTCACTTAGGTCATGAGGCTTTATCCCGCTTAGTCTCGTCTTCTTACATAGCTTGTAACAAAATTGAGTCCTCACATTTGTGTCATGCTTGTCAGCTTGGTCAGCATGTTCGCCTCCTATTTAGTCATTTGAGCTCTCGTGCTACACATAACTTTGATTTAATACATTGTGATTTATGGACCTCACCGGTTGCTAGCATTTCAGGCTACAAGTATTATCTTGTTATTTTAGACGATTGCTCTCACTACCTTTGGACGTTCCCCCTACGTCTTAAGTCTGACACCTTTGTGACTCTTTCTCAATTTTTTTTGCTTTTGTGTCTATTCAGTTTGGTACCACCATTAAGAGCGTCCAGTGCGACAATGGCAAAGAGTTTGACAACTCTTCCGCCCGCACGTTCTTTCTTACTCATGGTATCCAACTCCGCATGTCCTGCCCCTACACCTCGCCCCAGAATGGCAAGGCCGAGCGGATCATTTGCATCACCAATGATGTCGTTCGCTCCCTCCTATTTCAGGCTAGTGTTCCTCCCTCCTATTGGGTTGAGGCCCTGCATACCGCTAATTATTTGCTCAACCGTCGTCCCACTAAGGCTCTGGCTCATAATACCCCGTTCTTTGCCTTATATGGTACTCAGCCTTCCTATGATCATCTTCGAGTGTTCGGCTGCCTTTGCTATCCAAACCTCTCGACAACTGCTGCTCATAAGTTAGCCCCTCGCTCCACACCATGTGTATTTCTTGGTTACCCCTCGCAGCACAAAGGTTACCACTGTCTGGATCTCTCCACTAATCGGCTATTGATTTCTCGTCACGTTACCTTTGATGAGACGACTTTCCTTTTCGCTGCGGCCTCACACCACCTGAAGATATATCTAGGATCCCCTAGTGGGTTTTGGTGTACGATGACGAAAGATTAAAAGTGTGCTAACTTATATATTAAGTATATGTGCAGATAATCAAAATTAGTCATTTGCAAGTTGTTGTTTACTCCCAAAAAGAAAGGAAAGGATATGAACTCAAAAGCTCTTTCATGATTAGTTCTTTTTTATTTTGAGTCATAGGTATGCTGAACTATAAAGGGGGGTAAAACAAACTTGTTAAGAAGGGAAATGTGTATGCTCAAGCCTCCAAATAGTTTTTGTGAGAAGTATAGCCAACAAGCCTTTAAACCAGTTCTTTTCTGAGCCAAACAGAGAGTGACAGAAGTTCCATGAGACCTCTCATGGAAGTTCCGTCAGAGTCGGGTTTCTGCTTGCTATGTTCCCAAGACTGACAAAAGTTCTACCGGTCTCTGACAGAAGTTCCGTCATTAGAATTTCCGTGGCTTTCATGGAAGTTCTGTGAGCTCAATCCTTGTTAAACCGAGAGTGACGGAAGTTCTGTCACCTCTTGACGGAAGTTCCATCACAGCATCTGGCTTCTATCCCAGGCGCGTGCAACGGCTAAATTTGAATTGATAGAAGTTCCGTGGGAAACCACGGAAGTTCCGTCAGACCCAGTAAATACTGTAGCGGCTAGTTTTTGAGCTCCCTCTATAAATAGAGTACCCTTTCCCCCATGGGAAGGGTTGGATTCCTTGCCATTTCACTCACTCTTCAGCTAGAGTTCTCCCCTCTCACTCCTGGGCTTGTTCTTGAGATTCAAATCAAAATGAGAGAGATCCAACCACAAAAACATTGAATTCATCCACTCAAAAGCTTGAGCACATCTTTCCCTCCCCATCAAGTTTTGATTTGCTTGTTACTCTTGGAGACTTGGTCTCCTAGACGGTAAGGCGTCGCCCTTGAGCTCTCAACTTTGTGTGGTGAGTCGGGGACGTTTGTGAAGGTGTGATTCGCCTCCGGAGTAAAAGAATCAAGTGGAGAAAGAAATTCAAGCACGATATTTGTGATTGCTTGGCGGGGAAAAGGGTTGAGAGAGACCTGGCCACTTTGTGTGGCTCCTCAACGAGGACGTAGGGACTACTTAGTGTGGTTACCGAACCTCGGGTTAACTCTTGTGTCTCTCTTTACTTTCCCGCTCTTATATTTGTGCTTGCTTATTTATTTCATATTATTGTGCTTGTATCACTTGTTGATTGTGTAGCTAGTCTTTCTTTCAAGAATTCTAGGCTTACATTATATTAGCTTCACTTCTACCAAGTTAGTATTTCCTTCTCTTTGTTATCCACATTGTTCATTGTTTAGAGGGAGAATTGTGAGAAGTTATGTCCCTTGACAGAACTTCCGTGGCGACGGAGGTTCCGTCACATCCGACGGAAGTTCCGTCAGTCCTGGTTATTTGATTATTGTTTAGTGATTTTTCAGGATTATTTCTAGATTGCCTATTCACCTCTCTACAGGCAACTTTCAATTGGTATCAGAGCCGGAATCTTCTACAAGGCTTGAAAGTTTGAAGATTAAAAGATGTCAAAGCCGGGAGAAGGTGACAAGCCTCAAGATCTTACTTCAATAAGTAAGGGAAATGAGTTGCATGCATCCATCCCCTTCAACTATGCCGATGTGGCAAATATCCATGGAAGTGGTAGTGGAAGATTGCCTTACTTTGAAGGCAAGAATTTTAGTTGGTACAAGCATCGCATAAAGATGTACCTCATGTCAATTGGTCCACCAATTTGGGAAATTGTGGAGAAAGGATACACATTGGAAGACAAGGACAATCCAACAACTATGGACCAACTCGACATACATCACAATGCTCAAGTGGTGTCGGCTATTCTCTCTTCCTTAAATCCTAAGGAATATTTAAGAGTTGCCGAAATTGAGAATGCCCAGAAAATATGGAAGAAGCTTATATGTGCCCATGAGGGAGTGGATGTTGTTAAGAAGTCAAGACTTCAAGTTCTCAAGAATCAATTCAACTTCTTCGTGATGAATAAGGGAGAAGAGCCTCAATAAACTCATGATAGTCTCATGGACATTGTAAATGAGAGAAGATCCTATAGAGACAACATCAAGGATGAGGAAGTCAACTATAAGCTCCTTATGGCTCTTACGATGTGGAATTCCATACTATACACCATCATTGAAAAGAAGGATGGTTTTGAGAGCTTCACAACGGATGAAGTCATTGGATGAACAAATGCCCATAAGAGTCATGATGATGAGGGCAAGAGAGTGAACGTGCTCATAGGAGATGAGAGCATAAGCAAGAAGGACTTTGCGCTCAAAGCCAAGAAGACTCATGATGATGATGATGAAGATGAAGAGAATGATGATGAAGAAGAAGATGGTGAAGAATTTGCCTTATTTGTCAAGAAATTTGGCTAGTACATGATCAAGAATGGTTTCATCAAAAGAAGCTTTGACAAGGCAAAAGCTAGAAAAACAAATAGAAGATGCTATGAGTATCATGAACAAGGACACATGATTGCTGATTGTCCAAGATTAAATGGCAAGGGCAAGAAAAATGAAAAGTACAACAACAAGACAAAGCCTTACAAGAAGCCATACAACAAGGGACATGCTCACATTGGCCAAGAATATATCTCCGACGATGATGATGAAGATGATGAAGGTGGTATTGCTAATATTGCCATTGGTCTATCCCTGGCCAAGAAGTCGCTCTTCAACAACCTCACCGATGATGAAGATGATGCCCCTCGATACTTCATGGCCAAGGAAAGCAAGGTAGCTCCTCACACCGATTTAATCCTTCTATTGTAGTGATGAAGAGGAGGATTTGGTCCCATCTATGCATGAAATGGTGAAAATGTTAGATAAGCTACAAAGGGAGTTGGACAATCAAGAAAGAATCGTTGATAGACAAGAAGAGTTGCTTGATGAAGAAAGAAGCAAGAATCTTGAGCTCACCAAGCAACTTGAGCAAGAGAAGGAGAAGAACGAGGTTCTAACCAAGGACCTTACAAAGGCCAATGAGACAAGTGAATCATGCACCTCAATGACCAAGAAGTATCAAGAAAGGTGCAACTCCTTGCAAGAGGAGAACAAGGCCTTAACAAAGGTGATGAGGACATCACCATGCTGGATACGCGCATATCATGGCCTTCCCCAAGTTACAAGTCGTCACCAACTCGGTCACCGCGTTCGTCTCGAATTCAGCCGACACCCCTTCACGGTTTTGATGATATCTCCCACATCCGACGTCCAAACAAGGTGTTCTTTGATGCATTGGAACGAGAACGACGACGCCGTTGTTTTGTTTCTGGTCCTAGCTCCAGAAGGGCCGTGAGTCATAATATGTGATCATGACAAGGTGCTGTGCCACCTATTTTGGGCCAACTTGGCCATGTATCGTGTCGGGCCTTAAGCCCATGTTGTGGGCGCCCCCCCTGGTCGCCCCCAACCCTAGGACGTCTTTGTTTCCTACATAAACTCAGTAGCCGCCGTCTTTTAGTTTCGGGTTTTGTTTAGTTCAGTTTTCCAGAGAGAAACTTGATCGAATTATTGTAACTGTGGCGACAAGTCCTTTTACAGTAATCCAGGGCCCCTGTTGTTGTTCTACACCACTATGGCGATTAGTCCTTTTGTATTCAGACCTTGAACCTTTTCTTGTGATTTGCTTCATCCATATTTGTAATTTCAGATTGCGTGTTTATCCTCTCTTGCTTGTGTTCTTGATTTCGCTTGCAGGAACAATCAAGTTGTGCTTGGTGTAACGGTTGTGGGGTTGGATCATGTCTGATTCATGCCGGGTCGTCGACGCCGAGTTTCTTAAATTCGAGTTTATCCCCTTACCTCTCGGAAGATCAGGCCATATCTACATCAAGTGGTATCAGATTCCTAGGTTCCCCGTGAGGTATTATCATGTTCTTCCCTTTAGATTCGTTTGTGTTCATCACCTTTTGTCCTATAAAAAATTTTCCCCCACCATCCCAGACACTGTTTAGCCTTTGCATAATTTAATTTCAGAGTCCGTAGTGTTGAGTTTGTGTCCTAGTAGAGTTCAGTTACTGGTTTGAATTTGTGTTTCGATTCGGTTTGTGTTTTGATCTCCGCTGCACACCACCATCACCATCGTGTTTTCCATTGGATTCACCATCGTGTCACCCACCCACCACACCCACAATCTGTTGCCAACAAAAAAAAACACTACCCGATTTGGTTTATCCCCCCCCCCCCCCTCACCCCTGAAACCCTATCTTGACATACCTTCGGTAAAACTGGCATAACTTTTCGCTCGTTGCTCCGATTGGGCTGAAATTTTTATAGTAGATTCTTGACTCAAAGTTGAGGTGGCCCACACTCGGCTCTGCCCTGTGTGCACTCGTCAAAAAATTAAAAAAAAATCGGGAAAAAATAGAAAAAAATTATGAAGTCAAAAATAGTGCTTTCGGTGAAACTTTGAGATTTTGTCTACCCTTTGTTTTCCCTCTGTTTGAGTTGAAACTTCTTATAGTTCCTTCTTTTGTGTTCCTCTATCACAGAAAAATAGTGGAAAAATCATATAAAAAAAATCAAGATTTTGATTTGCACCCCCCCTGCCCTGAAAATTATAAGTCTGGGAAGGCTGTTTTGATCCTTGCTGCCTTTGCCATTGTTCTTGCTGTCACAACTATTTTTGAATATGATTCTTTCGTCAGTAATTAGAAAACTGCTTTGGACATTTATTCAGTGCTACTATCTATTATTGACTTGTGTTCTAGTGACGTACATATTAGCCTTCCAAGCTATACATATTGCAGCACAGGTTTCTTCCTTGCAACTGTTACATCCAAGCTCAACTACAGATTGTGTCGACCTGTTTGGCTTTGGTAAGAACACTTGCAAGATTATGATACATTGCTTCTGATATTGTTTTCCACTTTCTACACCCTCTGCTGCCTGCTAGTTGATAGGGCTAATCTTTTTGTTTAGTGTTGTCTTTTGCTTTTAACCATGTCAGAGAAAGGGAAAGGGACACTTAGAGAGTTGGAGTCCCCTACAGACTTCAATGATTGCGTCTCCAATGCCGAGCTCACGAAGCTTCTTGCGGACCAGCGTACATTCATGGAAACGAAGTTTGCCGAGTTGATGGGTCACATCAACACTGTTGTCCACCGCATTGAGGATGTTGAACGACAACCTCCACCTCAATGAGCTGCTGTTGATGATGATTTTGACCGTGATGCAGACCGTCTTTATCGTAATCGACACGGTATGGGAGGTAATAACAATCATGGTAATACTGATACTTTTGTTAAGCCCAAATTTAACATACCACCTTTTACCGGTAGTGCTGACCCTGAAGCATACTTAGATTGGGAACTTGCTGTTGAACAAAAATTTAATTCTCATTTAGTTCCTGCTGAGCATAGAGTTAGACTTGCTATTAATGAGTTTAGAGGTTTTGCTCTCTTTTGGTAGAATGATCTTTGCAATACTAATGATGCTATACCTGCCACTTGGCCTGTTTTGAAACAACGCATGATATCTCGTTTTGTTCCTCCTTATTACCAACGTGATTTACGTTTGAAATTACAATCTTTAACACAAGGTACTAAAACAGTAGAGGAATATTATCAGGAATTGCTTATTGGTTTAGCATGTTGTGATATACATGAAGATGATCTTGCAACTAGTGCTAGATTTTTTGGTGGTTTGAACCGTGATATCCAGAATATTGTTGACTATAAAGAGTGGAATAGGTTTAGCCAATTGTATCATATTGCTCTTAAGGCTGAACGAGAAGTACAGGGACGCCTTCCACAACAATCTTGCAGGTTCAATACTGAGCAATATCTCCAGCAACGCACTGGAGTAGAGAACTTGAAGAGTCATATTGCTAAGACACCAGCAACAACTTTTCCACTTGCGCCTACTTCTGTAGCGCAATCGTCTAGTGTGCAGCACCAACACCAGAAGAAGGTTATTACTTCCGGTACTAGGAGTGGCTCCTCCACCACCATTATTTGCCACCGCTGCAAGGGCATGGAACATGTCATGAAGGATTGCCCTAGTCGTCGTGCTTTCATCGCTACCGCTGATGGGTATGAAAGTTCTAGTGATGTTGAAGATGAATTTGCTCGGATGCCTAACCTTGTTGCAGATTCGACGGAGGAGCAGGAGACTACCGCCATTGATTCTATTGCTGCCACCGTGGGCTTTCCTAGCCTCATTGTACAGCGTGTGTTGACCACTCGGGTGGGACAAGAGGAAGAACAACAACACAACAATTTATTCTACATGTACCTCATTGTTGCGGACCGCTGTGTTCTCACCATCATTGATACTGGGAGCTGTAACAACTTGGTAAGTTCTGATTTGGTAAGCAAACTTGGCTTGACCACGCATGCACTACATCAGTCCTACCATATCAAATGGTTCAACAATAGTGGTACGGCACAGGTAACTCGATCAGCACGCATACACTTTTCAGTAGGTTCTTATCAAGACTTTGCTGATTTTCATGTTGTACCTATGCAAGCATGTTCGCTTTTATTAGGCCGTCCATGGGAATATGATACGTATGCTACCCATCATGGTAGAACAAATACATATATATTCGTGCATAAGGACATGAATATTACTTTGCATCCGTTATTGCCTGCTGATATTAGAAATCATTTTAAACTGCTTGCTGAAAATACTGAGAATAAACATGATGACAAATAACTTTCTGATGTTAAATATAAGGCTATTCAATTAAAGGGAGGTGCTTTTCTTGCTATGACATCTACTGTTACTGATCTTTGTGATAATCATGATGCACCTTGCTATACTATGCTTTGTCATGATATATCTTCTATTGATGGTCATGTATCTTGTACTTTGCATTCTGCTAGTACTAACCTTTTGTAGGAGATTGATGCTGAGATGGAGTCGAGGGTGACTCCAATTCAAGAAGGGGAGGATGATGAGGACATCACCATGCTGGATACGCGCATATCATGGCCTTCCCCAAGTTACAAGTCGTCACCAACTCGGTCGCCGCGTTCGTCTCGAATTCAGCCGACACCCCTTCACGATTTTGATGATATCTCCCACATCCGACGTCCAAACGAGGCGTTCTTTGATGCGTTGGAAAGAGGACGATGACTCCGTCGTTTTGGTTCTGGTCCTAGCTCCAGAAGAGTCGTGAGTCATAATATGTGACCATGACAAAGTTCTATGCCACCTATTTTGGGCCAACTTGGCCATGTATCGTGTCGGGCCTTAAGCCCATGTTGTGGACGCCCCCCCCTGGTCGCCCCCAACCCTAGGACGTCTTTGTTTCCTACATAAACTCAGTAGCCGCCGTCTTTTAGTTTTGGGTTTTGTTTAGTTCAGTTTTCCAGAGAGAAACTTGATCGAATTATTGTAACTGTGGCGACAAGTCCTTTTACAGTAATCCAGGGCCCATTTTCTTGTTCTACACCACTGTGGCGATTAGTCCTTTTGTGTTCAGAGCTTGAACCTTTTCTTGTGATTCGCTTCATCCATATTTGCAATTTCAGATTGCGTGTTTATACTCTCTTGCTTGTGTTCTGAATTTCGCTTGAAGGAACAATCAAGTTGTGCTTGGTGTAACGGTTGCGGGGTTGGATCGTGTCTGATTCACGCCAGGTCATCGACGCCGAGTTCCCCAAATTCAAGTTTATCCCCTTACCTCTCGGAAGATCGGGCCATATCTACATCAAAAGGCCATTGAAGACCTCAAGACAAAATCACAATCATTGTTGAAGAAGCTTGAATCTTCTCAAGCCTCAACAAGCAAGGGTTGTGGAAGGTGCCACAATATTGATGTTGATATGATTGTCAAGCAAGATGCAATCATTGAGAAGCTAACTAACCAAATCAATGAGCTCAAGAAGAAAGCTCAAGTGGAGACCACAACAAGAATAGTTGGTGAGCCAAGAGTCTCTCATGACAAGAGAGGATTGGAGTACAACAAGAATGCACCCAAAAGAAGGCATAACAAGAGAATCAACTTTGTGCATGAGAGCAAGGGAAAGCAAGTGGCACAAGAAAGCATCATCAAGCCCAAGAATGCTTCCTAAGTCAACAAGAACACCAAGAACTCTACCATATCCTTTGATGATTTTGACGCCTCTTATGTGCTAACCCGTAATGCTTATGGTAGAGTAGTTGCCAAGTTTGTTGGGCCACATGATGCAAGGTGGAAACCTTGTGTGTGGGTGCCCAAAGTTCTTATATCTAGTGTTAAGGGACCCGAACCAACTTGGATGCCTAAAACACGTGCTTGATTTCCCTTGTAGGAATACTCCTCCGGTGGTGCAATATAGGTACTCGATAGTGGATGCTCAAATCATATGACCGGAGAGAGAGCAATGTTCTCCACACTTGATCATGACAATCTACCAAGTGGAGGTATATCATTTGAAAATGATAACAAGGGAAAGGTAATTGGTCGTGGACGGATTGACGTCACCCATGACCTTTCAATTAGTAATGCTTATCTTATGAATGGTTTAGGATACAACTTAATATCCGTATCACAACTTTGTGAGATGGGCTATAGTTGTATCTTTGACGATGATGACGTAACTGTCTTTAGGAAGAAAGATTCCTCAATAGCTTTCAAAGGGTATCTAGAGGACAAGATCTATCAAGTTGATTTCACCAACAAAGAAGGATCTAACCTAAGTATTTGTTTGGTCGCTAAAACCACCTTGGGTTGGCTATGGCATCGCCGGCTAGCTCATGTTGGGATGAGAAATCTTTCTAAACTCCTTAAAGGTGGCCACGTCATTGGACTAAAGGATGTTGCTTTTGAGAAGGACAAAATATGTAGCACATGTCAAGCCGGAAAGAAAGTAGGAGCGGCACATCCATCCAAGACAATGATGACAACAACAAGACCATTGGAAATGCTCCACATGGACCTATTTGGACCGGTCAGCTACATAAGCATTGGCGGTAACAACTATGGCCTTGTAATTGTTGATGATTATTCTTGTTTCACTTGGGTATTCTTTTTGAAGGACAAAAGTGAAACACAAGGTATCCTAAAGAAGTTCTTGAGGAGAGCCCAAAATGAGTATGAAGTGAAGATCAAGAAAATTAGGAGTGACATTGGAACCGAGTTCAAGAACACACAAGTTGAAGAATATCTTGATGAAGAAGGCATCAAGCATGAATTCTCAACTCTATACACTCCACAACAAAATAGAGTAGCCGAAAGGAAGAACCGCACACTCATAGAGATGGCAAGAACAATGCTTGATGAGTACAAGACACCGGACACCTTTTGGGCCGAAGCCATCAACACCGGACGTCATGCATCAAATAGATTATATCTTCACAAGATCTTGAAGAAAACACCATATGAGCTTCTCACCGGTAACCTTCCAAATGTTTCATATTTTCGTGTCTTTGGGAGAAAGTGTTTTATTCTCAACAAGAAACCTAAATCCTCTAAGTTTGCTCATAAGACACATGAAGGTTTTCTCCTTGGATATGGAACTAACGTCTATGCATATCGAGTCTTTAACAATGACACCAGTGTTGTTGAAATCACCCAGGATATGCAATTTGATGGATCTAATGGCTCTCAAGTAGAGCAAGTTAATCCAAGTGATGTAGGCGATGAGGCTCCTTGTGATGCAATAAGGAATATGACAATTGGAGAGATAAGACCACAAGACCCAAACTGAAGTCAAAATGAACCATCTTCTTCAAGACAAGATGAGCCATCTCCACAAGAACCACTAGATGAACAAGATCAAGGGAGAGACCAAGATCATGGTGACGATCATGGTCAAGGTAACAACCAAGATCAAGCTCAAGATGGTGGGGATAGAGATGCTCAAGATGATATCAATCAAGGAGAAGAAGATGCATCTAGGCCAATTCATCCACGAGTACGATAAAGCATTAAAAAGGATCACCCCATTGACAACATTCTTGGAGACATCCAAAAGGGGGTAACTACTAGATCTCGAATGACTACTTTTTGTCATCATTACTTGTTTGTTTCCTCTATGGAACCTCTTAGGGTAGAACAAGCCCTTTAAGACTCGGATTGGGTGATGGCTATGCAAGAAGAGTTAAACAACTTTGAAAGAAACAAGGTGTGGTCATTAGTGGAGAGACCCAAGCAAAAAGTTGTAGGTACAAAATGGGTTTTCCGCAACAAGCAAGATGAGCATGGTGTGGTGGTGAGAAACAAGGAAAGACTTGTCGCAAAAGGCTACTCACAAGTAGAAGGTTTGAACTTTGGTGAAACTTATGCACCCATAGCTAGGCTTGAGTCAATTTATATTTTACTTGCCTACGCTACTCACCATGGCTTTAAGCTTTTTCAAATGAATGTGAAAAGTGCATTTCTTAATGGCCCCATTCAAGAAGAGGTGTATGTACAACAACCTCCGGGGTTTGAAGACCCAAAGAAACTAAACCATGTGTACAAGCTTCACAAAGCTCTCTACGGCCTCAAGCGAGCTCCTAGAGCTTGGTATGAACACCTCAAGGGATACTTGATCAACAAAGGCTTCACAATTGGCAAGGCCGATCCTACTCTTTTCACAAGAAAAGTTGATAATGATTTATTTGTGTGCCAAATATATGTCAATGACATTATATTTGGTTCTACTAATCATTCTTTTTGTGATGAGTTTGCCAAGATTATGACTAAGAAATTTGAGATGTCCATGATGGGAGAGTTGAAGTTTTTTCTAGGTTTTCTAGTCAAGCAACTTGAAGAAGGAACATTCATAAGTCAAACCAAGTACACTCAAGACATACTCAAGAAGTTTGACATGGAGAATGCTAAGCCTAACAAGACTCCCATGAAGACTAATGGACACCTTGGGCTAGATGTAAACGGTAAATCCGTGGATTAAAAGGTATATCAATCCATGATTGGCTCCTTGCTTTATCTTTGTGCATCTAGGCCCGATATCATGCTTAGTGTGTGCATGTATGCAAGATTCCAAAGTGATCCAAAGGAAAGTCACCTCTCGGCGGTAAAAAGAATCTTAAGATGTTTAGTTCACACCCCAAACTTAGGATTGTGGTATCCCAAGGGCTCCAAGTTCAAGCTAGTCGGTTATTCTGATCCCGACTATGCCGGATGTAAAGTGGATAGGAAAAGTACCTCCGGGACGTGTCAATTCTTGGATAGGTCCCTTGTGTCATGGTCATCCAAGAAACAAAATTTCATTGCCTTATCCACGGGCGAAGCAGAGTATGTTGCAGCCGGAAGTTGTTGTGCACAACTACTTTGGATGCGACAAACTCTAAAGGACTTTGGATACACTATGACCAAAGTTCCACTCCTATGTGAAAATGAGAGTGCCATCATGATTGCATATAACCCCATTGATCACAATAGAACCAAGCATATAGATATACGGTACCACTTCTTGAGAGATCATTCTATAAAGGGGGATATTGATATTAGCTATGTTAGAACCGACAAATAACTAGCCGATATTTTTACCAAACCCCTAGATGAGAAGCGGTTTTGTGAACTTAGGAGTGAACTAAATATTCTTGACTCATCTAACTTGGAGTAGAATCTTGTGCTTTGATTGGTGTATTGATCTTGCAAAATGTCTTGAAAGCAAAATCTTTTCAAAATTTCATATTGTCCTTGATTTCAAACAAAATTCTTTAATCACTAGATCATATTGTCGATACTTGTGAATATAGTTTTGACTGTTGATTTGTTACTATTCACAAGTTGAGACAAGCTTTATACTCCTTATGCAACTTGTCCATAAGTTCAAACTTGTAGTAGTTCATGCCTTTTTCCAAAGAACGACGGAACTTCCGTCACCCACTGACAGAACTTCCGTCACCCTCAAGGTCTTCAAATAAAGGAGCGTTTCTCTGGTTTCAATCTTTTTAAATTCAACCGAGAACGATGGAACTTCCGTGATCCATTCACGGAACTTCCGTCATCTGCGGAAGTTCTGTGACAACTTCCGTGTCTCCCTCCTGCAGCGTGTCTCAACCCGAGACTGACGGAACTTCCGTCATCCATCGACGGAACTTCTGTTAGTCCCTGGTTAAGTCGCCCGACCCTCTCTTCTTCTTCCTTCAATCGGTCATTCTCTCTATTCTCCTCCTCTCTCTTCTACTCATACCCTAGGGCGGCTTCAAGGGCTCCTTTTACGGAAGTTCTGTGAGCTCAATCCTTGATAAACTGAGAGTGACGGAAGTTCTGTTACCCCTTGATGGAAGTTCTGTCACAGCATCTGGCTTCTATCCCAGGCACGTGCAACGGCTAAATTTGAATTGACGGAAGTTCCATGGGCAACCACGGAAGTTTCGTCAGACCCAGTAAACACTATAATGGCTAGTTTTTGAGCTCCCTCTATAAATAGAGTACCCCTTCCCCGTGGGAAGGGTTGGATTCCTTGTCATTTCACTCACTCTTCAGCTAGAGCTCTCCCCTCTCACTCTTAGGCTTTTTCTTGAGATTCAAATCAAAGTGAGAGAGATCCAACCACAAAAACATTGAATCCATCCACTCAAAAGCTTGAGCACATCTTTCCCTCCCCATCAAGTTTTGATTTGCTTGTTACTCTTGGAGACTTGGTCTCCTAGACGGTAAGGCGTCGCCCTTGAGCTCCCAACTTTGTGTGGTGAGTCGAGGATGTTTGTGAAGGTGTGATTCGCCTTCGGAGGAAAAAAATCAAGTGGAGAAAGAAATCCAAGCACGGTCTTTGTGATTGCTTGGCGGGCAAAAGGGTTGAGAGAGACCCTAATACTTTGTGTGGCTCCTCAATGAGGACGTAGGGACTACTTAGTGTGGTTGCCAAACCTCGGGTTAACTCTTGTGTCTCTCTTTATTTTCCCGCTCTTATATTTGTGCTTGCTTATTTCTTTCATATTATTGTGCTTGTATCACTTGTTGATTGTGTAGCTAGTCTTTCTTTCAAGAATTCTAGGCTTACATTGTATTAGCTTCACTTCTACCAAGTTAGTATTTCCTTCTCTTTGTTATCCGCGTTGTTCATTGTTTAGAGGGAGAATTGTGAGAAGTTATGTCCCTTGACAGAACTTCCGTGGCGACAGAAGTTCTGTCACAACCGATGAAAGTTCCATCAGTCCTGGTTATTTGATTATTGTTTAGTGATTTTTGAGGATTATTTCTAGATTGCCTATTCACCCCCCCCCCCTCTAGGCAACTTTCACCACTTCATCCGACTTTGATTTTCTTTCGAAGTTTGATGATATATGTGTTTCTCCTATTGGACCTATTGTTGTTCAGCTTTCAGGTACACCTGCTTTAGTCTCCCCCGCTGCCCCTGCTGTTTCACAACACCAGGCTGCTGCCAGTGGGGTCATGACGCCCGACCTTGCGGTTCCTGTTGTGACCCATGCTGCGCCCCTGCCCAGCATCGTTGCCCCTGTGGATGTGTCCCAGGTAGCTGCCAACGGTGCCAGCCCCTAGGCCTCGCGCGCTGGGCATCAGCGATCCCCTCTTGGGTTGCCTCCACCTGCCGGGTCCCCTCCACCTGTTGGATCACCCTCACTAGCCCGCGTGGCTGGTTGGTCCTCAGATCGACCTCCTCCGCACCTTGCTGGCCCCTCGGCTACTGGGTGCTCCCCGCGTTCCACCGGCATGCGCGAGGCTCCGTATACCCGCGCAACTGGCGCGACTACTGGTGCAGCTGTTGCGCCGATCCATGCTGTGCTGCTCCTCAGTCGTGCCCTGCCAGCCAACGCAATGCCCAAGTCACCCAAAGAAAATGTGCACACCACGCTGACGCGTGGCAAGCGTGGTTTTCAACAGCCTAAACCGGTTTTCGATCTCTAAATTGCCACACTTTCTCCTATTCCCATGTCCTCTCGTGGGACTTTGGCGGATCCAAACTGGCGTGCCGCGATGTCGGAAGAATTTTCTGCGCTTCTAGAGAACAACACTTGGGACATTGTACCTCGCCTGTTGGGTTCCAATATTGTCACCGGCAAATGGGTCTTTCATCACAAGTTCCACCCTGACGGTATGTTGGATCGCTATAAAGCTTGTTGGGTTCTTCGTGGATTCACTCAGCGCCCTGGCATTGATTTTGATGAGATTTTCAGCCCGGTTGTTAAACCAGCCACCATTCGGACAGTAGTTACAGTTGCTCTCTCTCATAACTGGCTGATTCACCAGCTTGATGTGAAGAATGCTTTCCTGCATGGCACCCTTGATGAGACTGTTTATTGTGTCCAGCCCTCAGGTTTTATCGACAGTAATCATCCGAATTTTATATGCCGCCTCAACAAGTCATTATATGGCCTGAATCAAGTTCCTCGTGCCTAGTATAGTCGTTTTGCCTCTCATATTCTCTCCCTTGGTTTTGTGGGCGCCAAATCCGATACTTCTCTATTTATCTATCATCATGGCAATGAGACAATATACTTGCTTCTTTATGTTGATGATATTGTGCTTACTGCATCCTCGGAGTCGCTTCTTCGTCGAGTTATCATAGCTCTTCAGCAAGAGTTCTCTATGAAGGATCTTGGCCCGTTGCATCATTTTTAGGATTATCTGTGACTTGTCAGGATGATGGTTATCTTCTATGTCAGTGACAGTACATTCTTGAGATTCTTAAGCGAGCTAGTATGATGGATTGTAAGTCGTGCGCTACTCCAATCGACCCTCTTGCCAAGATCTCTTCTACCGATGGTGCTCCTGTTACTGATCTCACTCACTACAGGGGCCTGGTTGGTGCTCTACAGTATCTCACTTTTACCAGATCTGACATTGCCTATGCCGTTCAACAGATTTGTCTTCACATGCATGATCCTCGTGAGCCTTACTATGCTTTAGTGAAGCGTGTTCTCCGTTACTTGCGTGGCACTTTGGACTATGGTTTGCGTCTTCGTCGCACCGACATCTCCAGCTTAATTGCTTATTCCGATGCAGATTGGACTGGGTGCCCTGACACTCGTTGCTCCACTTCCGGATATGGTGTTTTTCTTAGAGATAATCTTGTGTCCTGGTCGTCAAGCGACAGCCCACTGTTTCTTGCTCAAAAGTGCTGAGGCTGAATATCGGGCAGTGGTGAATGCAGTTGCTGAAACTGCCTGGCTTCGACAGCTTCTACAGGAGTTGCATATCCCTCTTCAGCGTGCTACTTTGGTTTATTATGACAACATAAGTGTAATGTATCTCTCGACCAACCCCGTGCAGCATCAGCACACCAAACACATCGAGATTGATCTCCACTTCGTCCGCGAGCATGTCGCCACTGGAGCTGTTCGAGTTTTGCATGTTCCAACGTCTCTTCAGTATGCCGACATCTTCACCACGGCTCTACCGTCTATAGTCTTCACTGAGTTCAGGTCTAGTCTGAATGTGTCACCATGTGGCTAGTCGCGTTCTGACTGCGGAGGAGTGTTAGCGTATTATAGTCGGTCTTCTATTCATAGCATGTATAGCTAGTATTGTTTCCTTCCTTATCTCTACGGCTTGTTGCCTTGATACGGAAGGCAGCCCAGGGGGCTCTCGCCCATATATTTTGTACATTGTTATACGATGAATACATACGACATAGCATCATCTATCAGGCAGCTTATAATAATGTTGTTATATACTTAGAAACAATACTATCTCCGTTCTTAAATTGTTGTGTCATTGACTTTTTACTTAATCATTTGTTTTATTTATAAAAATTTAAATAATATTATATGTGTTGTCATAGTTTGTTTTATTATCAAAAAAATTAAAATATAAATTAAAATTTTATATATTTGAAATAATATTTTAAATAATATGAATGATCAAATTTGATTAAAAAATTAACGATGACAATAATTTAAAAACGAAGGAAGTACTCTTACTCTCCATTGTAACCTATAATAACTGCATGTGCATTGCCTGGTGACGATACCACATTGGCGCGGCTTGTAGAGCTGCAAATACGAGTCGCTGTCGTGGTTGAAAGTTTGCAGGCCCAGCCTACTGTTTTGTTCGAAGGTCATTGTCGCGATCACGCCAGAAGACCTCGTCTTTGACTAGTGTAGTGCACTTTATGCTGCTTCTTGTTCTTCGTTCTCACTTGTATCCTTGAGGGTTGGGGCCACCACTAGCTTAGCTAGTGCGTATAGTATCTTGCAAGTGGCTTAAAGAATGATAACGTCGTTTTTGTAAAACATTGACTTGTTACTACCTTTGGTACGTAGTCGAAGGTACCCTGCTTACGTTTTCATCGTTACATGATTCCATTTGTACCAATAGTGGTAATAACCATTATAGATGGCGAAATGCACGCCTACTAGACATTAACTATACATTATATAAGGCGAAATAAACTAAAATTATGTACATGGATGCTCACTTCGGTTCGAGACATGGAATAAAAATCTGTTGAGATTTATATTTTAATAACAGGTCTATCAAGATTTAAAGACCAATTCTGTCTAGAGTTCCTATGCACCAAAACGTTTCAAAGGGAGGCTATAATATGAGCTCTATGCACCAAAACGCTGCACCTAAAAGGTTAATATTGAGAATTCACTCTCTTTTTTTTTTGAATTCATATTGAGAATTCACTTAAACAGAGAGAAACATGTAGTAGCTAGGCACAATCCAACACACAAGTGGCAACCCCCACTTGCTGTCAGATTCCAACCAAAGAATACAAGTATACTAGTATTATTTTAGCGGTTGCTTTGGACTCCGGCGAGCATGGCCGCAACATTATTTAAAGGTTCATCTTGTCACGTGATAATTAAACTAACGCAAGTTGCTCGGTACTCCCTCCATCCCAATATGCATTTGAAACAGGTAGTGTGTATTGCCCTTGTCCCACGCCATAGACTAGAACTCGAACTCGAACTAGTAAAAGTGGACGCATAATAAGCATCCATGAACACCCGACAGCCGACAGGTTCCACGCATGCAGGGTGTAAAAATATGGAGATCTCCACGGAATTCTGGGCGGCCGACGTCCGCCCGTGACAGCGGCGCGCGCCAGACGCCACCGCCGGGGAGATTCCCGCGGGAGCTGAATATCATACGGTTTCTTTGTTCCGGCCACCGGGGTCATATCCAGGTCCAGCGCGTGCGTTGCTGCCGTTTCAACTCCGCAGCGCACGGGGAAGCCTGGTCATATACTCCGTGGACTTATTTGTTTGTTGTTGATCGATTGGGGTTGAAAATATCATTCCAGAAGGCATGACGCGTCTCCTCTCCCGCGGCCTGCTGGATTTCAATTGGCTGCGCGTACGACCCCCAGGAGGCTGATCGGCGCGCATGCCGGATCCTCGCTCAGTCGGCGTCGCTAACAGACGAGATCGAGATGTGTCCAGCTCGATGGCGACACCCCTTGTCCGGGCTCGGTTCAGCCGTGTTCGCCATGACGGCGGCGTGGATTGGCACTGACAGGCGTAAACCGGCCGGTTTTGAGCAGGCGGAACACGTTTCGGTTTCAGACGGCACCGTGCTAGTCTACCTCTGACAGATCATGCGTGCGGCATGTCTGTGTGCGTGACGAAAAGTCCTCATCTCGGGTCGTCCAAAGCTGCTAAACTAAAACTTCGATGGAGCATACTTCAACTAGATAGTATCGACCTGTTTTACCGGTCGGTGCTTCCACTAGCTCCTCTAAAGCACATAATGGTCCCTAAACTAGATTCTTTGTTCGTTCAGAGCTACGTAAGGTTCAGTCACCGTCGTTTTAAAGAGCGTGAATCTGTTCTAGAAGTAGCAAGGTCTTGCGTGAACGTTAGTTCCACATTGTGATGGATTGATCCATGGGTCTATTTGGTACAGTTCATTTGTAAGTGATTCTTAGTAGGATATGGTTATATGATGGAAAGTGACTTTTTAAAATAATTCTTAAAAATATCTAGGTAGAAAATCACTTTGTGAAATCAAGATATTAGCTATCTAAAGCTCTCAAGCACTTACTTAAATTCAGATAATCATTTTATAGAGTCAGACAAGAATCACTTCTTCTGAAAAAAAGAAAACACACGTAACTTCACTGGTTGATGAGCTTTGGATGAAAAGAGCGCTTCGTGCATCCTTAGCCGGTAGTTAGCCCACCGGCCACAGGCTGATCTTTTGCCGATTATGAGATGAGTTTCAAAAAAGTGGCTTCCAGGAAGAAAAAAAATAGCCGGTTGTGATATGTGAAACCAGCTTTTGGTTTGGAGCCGCATGCTCAAATTTTGGAAGTGGCGCTAACGTGCTCTCCTCGTATGGTGCCTTTCCAGCGAGATCTTTATGTCATATGCTCGGGCTGCTGGTCCCTACCAACTGATCATCTTTTGCCGCATGATCGAGTGATCAGCAAAGACGCTCGCGACCGTCGGCGGCGGCGGCTGCTGTGCTCTCTCGTTTTGCCACCTGTGTGTAGGATGGCGGTGCAGGACAGTGCACACCCTCGATCAGCTGGACTCTGTCACGAAGAAAAGGAAAGAAAAAATAAACTCAGGCGCGAGCCCTTTTGCCGCGTCCAAATCCTGGCTACACAGGCGTGCAGCGAGCCAAGTGATGAAGTGATCCAGGGAACAACAGGTGGCGTTCAGAAAATCTCGGCTTCCCGGTTCTGTGGTGCCCGAGATACCCGGGTCCAAATGGTAACTCCCTCTCGAGTCCACCGGACCTTGCCACTTGTTCAACGCAGCGGAGGAGCGAGCTTATAAAGGGCCGGACGGACAACCAGAGCTTCACACAGCAGTCTGCGGCTGGAGTGGTAAGGCTCGTCGTACCCGTCCCTCTCACCCTGAGGCAGAGCTCCAAGACCTCGGAGAGGCCGGCCATGGCGGAGAGGCTGGAGGCGGCGCCCGCCCGCGAGGACGAGTACACGAGGGACGGCACGGTGGACCTCCACGGCAACCCGGTGCTCCGGTCCAAGCGAGGAGGGTGGAAAGCCTGCGCTTTCGTTGTAGGTACGGACGCACTGCTCTGATTTCATCCGGTCGGTTATACTTGTACATATATCCTCTGCTTCTTATATTCGTGAACACGAGCGTATCATGCAACCTTTGCAAGGCCTTCCAAGGGGTTGTTCTTGTTAGTACATAGCCTGATCTCCCATGTTTGATGCTTTGAATTAAGCATGCTCAAACTTTCAAGCAGTCTCACGTTACTAATAATTACTACTATAAGCAAAGCTTGTAGCTTTCCTCTAGTCCGGGTCGGCACATGCGTATGAAACGAAAGAGAAATCGTAATGGAATCAAGACAGCCGCCGAACCAACCATCACGGGTCCATGTCCCATCTGCTGCTCTGCTAATCCGGCTTCGGATCTTCCGCAGAGAGCGACCCAGGCTCGTAGCTTACCGTTGGAGCACGATGATGCAGTCGCTTCGCTGCCTGTCGTGCCACCGCGCGCCTTTAACCATCTCTCTGTCTAAGCGCCACTGTCCCACGCAGTCTGATCCCCTGCTCGGCTGCTCCTGCTGGTAGCGTGGCACGCCGTGTATGATAATTAGAGGGGACCTCCGTGTTCTTTATTCGTGATGGCAGTGGCTGCTGCAGCCACAGTGATCTTAAATCAAGAGGACCAGTATCCGCAACATGCAACGCCGTTTTATGTGTACATACAATGAACGAACCAGTCAAGAAGTAGATGCGTGGAGCTAGATCAGTGGTTGACTGGTTGCTGCACATTGAACCAATGCAAGGAGCTCAATAAAAGTTCACGGCGCGTAACTGCTACTGCTTGTATACCAGGACTTTTGTGTTTTTTGTCTCGCCTTCAGAATCTTTCTGAAAATACAAGTGAAAACAAGAAGGTCTAGTTCAGTTATTCTTTATTAGCACTGAAACAGTATATTCTTAAGAGTATCTCAGCAGCTTGTCCGGGGTACTCTAACACTAGCGATTGCTGGGGAATGGGGAGGCTGCGTGGTTGTCCTGTCTTCAAGCATTAGAAATTGATCTTTGTACTAATCGAGACATTTGGAAAACGCACACTCCGCCGACTATTCGTTTGGAACGAGGCGTGCGTACAGCGGGGTTGGACTTGCCATTGCGCTGGTCGTGACAACACAGACAACACGTTCCATTTGTCCATTTCCAGTTACTTGAACCATTGTTGATATTTCTTTAAAGAAGTAAAAATCGTCCAAAGCTTGTAGCACAAGTGTTTATGTTCCCTCCTAGTAGAATTTTGCGTTTACGACCAAACAAACGAGATGTCGCTTCTACATGAAGCTGTGGTTCACGACATCAACTTGTCCAGAGACCTTGTCCTATGGGCAACGAGAAAAAGACTTGTTCAGAGATTCCTTTTGAGGCAACAAGATTGCCCGTTTGGTTGGCGCCACGGGGACGTTGCTTTCGTTTCTGTTATGGAGGTTCTGCTGCTTGCTTGGCACAGTCCCCTTTATTCTCTATCCCACGAACACGAATAAATTCCTTGCAGATTAACTTGGGTCGGTTCTTATCTGACGCGTTCCGTCGGGGGAAATTGTTTTTTTTTTCGCAGTGTACGAGGTGTTCGAGCGGATGGCTTACTACGGCATCTCGTCCAACCTGGTGCTGTACCTGACGACGAAGCTGCACCAGGGCACGGTGTCGTCGGCGAACAACGTCACCAACTGGGTGGGCACCATCTGGATGACGCCCATCGTCGGCGCTTACATCGCCGACGCCCACCTCGGGCGCTACCGGACTTTCATGGTCGCCTCCGTCATCTACCTCCTCGTAAGTTTTCCGGCCTCGATCCGTCGATCGTCCTCCTAGCTCCCACACATGTGCATCGCTTTTCAACTGCTAATTAAGGTTAATTCGTTCTCGTATGTGTTGCTTTTTGGTACGACTGGCAAGTATCAATCGTTTTCATAGTGTTTTCAGCAAATGAAAACAGGGGGAAAGTGTGTTTGTCGCAAAGCCGAAGAAATGACATAACGTGGTGTTAGGTTTCATCTAGAAGAGTTTATTTAATTATGACACTGAAAATCTTCATTTGAACATTTCTGGGGGAAAACCCCCAACAAGATTACACAGTACAAATCCCACTAAAATGTTTCCATATGGGCCATGCATGGTCAACGGAATAAAGTCCACAACAGTTTCTGCTGATTTCTGTTCGTTGACGCGTGCTGTACTGTTGGTTGGTTGCGCAGGGCATGAGCCTTCTGACGCTAGCGGTATCGGTGCCGGCGCTCCGTCCGCCCAAGTGCGGCGCGGGCACGTCTGACCCTGACTGCCACCACAAGGCGTCGAGCGCGCAGCTGGGCGTGTTCTTCCTGGCGCTGTACATCCTGGCGGTGGGCACGGGCGGCACGAAGCCCAACATCTCGACCATCGGCGCGGACCAGTTCGACGACACCCACCCGCGCGAGCGGCGCCACAAGCTCTCCTTCTTCAACTGGTGGATGTTCAGCATCTTCTTCGGCACGCTGTTCGCCAACACGGTGCTGGTGTACATCCAGGACAACGTTGGGTGGACCGTGGGGTACGCGCTGCCCACGCTGGGCCTCGCCGTCTCCATCGCCATCTTCGCCGCCGGCACCCCCTTCTACCGCCACAAGCCCACCTCCGAGAGCCCGTTCGCCAAGATGGCCCGCGTCATCGTGGCCGCCGCGCGCAAGTGGGCCGTGCACGTGCCCGCGGACCCGGGGGACCTGCACGAGCTCGACACCGAGCACTACGCCAAGCGGAACGCGACCCAGCTGCCCTACACGCCTGACCAGATGCGGGTGCTCGGCAAGGCGGCGGTGAAGACGAACTGGGGCAGCAGCAGCAGCAAGTGGGCGCTGTGCACGGTGACGCAGGTGGAGGAGACGAAGCGGATGCTCAAGATGCTCCCGGTCCTGGCCATCACCTTCGTGCCCAGCGCCACGATGGCGCAGATCAACACGCTGTTCGTGAAGCAGGGCACCACGCTAGACCGCCACGTGCACCGCTTCGAGATCCCGCCCGCCAGCCTGCAGGCCTTCGTCACCATCTCCATGCTCGTCTCCGTCGTGCTCTACGACCGCGTCTTCATGCCCTTCACCAAGCGCCTCACGGGGAACCCGCGCGGCATCTCGCTGCTCCAGCGCATGGGCGTCGGCCTCGTCATCCACATCGTCAACATGGTCATCGCGTCGGTCACGGAGCACCACCGCCTGGCCGTGGCAAGGGAGCACAGCATCCTCGACAGCAAGGGCACCACCATCCCGCTCACCATCTTCATTCTCATCCCGCAGTTCGTGCTCATGGGCGTGGCCGACGCCTTCCTGGAAGTGGCCAAGATCGAGTTCTTCTACGACCAGGCGCCCGAGGGGATGAAGAGCCTCGGCACGTCCTACGCCATGACCAGCCTCGGCGTCGGAAACTTCCTCAGCAGCGCGCTGCTCTCCACGGTGTCGCACATCACGCGGCGGCACGGCAGCGCCGGATGGGTCCTCAACAACCTCAACGCGTCGCGCATCGACAAGTACTACGCCTTCTTCGCCGTGCTCAACGGCGCCAACCTCCTCGTCTTCTTCCTCGTGTGCCGCCTCTACGTGTACAACGCCGAGCTCTCCCGCGTCGTGGATGCAGGTAATAACAGCACCGTAGGTACCGGGGAGCAGAAGAAGGTGGTGGCCATGCAGCCACCCGCGACTATGGGTGCCGTCGAGACCATGATCACCCTATAGAGATGAAGCTCTCTGCATGTGCATTGCATATGTAATCCCTGCGTGTGCCTGCAGTAGATGCCATGAACATGAACTGTAGCGTTGTTTGGGTTTAGGAACAGCTTGAATCATATCACGAACTGATTAAAAAGCGGATCAAGTCGGGCTCATCGGGCTACTCTGCTCCTTTGTTTTTAGTGCTCATTGCAACGCACTGTTGCCTCTCGTCTCCACCACCACGAACAAACGGTGCTGGCTGCCCACCTTGTCCTGTGGTACATCGATAGGCATAAGAACAACTTGGGCAGAACATTGTGGGAAAACATTGTTCTTGCATTCAAATCATCATCTTCAACATTGGGGAAATTTAAAAAACATTTCGAGGGAAGGAAAGCTGTGAACTTGGGCCAAAACTGGAACATCGAACCAAAATGTATTCATTGCCCAAAAAGAAAAATGAAGTTGGGCAAAGGACAAAAAAAAAGTCCCAATGCACCTCCTTCTAACTTTTTTCTCATCCACAACACGAGACGCCTCGTTTTTGCAGTTTATGTTTTCAGCAAAATCCCGCAAATTATAGCGAGCAATCTCGTCTTTATAGTTTACCTTTCTAACAAAAACCCATTGTCAACTAATTAACTACTCGCACAACAAAATTGCAAGTCCAGAGGATGTGTTGCAATAGCAGCAACTCTGAACCAGCTATGTGTTTCTCTCCAGAGGACCAAAGCCGGTTCATGATGAGGAACTATGATAACCAAGAAAACAATATAAATCAATGTGCATGTCACCCTCAGTTCACATTTAGTTTTGTACATTGTTTGCCAAGAAGAGATACATCAATGATCAAACAACTTTTGATTCGAAATCCTTCTCATTGTTTTCGTATCTCTCTCCTCTTCTCCTCAAAGTAGAGTTGATCAGATATTCAGATGGGACAACACTAGTGCGACCGAACTCTAATTGCCTCTCAAAGTCAATCAATATTTAATATTGGTTCATAAGCCATGCCACCCTTCCACTTCTCATTCAACATCTCTTTCCCACAACCTTCTCTGCTCTCTCCCTCTTAAGATCACACTCTAACTCATGTACATGGAAGAAAACATAGTAGCAAACAAAGTTTTAGGGAGAAAAGCAAACTTATCCTTCATCTCAATTTCAATCTAGTTGTCGTTATTACACGTAGGAAGTTGCTAAGTGTGAGGGCATCGAGGCTACAAGGATGGATGAAGTGGTTACCGACAACGAAGACGCTGAAGAGAAGGTCACGACACTAGAAATATCGAATGGATAACTATTTTATTTTATGTTAATAGATGCATGCAAATGTAACCTATCATTATTTTTCTCTCTATAATATTCATAATAATTAATACTAATAGAAAGCACTACATGAACTAGTGAAAGAATTGAAGTAGTATTAGGGTCTGTTTGATTGGTATTTAACTTTGCCACACCCAAGCTTAGTTGCACCATAGATTTGTAGGCTGCTACTTGGCTTTTTGCCGTAGCTATGGTAAGCCATACATTTTTAGCCCTATGACCCACATGTCATACTCATAATTTTTGACTAACTTTGCCTAACTTGTGGCTAAGAATTTGCTAGCCATACTTTTTGTGGCAAGCCACACTTGACTAAAATTAATTATGGCAAGCTTAGATATCAACCGAATTGATCCTAAATATATCTAAACAACTAGATAGAAAAGATAGATGTTGAGGTGCTCAATAATCTACATAAAAAGGTGATTAATAGCCAATAGACAAAATGGGCATCATAGGAATTGAACTAGTGAAAGAATTGAAGTAGAATGGATGTTGATGCGCTAAATACTATATAATATAGAGGACAAGCTCTTTTTTTCCTTTTTCTTTATTAAGAGAACTCAACATTGTGCCCTAATAATGGATTAGAAGGGTAGTTAATTTGTCCCCAACAAACGATGTACGAAGGATCTAATGCCTTTTATGTCACTTTGTTTGTGTTGTCCATTTGGTCCCTAATTAATTTTGTGAGCATGCCAATAATGTGTTACTAACTCATAAATGATTATGTTCTAGGACGAAGGTGATATGAAACCTACATATCCCCAATCAATCATCATTGTGCTTAAGACTATAGAAAATACAAGAACAATGGTTTCCTCATGTTACCATTGGAAAGGTCACACATGGTGCCCCTAATTCCGTGTCATCGTGAGACCCTTACATAGTCAGCATGTGTATAGTTTTAATATTTCTAAATTAACACCCCACAAAACAGCAACAATACTTTTTAAAAATCATAAAAGTTGATGGCAACATAACACATCTAAGTTTTTCCCCAAAATAATAGTTTAATCTATACATCTTATTAAATCTAGTATGGTTGTCTATGCCATATTTTTTGGTGTCCGCAGGTGTTGTAACTGAGGCCAACTGCAACACTTTAAATCAAGTACTTGGCATAAAAAAATCAACATAGCATATCCATCAGAGTTCGAGTCCAACTGCAATAAAAAATCCACACAACATACGAGTCCAATTGGAACACTTTAAATCAAGTACTTGGCATAAAAAAATCAACACAGAATATCCATCTGAGTCCGAGTCCAACTACAACACAAAAACACAGCAGGAATTATCTCTTCTCAAATTGTCTAAGACCTTTTTACAGCAGGTCCAACCGAGTCCAACTGTAACATGAGTTACAAAACAACACGGAATTCTCTCTTCTCATACCACCCCTTTGCAGCTCCCTTCGCCATCTCGTTTGCAAACCAAAGCTCCTCTTATGTGTTCAGCTTTCCCCAAATTCCACACACTAATTCTCATTTGTCAGAATATAAAAGCATGAACGGGAAGCCAAAGGCTAGAAGTAGTCCTGTAAATCCGGTCCACCCGACACGGCCCGTAGTGGCCCGACATGAATGGAAGCGGGCAGGCATGGCACGATAAACAAACCGTGACGTGCCGTGCCAGCCCACGTGCCTTGGCTGCAGCCCGAGGCACAGCACAACAAGGTTTTTCCATGCCGTGCCGGCCCATTTAGCCTGTTTAGCCCGTGAGCACGTTATATCCAGAATGATGACTGATGAGAAATAAAAATAAGTTCAAATTAACCTCAACTCAAACTGTCAAACATAACAATAAGAGATCACAAGTCCAGAATCAAGAGAAATAAAAATAAAACACCACAAGAAACCAAAATTTGGCCAAGGAAAACTTAAATTTATATCCCAGAATGTTAGAGCCGTTATTTGCTGCCTAAACATGTCTTACGATGACGGAGCAAATGGCCAGTACCACCACTAGATGCAGCAGTCAAAACATGCTTACAATGGATACATTCAGCGCCATACCTGACTTCCTTACCATTGACATTTTTGAAGAGCGGCTTGAAGTCCTCCCAAGCTTTAGACGTTGTCTTCTTCCTCTTCCGTACGCCCCCGCTCGTGCCTGCGGTACTCAACGTCGAACGGCCTACCGACGCATCGGGTTCATCGTGAGGGACATCGATGGGAGTTGTTGGATCAGACGAATTATGGGATACTTGCCTTACGGGTATCCTCATACAACACTAAGTCGGTAGCCGACCGGGTACTTTATCAACAAGGAAGCCGACCGACTCGGCTTGGAGCATAAGGCATATAGAGATAGAATTTCTATGTAAATCCTAAAGAGTTACGACTAGGACTCTTCATGTACCCCCCTGCCGACCGGATATATAAGGCGGCAAGGTACCCCCCATCGGGAGACAGAGGTTCACAAGTTGCAACATCAATACAATACACAGAACACAGGACGTAGGATTTTTACTCTCATCGAGAGGGCCCAAACCTGTATAACTTGGCGTCTTGTGTTACCATCGTAGTTCTTAGTCTCGATGCAGCCCTATACATTTTACTGCCGATCTCAAGCTTCGATAGTTGGCGCGCCAGGAAGGGGAATTGGCTCGCTGGGATTCTTCATCGACTACGATGGCCAAAATTCCCATCATTCAGTACTCGCCGGACTTCAAGATCTCCTTTGGATCGCTCGACTTCACAGTCGGCGACAATGGAGCCCTAGGTCTAGAAAACCACAGATCCGACTCGGCCGCAACCGTCTCCATGGCGTGATCACCGTGTTCGACTAGCATTATCCCCCGCATTGATTCTACTCGGATCTGAGGAAGAAGGTCCTTCCTTCGGGAACGATTCAGAGTTGGATCGGTCCTTTGATGAGGACTCGGTCGGATCTGCTTACCCATATCCCCATACTGTCAACATGGTGGATATAGCAGATCCCGCAGTTGGATACCAAGATGGTGAACAAGATGGTGAACAAGAAGGTAACCCCGTCGATGGCCACCCCAATCAACTAGCCGAAGGAGGTCAACAGGAGGAGAACCCCCCAGTTGACGACTTATCGGTCGGTCACCGCCGTCGCCCAAGAGGGTCGTGTGGTTCACGCAACGCAAGCCGACTGGATCTCGGTCGAGAACTCGAAGTGGATGGCGTCAAGGTCTACCACACTCCTTAGAATAACATCACCGGGGCCAAAACTTTGCTCGACACTCTAATTGTCGATGTGAATTATCAGACCCCTACGATGCAGAAGGTGGTGGCTATGCTTAAGGCTGCTGCGGCTCAAGAGGTCGCAAAATCTCAATCGGTCACAAGCTCTAGTCACGCATCTTTGCGAGGTCGGCATAGGTGTAAAGATCTGAGAAATTCTCGCAGCCTCCATGATGGACGAGATACTATCAACTCTCACTATGAAGAACGCGCTCGGGATAACTGACACTATGAGGAAGAACGTCGTGATTGGAGAACGGACGACCGACGGGATAACCAACGAGAGGACCGTCAAGATCCTCCTCCAAGGAACAACCACGACGACCGTCATTGATGTGACGATCGGGATCGGTGCGACAATGATAATGACCATCAGCGATGTCGTCATGATGATGATGTTGGTCCGTGACACGGCCGCCATGCAACTCCGTCCCTAGACTGGCATAGGCGGTCGATGACGCCTACCGACAATGAGATCGATGGCATCAAAGCTTACATCCCTAGGCTTCACATAGATCGATGGCTGAAAGGATTCAAGCCAGTCCCCATCAAAAAATACGATGGTCAGACCAATCCCCGAGAGTGGCTGCAGCTCTATAGCACGGCGATTCGGTCGGCTGGAGGTGATTCCTATGTAATGGCTAATTACCTTCTGGTCTGTCTGGATCCAGCCGTTCGGATATGGCTCACATCTGTTCCAGAGGAGTCAATCATGTCTTGGGGAGACCTCAATAGGAAGCTCATAGAAAGTTTCCAAGCCACCTGCAATGGACCGGGCAACCACTTCGACCTCACTCGGATCAAGCAGAAGACCGATGAACCTCTTCGTGACTACATCAAGCGATTTTGCGCTAAGAAGACTGAGATCCCCAATGTCCCGGACCAACAAATCATTGCTGCCTTCCAAGGAGGGATTTGCAGCGATGATTTGGTTCATGAGATCGGTCGGAGGAATCATGATCTCAAGCTGACCACTCAAGAGTGCTTTGAGATTGCTGACAAGTTCGCGTCTGGTGAGTCGGCATTAGATGACATTCAGGGAAAAGGCAAGAAGAACCGGTCGGACAAGCCCGAGTCCTCCAAGAAGGAGAAGAAGAGGAAGCCTGATAACATGGTTTACACGGTGGATCAACTTCATAAGAACCCTCGAACAAACCAACCGTCCACAGACGAGCTGCTGAGTGGCCCGTGCCTTTGGCACCCAAAGGGAAATCACAAAGTGAAGGATTGTTATCGACTGAAGAGTTTCACAACGGCTGCACTCAAGGTGGCTAAAGATCCCCCGAGGCGCAATAGCAAAGACATGACCAATGACGATGGCGACAAGGATAATTCAGGAGAGTTCCAGGAGCCCCGCAAGGAAATCTACTTCATCTTCGGTGGCCCGGATGCCTACATGTCCAAGCGCAATCAGAAGCTGGAACTTCGGGAGATCAACTCGGTGAAACCGGTTGCGCCTCAATTCATGAGGTGGTCTGAGATGCCAATCACCTTTGATCGATCGGATCATCCCAAGCATATCCCGAAGCCGGGTCGATACCCTTTGGTGGTTGCTGCTACGATGAAGTAGGTAAAGTTCAATAAAGTACTCATTGATGGAGGAAGCAGTTTGGACTTAATCTTCACCAAGACTCTCAAAGAGCTCGATCTATCAATCAATGATCTTCAATTGAGTTCTTCACCTTTCCATGGGATCATACGTGGCAAGACTTCAGTTCCTATTGGATAGATCAGTCTGCCGGTCACCTTCGGGACCTGTGAGAACTTCAGGACCGAGCGCATTCTCTTCCAGGTGGCGGATTTTGACTTAACATATCATGCTATCATCGGTTGACTGGCGATGGCTAAATTCATGGCTTTCCCGCATTATCCATATCTCACCCTCAAGATGCCAGGCCCGAATGGAATAATCTCCCTCCACTCTGATCTTCGGAATTCTTTCGATTGCGATGTATAGAGTTGTAAGATGGCCAATAAATAGTTGATGTTGTCCAACTAGAAGGAGATCCAGCAGGCAGTCGGCATGGAGGAGCAGACTGGAGCAGCGATTCTAGCAAAGAAGCCTACCAAAGACAAGATTCAGACCGATGACATCCAAACCAAGGAAATCATGCTCGATCCTGAAGACCCCGATAAGGTAACTTATGCTGGGGCCTACCTTGACGAGAAATAGGAACTTGCGCTCACTCTTTTCCTCCAGGAAAATAGGGACATCTTTGCATAGAAACCATCTGACATGCCGGGAGTTCCTAGGGAAAAGATTGAGCATGAGTTAAGGGTACCCCCTGGGGCTACCCCCGTTCGGCAGAGGCTTAGAAGATTCGCACAAGATCACAAGGATGTCATGAAGAAGGAGATAGTTAGACTATTAGATGCTCAGTTTATAAAGGAGGTGTATCATCCCGACTTGTTAGAAAATCCAGTCCTTTTACCCAAGAAGAATAAAGAATGGAGGATGTGTGTTGATTATACCGATCTCAACAAGGTCTGTCCTAAAGACCCCTTCGCTCTTCCTTGTATTGATCAGATTGTAGACTCGACAGCCAGGTGTGAGCTCTTGAGCTTTCTGGATGCCTATTCAGGCTATCACCAAATCCCACTGAAGGTCGAAGATTAGATTAAAACTTCCTTTATAACATCCTTCGGCGCCTATTGCTATATCAGAATGCCTTTCGGTCTGAAGAACGCTGGCGCGACTTACCAACAGGGTATTCAATGCTACCTTGCTACTTAGATTGATCGGAACGCAGAAGCGTATGATGCTGACATCATTGTCAAAACTTGGAACGTTGAAGAACTCATTTCTGACCTGACAGAAACCTTTGACAATCTGAGGCATTATTCAATGAAGCTGAATTCTAAGAAGTGTATTTTTGGGGTTCCTTTAGGAAGGCTACTCGGTTACATCATTTCGAAACGAGGTATAGAGGCTAACCCGGATAAAATCAAGGCGATCTTTGGTATGGGGCCACCTAATTCTCAAAGGGACGTACAGAAGCTGACCGGATGCATGGCGTCCTTGAGTCGCTTTATTTCACTTTTCTGACTGCTTAAAAAGCAGGAAGACTTCGATTGGACTGAAGAGGCGCAGTCGGCATTGGACGAGTTGAAGGTTTACCTCAGCAGCATTTCAGTATTGGTGCCTCCAGAGCCAGGAGAAAAACTTCAACTTTACATATTGGCCACAACTCATGTTGTGAGTACTGTTTTAACAGTCGATCGAGAAGAAGAGGGACACATACAGAAAGTGCAACACCCGGTCTATTTTGTGAGTGAGGTCCTTGGAGCCTCTAAGGCGAAATATCAACAGAGCTTGAAGTTGTTGTATGCATTGTTGATCACCTCCAGGAAGTTGAAGCATTATTTTCAAGCTCATCCAATCAAAGTCCAGACCTCCTTCGCACTCGGCATAGTGCTGCACAATCGAGAAGCCAAAGGAAAAATCACCAAGTGGTCAGTCAAACTTGGTCAATATACCATTACGTTCGCGCCACGGTCGGCTTTAAAGGGACAAGCGATAGTTGATTTCGTTGTTGAGTGGACAAAGATTCAAAACCCACCTACTGCACAAGATATCGAGTACTGGAAAATGTACTTTGATGGTTCTCTTCAATTACAAGGAGCTGGTGCAGGAGTCGTGTTTATCTCACCTACTGGAGAGAAGCTTTGATATATCCATCAGGTTATGTTTTGCGCATCCAATAACGCTGCGGAGTATGAAGCCCTTCTACATGGTCTGCGCATTGCCGTGTCACTCGACATCAAGCGCCTTGATGTCTTTGGTGACTCGGCTTTGGTCATTAATCAGGTCACTAAGGATTGGAACTATGTGGATGATAATATGAGTGCTTACTATCAAGAAGTAAGGAAGCTCGAAGACAAATTCGATGGATTAAAGTTCACGCATGTTCTTTGAGAGAATAACCAGCGGTCGATGAATTGGCCAAGATGGAATTATCCCGGTCTGCGGTCCCGCCAGGTGTTTTCTTACACACTCTGGATTCCCCCACGATTCCTCCTCGGTCGGATGTATTAATGAGTGTTGTTACTGATCTTGTTGGCGATGACAACATGGAGACCGATTGGCGCAACGCACTCATCCAATACTTGGACAAAGGAACGCTTCCTTTGGATCCTAATGAGAAACGGAGATTGGAGACCCGATGCTGAGGATATTTGTTGGTGGGAGACCAACTCTATAAAAGAGGAGGTTCAAACATCTTGATGAGATGCATCTCGATACCAGAAGGCCAGAAGTTGGTAGAAGAAATTCATTCCGGGATATGCAGCAATCATGCGACTTCCAAGACTTTGGTCGGCAAAGCTTTCCGGCAAGGGTTTTATTGGCCCACGGTGGTTGAAGATGCACACCAGGTCATTCGGACGTGTGAAGGTTGCCAATTCTTCGCTTAGCAAATGCATGTGCCTTCACAGCAACTTCAGATGATACCTTTGACTTTGCCCTTTGCTGTCTGGGGGCTTGAGATTGTCGGTCCTTTCAAGAAAGCGCTAGGCGGGTTCACTTATCTGTTCGTTTCTATTGATAAATTCTCCAAGTGGATCGAAGCAAAGCCGGTCGGCAAGATTACATCAAAGAAGGCAATCGAGTTTGTCAAGGATATCTTCACTCGGTTTGGGGTTCCTCATGATATCATTACCGATAATGGCACTCAATTCACATCAGTGGAGTTCCATGACTTTGCCGATGAGATGGGAATAAAAATCCACTTTGCATCAGTGGCTCATCCTCAAAGCAATGGGCAGGTCGAACGGGCCAATGGTATGATTCTTCAAGGATTGAAACCGCGGATATTCGATAGACTTAGGCCTTATGCCGGTCGGTGGGTCAAGTTGCCTTTAGTTCTTTGGGGGCTTCGCACAAACACCAGTCGGGCAACTAGTCAGTCACCTTTCTCATTGGTCTATGGTTCAGAGGCTATGCTGCCGACCGAGGTCAGCCTTGTTTCAGCACGGGTTCAGGGGTATGATGAACAGCTTTTTGAGGAGAATCAAGAGATTGATTTGATTGCAGCAGAGGAGTTGCGTGATCGTGCTCTGTTTCCGTCGGCACTTTACCAACAAGGCTTACGTCGATATTATGATAAAAACGTACGGAATCACCACTTCTAAGTTGGAGATTTAGTGCTTCACCGAGTGCATTCAACGAAGAACCAGCATAAGCTTTCTCCAAAGTGGGAAGGACCATATGTGGTAAAGGAAGTCACTCGCTCGGGGGCATACCGACTGATATACGAAGACGGCGATGATATACCAAATTCCTGGAACATAAATCAGCCACGTCATTTCTATACTTAATTATTCTTTTGTATACTTATACATTATTCATGAATAAAACTTCGGTCTTTATGATGAAAGATTTTTTGATGATTTTCATTCTATATTGTCTCGATTCCTTAATTCATTTTATTAAACAATTGAGCCAGAGGGCTAGTAATAATGTCCCACCTTAGTCTAACCTCATTTTGGTTTTGGACTATTTTTTGACCGATTTCTTCTCTTTGAATACAATCTTCATTCTCTTGGTCTAACGTCTTTACATCATGGTTATACACTTTATACTGCACATCAGACTACCAGTACACTAAACCCAGAGCCAAAGTGCGAGAGGTCATGTGTCAATTGGTCGACTCTGCTTGTTACGCGGTTACGAGTCACAACCTAATATGTTAAGGCAGACCGATACAATTTGAGTTTCTCAATGACAGAAACATACTTATGACATTTTTATCAATCTTTTAAAGATGATAAGCATAAAACTAGTTTACATACAGGTAACATTGTTTCATTACATAGATATTGCTAATGATCTTTAACATTACAGGATTTACAGCTCCTTTGAAGGAGAGGAAGAATCAGCTCGTAGCTCAACCTCAGGAGTTGATGTAGGAGTAGGCACGGTCGAATGGATCTCTATGTTGTCGACCAAAGCTCGGGAAGTCTCCAGCATGGAATCCAAGAGTAGCTGGCATTGATCGTCAGTCAAGTCCGGGTTGAAGCCTTCCTTGATCTTGTCCAATGGCAGAGCAGGAGACCAAGATTGGCAAATCGCCAGAACCTGACTCCCGGCCTCGGTCGCCACTCATCGAGTGTTATGAGCAATAGCCTCCGATGCATGCTCCAGCAAGTACACCAAGGAGTGGCCTGTTGACACTTCTTAACGTCGCACCAGAAATATTACTATCCCCGACAACGGCGCCAGAAATTCTTGTTGGTATTTCTTACGATCACAGATAAATCCGTAAGTGCACGGATACCGCTATAGCACTTCACCTAAGTGTATTCCAAGATATCGAATTCACAGGGAACATGTGTGTCTAATCTTCTATCTTAATTCGTCCAAGGACAACAAGAATAAGTTAGGCAGAGGGTAGAGAGGATTCCTATGGTGAAGGATCCTATAATAAGATAGGTTCAGTCTAAAACTGCTTATTTCGGGCACCGGCTTACCCCTGCATCCACAGGCGACTCCGGCCAACAGCTCTATGATGTACCTGAACGTAGAGGATTACTAAGGCCGGATAGGGCTGTCACCACCTACCGACTACCTCTACAAACCGCGGGGCACGCGGCAAACAAAGGTAACCTCTAGCCTAGACACCACGTCTATGCTATTAATTACTATCAAAGTCTCGACGTCACACTTATAGAAGACTATGATACTCTAACTAAATAGAATGATGTTCCCGTAAGCAATTAAGGAAAGAACTTACTTAAAAAGGAAACTTAGATACCAATAGAAGATCACGAATACTTACTAAGAAAGAAAAGCATCCGCCGAGGTACAAGTGTGGAGAAGGCGCCGACAAGTCCGGACCTCCTCCTAACTCTCCTACACTCTCTCCTTATTTTCTAAGCACTTTGGCAGTGCTAAAGCCTTTTGAGTGGAGCTCTAATATCTTCTTGTTGTGTTTTTCTTTTCTGCCGAATTCCCTCTCTATTTATAGGTGGCGAAGTGCTGGTGGGTATTTGTAGGTGAAGGAGGTTCGGTGGGCAAAAGTTCCCCTACCGGGCGGTCGGGCATGCCGGGCGGCATACCACGCCGGGCGGCAACCCAGGTGGGGCGGCCGTTGGATGAGGTCCGTTTCCCACTGACTTCCTTTGGACGTCTCAGATTTGGTCCGAATAACGGTTGTTGAGTCGGTTTTCAACCGCCTTATCTACTTGGCATTGGTTGGCATGATGGGCCGAGTGGGCTGGACACCTCGGGAGGAAGTTCCCAGGCCGGGCGGCGGGGTAGGCCGGGCGGTGGCCTATTTTTGGTGCCGACCCCCTCCGGGTCATGTCTTTACTTGCCCAAGTTGTGCCACATGGGTGCCTCCTTTACTTCTCCACTTTTTACCCTCCTTAGTCCGGGGATGGAAAACGGCCTCATGGTGGAGTGTTTTTCAGGGTCGGCTGGGTCAGATGGTTCAACCTGATGAGACTCTGTTTTAACCCGCCGGGTGGCTGATTTCAGCCTGATATGACCCTGTCGGCTGAGTTCTGATTTCAGCCATCATGACCCTGCCGGGCTGTGATTTCAGCCTCATACGACCCTGTCGATCGGCTATTTTTTGGTAGTATCGGCCGACGGGGCGTTTCTTCATGTTTTTGCATATTCTGGCTCTTTTATACCTGCAAACACATGTCTCACCAAAACTCATGGAAATGGTTAATAATAAACTACTATCACTATTTTGCTTATTCCTTTTATGTTGTTTATGCAAGGATTTAATGGTCGGATTTAGCACTTAAGGACCGTCAACAAACTCCCCCACACTTAGCCTTTGCTCGTCTTCAAGTAAAGGTTGAAGACTAAAGTGGATCATAACTTCAATTGGTATGATGCTAGCATGCAAATTATTCCATGTCATACATGTACCTATGAACTTTTAAAGTGTCTATCATGTCACCTTGGGTGGTTGAAGAATGCAATGGTCCTGACTCTAATCATCTTCACTCATTCTGCTATGTAGCTTGGGTTTTTGAAAAAAATTTCAAAACAAATAATAGTTGTACTCCTCAAACGATTCTCTCAAACCGCTCAATGTGTATGGTTCCTCACCAGGGCATTACCTCTTTTCATCCTACTTCTAAATATGGCTTTATGTGGAGCTCAAGGTAGGGATAATAGAGAGGCATACTTGTGTCTCTTATAATACTAAGTCAAAAACTGGATCCGTGGAGAACAATTCATGAACTTTTGATCAAGCATGTGCACATGTGAATATGTGGATGGAAAATGAATGAATGTGAACACTCCCCCCTTTTTTTAAGATGTTCCCTCCCTTCTATTGGATAGGCATTTGAGAACGTGGGCCAATTCTTTCTCTATCTTTTTTTTCTCTCTTTTTTTATCATGAATAGCCCATGTCTCTTTTACAAGGATATTTGGAGAGGGAGTTCATCAGAATATAATGGAGTACTTTATTTAATGGATGGATGATGACATGGAAATGCTATCTTCCAGTGTAGAAGAAATAGCACATGGATGATGGATATGGTGGTGCTAACTTCCAGTGAAGAAGTATTAGCAAAGTGGTGTGCACAAAATCTTGATCAAAAAGTCATAAATAATAACTCACAAGGGTTACAACAATTTGACAAAGTTCAATGAAACAACAAGTAGCATATGCGTAAGATTTTCAATGAGTTCATCATATGGCTTTGGTAGGAAGATATAATCATTGAGGAGTCAAGATATTTATTTTAAAAATTTTTTAAGAAACATTTCCAAGCACATCAAGCATAGGAGAAAGATTCATTTCGTCAAACCGTATCTCATGCATCAACTACCAAGGTGACATGCTTTCCTAAAGATATAGTTCACAAGCAATAGGTTTATGAACTAGGAATAAGGAGCATGCAAGCCCATCAAATAGAAGCATGAAATAAAATGAGGGTTCCACAAGGTTCATTTTAATTTTTTTTCGAGTTAAATTTTTATGATTGATTCAAGAGAAAATAATTTTAACTCGCAAAACAAGGAGGTGAAGGAATTGAGTGCGCAAACCGTCGTATTGAAGAGGGTGGAAGCTAGGATGTGCCTGGACGCCACGCTCTTTCTCATGATGTTGACTTCAGTTGTTTGCACATTGAAAAGACTGAGAAGCCTCCCCCACACTTGTTCTTGTACCTGGCTGCTTTTTATTCAAAACAAACAAAGGGTTGTGGAAACAAAAAGGACTCTACCGGGTATAGGACTGGGGAGTCTAAATTTATTTGAATGAGAGAAAATGTAGAGAGGAATGCTAGAGTAGAGTATTGAAATCAATTAAATTAATCACATCTACCTCCTTACCTTCGTTGTCATCAGGCTCTAGGAAGACTTTTAAACGATGACCATTTACCTTAAACTAGTTTCCTCCGTCATCTTGGAGTGTGATTGCTCCATGTGATGTAGCATTAATGACGGTGAATGGTCCTTCCCATTTACTCCGAAGCTTCCCATGACCAAACAACTTGACTCTGGAGTTGAAGAGCAACACCTTGTCACCTGGCTTGAACTCCTTAGGCTTGATCCTTTGGTCGTGCCATCTTTTGGTTTTATCCTTATAGATCTTGGCACTATGATAAGCCTTCTCTCTCCATTCCTCTAACTCAGACAACTGTACTTTTCTATGTCTCCCGGCCTCCCTAAAGTCCATGTTCCATTTTTGGATGGCCCAATGTGCTCTATGTTCCAGCTCGATTGGTAGATGACATGTTTTCCATATATAAGCTGGAAGGGAGACATGCCAATCAGTGTTTTGTATGCTATCCTATATGCCCAAAGTGCATCTGGTAGCTTCATCTTCCATCCACTCCCCATCTCATTCACGGTTTTCTACAGGATGTTCTTAATTTGTTTACTACCTGCCCGCTTGTCTGAGGGTGGTATGGAGGTTCAATATTGTGCTTTACTCCAAGCTCTCTTAAGAAGTTTCGGAAGGTCTTATCAATGAAATGAGACCCTCCGTCACTTATCACCATCCGTGGTGTTCCAAAACGAGGAAACATGATCTCATGGAGCATTCTTTGAGCGTGCTTGGCATTGGTAGCTCTGCATGGCATTGCTTCTACCCATTTGGATACATACTCAACGGCCACCAAGATGTACTCGCAATCATAGAACTTTGGAAATGGTCCACTGAAGTCAATGCCCCATACATCGAATAATTCCACTTGAAGGTTGTATGTTAGGGGCATTGCATTGCGGGCAGTTATTCCTCCATGCTTCTGGCAATTCCGACATCTTCGGATGAATTCTTTTGTGTCTTCATGCATTGATGGCCAGAAGAATCCACTCTGCCAGATTTTTGCTTGGGTGCAGAATGCACCAAAGTGGCCTCCATATAGAGATGCATGACATTTCTCGATTATCTTGGTGCCTTCGATTCTTGGGACACATCTCCTTAGAAACCCGTCAGAACATACTCTGTAGAGGTATGGGTTGTCCCACACGTGACGTCGACTCTCATAGATGAGCTTCTTCTTGTTCTCCCCTAGTGGTACATACCCTGTAACAATGAAATTCACAATGTCTGCATACCAGGGGTTGGAGTCTATCACCTTCAGTAGCATGTCATCGCAGAGGAAGTCATTTATCGGAATTTCCTGCATGTTAGTCACTTCCATACGCGACAAATGATCCGCAATAGAATTCTCTACTCTTTTCTTATCTCTAATTTCAAGGTCAAATTCTTGGAGTAGAAGAATCCATCTAATTAGCCTTGGTTTAGCATCTTTCTTAGTGAGCAGGTAGTTTAATACAGCATGATCAGTGTGAACGATAACCTTTGCTCCTACTAAGTATGACCTAAACTTATCGATAGCAAAAACAACAGCAAGGAGCTCTTTTTCTGTAGTGGCATAATTAAGTTGTGCTCCTGTCAATGTCTTGCTAGTATAGGCTATGGCGTGATGCTTCTTATCTTTGTTTTGGCCAAGAAAAGCCCCAACAGCATAGTCACTAGCATCACACATGATTTCGAAGGGCAGCGTCCAATCGGGGGGTTGAATGACTGGAGCTGAGATGAGTGCCTTCTTAAGGATATTAAAGGAATGAAGGCACTCATCATCGAAATCAAAGGGAGCATCCTTAGCCAAAAGACTAGTGAGGGGTCTGGCGATTTGCGAAAAGTCCTTGATAAAGCGCCGATAAAACCCCGCATGTCCTAAGAAACTACGGATCCCCTTAACATTAATCAGAGGTGGAAGCCTTTCTATGACCTCGATCTTAGCTCTATCCACCTCAATACCCCTCTCGGACACAAGGTGTCCTAGAACAATGCCCTCTTGGACCATAAAGTGGCACTTTTCCTAATTAAGTACTAACTCCTTTTCCTGGCATCTTTGTAAGACCCTATCTAGGTTCTCAAGACAATGATCAAAAGTTTTCCCATAAACAGAGAAATCATCCATGAAGACTTCCATGATTTCTTCGATCATGTCAGAGAATATAGACATCATGCACCTTTGAAACGAAGCGGGTGCATTACACAACCCGAATGACATTCTCCGATAGGCATAGGTTCCATAAGGGCTTGTGAAGGTAGTCTTACTTTGATCATCTGGATGGATGGGAATTTGATGGTAACCAGAGTACCCATCAAGGAAATAGAAGAAGGAATTCTTGGCAAGAGGCTCCAACATTTCATCGATGAAGGGCAGCGGGAAATGATCCTTTTTTGTTGCCTTGTTGAGCCTCTGATAGTCGATGCACATCCCCCATCCCGTGATGGTGCGTTGAGGGATCAACTCATTTCTATCATTTCTAACGATCGTCATGCCTCCCTTCTTAGGCACTACTTGCACAGGGCTAACCCATCCACTATGAGGAACAGGATAAATTATCCCGGCGTGCAAAAGTTTCAAAACCTCCTTCTTAACAACCTCTCTCATTACATTATTTAGCCTCCTCTGAGGCTCCTTACAAGGTGTGCTATTAGGATCAATGGGAATACGATGGGTGCAAAGAGCGAGACTAATTCCCTTAAGGTCTTGGAGTGAGTAGCCTAGGACAGAGCGATGCTTTTCTAGGATGGCTAAAAGTTTAGCAGATTCTTCCTCGGATAGTCTGTCACTTATGATAACAGGGGCTTCCAGGTCGCCATTTAGGAAAGCATAGCGTAGGCCAGAAGGCAAGAGCTTAAGCTCAATCGGAGGTCGTGATGGTGGTTCTTCAATGGGTAGCTCAATTGTCTCCTGAAACTCATCCTCCTCTTGGATAAACTCTTTAGCATCTCTTTCTAGAAGAGGTTCAGGAGAATCAAATTGGAGAATAGCCATTACTTCCTCGATTGGCTCTTCCTTGGGAGAAGGATCTGGTAGGGAGTTCCTCGATCGGGAGATCGGGATAGAAAACTTTTCTCCCCCTAGTTTTACATCGAGACGTCCAAGGGTCGGTACATCTATGAGTAATTTCTCAATGGGATGTCCGATTAAGACATCAAAATCCTAAATGTCAAAGACATGGAAGTCTAGGACAGCCTCGACGTTTGCGTGCCTTATGGTCACATCTTGCAAAATCCCGTATCCTTGTAAAATAGGGCCAAAGGGGCTCTTGAAGGATTTACTAGTCGGTGCCAACGGCGTATCGCTCAAAATGTCAAATGCAAAGGCACTAAAAACTATGTTGGCACCAACAGTGGGATTATAAAGAATTTCCACTGTGACTCCTCTAATGTCGCATCGAATGGTTGAAGAGGGAGAGCAAATATGAATTACTACAGAGGATAGCTCAACCTCTCGCAACCATTTATCGCTCATAATTGAAGTTAAGTCCTTTACCGTCTCTTGGAGGAATGCCTCTTCAAGTGGCTCAGGAGGAGAGATGGGAGTCGGGGGTTTCTTTCGGCAACAATACTTTGAGGTGTTTCCATAATCTTCAAAAAGCTCTTCCTCAAAGTCAAATGGGGAATCTGAGGGTTGAATTTCTTCTTCCCTAGCTGTTCCTAGTTCGGGTGAGGGCTCAATTGCCAAATCTTGGTGTATGCATGGAATGGGTTTGGATTCGACTATTAAGGGTTCCTCATGGCTCGACTTGACTTTGTCCTGGAGGGGTTCGACATGATAAGAAAGGAAGGAAGTGTTTTCTAAAATATGGTCTAGGATTTCTCTTCCTTTCATCGGGTCTTGTGGACGAATGATCCTCTGGAGGCAATGTCGAGATATAGGGCAGCTTCCTTATTCAAACCCTCACGAAAATGTTGTAGCAACATCGGGTCGAGAATGGCAAGGTTGGGTCTGGATTTGGATAGTAAATTAATCCTAACCCAGGCTGCACCTAAAGACTCCTTCTCATTCTGGCGAAAACCAAAAATTTCCATACGAAGGGAGACAATACGGGATGTAGGGAAGAAAGCGAGACAAAATTTATCTCGAAGTTCTTCCCAATCACCGTTTACACTCCCAATAGTACGAGTGTACCATTGTTTTTCCCACTCCATGAGGGAAAAGGGAAACAATTTCCACTTTAGAGTTTCTTGTGTCATGCCCTTTATAGAAAGGCACAAACACAGTTGCTCGAATTCTCATAGGTGATGGTATGGGTTTTCACTATCCAGACCAGAGAAGGATTCCTCCTGAACCATGGCTATAAAATCAGGGCGGAGTTCATAGCCAGATGTGCAAATTGGGTCCACAGACGGCGGTGGCTCAAGGTACTCGCCCTTCTGAGCAGAAAAGATAGGATTGTGGGTTGCTCCATAGTGGAAAAAAAGAAACAAGTAAAAAGAAAGGAAAAAGGAAAAGATACGAGGATGAATAAAGTTTGAAGATAATACAACAACCGTTCCCCGGTAACGGTGCCAGAAATGCTTGTTGACACTTCTTAACGTCGCACCAGAAATATTACTATCCCTGGCAACGGCGCCAGAAATTCTTGTTGGTATTTCTTATGATCACAGATCCGCAAGCGCACGGATACCGCTATAGAACTTCACCTAAGAGTATTCCAAGGTAACGAATTCACAGGGAACGTGTGTGTCTAATCTTCTATCTTAATTCATCCAAGGACAACAAGAATAAGTTAGGCATAGGGTAGAGAGGATTCCTATGGTCAATGATCCTATAATAAGATAGATTCAGTCTAAAACTACTTACTTCGGGCACCGGCTTACCCCTGCATCCACAGGCGACTCCGGCCAACAGCTCTACGACGTACCCGAACGAGGATTACTAAGGCCGGATAGGGCTGTCACCACCTACCGACTACCTCTACAAACCGCGGGGCACGCGGCAAACAAAGGTAACCTCTAGCCTAGACACCACGTCTATGCTATTAATTACTATCAAAGTCTCGACGTCACACTTATAGAAGACTATGATACTCTAACTAAATAGAACGATGTTCCCGTAAGCAATTAAGGAAAGAACTTACTTAAAAAGGAAACTTAGATACCAATAGAAGATCACGAATACTTACTAAGAAAGAAAAGCATCCACCGAGGTACAAGTGTGGAGAAGGCGCCGACAAGTCCGGACCTCCTCCTAACTCTCCCACACTCTCTCCTTATTTTCTAAGCACTTTGGCAGTGCTAAAGCCTTTTGAGTGGAGCTCTAATATCTTCTTGTTGTGTTTTTCTTTTCTGCCGAATTCCCTCTCTATTTATAGGTGGCGAAGTGCTGGTGGGTATTTGTAGGTGAAGGAGGTTCGGTGGGCAAAAGTTCCCCTACCGGGCGGTCGGGCATGCCGGGCGGCATGCCGCGCCGGGTGGCCGTTGGATGAGGTCGGTTTTTGACCGACTTCCTTTGGATGTCTCAGATTTGGTCCGGATAACGGTTGTTGAGTCGGTTTTCAATCACCTTATCCACTTGGCATCGGTTGGCATGATGGGCCGAGTGGGCTGGACACCTCGGGAGGAAGTTCCCAGGCCGGGTGGCAGGGTAGGCCGGGCGGCCTGGCAGGACGGGTGGCGGCCCATTTTCGGTGCTGACCCCCTCCGGGTCATGTCTTTACTTGCCCAAGTTGTGCCACGTGGGTGGCTCCTTTACTTCTCCACTTTTTACCCTCCTTAGTCCGGGGATGGAAAACGGCCTCATGGTGGAGTGTTTTTCAGGGTCGGCTGGGTCAGATGGTTCGGCCTGATGAGACTCTGTTTTAACCCGCCGAGTGGCTGATTTTAGCCTAATATGACCTTGTCGGCTGAGTTCTGATTTCAGCCATCACGACCCTGCTGGGCCCTGATTTCAGCCTCATAAGACCCTGTTGGCCGGCCGTTTTACGACAGTATCGGCCGACGAGGCGTTTCTTCATGTTTTTGCATATTCTGGCTCTTTTATACCTACAAACACATGTCTCACCAAAACTCATGGAAATGGTTAATAATAAACTGCTATCACTACTTTGTTTATTCCTTTTATGTTGTTTATGCAAGGATTTGATGGTCGGATTTAGCACTTAAGGACCGTCAACAAGGCCAGACTGCTCCACTCGATCGGTATGAACAAAGTCCATTGCCTTTCGAGCAGAGTAAGATAGAGTTGCGAGTGATGATTTTTTGTCAGTATGATCAAAAGAGGATTCAAGCAGATGTGAGAAATAATGAAGGGCTTACTGGCAAGTTTACATTTGAAGAATTTGGAGGTGCTCTTAGCTTCCTCTATCTTGGCATCAGCTTCCTTTAGCTCCTTCTGCAGCCGAGTGATATCGGCCATCTGGTCCTTGACCGACTTGGAGAGGTTTTCCTTGTCAGTATTTAAGGCATTGACAAACCTTTGCTGATTGGAAGTCAACTTCTCCAGGTCGGCAACCTTCTGGTCACGAGCTAAAGACAAACATGTGAACCTTTAGCGCTAGAGTGATTGGTTGGTTATTTAAACAATATGGTGAGTGATCTTACCAGCTAAATCTGCACGGCCTTGGTCATCTCTCTTTGGTCGGTCTGCAGCTTTTCAATGTCCTTTTGTGCTTTGGTGAGCTGGTGATCGGTGACTAGCATAACACCAGCAATATGTCAGTCTTAAACTTAAAGACATGAAGACCAAAGAGTTTTAGGGCATACCAAAGGTTTTGGCTTCAAGGTATTCCACCCTAGCCTGTTTCCTTTCTACAAGAGCATACATTCTCTGTATACAAAAAGGGGTTAAGCTTAAAGATAAGATTGAGGCAAAGCTAAAGCAGAGTATTGAAGTACCTTGCTACCTTCTTGATGTTGATGCATAATTTCCACATCTTCCACTTCGGGCCGACCGAGTATATCTGCAGACAATGTTGCCTTACCTTTATCAAGAGGTGAAGGGACGATGGCTCGAGCAGGTTGGGGTACAGGCGCCGAAATAGAGGCAGGAATTGTCTTGTCAAATGGCTTATCCACCTCGGTTGGCGTATTTGATGACTTGTCAACCGGTTTGGGCAGATCAATCAGACGAGGAGGAGGTCCAGACCGAGTGGCTTCGGACTCTTGGGCACTCTGAGAATCACTCGTCCGACTATTGTCAAAATTAAGATGGAGAAGATTAGAGTGTGTAATGGATGGCCATAAGAAGCAAAGAGTATAAGGTTAAAGAACTAACCTAGGAGCCTTCTTAAGCTTGATTCGGCACAATCTCTTCTTCAAAGAAGTTGACTGCGAATCAGTCTCCTTCCTCTTCTGGGTAGATTTGCCTGCTTTGTCAGTCTATTCCACCACCCCAGCATCACTCTGCGTTTGGCTTGGGGGCTCCGACTGGCTTGAAGGTCGGTCGGAGAGAGTAGGGGTGGGTTGACCGGCATCAATAGATGGCATCTCTTCATCATCACCATGATCCCCAATATATTGCCGTCGGCGCCCGATAGTCTGCTTCACTAGTCGACTGGGGGGAGGCAGGGTGATAGCTGGATCAGCATGTTCCGGTTGAGGGCCTACGGAAGAGCTTGAGCCTCCAGCGCCGGTCTGCTGCGGCTTCTCAACATAATCCGGTCCCTCAGTATCAGTCGGAGGGAGCGAAGGATGTGATATATAAGTATCTAGAACCTGCACAAGAATCAAGATATCAAGCAGGACATCAAGACAAGAAAATAAAGGATTGCTCAAAGCAGACTGAGGCTTACTCGGGCTCGTATAGTGCCCTTTCTGATCAACGAGTCATCCTAAAGGATATCCCCTTCAAACATTTTTGATAGGCGCTTCTTACAAAGTTCACCATTCGGCGGATCAGGCACCTCCCTGGTTTCGTCATTGTTAAAATAATTCCACACCGAGTGACTCTGAAGCTTCAGGGGATGCACTCTGCATACTATGAAGCTTTTGGCGATGGTGATTCTGTCAATGCCTTCAGCCTTCAAGTCAGCTATCTTCTTCAGCAGAGTGACCACCTGAGGATCGGTCGAATCAGGCTTCTCCGTCCATTGCGCCCGGGGAATTGCCTTGGCACCAGTGAAGTCAGTAAGAACAGGGGGAGGGTTGTCACAGTAGAACCACTCATCCTTCTAGTTCTTGTTTTCGATCTTCAATGGCACATTGATGTAGGCCTCCTTCTTGCGCAACTGGAAGCCAACGCCACCTATAGCTACTTGATTGTCCTTGGTCGGCAGTAGTCGGAGGACGAACAGATGGCGGGATGCCCAGAAAGTGGGGAAGGATGCCCAGAAATGCTTCGCACATGTGCACGAAGATGATGATGTGAAGGATGGAGTTGGGATTGAGGTTGACAAGCTCAATCCCATAAAAGAAAAGGAGCCCGCGCAAGAAGCTGCAGCAGGGGACTCCAAAACCATGCTCGAAGAACGAGCGGAACACTACAATCTGTTTATGAGTGGGGATGGGACAAAATTCACGGGGTACCTTTTAGTCGATCCGCACTTGCTCTCGAAGGATGTCGTCGATCACCATCTGGTTCATATCAACTTGGGAGAGGTTGCTCTTCGAGAACTCCCGAAGCTACTCCAGAATGTCGATCTCCGACGAGGAGGACGCAGCAGCAGCGGCGGAAGTTGCAGGAATCGAGCTGGAAACCTTCTTGCGACCTATGGCGATGGTTGTTTTGGGCGCGGCGGATCAAGTACTGAACCCTAGCGGAAGCTTGGGGGCTAAGTGCAGCGAGATCTACGGCGGCCGGAAGAAAAGGCGCTAACCCTAGCTAGAAAGCGGAGGAGTCACTGAGAGTAGAGGAGGCGCGAGGAAGACGAAGAGTTTGTGCACAAATGCGGCGTGGACTAGAGTCAACCTGATGCTGCCCTTTTATACTCCCGCTTTTTGACCTAAGGGTCCCATGGGCCGGGATAGGCCGTACAGTGATGAAGGATTTTTGCTTAAGCAAAGATTAATTAAGTGCCTTAAAATATGATTAGGGTCTAAAACCTTGAGAAGTAAAACTCGGGGGTTTCTTTGATGAGAAGCATTTGAAAAATGTTTAACCATATCTATATGATTTGATGATCATGTAGCAAATGACTTGATGGTCGTATAGATATATGTTCAAAGGTAATGGTATTGATTGAAGTCAATAGCCAAATTGCCAAAGTTGGACTTATGAATAAATATAGTGGCTAATTATTAGGGAAAGGTTATATTATGATTGATGTCATTTAACTTAATACCATTATATGATTGATGTCATATTGGTTCACACGAATTGAATATAATTGATGTCATAAAATTTAGACCGACCAGTCACTCGGATATAGTGTGTATCACTCGGCCTTTTTGATAATCGGTCGGCAAGGTTGAAGCTTTGCAAGTTGGCTTACTGGTTTGTTGACCAGAGGTCTATTAAACTCAGGCTTGATGGTTTAAGTAAAATACATACAAAATAATAAGAGCTAATATAATTAGACTCTTGCATTATTTGTTAGTCTCCAAATTATACAAGAGTCAGGGGCTACACCTGACAGGTGCACCTGACCGGTGCACCAGATCTATCAGGAACTTCAATAAAGAGGCCTTCCTAATTTTTGATCAATATTGAGGATCACTCTGAGAATCAAAGTTCAAAATCAGGAAGCACTCAGGGGCTGCTGTGGGATACTTGCCTTACGGGTATCCTCATACAAGACTAAGTCGGTAGCCGACCGGGTACTTCATCAACAAGGAAGCCGACCGACTCGGCTTGGAGCACAAGACATGTAGAGATAGAATTTCTATGTAAATCCTAAAGGGTTACGACTAGGACTCTTCATGTACCCCCCTGCCGACCGGATATATAAGGCGGCAGGGTACGCTCCAGCGAGAGACAGAGGTTCACAAGTTGCAACATCAATACAATACACAGAATACAGGACGTAGGGTTTTTACTCTCATCGAGAGGGCCCGAACCTGTATAACTCAGCGTCTTCTATTACCATCGTAGTTCTTAGTCTCGATGCAGCCCTATATATTTTACTACCGATCTCAAGCATCAACATGAATTGACGTGCGTTGTAGTCATACTGGTCGGCGTAGGCGTACTCGTCGGTGTAGGCGAACCCGACATTGGTGTAGCCGAATTGATGTGGATATGGCCCGATCTTCCGAGAGGTAAGGGGATAAACTCGAATATGGGGAACTCAGCGTCGACGACCTAGCTTGAATCAGACACGATCCAACCCCGCAACCGTTACACCAAGCACAACTTGATTGTTTCTGCAAGCGAAATCGAGAACACAAGCAAGAGAGGATAAACACGCAATCTGAAATTGCAAATATGGATGAAGTGAATCACAAGAAAAGGTTCAAGCTCTGAACACAAAATGACTAATCGCCACAGTGGTGTAGAACAAGAACAGGGGCCCTGGATTACTGTAAAAGGACTTGTCGCCACAGTTACAATAATTCGATCTAGTTTCTCTCGAGAAAACTGAACTAAATAAAACCTGAAACTAAAAGACGGCGGCTACTGAGTTTATGTAGGAAACAAAGACGTCCTAGGGTTGGGGGTGAGCAGGGGGGGCGCCCACAACATGCGCTTAAGGCCCGACACGATACATGGCCAAGTTGGCCCAAAATAGGTGGCACAGCACCTTGTCATGGTCACATATTATGACTCACTACCCTTCTGGAGCTAGGACCAGAACCAAAACGACGGCGTCGTCGTCCCCTTTCCAACGCATCAAAGAACGCCTCATTTGGATGTTAAATTTGAGCAAAACCTATAAACTCACTAGTAGCAAGTCTAACTCTATGCTCAGCAGGAACTAAATGAAAATTAAATTTCTGTTCAACAGCAAGTTCCCAATCTAAGTATGCTTCACGATCAGCACTACCGATAAAAGGTGGTATGTTAAATTTGGGCTTAATAAAAGTATCAGTATTACCACGATTGTTATTACCTCCCATACCGTGTCGATTACGGTGAAAACGGTCTGCATCACAGTCAAAATCATCATCAGCAGCAGCTCATTGAGGTGGAGGTCATCGTTCAACATCCTCAATGCGGTGGACAACAGTGTTCATGTGACCCATCAACTCGGCAAACTTCGTTTCCATGAATGTACGCTGGTCTGCAAGAAGCTTCGTGAGCTCGGCCTTGGAGACGCAAACATTGAAGTCTATAGGGGACTCCAACTCTGTAGGTGTCCCTTTCCCTTTCTCTGACATGGTTAAAAGCAAAAGACAACACTAAACAAAAAGATTAGCCCTATCAACTAGCAAGCAGCAGAGGGTGTAGAAAGTGGAAAACAACATCAGAAGCAATATATCACAATCTTGCAAGTGTTCTTACCAAAGCCAAATAGGTCGACACAATCTGTAGTTGAGCTTGGGTGTAACAGTTGCAAGGAAGAAACCTATGCTGCAATATGTATAGCTTGGAAGGCTAATATGTATGTCAATGGGACATAATTTAATAACAGATAGTAGCACTGAATAAGTGTCCAAAGCAGTGTCCTAATTGCTGGCAAAAGAATCGTGTTTAAAAACAGTTGTGATAGCAAGAACAATGGCAAAGGCAGCAAGGAACAAAACAGACTTCATAGACTTAGAAATTTCAGGGGGGGGGGGGGGGGGGGGGGTGCAAATCAAAATCTTAATTTTTTGTATGATTTTTCCACTATTTTTCTGTGATAGAGGAACACAAAGGGAGGAACTATAAGAAGTTACAACTCAAACAGAGGAAAAACAAAGGTTAGGCAAAATCACAAAGTTTCACCGAAAGCGTTATTTTTTACTTCACAATTTTTTTTCTATTTTTTCCCGATTGTTTTTTGAATTTTTTGACGAGGGCACACAGGGCAAAGCCCAGTGTGGGTCACCTCAACTTTGAGTCAAAAATCTGCTGTAAAAATTTCAGCCCAATCGGAGCAACGAGCGAAAATTTATGCCTGTTTTACCGAAGGTATGTCAAGATAGGATGTGAGGGGTGAGGGGGGGACAGAATCGGGTAGGGTTTTTTTATTGGCAACGGATTATGGGTGTGGTGGGTGGGTGACATGATGTTGAATCCAATAGAAAACACGATAGTGATGGTGGTGTGTAGCGGAGATCAAAACATAAACCGAATCGAAACACAAATTCAAACCAGCAACTGAACTCGACTAGGACACAAACTCAACACTACGGACTCTGAAATTAAATTATGCAAAGGCTAAACAGTGTCTGGGATGGTGGGGGAAAAAAATTGTAGGCTTTTTCGTAGACAAAAAGGTGATGAACACAAATGAATCTAAAGGGAAGAACACGATAATACCTCACGGGGAACCTAGGAATCTGATACCACTTGATGTGGATATGGCCCGATCTTCCGAGAGGTAAGCGGATAAACTCGAATTTGGGGAACTCGGCGTCGACGACCCGGCTTGAATCAGACACGATCCAACCCCGCAACCGTTATACCAAGCACAACTTAATTGTTCCTGCAAACGAAATCGAGAACATAAGCAAGAGAGGATAAACACGCAATCTGAAATTGCAAATATGGATAAAGTGAATCATAAGAAAAGGTTCAAGCTCTGAACACAAAAGGACTAATCGCCACAGTGGTGTAGAACAAGAATAGGGGCCCTAGATTACTGTAAAAGGACTTGTCGCCATAGTTATAATAATTCGATCTAGTTTCTCTCGAGAAAACTGAACTAAACAAAACCCGAAACTAAAAAACGGAGGCTACTGAGTTTATATAGGAAACAAAGACGTCCTAGGATTGGGGGCGACCAGGGGGGGCGCCCACAACATGGGCTTAAGGCCCGACACGATACATGGCCAAGTTGGCCCAAAAATAGGTGGCACAGCACCTTGTCATGGTCACATATTATAACTCACGACTCTTCTGGAGCTAGGACCAGAACCAAAACGACGGCGTCATCGTCCCCTTTCCAACGCATCAAAGAACGCCTCGTTTGGATGTCGGATGTGGGAGATATCATCAAAACCGTGAAGGGGTGTCAGCTAAATCCGAAACGAACGTGGCGACCGAGTTGGTGACGACTTGTAACTTGGGGAAGGCCATGATATGCGCGTATCCAGCATGGTGATGTTCTCATCACGAATCTAGACTCCCCGACGTTGACCCGAACAAGAGACACCGAGCTTGACGAAGCGACTGCTCGCTAGGGTCAAGCAGCATCACGGATTCACAGCGGCAGCACAAACACGGCTAGATCCAGTCATCCAGAGCGAGAGCAAGAGGGAGAGGGAGCAGTACTAGTGCACCATAAGCATGAGGTTGGGCCATTGGGGAGAGAGAGCGCGGCGCTCGGTGCTCGGCGAACGCCGGACGGCGAGATCTGCGACTGCGAGGAGTGCGAGCAAGAGAGAGGGAGAGGCTAGGGTTGCGTTTTATGGCGTAGGCGGAGGACGGCGCCCGGGGTGGAGGCGAGCGGCGAGCGCGAGCAGCAGGAGCTGAGGAGTGAGGAGGCCGTCGCCGTCGATGACGGTGAGATCTGAGAGCGAGAGGATGAGAGACGAGAGCGAGAGAGAACTGCAGCGTGGAGAAAATGAGGGGTTTTCGGGGGAGGGCGAATTTTATATGGAGCGGGCGTGCGGCCATGCAGAAATGGATCGGGCCGGCCTGCGTCCCTACCGGGCCGTCGCCAAAACATGTCGTGCCCGAACGGCCCATCGTGCCGGGGTGACGGCCCAAGCACGGCATGGTGGTGCGGGCCGTGCCGCCCGGGCCCATTTTTTGTTTGGGTCGTGCTCGTGCTCGTGACGGGCCAATTGTGTCGTGCTTCGGGCCAGCCCGAATAGCCCGGCCCAAATTTACAGTAGTAGCTGGAAGCAGAGGGGGCTAAAGATTTTGGCCACCGCCAGGGTGGAGCTCCGGCTCAGATCATGGCCACCGCCAGGGAGAAACCGTTGATGAGGACCTACGCCGTAGAGGGAGATCGGGGACGCTGCGTCGCTAGGGAGCACTTCGTCAAAGTGGGAGCTGGGGGGAGGGCTGCAGACGCTGCCGCGCTTGGATGGGGACATCGGCTTCACCAAGGAGAGAGGCGACGACGTGAGCTCTCATGGCATAGAAAAGAGATGGCGCGTTGGGGGAGAACCAGAGAATGTCGGAGCGGAGCCGGGGTTCCATTTGCCATAGCTGGGTGATGGCAGCCATTGATTCACACTCACGCCTCACGCGATGCACTAGATGGAGATAAGGTTGGTTGTCTGTTTTTGAGTAAGGTGCTCAAGAAATATTGTAAATATTTAACAATTTTCTATGCCTTGATAATTTAACAAAAAAACCTTGAAGTTGATAGAATTTCAAAAAAAATATTATAGGTAACAATGAATATTTTTTAAGAGATATAACTAAACACTGAACTGAAAGTCTAAACCCACACGCACTAAACAACAAGATATTTCTCCTGTCACATCAACGTCCAATCCATTGGAAGCGTGTGAACAAGCCTGATGTTTTTATACATTTGAGTTAGCTGCTGGATGTTCTTCTCAGCAACTATCACCTACTCAGCAACGAGCATCTCAATTTGTTTATTCTTAATGAGCATCTCAATTTATTTATAAAGAATAAACTCGATGTCTCAATTTCATAACTGAATTTAAATTAAAAGACCTAAAACTGATGATGGTGTCATTTCAAAAAAAATTGAGCATCAAATATTTAATATTTAATTATTTATAGAGTTATATAAAAAATTATATTACAAATAACATAATAAGATCTTATTGTTATCAACAATATTTATAGTTTGGTTATTTCAATTTCAAAGCCCATGGCAACGCAGGGGAGGTCCTCAATAGTCTACATAAAAAGGTGATTAATAGCCAATAGACAAAATGGGCATCCTAGGAATTGAACTAGTGAAAGAATTGAAGTAGAATGGGTGTTGATGCGCTAAATACTATATAATATAGAGGACAAGGTCTTTTTTCCCTTTTTCTTTATTAAGAGAACTCAATATTGTGCCCTAATAATAGATTAGAAGGGTAGTTAATTTGTCCCTAACAAACAGTGTACGAAGGATCTAAAGTCTTTTATGTCACTTTGTTTGGGTTGTCCATTTGGTCTCTAATTAATTTTGTGAGCATGCCAATAGTATTACTAACTCAAATGATTATTTCTAGGATGAAGGTAATATGAAATCTACATATCCTCAATCAATCATCATTATACTTAAGACTATAGAAAATATAAAAATAATGGTTTTCTCATGTTACCATTGGAAAGGTAACACACGGTGCCCCTAATTACGTGTTATCCTGAAACCTCTTACATAGTCACCATGTGTATAGTTTTACTATTTCTAAATTAACATCCCACAAGACAGCAACAATAATTTTTAAAAATCATAAAAGTTGATGACAACATAACATATCTAAGTTTTTTTTCTCAAAATAATAGTTTGATCTATACACCATATTAAATCAAGTACTTGGTATAAAAAAACCAACATGGAATATCCATCCGAGTCCGAGTCCAACTGCAACACAAATTCAACACAGCAGGAATTCTCTCTTCTCAAATTGTCTAAGACCTTTTTACAGCAGGTAGAACCGAGTCCACCTGTAACATGAGTTACAAAACAACACGGAATTCTCTCTTCTCATACCACCTCTTTGCAGCTCCTCCCTTCGCCATCTTGTTTGCAAACCAAAGCTCCTCTTATGTGTTCAGCTTTCCCCAAATTCCACACACTAATTTCCATTTATCAGAATATAAAAGCATGGACCGGAAGCCAAAGGCTAGAAGTAGAGGGGGCCAGGGATTTTGGCCACTGCCGGGGTGGACCTCCGGCTCAGATCATGGCCACGGCCGGGGAGAAACCACCGATGAGGATCTACGCCGTAGAGGGAGATCGGGGACACTGCCTCGCTGGGGAGCACTTCGTCAAAGAGGGAGCTAGGGGCAGGGCCGCAGCCGCTGCCGCGCCTGGATGGGGACGTCGGCTTCTCTAAGGAGAGACGCGACGACGTGAGCTCTCATGGCACAGAAAAGAGATGACGCGTTGGGGGAGAACCGGAGAAGGTCGGAGCGGAGCTGAGCTTCCATTTGCCATAGCTGGGTGACGGCAGCCATTGAATCACACTCACACCTCACTCGATGCACTAGATGGAGATAAGGCTGATTGTCTTTTTTGAGTAAGGTCCTCAAGAAAGTAAATATTTAACAATTTTCTATGCCTTGGTATTTTAACAAAAAAACCTTGAAGTTGATAGAATTCCAAAAAAAATATATTATAGGTAACACTGAACATTTTTAAAAGATATAGCTAACACTAAACTGAAAGTCTGAACCCACACGTACTAAATGGCAAGATATTTCTCCTGCCACATCAACGTCCAATTCATTGGAAGCGTGTGAACAGGCCTGATGTTTTTATACATTTGAGTTAGCTGCTGGATGTTTTTCTCAGCAACGAGCATCTCAATTTATTTTTAAAGAATTGACTCGATATCTCAATTTCATAACTGAATTTAAATTAAAAGACCTAAAACTGATGATGGTGTAATTTCAAAAAAATTAAACATCAAATATTTAATATTTATTTATTTATAGAGTTATATATAAAAAAAATTATATTACAAGTAACATAATAAGATTTTATTGTTATCAACAATATTTATAGTTCGGTTATTTTAATTTCAAAACCCGTGGCAACGCACGGGAGGTGCTCAATAGTCTATATAAAAAGGTGATTAATAGCCAATAGACAAAATGGGCATCCTAGGAATTGAACTAGTAAAAGAATTGAAGTAGAATGGGTGTTGATACGCTAAATACTATATAATATAGAGGAGAAGGTCTTCTTTCCCTTTTTCTTTATTAAGAGAACTCAACATTGTGCCCTAATAATGGATTAGAAGGGTAGTTAATTTGTCCCTAACAAACAGTGTACGAAGGATCTAAAGTCTTTTATGTCACTTTGTTTGGGTTGTCCATTTGGTCTCTAATTAATTTTGTGAGCATGCCAATAGTATTACTAACTCAAATGATTATTTCTAGGATGAAGGTAATATGAAATCTACATATCCTCAATCAATCATCATTATACTTAAGACTATAGAAAATATAAAAATAATGGTTTTCTCATGTTACCATTGGAAAGGTAACACACGGTGCTCCTAATTACGTGTTATCCTGAAACCTCTTACATAGTCACCATGTGTATAGTTTTACTATTTCTAAATTAACATCCCACAAGACAGCAACAATAATTTTTAAAAATCATAAAAGTTGATGGCAATATAACATATCTAAGTTTTTTTTCCCAAAATAATAGTTTAATTACAAATTAAATTATTAAAGGATGAAGTCACTAACATGGCTCCATGAAAGGTAATCGTACGTACTTAACATTCTTTTTCGACTGTTTAGCTTGAATTGAAAGCGGTAGAAAACTATTGTTTATTATTTGTCCGGTTTTGATGCAAAACGAGCCATTTCTCTCCAGAGGCGGTTCATGACGAGGAACCGTGATGGCCAAGGAAACCGAGCAAACGCAAACACCGCGCGCGGGCATCCCCAATCCGAGCTGTGCTACTTTGTTCGCCACGAAGACGAATCTTTTGGTGCATCGGTGATCAAACAGCCCAGACCAGACCCCTTCGATTCGATCTCCTGTAGTTGTTTCCGCCTTTTTCTTCTCTTTTTCGGAGCGGAGAGTTGATCAGATGGGGGACGGGCGACCATGGCGGCGGTGGTGCGAGTCGGACTCCGACTGCGTCTCGAGTTCGATCTGAATTTAGTACTGGCTTCGTAAGCCCTCCTCCTCCCTCCCACCACCTCTCCCCCGCAAGCGCCCTCTGTTTCTTTCGGCGTGCTCTGCTCTGCTCTGCTCTGCCCATGGCGGCGGTGACGACCCGCAAGCGCGCCGCGCCGGAAGGAGCCTTGTTCCCCGAGGCAGCCGGCAAGAAGCGCGCGCGGTTCCAGTTCGGGAGCATCTACAACTACGAGAAGCTGGAGGTGCTCGGGTCGGGCAGCTACGGCACCGTGGTGAAGGCGCGTGACCTGCGCACGGGCGAGACCGTGGCCGTCAAGTGGATCCGCCGCGGCGGCGACGGCGCCACCGACCTCCGCGCGGTGCATCGCGAGGCCAGCTGCCTCGCAGCGTGCGGCGGCCACCCGTCCGTGGTCCAGATCAGGGACGTGGCCGCGGACGAGGCCACGGGGGACGTGTTCATCGTGATGGAGTTCGTGGGCTCCAGCCTGCACCGCCTCGTCGCGCGGGCTCGGCCCTCCGGCTTCTCGGAGGCCCAGGCCCGCGGCTGCATGCGCCAGCTCCTGCGCGGCGCGGAGAGGATGCACGGTGCCGGCGTCGTCCACCGCGACATCAAGCCGGACAACATCCTCGTCGGAGAAGACGGCGCGTTCAAGATCTGCGACCTCGGGATGGCGGCGCCGGTGAACCCCGTAGGGGTGCCGTACGAGGAGGACCGCGTGTGCACGCTGTGGTACCGCGCGCCGGAGCTGGTGATGGGGGTCCGAGCCTACGGCACCGCCGTGGATGTCTGGTCGCTGGGATGCGTCATGGCCGAGCTGCTCGCCGGCGTGCCGCTGTTCGAGGGCGCCGAGGATGAGGACGACATGTTCGCCAGGGTGATGGAGCTTCGGATTGAGATGGTGGCGGCGGAGTGCCGCGCGTTCGAGGGACTGCCCGGGTTGTCGGAGGCCGGGCGGGAGCTCCTGTGCGGCTTGCTGAGCTTTGAGCCCGACCAGCGGCTCACCGCGGCGGAGGCGCTCGATCACCAGTGGTTCGAGGAAGAGGACGAGCCCGTGTCCTCTTTTCTGCTGTCTCCGAAGCAGCCAAATGGTTTCATCAACTTCTTCTAGAAGACACAAGTTCTAGCACAAAACTGATTCATGTAGGATAGGATCGATCGTTATTTGAACATCCGTGTAGTTATCTTGATTGATTGATGACAAGAACCAATCTGTTGTAACCTCTTTTGGAGCAAGACAATGTATTGTCAATCTTGCTCCTTCGTTAACATGTAATGTATTGATTACTTGAGTTTTGACGAAATTGTCTATTGCTCCTATGTTAGTCCCTCAAAGAATTGTGTGATATCTGATCATCAACCCTAACCTTTTGTGTTATTTGTTCTTCGGTAATGAATGTAACTCTGCAAACCCGAACAAAGTGCGTGAAAATTGTTTTTCTTTGAAATCGTGGGTATTCACAAGATTTACAGAACGGAACCGAGTATTATTGGGCTTGCAGGCAACCAAGTTTGACAAACAATCATGGAACTGTGATAGTACAACTACACCTTGCTAGCATAAAACGTGTTATGTGTAAATGTTTTTTACTCCAGACTTGTAATTCGTATGTATATCAGAATTTTTTTATACAGCGGCAACTTTTTTGTTCACCAATATATATATAGTCCCTAACTGCCAGTACGTTTTCATAATTGTTTGTGATTAAAATGTCCTACTAAATAGAGGATTTCTAGTTCATTTTTATCTGTATTCGAGTTCTTAGTGTAGAAAATTTTGTATTCAACTTCCATGTAGTAGCGGACCCAGGAAATTTTGCGTGGGTAGTGTTGACGCCAATAATCTATGGTCAATCATCAGCATACATACACGAGGTCTGGGAGATCTGCTTAGCTCCAGTGCAGGTTCAATAACACGCGGTAGAAGGTGCGCAACGTGCCAGTCAGTTTATTCATTCAACTGACAAGGTGTGCGTGTGCAAGTCGATCGATGATGGCTTCCAGACACAGAGTCGAAATCGACGTAGGGTCGATGTCGGCGCAGAGTCGATATCGGTATAGAGTTGATGTAGACTAAATACATGATTACACATCGGATTTATAATAATAATAATACATGAATGAATCTATGAGCCGATGCAACACTAGACTAATCACAATATTTAACGTTATATCGATCAATCAATAGAATCACAATACTCAATCGATATAATACTAGACTAACTATAATATTATAATAATTCATCGTCTATACAAATAGATAATCCAAAGTTGATATAAAAGCTAAGCATGTAATCATCTATCGGTTGTTGCTAGTAACAAGATAACTCATCGGCTAAACACTCCGACGATACCCCGAATAGACCCTCGTGACGAGATCGTTATTGCATGGTTGTCCAACTAAAAGATCGGTCTAAGCCGAGACAGTTCTTGGAACGAACGAACGCACACACTGTACTAGATCTAATCGCTAAAATCTCATTGACTCGAATATACAGATCAGACTAGATCGAATCGCTAGAATTAACTACGATAGATTGGTTTTCCCAAGACAGTATGCAACTAATACTAGCAAAACAACCTAGAAAGATCTAGTATATCGGATAACTAACAACCACGATCAAGTAGCCAGAAGATCGGTCTGCGCTGAGACAGTCCTGGGCAGGTCGTCGAATAACGGGGTGGCGAGTCCTCCGCCATGTCGCCAAGGTTGAACTAGTCGATGCAGCCTGCTTTATGACGACGAACCTGCCGGGGTGACGAGTCCTACATCTATCACGGAGAGCCCGCTCTAGACGAAGAACACGTTAGGGTATACCTGTTTCCAAGGTGACAATGCGCTGAAGTTGTATTAATCGATTGATGATTATAATGTGCCACTGCCCTTTATATTTATAGGGTGGATGGACTTAGCATATAAGGAAAAACTCTAAAAGCAGACCCTAGATATTCTATCTTTTGGTTCTCTAGAATATTATGGTGCGTGTCGAAGGAAACAGAGATAAGGACCTATACAGACATATGGGCTATCAAATAAGTTTTCAAACGCATACTCATGTATCCAAAACGGACTCCAGATAAGGGAGCTATGGCCTTTTTACTGCCGATATGTCAGACTGTGAAATCAATCCGAATCCAATTATAACTTTGCTTCTATCTACACATCATGTCCTGAATTTCTTGAATCAATGAAGAACGTGAAAAGGAAGGCTTTTGGTGGTTTGGAAACCCATAGATATGTCTCAACCATGTAAGGTAAGTATTGTGTTTCCAATCTTCAACCAAACTCGCGCATCCATCTTGATAACGTGCATAGCATGTACTGAAATAGCCATAATTCCTTATGAAAGTATTCAAATAATGCGATGTATGTTTTGTTGGAATGATAACCTATGAAAATATCAATGTTTCAAGCCTCAATCACATCTATATTCATGTGCCCACTATCATATATTTGAGAAAATAACTGTCAAATTCTGGTGTCAACAGGTAAGCACAGAGTGTAGCAAAGCAATAGAAATATGATATTTAATCCTAGTTTGAGATAATTTTTACTGAAATTGAAACGGTTTGGGTACCCGCTGCTTCTATGGCTAATGGCTTATTGCTTCTGTCACGTTTCAGGTTTCTGCTTTAAATCTTAAACAGAATTAAACCTAGACAATCATAAGTAAAACTAACAAATTAGAATAACTTCTTCATGGTACAAATTGCTATCTGTCAAATTCAAAGAAATAATTATATAACATTAATAGAATTGATCATCTAAAGTGTACAACATATAAAAGTAACAAACAAAATAGTCAAATAAAACTAAACCAGAAATAGCTATAAGTGAATGTAATAGTTTACGCATATAAGATATCAGGGGCAATAATCCTGTGAGCACGTCCATGTGTGTGGAGATCCGGACCTAGGTTATCTTGCACTAGCAACTCAACGTCGAATGGGTCATTCTTTTCATTGTCAAAACCATACACTGGAGCAGCATGCAGACTGAAATATGTGAGATCCTTTCCAGACTAAGATATTCAATGGTCACAGTAGTTGTAATATACTTCTTCATTAGCGTTGGTCCAATCAGGATTCACGTTGAACAAACCAACAATTGGACTAGTTAACTAGATCTCTAGCAGAAGCAAAATTATTTCATATATAGTTTTAATGAATTGAGTTGATTCAGTTCATTAGGTAAGTCCAAAACAGGAATATCCTGAAGATTTACTAAACTGTATGTGTCATAACTCTCAATTCAAGCCCAACCAGTAGATCCTTCAAGGGGCGCACCATGCTCATGTATATACTCTGAAACCTTAGTTGTGTTCCCCCAAGCATATGTTATACATAGTTCTTCTATAAGTTCCTCCACTAGTTGGAGAATAGAGACATTCCCAAAGCATAAATCAGCTCCTCATTTTTTGTTGCAAGCAACCGCCTTCTTGAGGTTAAGCACTCGGCATAAGCGTGACCAATGCATATGGAGAGAAAAGCATACTTATCCCTCATCTCAATCTCAATCTAATTGTTATCGAGAAAGTTGCTAAAGGTGAGTGCATCAAGGCTACAGGCATGAATGAAGTGGTCAGTGATAATGGAGACGTTGAAGAAAAGGTCACTGTCCTAGAAATGTCCAACTGATAACTATTTCATTTTATGTTAATTCATGCAAATATACATATTATTATTATTCTTCATAATATCCATAATAATTAATATTAATAAAAAGCACTACATGAACTAGTGAAATAATTGAATTACTATAAGACTCTATTTTGTTGGTGTTTAACTTTGACATGCCTAACCTTAGTTGCGCCATAGATTTTTAGGCAACTTTTTGGCTTTTTGCCATAGCTATGATAAGTCATACGCTTTTAGCCCTGCGACCCACAGGTCATACTCACAATTTTTTACTAACTTGTGGCTACGAATTTGGTAGCCATACTTTTTGTGACAAATCATACTTGACTAAGATTAATTATAACAAGCTTAGGTATTAACTAAACAGATTCTAAATATATCTAAACAGCTAGACTAGTTGAGGTGCTCAATAGTCAATAGACAAAATGGGCACCCTAGAAATTGAACTAGTGAAAGAATTAAAGTAGAATTGGTGTTGAAGTGCTAAATACTATAATATAGAAGACAAGGTCTTTTTTTTACTTTTTTCTTTATTAAAAAACTCAACATTATACCCTAATAATAAATTAGAAGGGTAGTTAATACCCAACGAACAATGTAAGAAGAATCTAATGTCTTTTATATCAGTTTGTTTATGTTGTCCATTTGGTCTCTTGAAATTAATTTTGTGACCATGCCAATAAATAACTCATAAATGCTTAAGTTCTAGAACGAAGATAATAGGCAACCTACATATCTCCAATCAATCATCATTATGCTTAAGACTACAAAGTACACGAACAATTGTTTCCTCATATTACCATTGGAAAGGTAACACACGGTGCCCCTAATTATGTGGCATCGTGAAACCCCTTACATAGTCGCCATGTGTATGGTTTTAATATTTCTGATTAACATCACCACAAGACAACAGCAATATTTTTTAATAATAAAAATCATAAAAGTTGAGGGCAACATAACATATCTAATTTTTTAATAAAAAATAATTCTCTATCGCTTGCAATTCAAGCTGAACAATCGGAAGAGAATGTTAAGTACATACTGTTACCTTTCACGGAGTCATGCTAGTGGCTTCATCCTTAGGGGTTCATGACGAGGAACCGTGATGGCCAAGGAAAGCGAGCAAACGCAAACACCGCGCGCGGGCATCCCCAATCCGAGTTGTACTACATTGTTCGCCAAGAAGACGAATCTTTTGTGCATCGGTGATCAAACAGCCTTCGATCTCCTCTTGTTTCCGCCTTTTCTTTTTCGGAGCGGAGGGTTGATCAGATGGGTGACGGGCGCCAATGGTGGCGCTGGCGCGGGTCGGACTCCGACTGCTTCTCGAGTTCGATCTGAATTTAGTACTGGCTTCGTAAGCCCTCCTCCTCCCCTCCCACCACCTCTTCCCCGCAAGCGCCCTCTGTTTCTTTCGGCGTGCTCTGCTTTGCTCTGCACATGGCGGCGGCGACGACCCGCAAGCGCGGTGAAGGCGCGTGACCTGCGCACAGGTCCTCCGGCTTCTCCGAGGCCCAGGCCCGCGGCTGCATGCGCCAGCTCCTGCGCGGCGCGTAGAGGATGCACGGCGCCGGCGTCGTCCACCGCGACATCAAGCCGGACAACATCCTCGTCGGAGAAGACGGCGCGTTCAAGATCTGCAACCTCGGGATGGCGGCGCCGGTGAACCCCGCGGGGGTGCCGTGCGAGGAGGACCGCGTGTGCACGCTGTGGTACCGCGCGCCGGAGCTGGTGATGGGGGTCCGAGCCTACGGCACCGCCGTGGACGTCTGGTCGCTGGGATGCGTCATGGCCTAGCTGCTCGCCGGCGTGCCGCTGTTCGAGGGCGCCGAGGATGAGGACGACATGTTCGCCAGGGTGATGGAGCTGCGGATGGAGATGGCGTCGGCGGAGTGCCGCGCGTTCGAGGGACTGCCCGGGCTGTCGGAGGCCGGGCGGGAGCTCCTGTGCGGCTTGCTGAGCTTCGAGCCCGACCAGCGTCTCACCGCCACGGAGGCGCTTGATCACCGGTGGTTCGAGGAAGAGGACGAGCCCGTGTCCTCTGTTCTGCTGTCTCCGAAGCAGCCGACTGGTTTCATCAACTTCTTCTAGAAGACATAAGTTCTAGCACAAAACTGATTCATGTAGGATAGGATCGATCGTTATTTGAACATCCGTGTAGGTTATCTTGATTGATTGATGACAAGAACCAATCTGTTGTAACTCCTTTTGGAGCAAGACAATGTATTGTCAATCTTGCTCCTTCGTTAACATGTAATGTATTGATTACTTGAGGTTTGATGAAACTGTCTATTTTTGAATCTCTAAAGCACAGCCCGTCTCAGCACGTACTCACCATCCACGTCGGTAATTTTTTTTTTCTCTGTGAGATGTGAATCAGTGGCGAGTACGCGAACGGGTTTTATCCAACCTCGGTGAAAAATTTCCTTCGCACGGTGCGCTGCCTCCACCCACTCCGATCTTGTCCTCTCTCTCTCTCTCTCACCTTGGCTCCCTCTCTTCCTACCACCTCTCCCCCCCCCCCCCCCCCCCCTCTCTCTCTCTCTCCCAGGTGGCGTGGAGGCGAGGTGGCACGAGCGCGGCGAGCGACGGAGGCGGAGAGGGAGGAGGCGGTGTGGTAGCACGGCAGCGAGCGGAGGCGACAGCGTGGTGCCCAGCCCTGCAGCGGATCTGGGACAGATGCAGGGAGCGGTCCAACGGCGCGGGCCTCGCCCTCCGGCAGATCTAGGCTCGGGGAGCGGGGTGGCAGCGTGGCGGCGCTACAGTCGCGAGGCGGGCGGCGGCGAGGCAGCAAGGTCGAAGGCAACGACGGTGACCCCCCCCCCCCCCCCCCCCCCCTCTCTGCATTTTGTGTGTTTTTTGCTTTCAGATTTTGCGGGCCGGCGAGCGAAGGCACGAGTCGACATGAGGGGTGCGAGTGAGGCACAACGCACGGGAGCACGGCAGCGCTTGTGCGGAGGCATCAACCGGCGGCTCGACGGCAGCGGCGGCCAGAGATGACGGTGAGCTCTCCTCGCTCCCCTTCTCTCCTCTCACATCTCTTCTCTTTTTCTCTCTCGTTCTCGAGACAACGGCGGTCAGCAGGAGGAGGTGGTGGCCGTCGATGGACCCAGGCATGGCTGCACGGGGCGGCATAGTGGCGGCTTGGGTTGCGAGATGGCGGAGACGCGAGCCGGCGCGATGAGGCATGACAAGCGGTGCAGTTGGGGCGACGCGACGCGTGGGACTAGGGTGGCGCCGCCGGTAGAAGCACTGCCCGGGGGCTCTACAGCAGCAGCGACCGGCGATGCCACTTAGTGAGCTCTCCCTCCCTCTCTTTATCTCTCTCTCCCCCGCTTTGGTGGTCACCTACTCTCTTTTTCTCTCTCTGTTCTCAAGGAAGCTTCCCTCTTCTCCATCAAACCCTAGCGGCGATCTCAACAAATCCAGCCACGTCCCTCTCTTCGAATTTGTTTGGTCGTCAGTTAGGATGGAGATTGGTTGTTCCTTGGTTCTTTGGGTCTCGTGTTCTTGTTTTTTGTTGCCTCTGGCTATCCGATCTGACCTTGCAGATTTCTTTTTGGGTGTTTTCTTCATTGATTCATGTTATTAATCATTCCTTGTGGATTTAAGGTTCGTAACTTTTGGTGGATTTAGAAATTTGTTCCTGTTTTTGTAGTGCAATTTGTTATTGTGCTCCTGCTTGCTTGCGTGGATTTTTTGTTCGTTGGTTTCTTGAGGTCTTCTCCAGATTTGGCCTTTCTTGCAATGTGTCTTTGATAATGTGTCTCACGATGTGAGGCTTTTGATGAGGTTAGCCTCGGTCTCTTCCCTGTGGTCTTTTTTTTCCTTTGCCTAATCGAATGATGTGGCCGCTAAACCATGAGTATTGCAGGTTCTAGTCCCTCTGTTTTTGTATGGACAACTCTTCAATAAATATGTTCCATCAAAGTTTAGGTGGTGATGTGCTTGTTTAACAACAGATGAGGTGCATCCTGCGAGATTCAACAACACATTAAGCAGGTAACACCGCTGTGATGTTGTTTCAGATTTGTAGACTGTTTCCAACTTATGGAAGCCATAACTGCTTATATTGTAATTTCATATGGATGTCTGGACCTTGCTATTTCAGAAAGATGATGATTGTTTCACATATTTTAAAATTAGCAATTTGATTCCCTGTAGATGTTATTTGATACCAGAGTTACTCATTTTGTAAAAAGTGACCTTTGAATTTTTCAGTCATTGGTCAATATATTTGATTATGTTGTCTCATTCTTTTTTCCTTCCCTGCAGCTATAGTGAGGTGAGGTAGATGCAGTTACAAAGTCATTGTAGTTCCTAAGGAGTAAGAGAAATATATGTTACTATTTTTTCTCCCCTGCATTACTATTTTTTTTACTGGGATTGGATTTTTTTTGTCATAGATTTAAGTGTCAGCAACTTTATGTAGTTTATTTGTGTCTCTTTCCATTGCTGTTAATGTTAACTACAAAAGCTACATAATGTACAATTAAGTTTTGTTCATGGCTATACAATAGTTTGATATACCTGTACCGTTTTACCATTTTTTTTAAACAATGGCCAAACTCTTTGGTAATCTAAGATCTGAATTTCTACTACATATGCATGGTGTATATGATCACCACCTTCCAGTTCTAATTTTGCTAGGATGATCATATCTTGGTTCCTAACATTTTGTGCATATAAGTGGTTTTCTCTTTTGTGTCTACTGATCAGCTGTTAATCTCATATGGTGATTGTTTAGACAAGGAGGTTGATATTACTTTCATAGATAACCAGCTCTACTATTAAGATGGGTTATTTCTCTCTTAATTAGACTATGCTCTCCTCTTCTTAAGCAATTAATTAAGATGTCCTTTTATTATGATTTTGATCCTAAACAGGCGTTTGACATTTATTATTATCATGTCTACTGTGGGATACTTGACTTACGGGTATCTGAAGATATGCTTAAGTCGGTAGCTGATCGGATACTTCATCAACAAGGAAGCCGACCGAGTCGGCTTGGAGCGCAAGGCATTTAGAAATAGACTTTCTATGTAAATCCCTGTAGACTATGAGTAGGACACTTTATGTACCCCTGCCGACCGGATATATAAGGCGACAAGGTATCCTCATCAAGGGAGAACAAATTACAAGCAATACAAACCACAGAACACAGGACGTAGGGTTTTTACTCTCATCGAGAGGGTCCGAATCTGTCTAACTTGACGTCTTGTGTTACCATCGTAGTTCTTAGTCTCGATGTAGCCCTATATATTTACTGCCGAGATCAAGCTTTGACACCTACAGTCATGTGAGCTATCCAGATTCATGGTTGTCCTTCTTAACCTTATCATATCTTTTCACTGAAGTATACCGTAATGTTCTTAATCTTATATGGTGATTGTTTAGACAAGGAGGTTGATATTATTTTCACAGATAACCACCTCTACTACTAAGATGGGTCAATTTTGTCTTAACTAAACAGGCATTGGACAGTAAACTATTCAGAATTTTTTCATTAATTGATTTCTGGATTAATATGCTTGGTTACGGTATCCATTGAATATAACTCATAATTGTTTTGCAAAAACTCATTCCTAGATGAACTTATTCCAAGAACTCATAATTAATTGGTTTCTGGATTGATATTCTCGATTACGGAGGCCTAGATGGACTTTCAATGGGCATACTGATCCTATAGATGATATATGCATTTCTGATGCGGTTTCTTACATCAACAACTTCTTTTGTCGATTTTGCCTGTCGGGTGTGTGCTCATTAACTGATTTCTGCATGCTGAATCACTCCTGATTGTCTTGTGTTCCTTTACTACAAAGATGAGATGTTCGAATAATCTTTAGTTCGCCTATCAGCTTGCCTTCATTTATTCTCGGTATGTGGGTATTTGTTTTTTAAGCTAAAACTTTTTTATGTGTTTCATGTCATATTTATTATATTTTTGCTGAGAATCATACATATTTCTTATTTTTGGAATTGAATCATACATAACTTTAAAAGCACAAATTGTTTCGATGTATTGAACCTGTCTCTAAAATGGTTAGACATGAATGAAAATGAATGTCAAGCATTTAGAAAAGTATAGCCAGTCTAATGATTTTCTTTTCCCTGAATTTATGTGAAATGTAGTCACATGTTCACAATGTATTTCAAAAGTCTGATTTTGTGCCTATATTGTTGGGTTCTTACTGTTAACTCTTGGTTATTTATTAGCTATCAATGTGAGCCATGAGAAAGTATAAATAATTAGTAATATAACCCTGTTTTCAATAGATGTATTGAAATTCAGGAATATATGAATATATTATGGGAAGCACTGTGCAAGGATGATATGCATAGAATTAAAAGTTGGGACTCTTTGATATTGGAGTTTTTCGTAGGCTGACTGATCAGTGTCTGTAGCCAGCAGCTTCATCTTCTTGATTCAAGGTGGACCATTCTCCTATTATTTTTACTACATCTACATGCCATGTAGAGTGTTAACAGTTGCTTGCTTTAGAAACATGGTTATCTTGCAAAAATCTTCTGGTGGTGGGATTAATTTTGTTATATTTATCAGGCTTTTTGTCTTGACTGGTGCCGTAGAGCCATGCATGTTGCTCTCTAGGTACACACTGTACACTTGCTGATTATGTATTTTATTGAATCTGCATGCTATATAGTGGGTGTTGGCTATTTGTGTGTTTTGAAGCTGTCCTTTCTTATGTGGCTTTTCTGTCTACACATACTCCATCAGTACATCCAAACAATTCACATGCTATGTAGTGGGTATTAGCCATTTGTGTGTTTTGGAGCCGTCCTTTTTTATGTGGCTTTTCTATCTACACATACTCCATCAGTTTCATACTTTTTATATTCATGTTTTAGATCATGGTTACTCCAGCAAAGACACATGTTATTGTCACTATGGAATCAAGGTTAGTTTTTACCTTCTCTGAATAACTTAACATTACATTCATGTGGAAACCGGTGTTTATCTCCAATCATGGCACAATGTTACCTAATTAGACCATTTGACTCCTTGTAGGGACATTTTATAACAACAATCCTCTACAGACAACTAAGATGTCGGCTGCTCATAAATGACTATTCAAGAATGACGTGGTCGATGAGACGATGACAACGTAATTGTCTTCTCCATATACTTGATCCATGTTTTCCTCCTTGCCTGGCTTCTTGTCAATGTAAATCATGACATGTATTTTTATAGACTGTTTTAATATTACGTATGTATCTAAGACCTGGTTGGTACAAATACCTCCTAAATATTTGTATGTACCTAAGACTTGGTTGGTGCAAGTACCTCCTAAATATTTATGCTCGTGTAAATATTTGTGACATGGATCTATATCTATAATTAGCTTTGTTATAATATTTTACCTTCTTTTGTTACGATAATTTCTCTTATGATAGTTTTTTTGCTGCCCCTTTTGATTAATGAGCGTGTAAGGGCGCGCCCCATCAACTAGTTGCTCCTATGTTAGTCCCTCAAAGAATTCTGTGATATCTCATCTCAATACTAACCTTTTATGTTATTTGTCCCTTGGATAATGAATGCAACTCTACAAGCCGGAACAAAGTGTCATGAAAATTGGTTTTCTTTGATGAAGTCATGGGTATTCATAAGATTTGCAGAACGGAACCGAGTATTATTGAGCTTGCAGGCAATCAAGTGTCACAAATAATCATGGGACTGTAACAGTACAAGTACAACTGCACCTTACTAACATAAAACGTGTTATGTGTAATTTTTTTTACTCCAGACTTGTAATTCTTGTGTATAACAGAATTTTTATACAATAATAACTTTTTTGTTCACCAATATAGTCTCTAACTGCCAGTGAAAGGGCCTATAGTTTAGTGGTTACAGGAGTCTCAGTAGTATCTCAGTTCCTAGGTTCGTCTCTCCGTGGGAGCGAATTTTTTAGGATTTAACGGTATTATGCTTTCAGTGGTAGGCGACGCTCCCGTCGATAGCGAGACACCAGTGTTGACTTCGTCAATCTAGAGAGGCTCAGTTTTCAAAAATGCTCATAGGGATAGGATTTACCTATTATTGTTCATAGGGATGAGTGGGCGTGCGTATCTGAGTTGTAATGTGTAATTAAAAAAATAGTGCCTAACTGACAGTACATTTCCATAATTGTTTATGATTTAAAATGCCCTACTAAATAGAGAATTTCCAGTAAATTTTCATCTAATGGCTCATTGCTACTGTCACGTTTCAGGTTTCAGCCCGTAGAGAAACCAAAAGCCCCACGAAAACCCTGCTGTTTCCTAGGCGGCCCCCACCTCCCAAGCGCACGCCCTCTCCCCTCCTAAAATATCCCCAACCCGAACCACCCCAGACCAAACCCAAATCCGCACCCCGAAATCCCCAATTCCGCTCTGCCCCCGTCCACCGCAGCAGGCGAGCGCGAAGCCGAGGTTGCGGAGGCGGCGGCGAGATGGATTCGGACCAGGGCAAGCTCTTCATCGGCGGCATCTCGTGGGAGACGACGGAGGATAAGCTTACCGAGCACTTCTCCAACTACGGCGAGGTCACCCAGGCCGCCGTCATGCGCGACAAGCTGACCGGCCGCCCCCGCGGCTTCGGCTTCGTCGTCTTCGCCGATCCCGCCGTCGTCGACCGCGCGCTTCAGGACCCCCACACCCTCGATGGCCGCACGGTACGGTCTCCCCACTCTTCCCCCGCCAAACCCTAGCCGAATATTCGCAACCCGAGCGGAATATTCGCTTCGGCTGCTTTCCGATCTACTCCGCTGCGGAAGTTCGACGAGGATTTTGCTCAAGTCCGGCCTTTGCTCTTGTGTTGCTGTATCAGGTCGACGTGAAGCGGGCACTCTCACGGGAGGAGCAGCAGGCCTCCAAGGCGGCTAACCCTGGCGGTGGGAGGAACTCCGGTGGTGGTGGAGGCGGCGGCGACGTGGGTGGTGCTCGGACGAAGAAGATCTTCGTTGGCGGGCTGCCCTCCAGCCTGACAGAGGACGGGTTCCGGCAGTACTTCCAGACCTTTGGCTCAGTCACTGATGTCGTTGTGATGTACGACCAGAACACTCAGCGGCCGCGCGGCTTCGGGTTCATCACCTTTGACTCGGAGGACGCGGTTGACCGCGTGCTGCACAAGACCTTCCATGACCTGGGTGGCAAGTTGGTGGAGGTGAAGCGTGCGCTGCCCCGGGAGGCGAACCCTGGCACCGGTGGTGGGCGTTCCATGGGAGGTGGCGGTTATCAGAGCAACAATGGCAACTCCACTGGCAGCTATGATGGTAGAGGTGATGCTGGCAGATATGGTCAGGCACAGCAGGGTACTGGTGCTTATCCAGGCTATGGTTCGGGAGGTTATGGTGCTGGTGCAACTGGATATGGATATGGTGCTAACCCTGGAGCTGGATATGGAAATTATGGAGCGGGGGGATTTGGAGGTGTCCCTACTGCATATGGTGCACCTTATGGAAACCCAAGTGCACCTGGTTCTGGTTACCAAGGTGGTCCTCCAGGCTCAAATAGAGGACCCTGGGGCAGTCAAGCTCCATCTCCCTATGGTGCTGGAAGTTATGGCGGTAACACAGGCTATGGTGCGTACTCTTCTGGTGGTGTCAATGCTCCCTCTAGTCAGGCCCCTGGTGCTGCTGCAGGTTATGGGAACCAGGGCTACGGGTATGGTGGATATGGAGGAGATGGATCATATGGTAGCCAGGGAGGATATGGGTCCTATGGTGCACGTAACGATGGTGCTGGAAATCCTGCTACTGGAGGAGCATCTGGATATGGTGCAGGGTATGGCAGTGGGAGTGGCACTCCTGGTTATCCTAGTGGTTGGAGTGATCCTTCACAAGGAGGTGGGTTTGGTGGCCCGGTCAATGGAGGTTCAGAAGGACAGTCAAATTATGGTGGCGTCTATGGTATGCAACCTAGGGTTGCTCAGTGAGAGAGGCAATTAGAGTATCATTGAAATGAACCAGCACATCTGGGCAGTCTATGTATTGCTGTGCAACTCTGTGCCTTCTGATTGCTGTCAGCCTCCTCAAGATTGCCGATTTGCTGGATCAGTATTTCTTCGGGTTGGAATGCTTGAACCTTTAATGGCTTACTACTAGAACATCTAGTCAATAAGTAGCTATAATGTGGAGTAGCAGTATCTTGCGGAATGCTTTTATTATTTTTGAGTTTAGTTTTATCCATCTGTGTGCTTTGCCATGAGTGGAGTTTCAGGTTGCTTCACCTCTAGTTTAAAAAGCTAGAGTAGCTTCACTGCTTATGGACAAAAATTATCTAGTTGTACTCTATTCTACATATCCTATGTTTATGTTTGACAGCAGTAGTTGGATCTTGCACTATCGCTATTCCAGAATGTTCTTTGTATGGTGATTGTGTTGACTTGTGGTGCTGTGCTTGTTCATGAAAGATGTGAACCCAGAAACTTTATGCAATGATAGTTGTTTGATTCTGTAGCTGCTTCTAACATTATGTTCTACTGTAGTACCAATGTTTTTCGTGTAGCTGGAATGGTACATCCTTCGAGTATATCATCAAGCTATGAATTCCAGCCACCTGGTTCTAGATTTTGGTATTATCCGAGCAGCACTAAGCTTATTAGCGACAAGATTGTAGCTCCAGGTTTCTAAGGTAGTGTAGATACAGAATAATCTGTGAAGCTACTACTTGAATGATGTCTGGGTAGAAAGTAAAATAGAACAATCGTGGCATTTGGCAGCAAAGTAATTGTCCTTCCTCCTGCCTTTACTTTCTGTACAGGTTGAATGGAATGACATTCGTGTTTTGAGATATCCAAGCAAGGGCTCCAGCCATCTGAAAAAGGCTGGTGAAATAACTGGTTTTGCATGGTGAGCTGGTGGAAAATTTCAACCCAAGGAGAACTGACAGTGCAGCATGGGCTTTTTAAGTGCTTCATTTTCTGAAGGGTTTTGTATTGTGCTGCATGATGGTGGTATGTGAAAACAAAGATGCATTCTCTACATGTTTTGTTGGACAAAATCATTTTCCATGATATACTTTGTCAATGCTTCAAACTATTCCTTGTAGGTTTACCATATATACTCATGATGGAAATATCATGAAACATAATTTCCTTTTGCCCACAATTATTGTTCTAAGTATTATTGACCACAAAAATAGATTGCTCATTTTTAACAAACAAAATTGTCTAGTGTTGTATCTGTTATAGTTACAAACTAGTTAGCGTTGGCTAGAGTTTCATCACAATGATTATGAAAAAAAAAAATGGAAACAACCTGTATTGGACAGCAGTATGTTGGGAACAACAAAGTCACTTCATTCTAGTCTTTTGCATAAGATTGGTCAGATGGAGAAACAATCGAGCTTAGCCCCATAATTTTTTCCCATTGTCTCTGTTTAATAGAATTATGAACACTTGGCCATGATTTTGCCTGTTTTCAAGGTATGTACTGCATACAGGTGATCTGCTAGTGCTAAAGGCATATCTTATCATCTTATGTACTCTTGCTGTTGACTTTTAGTTAACTTTGACAATTTGTCTTATTCAAAATGTTTTTAAAAATATCATATATGTTGTCACAGTTTGTTTTATCATCAAAGAATAACTTATATAATTTTACATATTTGAAACAATATTTTGAATAAGATGAATGGTCAAAGTTAACTAAAAAATGTCAATGATGACAACAATTTAAAAATGTTGGGAGTAGTTGTGTGTGACGGTATAGTATAATCAATGTAATTATGTGTCCTAATATGGGAACTTTGCTTTTTCAAAAAACAAAATAGAAAATTATTGGCTCATACTAACATGCTTGTTGACTTGCCCTGACTAATTTCAAATGACAGGGAGGGAGGGAGGAGTAGTGTGAGAGCCCCGTGTCGTCTCGCTCGGAGGCGGCTCAGGGCGACCAAACCCTAGCTGCCCCGCCACCCCGTAGTCCACAGATCGACCGCTGCCGCCACCGCCGCTGCCGGCTGGCGGCCAGCGGCGGCGCCCAATGGAGCCCTCCGCGCGCATCACCCCGCCTCTCAATCCACGAAGTCCCCATCCCTTCTTTCTTCCATTTGAGCTCCAAAAATTCACCCGATGTGGCTGCTCCTGCGCCATGGCTGGGCTCCAAGCTGCTGGATCGAGGCCTCCCATGGCAGATCTGGTGGACCCTGCTGCCCTGTACCTCTCCCATGTGGTTCTACAGCGGTGGGCGCCAAGTAAGCTGCGCGGTCTTCTCCTCTGAGGGAACCGCGGCGTCGTTGCTGCAGCAAAGGCGGTCTGCGGCGTCTGGAGTTCCGCTCGCCGGTCGGCTTGCCGGCTTGGTTGGCGGGCTCGCTCATCCGGTGCCCCTGCGACAGCGGTGGTGCACCTTCCCTGTCCTCGATGCCAGATCCCAGGGCCGCCATGGGCCGGGTCCATACCCGGTACGCCTGTGCTCCCATTACGCATTTCTGTGCACCTTGTGAGGGTGTTGGGCTCCCACTATGCATTTCCCTGTCTTAAGTTAGAGAAGGGGTTGGTTTTTGGGTGCAAGCTGTTACTTCTTTTGAGGTGCTGCTTTTTTATGCCAAAATTTTTCACAACAGTGGGTGACACGGTGAGTGAAGCCACACCAGTTGAATGCTGAGAGCATGGGAAGGGCGTGGATCAAAGGGTTGGCATCCCTTGTTTAGTGCTAGTCTTCCTTTTATTTCTGGTTCATTGGACACAACTGTGCTTGCTGATATATAGGTGACTTGTTTAGTGCTAGTCTTCCTTTTATTTTCATGATGCTTTACCACATATATATAGTTGAATCCCTTGGCAGCGGTAGCTCTGTCAGCTAAATTGCGCACCAGTTGTATTTGGTGCATTTACTTGATGCTTACTGTTATCTTGAACGCGAAGCTGATTAAGATATATATTAATAACTTTGTGCCTCTTCTGATGATAAACCATTAGGTGCTATACTGCCCGCCAAAGACAAAATGTGTCACTGTGAATATTTTTTTGGATGTTACTTCCTTCTCAGCCTTGTACCTGACTGCCTGTATCTAGGACTCCCTAAGAGCTTTGTTAATCTTTTGGATGATATACCTACAAATTCATGCAACATTGGCTGAAATTAATGTCCAATGAACCAGAAATAAAACATAACGTCCCAACTTGTTTGTTTGCAAATTATGTCACTTACCATGTCTTCCTGAGTGGTGGTAGCAGAAAGTAGCAAGGCTATGGCATTTCATTCTTTGGGAGCCAGCCATTCAGAGGCCAGTACTAGACATGAAAGTAGCAAGGTTATGACATTATTTCATCATGAAAGTGCATCACTCGTGTCTTGGCAAAGATGTACAGTACTAGACATATTCATCATAACTTTGATGGGTTGACTTGTTTCTTAACACTTCGGTAATATCAGCAGATTATACTTGTATTCAATCAGTAGTACACTCATGTGGTGTGGGTTCTAAATAACATCCCTGTCTCTTGTTGTCTTCATCTTCTAACTCTGCCACATGTTTGTTTTCAGGTATCTTCTATTGCACATGGTACATAATAATCTCGTTGATTTCTCCATTAGCTTGAAATTATTTCAGACCATCAGATGGAATACATTTTGACATGCAGTACCTATCAGGCAACACTTGTAAGTTTGACTACCTAACAAGAACATGTAGCTTTCGAGACAAATGAGTTGTCATGACTGATGGGTTCTTAATAATCTGAACTTCTATAAAACTAAGCTGACAGTTTCAATCTGCGGTTTGAGATCCATTGTGAATTACACAGTTCCCACGTGTCTACACCGTGTTTGTGCATTCTAAGCTAAATAAGCAGCCGGTAATGTAGAGTATCGTTGCATTGTTTTCCTTTTTGCGGTCACTTATATTGATCGATTCCCTGAAGTCGTTACATTGTATCCTTGAGTTCTGCCTAGCTATAAATCTTATTATGAAGTTTGTTGCGAGGTCAGTCATTGCGTAAATGGAGTTCACGACCATTTTGGATAGGGTTCTTGAAATCCTTCAGGCAAAAAACGTGTGGTGGTAAATTTTCACACGTGGATTTTGCAAAACAAAGTGAGTTCGAAACGTAGGAGCTGTACGCCATAGTTCGAAATGATTTTTGCAAAGGACGGAGGAAGTCCCAAAAGCCTTGGCTCTCCTGTAAACGCGGCTCAAAAATAGTAGAACGCCATTTGTGGGCGCGCCATGCACCGGGCCGTCCTCCGCCCTTGCAATTCTAGGCTAGTTCTCCCCGAGTCCTTGCGCGTCTCCACACACTGCAACGCGCGCCGTCTCTCTGTCGGTGGCTGGGCCTTGGCCGGAGGAGATGGGGCGCCACCAGCGCTCGCGCTCCGCCTCCGGGGGCTCCTCCGCGACGCGGTCGGACATCGGCGACCTTGACTTCGCCTCGGCTGACCTCGACTGCCCCTTCCGCCTCGTCGACGCTCTCGGGCCCGTTGAGCTCCGCGAGACCGCCTATGAAATCTTCTTCATGTCCTGCCGCTCGTCCGGCGTTCCCGCCACGGCGCGTGGTGGCGCGGCGGACGGGGAGGTGTCGTCGCCGGTTGCCGGAGCAGGGCCGAAGGGCGGTGGCGCGGGCAGCGTCATGGGCAGCAGGATCAAGAAGGCGTTGGGGCTCAGGGCGAGGCGGTTCTCGTCGGGAGCGCAGCCGATGATGGGGCGCACCCTGAGCCAGACGTCCGGGCCGGCCTCGCCCGGCCGCGCTCGGCGACCCATGACCTCGGCGGAGATCATGCGGCAGCAGATGCGGGTCACCGAGCAAAGCGACGCGCGGCTGCGACGCACGCTCATGCGCGCCGTCGTGGGCCAGGTCGACTGATGCTCATTTCAATTAAGCATGGCCGCATTGCTCTTGATTAACATTGTGCTCTGCTGTACAGGTTGGCCGGAGAGCGGAGACGATCATCCTCCCGTTGGAGCTCCTCCGTCAGCTGAAGCAGGCGGAGTTCTCGGACGCGGAGGAGTACCACCAGTGGCAGTTCCGGCAGATCAAGCTCCTGGAGGCCGGGCTGATCCTCCACCCTTCCCTTCCCCTGGACCGCCTCCACTCCGCGGTGCTCCGGTTCCGCGAGGTCATGCGCGCCACGGAGATCCGGGCCATCGACACGGGCAAGAACTCCGACGCCATGCGCAACCTCACCAACGCCGTGCACGCGCTCGCCTGGCGCCCCTCCTCCTCCTCCTCCTCCTCCGGCGCCACCACCGCCGACGCGTGCCACTGGGCCGACGGGTACCCGCTCAACGTGCTCCTCTACGTGTCCCTCCTCCAGACCGTCTTCGACCTGCGGGAGCCCACCGTGGTGCTGGACGAGGTGGACGAGCTGCTGGAGCTCATCAAGAAGACGTGGCCCACGCTGGGCGTGAACCGGATCCTCCACAACGTGTGCTTCGCGTGGGCCCTGTTCCAGCAGTACGTATTGACCGGCCAGATCGAGCCGGACCTGGCCGCCGCCGCGCTCGCGGTGCTCGCCGACGTGGCGGCCGACGCGAAGCAGGGTGGGCGTGACCCGGTGTACGCCAAGGTGCTCCTGACCGCGCTCGGCGGGATGCAGGAGTGGTCCGAGAAGCGGCTGCTGGACTACCACGGCAGTCACGAGAAGGGGTTCAGCGGCAGCAGCGCCACGGAAGGCATGGAGGTGCTTCTGTCGCTGGCGCTCGCCGCGGGCAAGATCGTCGCCGACTGGGAAGGCGCCGGGGAAGGGAACTTTGCTGGTGACCGCGTCGATTGCTACATCAGGTGTTCCATGAAGAGCGCCTTCACAAATGTAATAAGTCCGTTTGTTTGATTAAGGTGTTCCATGCTATGTCAATTCGATTCAGAATGCTGAAGAGATTATTTCGTCGTCAGATACTGGAGAACGGACTGGACGAGGTGGACAGCCTGATGGTGGACCGTGACCACGACCCCGGCGTGGTCCTGATGCAGCTCGCCAGGGACACGGAGCAGCTGGCCATCTTCGAGCGGCGGAACTTCAGCCCGGTGCTGCGGCGCTGGCACCCGGCGCCGGTGGCGGTGGCCGCGGTGACCCTGCACGGCTGCTACGGCGTGGTGCTCCGGCAGTACCTCGGCAAGGTGAACATCCTGACGGAGGAGCTGGTCCGCGTGCTCCACTCGGCGAGCAAGCTGGAGAAGGCCCTAGCGCAGATGACGGCGGAGGACGCGGCGGACTGCGACGACGGACGGGCCAAGGCCGTGGTGGGCGACATGGAGCCGTACGAGGTGGAGACCGTCGTGATGGGGTTGCTCAAGACCTGGATGGACGACAAGCTCATGCTTGGCAGGGACTGCATCCTCAGAGCCAAAGACACCGAGGTTCCGTTTCTGTGTGCTTTTGTATATAGTAATATTCGATTCATGAAATACTTCTGTGTGTTGATTTTTCCGTATAGAGCTGGATACCGAAATCGAAAGAGGAGCCCTTTGCCGGGTCGGCAATGGAGCTGATGAAGCTTGCCAGGGCCACCGTTGACGAGTTCGCCGAGATTCCGGCGAGCGCGAAAGACGAGGTGGTTCACGACCTCGTCGACGGACTCGAGTCCATCTTCCAGGACTACATCTCCTTTGTAGCATCTTGCGGTACGCCTTTTTCTTTTCTCGATAATATCTCTATAGCATTCATTCATACAATGGAACTGCTGACACATGTTTCGTGCACAACAATGTCCAAAATCCGAAACACGCAAGGATCGAAGCAGAGCTACCTGCCCCCGCTCCCGCCGCTGACGCGTTGCAACCAGGACTCGGGCTTCTTCCGTCTCTGGAAGCGCGCGGTCCTCCCGACGTGCCAGGCCCCGGACGGCGTGGTGGGCGGCGGCGGCGGGGGGTCGCACCACATCCCGCGGCCGTCCATCAGCCGCGGCACGCAGCGCCTCTACGTGAGGCTCAACACGCTCCACTACGTGCTCACCCACCTCCACGCCCTCGACAAGTCCCTCTCCTCCTCCTCCTGCCGCTTCGACCGGTCCCGCGCCGCCGCGCAGTCGTCGATCTCCGCCGTGGCCGAGGTGGCCGCGCACCGCCTCGTCTTCCTCGACTCGCGCCACTCCTTCTACCAGGGCCTCTACTCGGGCGGCGTGGTCGCCGCCGACGCCCGCATCAGGCCGGCGCTGCGGCTGCTCAAGCAGAACCTGTCGTTCCTCGTGTCGGTCCTCGCCGACCGCGCGCAACCCGTGGCCGTGCGCGAGGTGATGCGGGCCTCCTTCGAAGCGTTCCTGATGGTGCTCCTCGCCGGCGGCAACGACCGGAGCTTCGCGCGCGCCGACCACGCCGCCGTGGGCGAGGACTTCCGCAGCCTGAAGCGCGCATTCTGCACGTGCGGGGAAGGGCTGGTCCCCGAGGAGGTGGTGGAGCGCGAGGCCGAGACCGCCGAGGCCGTCATCGACCTCATGGCGCGATCCACGGAGCACCTCATCGACGCCTTCGGCATGGCCACGTGCGCCTCCATTATTGGACCCACCAGCGGCGGAGGCGACGATGATGACGGCGAGAGGGACACGCCCGTGCCGCCCACCACGCGGCAGTGGCACGCCGCGGACCCCAACACCATACTACGAGTGCTGTGCCACCGCGACGACGAGGTCGCCAACCAGTTCTTGAAGCGCACGTTCCAGCTTGCCAGGCGCCGCTGAAGGCTTGCATCAAAGTTCATGTCCTGGATTGGCCCGTGACACGCTGCTTCGGATTGAGGGGAAGATTTATAGCAGATGTTGGATTATACTGTATGTCACACTTGTTTCTCGTTCGGCAATAGAATGCTTTTGCAGCTCGAAAAAATCCAGATCTCTATCACTACGTCAAGGAAATCAAAGTGTAAACGTAGCACGTTTTGCCCGTGGCGAAATTCAAGCAAGCACACAAGGCACGGACGAACTTGTGGAAATGAATACTTCGACCTTGAATTAACCAACTTCACATTGTTCAGAAAAAAAAGGAAACCAATAACTTCATATAGCCCAAAAAAGTAAGGTTTGAACTAACAAAAATCATTTATCTGAGTCATAAGGTAAATCATATCATTTTCTAAATTTTTTTCTCGTCCAACAAAGTCCTTCGTACTCTCTTAGTCTCTTAACTAAGCAACTTATCCTAACTGTTAGAAAAAAAAACATGGATTACACTTTGCCTTCTACTAGAAGATGCCCCTCTAGTAATGACAAAATCCATTTCACAACCTTTCGTCTAAATGATGAAACGAATCTATTAAACTTAATTACACTTTAATTAGACAATGTGATGCTATAATAAATATCTCCTAATGATAAATTAATTAAGTTTAATAAATTTATCTCATAAATTAGCATCCAATAGTGTAATTAGTTCCATATTTAATTTATATTTAATTATTATATTTAGTGTTCGAAGGATTGATATGATAGCTCTAAAATTTAGATCTCAAGAAATGAACACAAGCGACAATAGATCAAAGAGCAGTTTGGATGAACAGGTCGGACACTTTAATTCATGTCCAGGCAACCTCGAAGGACGACCAATCAGATGCACGAAAATATATATATGTACAAATATATGCATATTTTAAATTTGAAATGTATGTTGCTAACATTTGGAAAATCTACTTGTTTTCTGTTCGCATACTTCTCTTCTAGGAAGATTCCCTCCTCTGATACCTGTAATGAGGAAACACCAGTTGCAACAATGAAGAAATCAACTTGCTCTATAGTGGACTACTGTATTGGACCCAAAGTCAAGGGTGCCCAAGGTATTGCTAAAATTGCATTGAAGCCTTCAAATCTCAATGCTTTAGATGAATCTATCAAGCCAACGTTGGGGCTCAGGGGATAGCAACCACTGGTGCAGATGTCGTAAGTTTCTATCTGTATCTGAACAATTATTATTTGTTCAATAATTATACTTTTTCATTGCATTTTAGTAACATAGAGTCGCCGTGGTTAGTTTTTTAGAATTAGTCTACCTAGTTTCACTTTCACCAACATGACATGACCGACTAACTATGGTGGTACTTAATTTGACTTTATCTATCTTTTGCTTCACACCTTAGTAATTGCTGAACTATGGGATTATGTACCAAATCAATTTAATGGATAGCGCTTTTTTGCAACATGCTGCCTAACCATTTAATTGTCAATATTGAACTAGATGTGGTTAGTAGCAAATTTCATTCATGGTTACATTACATTGAAAACATGCAAATAATTGAGTCACATATAATTGTTGTGAATTGGAATCATGACATTTTTGGTTTGGGTAATTTAGCCATACATGGTTTGTGATTTCCGTTATTCCTTATGCCAACTAAAAGCCTTGCTTTTTTTAATAGAATTTTTTTCTTTCATTTAGAGGTTAAGTTCCTTTTTATTCATTGTTTATTTCTGTGCTCTTATCTGCTCATAATATATCATAAACTCATTTCTATGTTTCCTAGAAAGGCTACTATAATGATGAATTTGGCCCGAATCATGGTTTGAATATTTGTTATTATTTTCTACTACGAAGCACCATTCAGTTTCAATGTATTTATACATGCTTGCTTGTAATAATGTCCCATTTATAGTGGTCGGTCAGGTTCAGTGTTTGCAGTTAGTTAGACTTGTGAAATATGTCTGCCATATTGGGCTCTTGTGAAATTTTTTTTTTGTGGATTGGGCTCTTGTGACATTTGATGGGTGCCTTATGGGCTTCTGGCGAGAGTTACAGCGTTGCTGTCACTTGTTTATTGTGGTGTACGGGTCCAGTGATGAACACTACTTTTGCCTAGCTCACGTTGGATAGATCTAGATGCTTGTAGTATGAGTGTTACAACAATATTGGTAAATGGAACCAGCTGGGATTGAATTGTGTAAGCCTTCGTAATGATACAGGATGGATTTTTTTATTGAGTAAAATGCATCAATAGCCATTATACTAGTTTAGCTATTTCAATTTGACCATTGTACTTATAAAATTATAAATTATAGTCATTAAGCTAGATTATATGCATCGATACGGTTATTATCTTTATATCTCTATATGTATGTTGATTACTTCTTATACGTATATTCATGACTCATTATCCATGTGTCTGCACACTCATCTAATCGGTGTTGAACCTTTTCTCCCGATCCAGTTGTACCTCCTCAATATAATTACCATATTTTCTAATATGCAAAGTCATATGTATTATTTATTCATTTTAGAGAGGGCCATGATGATCGTCGTATATGTAAGCAACAATCAATATGAGTGACATTGATTAGTGACAGTAGGCATCATCAACGACGACAGTGGAAGGAATTCTATCATTTTAGTGTTGTTAATTATTTTTATTATGAGTTTCAAGTAAATATGGAGTTTATTCATTACATTCAACTCAACTTGATAATCCTTTACTAAACCTGTAATTTTCAAAAGAATCTTACTTTGCTCTCTTGATCAATTTCTAATAATATTTTTCTTAATTTTTTATATGAATATGGATCATATCATGTCTTTATAGTAACACAATAGCTTTATTACTGAGTTTGTTACCAGCAAGGACTATAATTTGGTTGCGCTCAACAACTAGGCATCCATGTAGCCAGTGACTCACAAATATACATATGCAAAACATGTAGTGATACGAAGGTAATAATCGTGTATGAGCTAGTTTGATGGCCATAATTTTCAATTTCATGAGTACAATGGTTAAAATGAAACAACCAAACAAGTACAATGGTTATCCATGTATTTTATTCCTTTTTATTTATTATATAACCTTCGTGCAACTTTTTTCACTGAAGTTATGCTGCTGCTCTTGTGAAACTACTAACATTTCTTTATAATTTCAGTTGTTGAATTATCCTGATAAAGTGATGTCGGTGCAAATGCGTTTGAACTGCCAAGATGTAGTGCTGCTCTTCTGTGTGAAGTGATCGTTGGTGCAAGCAAGTTCGGACTAGCAAGATGCAGAATTTTTAATTTTTTTTATTGCCTCGAGCATATATACTATCTTAGGTTTTTGTATGGACAACTGGCAAGAGTTTGTCTTTCGTGTTCTCGTACATGTTACACAATAATGTTTAAGAATATTGATCATGTTTAGTAATTCGTCGATAAAGATGTGATCTTGCTACGCTATCAGGGTAGAGTTAATTGTGACTAGTAGCAAAGACTGGATCCATATTTCGGGGTAAACAGAGCCTGCTCAACTGTGTTTTGGGACGGTAGATTTGTGTTTTGGGACGGTAGATTTATTTTTGATAAGTTAAAAATTGGTTTTATGGGATAATGTGATTATCTTGATGTTATATATGGAATGGAACCGTCGAGATGTTCATGTCATGCGGGTAGTGGACCCATCGCGGGACCCACTCTAGGGACTGTCACATGTCCATGTCCACCGTACTTCATTGACCAATTTGCTAGGGAAAATAAGTAAATAAAACTCATATATAATATGTGATTTTTGGGTAAACACTCAGAACAATTCATTGAGTAAAAAAACATTGCAATAGAATCCAAACTCTTGCAATTTACTTAATCTCCTTGCTCAGTTGCTATTAAGAACCTCTCTCAACATAAAATCTTGCCGCAATTGTTTTACACCTGCACAAAGCAACAACAGCTCGATTGATCGATTATTCCTTCTAGGCTACTTCCTCCGTCCTAGCACTTCAGCTTATGAAAGAGGTTGTTCAAGTTTATAACATCTTTAATAAATCTGGATACACAATATGTCCAGGCTTACATCAAAGTTTATTTCTTGGGTTCGCTCGTGACACGCTGCTGCAGATTGATGGGAAGATTTATAGCAGATGTTGGATTATACTGTATGTCATACTTGTTTCTCGTTCGGCAATAGAATGCTTTTGCAGCTCGGAAAAACCAGATCTCTGTCACTCTGTCAACGAAATCAAAGTGTGAACGTAGCACGTTTTCGCTGTGACGAAATTCAAGCAAGCACACAAGGCATGGACGAACTTGTGGAAATGAGTACTTCAACCTTGAATTAACCAACTTCACATTGTTCAGAAAAAGGAGCTAATAACCAACTTCACATTATTTAGAAAAAAGAAAACCGATAACTTCATATAACCCCCCAAAAGTAATTTCTAAACTTTTTTTTTCTCGTCCAACAAAGTCCTTCGAACTCTCTTAGTCTCTTACCTACGCGCCTTATTCTAACTATTAGGAAAAAAAACATGAAGTACACTTTGCCTTCTAGATGCCCCTTTACACAGAGAGATAATTTAATATAAAGACCTTCCTTTGAGGACAAATGTCTTTTCTTGCAATCCAACCTATTAGACTTGATAGAGGGATTGTGCTTCATCTATTGCTGAATGTCACACGAGTCAGACAAGTACTGGCGGCACTCAGCTAGTTGTGTTTGTTTTCTGCACTCTAAATTTTAGGTCTATTCTATTGAATACTGAGATATTAATTAGAATTATTAAATGTAAATTAATGACAAAAATCCATTTCACAACCTTCAACCTAAATAACGAGACAAATCTATTAAACCTAATTAGGCTTTGATCAGACAATGTGATGGTACAATATCTCCTAATAATAAATTAATTAATTTTAATAAATTTGTCATATAAATTATCATCAACTATGTAATTAGTTTTATATTAAGTTTATATTTAATCATCATATTTAGTGTTGAAAAATCATTACTTGAACATTATAATGAACCAAATAAATATTTTAGAAGATCTATTTTAGCATCTCACGATCATGGAAATCTGGCAAATACACATGAAGTGATTTATGAAGTCAATGACTGATTGAGTTGGCATGTGATTACTACACAATAAATAACAAAATGACATACTATAAATTTAGTATGCAGATATATAATTATAGAGGGAGGAGAGATTAAAATATGAAATGAATTCCAGAGGATAGGTTTGGCATTCTACTGCCGTGTAACGAATGTGGTAAGCTGATCTCTCATATAGGGAGAGTGGAACGTAGAGAATGCAAGTTATCTATTTGATATTTACGTATTAGTGAGTTTCCTTTCACAAAAGGTTCAGACCATTCCATAGGAATTTATGAGCGTGTCCCTAACAAGCAAGAAAAATGGGGTTTCTACTGGTTTACCAGATATATTTAATAAAATACAAAAGATAATCATACAAGCCCAAAAACCCATATTTAGGGCTTGAAGTCCAGTTCTTACGAAAAAAATTCAAACAAGCTAATAATGCTTTAACTACTGAAGCTCAATAGATATCAGATCAAGTATAGTTTATTTATGGACAATTCCATGTGTATTAGTTAATTGAATATTAAGAAGCTCAATAGGATTGGTAAACATTTTTTTTAATTTCAGTTCAACAAAGCAGCATATATTGCAATGAACTCGGAAAATTAAAGAAATCAATAAAATCATGTCTATTGATGTAATAGTTCAGCTGTAGTACATCTGGATGAAGCAAGCAATGTTAGATAACTGTTTTTAGAACTCAACAAAAATTGTCAGAATAAAATAAAACGCTTTTGTAACTTTTCATTTATCAGAGTCATTAGGTGAATCATATCACTTCTAAACTTTTTTTTTTCTCGTCCAACAAAGTCCTTTGTACTCTCTTAGTGTGTGTTAGTTTTTCTATTTTTAAATTTTAGTATTATCACATCAATTCTTTGAACGCTAAATAGAATAACTAAATATAAACTAAATATAAAACTAATTATATAGTTGAAGACTAATTTATGAGATAATTCTATTAAGTTTGATTAAGTCATCATTACGAGATATTTACTATAGCATCACATTATCTAATCATAGTCTAATTAGATTTAATAGATTCATCTCGTTATTTATCTAGGGGTTATAAAATAGGTTTTATCATTAGTCTATATTTATTATTTCTAATTAGTCTCTTAATATTCGATATGGCCAGATTAAAATTTAGTGCACAGGAAACGAGCATCCTAATCTCTTAACTAAGCACCTTATCTTAATGATAAGAATAAAAAAAATACACTTTGCCTTCTAGATGCCCCTTAGAGAGATAATTTAATACAAGACCTTTGAGGATAAATATCTTTTCTCGCAATCTAATCGACTAGACCTGACAGAGGGATTGTGTTTCATCTATTGCTACCTGTCACATGAGACAGCCAAGTACGCCTTTTGTGTAATATAAGTATTTGGGGTGTTTGATTTTTTTTTTGTCAAATGTAAGTATTTAATTTCTAAGGATAATATAAATCTAATAAATTAGTGAGGAGGTGGTGGATGAGTGAGTAAGATAGAATGAGAGGTATATATAATTTTTTTAATTGACTGTTTTTATCTCGAGATTTAGGAATTCTTATATTTGAGATATGGAGGGAGCAAATCGCGTGATGGACATGAATCAATATGTAACAGAATTCATGTCTGTTTCAAAAAAAAAAATCAGAATTCATGTCTTTTTTTTGTATATAGTGGGAAGATCATTATAAAAACATGTTTCCTAACTTTCAGTTGATTGAAACATCAATGGTTTGTTTTTTTGAATTTTGATTTTTTTAGAATTATTTGTATAATAATTATAAACTATTGGATCTAGATCTAATGGTTTAAAGGGATGACTGAAAGTTATCCAAATTTTCAGTTAGCTAAAAATTAGCAAGTCCCTTATAAAAAAATATAATGAAAATGGGTTTTTACCGTAGTGGTAAGGTGCCTTAGTAGCACCTCTTAGGTATTGAGTTCGATTTCTGTTGGAAGCGAATTTTTCGAACTAAGTTAAATAAATTATCTCGTCTTTCCCCTAAGATAAAGTATGTGTAAGACCTTGCCTGAAGCTAATCTGTATGGGCTTTGCTCCTGATTTAAAGGCTGGTGCACTATGAAACTCTCACACAGGCCAAAAAAGGGGTCACTATATCAGGAGGGGAGAGGGGTTCGGGAATTTTTTAGACCTGCGTGAGAAAGTCCTTTTTTTTAATGCAATACCGTTGGGACGATCTTACCCAGCAGATCTAGTTTTTTTTCAAATGCTGAAAACTTTTAAAAGGAAAAAAGGCGAACAAAAAAGGGCGTGGGTCGATCTGGAAATACGGTACATACCCCTCGGCCCTTCCGTCGGCCCGTCCACCACCTCGATCTGGGCCACGAGAAGCCTATCCAACTGCTTACGTGGACTCGAGGTCAAGGAACCCAATCCTGCCCGCGGGCACCGGCGCCGGTCGACCTTCGTGCTTGACGGGCCGAATGCGGAGAAATCGTGAGGCGGCGGTTGTCTTGGCTTCCGCGTTCGTCACCGCCGCCGTCGACCTTCGGAAGTTCGGAATGCTGAAGGCTCAACTCCTGAGCCGGCGCGGTGCTCGGAATCCTTCCACCCCTCTGCGGGGCCCTGCTTGGTCTTTCCGTCCACCATCCCCCGCCGCCAGACATTGTAAGATGCTTTCGCTTTCTGAACTCCCTTGTGCTTCCTGCTGTGCGGGTTGGTTTGATATGCTTGATTTTTTTGTTTCAATTTCGGAAATGAAAAAAAAAACTGACTGGTAGAGCAAACTGAGATGCTGGCATGCTACCACCTGCCAGAAGTTTACTTTGAACTGTAAATGGTGATAAATGGTAATATTAATCTGGAGTCTGACTAAAAATTTGATGGTACGAATGTGGGATAACCGATTAGTGATCATCTATGAGGTACATTGTTAACTGATTTTTCCATATAGTTTTACCAGATAAATGGAGATACCAGCAGGTAGTTTGTAAAATTGCAAGAGACACTGCATGGTTTATAGATTTGGAGTTTTTCATTTCTAAAATCTTGTTTGTATGGCAACATTCATTTCAATTAGTTCCTCTGTATTGTTTAGATTCCAGAAGATTTCAAGCTCCAGTAGTTTTCTTTCAGTAGAGAATTAGGAGATCACTAGGACTGAACAAACGTTGTTTCAAAGTTGTTGCATGCCACCTCTGCTTAATATGTGTTAGATCAAGATTTCCTGATGTACAATATGAAGGCGAACAGCAACATGCTTTTTCCACGTTGAATCACAATGCATAGATATACACCCTTACCGAACCTAGCCATCATTGATCACAATAGTAAACACTAAACAGATAGCCATGGTACATCTAAATAAGTTATGTACTATGTCTGCTTATCATATAAGGAATGTGTCTTATAACCCTTGTAGCTTGGTTTTAGAACAACAGAGCTCTTATTGACTCCATAGAAAGCTAAACATCATATCCCAGCATCTCTAGCATAGTTCTCAGGTGCATATTATACAGCTTTCTTGACGCATTGACTTGCAAATGGAGAATCAAACTTGTGAAACAGGACGGAAACCATGCAGAATTGCAGCAGACCATACTTTCTCCATGTCCAGCACAATGTCCCCGCACTCATGTTCATTCCAGCCCTCCAATGCATGAACCATTCCAGCAATGCGCCATGCACTCATGACCCTCCTTGGCAGCCAATTCTGCAAAGTTTTCAAATTGGTAGATTCAATCAGATCTGCAGAAGCTGAAGTTATTGCAGAGTTGCAGTTTGTTGGGACACTATTACCTCACAGGAATGCACATTCTGTAGTGTTTTAGGCACAGCCATTGCAGGAGTCGTTAAGTAGGTGCAGCTGTCCTTGCGAACCATTCTTGGTGGAAACTGCGAATATGGGATGAATTGTGTTCTTTTGTGTGCCTTGAACTGCTCAGAAGCATCTAGACCTTCTCCAATTAACCACACCTACAAAATTTAAGCACAATAAGTGACATCTTTTTGTCTATTAGATATGATCGTCTTATATATAACATTTATCCAGAAGTCCTATTTTACCTTTGCAGTGCCAGTTTTTGAAAACACAAGATTCTCAGCTGCATCTTCTGGTATGTTAGGCTTAAGGAAATGATAATCCTGCTTGTTTGTCATTATCACCTGTGTGACATGAGTTGCTTGTACATTTTAGTGGAAACAACATTTTCTGCAGGGTCTAACATGAAGCTGATATGGGTATTTGTTTCTTACCTTGACATTTTTCTTGCACAATGCTGTGGCAACAGCACGAGCCACCTTCGAAACTTTCCCTACAAGAACGACTTGATCTGTGCTTTGGGAAATGCTATTCACAACCACAGCAGCAGCTAAGCTGGTGCCATCAACGAGTCTTACCCTCAAATTTGGGTACTTCTGCAGATAAAGTTCTCCATTTTCATTGAGGTTATGTGCCTGTAAATAAAGATGTTAGTGTTAATGATGATTTCTGTTGCACAAACAATTGCTAATATATGTCTTGATTTGCCTGGCAGAGAATTTAGCCAAGGTGAAATTGCACTCAGTGAGTACTATCATGAGCAAATGACCATATGATAAATAATACTAGTTTGTGACTCTAGAGATGGATTTCATCGATGCTTGAACAGCTACAAATTCATAATTCATACTTTAGAATACCATGAATATTATGTATTAGCTACAGTTTCTGAATTTTCTTATTTTAGTTGTTACACACAAAAAAAATTCTTATTTTAGTTGTTTGATTTTTTCAGTGTATACACGCATTCAACTTCCATTTGAAGATAAATCATTTGCTTTGGCTTGCATATACTTTGAGTAATTTACTAAATGACATACCTGGTTTAGGAGTCCAAGGCTAACAACTTTAGCTCCTTTCTTGTCAGCTTCACATATTGCCTTTTCGATCAGGTTATTGATTGCTTCCTTCTCCCAAGTCAATCCATACTGCATAACAGAGACAATTTGTGATTTTTTAATTACTTATTTCTTTTAACGGAACTTATATGCTTATTTGAAATAAGGTGAGCTTGACTAGAATCAATAGACAACAGACGTCCTCTGCACTATTATTGGAAACAGCTAACCAGTTATCACGGAATAAAACATGACTCTTACATGGAAACTATATCTTGGAATGGCCCATGACTGCATCCTGAGTTTCTTCATGACATTTCTCTCAACAGTGAATGAAGAACCATACGTCCATGTCAGAACCATGGAGAGCCATGATACGGGCCACATCATCCGCATGTACCACTTGGATGCAAAAGGCTTCGAAGCGTATTCAGCAAACCCCGGTCTCATATGATAAATGGACTGTAGGCTGGTAAGGTGGGTAAGGTGTACCACGTCCACTTCTTCCTCTTTGCCTTTGAGTGACTTCTCATACAGTGTGTCTGATGATTTATCCATGGTGTTGTATATGTAGTCATAGAATGGCATGAAAAGAGAATAGTTTGTCCGGAACTGAGTGTGGTGAAGAGAATGAAACCTAAGTTTCAAAAAATCAGATTGTACACTCAGATCAGCACAGAGAATTGTGGAAGTAACTTACTTTACAAAAATGGCACCTAAATTAACTCAGTCCTGTTTGCCTTGGTTAATGATCAATACTGGTTATGAAGTGAAAGAGTCATATGAGATACTTACGAGGGTGTGTACATCAGACACTTGAGAGGAGGGAACCACTTGAAGAGCCAGCTGGGCACCAATTCGAAGTTGCAGTGACCCATGTTGTTCATAAAATCAATGTAGATCACATACATCTCAAAAGCAATGATGGAAGCCATCCCGGTCAAGGCACATGTGATCAGTGGAATTGAGAACAACACCTCATAAGCCACGAGCTCAGCAAATGGATGGATGACGGCTGCACAAACAGAACAAGATCATGATCATTATATACTCCAGTTTCTCCAAACTCCCAAAATTGTTGTTAACATGACTGCTTGCTGGTCAGGGAACTGTTAATTTTTCAAATCAAAGTAAAATTACTAAAGACTGAAAATTTTCTTAATTGTTGCAGTCTTTCTGCTTGCTATTATCAGGGTGTGTTGTACTCTTGTCATCTTGTGGAACAAGTCTCAAGAAGCAGATATAAGTATTCCCTCAGTTGATTTGTTAGTCCAACAGCGTGAGAGGTAACTACCATGTGCATGTTTTTGAGTTCTATTCAAGTGGAGATGCATGTTAAGATCTCTGTTTTTGAGTTATCTGATTTATAAGCGGATACAGACGGCAGATCCGTCTCTTTGTTTTCAAATTCAGTTGTAGATATGTGATGTAACTTGTAAATCATGACTGCAGTCAGAAAGCGGATTATCTATAGATTTGAATTGTAACCCATCGTGAGTTGCTGCTACTATAAGTTATGTAGCTGGTATTTTTGTTGCACAAGTATACCATAATATAACACTAATTCTGATTTACATTTATATCTACATAGTTTTCCTCTGATTTATTATCCCTCTGCGCTCTCTGGGAAACGTTTCTTGGTTGAGGTTGACCAGTGCAGCCTGCGGACTCAACCAGTGCAAGAATTCAGCTCATGGTGATTTTTTAAAGTCTTTCATCAGAGCTTAATATACCTCTTACAAACATCGATCTAAGCTCATGTGCCTCTGAGGCAGTGAATGCTTGCTGCATGCTGCCTGCATATATGATGATAGTCCTACAAGGCTTCAATCTTGCAGAGAAGGTACGGTCTCCTTCAATACTTATTTTGGCTCCTTTGTTATGTTTTGCACTGTAATTTCTAGAATTTACTCTATCTATGTAGATGTAAGAAGTCTTCGCAAAAAAAAATATATATATGTAGATGTAAGGAGGAACGGAGCAGTAAAATATGTCTCCCTATTTTGTTTGTAATGTATTTCTCTTCCTGCTTATTTTGGATCTTTTATTATGTATCAAAAATTTAAATTAACCACCCACGGACTATATTATTATTGCGGTGTGGAGTTTTTATGTCTGGATAGGATAGTAAATAATGATCAGTGGCGAGTATAATACTGTACCAATTCTGGTTTACATTAGTTACTTAGTTTTCCTCACGTTCATCCCCTCTGCGCTCTCTGGGAGACGTCTCCTGATTTATCAGTTCATGGTTAACTATTACTACACTGTACTGAAACTATGTATAGATGTAGGAGAGGTCTCTCCCTATATTGTTTGTAATTAATGTATGCCTCTTCCTGTTTATTTTGGATCTTTATTATCTTTGATTTTTTTTACCACGTACGGATGATTGTGGGGTTCTTATGTTTGGACAGGATAGTGATCGGTGAGGAGTACGTGGTGATTGGCTCGGTACGTGTTGATTCTGTTTGGTCATAAAGGAAGCTGGTGGCAGCATGCTAGCAACTGTACACATGTGTTTCGCATCTGGTCCCCGTCTTGGGTCGTCCGGAGTTGGCAAGTGGTACGGTCGCTCTCAAAGAACTCAAAACGGACGAGTCAATTAAGACGACACAGTAAGTGACCGATTTTGTCCCTTTTCTTATATATAAGTGAAAAAAATAAAACCCTCTTTCTTAAAGGCATGCATTTTTGTTACTGCCTAAGACCGGTCGTCTTTGCACGTTTCATTTGGGTGCAGGCCCTAAATTTAAACTAGTTAGCAGATATAAATTAAAGAACTATAGTTACCATCTGCATGCATACTTCTGCAGTAATCCGTTTGTCGTAAGAACTTAACAGTTATTACTCTATATAACATGACGTGGTGTGACAAGTGGTACTCCCTCTGTTTCAGAATATAGTTAGTTCTAGGTTTGTTCTAAATCATTTTTTTTAACTTTGATTAATCATAACAAAAAAATTATAATGGTTGATAATACAAGGATACTACTATTAGATCAGTCACGAATCAAACTATCAATATATATAACTCTTATTAAGTAGTCAACATTTATAATTTTTATTATGGATGATCGAAGTTATAAAAGTTTGACTTAGGATATACCCGGAACTAGCTATATTCTGAGATGGAGCGAGGCAGTATAATATATATGCATGAGCAAGGTTAATTACTAGTGGAGTATATATCTTACAGGTGATTGGCTCGGTGACGATGGAGGCGTGGTGGTGCGAGTGATAGCGCGTGTAGAGGAAGTGGTGATGCAGCGCGCGGTGGAGCCAGTAGTAGAGGAGCTCGACGGGCCCGGCGTGCAGCAGAGCGATGAGCAGGGCCCCGTCGGCGCGCCACAGCGGCAGGTGCTGGCCGCCGGGGAGGTACAGGGCGCCGAGGTAGAGGAGGATGCCGGAGAGGATGATCTGGTCGTCCCAGTTGCGCTCCCGGTCCACCTGCTCGAACTCGATGCCGCGGTCGACGATCTGCCGCCGGCTGCGCGCGTTCTGGAGCCGAGAGATGGTGATCCACGTCTGGTTGTGGAGCAACCGGAGGATGAGCGACGGCATGATGGCCAGGTAGCCCAGGTCCGCCTCGCGCCATCCCTTGGTCGCTGCGAGGTAGGCGCCGTGCGCCACCCACGGCGCCAGCACCAGGTACTGCGATATGCATGGCACGGTTATTAGCCGTAGTCGTTGTCCAACTCCAACAGTCGGTGAAAGTAATTCAACAAGAGGCAGAAACGAAAAAACATGCATGTTTATTAGCCAAGATTGTTTTTTTTTAAACTAGCCAAGATTGGTTGAAAACCTAGGACTTGGCATGGCGGCTTTCCTTTTTTTTTTAAAAAAAAACAAATAGTGTTATAACTGCAGGAGGCGATGAATGCATAGCAAGTCCTGTCCTGCTCCAGTGCTCTTGCTCGCGCGAGTAAGGCGCTGCAGCAAAAACTACTGTGCATGCTGGCACAGCGGCTGGCGAACAGAGAGCCCAAGGAATGACACGAGCGAGTCCGGGAAGATGCCATGCAGATGCTTGAGCTGGCATCCAAGCCCCACTCAATTAGTATGAACATGGTGAGATGGAGAAACTGAACTAAGCAAGTACCTTGAAGTTGCCGAGCTTCTTCCACGGCCACTCGGTGAAGAGGCCAGGGTTGGTCGCCATATTGCGAGCTAGTGCTGCTGTGCTCCTGATTCGTTCTGAACAAGAGAGCGTGAGCGCTAGCTCTCGTGCCGGCAGTGAGCTGAATCGATCTCTCCGCAGCCAAGCTCAATTTATAGAGCCGGGAGTGTGTGTGGCCAATGGGAGTGAGAACGAGTGCTGCGCTGAAGAGTTCACACATAGCTATAGCTATAAGACGTCAAGTACCCTAGAAGCAGTAACTCTTATCTTCTTTCAGTGACAAAATTAATTGTTGCCCTCATGAAAACAGCAACATTACTCATCTCACAAATAACTACTGCACTTCATTAGGTTGGCAACAGGTGTCGAATGCCCACACAGCTACTACTCCAGCCGAACCGTTCCATTTTTTCTAGAAAATAATTCATCTAATTTGGCTAGCTACTCCTGAGAGCAGCACGATAGTGATTCAGACGCGTCAGCAGTGGTAGTGACTCAGCGGAGAACTGCAAGCAACAGTTTTGATATTTCAAGCTTCCGCGGCCACGGTCCCAGGCCCAGAACGGCAAATACCCATGCCGCTTTCACTGCGTCTATCAAACTTGACTTTACTCTTTTGTTCTGTAGTACAGAAGCCTCTTACGCGTCTGTCAGACTAACGCTTTCGGCCATATACTCTAGATTTTACTTTCAGGTTTTTATGCCAGAAGGATTACTGATAACAACAGCATGTTCAGACACATAATGGACAATAACGGTGCAATGACTAGGTCAAAACAAGGGAAATGGTCCAAAACTAAAAAAAAGCTAAGGGCAAATTCATAATTAACATACAAATAAGAGACACTTATGCAACTATCCCAAAAAGAAAGGAAAAGGAAAGCCGGTAGCAGATTTTGGGCATAATAAATGAGACAGTGACATGAAAAATCATTAAGCAGGACGAGTTGGGACTACTCACGTTTATTGTGAGAGGAGCCGTTCCCGTGTACCGTGGCCAAGTTCGTCAACAGGTATTCACTTCTCTTGCATCGCCGGCTGGTAGCCTGGCGCGGTGTCACAAATCTGTTGGTCATTCGAGACACTTGGTGCTCACTCGCTCTTGATGGTGGTGCATCTGAATGCCACCACGGCATGCATGAACTTGGGACACAGTTATGCATGTTGGCTTACTATTATTTGGCCGTCTCCAACAGCCACAAGATCGAGTTGGTTGCACAGCTTTCCGGTAGATGTCAAATGGTGCTTCAATGGCTTGTACAAATGTTTCCCTACTGCCGTGTCATTCTCGTTGGATCTAAGTCACGTCTTTGTCATCCTAACCCCCACCTAATAAAGCTACTATATGCTGTGACGCAGCTGGTAATTGAAGACAAGCTAAAACTTTGACATGTGCTGGAGATTTTTGCTGGTGCTTCACATGGAATTGTTGGACTGAATGAAGTTTCAAACTATGAAATATGTGGCTACTCTCTGAATTGTGGATATTATTCACGACCAAACTCTAGAGGGGTATAAACTAATTAAAATGTATATGATATTCATGTCAAAACAGAATAATAGGGTAAGGTTGATGCTATTTCACATTTACAACGTTATGTTACACAAACTATCCTTGTGATGAGTGGAATGAATAAAAGCGGGCTTGTGGACAAATCAGATTTTTGTCATGCAAACTTATTGGAAATAACAAGGGATTCCCTGAATACCCAAAGTATCATACACCCAGTCTATCCCTGCATACTCCTGAAGAGTTTTCAAGAAATCATTTTACCACGTCATATTTCTCATTTGTTGAAAGATACGCTATTAAAGTAAACATAGTTCTAGAGGCAATTATACCGGTCAGTACCATATTCCAAAAAAATGTACATAATAGCATAAAGACAATAATCGATTAATCGTTATTTCAAGATCTATTCATGTTTTAAAAAAAATGAGACACATCATCCACAATCTTTTTCTTCTCTGCCACCACAAAGTCTCCTTGGGCTTGGCGCCACAATATCGTGCTCTTATAACATACAAATGATGGTGGATTCTTCTCTGTGTTTGGTATCTCCTCCTCCTCCTCCATGGTGCATATCTGGTGAAAACCACATAAAAGTAGAAAACTCCATAAAAAAATATGGTTAGATTTCTAAAAATGATAAAAACTTTATCATCCATAGTTGATACGATATTATGGAAATGCCTGAAGTTTCAACTCCAAACTCGATTTTATGTAAAAGATACAAAAATGTGAAATGTGATATAAGTATGCACTAAAAGACAAAAACAGTTTTATCTTGTCTTTTAATGCATCTAAAATCTTAATTTTTGCATTTTTGTATCTCTCAAACGGTACAAAATTTGATATTGAAATTTTGGGTGCAACCATGATATTACATTATCTATAAATGGTAAAGTCTTCAGAATTTTTGAAAACATGTAACCATGTTTTTTATGGAGTTTTCAAGTTTCCAACTTTTGCCCGGCCCAGTTTTCACCGGATATGTGTCCCCTCCTCCACCCCACCACCACCATCTTTTTTTTTTTGTTTGACGAATCTGCATTCATCTTTGATGTGGTGCCATAGTTTCTGTCCTTTTATCTTTCACTTTGGTCACTGTTGGAATCTTTGTAGTCTCCGGTGTCATTGTCCTTTTACTTCACTACTATTAGCTTTTCAACCTCCCCCCATCTTATCACTTTTACTAGAATTAGCTAGACATCATTTCTGTGTTGGACCCAATATACCTCTTGCCAACCCAATATCTTTTTCTATTCGCAGCGAGGCAGTGTCATCATCTCTCACTTCCACTGTCCATGTCAGATTGCCTCCTCGCCTTTAGCTTCCTACGTTGCCTCTTCCTCGATCCGGTCTCCACATCTCCTCTAGTGTCACTCTTGCTCGGATAGTGTCCAGCATCCACATCCGCGCTGTCCATCGTGCTGGTGGACAGTAGATGCTAAACGGGTCGCTGTATATATATAGCTAGAGAGAGATCATGGTGGGCTTGGCGCAGTGCCGGCAGTGGCGCTATATAGCTAGAGTTGTTGACCTTATAACTTCTCGTCTTGTTACATCAGTTCCATCAGACCGCTAGACGGGAAACAACATGCATTGAACTTGAGTTGCCTTTATTTGAGTCAAAACCCAATACAAAGTAGCGAGATTCGGAGGAAACAAATTCGGCGGCGATGAACCGGTCCTAGTCGAGCCACGTACAGATGTCTCTCGTGTACTTCGGCCACATACCTGTCCGTTACCGTACGCACTTTTCGCCGTTAATCCGGCCGGCTCATATACGTCCACGTCGATCTCGACACGAGCACGGATATGGCTAGCTAGTTTCACGGGTTGCACGCGTTGGAACCCCGTGGCGCGCGGAGGCTCGTCGCTGCCGGTCAACCCGACGGAAGACGTCCGCATACACCCTTGTCTTTCTCTTGGCGCATTCGCCGCATCTTCACCGTCTCCCTGACTCCAGCGGCACCCCCCGCCCACACTACAAGAAAAAGATTTTATAGATACGGTTGTGTAGCTACGATTTTATAAATGCCACTCTAACAATGCCTAAAAACATCTTTTGATATGTTTTTAAAAACATGTCTCAGCAAATATCATAAAAATAAAAACATGTCAGGAAGACATGATATTAGATACAATTTAATGTTGATAAAAAAGTAAACATGTTTTCTGACACGTTTTTTATAACATTTTAAAGTAACACGATAGTAGACATACTTTGAACTGTAAGTAGCTATCATAGTAATGTTTTTCGGACATGATTTTGAAAACATCCAAAATGACACGCTTTCAATCATCACTAACCTGTCCAAATATGATTCTTGGTATGGTTTAAAAATATCTTGATATGATATAATATTTAGACATATTTTGATCATATCTAGGCTCAACTAAAGACACTTATTGACATGTTATTTAAAACATATAAAATTAAGACGGTATTAGACATGCACTAATTATATATTTTTTTATTTAAAGATGTTTATAATATGCTATTAAAAATTCTAGAGACGTTAAAACACTTAGAAGACATGAATAGAAAAGAATAAATGTCTTAACTATAATCAAAATTACTTGTCGGATGAGATGATTAAATGATTTTACAATAAATAAACAGGTCATGCTACTTGCATAAATAACTAATTCATTTCATAAAAATATATCTAAAGTAGTTAACATATCACAAAACATAACTATAGAAGTATATATAGATGTGTATACACATTTATATCATCTCAATAAAACATCTCATATATTCTATCATGTTTTTAAATTCATATCTACAAGCATATGATACAATTTGTGTGGAGACACCTCCAACACGTTTTGGAAAAACGTCACGTAGGTAACACTCAAATAAAACGTATCTATAAGAATATCTTTCTAGTAGTACGGTAATCCGTGACATGTGACGCCCCGGCCTCCACTGGCTCCCCCGACGCCTCACCGCCGTCACCCAAAATTCTTCAGCTTGCTGCCTTTTCTATTGCCGGAGGAGGCATTGATCTCAGGGATACAGACTCACGTAGCAATAAGAATTCTCATCGACGGCTGTGCCACGGGCTCGCTGGCGACAGTGCGGGCTCGAGCACCTTAAAGTAGAGAAGCACAATGCGTGTGGACCCAAAGGGGAAGGAGGGGTGACCGGATGGTGGATTCCGTCCGGATAACCAGCAGCGATGATTCCCGCCCCGTGCCGCCGTTCAAATTCGCAACAGATCACGTCCTCGGTCACGCGAAAAACACGACGTGGTCATCGTCCCGACACATGCCGGCGTCGTTGTTTGTTGCGGCTGGTGCTGGTTCCCGTCTATAATTGCGAGCCCATGCACTGCACGACGAAGCACGCGCGCGCGGACTCATCCCGACCGAATCGAACGGTTAGAGGAACATGCATGCAAAAAATAGACTCAATAACCAGAAAACCAGTCAGTTATGAACCGCTGAAAAACCAACGATTAACCGGTTTACTGCTCTATGACATCCGAATTGAACCTATTTTTTGGTTAACCGCGGTTATTGAAACCCTGCTGCGGAAGGTGAGGCCGCTGCTGCTGCCCAGGATCGGAGCGTGATGAGCACGTGTGGTGCAGTCGTGCAGAGCATACATGCATGATCAATCACCATGCCCTGGTCGTTGCGAAAGTGCAGGTAGGCACAGTTATGGCACCGCCGCACCGATATGTACAAGCGTACGCGCGGTACGCGCTCTGTGCAGTTGATGAGCCACTACGTACGCTAGCCAGCTATAGAACTGCTGGGACATAGGAAGAAAACCGATCGGCACGTGAAGTGTTTGACGCAATGAGATTCTTCTGCTTAATCCACGGGAGGGCGAGACCAATAATTATGAGCATTAACTTGCCAGAGACGACGTGTCGTCTATGTGGTTTCCTATCCTGTCAATGTTGACACTTTTCTTTGCAAGTAATGTTAACTCTAAGGGTCCGTTTATTAAACTGTTTATTAGAAGTGTTTATAGTCAATAAGCGGTTTGAACTGTCAAACAGTAAAATATCAAATTGCTTATGAGGTATAAGCACCTATAAGCACTTTGCCATTTTGTACTAGTCGTAAGTACTTTGGACAAAGCAGCAAAACATAGTTATAGTGTTTATGGGTCAGTATAAGCACTTTTGATAAATAAGGATAAGCAGTTTTGCCAAACGGGTTGACTGTTTATGTTACAATAAGCACTATAAGTAGTTTTTTATAAAAATAAGTACTATAAGCACTATGAGTATAAGCAATGTAAAATGCACCCTAAGGCCATTCTTAGTGGCCCTTTTATTTGATATTAATTAGGTGTCATATCAGACTTTTTGATGACATGGCAAGAATTTATTTAGGAAAGAGAAGAGAACCCTTTCATCCTAGTGAAAGGATGGTGGCGTTGTTTCCAACTAAATGAAAGGAGAATGAAAGTTCGTTGAGGCTAAATCTTTCTTTCATCCAGATCCTATATGATATATTTGATCATATTCTCATGCAGCAATTTAATGGTCTTTTAAATCTATGAAACTGTGAAATGAAAGAGACTACTGAGAGATACCCTTTCATTTCACAGAACAAAACTAGAACGCTGACGTGTCATACTTGGAAACTGTGAAATGAAATGCGCACTGAGAATGGCCTAAGGCACACGTCATTGTGGCTACAGTGTACGTACGTGATGATAAGCTCTATGTTTGCCTTTGGAATCCAAGTCTTGTGTGGCCTTTCTTCGATCTTTCAATTAAGAGAGGAAAAAAATTGTGCTACTAAAGCCTGAATGATTGGCGACGTGGAAATCATAGGGTTGAATATTTGTTGCTCCAAGAGATCCCGGGCACACACGCAACCCCTCCTCCGAACTGACAATAAGAACTCCAACCCTTCCGCAACGGCAATGCAGTAGAGCGGGGCTGCCTACCCTACAAGCATATCTCATCACCCCCAGCCAGCACGCCGGCCGATCGACTGGTCCACCGGCCAGCTCGCTGCCGGGCCGGAGGAGGTCACTTGAGTACTTGACGGACGGAGCAGTCATCAATACATCAGAAAGCAGCTTCTGTATAATTGAGTGGCCCAGCTAGCTACCACCATGAGAGGGACCTGTATACGCGTGTGGAGTGCAGTTTCCACCTTCCAGGCCATGCATGGACCTGGAGCTTGCCTGCAAGCACAAGCTAAGGCAGGTGAGGTGTGGTCGGTCCGATCAAGGTGACGAACCAACAAAAAGACAGAATGGCTGGGGACCTGGAGCGGAATGCTGGACATTTATGGGCATGTTGATCAACAAAATTAGTTCAGTTCTGGTGCATGGGATGCGGGAAGAATCACACATGTTTAATTATAAATTTACAAGAAAAGCTTTTCTTGTATTATCGGAGCCAGTGGCATTGGGAGTGAGCAGATTGGCAAGGGTGTGCAAGTGCAGGGGTAGTTTTTTTTTTTTTTTGCATATTAAAAAGTACAATGCTAGTTACACTTTGACTAGAATCACGTTTTACAAATACTTAGATCCAGGATTTTCAGAGGGGTGGTTATTGTAGCCTGCTGGTCTCTACTTGGTGCCACAAAAATGGGGTGCTCTTTTAGAGGGGAACCCACTACAACATTATCTACTTTTAGCAGCACCTACTACAGTTGGCCAAAGCCTCCATAAGCGACTGAAAATATGTCGGCAAAAAGCTTCGCTGATACTTAGCAAACAGTCGGTTTGAAGCCGTCAGCAAAACCTTTTGTCAAAGAAGCCCATGGTTCCAACGTTGACAAATAGCTTGACGTATATTGTTATGTTAACAATTTTTTTATGGGATGAACAACAACAACAGATAACTAGTTGTCTATGAAGACCATTGCCGACAAATAAACTGAGGCAGATAAAATAAATATTTACCGACAGATAATTAGCTGGCAATGAACCATGCATTTCTTTCCCCATATATAGTTCACAGTGGGCAACAGTGTGTCATGGTGTAGTGACCCATCACTTGTCAGATGGAAAGAGAGTTTCAAAAACAAGAATTTTGGAAGGTTTTGCTTTGAGCAAAAGTCTAAAAGGAACTCAGACTCTTGATGGTTAATCTCCAATTCCTTTTTTTTTTTTAACCAAGCATGCCTAGACACGTTTCTCACTAAGAGGGGATAAAGAAGGAAAAAAAATACAAAGAGGTTTACGGCAGCTTATAGACAAGCCCAACACGACTCAAACATGGTAGTACAATAATACAACGAGCCCGACTAAATCCAACTCACTCCTTCCTCCCTGATCCAGCTCCCTAAGGTCGTAGCTTGTTTCATTGCGTTGTTGAAAACCTGAGTGTTAGGCTTCTTCCATATTTTCCAGCCAAACGCTTATGCACATTTCCAGTTGGTTTTCTTTTGCAGGATGCCCAACCCCGGAACAAGCTATGCAATCGGTATCAAGCTGGTTCCACAAAGCCACCGAAACAATGCCAAAACAAGATATAAAAAAGGCTATGTGGAGTGATACTCTATACATGGTGGAATGTATGGAAAGAAAGGAATAGAAGGATCTTCACAAGAGTGGAGCGAAATGAGTTTACATGTAGCAATGCTAGCGAAGGAAGAGATCGACGGTTACCATATGGCACACGGTTCATCTACTACCTAGTATTTTTTTTCATTTTCCGGGAACTCCCCGATATTACTTTGTTTTTCTGCTTAGTTTTTTCCTGTCTTCCGCTTTGTTCTCATGCAGCATAAGCTGCAATTCTCAGACTGTACCTCATTCTCTCCTTCTATAATGAAATGGCAGCGCACCTGCCCAAGTTTCGTAAAAAAAAAAAAGATTTTCCAGCAGCATAACAGGGTAAAGGTATCGAAACCCTTCCTGAATTTTTTGGGCTTTTTCTTGTGGCTCCAACTACTATTTCAGTAAAAAAAAAGGGGGTGACCTATATATGCAGCTAGCTGAGATGAGTGCACTTCTGTTTGCAACAGAATATCAACCACCCAATTATCTCCACCTTCAGAGCTGGTGATAGTGCGAGGCTACTGTCAGTAGAGCTTCAGAACATTACTATTTAATTAAGACTACAGAGACAGAGAGTGCTATCTGCATTTCATCCCAAACACTGTTATCAGAAAGGGAAATGAAAAATCGAGGAAGATGGTATATATATACTTGAATTCGAATTTATAGAATCGTACTGGTCCAATTAATACCATAATGCCAACTGCCCGCTTCTACTCGTCTCCATCTCCAGCATCCAACGTCCATGACCAGTAGGTCGTCTGCTCAAACAGTACATGCGGCCGGGAAGAAAACACCAGTACTATAACTCATCTAAACCGTTGGATGCACGATACTATCAATATTATATTGGTGGTCTTGTGCGCTAAAACATTATATTTGAATTGGTATTGTCTTAGCAGAAAAAGTATTAGCATACTCAAACTGAAAATTACCTGATGGTTTTTGAGCCAGAAAGTTTTGCCATATGCATAGGTGTGATACATTCTGAGCGAAATTGTAGAGGAAAATTTAATTTTATAACAAAATGTGAGTCCTGGTCGTAGCATTGCTTACCATGAGAAATATTCAGGGAAAACTACAAAGATTCTGAAAATATGATCTCAATTCTTTTAGTGCTAATACCTTATAGAGGCTGGTAGTAAAGTTGATGTAAACACATCGGCAATCTCTTCGTGCACGCAAACAAAATGAACGAATAGTCACATGACATCAACCCGTGAGATTAACTACAATTCTTCCTCGGTTGATGCAAATTGAGGGGATCAATGACATCAGTTCGCATCAACGTGTCCTAATTGATGAGGCCAGTTCTAGAAATTCAGGGCACATGTGATTATAATGGGTTCAAGATCTAAACTAGTAGGCTTTGATGCCAAATGTTAAATTTAGGAGATCATTACGTTAGGATCATCTAGTTTAAAAAACATGAACACTGAATCATTAGATGAAAGCATTAACTAGCCGTGGCCGTGCCTTGTATGTAGCGAGTTCATTGGTCATCGGCTTGGTGTAGTCGATCACGGTTGGAGTAACGTCGTAAGTAGATGAACGATGACAGCCTTCAGATCGATGGAGCACCTTCTTAGGATCGTTAGTTTGGGTTTTGTGTGGGTGTTAGGGTAAAAACGATCACACACATGAAAACGTTGGTCTTCAACATGGAGCCGATCGATCATCCTATTTCATATGGCGTTGTTCGATTTGGGGCTGCAACCATGAGTAGTTACGCCTCTGATTGTGCCGTGGGAATGAATGTGGATCGCCAGCTTTTCTGTTTTAAAAAAACATTTTAGTCAGTTTTCTTATTAATACTTGTTTCCAAATATTTTGACATGATTTCTGTTTTCTGTCTGACAAATCATTTTCCCAACAAAGAATAACGGCTCCACGTCAACATTCGGGGCAACCCCATTTCAATACTAGGTTTCTTCTAACTGCCTATATTTGGGGTAACCCCGCTTGATATACCCTATTAAGAAAAATATTATACTACTATGATTAATGAAAGGGAAATTTATCTCAAACACACGAACAAAACATGGTTTTCTCTTGAACACATCAAACAAATCGAATTTAGCTGATATACATTATGATTCTAGAAAATTCAAATAAGATACACTATGATCATTTAATTTTTATTTTTAATTTTTCTATCTTATTATATAAAATATGTCAGAAATTGAAACTATACACAAATATAAGTTGTTGTATTCTCTATCAATAAAAACAGAGCTAGATTTTTCTGACTATTTTTATTATTTGCTCACAGTTTTAATATTTAATTTATTGAGTAAGCCATCCAAATAAAAAAAATAGCTCTACTTTATATTGATAGAGAATGCAACAACTTATACCTGTGCAAGGTTTCAATTTCTGATATATTTTTATATTGAGATAGAAAATTTGAAAATAAAAGTTAAATGGTCATAGTGTGTATTAGACGATTTTTTCAAGAATCGTAGTGTGTCTAAGCTAAATTAAATTTGTTTCATATGTTCAGGATAAAACCAAGTTTTATTGGTGTGTTTCAGACAAATTTTCTTTAATAAAATTATCATAGAAATAAATCTTGGCGTTTGCAGAGTGTGAAGGAAAGGACCTTGCCTTCTCTAGAACAATTGGTGATAAGAGATTGAAAATCCAGTGAGGCCTGCGGTCTGACCGCGGATGTCCGCGGTCTGACCGCGAGTAGTCCAGAGAGCAGAATGTGCCTCTCGACATTCCACGGTTTAACTGCTATCCCGTCGGTCAGACCATTAGCGGTCTGACTTTCATCTTTCACAGTGCGACCGCCAGACGTTCAGAGAGAAGATGTCTCTCTGAAGACCCCACGGTCTAACCGCCCTGTTCGCGGTCTGACTGCTACTAGTGTTCCACCCTCTTTTGGGTTAAAAAACCAAATTCTTTGTTTGAATTTCATAGTTTGTTAGAATTTTATTCATTATAAATACTACTAGTTTGCCGTGAGTCAAATGTGGCGCACGGTGAATGTGGATGTTCGTCGTGTGTGGTGGCCGTTGGTACACGGTAAAGACACTATTTTTCGGCGGCGAGTTCGACACCGTAACGGCATGAGCCTGCCGTCAGCCCATAGGATATTTGTCGTGCGCCAAGACAAGCGGCACACGGCACACAGGTGGGTTGCCGTGTGCTTGTCAGGCGGCTTATGACAAACCAGTGGTTTACCGTGTGCCTTTGCTTTACCGTGCGCTTTTCTCGCTATCTATGATACACGGGATGTTCGCCGTGTGCCCGTACAAAAGCACAGGGTAAAACTCTAAGCACACGGCAAAATTTCGTTTTCCGGTAGTGCAAGTTACACGTGTTCTGAAAATAAATCAAAGGAAAAATCTAGTAAAAGCTTCATCATGTACATGTGTCAGTGAGTGCCTTCCATGCAAGGAGGCTAATATACTCGGTGACGACTGTCATGCAAAACGAAGTACCAGCAGGTTTAACAGCAAATGAATTGTGCACTCTTAAGTCTGGGGTTGTTCACCGAGTAGATTAGCCTCCAGACTTAAGAATGCAAAATGTAGTTTTATCATTAACTCACGTGTAATTAGTTTTATCTGAATTAAATTTTAGCTCTGTCACATCGAATATTTGAATGCTAAGTAGAATAATTAAACATGAGTTAACGATAAAACTAATTACAGAGATATAGAGACTAATTTGTGAGATGAATCTATTAAATCTAATCAATCCATTATTAACAAATGTTTACCGTAGCGCCACATTATGAAATCATAAATTAATTAGACTTAATAATTTTGTCTTACAAATTAGTCTTCATCTGTGTAATTGATTTTGTATTTAGTTTATATTTAATACTCCTAATTTATAGTTAAATATTTGATGTGACTTAATAACGCTGATGCTTTTTGCACGAGGCATTCGGGCATAAAGCTGATCACGCCATATCATCAGATCTCTGTCCTATGCTCCCACCACCGCGGGCCAGTAAACAGCTGTGAACCGATCACCGCGTCAGGTTGGCTTCAATTCCTATCGAGTGGACAGGAAGTTTGATCTGTAGCGCAGCTTCTTACAGTTGCATCGATGTCCTTTTTATGCCTTATATATGCATGTGGCGTACATGCTCCTGCCCTATACACGTTCAACATTTTTATTCCTATTTCTCTCAGACTTTTAGTATCCATCCATGTGGTGATTTGCAGTTCAGGTGCGCATGATCAGCAAACACCACGTTGGTTAGATCTGAAGGAACAGTGCAGCGCAGCTGCTAGTTCAGGTTTCAAAAGCATTTTCCCTGCGATGGGTGAGAATTCAAGTAGTGGAGGTGATCAGAAAGCGATGGCATATTGCGCTGCGTGTTTTTTACATGTCACCGGACTCCGATCAGAAAGACAAAACCATTTAACGCACCGCTATCTGCGACGTCGCATCAACGCAGCACCCTCGAGTTGGAGGGATCTCATCATGTGGATGCAAATTTGTAGAGCAAGATATTTTCTTATCCAGGGGCAAAATAATAAGAGCTATGCATCGATTATTTTGCGGCATATACTTCCAACCAAACAAACCCTCATATACCACGGGCCGTGAATCGCGGGCACGCACATGGCTTTCCAAGAGAGGGCTCAATCAGCATTACCTGAATCCCCAGCATGCGTTCACTTACGACTGCTGATACGCGGAGGAGAGGGATCAGCTCTTGACTAGCTAGTAGCCGATACGTACTCTTCTACCCAAGTACGGAGAGCGTAGATGCACACACAATCGACGGCGTCACGGCTGCCTGGGCGTTTCCGTCTGCATTATTGGACACGCCAGGAAGAAATATAACGAGTGGCTCATAGTTGGAGCACTCGCATCCGTTCAAATCTTGCCTGAACTGAACAATCGGTCCAATCGCTTTAGGAAAGTAATGCATGTACAGCATGGGATAAGAAATCCTATTGCCTCTTGAAAGGTAGGCTTGATTTGCTGTAGAGTTCGTACGTTGGTTGGGGCAGTCCCCCATTAATCCGGAGGATTGTTTAGTTGGAGGTGGTTGGCAGAAGAGAACTGGAATCTGGAAGCAAGGGTTTTAAAGGCGTACCCAGTTTTTACAAGGATTAGAAGATCTGTGTGGTGCATGGTAAGGTGGCAACTGAGCAAGGGCAATTCATGAAGACCTGTTGGCAAAGCTTGGTGACTGAAATTTAGGTAGAACTGAGATACTTGAGCAGAGAGGGATCCATTTGAAGAAGCAGGAGTGGTACATGCCTTTTTTTTTTCTTTTGTCAAAAGAGCGGGAAATAAATTCTGGAGTAAGGGGAACGTGTTCGGACCTTTTGTTGTCCAGTACCCAACCGAACCAAACAACCAAGCCACATTTTAGCCCAATAAACTAGTTTTGTTCGGTTGAGCTGGGCCTAATAAAACTGATCACCTTACCAAACTCCCGAATGAAACAGGCCCGCCCGCAGAGCCGTGTCTCGGGTCGCGAGCTCCAACTGCTTTCGTTAGCCGCCGCCGCGTGGCGAACCCAATGACCACTCACCTGCCCGTACGCTCACCTTCACTCGTGAGCAAAGCAGAACAAACAGCCAAAGCGGCGCGGTTCACGCCTGCCCCGCCTCGTCCACCTACCTACCGCGCTTTCCACCATCGCTCCGGCCGTGGAGCACCTCCATCTGTCGCTCCCTCGACGATCGAGCGACACACGGGGATCATGGAGGAGAGCAGCGTGAAGGCGGCGGTGGTGAGGCGGCTGATGGCAGCGAAGGCGGAGTCCGGGAAGAGCTTCTCGGACGTGGCCGCCGAGACGGGGCTCACTAACGTCTACGTCGCGCAGCTTCTGCGGCGCCAGGCGCAGCTCAAGCCGGAGACGGCGCCCGCGCTGAGGGCGGCGCTGCCGGCGCTCACCGACGAGTTCGTGGACCTCATGATGCAGCCGCCGTTCCGGTCCTACCACCCCGACATCGTCCACGAGCCCGCAGTATACAGGTCCGGCTTCTCCGATCTTCTCCCCCTCCCCCTTTTTCTTTAACTATCTCTCGGGAATCGACGATGGTGATAGAGCTCGTCGCCTATCTTCTTCGGCTATTGCTTATTTATCTCCATCAATTTGCACGGGCATCACGCTTTTGCTAGAGCTGTCAGGTAGCAGAGTTAGAAGCAGGTGGTTATGGGGGACCGATCGAGGAGTTCACGTGAGATATTGAAAATAGAAAATTGACCTTGCTGTGTGACGGATTTACCTTTGCTAACATCCAGTTAGTGGGCCAAGCTCCTTCAATATTGGCCATTTGTTTGCTTTGAACTTGATACCAAGTTCAGTTGCGGGAATGTAGAATCACTTTTTTTTTTGGTTTTGCCAAGTTGGAAGAAAAAGTGATTCTATAGTCCCGCAACTAAACTTGGCACAAAGTTCAAGACAAATAAATCGAAGGAATCATCTGTGTACCACAAATGCTTTTACTTAAGGACAATCGCTTGAGCAATTTTTGGTGCCTAGCACGGATTTGAACTAAATCTTTAGGAGTTGGATCTGACTTTCCTCTACCTACAGGACATTAAAATCTGGAAGACCAAATGCTAAGCCTCTAGTCATCTATGATAAACTGAGCAGTTTCCCAAATGGCAATATGCTTGACAAAAGTACTATATGCAACATTAGCTTCTTTGTTCATGTATCAGTTGGATTTTCCACTATATGTGACAAAAGAGTTTCTAGGCATGTTTTTTTTTAAATGTAAATTGGATTTTCTACTCCATATATATATCAGGTAGTTTCTCCAATTCTCCGTTCGAGAATTTCTAAATACATCATGTTTGAATGTTGAAATTGAAATATTCTGTAACTTCTCTCCAAAGGTTTGCTTAAGTTGTACCATGCTCCATGCAGTTTCTAGCGAGAGCTTCATTTTGCTCACTTAAATTCTTTTGCTTTACTTTTCCAACCTATCAAGATTTATCAGATGATTTTAAGTTTTATATTTTTTATATTAATATGGCAATGCACTTGTATAGAGCATATTAGAATAGAGCACTCATTAACAGTTTTATAAATTGGCACACAGATTGAATGAAGCTGTTATGCATTTCGGAGAGAGCATAAAGGAAATAATCAACGAAGACTTTGGTGATGGGATGTAAGAGTTTACAAATGCTTCATTTACTAATGATTACATGTAGTTAGTACATCTATTTTTTTTTGCTTAATTTTTTTGGTAGCAGATACCATTTACTGCAAATAACAACTTTTGTGGAAACTGCTACTTTGTGCTCCAGATACGAACTGAGCCTAACTCAGTTTGTTAAGGGTGTGGATATATTCCGAGACCATCCAAGTTCAAATAATCTTTGACACAAATTTGGGTGTCTCATGTCTATTAGTACATTTTATTATGCCACATGATTCTTCGTAGGTTGGTCCTTTTTTTTTTTATCTTTGCCCCATTTTGTGTTCTAGATCAGCAGTTTTATGTTCACTTGTATGCTAGGACATTGTTTAGGACTTGACATGCTTCGAATCCGTGTGCAGTTTCATTTGTGTGTAGAACCTCAGTAAGTCTTTGTTTGTGCACAGATTCAGAGTTATATTTCTAATCTGTGTGAAGCTCTATTGAATTGTATATCGATTGCAGAAACGGTATTGTAGAATCGATTTCATGCATGTAATTTCTGCAGCATGTCGGCCATAGATTTCTATTGCTCAGTTGACAAGGTTAAAGGTGCCGATGGAAAAGATCGTGTTGTGGTCACATTTGATGGGAAGTATCTGCCTTACACTGAACAGGTTTATTTCTTCTTCTAGCATTTTTCATCTGCTTCCCTGTTATAAGTTTGGTACCAGTTTGCATTGATGCATCTATGGAGCCAAATGCCTTCCATATGTTGGATTGGAATAGAATGGTATGGTTATTACTTTATTTGATGCTATTACCAACCAGAGCCATTTCCTTAGTACAATTGTAAGCTTATGGAGCAACATATTTACATTGATCAAATTACAATAATCATTCTTCATCTGAAGTGATTTTGTTACCTTACTGCTATTCCAACTGATTCTGACTGACAAGCTGTTCTGAGTAATATACTCTTGTCTTCCACATTTGCAGAAATCTGAACACATGATGTCAAGGATGAATCTCAAGTCATCTTAAAACAAGTTACAGCTACTTAATGCATTTTTTTTACACGGAAACAGGAAGCGAAGCCCCTGCTCATAATGCGTTCGGTGAACGGAGCATATGTGTTGTCTTCTTAGACCTTTGGGTCTGGAAAAGAATTTAGCATATTTTCTCTCTCTTTTCTTTCAAAGCGATCAACAAAATAAATGGGATTGTAATAATGACAATAAAGTCGATCACGCTCGTCCACGAGGTGAACAATAAACTCTTGGACTGCATCTGCTCGTGTTGAAATGATAAAGAATTTGGCCACCGTTGACCATCGTCGCGTGGGATACTGGGATGTGAGATGCCGGCTGACAAACTTGTTCTTGCAGCGCGGCCTGCGCCAAGTACTGTATTCGTTTTTTTTTATAAAAGAATGCACTGTAGTCTACCAGTCCAATGCTAATCTCTTTTGCAATTCTGACTTCTCGTACTGTAGTCTACCACCTCTATTTCTGCAGCCGAGGTATTTAGCACTAAACTTTAGAGGGGTGTGGACACCCAAACACCCTGTTAGTGTACTATGTATTAACCCATAGTGTGTGCATATTTGGCCTATAGAGGCCCATGTACAGGTATGAATATAACCTACCCTTTTAGGGTTTGGAGAAATATAACAAATATTTCCTCTAACATGGTATAGAGTTAGGTTTTCTTCTCTCCTCTCCCTCCCTCCCAACCCGTAGCCGTCGGCCGCCACCGCCGCCCACCGCTCCCTCCCTCCCTCTCCTCCTTCCCTCCCCTCTCCTACGCTGCCGCCCTGGCTACTCCGCCGCCCGCAGCCACGGATCCGGCTGTCGGCGGCCCGGATCTGCTCGCTGCCGGGTCGGATCCGGTCGTCCGGGGCCCTGATCCGCGCATCGGGGGGGAGGGGGGGGGGGGGGCAGTCGCCGCTGACAGCCGGATCGGGCGGCATGGCAGCACACCAGGGCCACTGTTGCTGCCATGGTCGTGGGGCCCGCCGCCACTATGGGCTAGGCTACCGCTGCGAGCGCCGCCACCATGGGCCAGGACACCGCCGGAGCTTCGCGTCATCTCATCGCGGCTGCCAAGGGTAAGCAGGTGGACTCTGGGCCCGACTTCGTCGCCGCGGGTGACACGTCCCCTGTGTCGTACACTAGCCTGGGAATGCCCCCGTTGCTGCTACCGGTGGGAGCCTCTTCGCCGACTGCTACAGCCGCCTTGACCAACCACGGCCTGGTCGTCACACTTTTCGCCGTCCAGACCCAGGTCGTCGTAGCCGTGGAGCGTGTCCGCGCGGCTACACTCGCTTGGGAGCGCAAGCTTGTCGCTGCGAACGCCCTCTACCATCAGGCTACGGAGGTTTAGCGTTTCCTCGACATCACCTCCACCCACCAGCCCGCCGCCACCGACCCCGACACCGTGGCATCCTCGTCTCAGTCGCCTCCACCCCTCCGTCATGATGCGACCGATCCGATGGTCCAGTAGCTCCACCTCTAGTCTGTCGGAGTCTAGAACATCCATGCCCTGGTCTCCATCGTCCTTGACCCCGGGTCCTCTGCCTACGGGTGCTGGCGCGACCAGGTCCTCCTCGCCCTCCGTTGCTACGCCCTCGACGACCACGTCCTCGCCGACACGCCTACTACAGCATGGGACGCGCTTTGGGTGCGCCTCGACAGCGTCGCCATGTTCTAGATCTTTGGGACCGTCTCCCTAGATCTCCAAGACATCATCTGGTCCCACAGCGGCACCGCACGAGAGGCCTAGCTGGCTATCGAGGCGAATCCCTCTCTTTCCGCCCCCTCGGATCCTTTGGGACTTTCGAATTGTAAGGAATTCTAACCCCTGGATTTTTTTCATAGAAAAATGTACGAAATAAATTCAATTTATAAGAAAAAAATTCCCAAAATTTTTTTCCTTGGCAACGCCGAGGCCCATGCGCTCCAGCTCGATGCGTCGTTCCGCACCTTCCAGCAGGGCGACCTCTCCGTTGGTGAGTACTGCGGAGGATGAAGGGCATGGCGGATGCACTTCACGACCTCGGCTGCCCGGTGAGCGACTGGGTCCTGGTCCTCCACGTTCTACGGGGTTGTAAGGGCTGAAGGCCTACCGAGAGGGGGGGGGGGGGGGGGGAATCGGTGGGCCGACCATGAATCCAAATACTTTAGTTTCACGCGTCTAAAACCTAACGAGTCGTTGCAACCTAAACAATTCTAGTAGGCCAAGACCCTATATATGCTAGTATTTATAATGCAAAGCAAAGCGCGAAAGCTAAACACACTAGCCTATGCAAGCCACAAGTCACCCTATCACTAGAGCACACAATTGTGGAATATAATGAGACGGTCAAGGAATGCTCATAATTTTTCCCGAGGTCTCGGAAGGATGGCGTCTTCCCCTACTCCTCGTTGGGCCACTCCCGTCGGAGTCCCGATCCCTCCCGCCACCAAGTGGAGTTCTCGTCCACGAGCCTGCAATCACTCCTCGAGTGAAGACACGGTGTGCGTCACCGCTGCACAAAGCACAAGCTCGCCTCCCTCGAGAACTTGTCGGACTCCCAGAGTCGACACGGGCGCTCACTATTGATGCCCCTTCCAACGGCGGGCTCAAACCGTGTACAAACTTGTGACGGCCTTCACAACCAATCACGATAGGCTCGATCACCGACACCTAACCGGTCTAGGTCTCACCATAGACCAAGAATAACAACCTAGATCACACCCTCAAGGACATTCTAGCCTTAGATGTGCAAGGTAGCTTCTTGTTACTCTCACTAGCGCACTCAAGATATCCAATATCCTCTCCTAGTGCTCTCCTCTTTTCCTCTTGGACCTTACCAAATGCTCTCAGTATTCCACTGGCCAAGAGAGGTCTCCAAGATCCTAGCAACAAAGTTATATAGGCTCCCAACCTCAAACTAGCCGTTGCTCCACAAAATCAGCTGTCTGGGCCTCCAGACCAGACTGTCTGGTCACTGCCTGACCGGACCGTCCGATCACTATAAACTGAGCTCCAACGGCTCTTTGCCCTGTGCTGAACTCCTGCTGGCCAGACTGTCCGGTCACTGGACCGGACCGTCCGGTCCACTTTCTCTCTCCATTCCAGGAAGATCCGCAAATTGCAACCTCTCTGTCGTCCCTGCACTCCTACTGATCGGACCATCCGATCTGTATGAAGTCTCCTGCAGTTAGAGTCCTTGCTCCTCGCGCTAAGTCCTGGAAAACTCCACATAGCGACCGTACAGTCCGGTCACTTCTGACCCCTCTGTCTGGTCACTACGTCCAGAAGCTGAAACTTGTTGTCCTCACTTGACTTGGTTTTCTGGCTTTTCCGAACAGCTCCTTGGCTTCTCCACTGTCACCTAGTGCCTGTGATTTCACCGAGCAACCTTGCACATCACCGACTAGACATGACCTAAGAGAATGACCTAGACCCTCTTGATAGTCTGGTTTTTCCTATGGACTCAAAGCCTAACAATTACTCAAGTGTTCCAAACACTTGCACCATAGCTTGTCCTCCACTTTGATCCATCTCCATCAACCCTTGGACTCCATCAAGTTTACAAGCCTCCATGCTTACGGTCATTGTCATCAGTCGCCAAGGACACTATCATCCATATGATTTGTAATAGAGTTAAGAGATGATTCCTATATAGACAACACTCGTGTAGATGTTAGCCCATAATTTTATAGTTGTCATCTATCACCAAAACATCCATACCACGGGGATCCAATCATCAATGGTCATGAGCCGCCTGGTCCAATTAGAAGGTCTGCCAAGTCAAACGACTGCCTCCTCAGAATAGCTGCTACAGCCCACTGATGGAGAAGTGTGAACTCCTCTCTGTACCCTGACCTAGGGATGATAGTCCTGGTGACTATCGCTCTCACCACCTTAGCCTCTGCAGTGAGTCTCGCAGGTCCTCTGTCAAACCCTAGTGTGTGCGATGATGGAAAGGCAATCGATACCATCTCGTCTGTAGGCATCTTCCCTCCCTGAGGTCTGCGGGGTGGTGCTAGTGTACCATAGGCACTCCTGTAAAGTAGGAATTCTAAAGATAGGATTCCTAGGTTATGGATCAAATCCTGTCGAGTCACACGTTGTGGCTGCCCTCTGAACAAGAACCAGAACTTTGAGCGATCTCTAGAAACCCATAGTGTGGCGTAGAACTCTAGCACCACATCTTCTCTGTATCTGTGTGGAGCTCTAACCAGCTCTGCTAGTCCTAGCAAGTACGTGAAGTACTGCTCCATGTCTGTGTCGGTGGCCCTTCTCATAGTCTCGTATGTCGTGTACTGCTGCGGCACAAAGAGTCTGTCCTTGCCTCTCAGGCCAAGGTAGCGTCTCAGATCCTCACCGATCCTCCTCTGGAGGTCTGTCCAGTACCTCTCTCCAGCAGTAGGGTCTCTAGGGACTGGAACCCACTGCTCGAAGGGTACCAAGCAAAGCGCCTTAAGGTCCTTTGCAGGAACCCTAAGGATGTCTGGCTCTCCTGCTGCCTATACCAGTCTCTGCAGCCTCCTCGTGTACACCTCACAGGTGCACCTCGGGTCTCATACCCGGTGAGCTGTCCTCTGGGGAACAGTCTGCTCTGCCTCCTCCTCTGACTCCTCCTCCTCAACCAGCTCCTCAGACTCTGACTCTGAGGTCTCCTCTCCAGTCTCCTCCTCCTCGGACTCCTCCTCCTGCTGCCTGGAGGATCCCTAATCCACAGTTCTCGACGATCTCCCCTGACGGGAAACCGGAGTACGCTGCGGCCATGACGGTGGCACAACTCCGACTACTAGAGGTGCAGTCCTCTGCCTGGTGCTCCTCCTCAAACCCTGGTCCTCAACTGGCTGGCTGATCCTCAGACGGGAGCCAGGTGTTCTGCGTGACTGCTCCATGTCGTCCAAGTGCTAAGCCAACCTCCGGGCTCTCTCTCACTCTGGGTATAGTCTCGATCTCTTCTTGCTCTTAGGCTTCTCAGGCATCTTCCCTTTGCCCTTATCCTGTCCTGACCCTGCCATGCCTGCCTGCTGACTGTACTGCTATCACTGCACGCACATAGGTGTAGATTGGATAAGCATAGAGTCCTAATACATCTACAAGCAAAGCACTGCTAGGAAAGAATACACAATAGAAATCCTAGCACTGAATGAAGGACATAATCACTAGACAATTAAGCAAAATAACAACAGTGATCATCGACTATATGTGGCTGGTGCGAGTCATCTAGTGTACAGTTAAAATAATGACAACTAGTTCTAACTGTAGACTAGACAGGAGGCAAACCCTAGAGATGCAATTAATAGATAAGCAGGAATTCAATTGCATCCTAGGTTGAGTCGATTAGCTAATTAATGCAACTAATCATGAGCAGTTAATTCAATTGTATCAGTTAAAGCTAACTACTCGAATTAGGGTATAATTCAATGACTGGGAGAATAGTAGCAATACCCCGAGAGGAAAGAGGATGTGCCGAGAACAAGGAACACCTTGGGCTTGCTCCGATCACCGAGAAAGCTCAAAACTTGAAGCTTTTTGATGCTGGTAATGGAGAGAAGGGCAAACCTTGCCCTAAGATGGGTGGAGCTCGTCTCTTGGGCTGCCTAGGCGCGCAAGGGAGTGAGGGCGACGGTGTGGGAGGTGCTGCACGGCGGCGGCGGCTCGCGCGAGTGGAGGCGGCGGTGCTTGCGCGCGGGAGCAGGGCGAGCGCGAGGGAGTGCGACGGCGTGCGGGGAGAGTAGGTGCAGCTGCGGGAGTTCGCCGATGGCTGAGGCGGCACTACGGTGTGCGACGGCTTGGCTGGTCGGTGGTGGAGGCGAGGCGGCGAGGTCGGCGGTGGAGTCCTGGACGTGTTCTCGGCGTCGGAAGAACGAATGAGGATGAAGCCAAATCGGTTCTAACCAATTTTGACCTAGGTCAAATCCCGAATGGACGGTCGAGATCCATCAAGAAAAGATCAACGGCTCAGATCGAAAAGCATACCGCTCGATCAACCCAAGTGACCAGACGGTACGGTTTCTGGACCGGACTGTCTGGTCTGCTCTGGGTCTGCTGGCAAACCATACAGACCAGACGGTTCGGTCACTAGGACCGTACTGTCTAGTCTCCACGACCAGATTCTCTAGAACATTGTGCCTGAGGGCACTGACCGGACTGTACGGTCCAAAGATCGGACTGTACGGTCACTACCAGAAAAATGCTGAGTTAAGAAATTTCTCCATTTTCCAAGTGCCCTCGCTAAACACACAAAGGAACACCGCACTTGGAATATAGAGGGAGCTCTCAAACACTCTTTTTCAAATAGTGGCACTCTATGGCCTCATAGTTTTTGCAAATGCCAAATAAAAGATCGAGCAAATAAGAACCAAGGCAAAAAAGAACCAAATGGGTATGTATGAGCCTTAGTCCATGAACCGCGCGAGTAGATTTAACCTCGGAGTTCATAAGAGCTTGCTCAATGGGTATGAAGCACAATCCTTTCCTTTGGTCACACTTACGGAGATGTAATCTCATATAGAGCACGAGGCACAAATATCTCCGAAAGTGACAAGCCTCCTTTGTGTTTCCTATATGATGCATGGAACAAGCATTTTACATATGCAATGAAGGTAAACATGCCATGTGAATGCAAGCAATATTAAACAAGACACAAAGGAAACCTAACAATGTCAAGTTTGAACTCCTCTCAAGCTTACTCACTATAAGCCATACCCTTGCCTTGAGAGAAGCCAAACCACCATCTCAAGCACTCCCCCTTGCTTATAGCTATCTTAAGTGGGTTAGACATTGACTAATTTTTTTATGTGTTTTTCTTTTAGTTATTTACACATGCATGGATGTAAAGCATACTAGTCATAAAGGAGTCCTAATTACCATGTAATGCAAGAGAAAGAAAAACACACTACAACTACCAAAAACAAAACAAACATGGTTACCTCCCTCATGAGTAGATAGGTCGTTGAGGTCCATGTCACTTGTGGTGGACTTTACATGATCTTCATGAAAGCACTCGGTCCACCACCACCACCAACTAGGTCTTGTTCTTGGGCACCCACTTGTACGTAGCCGATCTCTCAAGATCAACAATGCACTTAGGCACCCATATGCTCTTGACCTTTCGCTTCTTGTTTGGTGGTCCCAAAGCCTTGGCTTTCACCTTGCCATCCTTGTTCCTAAAAAGTTTGAAATGGGTGTTCTCATGGAACAAGTTAGCATTAGGTAAAGCAATGGAACTTCTCACCCTTGAACAATCCTTGGTGGCGTGGCCATCCTTGCAACACCTCTCGCAATAGTAGTCATCGACGAGTAGGGGCTGGGTCCATTCGGGAATGGAGTCACTCGTCCCGATGATGTCGATGGCGGCGGGATATAAGCCAAGTCTCCGGTGGGAGACGTTGTTCACAAGATTCCTTCCAAGAATCTCCTTGTGAATGGCTCTACCATGTGTAAGCCTCTAAAATCCATCCATCACCATCTTCCTCTCTTCCTTGAGCTTGTGATATTCCTTCAAAATAAGTGGCTCAAGAGAAGAAACCTCAAACGAGGTGGTTAGTTCATCACACATAGTAGAAGCATCGCTCTTTGATGAACAGGAGGAGGGAGAGGCAAGGTTCTCAACATTGATGGTCTCAAAAGTAATCTCAAGGGCCTTGTACTTCTCATAAAGCTCTACATGATCACCCTTGAGTTTGTCATAACTCTTGTTTAGTGCATCATGAGATATGACAAGGTCCTTGAGCTCACTCAAGCTCACCAACACAGTACTTAGCCAACTTACACTCTTTTCTTACCACATCCAACATTTTGGATTTCTTGACAGCGATGTCGCGGGCTTGCTCAAGCATACTCCATAATTCGGCACAAGTGCTCTCCTCGTCATCGCTATCATCACTACTCTCATCCTCACTCTCCCCAAGTTGGCTCGAAGCCATGAGACACGTGGGAGGAGGAAGGAGAGCACGTGGTGATGTGGTCTTGATCATGGCTAGGCTGACCACTTCTTCATCACTTGAGAAGGTGGACTCATCACTTGAGTTGTCGCTTGTCTACTCCCCCACAAGTGCCTTGCGAGAGAACTTCTTCTTGTAGTCTTGGGGCTTGTCTTTGCCCTTGGACTTGTCTTTGTTGAAGACTCTCTTCATCTTTTGCTTGGCTTTGGGGTCTTCTTCTTCTTCTTCACTTGAATCTTGTGACTTGAATGCTTCTCTCTTGGGCTTTGGGCACTCACGAACAAAGTGATTCTTCGAGTCACAATTGAAGTACTTGCCCCGGGACTTGGAAGTGAACTTGTTCTTGAAGGTCTTCATTTTCTTTATGAGAAGAGCCAAGTCCTCGGTCAAGTCACCCTCATCATCATCTTCATCTTCATCATCAGTGTCCACCTTCTTCTTGCCTTTCTTGCTCTTGCTTGATTCTTGCTTGTCAGCTTGTAGAGCAAGGTTGGATGGTTGAGGATCATCCATCCCTAGCTGATAGCTCTCGAAGGCGGTGATCTTGCCAAGTACATCCTTCATGGTCTTGGTCTTGAGGTCACTCTGTAAGATGCATGTGATGATGGACTCATACTTGGGATCTTTGAAAAGCCTCAAGAAACTTCTGATGATCTCCACGGGCTTGAGCTTGAAATCATCCCCAAGTGCATTGATCTCCTCCACTAGCACATGAAAACAAGAATACACAACATTAGATCTCTCATGTGGTAATTTAGCAAAATTATCATACTTGTTCTTCAGCACATAGTGTCTTTCCTCTTTGATATTACTAGTACCCTCGTGGATACTCTAAATCTCAGTCCAGATACCGTGTGCTGTCGAACTAGCATCCAATCTAGCAAACACATTCTTGGAGATGCATGAGAACAAAGCATTCTTGGCCTTAGCGTTGTTCTTAATGAAGTCAGGCTGCAGAAGGTTAGCATCCGCATCGGACTCATGGGTCACCGCCCATATCTCTGGATCAAGGGACTTAAGGTAGGCTTGCATACAAGCCTTCCAATACCCAAATTCCTCCCCATCGAATATGGGAACATTCCCCACCTTTCCCGGCATCCTTACTCAAAGCGATGAAGCCTCAAATTGAGCACTTGGCTCTGATACCATTTGTAAGGACCGAAGGCCTACCGAGAGGGTGGGGGGTGAATCGGTGGGCCGACCACAAATCCAAATACTTTAGTTTCACGCTTCTAAAACCTAAGGAGTCGTTGCACCCTAAACAATTCTAGTAGGCCAAGACCCTACACCATGCTAGTATTTATACTGCAAAGCAAAGCGCGGAAGCTAAACACACTAGCCTATGCAAGCCATAAGTCACCCTATCACTAGAGCACACAATTGCGGAATAGTAATAAGAGGGTCAAGGAATGCTCATGATTTTTCCCGAAGTCTCGGAAGGATGGTGCCTTCCCCTACTCCTCGTTGGACCACTCCTGCCGGAGTCCCGGTCCCTCCCGCCACCAAGCGGAGTTCTCGCCCATGAGCCCGCAATCACTCCTCGAGTGAAGACACGGTGTGCGTCACCGCTGCACAAAGCACAAGCTCGCCTCCCTCGAGAACTTGTCGGACTCCCCGAGCCGACACGGGCGCTCACTATTGATGCCCCTTCCAACGGCGGGCTCAAACCGTGTACAAACTTGTGACAACCTTCACAACCAATCACGATAGGCTCGATCACCGACACTTAACCGGTCTAGGTCTCACCATAGACCAAGAGTAACAACCTAGATCACACCCTCAAGGACACCCTAGCCTTAGATGTGCAAGGTAGCTCCGTGTTACTCTCACTAGCACTCTCAAGATATCCAATATCCTCTTCTAGTGCTCTCCTTTTTTCCTCTTGGACCTTACCAAATGCTCTCAGGTATTCCACTTGCCAAGAGAGGTCTCCAAGACCCCAGCAACAAAGTTATATAGGCTCCCAACCTCAAACTAGTCGTTGCTCTACGAAATCAGCTTTCTGGGCCTCCAGACCGGATTGTCTGGTCACTACCTGACTGGACCATCCAATCACTGCAAACTGAGCTCCAACCGCTCTCTGCCCTGTGCTGAATTCCTGCTGACCGGACTGTCCGGTCACTGGACAGGACCGTCTGGTCCACTTTCTCTCTCCATTCCAGGAAGGTCCGTAAATTGCAACCTCTCTATCGTCCCTGCACTCCTACTGACCGGACCGTCCGGTCTGTATGGAGTCTCCTACAGTCAGAGTCCTTGCTCCTCGCGCTAAGTTCTAGAAAACTCCACATAGTGACCGTATAATCCGGTTACCTCTGACCCCTCTGTCCGGTCATTACATCTAGAAGCTCAAACTTGTTGTCCTCGCTTGACTTGGTTTCTCGGCTTCTCCGAACAGCTCTGTGGCTTCTCCACTGTCACCTAGTGACTGTGATTTCACCGAGCAACCTTGCACATCACCGACTAGACATGACCTAAGAGAATGACCTAGACCCTCTTGATAGTCCGGTTTTTCCTATGGACTCAAAACCCTAACAACTACTCATGTGTTTCAAACACTTGCACCATAGCTTGTCCTCCACTTTAATCCATCTCCATCAACCCTTGGACTCCATCAAGTTTACAAGCCTCCATGCTTGCGGTCATTGTCATCAGTCGCAAAGGACACTATCATCCATATGATTTGTAATAGAGTTAAGAGATGATTCCTACATAGACAACACTCATGTAGATGTTAGCCCATAATTTCATAGTTGTCATCTATCACCAAAACATCCATATCACGGGGATCCAATCATCAATGGTCATGAAGCTTACAGGGGTCTCAACACCAACTACGACCTCCTGCGGATATGGATCCCTCGACAGCGCCCCTTCCGCTCCTTCCCGCAGGTACGTGACGATCTCGTTCTAGATGAGATCACCCGCGGGCTCGCGCCAGCACCGTCCCCCCGCCACGCTCATGGCTTCTCGAATGGCCTCCACTGCCCCACCAGCCACCTCCCTCCTCGGTGCTACTACATTGGTGCCCACCGGGGGGGGGGGGGGGGTAGCCATGGTTGCCATCGCCGCCGAGGGGGTCATGGAGGTGGCTCCGAGGGGGGGGGGGGGATCAGAGGAGTGCTACTGCTCTGGCTTCTACGACCTCGACTCCTGCGTCTGGTGGTGCACCCTGACCATCCTTCAACAACCCATGGTCAGGGCGCATCTCCATGTGCCCCTTCTAGGCTCGGGAGGAGGGAGGGTCTCGTCCTCAACACCTGCCCGCGGCCTTGTTCACTGGCCCTGCTCCCCTGGGTCCGGGGATCTGGACTGCCCCTGCTCCACCACCTACCTGGCCGTGAGGGGGGGGGGGTGGACCCCGCCTGTGCACGACCTGTCCTGGGGGATGGGACCAGGCGGCTCTGGCTCAGTCCTTCAACACCTTGGGGTTGAACCCGCCGGTCAGCACGGAGTGGATTGCTGACTCGGGAGCCTCATACCACACCACGCCAGATGCTGGTATTTTATCCTCCGTTCACCCTTCTCCTCCCTCGTTCCCTTCCTCCATCATGGTTGGGGATGACACTTGCCTTCCGGTTACCTCTGTGGGGTCTGCTCTTGAGTCTTTTCGCCTTACGAATGTTCTTGCCCCGTAGATGGTTCATAACCTTCTTTCCATTCGCCAATTTACTGTTGATAACTCTTGTTCAGTTGAATTTGACTCTCCTGGTCTTACTATGAAGGATTGTGCTTCCCGGTGTCCTCTTCTCCGATGTGATAGCACGGGGCCCCTTTACACCCTTCGCCTTCCTGCTTCCGCTACTTCGTCGTTGTCTCCTTCATCGGCTTTTGCGACCACACCGTCTTCCACGACTTGGCACCGCTGGCTTGGGCATCCCGGTCGTGACGTTTTGACCCGTCTGAGTCATAGTGTAGATCTTCATTGTACTAGGGCTTCTGATGAGCATCTTTGTCATGCGTGTCAGCTAGGTCGTCATGTTAGGCTTCCTTTTTTTCTTCTTCTTCTTCGCATGCGAGTCGTGCTTTTGATCTTATTCACAGTGATTTGTGGACTTCTCCTGTCATCAGTATGTCTGGCTATAAGTATTAATTGGTGATTGTCGATGATTTCTCAAATTACTCTTGGACTTTTTCGCAGCGTGCCAAGTCTGACACCTTCCCTACCCTCCTCAACTTCTTTGCCTAGGTTTCCACTTAGTTCGGGCTCACCGTCAAGGCCGTCCAGTGTGACAACGGCCGTGAGTTCGACAACCGCGCCTCTTGTGACTTCTTCCTCTCTCGCGGTGTTCACATGCGCATGTCGTGCCCATACACCTCGCCTCAGAACGGCAAGGCTAAGCGGATGATTCACACCATGAACGATGTCGTGCGCACCAATCTCCTTCAGGCCTCCCTTCCTGCCCATTTCTGGGCGGAGGGTCTTCACATAGACACCTACCTTCTCAACCGCCTTCCCACCACGGCCTCCCCTGCTCTCACTCCTCACCACGCCCTTTTTCGCACCCCACCTTTATATGATCACCTTCGGGTCTTCGGGTGCACCTCCTACCCTAACACCTCCGCCACTGCTCCTCACAAGCTAGGGCCTCGCTCGACTAGGTGTGTCTTCCTTGGCTACTCCCCTGATCACAAGGGGTACTGTTGCTTTGACCTCACCTCCCGTCGCGTCATCATCTCCCGGCACATCGTGTTTGACGAGTCAGCCTTCCCATACTCCACCTCCACTACGCCCTCTCCGGCTCCTGACCTCGAGTTCGTTTTCCGACTGACCCGGTGATCCAACCTCCTGTGTCTGTTTACCCATTTCCGGCAGGTTCCCCGACGATCTCTGCTGCGCCACGCGTGGCACCAGAGTCTTCTACCGTGCCACCTGTGGCCATGGAGCCTTCTACTGCACCACGCGTGGCCATGGAGCCTTCTACCGTGCCACGCGTGGCACCGACGTCTTCGCCTACACCACGCGTGGCACCGGAGCCTTCTTCCGCGCCACGCGCCGGGAGCTCTCGCCTGCACCACACGCGACACTGGAGCCTTTGCCTGTGCCACGCGCGGCCTCGCCGCCACTCCCTGCGCCACGAGAGCCTCCGGGTTTTACTGCCCGCTTCGCTGAGCCGGTACAGGTCTACAGGCGCCGTGCGGCACCGGTCCCAGAGCCGATGGTCTCTCCACCACCACCGCCACCGCCTGAGCCGACAGTGCGCTCTCGAGCTCGCTCTCGGCTCGACCCGGCAGTGTACCACCCGTCTGTCGTCCATCGGGATCCCGGGCACACTCATCCCATGGTAACATGACGGGCAGCGGGTGTCCTCTCTACTGTTGGGGCGGAGCCGGGCATCTCACTTGTGCCCTCCTCCGTCTGCGATGCCCTGGCAGATCCTCACTGGCGTTGGGCTATAGAGGAGAAGTATGTGGCTCTCCTCGCCAACCAGACGTGGGACCTCATACAACATCCGTCTGATTGCAATGTGGTCACCGGCAAATGGATCTGGACGCATAAGCGCTGGACTGACGGCTCTCGGAAGTGCTACAAGGCTCGATGGGTTCTTCGGGGCTTCACATAGTGGCCTGGAATGGACTACGACGAGACTTTAAGTCCGGTGGTGAAGCCGGCCACATTGCGCATGGTTCTCTCACTAGCTCTCTCCCGCTCCTAGCCCGTGCATCAGCTTAACATGAAGAATGCCTTTCTGCATGGCACTCTGACCGAGATGGTCTATTGTAGTCAGTCAGCATGGTTTGTGGATTCCAGTCGTCCGGATCTCGTTTGCCGTCTCAACAAGTCACTCTATGGCATGAAGCAGGCGCCTCGCGCGTGGTACTCTCGGTTTGCCATGTTCTTGGCCTCGTTGGGATTCACCTAGTGCAAGTCTGACACTTCTCTGTTTGTCTACCATCGGGGCTCTGAGGCTGCATATCTGTTGCTCTATGTTGATGACATCATCCTCACTACTTCCAGCCAGGCCTTCCTTCAAAGTATCATTCAGTCACTACAGCGCGAGTTTGCCATGTAGGATCTGGGTGTGCTCCACCACTTCCTGGGTGTCACTATGGATCCTCGTCCATCTAGCCTCTTTCTTCACCAGCGGTAGTATGCTCTTGATATCTTGGAGCGGGCTAGGATGACTGACTGCAAGCCCTGCTCCACGGTCGACACTCAGGGGAAGCTCTCTGCGAACGGGGGTGCTCTGGTTACTGACTCGACTGCTTACCGGAGCCTTGTTGGGGCTCTTCAGTACCTCGCCTTCACCAGGCCGGACATCACTTATGTCATCCAGCAGATCTGCCTTCATATGCATGATCCCCGGGAGTCACATCTCAATGCTCTGAAGCGTTTGCTGCGCTATGTCCACGATACTGTTGACTACGGCTTGGTTCTTCACCACGACCCTTCCACTGAGCTCGTTGTCTACACCGATGCTGACTAGGTCAGGTGTCCCAACACTCGCCAGTCCACTTCCGGCTACGCCGTCTTCCTCAGTGGCAACCTGGTCTCCTGTTCGTCCAAGCGGCAGCTAGTGGTCTCCCGCTCCAGTGTCGAGGCGGAGTACCGGGCGGTTGCCAACGGCGTGGCTGAGGCGTCCTGGCTACGGCAGCTCTTGGCGAAGCTTTACAGCCCGCTGACCAGGAGCACGCTCGTCTACTGCGACAACATTAGTGTTGTCTACCTCTCCACCAACCCAGTTCAACATCAGCGGACGAAGCATATGGAGATCGACCTTCACTTTGTTCGGGACCGGGTCGCCATTGGTCAGGTTCGAGTTCTCCATGTCCCGACCACTTCCCAGTTCACCGACATCTTCACCAAGGGTCTCCCCTCCTCGACATTATCGGAGTTTTCGCACCAGTCTCAATGTTGTGGTTACGAGTCCAGAACAAACACTTGTGGGGCTAGCCGAGGGCTCGCCACGCCAATCCGCTAGGCTGAGAGCCCTCGGTAAAGCTTTGGGGAGGATGAACAAGATAGAGTAGTAGCTAAGTGCCAAAGGGCCTAGTATTGCACCCTTCGGACAATGATTTTGTATTATATGATTTTATCCGTACCAGAAGGTTCGAAACTAGATAGGTCACCTCCCGATCAGAGCTGCAGGTGAGCATTTATAGCCGCATGCTCACCTCCCCCCTCCCCCTGGGTGTGTTTACATATTTGCCCCGGACTTTATATTACACATCTCACTGATTACCCTAAGGTTATTTTAATACTTCAATCTCCATCTGGTACATACCCCCGGCGGTCACTCTCTGATACCTGTGCCTGGGCCCGTTGTGTCATACATCCTTCGATGCCCGGGACCCAACATGAAGGTCGTACCAGCCTTCGGGCGCAAGTTGGGCCAAAGGGCCTTTGGTCCGCCCGAGCCTTGTTGCTTGCTGATGGGCTACTTTCTGGCCTTAGAGAGACTAAGGGGTGGGCTTTCCCCTAACACTCAACATTGTTAGTGGCTAGTTGTGACTGCGAGGGGTGTTAGTGTACTATGTATCTAGCCCATAGAGTATGCATATTTGACCCATAGAGACCCATGTATAAAGTATGAATATAACCCACCCTCAATCATTTCCTCTAACACACCCCTCTAAAGTTTAGTGCTAAAGGGCTTTAGAGGCCTCAAAACTTTAGAGCCTCTAAACTTACCTCTCAATTAATAAAAGTATTTTAATAAATAAATATATCTTATTTAAGGATATAAATATTTTATCTAAGAAATAAAAATCTCTATTTTCTCTAAAAAAATAAATAATTTCATATGTCCATGCTACTTTTTAGTGTGTGGAAACGAACAGCCCTCTAAAAATTAGAGGTCTCATATTTTAAATAAAAATCCAGTGGTACCACTTTGGTATCGCTAAACTCGTTATATTGGCAGCCTAATTGTTGCTACAAATATTCAAATTCAAATGGAATAGCTGACGCCTAAGGAAGTAACACAACGTGAGGTACGACCATACGAGTGCGTCAGGGAGGGTGCCAGCGCCTCATGCTTTCGAATGGAATATCTCACGCCAACGCTTCTAATTAACTGCTTTAGTAGCTTATGGTACAGTATGAACCAGAAATCCAAATCAGAGAGGGCGAGGGACTCTGGGGATGCAGGTGCAGGTGCCGCACGCTGAATCCGACACCTACAATGATAATCAGAATTCAGAAACCCAATTTCAAATGAAATTTAGACCTTGGCCCTAAACTAAGTTCCATTTCAATTTCTTTTCACTTTTCAAAATGTTAACATTTCAATCCAATAGCAGATACAGTTCAATACATCTTCGACCCCTATGAAAAGGTCTCAAAACTTCTAATCTACGTGAATTCAAGGCATCATCACAGTTGAAACTACAAAAATCTATAAGTAAAACTGCTGCCATAAATGACTGAAGCATTCCACCTGGTATAGTTGTTCTTTAGTGCAAAAGTTGACCTGTGGAGCAGGTATCTGTAGCGTTAGTGGTACATATCTTGACTGTGCAACAGTTCTACGGCTGCTGCTACAACGCCCTTTCCTTCTGAAAATATGTCAACTGCAGGGTCCTCAATCTTTCTATGGAGGAGTTTGTCCAATTCACTCCTTAATCTCTGTTGAATATTAATTTATAAAACCAAATTAGAACAATGATATATAGATCTAATCACACTCAGTGATTATCATGCCCAGGAACAGGAACAAATAACACACAGGGATATAGAAGTTTCAGCTCAAAGGAATCATAACTATGTTTGCTAGTGTTATTTGATAGCAACATAGATATTAGTCTATCCGAAATGATAACAAACAAACAAAAAAATTCGTAAGGCTTTTAGATGACACAGAACAAAGGAATGCAGAAGTTAATGAAAGGGTACTTCAAGAATTTTCAGGATTTACTTATAATCCTAAAAAAGATTTGAATCCAGACCTCCATATAGCAGACCCAAGCATTATATACTCCTAAAAAAGGTTTGAATCCAGCCCTCCATATAGCAGACCCAAGCATTATAAAAAGCTCAAGTCCCTCATTCAACATTTATATTTTATGAATGTCAAGGCATAACCAAACAGTAGTGGAAAAAATACCCTTTCTAATATTCACACAAAGTATTAAGGAAACTGCTATACCTGAATCAATTCTATAATACGCTTTGAGGCAGAGAAATGAAGATAACCTCCTAACATCTCAATGCCTTCTCCAGTTTTGCTCGGAGAAAGGGAACCACCAAAAAGTAGAAGGGCATACTCTGATATGTTTGTTGAGTCTCTTACATAGATGCTAGCAGTTTTCACCTTCTCACTGTATACCAAATAAGGCAATGGGAATTGGTTCACAAACGCATTGACCGATGAAGGATGAATGTCCACTTTCCCAACATCTTTGGTGTAGAACGCTGTCCTCTTGCCCCGTCTTTTACATTGTACAACATTTGGGTAAAGCCCAGCACACAAGACAGCACAAACCATCTCCATATCACTACTATAGTGGTTATAAGCCTGAAGTTATGGCATGAAAGTCAGTAACCATACTAAAAAACTGAACTACAATAGAAAAGCATATACAAGGCATGTTTACTTTCTCCCAACAAAAAGGAAAATTAAGGTGTACACTGTATGCATCAGAACATGCATTTGCATGGTTTTCGACAATTCTAATTGTTGGGCACCAACAATCAAAATATAGTCTGCCCCATCAATCACGTTACAGTTTTGGAAATTCTAGTTATTAGACGCCAACCAAAATATAGTTATGTTCAAAAAGGGGCAAAGATATTGCAGAGTATACAAATAGCAAACTAGCGCTCTGTAGGGACTTGCTAATTTTCAGCTGACTGAAAGTTTAGACAACTTTCAATCACCACTTTGAGTCATCGAACCTAGATCCAATGGTTTATAATTATTGTACAGATAATCCTACAAAAGAAAAATCAAAACACAAAGTAACAAACCATTGATTGAAAGCTTTCAATCGATTGAAAGCTAGGAAACATGTTTTCCTAATGATGAGTGCCGTAGTCAGAGTGAACTGCGGTATTTCATTCATGCGTATTGGAACCTTTGGAACTGGAACTGCAATGCTACCACTGTGACCTGGGAATAAATAGATCTTGCATACACTATTACTTGCCATTGGAAACACTAGTGGAAAACTGCCTTATTTTTATTTGAATTGTGATAAAAAATGATTTTTAATACTAAAATGGTTGGGATGAACTAGATGTTGGAATATTAAAAATTATTTTAATATTAAAATCATTTTAATAGAGCTGTTGGCGACAGTCATAACATCACAATAGTGTATATGCCTATGCATGAGGATAGAGCGCAAAACTGTCTTAACAAGTTAAGAGATATATAAAAAAACACACTGCAAGTTTCAGATGAAAGGGAAACCAAAACCTTCACTCCTCTGGTCTTGTTAACAAACCCAATATCAGATAGCAGATCAAAAAATTGATTCCGCATGTCGTCCATCATCTTCAGGGTCATTGGGGACAAAAAGTTCTCCCAGCAGAAAGAACGTTCTCTACCACTCCGTTTTGCTTCCTTCCAAGCCACAAATGCCTTAAGCAGAGCAATATGATCACTGGTAAAAGAAATTACAAAAATTATCAGCCTGCATAAAGCAACTTCTGCACAAAATTTTGCATTCAAAATGGTCACCATGTCAAAGGATGTTATCTGCTCAGAGCAATTTATCAACTCATCCAATGTCAAATGTTACAAGATTCACATTTTACATCTGCTTAACTGCTCTGGTAGCCAGTAAACTAAGATGCCGTCCAGGCGAGCTGCAAGCCTGGGCGTCATGCCCACCTTGCTAGGATGCGATAGAGATGCATTGAAGCATTGAAAAGGTTTCTCAAAATTAATATATGGTTGTAGACGTACAAATATGTTATCCCAGTTAAAGAAAAAGCATGAAATCTGCTTTCTCACTGCATATCTTGGTGATAGAACTGTTGTTACAATTACCTGCATGAGTCACCAGCAAATGATCTTTTGACAGCATCAGCTTCTTCTTTTCTATCTATTGGTAGCACAAATGGATTACGATATGCAAGAGCAGCAGCAATTGTCAATACTGGATCCAGGCACTGGAATACAGATCCCATAAGCAGCATTTTTCCAATGTTTGGGTCCAGAGGAAGCGTACAAAGATGTTCTCCTGCACAGGATCAAAGTAGAATAAGAAAAGCTTACAACAGCAGATGGAAGACAGCAGAAAAAATTTCATACCTAAAGAAGTGAGTTCCTCCATATCATCCAGTGCTCCAATGGTTTTAAGAAGCTCAATTGCATTCTTGACAGAAAGTGGATCTGGTGGTTGCAATGCCTTGGATAAAAAGGAGGCCACCGCTCCAAGTTGTAAGCTTTTAATAGTAAGGCATAATTCTTGCAAAGGAGTCCTAAGAATTTCAGGCAACTGAAATGGTGGCATTGCATCATGAATGACTTTGGGATAGAGTCGATAGCAAAAACCTGGCTGAACACGCCCTGCACGACCTCGCCTCTGTGTAACATAACAGAAACAGGTAACCATACATGTCAACGGATTTTCATATTCACCAATAACTGCAATGACTTATATGGCCACCCGTAACATACCTGATGAGCAGAGGCTTTTGATATCCACGAAGGTAAAAGGCACGCAAGCTTATTCAAAGCATCATAGCTTGTCTCCTTTGCCTTACCACAATCAATTACATAGACAACATCATCTATTGTAATGCTACTCTCCGCAATATTTGTTGCTAGAACAATTTTTCTGTAAATACATATAACAATAACAATAAGGAATACAAAAGTAGCTCAAATTGCTCGACTAGAACAGCATTGGCCAGTGGAGTTCTAGCTCGAATAAAAAAGTATTAAAGCTGTGCATGTGCTACATATGAGACTCAGAATGATATTTGGCAGAAAGCATAAAGGATGATAAATGAAAACCAGTATATTTATTTTCATCTTGGTTGAAAAAGGAAAACAGTACAGACTACAAAGTGACCACTGTTTCAAAAGAACACTTGAAAGGAAGTTGCATAGGTAGATTTCATTGCTAATTCTATGGTCTACCTGCGATACGTTGTAATGTTTACATCTTCACTAGTTCATTTCACAGCCACAGTTTAATCCATGTGATACAACCAGACGTGCAAAAATACTTTTAGAACCAAATTCGTAAGTACTAACACCAATAGTGCGAAGGAAGAAAGAACAATGATAGTGATGGAAGGATGTAGTTATAAGGAATGCAAGAATAAACAACACAACACCATATCTAGAACACATTAAGGTGTGCATTATAATTCGTAAACAAACTTAAAAAGAACTATGTCCGCAAGTAAAGATTCAACTTTCCCAACAAGTAGATAAGTGGCACACCTCATGTTAGCTGGTGGTCTGTCAAAAATTTCACGCTGATTGACAGTAGGCATAGAACCGTGCAAAGGAAGAGCAAGGAATTTATTAGGACTGCCAAGGAAACTATTCCCTTTAATCTTATCCAGAAGTTTTGAAATTTCATCCCAGCCAGTAAGAAACACAAGGATCGCACCTTCTTCCTCATACCGACAAATATATTCAATTGTACTTTCCACCTAAAAAAGTCAACATATAGGTCAAGTTGGCTGCACAGATACTGAAAGAAGTTTGCCAAAAGTACATTTTCTAATAGAACAGTGCATCAGGTATAGTAATACAACAATGCAGCAAAGCATATAACAAGGGTCACCATGCAATTAAAGACACTTTGGGCAACAAAAAGGAAATGACTCTTCAAACAATAACATACTACTAGGATGGGAAATTATTGGAAAATTTATACAGCAGCACCATGCTTAGGTGTCATATCAGAAAAAATAAAATTGGGCAAAAAGAAATGAGAATTCATAACTATATTCATAAGGGCAAAAAAGACTAGCATCACAGTCCAGCTTCTCTACTGCATCATTAAAAGAAAAAAGGAGATGCATCAAGCACATCAGAAATTCATTAAAAAATCCCAAAGAGAAAACATGTTTTAAACGTATGAAGGATAGCTATGTGTCACCTTTTAACAATAACTCCGATATATATACACATAATTGCAGCTATATATGCAGAGAAGTATTGTATCTACCGTGGTTCTTGTGGGATTAAAAGTATACATATACAGAAATATAAGAAAAGTATTAGGTACATACAAGGGTCAAATCCAGTTCAGTGGCAGACCAAGCTTCAAGGGACTGTCTTGTTATAACGCTGTAATTTCCATATTCCTTATTAATATCTATGTCCTGGAAAGAAAAAAAAAATAAGTGAGGAGAAAATAAAATCTTTTTGGTGCTAAAGGAAATCCAAGCATTTCTGATTTCTAAGCTGACCTTTTCTTTTAAAAAAATTTCTATTGATGAGTGAATCAGTGTGATATGATACAATATAACACAAATGTCACAACTTCAGAAATGGACCTTGCACCTCAAGACTGAATTTAACTGCAGGGGGAGGGGGTTGGGTGGGGACCATTAAACCTTACCTCAAAAACCTCAGATAGTGGATCAACCTTAAATGATGAAACCTTCTTTCTTCTTGAACTCCCTGGAGATTGATCACACTCAGGCTTGATCTTGTACCCAGTCTTTTCTAAAAAGTCCTCCAGGAAGAACTCAGTAACAGGAAAAGTGAACCCCTGCTCAAGACACCTTGTCATAAATATAATGGATAGGAATTCTAGGACTAGCATGTATTCTATCAATGCTTATTCATGAAAGATTAAAGTACCGGAATGTGCATTATTGGAACATCTCCAAAGTATTTTGAAAAGAGTTCCGCGTTTATGGTTGCACTCATCAGTACAAGGCGAAGGTCTGGACGTCTTGGTAGAAGGTCACGCAGTATTATGATGAGAAAATCTTCATTCATGCCACGCTCATGAATTTCGTCAACTAGTATATGGCTTACACCAGCTAAGTCTGGTTCTTGAACCTGCATAATATATATTTGTTTGAAATGTGTATAAGTAATCAGGAAATACCAAATTAACAGCATAAAAAAGAAAGTATGAGCAAAGTTGAGACATGTTTTTGCCACTGCAAATCTTAAGGCAGGTGAAGTGAGTGAAATTAAATGTACCAGTACAAATATTCAGTTCAGCAATGGTGTTTGTAGGTATCGATATCATAAGTATGGTAATTGAAAGCTCATGTATGTAAAGTTTAAGCTACAGTCATTGAAATGATTGATAGTGCCAGAGAGCACAGAATACTTTATTGGTGTCAAGAGACATTCAGAACAGGAGTCACATAAAAGGTGTATGGGTCATTTTGCTGAAAACGTAAAGGATTTCAATGTTTCTATTGTCTATAAATTGGTACATGTTGCTTATCATGAATGCACTCCAATGAGTTAACTAGTATTTGCGTTTGCAAATACTAAACACACCAAACAGAATCACTAATTCAGGATAATAGTGTCTGTATAGCTGCTTATTTCACCTCTAGAAGAGGTAGATGTATATAAAGTTACCATTGAAGGCAGGATACCAGCACAGAACTGTCCCCGCCCTCCTGGACCCTAAAACTAAACCGCCAGATGCCACTGGCAATGCTTAACCTATGTAAAGAAGCAGGGAACAATTCAATCCATCAGCATGCACGATCCCATTTCTGAGATCACTTGATCCATCTCATTCAATTGAAAAATGTGCATAACTTGAACGAATCTACTATCCAATAGCCATAGTTCCTAGGAGAGAGACTCCATACTATCAAATTCTCGATTGCTCCAAAGGATTGATAGAAAAAAAAAACTGCCAAATGTTTCAACATATAATAGTAAATAATTCTAACCAACCAAACAAAAAGAACAGGGAAAATAAACTTCCAGTCTTACTCAGAAAGCAGGTCAATGAAAACAAGCAGTGTGAATATAAAGTGTCATGTCCATCTTATGATACGAATAACTATTTATCAACGGACTATACCAGTCTTCTAAGTAAAACTCCAGTAGTGCAGAACAACAGTCGTGTTTGCGTAGACCGTTTTGATTCAAGGCGAATCTGGTATCCAACAGTCTCCCCAAGCTCTTCACCCCTCTCAGAAGCTACTCTTGCTGCAACTGATATTGCAGATATACGACGGGGCTGAGTACAGATTATGCTGCAATCAGCACCACGGAGGTTATTGATCTCTTCTTCGAGTACAAACTGTGGAAGCTGCGTTGTTTTACCACAGCCTGTCTCACCAGAAATGACCAGAACCTGGTTTACAAAGACAAGTATTTTTCTTTAAAAATATAACCAAATGGTCATACAAATAAAAGCAATTTAAAAACTTACAATGGCAAACATGAACAATGACATTCACTACATCATAACATCAACTCTACCATCTTTTGATAATACAAGTACATCACCACTGACTGACATAACATCTGTGAATCAACAAATACTGATGACCTATGTTAATTGTGCCCCTCGATTCACAAATTAACTTATAAGGAAAAGGCCAGGTGATTATTCAAGAAGTGACAGAGTACAAAGTATAAGATACTACTAAACTAGCTATCAAGGCTTATACTAGTATTGCCCAGATAAAATACTCAGTCTATAGGACAGACCCAGTGCTGGAAGCTCCCACACAAGGTGGAGTCTGGGAAAGGGCTATACGAAGGCAAAGTCTTACCCCCTGCAATATTGCAGAGAGGCTGCATCGAACCCAGGACCTCTTAGGCACAAGTGGAGTGACTTAACCACTGTGCCAGACCTGTGGATATACAAATATCAAACTTTGAATAATCTTACCTGATTAGCTGCTACTGCTTTCAAAAAGCCCTCTCTCATGTTGAATGCAGGTAATTTCTCCCGGAAAGATTGCATTGATCTAGCACTTGCTGTCATCTGAAAGAAAGCACACAATGTAGAATTCCCGAAGAATGCTCTCAGAGATAGGAAGGGAAGGGTAAGTACATTGACAATACCTTCCTCATATTCTGCAAATCCCTGAGCTGAGAACTGAGCTTTTCTTTATCAATATACGCCGCTGGTTCAACTACTGACGAGACTGTACCAGGCAGAGATTGTCTTATCGAGACGGTTGATGTGCTTGCTGAAGCTGAATCATTTGCATTTGACTTTGCCCTGGACAAAAGGTCTTCTACTCGTCTCTCTGTCTGATTAGACATCTTAATCTGCCCATAGTTCGAAATATAATAACAATCAACAACACTTATAATCTCATAAAATATCAATAAGACATTAACTCACACCTCTTTCTGTGTTGATCCATGCCTCTCATCAAGATCTGCCCGGTAGTCAGGTAGTGGTGCTTTGCTGAAAACAAGTGTCTTCCCTTTGTTGTATGCATTGCTATCTTTCCCAGGTTAAAATACATGATAGAGAAATTAGAAAGTCAGTTTTGCAATGTAAGATTTTATGGGAGGTCATATGATGAACTAGAATAAGTAAATTTTGTTTAGCATTATAAGAACAGTGATAGGAGAAACTAGCAAGGTACAGTGACTACTGACTTGCATCTATTTATGCTATTAAGCGCAGCTGTAAAGATGTGAAGCGCAGAAGAAGCATGTGACCCTTACAAGTAAAGCCCTTGTCTCTGAGCCATGTTTGCAAGTATGTTCTGTCCATCTCGCCCAAAATTCTGCTTCACCACTAGCTCCTGCTGAGGCCCTCCTCTCAATTGACTGATTTTGTTCCACCACTCATTCTCATCAACTTTTTCCACCTGAAAAATTGCAAAAATGTAAAGGTTCACAAGAAACAACAACAATCACAAGTGAAGCTTATGTGACTACAGTGAGTAAGCAAATTCAGTTGAGTCATGAATCTAGGCTAGCAGCACATGCCAACAACCTAACATTACCAAACTAAATAGACACAGAGCAACATTTGCAACAGTTGAGCCGGATCAACTGTTCTGAATAACCATATTGGAGACAAACAGGTCTATCCCAGAGATGGTCCAGCTGACACCTCTACCTTATCTATGAACAATAATACGTTGCAGAGAAAATACGACAAGAAAATGTGGATCACTCCATGTAATCGGTTCATTGGTTGCTCGTTAGTCTCTGGTATCAAGATATTCAAAATACTACTCTACCTACAACTTAATCGATAAATTACATAATCACATACGATACTGAATCTGTCCGGGAATTAATGCCAACTTAATCAATAAATGACATCATCACATTCACATATGATGTTGAATCCCTCTGATACTAATATTAGTGCAAGGTGCAGCAGGGGATAGACCGTTGGAGCACAAAGTACTAGAAGGGCACAAGCAACATTACAATCCTCCACCACCACCACAACCAAAATCCACATGAACACGAAACAACCAAACGCATCACCCCACATCCCGCCTAGGCATCAGATAGTTCTTCACCTCCCCGTGTATCTGCCGGAGCCGCTCAGCGCGCCACTGCGGGTCCCACCACCTTTGTTCCCCGCGTCCCCCGCCGCCGCCGCGGCCTCCCCTGCCTCCCCCTCCACCGCCGCGTCCGCGCCCGCGGTGGGAGTTGGGCCCGCCGCGGTAGGACATGGCGGTTAGAGTCCTGAGCGCCCCTAGGGTTTTGGAGGAGGCGCCCGCAAGCGCGAACGCGAAAGATGGCAAGCGGCCGCCGCTGGCGCAAGAAGAGAGGAGGAAGCTGCCGCGGTAGGCGGAAGAGTGGAGGAGCATCTGGGTTGCGGCGGAGGAGGAAAAATATACCGGGTTTTTTTTTTTTTTAAAGGAAATGGCATGCCAAACTGTTGTGCATTGCATTGACCTAGGTGGAGTGTTTGGTTCGTTGTTTGGGGCTGAGTGTTGGGCAGAATTTTCATTGGGCTGGTCGTGCTCTGTTGAAAGAAAATTTCTAATCTGGTTCAAAGTTTCAAACGGGTGTTCATATTCATTCCAAACCAAAAGAAAACTAATGCAAACGGCGGAAATCAATTTCGCTTTTTTTTCAATTGCGTTTTGCAAAATTTCGAACCTTAAAATAAAACTAGATCTGAGAAATTGGTTGGTCCAGTTTGATCACAATTATTAATAGCTCAATAAATAATAGCTAATAAGATCCATATTGATAGATTGATAGTTTTTCGTTCTTGTTTTTTTTAAAAAAAAATTACTACACATTGGAATTTACTGATCAAGCCATGTTGAAAAAATCAACGGTCCGCGAGGAATAAAAAGATAGGCGGTGGCCTTGTGTTGAATACTCCCTCTGTTTAGAATTAGATATCGTTTTGGAGTTGGACATGGGAAATAAGAAGAAGTAAAAAGGTGGGTGTACTGAAAACGATAAGGAGAGAGATAGAGATAGAGATGTAGTAAAAAGAAAAAATATTGTATTGGGAAGAGAGAAAGGTGCATTAAGAAATAAGAATAATATATAATTGCAAAAAAATTAGAAACTTTAAAATGACATGTAAATATGAACTGAGGAAGTAATAAATATCGTCATTCCCTAAGATAAAAATGAATACCACTGAATGTCTCAATGGATCAACGTTATCTGACCTACGGTGTCAGCCCCAAAGGTCACAGCAAAGAATTATTTTCTGTAACTAACATAAAGGTAACCTGACCCTATACACACCTGTGATAGAGCAGGAGCAAAGGCACCGGAGGTTAGTACGAATCTGACAGCACTAGTAGCAAGACGATGCCATGAACTGACACATACAGAACGCTCATAACTTGTACACTCTAAATCAAAGGCTTAGCTACAAGAAATAGAAAATAGAAGCATGACCAATGTACTGCAAAAACTAGGATTTATAGATCAGTCGAACATAGATAGACACAAGTCATAATTTTGTTGTTATCAGCCAACCACCATCAGGCACTAAAGGTAAGACTGGGGGATCGAAATGTTCAGTTATGAAAATTTAAACAATGCTAAGCGCAAGAATTTGGTATGACAATTGATTGATAGCACAAGTCTCCTACCCATGGACTAAAAATCTAATTGAAACAGTGGAGCTAATGGGATGCCAAAATTGCCGTGCACAGATTAGGTGCGAAGCACCATGCAGTACTAACTGGTGTCCGAGGGGAGGATATTCACCCAGGAGTCCAATAGACGGGACGGAAAAGCAAATCTGAAATAATTCTTGTCATAGAATGAATCTGTGATGGTTTGTTCAAGAGGATTACAAGGATATGTCATGTAAAAATTAAGTCGGGTACTCGTGTTCACTGGAAATTCAGAGAACAATACCAAGAGGAAGAATCATACTCAGGTGGGCTACGTTACATAGAGACCTTGCTCACCTAACTTTTTACCTAGGAGATTTTCACAGTAACTCACTTTTTTTAGATGAGAAGTTAACAATTAACGGCTTGGTTAAAACTGTAAAGATCCTTCAAAATTCACTATGAAAACATTTGTGATGAAGACAGGACCGAAAAACATGTGCACATGGCTGATTACCAGGCAGACAAGAATTGGAATCCTTCAACTCTTTGTTGCTAGACTGACTGAAGAATAAATGCTAGCAAATGTCCATTAGACATGAGAGAAGAACCACCAACCAGAAGATTGTGATACTTAATGTCGGTTATGTTATAATACTTGGCGTGATCATGTCAGCTTATGTACAACAAATATTCAATGAACATAAAATTGACGAAATGTATTTTAACTTATATTATCTTTTATATTTTCTCATCATCCAAACAATAGTCAGATAAATATTATATCAGGACGTAGGAATTGCATCCAAAATACATTATTTTTCTCATATATAACAAACATGCAAGGAACTGACAAAAAGTATTTAACTTAATACTATCTTTTATATTTTCTCATCATACAAACAATAGTCAGATAAATATCATATCAGGACATAGGAATTGCATCCAAAATACATTTTTTTCTCATATATAACAAACATGCAAGGAACTGACGAAAAGTATTTAACTTAATACTATCTTATATTTTCTCATCATACAAACAATACATTCAGGTAAATATTAGGACATAGGAACTGCATCAAAATACATTTTTCTCATGTATAACATATATGCAAGAAACATCATAACCAGCAAAAAGTATTTTGACTTCTGTTATCTTTTTTATTTTATCAACATACAAACAATACATTCAGATACTTCATACGTGAAAGCAGTTTGCTCAATACGCTGATATTATACCGCTCATCTAACTATTTAGTAAACCACAGTGTAGGAAGGTTTAACAAAAGGACAAAGAGCATCTGTTCCTGGGTGCTATATGGACAAACTGGTCCTTTCAATCGAACTGCTAAACAAAATTTTTCCAATATCTTCTGATGCTATAAGTTCCCAAAGCAGGTTTCTGGAATTCTGTAACCTACTATTTCAATAGTATAAGTGAAACATATCAAAAGACATATACTAGCTTACAATTTCTTTAGTCCCTGTACATATATAGATGTCATCTGAAAGGCTCAACGGGTGCTGTTTCTTCAAGAAGTGCAGCAGCTTGAAAACATTCAGCAGCTTCAGTTACGGTCCTGCCCCCTTCCTCTTTGTAAAGTAGGCCAAGATTAAACCATGCCACATGATTAGTTCTATCCAGTTGCAATGCATCAGTCAGGAAGCACCGTACAGAATGCAATGGCCTGTCACCAAGTTTTCGAAGAACAATGGCAGTCGATATCAAACTTGGGACATGTTTAGGATCATGGTTTATTGCTCTGAAAAAGGCTCCCAAAGCTTCTTTTGTAAGACCTTTCGCTTCACATATTTTTCCTGGAAATGAATACCTTTAAATAATATGACACCAAGCACCCATGAGATACTCAAGATTTTTATAATAAAACGCACTGAGCTTGTGGCAGTAACCAGCTGATATGTGCTTACTGGCTATACCAATCTGGAAATACCGATAAAAAATTGTTTTAATCTAAGTTCTATGCTTTGAACTTTCACGTAAAATCCTTAGCAAATGATGGGCCTGATCAGATTTGCAGCTACAGCTGTGGCTGCAACAGTCAGTACAGTACTGAAAACTAAATGAAGTTTACTAGATGACGTAAAATCCTTAGCAAATGAATATGTCATCTGAGCTAAAAAATAATTGTATCAAATAAAATTATTTTTATCTAATTCACCAATGAAAACTAAATGAAGTTTACTAGACAGTATTTTCATATTATGAAAAGGAGAAATAACCTGTAGCATGCCAAGCCAACGCACAGTAAGTACTGGTGGTTCTTATCTTTGATACACAGACCTCAGCATCCCTCCACTGCCCCATGCCTAGGTACAAGAGAGCTAGATCATACCAGGTTTCTGCTTCCAGGCTTTTATCATCCTTATTATCCTGTAGAAAGTAATACAAGAATGTCAGAAGCTTGATGACCAACTGGCAACTGACAACCTATTTGCTAATATGACGTCGGCATAAATATAACAACTAATACAAAAAGATGAAAGGTAAGGATCGCCTTAAGTAAGGCTTCAGTAAAAATGCTCACTAACTCTACATATATCGTAAATGCAATAAGATTGATGGTACAGATAAACTGGCAAATAAAAGGGTAGGCGGCTCAGAGCAATAATCCAATCTCCATTATTAGTTAATGCAAGTGTAACTCATTCAGAACTTTTCCTCTTTTTTTTTCTCCATAAAGGGTATTAGTGTGAGTGTGCAACTGTATAAGTATGCAATAATACCATCAACAGAACCATGCTCCGATCAACTGAAATGAGCATCCAATATTCAAATATTAATACCTAGCAATGTGATTCCTGCAACTATCATTATTGATTCATACTGTAAAAATATATTGTTTAAGTTGACAGAAGGTGCTACGATCAGATCTAACAGCAAGCAGAAATTTTCTTTGTGCTACAATCTAAGTGTGTGGGATGTTAATAAGAATAAGTACTTCTTGCAGCTACATTTCAAAATTAATCAAAATACCTTTCCTAGGTAGTTTCCTGCACTGAAACTTTTTGCTCTAAGTTGAATGATAGCAAGAAGCTGAATATATGAATCAACTGCATCCCCAAACTGTCCCTGGGCAGCATGAATTCTAGCTTTGGTTCGCAATAGATCTCCTTGGCACCATTTCCCAGTCTGATCTAAAGCAGCATCAACAATTGTTTCAGCATCAGCAAACTGCTTTTGAGCACTCAGTATTCGAGCTAAAAGAAGCCAACTTCTCAACTCTGATCCAGCCTCTAGTTTCACCAGCTTCTTGGCATAAAAAGCTGCAGTATCTAATTTCCTCTGCTCAGCATTTTCAATGCTGAGACTGTACATTAACCTAGAATCTTTTGTGTGCATCTTTTTTTCAGCATTTCCAAGCACTTCCAATGCTTCACACTGCCAAGAAGCTCTATCTGTATCAGATATTGCGCTTCTAGCTTGACTGGAAAGGGCAACACCAAGCAATAGGTCGGCAACCCCTGCCATTTCCTCGCATCCAGCCTGCATATTGGCTATGGCTCTCCGTGCATAGGAAGCACCTTCAGTAGCAGCATTCATCTCAACGCAAGTCTTTGAAGCTAGGAGAAGTTCTTTGAAATTATCAGAATCCTCTCCAGATTTCAATATTCTTTTGATTAGATTCAGGGCGCTCAGATCATCTTCTTCTGCAAGGTAACATAATGCAACATTGTATAACCATTCTCTTTTGTCCAAAACACTAGGTAACAATTCTTCAAATTGTTTAGCCAGTGGTGTTAGCTGCCCTGACATAGATAGCGCAAAAGTAAGGTGATGTAACAGAGAGGGGTCCCACTCAATTCTCTTGAGATTGAACTTCCTCAATAGAATCATTAAAAGAAGAATAGCCTCTTCCGTATTGTTCCGAGGTACGAAAGAACTGTCCAATTGAGAATGAAGATTTGGAGGGCGTGCCTCACAGCCACTATATAAGAGAAAAACAGCAAAGTTTTTCTGTATTCTAGCTATGGTCTCTCCATCAAGATTCCAATTATTTAGAAGAGACCTCCTGTATGAAGAAATGGCTTCAAGTGAAAACCCCCCTAATTTCCATAGCTCAGGGAGGAATTCTACAGCCTTGCATATTATTTCATTCAATTTGCAGCCTTTTCCAAAACCCACTGGCAAGCCTTCAGGTACTGCCGCTTCCACAATGTCCAATATCATTCTGCATTCTTGAGCAGCTTCTGCATAATCAAATTGAACAATTTTTACACTTAACCTCATGCATACCTTTGTTAAAGTAGAAATACCAGAAGAATAAGGAGGGAGAGAATAAGAAGTCCTTTCATAAACAAATATGGAAGACTAAGATGCAAAGCACTAGCTCAAACATGTGACTTCTAAATTTATTTGTGTATGTAACAGTGATAGAAAAATGCAGGTTACCTTTGAACTTTCCAAGATCATGAAGTGCTCTTGCTTTGAGATATATTGCCTCCATGAGTAGGCTGACAGCATGCAAGGGCATGGGTGGAGAATCCCATTGTGAATGAATATTTTTGCGATCTGCTTTTCTAGAAATTGAGATTTTCATCTTCGGAACTAATGTGGATATATCTATCCCGTCAAAGACACGAAGTGCCGCTTCTACATGACCTCTTTGATATTCTAGCCTTCCTAGCAACGCCCTTGCTTCCTACAAGAAGTGAAAATATTAAAAGTTATGAGCGTGCATTTTAGTCCAGATTGAAACAACTAGGTCCAAAAACGTTACTGAAAATGCAGGCACTGACAAATGATATACTAATATACAACAAAAGCAAAGAAGCAAATGATGGAGGCAAAAGACCCATAAAATAACAAGTGTCTTTCTGAATTAGGAGCAAAAACATACCCATTTAAATTGTCATCCATAGAAGGGGATTGTGTATATGAAATATATGTACTATGAAATCTTAATGCAGATAGTTGGAAGGAAAATCACACTAGGCATAGAAAAATGTGAAAGTGTTGCTCCAGGAAACATAAAATGACCCTAAATGCATAGTGCTAACTAAACTATAAGCAAAGCTGCCACAATGAAATTTTGCTTCACATGGCAGTACAGAATAGAAACCCACACGAAAGGAGTATCAGCTGCTTAAACTTTGAGTCGTTTTCCAATGACATTAAACATGTGTTTCAGCTGTTACCAGTGCCCGAACAAAAATAGTATCAAAACAGAAACATTTACCTCATAGTTTAGGGAAACTCCCTCCCGCAGAGACAACTCAGCTTCCTCTATATTGCCATTATCAAGGTACTGCTCGATTTCACCATTCCGAGAAGAGTACCCGCTAGCAGAGAAATCTTTGGTTATTGTAGAATCTGATGACCGGAAAGTCTCATCTTGCCCCTTTAACTGCTCACCTGAGCATAAGCACTCCATCGTCATCCGCCTGATAGAATTCCTGAATCTTCCCCTCCTCTTCCTACCCTCCATCCTGCTCTATCAATTCCTGACCCATTTCGCCCCCCAAATACCTAACAATTATAAACCATACGATATTATAAACCATTTACTGATACTTAACCACAACAATCGCATCAAAGCTCGGTCTTTTCATGCTATGGATAGAAAACTCGCACCCAATTAAGAATGGAACATATTGATGAAACAGCAACTGCGACATGGCCTCACCGGTTTTAACAAGAAACAAGAGAACTTTACCAATCTCAAACATCGCATCAATAGCCAAGCTGAACACTATAATACGACGGAGTCGTCTTTCAACTTACCCATGGCGAAGAGACGAAGGAGAACAGAATCAACCTCCACACCAGGAGATCAAGATGATTCCCAATAACTACCACTACGGATCGCAAAAACTCATCTATTCAAGAAACAAAGCGAGTTCGCCCCGGAAAAGGACCACATACGGGGACAAGCAAAGCCTATCCACCGCCTACCTATCCAATTCCCCAACTGAATGCAAGTGTCGGCCTTAGCAACCTGTCGAGGCCTTTACCACTTGAGAATGAAAAGAAAAAGAAATCAATGGGTGAATCAAATATTACAGCGAATAAAGCGAAAGGGGGGAAAGGAGGAAAAGGGACAAGGGCAACCAAGCAAGGGTAATAATAAAGTTCCAAAATCCAAACCGGTTAAAGAACTCGTCAACTCGCTCACCTTTCCCACCCAAAGAACGCCCAGTTCGCTTAACTTCGTCAAAGAGCTCGAATAGCCGCCAAAAAATAATGTTGAATCCCGTCTGCCTGCCTTCTTCTGGCCGTGAATTCGATTCAATCCTTTCTCACCCAATTGGAGGATCAACTAGATCGCCTGAACTGCGGGGATACGGATTCTTGGCGGCCGGATCGGAAGGGGTCAAGGGGGATCCGTCAAGGGGAGGGAGGGGGATGATTCGTGAGTATAGTTCGAAATCTTGAGCAGGAATCTTCGGTTTGAACTGTGTCAGTGGTGGTGCTTGTATTTAGAAGAAGTAGGTGGGGGGTAGTTGGAAAGAACAGTCGTACTAGTCTTCCTTCGTAGGATGCCCGAGTGAAATACGGGATTTCTTTCAGGTGAGTCCTCGTGTTTTCGAGACCCTAAAAGAAATCAGTTTTTTAAATAATAATAATAATGGAACAAGGTTCCGGACTAAATCAGTTTTTTTTATATATATAATGCTTGTGTTAAATCAAGGCCAAACACACCTGTGACTGTGAGTGTGAGGTCCATTTTGCAAGTTTTATTTACTAGTATAAACTTGAGTATGGTTGAGGGCCTGAGGATTTCACATTGTACCATCCTCTCACGTGTCACTCTGATGACGTGCAGGACATCTTCGTGCAGGACATATATCCATATAATGAAAGGGCGTGAGCTATCGGCCCCCCCCCCCCCCCCCCGCCCCCCCGCGAGCTCCGGCGCCGCCTCGTCCAATACCAACTAGACACGACACCTTCAAACTCATCTGCTCTATCGGATGCCATAGCGTGCTATCTGACCGTTGAAGACTGTTTGATTGTCATTGAGTAGCTTGAGTGAAGGTTCTTGTGCCACGTCGATGCTATGGCTGAGACGAAGATGTCTGCTCTGATGTGCCATATCGACGCCAATGGTCGAGAGGACAACGATGACCTCAACGCCCAAGCAACGGCTCCCTGGCTGCTTGGTCGCCGACCATGGATTTGGCGGCTCACGCGAGTCACAGCGCCTCCTTGCTTCGTCGATGGAGCAGCAGGTGCATGGATCATTCGCTGAAGGGTGAATGGATCCAGGGATGTCACAGCTACCATCTTCATGCAGACTTTGGCCTAGCTCAATGTGGAGGCAACAAACGGCAAGGTCGCGAGATCTATGATGATGAAGTAGCAAAAGTTATAGGAGGGATACGGAGAATGAGAGAAAGATGTGAGCTTTCGATTTTACTATTTCTCGATATTGGATGCCGCTTGCCGGCAGTGGATCTAGGGGAGAGAAGTTGCATGCCATGGGAGGGATGAAGGGAGAAGCTTGAGCGGGCGATGGAAATAATGACAACTATGACGGTTGACGGGATGGGTTCGACTGGATAAGGACCCAAACAACCTCAAGTTTTTCTGGTCATTTACAATTCGATCCTTCATCTTTATATTAATCATGTAGTATTATTTTGAGTGCACAAAAAATTAAGTCGGACTAGAAAAATCATCAAAAGGGAAACAAAAATGGCCAGCCTGTCTACGGCAAGTTTCTAAAATCATCTAGGAAAATTTCAAAACCGAAAAAAGTACTCTTATAAGCTATCTATGATCAAATAAAAAACTTTAATTATCGTTTAAAAAACAATTTATACTATACTTTGATTTACGAGTACAACGAAATATATCTGATTTCTTATTGTTGTTGTAACCACGATCCCAACCACACCACCGCCGCCAAGAGCCATGTTCCAGCCTCTGCACAGTTATCCAACAAAAAAAAACATGATGCTACACTGTTGCTCATGAAACAGACCCCAATTCACTGCACGGGCGCAACGATAGTGCGCCACACTACCTGGTTTCTATATAACGGTCATGTATCCAAAGGTTAAGTGAGATTTATTTCTTGGGGAACTTGGGACGGGAGCCCTCTAGCTAAATTCCATCAAGCCGATGTACAGTTGAGGAATACTCCGTAGTGGATCAGGATTTACAAACTTGTTCTCTCTCTGTTCATATTTATATGTTATTTTAAGGTTTTTAACTTTTTCACAATTACATATCATTCTCGTTTCTTAATGTACCTTTCTCTCTTCCCAATACAATATTCTCTTTTTTTACTACATCTTTATCTCTATCTCTATCTCTCTTATTCTCGTTTTTAATACACTTATCTTTTTACTTCTTCTTATTTCCCGTGTTCAACTCTAAAACGATATCTAAATATGAACGGAAAGAATAGATATTTTACTGCAAGCGGGCAGTAGGGCGTCATCCACCGTCCGCTCTATCCGACGTTGCTCCTGGCTCCATGAAACGAAGCCTTCTAGTGTGCTTGCACGACCTGGCTAAGGTGCGGCGCTCGGTGTCCCCGCTTTATGAACATCTTGAAGCCAACGAAGACGCAGCCTGTGTCACGAGGGTAGCATTGGCTGGTGTGACGGCACCTCCCGTAGTAATCTAGACCATGGGGAAGCGGCACAGGTGTGGATTTTGTAGTTTCGGCCTCAAGGATCAGGTCGATGAAGTGGCCAATGCAGGCTTTGCCCATGAAGGGGATGCCGACGAGGACGTGCTCGAACACCATGATGGCGCAGGCGCCGCGCACCGGCCTCCTCGACGATGTGGCCCTCCTGTTTCTGGGGGCAAGAAGAAGAGACGAGCGAAGGAGAGACATGAGGCAATGAGGAACGTTGGATGCAGCCAACGGTGGTGGATAGATGTTTACTGCACACTTGCAGTAAAATGCTATAAGAGCAGCCGCAGCATTCCGCCGAACCATCGTCGTATGGTTCGGTGCGATTTTTTTACGATCGTTATAACGTGTATAGACCCACAGACTAGTAAAAGAATTTATATTTCTCTCTTTGACTTCTTCCTTCGTGCGATGGGCAGAAAACAAACTGAGTGCTAATAATATTACTGCCGATGCTACAGATGGAAGCGAACTGTTCGCTTTTTGTGTCTGACACGCATGGTTCGGATATAGTGTTGCTGCTTCGGTGATTTCTATGGATGGTTCGTTTTTGGCAAACGTTCTGGGTGTTCTAAGTGGCACACATGCAGATAATGTAAGGAAAAAAAACCAAAGCAAAGTCATAAGAGGAAGCGATCAATGTAGGTGGTAGAATGTATCCTAGTATTTTGCTAGGTCTTGGATTTCTATTGCTGTCCAACTTACACTCGCTTTTCTCAAAAATTCTAACCAAATTTACGTCACGAAATATTGGCTTGTCCACGCGCGTCGGCGCATTGGCGGCAGTTTTTGTCGCTCATGTCTCCCGTATGTGAAAATGAACTGGGAGACAGCAGTGGAGTGTGGGCTCGCCAAATTTTGAAAAAAAAAAAGGCTTGGCGTTGATCCAAACGAATGCCAAATCTCTGTGGGCATGTGTGAGCGAGCCAAACTCTGGCAGGCGAGCATCTTGCATCTAAACGTACTCTTTGTGTTGATTTCACGGGATGAAATTATTGAACAACCAAAATTTAATATCAACGCCACTGTTAAATAGATGTGACATGACTTTATATAGTTGCAACCTGTGAGCGGTTGTGTTTGCCATGTCATTGAGATTATCTTAATTCAAATTTCAAACATTAACATTGCAATTGAATATAATGAGGTGCTTGGTACAAGTGATTACAATAGAAAATCACTAAGCATTTGTACAAAATCTCTTTCCAACAATGAAAATAGATCTGACAAAGTTTCTAAATCTTTAAACGTCATGTGTAAACTTAAGCAATTTCCTCTCATATAAGCATCTTCAAAAGCTCACCAGAAATAGACTCCAAAAAAGTAATTCTAGTAGTAGTCCAAAAATTATTAGGGATAATTTTTCTTATCTGTTGTAACATTTTTTCTAAAAATAAATCAAGAAAACTTTTGATTGAGCCACCTCAGTATTTAGAGCCACAACAACATTAATTCTCTTGAAAATACAAGTATTAGATCCCCAACTTTCTAGTTATTTTTAGCTACAAATAAGGTGAATCTAGATAGAGAATAAATTTATGAGTTGTTTTAGAAGTTATTGGAGATTGTTTTTTAAATTAAAACTTATTAATTTAGTTTATAAAGAGTTTATGATACTTTTTTGAAGATGTTCTAAACATCTAGTTTCAAAAATAAAATGGTTTTCTTTTGTTTAAGCACTTCTATACGTAACACATTGTATATGCCCTAAAATCTTTTGTGGGTCCTTACATTCAAAACAGACCTGCCGGCGAGTCGGTGACGACGACGCCTAACTAACTGTTGATCGGCGCTACCGGGCCGCGCAATCATGCTCTACAAAGCGTGTGATTAGCATCCATCACTTCCCAGTGTTCGTCCACAGTGGGCTCCGATGTCGACAGCCGTATGATGTGAGCCACTCCTGCGCCTACAAAAGCAGCTGCCATCTTTACATAAAACTCTGTCTTTTTTCCCACGTGCTCTTTTATATGGCAGGGGCTCATGGGTGAATTTTAGCTTTCACAACTCAGCTGCTTTGTTGTTCAACAACCGAACTGACACCTTGATCTCAAGGAACTGAAAACAAACCGTCACCCCAATCCATCTCCAGCGTTTCATTTCGGATAGTGGTTTAGGCTCTATACTATCTCTATATAACCCAGAATGCTATCAATGGAGCCACATGTCTTCTCAGCACTAGTATGTGAGAAGAAAGAAAGTGATACCTTGTGTGAAAACTTTCAGATCTGTTGTCATGACAGAGATAATTTTATACTAGGTGTCGGGGGGAAATATCAGGGTGTCACGTGGCGCTCCCTAACAATAACAAATAGGGATCAAAACGGGTCCCATACAAAAAACACATGTGTAATAGAACCCCACTCCAAATCCCGCAGGACGTACCATGCTCCCAACTCGCCCTTTCCTCGAATGGACGACGAGCAACCCGCCACGCTCGACCCCCTCCGCGGGGGTTAGGACCCCGATACACCTCGAACCCATGAAAGGAGTCGGGAACGCCCCTCGTGGGTCCCACCTGGTCATCGAGCAGGTGCCGTCCCTTCCGACCCTTGGGTTAGAAGCCTGAGCTCTGACAACGCGAAATCGGGGAAGGCGGAATGAAGAAACTTGATCACTCTGACAGACATGACCAATCATAACCCCAAGTGGGTCCGGGGGAGTATGACACCGTGTCCTCCTCTCCCCCCCCCCCCCCCCCCCCAGTCGAGGGCGGGCAACCGAGTCACTGGCCCTCAACGGCCAACTGAACAGCCTTAAATGTCGTACCCGCCACGCTTCCACAGTATCAGGGGGTTAAATCTTCCCGTACGCCCCATCATCACCGTCGCCGCCCACGCCCGCTGACGCAAGGGGGCGCGACCTGGTGCTTGATGACATCTTCGCCGGATGACACGCACAACAATGATAGTATAGGACGACTGATGGATAGGGGATCATCACCGGGCCGCATAACGTAACGGTGTCCATAAGGTGCCATGACGCATCCCACGAAGCACGCCATCAATAGTGGCCAAAGAGACATGACCGGACGACGGAAGGTAGGGGCAGACCTATAGGGTAACGTCATCCCTGGACACCTAGGCGGCAGGCCGGGGCGGTCAGGACTTGAAGACCACGAATGTCGGTCCGGAACCCGACCTCCTTCAACTACGCATGTGTAGATATCTCTCTCTCCCTCTCTCTTTCTCTATAAATGGGCCCATCCCCTTGGAATATAAAAGGGGGGCGTCCATCCTCTCTCACAAGATAGGTAGAACACAACGCACTCTCCCACACCAGAGACTTGGAGCACCCCCTCCTCTCTCGCCACCATTGTACTCATTCCCAGAGCAAGTAACACGAGCAGACAACGAACTGGACGTAGGGGTTCACCCCGAACCAGTATAATCCCCGTGTCCTCTTGCTAAGCCATTACCGAATCTAAAGCGCGCATCCCCGGAACAAATTCTACTAGCCGGTGATCAAAACATTGATAATTGGCGCGCCATGTAGGGGCTTTTGCGTGCTTTATCTCTCTTTTCTCGGTTCGGATGGCTACTTTTCCTCATTTCTGGGCTTCTGGCAGCAGCATCTTCTTCGAGAGCCTCGAGTTCGTCGCCACCGCTGATCGGAAGTTGCTGTGCATCAGCATTCCGGCGCCTCCGCCATCCCTGACCCTAACGCTCGTTGACGAGGCACCGCGCCCCTGGTGGCTGGGGGACTCGTACAAGGCATTCGACCTCAAGAGCGCGAGAGGTGGGATGCCGGGACTCGGCGACGAGCCGATCCCGGACCCCATTGCATCGGCCGTCGCCATTGCCACCGAGGCGATGCGCGTGGTTCAGCTCAACCCCGTTGGACCGCACGTCGTGCATCGCCGCGCGGCATCGCCCGGTCACGCCGAGCGGCTGTGGCTCCACTTGGAGCACTACCTGGGCCCTACGCCCAGCCATGACGACCTTTGTCATTTCGCGTTTGCCCTGGCAAATATTCACGGGCAACTCCTCGGTGGAGAGCCGCTCCGTCCATGCCAACTTGTCGAAGACCCCTTCAGGAGCTATCCGTACGGTCTACGGAACACCGTGGGGCATTTTCAGGGCATATTGGCTAGGCCCACGGTCCACGACCTTGACAAACCGAGATTCATTAGCGCGATCGACCGCCCTAATGAATCTTTCTTCGACCTCCTCGGGGAAGGGGCTTTGGAAGACCGTGACACGGAATCTGAGAGCTCCGAGGGGAGTTGTGGCCCGCACGGGTGCTACTCGCACCCATACCCGAGGCGGGGAACCCCGACACCTCCGCCGCTGGGGCCACAACCAACCCTGCTACACGCAATTCGGTGAACCCAACGACAGGTGCGAAGGAAAGGGAAGCGCTCATTGATGTCCCCATCACCGACGGCATGGGGCCCCAACCCACGCGTCATCCCAATGGCATATAGGACCGGCTAAAAGCCTGGCGTGTAGAGCTCAAGGAGACCTGGCGCCAGCTAGAGAACGAAAAGGAAGAAATCGACCACGAGTTGGCCCGCGCCACCGACGGTGGGCGCGCCCGAGCCATGGCCCGTGACGTCCAATAGCGCATCATTGCTGACGACCAAGGGCCTCCGTAGTTCGCCCGTGCGGGGCAGAACATAGCGGCGGCAGCCGCGCTGCTCAAAACCCTCCCGTAGCCTGATACACCTGAGGCTCAGTGGGCCCAATACGAGGTGGCTACGCTCCTCGCCAAGGCCGCCGAACTTCAGGCCGAAAGCTTGCTCTGACGAGCCGCTCAATCCAACCAACAGATCTCCACCTCCAAGCGCACGAGTGGAGACAGCACCGCCGGTTCACACAGAACTCGGTCTAGCAGCCGCCCCCTGCAGGGGGCACGCCCAAGAAAGCCTCGGTCCATGACCGGATCAGGATGAAGCGCGACATGCGCCACACCCTCAGGGCGTACGAGCAGGAAACAGAATGGCTCCACAGAGAAAGAGGTCATCAACCACGCTGCACTGGCCGGTACGATGACACCGACGAGGAGCGGAGCCGAAGTCCGAGCCCTCTCGGGCCGTGGATCTTCAGTCGGCTCATCCGCACAGCCGAGTTCCCCCAACGTTTCCGCGCCCCCGTGTTGGTGGTTCCTATGTATCCTTTTATATGCCAAAAATCACCAATATCGTACCATATTCTTATCATAATCATGTGTTTTACCTCTAATATTGACGATTTCCACATGTAGTGTCGTTTTAGTGCTTTATTGCAGAAACAGGTAAAAAAACGATAAAATGACTCTTATATGAGAAGTACCGATATGAAGCCCGACTCGCCGTGCATGGAGGGCTTCCCACTAGCCCATGAAGCTTACAAGATACACCTGGACGTCCATGAGGTCCAATATACAAGCTCAAGGTCGAGGCCCAATACCTAAGGATTTCGGGAAGGTTTATCCGGAAGGAAAGTTCAATTCGTAGAGTCCAAAAATAGCACTGTATTGTCATGTGATTTCAGAGCCTAAGAGGTGGTCAAATAGGAAACCCTAGAATACCAAAGTTGAAGATCTAATCGAGTGCTTTCCGAAACATATATTATTTACATTTATTGGACTACAGAATTGGGAGATATGGGCCCCGCAAGGCAGACTGCATAGAGGAATCCGAATCAGGTCAGATATTTTGGTATCGCAATTGTGGGTATCTAAATGTCCGAATCTGAGGATCCAAATAATACCAAAGTTGTAGATATTTTTAAGGGCTACGAGATAGAGTCCAGGGTTGCTTCATTTGGACTATGGAAGCATCGTTTATGATTAAAGTAAGTCAGCGCTGTTTATGGAAGGTATGAAACCGACTTGGCTTCAATCTCTATGAGGTAAACTTAGAGGCCAAGCAAGGGAGGACGTGACCAGAGGCTATATAAACACCCATATGATGTCCAAGACCAAAATAACGGGGGAGAGAAGACATAGGAGCCGCTGCACATCGCCGGAAGGCCGCCGGAGTTGAAGAGCCACCAAATTGAGAGATGTAGTCTAGTCGGGTAGGGACCCTGCGTGGTGCACTATATCGGAGCTAGGAGAAGTAGAGCTATGTACCCTAGGAATCGTCAATGTTGCAACAAGAACGGCACCAATCAACGCACCTGTTGAGCCGATCGGCGCTCCTCTGACGATGATGAATATTGGTACAATTATCTATATCTATGTTATTTATCTTGATTTTGTCCTTGTTTGCTTGTTGAATCTCTTTCGGTGAATTCAGTCTATGTGGTGTACTTAATATTCACACTTGTGCACACACGTACACCCATTAGGATTTTCTTTTCTTTTTGCTACTAGAATTAACATGCCACAAGTTAAACTTTTGAGGTTGTTGCTAAACGGTAGATATTGTCCTATCCCCGACCATCATATCGGGGGTAGTATGTGCATTTCAATGTTTTGCAGGAATAAAAGAAATACTCTCGAACGAGGAAAGTAGAAGGAAACGAGGTGACAGCCGCATATACAAGAGGGAGCATTGGGACAGCACATCAAGGCTGGAGATGGAGGTGGCGAGAGGCACAACCGTCTGTGCCGATCGACGCATCCTCGTGCCGATCGGTGCTCCCTCGCTGCCCCTGCTATCAACCTTCTCTCATGCAATCCCGCAAGATTTTAAGCATGGGGGAGGCACACGTTGAGCTTCAATTGATTTAATTGCGATAACATCCCTTTGCTTCTTCACTTCTCCAACTCTTATTTTCTTCTCAAACCTGTAAATGTCGTCTGCTTTCAACTTGGGAATTTTCTCTCCTTTTCTTTTTGTGATACCCTTTTCGTTTTGTTCATGCGAAAGGTTATTTGTAATTTGTCACTTAGAACATAGAATGGATAATGACATATCCCTAATAGCTACCTTAGGGTGATAAAATGTCATTAATTTATCTAGGGGAGCTTGCCTGTATCATCACCGTCGTCTCATAATACTTTCACGATGAATAAATGCATAATTATGATGAGGATCTTTGCTAGAGATATGATGAAAGTTGCTATTGTTATTGGAAGTTGCATGATTCATTGCAGATAATTGTCCACCACTGAATTTTCAACTAAGCACCACTTCTATGAACTCTATTTGCTTTAGTGGTGGTATATTTTGATAGATATTTTGATAAAGACCCCATATGGTTGAATTGTTCTTCATAACAATATGCTTTGCTCTCTAAGAAGAAAACTCCAACATAGCTAGTGAACTTAATAATTTTTGGAAAACTGTTACATGTTGTTTCTAAACCTTGCAAATATTGCTCTCTTGCATTGATCATACCTACCAAAACCAAATATGCTATACTTATATGATAAACTTGTAGATTGTAACATATAATTTGGTGAGTCATTTCAAGTTTGTGTTCTTTTGGCATGAGTCTTGGAAGTTGGCTATTTTGTTTGCGTAACTATCACTTGTTTGCTGGTCCTTTTCATATTTAGCAATGCTCACTGAATATTTTCACCTATAAACCTATATTTCTTTGGTGATGTCCTCTCCTTGTCCACAACCTATGATATGAGTTTCTTGTCGAGTCGTTGCACTAATTCTATTGTTTTATGCACAAATTATCAAGACCTCTTTCTAAAGACGACGATTGTCATCAATAAGCACCTCTGAAGACTCTCTGAAATACAAAACATCAATAGAAGGAGAAGACAATGCAGAATCATATGTGTGCCGATCGGCGCAAGGAATAAAAAGTGCTCTGTTTTCTCTAGAAATTAATTATATGTGTTCCAGATGGTCGAAGTGAAGAAATAAAGGATTTAGCTAATGCTCTTCTTTTTTCACTCCGTTTGCTCGAGGACAAGCAACGTTTAAGCATGGGGGGATGGACGTCATTCATCATTCCGAAGCACTAGCTAATGGACTTCAAAAAAAAATTATTGATGGAAGATCAAGGATGTTTCAAGTTATATCAAGTTGCAAGAGAGGAATTCATACAAGATTTGTGCATAAACCATTATTTTTCAAGTAAGTGCATTCAATTGGCTGAAACTCTATCACTCCAACCATGTGCAATCCGATTTCAAGAACTTCGTTTGTGTCTTGAGATCATTCATTGTCTTTTGCACATGTCCACCTTTCTAAAGCGTGTGTTTTTCTTCTTCTTCATATTATTTTCTAATGGACTTTTTGACAAGTCTTTGTAAAACCAATTAGAACTATCTCTTGATTTGACAATACTTTGAGTTACATTGTTGCTAGTTGTTTTCCTACCAAGCTACACATAAAGCCATTCACCAAATATTTGTAGATAGTATCACTTCTAATTATTTGGCTTGTGAGATTTGCAAGATGAGTGTTGCCTTGATTCTTTGCAAGAGAGCATTTTGTTTGGATAAGTGAGACTAAATTTTTGGAAAAACTTTATCATTTAAGGCCTAGTTTGAGGAGCAATTTGATTTGAGAGTTAAAGCTACTTTATTTGATCATTGTGGTTGGATCTTAGTCATTTTCTGTTCCCCACTTGTATCTTTGAGTAGTAGAATTGGTGCAACATAAAACTTTTTGTACTACACTCTTAAAGCGGGTTAGATATGCATGTGCCTTGATAAATGCGAGTAAAGATAACATGATTGCAATGCCGATCTCTCCTTGAGGGTAATTTATTTGCTCGAGGACGAGCAAAGGTTTAAGCATGGGGGAACTGTTGGTGGTTCCTATATAGCCCTTTTATATGTCAAAAATCACCAATATCGTACCATATTCTCATCATAATCATATGTTTTTTTTACCTCTAATATTGATGATTTCCACATGTAGTGTGGTTTTAGTACTTTATTGCAGAAACAGGTAAAAAGACGACAAAATGGCTCTTATATGAGAAGTACCGATATGAAGCCCGACTCACCATGCAAGGAGGGCTTCCCACTAGCCCATGAAGCTTACAAGACACACCTGGACGTCCATGAGGTCCAATATGCAAGCCCAAGGTCGAGTTCCAATACCTAAGGATTTCTGGAAGGTTTATCCGGAAGGAAAGTTCAATTCGCAGAGTCCAGAAACAACACTGTGTTGTCACACAATTTCGGAGCCCAAGACTTGGTCAAATAAGAAACCGCAGAATACCAAAGTTAAAGATCTCGTCGAGTTCTTTCCGAAACATATATTATTTGCATTTATTCGACTATAGAGCTGAGAAATATGGGTCCCGCAAGGCAGGCTGCGCAGAGGAATCTGAATCAGGATAGATATTTTGGTATCACAATTTTGGGTATATAAACGTCCGAATCTGAGGATCCGAATAATACCAAAGTTGTAGATCATTTCAAGGGCTATGAGATAGAGTCTAGGGTTGCTTGATTTGGACTCTGGAAGCATCGGTTATGATTAAAGTAATTTGGCGCTGTTTATATAAGGTACGAAACCGACTTGGATTCAATCTCTATGAGCTAAACTTGGTGGCCAAGCAAGGGAGACGTGACCAGAGACTATATAAACACCCATATGACATCCAAGACCAAAAGAACGGGGGAGAGAAGATATAGGAGCCACTGCATATTGTCGGGAGGCCGCCGAAGTTGAAGAGCCACCAAATTGAGAGATATAGTCTAGTCGGGTAGGGACCCTGCGTGGTGCACTACATCAGAGCTAGGAGAAGTAGAGCCATGTACCCTAGGAATCGTCAATGTTGCAACAAGGATGGTGCCGATCGGCGTAACCTTCAACTTTCACCTCTTTTCATGCTCACGTATGTGCAATATGTACTTCATGCTAGGATTGATTTGTTAGATGAAATAGTAAGCTCTAAACACGGTTCTCTTCCGATCCCTATGGATTTGATTATACCTTGGAATACTCTAAGGGAAAAAGTGCTACAATGTAACCGTCCTCTTGTGGTATATAAGTGGGTGCGCAGTAATGATCAACACCCCACAATCGTCAGCAAATACGCTGGGGAAACTGACCCGGGCCTTTGGTTGGAGGACTACCGGCTCGCATGTCAGGCGGGAGGGGCCACCAACGACCAAGCCATCATTCGCAACCTCCCCCTGTACCTCGCAGACTCGACCCGCGCATGGCTCGAGCATCGCCCCAAGGGCCAGATCTACAACTGGGGTGATCTAAGGGACGTCTTCATCGACAAGTTCTAGGGGACATACGTCTGCCTGAGCAACCCTTGGGACCTCAAGAACTATTGGCAGAGGGTCGGCGAGTCCCTCAGGGATTACATCCGGTGCTTTAGCAAGAAGTGCAACGAGCTTCCCAACATGGGGGATGTGGACATCATCGGAGCCTTCATCTCCGGCACCACTTCAGAACAACTCATTCACGAGCTGGGATGAAAGGGCCCGCGCACGGCACGTGAACCCCTGGACATCGCGACGAGCTTTGCATCCGGCGAAGAGTGCGTTGGGGCAATCCTCCAGCGAGCGCCGGAAAGCAAAGGCAAGGGCAAGCGGGAGGAGGAGGCTGGCGATGGTGTCTCTGACCACCCCAAGAAAAAGAAGAACAAGTCTCGGGGTGCACACGGCCACGTCGTGGCCGCCACCGACCGCAAGCCGCCGAGGCCTACAACCGGGGAAGCTCCGAACCACTTTGAGAAGAAGTGGAACGGCCCATGCCCCAATCATGGGTTTCCCGTCAAGCACCTCCTCAAGGATTGCTCTACCATGAAGAAGTTCCTCCGGGAGGAAATCAAGAAAGCAGACGCGGGGAAGGCGCCGGGGCCTGAGGCGCGGGACCCCACGGGCGACGACGAGGACAACGACGAGCAAGGAGGACAGGTCTTCCCTGATCCGAAGGCCTACCACATGATCTTCATGGGACCCAAGTCTCGGGGAAGCCATCGAACCTCGAAGCTCGAGCACTGCACGGTTTTTGCGGCAGAGCCCACCACCCCGACATTTCTTAAATGGTCGGATTCACCGATCACCTTCGATCGATCGGACCATCCCCCGCACGTGCCGCGCCCGTGTCGTTACCCGCTCATGGTCAACCCCATCATTGTTGAAGTCCGGCTCACCAAGGTGATGATGGACGGGGGCAGCTGCATCAACATTCTCTATGGCGACATGCTCGACCTGCTAGGCATCAACCGATCAAGCCTCCAGCTGCCTAGAGCGCCGTTCCACGGGATCGTCCCGGGGCCACAGGCCATGCCCCTGGGACGAATCAGCCTGCCAGTCATGTTCGGGACCCGGTCGAATTTTCGGACCAAGGAGCTCATGTTCGAGGTCGTCAACTTTCCGGGGGTCAACCACGCCCTCTTGGGACGTCCGTGCTATTCCAAGTTCATGGCGGCCCCAACTACATCTATCTCAAGCTCAAGATGTCAGGGCCCAAAGGGGTCATCACCGTCAACGCGTTGCTCCAGCGCGCCTTCCAGTGCGAGACGGAGAACGGCAATCTCGTGATGGCGGCGGTGGCCTCCGAAGAGCTTGAGGCCATACGGAGCCGCCTCGACGAAGGGACTCCCGATGCCAACCACAAGAACGCCTCCTTCAAGCCCGCAGAAGACACCAAGGAGGTGCGGATTGATCCCGATGGTGACAAGACCAAGATGGTGAGAGTGGGGGCTTCCCTCGCTCCAAAATTGGAAGACGCGCTCGTCGACTTCCTCCACGCCAACGCTGATGTTTTCGCGTGGAGGCCCTCGGACATGCCTGGCATACTGAGGAAAGTCATCGAGCACTCCTTGAACGTCAGGCCAGGCTCCAGACCGGTGAAGCAGCGTCTGCATCACTTCGACAAGGAGAAGCGCAGAGCAATCGGTGAGGAGATCACCAAGCTAAAGGCGGTCGATTTCATCAAGGAGGTGTATCACCCCTGAGTTGTTAGCTAATCCCGTACTTGTAAAAAAGAAGAACGGGAAATGGAGAATGTGTGCTGACTATACGAGCCTGAACAAGGCATGTCCAAAGGATCCTTTTCCTTTACCACGCATAGATCAGATAGTTGACTCTACGGCGGGGTGCGAGACCCTTTGTTTGCTAGTCGCCTACTCTGGGTACCACCTGATCGTGATGGAAGAATCCGACCAGCTCGCGACTTCTTTCATCACTCCGTTTGGTTCTTACTGCTACGTAACGATGCCTTTCGGACTCAAAAATGCCGACGTGACCTTCCAGCACTGTATGCAAAGGTGCTTCGAAGCCTACATAGATGACATCGTCATCAATACGTGAAAGGCGGACACCCTCGTGGCTGACCTTGAGCGAGTCTTTGCGAAGCTTCACGAGAACGACGTCATACTAAACCCCGAGAAATATGTCTTTGGGGTCCCTAGAGGGATGCTTGTTGGATTCATCGTTTCCGAGTGGGAGATCGAGGCCAACCCCAAAAAGATCTCCACAATCGAGCGGATGGGACCGGTTAATAACCTTAACGGGCTGCAATGCCTCACAGGTTGTTTGGCAGTGCTCAGTCGCTTTATCTCCCGCCAAAGAGTGCTTCTGCTGTACAGGCTCCTGAAGAAGTCCGACCACTTTGAATAGACGCTCGAAGCTCAATCAGCCCTTAACGATGTCAAGCGCATACTAAGCGACGCCCCGGTGTTAGCAACCCCGACCCCGAGCGAGACATTGTTACTGTATATAGCGGGCGACGACCCAAGTCGTGAGCTCCGGGCGCTGGTAGTCGAGCGGAGAAAGGGCCGGCACGCTCTTAAGAGTTTCAACCATCCCGTCTACTACGGTCAAACGAATGTCCTATCGGATTCAAAGACTTGATATCACAAAATGCTCAAATGCTCAAGATCCTCTACGCGGTCATGGTGGCCCGACACAATCTCCGTCACTACTTCGACTCCCACCCGATACATATTGTAAGTTCTTTACCTCTCAGAGAAATTATTCAAAACAGGGACTCAGCGGGCAAGGTTGCCAAGTGGGCGCTCGAGCTGATGGGGCACGACATCATGGACCAACCATAAGCGGCAATTAAATCAAAGGTGCTAGTGGACTTCGTGGCAGAATGGACCAAAGCGCAACTCCCGCCAGCCCCCATCGACCAGGAGTACTAGGTCCTGTATTTCAATGGATCACTCATGCGCACCGGAGCAGGGATCAGCCTCGTCTTCGTCTCTCCACTCGGGGGTTCAAGACAACAGGGGTCGGCACAAGCTGTCTCCACCTTGGGAAGGGCCGTACATCGTCTCACAAGTCCTTAGGCCCGGTACCTACAAGCTGAAGACCATGGATGGTGATGAGCTCAAGAACGCATGGAACATTTCACAGCTACATAAATTCTATCCTTAGCTTTCCATTTCGTGCACCTTCGCACGCCTCGCTCGCTCTCAAGTGACATCCGACCCCTCCAAAAGGAGTTGGGCGTCACTCGGGGACTACAAAGCACACGACACCTCACCTTTTTTTTCTTTCAAAGCAAAAACTTATGACTACGATTGGACCTTAAAACTCATTACGATGATAAACAAAGTAAGCTACAGGTCACGTAGGTTCACAGTCGAGTCGGCGGTGCAAGGTCGTGCTAGCCCCAGCGGCCACGACAACGGTGATCACCGACAAGACTAAACATCGAAGGGCTTGGGGGCTCAAACTTTGTGAATCAAAATAGGAGCGGCAAAGTCCCAACACTTCAATTGAACTAAAACACGAAATTAAAATTTTTCAAGGCCACCACGGGCCAACGAAACCAACTGATCACCAGTTCAAACTTAAATTATTACACGGGCACGACAGCCTGACAAAACGACCAAAATAAATAAAGCGACCACTGACTAGTTCTCCTCTCCTCTACGAAGTGCCTCCTCCTCATGTGCGCAGGCCAGGGCGTCGGCGTGGGGGGGCGGGGGTGGTGCATGCGTGGATGGCCTCCATCTGCTCGGGCCTACGGCCATCAATGTGGCCCGAACTTAGAGCTTCAAAATCAGCTTCGACTAGGTCGAAGTGAGTGGCCAACACGCCGAAGGCTAGGCGCACACCAAAGTGCACACCCCGCAGCATCCACCCGCGTCCTGCCTCCATCAACCCCCCTCCCAGCTTGACAGGCGCAACATCAGGGGAGAGATCAACTTGAAGTTCTTGCGCGGCCGACCCATCAGAGCACGGAGGGCGCCTCATGCCTCGAACTCCTGACGGAGCAAGCCCTCGACCACCGCCAACCTGGAACCGAGGTCTGCACGAGCCCTCCGGGATCAACAAAACACACGAAAATGGAACAAGGGAAGGTAAGGAAACGAGGAGAAATCTCACCTTCCTCCCTCTTACGGGAATTCTGCAGCTGTGATAGTTGATCGGCCAGGGCCGCGATCGAGTCCTATGCCACCTTCTCCGCCCCCTCGTGGCGCTGTTGCTCCTGCTGCAACCTCCTAACCTCCCCCTAAGCGAGGGCAAGGTCGTCTGTAGCCTTACCAGCCTGCTCCAGGGAGGCCTCCAGCTCATACACTCGTGTCCCGAGGTCCTCCGCAAGCTGACGCTACGCCTCAAGCTCCTCGCCTAAGGTTCGCCTGGACGCCGCAACAGAGGATTCACACTCGAGCCGCAACGCGCGACAAGCAGCGTGGACACGAAGCTCGACGGAATTGCACAGGTCCTCCATCCACCGGAGCTCGCCCTCCAGCAGCGGGCGCTCTTTAGCCGAAAGGGGTGAGGCCCCCTGACCAAGGGCATTAGCGACAAGCCCTGCGCCGATCAGCGTAAAGTCCCTCACGTCGGTACGGGCCGGGATGGCAACCTCCTCACGACCACCAGCCGCCGTGACTATTGGAGCTGCACTGCGAGCAGTCTCAGCTGCCACAGAAGCCACAGTCGCTCCCGAAGCTGCCGTGGCTGCCGCAACGATCGTAGCATCACGCGCCCGCGCCTCCTCCGCAGCAGCGGCAACAGTAGCCTCCTGCGTCCGTGCCTCCTCTGCAGCAGCGGTCACAGCCTCCCGTGCCCGTGTCTCCTCGGTGGCGCACACGGCCACATCGCGAACCCGCGCCTCCTCTGCAGCGCCCACCCTCAGCTGCTTCATGATGGTGAGCTTCGGGCGGTGAGGGTGTTGGCCCAGGGCACAATGCTTCTCGGCGGGCGTGTCACCGCCTCCCTGCTCCTCTTGAGGATGCTTGTCCGCAGTGGCACCCGTTGCGGTCGACGCCTTGACTCGCACCGACTCCACCACCCCTTGGATGGGGGAATCGGTCACCGAGACTGTCGCGACGGGCGCACATCCGACCGACGCTGGCGTCCGTAGGCTTTCCGCCGACGTAGATTCGCTCAACGTACCCGAGCTGGCGGAGGCCAACGAGACCAGCGACGACCCCATCCCTAGGGTTGGCGGTGCGAAAGGCACGTAGCCAAGGCCGGCCACCGGGCCAGCGTCAAAATCATTATCGTCGTTGTCGCTGCTGCCGTCGCTGTTGCCAGTGTACCCCTCGTCGCCAGCGCCACCACCTCCGGCGGAGTCTTCGAACCCGCTCAGATACTCCGAGTCGTCGGAGTCCTCCTCCTCCTCCTTCGTTGACATGGTCGACAGGGTGTCAGGGTTCTCACCCCGATGCTCCTTCTCCTCCCGTAGCGCCTGGCGCTGCCGCTGCCTCTCCTTCTTCCTATGCTGGGCACGGATGTCGGCGTCCCTCTTCCTCCTCGCCTCCTTCGCCGCCTGCTACGCCAGGTCCCTAAAATGGTTGGCGGTCCACCCCGCCACACCCTCTGGTAGTCGAAGGGCGGACGCCCGGATCAGGCTCGTCCACTGGGACTAAGCGCAAGGAAGCAGGGAGAGAAATTGAATCTACGCACCGAAACTAAACGCAAACCAAAACAAAGACCGATGAAAGGAAAGGGAGCACGAACACTTACCACGTCAACCACATGCTGGTCGGGGCGCATCGTCGGGGCACCCGGAATGGGCCAAGCCACCACAGACGAGCCAAGTGCCGCCTTCACCCTTTTTCCCACCTCGATGTCGGGCAACATCTCCTCCGCCATCATGTTGCCCAACACCTTACGACTGACATCATCGACGAGGAACATCGGGAGATGGCGGTGACCCAGCGTTACGAACCGCCTCCGGTGATACCAATCGACGACCCCCGCGGCGACGAGCCCTAGCTCCTTCAGGTGAGCGATAGCAGTGAGCACACTGCCGAGCCATTTCTTCCCGTCCTTTCGACATCCCCCACCTCCAGCAAGCCAGGGCCACGGCGATGTCACGCCTGGTGAACCCGGCGAGGGGATGCGACCTCTCGTTGCACAAGTAGAACCACCTCCTGCGCTACCCGGAGTGGGTGGTCGGGCTGGGCATGACGATGTACTCGCCCGCTCGGTCGTTGTAAAGGTGGAACCCCGCACACCCGATGGTGCACGGGAGCGAGGGGGCTCTGGCCACCGCGCGCCGAACGCAAACAGCATGGAAGAAGTAGCGCCATAGCTCAAAGTTGGGCGCGATGCCAAGGAACCCCTTACATAGGGCCACAAAGACCGAGATGTGTTGGACCCCATTAGGATTAAGGTGCTGCAGCTCAACCCCGTAGTAGTAGAGCAGAGCCCTGAGGAAGTCATGCACCGGCCTCCCCAATCCCCGCTCATGGAAGGGGTAGAACGAGACCACATAGCCGCTCGGGGGCTCCGACCAGGACTCATCCCCCAAAACTATCCACTCCACAGCCTCGATGAGGGGAGCAAGGAGCCCAGCCCGGACAAGTCCCTCGAGCTCTCTCTTCATCACAGTGGATCGCGAGAAGACCGACATGGTGGCGGCGGAGCGGTGACAGAAAGAGCACAAGAAGAAGAAGGTGAAGGGAAGACGAAGGCGTGAAGGCAAAGGAAGCGGAGAGAAGATCAGAAGTCTCGGCACTAGAACGGCTTATATAGGAGATCCGCCCCTAGCGCACGATCAAAATGGACTGCGAGAAGTCCACCCGGTCCCGCCAGGTAAAGCCCAACCATAACTTCCCACTCCACACCACACGTGGGTGCAGCCTCCCACGCACCCCCTTAACTTCGTCCACCTACCGGAAACACCTCGGTTCCCGTGAACAGCTCCGCACATCATGGGTCCCACCTTTACCTCTACTACGGCAAAAAAGGCGCCACCTCGACTGCCACGACCTGAGAGATGGAACGGCCGCGCGATTTGTTCGGGACCACCATGATACAAGGGCCAGGTAAATCTTTCTTCACCCAACTGCTTCCTATCTCCACATAGGGTGGGGTCGATCGCGCATGGCCTAGATCCTGCCTCGCTATTCCGGATTCTGAAATAGACGAGGTGTGTGGGTCTGCCTGACCAGGCCACGTCAAATCAAGCACCCCGGCAAGCAAAGGCAAAGAAACCACGAGACGAATCGCACGACCCCGCCACGGGGCGGCAGCGCAGGTAAGACGAGATAAGGGGTTGAAAACTGCCATGATGACTTGATAACGTTACGGTTCTAAGGCTGGTCTTGTGAAGGGATTCGACAGCCACTGAGGACACACCACAGAGCGAGGGGTATGAGCGATGGGCACACCTAGCGGCCAACGCCCTGACCCTTGTGGGTCACGTGCATCGCGGAGTAGCGTTTGAGTCCCGTTCCGACTCGTCTCTTGGTATCTCCCCGAAGAGAGGTAGCTAGCCATCGTGACCTATTGAATGGTCATGATAACCAGCCGAGTCGGATAGACGGATTTATGAGATCGACCACCCGCTGGTCCACTGGAACTCCTTCGATGGGGAACCGGGGGTCTCACTTGAACAAACCCGACAGCAGCCCACCGAGCAGCCATGCTTCAACCACCGAGGCAAAAGCATGGCTCGGCTCTATCCTCCGTCTCATGAATGGGATGTGGAGGGAGAAAACGAAAAAGTCGAAATGATATCCCGACCGATCCCTTTGCGCTGAGCAGGTACTCGAGACTCGGCATCGCCAAACTAGACCCAATGGCGGGGTCACAACCCTTTATTCCTGAAAACCAGAACACGATAGGCCGACTCATACAAAGCTCTCTTCCTTTTTTCCACTTTACAGGGAAGAGCCCGATGGGTCAGAAATAGGGGAAACAAGAAAAAGGTCGGCCTTAGTGGCCTGGTAGAATGGAACAAGCGTTACCCGCACCTCGGCGGGTACATACGAGGTGAAGCGCCTGTAATGCTTCATCGTCGATGAAAGACGCCCTTATATGAGGCTAGTCATTTCTACCGACGAGGAAGGCAAGAAGCCCGTCCACACCGTAAGGCTGTGGGTGGATCTGCTTCTTGGGACTAAGGACCCTCCCAGTTGCAGAGGGTCCGGTCCGGCGCCTCTTCTTGACCCCGTTCCTACAGATGTCATGAAGAACAAACATGACGGGACCTAATAATCCATGGAAACCCACCATGCAGGGCCCCCTTTAATTCCTCTACTCCTGAAGGGGGGGGGGGGGGGGCGGGATGTAACCGAAATGAAGCCAACCTCCTCACAGCCAGTGAAGTAGCCGTAACGGATCGATTGGGGGCTCACCCCCAGCGGATCTCCGTCCCCGTCCTCACCACTGGAGGCGTCATCACACTCGGAAGCCATAAAGACTACTATTAGCTAAGAAGAGGCCACTCTCATCTTGGGAATCCTAGAACATAGCATGCGAGTCTTTGGCGTGAGGGTGAAGTGATACGAAATTCAGTCACGTCCTTAAATAGCCGAGCTGGGTCGCGCCCTCGGATACCCTGCCCAGGCAACGAGCCCGAGGTGACTCGTAGCAGGGCGTGAGCGTGCCACCTAAAAAATAGGACGTCGGACCCCACCGGTGGCAGCGCGCGCGGTGGACTGCACGAGACAGAGCCCGCCTCGGACCAGCACGGCAAAAAAGAGCTCCTGAGCGACTCGTGCGTCCGATCAATGACCCACTAAAAGATGCCTCTGTGGGGCACACGCCAGAAGAAAACAAGGGGCCTACCCCTTGGGCAGCGTTAGGCCACGCCTTTTTAGGCATACGCAGTGCAACGTGACGCCTCACAGCAGTCTTGCAGGCCGGGGCCACCCCCCTCTATCGACGCATCACGCCTCTCTCTCTGCTCGTGGTTTGAACCGAAGATGCCTTAGCCGCCTCACAAATCACGATCAATAAACAAAGCCGAAGAACGAGTCCATATGAACTACCTCTCCAGCTCGGGGGCTACACCTGACAGGTGCGCTCGCATGCACCTCCCACGCAACGGGGAAAACCCCGTCAAAGTCGTGTCCAGTCGAGGCGTGATTCCGCAAAAACTCACCCCCCGGCTCGGGGGCTACACCCATCTGGTGCGCTCGCACGCACCCCGACGGATTGAGTGGCTCACGAAACGGTCCCGCCTGCTCTGGCCCGCAACGATGAATCCCCCAAATGACTTTCCGACTCACTCGGGGGCTCGGGGGCTACTGTCGGGGGGAAATGTCGGGGTGCCATGTGGTGCTCCCTAACAATAACTAATAGGGGCCAAAACGGGCCCCACATGAAAAACACCCGCACAATGGAACCCCACTCCAAATCCCACAGGACGTACCACTCTCCCGACCCGCCCTGGCCCCGAATGGACGACGAGCAACCCACCATGCTCGACCCCCTCCGCGGGGGTCGGGGGCCCCGATACGCCTCGACCCCGTGAAAGGAGTCAGGAATGTCCCTCACGAGTCCCACCCGGTCATCGAGCAAGTGCCGCCCCCTCCGACCCTTGGGTTAGAAGCCTGAGCTCTGACAACGCGAAACCGGGGAAGGCGGAATGGAGAAACTTGATCACTCTGACAGACATGACCAATCATAACCCCAAGTGGGTCCGGGGGAGTCTGACGCCGTGTCCTCCCCCCAGTCGAGGGCGGGCGACCGAGTCACTAGCCCTCAACGGCCAACCGAACAGCCTTAAATGTCGTACCCGCCACACTTCCATAGTATCAAGGGGTCAAATCCTCCCGTATGCCCCATCATCACCGTTGCCGCCCATGCCCGCTGACACAAGGGGGTGCGGCATGGTGCTTGATGACATCTTCACCTGATGACACGCACAACAGTGATAGTATAGGACGACTGATGGATAGGGTGATCATCACGGGGCCGTATAACGTAACAACGCCCATAAGGTGTCGTGCCGCATCCCACGAAGCATGCCATCAACAGTGGCCAAAGATACGTGACTGGACGGCGGAAGGTAGGGGCAGACCTATAGGGTAACGTCATCCCTGGACACCTAGGCGGCTGGGCGGGGCAGTTAGGATTTGAAGACCACGAGCGCCAGTTCGGAACCCGACCTCCTTCAACACAGCTTCAACAACTGCGCACGTGTAGATATCTCTCTCCCTCCCTCTCTCTTTCTTTGTAAATGGGCCCATCCCCTTGGAATATAAAAGGGTTGCGTCCATCCTGTCTCACAAGATAGATAGAACACAACGCACTCTCCCACACCAGAGACTTGGAGCACCCCCTCCTCTCTCGCCACCATTGTACTCATTCCCAGAGCAAGTAACACGAGCAGACAATGAACTGGACGTAGGGGTTCACCTCGAACCAGTATAATCCCCATGTCCTCTTGCTAAGCCATTACCGAATCTAAAGCGCGCATCCCTGGAACAAATTCTACTAGCCGGTGATTAAAACACCGACACTTTGGACTTGCTAATTTTCAATTGATTAAAAGTTTGAGGAACTTTCAATCATCGCTTTGAACCATCAAATCTAAATCTAATGGTTTATAATTATTATATTGATAATTTTATAAAATAAAAAAATACCTTAAAAAAATCAAAATACGAAGTGTATTATTCACTGAAAGGTTTGAGTCGTTTGAAGTTAGAAAATATGTCTCATACCCATGTCTTAGTTCACTAAACTTGTGTAATACCTACAAAGTTTAACCAACAGTCAATTCAATGTTAATAGCAAATAGAGATGGACGATGTTCAATGTTGTATAATGGATACATAATACTGATCTTTTCCTTCCCAAAGCATTACGCGTGTGTAGAAGTTGAAGCGTGGCTCCTTCGTTGAGTTGCATTATACAACCGTTGAGTTGTGTAAGCCTCCTGGCCAGAAACACCCAGCCGTTGAGTTGCATGGTAAGACTAAAGGGAACAATCGAAAAAGGCCTAGTCACTAGCCCAGTCATGGTAACATTGTTGCAGTGGCGCCCGACAACTGCGAAGAAAGTGAAATGAGCATGGAGCTAGGGAGTTCAGTTTCACTTCCACTAAGCCCCGCCTTGCATATGTGCATATGTTGTCGATATGTTTGTTGGACGCAAATACCAGAGGCGTAAGCCTCCTAGCCAGAAACACCCAGCCCGAGTTAGCCTCCGGATTTAGAATTGAAAGTTAAGATAGAACTGGAGTCAGTTAAGATTGTAATCGGATCCAGAGTATAAAGGATACTGCCTATAACTTATTTAGGTTATCGATGGATCAATAGAGTCACCTTCAAGTACCCTATTCATTGGTCATCGTGGGCAGACGCCGCGGTGACAATCTCTACTCTTCCTGCCTTTGTTATGCTTTGCGCTCTCAATCTTCCTATCACGATCTTCTAGTCTCTCCTCTGCATGACACCAGGAATCCACGCCACAACAACTTGGTATTAGATTTAGCCGCCGCCGCCCCTACCATGGCCGCCGCCAATGATTCTTTGGCCCTAACGGACTCATAGAAGCTGGATCAGCTGATCACACAGATGCGGGCGATGGATGTCCACACTCAGATTATGGCGGGTGAACACTCATTTGGATGGTCATGCTGCGCGGATTGCGCGCATGGAGCAGTGGTGCACCGACATCGACTCGATGTCTGCGTCCTCCCAAGCTCCACCTGGTAGGGGTGCTCACGGCAATGCAAAAGCCCCTCAGCATGTTCCCAAGCTGAATTTCCCCGGTACGATGGCGACTCGAATTTGTTGACGTGGATCACCAAGTGTGAGTCCTTCTTTAGAGGGATGCGCAAAGTGGAAGTAGAGCGCGTCTAGATGGTACCCCTATACCTCAATGGAGTGGTGTCAGAGTGGTACTACGCTCTTGATCGTGACAACAACAACATCACCTAGAACTAGTTTGTGGACTTCCTTAACCTCCGTTTTGGGCCACCACTTTGGTCCAACACCTTAGCGGAGCTCAAGGGTGTTACCTTGCACCGAGATGGTGGAAGAATATTAGTGGAAGTTCTAGTTACTCATGTGCCGTTGTGACGATCTCACACCCCACCAGCAAGTTAATCTCTTCACGGTCGGGTTGGGCGATCCCTTGAAGACTGACATTGAGTTCCTGGTGTCGATGAATCTCTAGACGGTGATGAGTTTGGCTCGGTCATATAAGGGCCGTAACATCGTGATTATGGACATTGTGTTAGCAACACTTATGGGCCTACCGATTCGCAATGGTGCATGCAGTTTCTACAACACCCAAGTCAGTGGCGCGATCGACCACAACCACCCTGGCCCTGCTCGCGGCTGGCATCTCGGCACCAATGGCATCGGCCGCCTTATCTGCCAGGTCTATCTCCACACCAACCACACGGCCCCGCTTCCGACATCTGACAGCAGAAGTGATGGCGGCTAAACGCACCAATGATGAATGCTACTTCTGTACCAAGAAGTTGGTCCCGGGTCACAATGCGACAACAAGAGTGTCTTCTTGGTAGAGATGGAGGAAGACGGAGAGGGCGCCCCATCGGTGGATGATATGGGCATCTCCCTCCTGGAAATCATAAGGATCACCATGGTGAACACGATGTAGTTACATGTCATGCACACATTCATTTGTGCTCAATTTGGAACCATGTTCGGGATTATACGTTAAGGTGGCCGATGGTGATAGGGTAACCTGCCCAGGGGTCTGCCCCAAGATGAAGCTGATGATTGGTGATGGTGCTTCCTTCCTAGATTGCTTTGTGCTCCCTCTTAAAGCCTTTGACATTGTCCTAGGTGTCTGCTAGTTACAGAAGCTTGGTGAAGATGGATCTAGGATCCCCTAGTGGCTTTTGGTGTACGATGATGGAAGATTAAAATTGTGCTAATAATGTTCATGTAGTAATTGTGCTGATTATCAAAATTATTGTCTAAACTCACATTTGCAAGATGGCTATTACTCCTAAAAAGAAGAAAAGGAAAATTGACTCAAATGCCATAAAAGAGTAGTTTTAGTTTAATTGAGTCATAGGCATGTCAAACTATAAAGAGAGGTAAACCAATCTTGCTAAGAAGGGAAATTTGTGTGCTCAACTCAACAAATAAACTTTGTGAAAGATTAGCCAACAAAGCCAATGTACCAGCTTTCTTCTGAGCCAAACAGAGAGTGATGAGAGTTATGTGATCCTTTTCATGGAAGTTCCGTCAGCAACAGACTCTAGTTTTTAGCCAACCCGAGAGTGACAGAAGTTCCATCGTTCTCTGACAGAAGTTCTGTCACTAGAATTTTTGTGGCCCTCACAGAAGTTTTGTGAAGGCCTCATTTCTCATCTACCCGAGAGTGACTGAAGTTCCTTCACCCCTTGACAAAAGTTCCATCATGGCATCTGCTTTGTTTCCAGGCTTGCACAACAACTATTTTTTAAATGACAGAAGTTTCATGGGCTCTCACGGAAGTTCTGTCAGACTCAGAAATCACTCCAACGACTAGTTTTTAAGAGAGCTCTATAAATAGCCTACCCCTTCCCCCGTGGGAAGGGTTGGACACTTTGGTATTTTCTTGATTTTTTCACCTAGAGCTCTCCCCTCTCGCTCCTAGACTTGTTCTTAAAATTCCAAGCAAGTGAGAGAGATCCAACCATAAAAAGATTGAATCCATCCACTCTAAAGATTGAGCACATCTTTCCCTCCCCATCAAGATTTTATTTGCTTCTTACTCTTGGAGACTTGGTCTCCTAGATGGCTAGGTGTCTCCATTGAGCTCCCAACTTGTTGTGGTGAGACGGGGACATTTGTGAAGGTGTGATTCGCCTCCGGAGGAAAAAAAAATCAAGTGAAGAAAGAAATCCGAGCATGATCTTTGTGATTGCTTGGCCGGGAAAAGGGTTGAGAGAGACAGGGCCACTTTGTGTGGCTCCTTAACGAGGATGTAGGAACTACTTATTGTGGTTACCGAACCTCAGGTTAGCTCTTTGTGTCTCTTTTACATTTATGCATTTCTATTCATATTATTGTGCTTGATTCACTTGTTGATTGTGTTGCTAGCTATTCATCAAAGTACTCTAAGTGTGCACTGCTATGGCTTCACCTTTGTCAAGTATTGTATTTCTACTTGTTTAGTTATCTGCATTTAAAATAAGTTTTAGAGAAAGGTTTGGTGAAGTTCTGTCATTTGACTAAACTTCCGTGTGACTGAAATTCCGTCATTCCTGATGGAAGTTCCGTCGTTCCTAGCATTTGATCAAAACTTAGTGCCTTTTTATGATTATTTTTAAATTGCCTATTCACCCACTCTAGGCCACTTTCAATTGGTATTAGAGCCAGAATCTTCTACAAGGCTTGAAAGCTTGAAGATTGAAAGATGTTAAAGCCGGGAGAAGGTGACAAGCCTCAAGATCTCGCTTTGCCAAGCAAGGGAAGCGATTTGCACACCGCCATGCCTTTCAACTATGCCGATGTGGCAAATATACATGGCAGTCGAAGTAGGAGATTGCCCTATTTCGAGGGCAAAGATTTTAGTTGGTACAAGCACCACATGAAGATACATCTCATGTCAATTGGTCCACCAATTTAAGAAATTGTAGATAAAGGATACACCTTGGAAGACAAGGATAATCCTACAACCATCCATGAACTCAACATACATCATAATGCTCAAGCGGTGTCTGCCATTTCTCTCTTCCTTGAATCCTAAGGAATACTCAAGAGTAGCCGGAATTGAGAATGCCCAAAAAATGTGGAAGAAATTTGTATGTGCTCATGAAGGGGTTGATGTGGTGAAGAAATCAAGACTCAAAGTCCTCAAGAATCAATTTAACTTCTTCGTCATGAACAAAGGAGAAGAGCCTCAACAAACTCATGATAGGCTCATGGATATTGTAAATGAAAGAAGAGCATATGGAGACAACATCAAGGATGAAGAAGTCAACTACAAGATCATCATGGCTCTTAGGACCTGGAACCCAACACTATGCACCATCATTAAAGAGAAAGATGAATTTGAGACCTTCACAACCGATGAAGTGATTGGAAGAATCAATGCTCACAAGAGTCGTGATGATGAAGGCAAAAGAGTGAATGTGCTCATTGGTGATGAGAGATCAAGCAAGAAGGACATAGCTCTCAAGGCAAATGATGAAGAAGATGATGACGATGATGATAATGAAGAAGACGATGAAGAGTTTGCCTTGTTTGTCAAGAAATTTGGCAAATATATGATCAAGAGTGGCTCACCAAGAAAAACTTTGACAAGGCAAAAGCTAGAAGAACAAGTATAAGATGCTATGAGTGTCATGAATAAGGACACATGATTGCCGATTGTCCTAGGCTAAATGGCAAGGGCAAGAAAAATGAAAAGTACAACAACAAGACCAAGCCTAACAAGAAGCCACACAACAAGGGGCAAGCTCACATTGGCCAAGAATACATTTCTGATGATGATGATGAAGATGATGAGGGTGGCATTGCCAACATTGCTATTGGTCTACCTCTGGCCAAGAAGTCACTCTTCAACAACCTCACCAATGATGAGGATGATGCTCCCTGATGCTTCATGTCCAAGGAAAGCAAGGTAGCTCCTCATACCGATTTCAATCCTTCCTATTGTAGTGATGAAGAGGAGGACTTGGTCCCCTCTATGCATGAAATGGTTACAATGCTAGATAAGCTACAAGGGGAGTTGGACAATCAAGAAAGAATCATTGATAGACAAGAAGAGTTGCTTGATGAAGAGAGAAGCAAGAACCTTGAGCTCAGTAAGCAACTTGAGCAAGAGAAGGACAAGAACAAGACCTTGACTAAGGATATTACAAGAGTCAATGAGGCAAATGAATCAAGCACCTCAACGGCCAAGAATTATCAAGAAAGGTGCAACTCCTTGCTAGAGGAGAACAAGGCCTTAGTAAAGGCCATTGAAGATCTCAAGATAAACTCCCGCTCATTGTTGAAGAAGCTTGAATCCTCTCAAGCTTCAACAAGCAAAGGTTTTGGAAAATGCCACAACATTGATGTTGATATGATTGTCAAGAAAGATGCAATCATTGAGAAGCTAACCAACCAAGTCAATAGGATCAGGAAGAAGGCTCAAGTGGAGACCACAACAAAAATAGTTGGTGAACCAAGAGCTTATCATGACAAAAGAGGATTGGGGTATAACAAGAATACACCCAAAATAAGGCATAACAAAAGAATCAACTTTGTGCATGAGAACAAGGGAAAGCAAGTGGCATAAGAAAATACTATCAAGTACAAGAATGCCTCCCAAGTCAACAAGAACACCAAGAACTCTACCATATTGTTTGATGATTTTGATGCCTCTTATATGCTAACCTGTAATGCTTATGGTAGAGTGGTTGCCAAGTTTGTTGGGCCACATGATGCAAGGTGGAAGCCTTGTGTGTGGGTGCCTAAAGTTCTTGTATCTAGTGTTAAGAGACCCAAACCAACTTGGGTGCCTAAAACACGTGCTTGATTTCCTTTGTAGGAATACTCCTCCGGTGGGGCAATATGGGTGCTTGATAGTGGGTGCTCAAATCATATGATCGGAGAGAGATCGATGTTCTCCACACTGGACCATGACAACCTACCAAGTGGAGGCATCTTATTTGGAAATGACAATAAAGGAAAGGTAATTGGTCGTGGACAAATTGATGTCACCCATGACCTTTCAATTAGTAATGCTTATCTTGTGAATGGTCTAGGATACAACTTGATGTCCGTGTTGCAACTTTGTAAAATTGGCTTTAGTTGTCTCTTTGACGATGATGGTGTGACTGTGTTTAGAAGAAGGATTCTTCAATAGCTTTCAAAGGGTATTTAGAGAACAAAATCTATCTTGTTGATTTCACCAACAAAGAGGGATCTAACCTAGATGCATGTTTGGTTGCTAAAACCACCTTGGGTTGGCTATGGCATCGCCAGCTAGCTCATGTTGGGATGATGAATCTTTCCAAACTTCTAAAAGGTGGTCATGTTGTCGGACTAAAGGATGTTTCTTTTGAGAAGGATAAAATATGTAGCGCATGTCAAGCCGTAAAGCAAGTTGGAGCGTCACATCCATCCAAAACAATGATGACAACAACAAGACCATTGGAGATGCTATACATGGATCTATTTGGACCGGTCACCTATATAAGCATTGGCAGTAACAAAATACGGTCTTGTAATTATTGATGATTATTCTCGTTTCACTTGGGTATTCTTTTTGAAGGACAAAAGTGAAACACAAGGTATACTAAAGAGGTTTTTTGAGGAGAGCACAAAATGAATATGAAGTGAAGATTAAGAAGATAAAGAGTGACAAGGGAACTGAATTCAAGAACACTCAAGTTGAAGAATATCTTGATAAAGAAGGTATCAAGCATGAATGATCCGCTCCATACATTCCACAACAAAATGGTGTGACCGAAAGAAAGAACCGCACACTTATAGATATGGCAAGAACAATGCTTGATGAGTACAAGACACCGGACACCTTTTGGGCCGAAGCCATCAACACCGCATGCCATGCAACAAATAGATTATATCTTCACAAGATTTTAAAGAAAATGCCTTATGAGCTTCTCACCGATAACCTTCCTAATGTCTCATACTTTCGTGTTTTTGGGAGTAAATGTTTTATTCTTAACAAGAAACCTAAATCCTCTAAGTTTGCTCCTAAGACACATGAAGGTTTTATTATTGGATATGGAACTAACATCTATGCATATCGAGTCTTTAATAAAGACACCGAGATTGTTGGAATCACCTGTGATGTGCAATTTGATGAATCTAATGGCTCTCAAGTAGAGCAAGTTAATCCATGTGATGTAGGTGATGAAGCACCTTGTGATGCAATAAGGAATTTGGCAATAGGTGAGATAAGACCACAAGACCCAAACTCAAGTCAAGATGAACCATCTTCTTCAAGACATGATGACTCAACTTCACAAGAGTCACATGATGAACAAGATTAAGGATGTAACCAAGATCATGGTGACGATCATGATCTAGGCAACAACCAAGATCATGCTCAAGATGGTAGAGATAGAGACATTCAAGATGACAACAAACAAGAAGAAGAAGAAGAAGAAGAAGAAGAAGAAGAAGAAGAAGAAGAAGAAGAAGAAGAAGAAGAAGAAGAAGAACAAGAAGAAGAAGAAGAAGAAGAAGAAGATGCATCTAGGCCAATTCATCCACGAGTCCGACAAAGCATTCAAAAGGATCATCCCGTTGACAACATTCTTGGTGACATCCAAAAGGGGGTAGCTACTAGATCCCGAATTACTATGTTTTGTCATCATTACTCGTTTATTTCCTCTATGGAACCTCTTAATGTGGAACAAGCACTTCAAGACTCGGATTGGGTGATGGCCATGCAAGAAGAGTTGAACAACTTTGAAAGAAACAAGGTGTGGTCATTGGGGGAAAGACCCAAATAAAATGTTATAGGAACAAAATGGGTGTTCCGTAATAAGCAAGATGAGCATGGTGTGGTGGTAAGAAAAAGGGCAAGACTTGTTGCAAAAGGCTACTCACAAGTTCAAGGTTGGGACTTTGGTGAAACTTATGCACCCGTAGCTAGGCTTGAGTCAATTTGAATTTTACTTGCCTATGCTACTCACCATGGTTTTAAGCTTTTTCAAATGGACGTGAAAAATACATTTCTTAATGGCCCCATTCAAGAAGAGGTGTATGTACAACAACCTCCGGGATTTGAAGACCCAAAGAAACCAAACCATGTGTACAAGCTTCACAAAGCTCTCTATGGCCTCAAGAAAGCTCCACGAGCTTGGTATGAGCACCTCAAGGGATACTTGATCAACAAGGGCTTCATAATTGGCAAGGCCGATCCTACTCTCTTCATAAGAAAAGTTGATAATGATGTTTTTGTGTGCCAAATATATGTCGATGACATTATTTTTGGTTCTACTAATCAATCTTTTTGTGATGAGTTTGCCAAGATTATGACTAGGAAATTTGAGATGTCCATGATAGGAGAATTGAAGTTCTTTCTAGGTTTTCAAGTCAAGCAACTTGAAGAGTGAACATTCATATGTCAAACCAAGTACACTGAAGACATACTCAAGAAGTTTGACATGGAGAATGAAAAACTAAACAAGACTCCCATGAAGACAAATGGACACCTCGGGCTAGATGTAAACGGTAAGCCTGTGGATCAAAAGGTATATCAATCCATGATTGGCTCTTTGCTTTATCTTTGTGCATCTAGGCCTGATATCATGCTTAGTGTGTGCATGCATGCAAGATTTCAAAGTGCTCCTAAGGAAAGTCACTTAGTGGCTATAAAAAGAATCTTGAGATATTTAGTTCACATAGCAAACCTTGGATTGTGGTATCCAAAAGGCTCCAAATTCAAGTTAGTCGGTTATTCTGATGCCGACTATGCCGAATGTTAAGTGGATAGGAGAGCACCTCTAGGATGTGCCAATTCTTTGGTAGGTCCCTTGTGTCGTGGTCATCCAAGAAACAAAATTCCGTTGCTCCATCCACAACTGAAGCAGAGTATGTAGCAGCCGGGAGTTGTTGTGCTCAACTACTTTGGATGTGATCTAAAGGACTTTGGGTACTCTATGACCAAAGTTCCCCTCCTATGTGACACTGAGAGTGTCATCATGATTGCATATAACCCCATTGATCATAATAGGACTAAACATATAGATATCCGACACCACTTCTTAAGAGATCATCTCATAATGGGGGATATTGAGATTAGCTATGTGAGAACCGATAAACAATTAGCCGATATATTTACCAAACCCCTATATGAGAAGCGGTTCTATGATCTTAGGAGTGAGCTGAATATCTTGGATTCACCCAATGTGGAGTAGAGCCTTGTACATTGTTTGATGTGTTGCTGTTCTTGCAAAAGGCCTTGATATCAAAATTCTTCAAAATTCATCCATGTCTTTGATTTAAAAAACAAATGATGATTTTGATCAATAGATCATATTGTTGCAACTTGTGAATATAGCTTTGGATGCTTGATTGTCACTATTCACAAGTTTGGAACATGTATATCTCTTTATATATATATATATATATAGTCAACCTGTCAACAGTTCACTAGTTAAAAGAGGCAGTTTTGTGTTCCTAACAGAGAGTGACGGAACTTCCGTCACCAAATGATGGAACTTCCATCATCCTTTGTCAAAGGAACCTGTGAGTTACGGAAGTCCTATTTTAACTTTCGTGTATTTCAAATTGGTTTTAAATCTGGACCCGAGAGTGACGGAACTTCCATCACCCAATGATGGAACTTCCTTCACTCTCAGGTTAAGTGGGCCGAGCCCCTCCTTCCTCCTCATCCAACAACCATTGGTTCTTTTTCTTTCTCTCTCCTCTCCTCAAACTCTAAGTGGCAATTAGTAGCGATTTCAAGATTCAACCGGTGCTTTCCTTGGATTTGGTGGAGATTCAACTACTTCCTCATGGAAGATTCGTGATCCCCATCAAGAGTTATCCTCTCCTTGTCCTAGGTATGATATTTTCCCCCTAGATCTTGCTCTTTAGGGCAAATGTTCAAATGTCTTCATTTCTCTTGGATAGAATAGTTACTCTACGACTAGTTTATCACCTCTTAGAGACATTTTGATTCTCGCGGTCGGATTTAGAAGTTAGGTTGAATTTGGTGCAAACTATAAGTGATGGAAGTTTCATCATGACGGAAGTTCCATCAAAACTTCCGTCATGATGAAACTTCCATGGCCTGTCATGGAACTTCTGTCACCTGCAGTTCAGTGCACTGAATTTTCCTTGCTTCTCCATTCTTCCTTGCGACTCATGCCTAATATCTTTGATCCTTCTTCTTACCTCATAGTCTTTTGAAAATGGTCTGCACCAAGTTTGCCTCCAATGCACCAATATCTCATGAGGAATCAAGTGAGGAGGAATCCCCCTCCTCACATGATGATCTAGTACCTATTGCCAAGAGAAGAAAGGCAATAGCTTCTAGAATAAAGGGGCAAGTCAGTAGCCAGGATGCTCAGACTATCACAGTGGATCAAGGAGGATCTCTTCCTCATAGGAGAGCAGCTGACAAGGGGAAGAGGCCAGCCACGGAGAAGAACCCCAAACCTCGCAAAAGTACACATAAGAGCAATGAGCTCTTAAACATTGTGAGGGACCTTCGAGTTCATGCCCCTGTGTATCCACCTCACCATGCCTTCAAGGACTACAAGAAGGATGTAGGTGGACTTAGTGTAGCAAGGAAGCAAAATCAATATCTTGTGGCAGACAAAGAAGCAAGTGACCCCTAGTTTCTTACTTGGTTTCAGCAGGACTATTACATGTCCATGCTCATTGATAAGAACAGAAGAACTGGTTGGCCACTCATCAGTGGATTGATTGGAAGTACATGGAGGAAAAGGATGTAACTACCTTCAAGGAGATTGTGGCAGCTTGCAAGGCTAGAAATGTTTATGATCTCATGGGGTTTAGCTATGACTAGAATGAAGAGGTGATATGTCAGTTCTACTGCACCCTTTACATTGATGGGAGAGGGTACTTTCATTGGACGACACAATGTGTGCAGTATGTTGTGTCCCCCTCTTGCCTTGCCACCTTCTTATTTCAGGATGCTGATGATGATGATAGGGACAAACTCTCATCGAGCCAGTTTTGAAGGATTCAGAGTTGACCTTTATGCATGAGGATCTACATCCAACATATCGGGGTACCACTCGTGGGATGCACAACTTCTACTTCATACTCAACAGGATGCTCATAGTGACCATTGCTCCCAAGGCTGGGTATGCTACTTCTCTTGTTGAGCATTCAAGAAACATTCTTGCTAGATTCAGAGATAGAGCTTCCCCCTTCAGTGTGATGGACTTCATTGTCCAAGAAATCTAATCTTCATCTCTGGATACAAGGAAGGTTCTTCCTTTTGCACCCTATCTTATGAGGATGATTGAGTCTGAGTCAGGCTTGATATTTGAGAAAGAGTGCAAACATCAGCCTTTGAGACCCCTTGTGCCGAAGCCAACTCGTCCACACCATGAGACAATTCGGAGAGAGATAGCAGCAGAAAAGGCAGCAGCAGCAGAGGCAGCAGCACCTCATGCCTCATCTTCAGCTCCTCCATCTCAAGCAGCTCCTCGCCGTCCTTCATCTCCTATTTCCTCCTTCCTCAAAATCATCCTAAATGCTTGTTGTTTCAATGCTAAGGAAAAATGGGAGAACAAGAGGCGGATTAAGAAGCAAGTGCAGCGCTACAAGAGAGACCAAAGGGCTCAAGGCCACGAAGTGTCTCTAGATGGCTCTGACTGTGAGCCCGATGGTGAGCCACCGGTCTTTGAGAATCCACTTGTCAGCTATGACTGGGATGATGTTGCTCCTCAACCCGCTCCTCCTCCGGCCAATGATGAAGAAAGTGAAGAAGAAGGGGAAGAAGAAGACGATGAGGATAGCACCGACGACAATGAGTGATTCTTCTCTTAGCTCCTCCTCCTATTATTCTTTTTGGTGCTTTGATTCCAAAGGGGGAGAGATGCCATTGGAAAAGGATAAGGATATTGAAAAGTGTCCCTTTTGTAATAAGCTAGTAGTGAACCTATGGACAAGTTCATCTATCTTTCTATTTGCTTTGTATGTGAAAACTATTTGTGAACCTTTATTTTTATTTTTTTTGAGACAAGTGAACCTTTATTATAATAACTCTATTGTTTTATGTCATGTGTGGTGCTTGCTTTTTGTCTAGTGTGTTGAATGCTTATCGCTTTATCACTATGTTGCACTCTTGAACACCTTTAGGCACCCCACTCATTGCAAAATATAGGGGGAGCTCCTTCACATGTTTGTGTGATTCATGCATATCTTTAGGGGGAGTTTCGCTATATTTTTCTCTTTGTCTAGTTTGATTATCTTCTTTATATCCGTTTTAATCTATTGTCATCAATCACCAAAAATGGGGAGATTGAAGATGCATCTAGGATCTCCTAGTGGGTTTTGGTGTACGATGACGGAAGATTAAAATTGTGCTAACAATATTCATGAAGTAATTGTGCAGATTATCAAAATTATTGTCTAAATTCACATTTGCAAGATGGCTATTACTCCCAAAAAGAAGAAAAGGAAAATTGACTCAAATGTCGTAAAAGAGTAGTTTTTTTATTTTAATTGAGTCATAGGCACGCCGAACTATAAAGGAGGGTAAACCAATCTTGCTAAGAAGGGAAATTTGTGTGCTCAAGTCAACAAATAAACTTTGTGAAAGATTAGCCAACAAAGACAAAGAACCAACTTTCTTCTGAGCCAAACAGAGAGTGACAGAAGTTCCGTGATCCTTTTCATGGAAGTTCCATCAGTAACAGACTCTAGTTTTTAGCCAACCCAAGAGTGACGGAAATTCTATCGTTCTCTGACAGAAGTTCTATCATTAGAATTTCCATGGCCCTCACGGAAGTTCTGTGAAGCCCTCATTTCTCATCTACCTGAGAATGACGGAAGTTCCATCACCCCTTGATGGAAGTTCCATCATGGCATCTGCTTTGTTTCCAGGCTCGCACAACGGCTATTTTTGAAATCAAAGAAGTTCTGTGGGCTCTCACGGAAGTTCCGTCAGACTCAGAAATCACTCCAACGGCTAGTTTTTAAGAGAGCTCTATAAAGAGCCTACCCCTTCCCCCGTGGGAAGGGTTGGACACTTTGGTATTTCACTCATTTTTTTAGCTAGAGCTCTCCCCTCTCACTCCTAGACTTGTTCTTGAGATTCCAAGCAAGTGAGAGAGATCCAACCATAAAAAGATTGAATCTATCCACTCAAAAGCTTGAGCACATCTTTCCCTCTCCATCAAGATTTGATTTGCTTGTTACTCTTGGAGACTTGGTTTCCTAGACGGCTAGGCGTCGCCCTTGAGCTCCCAACTTGTTGTGGTGAGACAGGGACATTTGTGAAGGTGTGATTTGCCTCCGAAGGAAAAGAATCAAGTGAAGAAAGAAATCCGAGCATGATCTTTGTGATTGCTTGGCCGGGAAAAGGGTTGAGAGAGACCCGACCACTTTGTGTGGCTCCTCAAAGAGGACGTACAAACTACTTAGTGTGGTTACCGAACCTCGGGTTAACTCTTTGTGTCTCTTTTACATTTCCGCATTTCTATCATATTATTGTGCTCAATTCACTTGTTGATTGTGTTGCTAGCTATTCATCAAAGTACTCTAAGTGTGCACTGCTATAGCTTCACCTTTGTCAAGAATTGTATTTCTACTTGTTTAGTTATCCGCATTTAGAATAAGTTTTAGAGAAAGGTATGGTGAAGTTCTGTCATTCCTGACAGAAGTTCCATCATTCCTGGCATTTGATCAAAACTTAGTGCCTTTTCAGGATTGTTTTTAAATTGCCTGATCACCCCCCCCCCCTCTAGGCAACTTTCACTTAGGCCCATTCTTTGGGAATTCTCTCGCCTTATGATGGCATTATGGATCGACGACCGCACTGTCCGGTGGATGGGTGTGGGTGGCGCCCCAGCACTATGCTCTGCCGTGTTGGGCCCTCGAGACCTCTTGGACGAGCTCCTTATGACATTCATGGACATCTTTAAGACGCCCTACACTCTGCCTCCACCCCTATGCCACGACCACCGCATTCACTCCTCCCTAGGACCATGGCAATCATCGTTTGGCCGTACCGGTACCTACAGCTGCTGAAGGACGAGGTGGAGTGTCAATGCGGTGATATGCTCTAGCAAGGCATTATACGCGAGAGCACATGGAATTCTCTTTGCCAGTTTTATTGGTGCGCAAGGCGGATGGCATATGGCATTTTTGTGTCGACTACAGAGTGCTAAACACCCAAACAATGAAGGATTGGTTTCTGATTCCAGTCATGGATGAAGGACGAGTTGTGCGGGGGGGAATTCTTCACCAAATTAGATCTGCGCAGTGGCTAAGAGCATGGATACACCCCAATGTTATCCACAAGATGACATTTTGCACGCATAGGGGCCACTTTGAGTTCTTGGTTATGTCCTTTGGCCTCACAAACATGTCATCCACTTTCCAAGCTGTGATGAACGATGTCCTATACTAGTCCATTCGCAAGATTGTCCTCATCTTCTTCGATGATATTCTCATTTACAGCCACTCCTGAGCAGAACATATTCAACATACCAAGCTTGTCTTTGAGGCTCTACACGCACACCACCTCTTGCTGAAACGTTCTAAGTATGCTTTCGGATCGCCTACAGTTGGTTACCTAGGCCACATTGTATCCAGGGACGACGTCGTGATAGATCCCAGAAAGGTGGCTACGGTTGAGGCATGGACCCGCCCGCGCAACGTAAAGGCGCTTTGTGGCTTCCTTGGGTTCACGGGCTATTACTGGAAGTTCATAATGGATTATGGTGTAGTAGCTGCTCCACTGACCCAGTTCCTCAAGAAAGAAGCATTCACTTGGAGTCCAGTACCAGAACATGTGTTCACCGCCCTCAAGATGACACTCATGACCGCCCCCTTCTCTAGATGCTGGATTTTGACCAAGTGTTTTTTGTAGATTGCGATGCCTCATGATCTGGCTTCGGCTTCATGCTGCATCTAGGAGAAGGTCCCATCGCCTTCTTTAGCTGCATCGTTGCACCTTATCATGCTAAACTTCCAGCATATGGACGTGAGTTGATTGGCTTGGTCAAAGCAGTCAAGAATTAGAGACCAAATTTATGGGAATGAAACTACAAGGAGCGCGTGGATCATTACAATTTAAAATTTTCACTTGATCAACGGTTGTCTACTATACCACGACATACTTGGGTTAGCAACTTCACTGTCGAGTACAGGGTTGGGCAGCTAAACACGGTCACTGATGCGTCGTCTCATCGGGATAAGGAGTTGCTGGAGGAGCATGCTTTGTCCGCCCTGGTGTTTGATGTCTTCACCACACTGCACCAAGAAGCTGCAACTGATGAGGAAGTGGTGGCTTTGTGTGCAAAGCTGCTGGAGGGTTTAGCAAGCGAAGAATGGGCGGAGGCTGATGGGCTCCTCCTCAGTCGAGGCAGGGTTTTCATTCCGGATCAGTTGTCTTTTTGGCCCTAGCTGCTGGCTTTTGTGCATGATGATGGCCATGAGGGCATGCAAAAAACATTGCAACGGTGGTGCTCGTCATTTTACGGCATTGTGGCAGATCAGCACATTCGTGAATATGTGCATGGGTAACACAGAGCACTTGCATCCCACGGGATTGCTGCAACCTCTACCAATGCCATCGGATGTATGGAGTGATATATCTATGGATTTCATTGAGGTGTTTCCAAAGGTAGGCGACAAATCAGTAATATTGATTGTCATCAATCAGTTTTCTAAATATAGTCACTTTATTGCCCTTGGTCACCCATATACGCCGACATCGGTTGCACATGCCTTCTTTGACAACATTATTAAGCTTCATGGGTTGCCCTATTTGATTGTGTCTGATCTGTGATGTGGTATTCACCAGCACATTCGGGACAAAATTGTTCCGCCTTTCTAGAGTTTAGTTGCACAAAAGCTCAGCTTTTCATCCAAACACGGACGGGCAGTTGTAGGTGATCAATAGGGTTATCACCATGTACTTGCGTTGTCTTGTTGGTGATTTTCCTCATTCACAGCTCAAGTGGCTACCATGGGTGGAGTATTGCTATAAGACATCCTATCAGACGACTATCTAGAGTACTCCCTTCCACATTGTGTATGGGCGGGATCCTCCTTCCTTGCTTTACTATCAGCAAGCTTTGGCGTGGACAACTTCTGGATCGTGACCAGTTTTTGGTGGAGGTTTGGGATCACTTGCTATCAAGATAAATCTCGGCAAGAGTTGGAGTTTAAGCTGGGCAATTGGGTGTGGCTACGCCTGGGTTAGTGCACTACTGCGGGTACTGGGTCTGTTGTCACAATGTTGGAGCAACAATTCTATGGGCCTTATCAGATTCGGTCATGGATCGGCAATGTCTCCTACCAGTTGTAGTTGCCAGCGAAGGCTAAGATTCACAACGTATTTCATGTGTCGCTGCTCAAGCCATTCATGGGTGATCCACTAGGTGTTGTTGTTCCTCTTCCACCACTGCTCAGTGGATGGGTCCTACCTACACCGACGAAGGTGGTACACGCTCGCCTCAACAGTGGGTATTGCTAGTTGTTGGTTCAGTGGCAGGGGCACGTTGCAACAAATGCATCATGGGAAGATTAGGAAGAATTCAAGCGGGCTCATCCTACAGTTCAGCTCACATATAAGCTGTTTGTTGGGGAGGAGGGAAGTGTTGTTGATGCATTTATTGGACGCAAATACCATAGGCGTAAGCCTCCTGGCCAGGACACACCGACAACACCCAACCCAAGTTAGCCTTCAAGTTTAGAATAGAAAGTTAAGATAGAGTTGGAGCTAGTTAAGATTATAATCGGATCCTCAGTATAGAGGATACCACCTATAGCTTGTTTAGGTTATTGATGGATCAATATAGTCACCTTTGGGTACCCTGTTCATCGGTCATCATGGCCAGCCACCGCAGTGACAATCTCTAATCTTTCGACCTTCGTTATCCTCTATGCTCTCAATCTGCCACCCACGATCTCTCCTCTACGTGACACTAGGAAGCCACGCCACAATAGCATAAAGGTAGAATTTTTTTATATAGAGCTTCCAAACACACCCTAAACAATTGATGATTGATCAAGTTGGGGAAGATGGTTGCAATGGTAGGAGAACTTGCTGGCGTGTCATCCGGGGTAAAGATGAAATTAACAGCTTAAGGTCACCATCATCCTCTTAATACCGGAATTGGTACACTGCCTTTTCTTCCCGGTCGCTAGCAGGATCCATGCTTCAACCTCTCTAACATGAGGTAGAAATCTCATAGAGTTAGAACTCGTAGATCTGGTCATGTTTCTATATAACAAGTGTCTTACTTGTGTGCTTTCTATGACATAAAATCAGTCCAATTCGAAGGTATAGGGCATCATTAGTTTTTCACAAAAGAGTTGTTGTAGGGTGGAGTCTGGTCTAAGTGTTGTTTTATGAAGACCAAGATCTTGTTGATTACAAAATTACATTCAAAGAGTTTTTATATGTGCTGGCAAGTGCAGTATGAAGTATGAACAAATTATAATAAGATTTGTAGCAATAAAGACATGCTCTCTTAGTTTCTTTTTTTTTTCCTAAAAACACTAGACACCTACTTATTAATTGAGGTGAATTTTTGGTGTATGTGGTGCTGAGAAATTGGTTATTTCCATATTTTTTACATTGAATGCAATCCAATTGAAATGATCGAGGAGGCCTCTACTGGTATAGTTTTTTTTCATCTATAACAATACCTTTTTGGTAGAGTAACTTTGTCATTTTGACATCCAACATCATATTTTCATTTGTATGTATCATGTATCACAGATTTGACTATAGTCAATAGCAAGTTGATTGCAGCAACTTCTGCAAAGACCTTTCATGACCTACAAATCAAGTTCGATGTTCTATATCCAGTCGTCTTTGTTGAGCAGTTTAGCATACTATAAGCATGTGTTTCATCCTTGTATACCCCTTTGTAACTCCTTGGGTTTCACTATTTTAGCTGTTACTTATTTGGCATACTGTAAGCATCTTTTTTTTTACTTTTTTATTGTCCAGGTGGAGCTAAACTCTACTACCCTTATTTCCTTCAGTTGAATTTCCTGCCAATTAATCGATTAGACAAGAAAAAGGATTTTCTTTGCTCTCTTTTGTTACTTCTACACACCTGGTGATGCTCTATAGGAAGCAACTATAACATTCGTAATTTCTATTATCAAGAAATAGAATTTAGGTTAAAAATTGTTGGATGAATTGCAAACCTCAAACAGTATTATAACCAAATTAGCCAGTGGTGGTTGAAATAAGATTGCATTGTTTCCAAATAGCATAGTCAACATATTTAGCTGCAATTCTGGTCGAACATGATCCACACTGATTGCAACATTCAACACCTGAGTTGATGTGGACAAGGGTTCCCGATCTTCCAAAAGGTTCTGGATACGTTGATTTGGTCGGAGGCGACACACAAATCGATCCAGTTTCAGAACAGCATGTTCTAAACTTCGCAATCGCAGCACGACGTCTCCTCTGGTTATCAATCGTCCAAAAATGATTGACCTTGCCGAGAAGGCTAATCTCTGCCTGCGAATCAAGGACACAAGCAAGAACAAAGAAGAATGCAACACAATTGCAGATGTATTATGAATCTCATGAAGTTGGGGTCTCATAAACCGTGATGACGGCGAAACTGTTATGAACAGAATAATCTAAGCAAAACCCGAACCCTAATGGTGCGGCAGCGGCTGTATATGAAGACCCTAGAGACGTGCAAGACCCTCTGGACGCGCCCCTAATTGGGCTCAACTAGATACAAAGCCCAAAGGCCAAAAACAGATGACGTAGCACCGAAACAGATTCTGGACCCTCTCTTATTTTGATGACTCCAGATGAATTTTGATATGAGACTGGCGGTATTGGAAAGGTCTTCTTCTTATCTTTCCGTGCATATGTAGAACGTCCAAATCCGAGTCCGTATGCGTTCTGGGCATCCGGGTCCTGAGCCCCAAAACGGACTCGAAGTCGGTTTTGGTTAGGCCTCCACCTTGGCTTCCATGTCCTTGCAGGTCCTCCACATCTCCAAGTCCTTCTCCCATCATCTCCTGGTCCTCTCCATGGTTCCTAGTTACAATATAATCATTATATAGCAAACCATTCTCAAAAGTGACATATAATAAAGAACATAGGAACGAGCTCACCTCTAAATTTAGTCGTCATGCACGAGCTCTAGTCATTGGACCTTGCAAGTCCAGAATTGGAGGAGTGTTGTATGTATCCTTAGGAGTGATGTCCTCATCATGAGTAAATAAATGGATGACATGACCGTTTGAATAATTTGTCCTTTTGTAAACATGTCATATGCTAGTGTCGCCAACAACATGAATAATATGGTGAAATGGTGCTGAAAGTAATACTGCTATTAGTGAGTACTTATTTTATGCACATGCACAAGTTTCAACCATGGTGGACAACATTTCATAGTACAAGGGTAGTAGTGTACAAGAAAACTAACACTAACACAAAAACGTCATGTAGAAGCGGCCAAAATCCCCTACAACGGCAGTTTGGCGGTACCACCGCAACACTCTCATAGCAAAAAATCAGGAGTTGTAGCGATGGATAACTTGAGAGCAGAACAAACTGCCACTATAGAAGTATTAATAGCGGTAGGTGACATCTTCACCTGCTGCTACCGATTAACACAAAAAAAGTGTTGCACGCCGTGGGACCTGCTCAGCACCGCCACCCACCGAGCCCACACTCGTCATGGCTAGATTTGGTCACGCTCTGGCCAGATCCGTGCACCATGTCTCCATGGTCCCATCCAGTGCTGCTCCACCTAGATTTGTTGCCGCCCCTCCTGGATCCATCACCATCGTGCCTCGGTGCACTTGGATCCGTCTTTGCAACTCGTTGGAAAAGGATTCGGCTGAGGGAGGGGTGATGCAATATCTCACGGAGAAGAGAATGAAGGGGTCGGCAAGATCCGCGGTCGCTAAGCTCGGATTTGCAGGCGCCGATCCGCTCAAAGGGGTAGGGAAGAGGAGGCGGTTGTGTCCGCGCACATGGAGGAGAAGGGCAGCATGCATTGTGGAGGAGGAGGTCGACGCTGCACCCGTGCTTGGGGGGGAGGAGGGTGGGGCGGCACGGCACCCACACTTACGGAGGATAAGGGCAAGGTGGTGTGGCACATGCGCGCTCGGGAGGAGGCTAGCATGGCGCCCACATTTGGGGAGGAGGAGGCATGCGACACGGTGAAGAAGGCAAGGGAGTTGCAGCAACTATGAGAGGAGGGAGAGAAAGGAGGAGGACATAGTGAAATGACCTAGGTTTTGTTTATATATGGCTGACACATGGTAGTGGGATGCCCATTTAGTGTGTTGTGGGTCAACAAAATAGCAGGGAGTGGATAAATTGGTCGTCGCTATAAAACACAGTAGCAGAAGGTATTTTAATGGGCCACCATTAAAAATGGGTTCTGATTTGTAGTTGAGGTTCTTTTTTGGCCATCGCTATGATAAATTTGCTTCCACAACTATAAAGCCATTTTGTGGTACCGTAAATCAACTTCATGTTCACTAGCACAAATTGCTATGCAAATAAGAGAGCAAGCTAATAACCATGAAAGATCATTATTACTTAACTCTATGTAAAACATGTCCACTTCCTCAAGGAGATAAGATGAAATTCCTTATATAATGAGAAAATAAATTGTTATATTTGAGTTCAGAGATTATACCAGGGTGTCAGTCAGCATCAATTTTTAAGTTATTATACTATTTAGGCTATAAGCTAATCATAAGAGTTTATTACAATGGAAATAAATCTATTGTGATGGGATGTGCCTCCTCTATCATGCCAGTGGAGTGAGGGAGATGAAAACAACATGGTGCTTTCTTCTCATGAAATACTTTTATCACTTGAGCTTCACCCATTCATAGCGACCAGGGAGTGGGCAATCATTCACAGAATCAAAATTGTACCTGAAGATTATGTCATAGATCCTTGTGGTTAGCACATTATATTTTGATGCAAGATCACACATAATGTATGAGGATTAATGTGTATCCCTCATTGGAAAACAAGCAACTACACATATTATGTAGCTTATTAACTGAATGCATAAAAAAGGACAGTAGAAGCCCATACTTATCAATGAAAGCCTGTTGATCCCTTTGCATTTGAGCAGCAAAGAGTTCATTCAACTTGTCTAAGTTCAGGGTGTTGTAATGCACCGGAGCTTGCACCATATCTTGGCAAGTAGAGTGGTTGGATCTTCGAGGTCTCCTGGGTCTAATGTTTATAATTTCTGAGACGATAATAGAGTTGCAAGGTGTTGTCTCTCTGCTGGCCCTTCTGCAAATGTAACACCCATTTTAAGAAGAGAAATGGGTGCAGCCGTACGTGTGCCCAGGATCAAGTTACACACACATACGGTACATCATCAGTGGCAACAGAATAATTATCCATATCCTTTAATTATTACATCGTATCTTTATTACAAAAGGACCCGTGGGTCTAGAAGAAAAAAAAGTACATTCAAGCAGCGGGAAGTAGCTAGCGTAGACATCCCAAACTCCACAGGCATCGACTGGTGGATCATCGCCTAGTACTCGCTTCCTTCATCTTCGTAGTGGCTCCAATCTTCTCCTTGGGCTGAATGTCAACATGGTATAGCAAGGGTGAGTACATGTCGTACTCAGCAAGTGGGGGAAAAGATGACATGAGGCTATAGTCAAGAAAAAGGCTTTATAGAGTGGGAAGCATGAGCTTTTAATTAACCTAAGCATCCTATTTACTACGTGGGGTCATCCCAACCATGATTTCCACAAGGTGCTATACTAACCAAGTCTCAATCCATCCCACCTTTCCAACCATATCAACCCATCCCCAACTAATCTTGTGAGGATTCCAGGCCGCTCTTGACCGTGAGCACGGCTATCATGATAGTTTGATACTCTGCAGAGTTTGTACCACTTTACCCACAAGTCGTGATTCCCTTGGTGCCCGTGGACGCGACCCACATTACACACTTCCTTTGGTGTGTGGCAGGGTTTCACTACGAGGCTTTTCCAAAGGGTCTCCCAGTACATGCTAGCCACTAAGGTTCCACTCCCGTCCATAAGTGATAGCCCTTCAACAAGCAACTCATCACCCCAGGAGCCCCCTCTTGAGCCATTCGGATACAAGGACAGTCCTCTCGACTTCCATTCCCCGCTCCACCAAATGCTGCACCGACACTGGGAGAACACCTAATTACTAGGCCAAGCCTTACCCATGTCAGTCTTGTGTTGGTACTGTTTTCCTGGGTTGTCACTCCAAGAACCGGTTCCTAGGATCTACAACAAGCCTACCACCACAAGCATGTGCCCACGGCACCACATCCTTTCCACCTGGCTCGTATAGATCCCTAAGCCATGTTACTAAAAGATTTACCAAACATTTCCCACGTGACATTGTTCATCCACATCCCATAAGCCATCTTAAGCATTTTCTACCCACAATTCCCCATTGGTTCAAGGCGACAAGGAACAGGGTAAAAACAATTACTAAGGAAGACCCTAACAATAGGTTCCCAATAAATTGTCACAAGCATGCATCAAGGACACTTGCCTTCGTCCTGCGCAGAAGGCTGCTCTAACCCTTCGAATTCCTGCTCTTGAAAATCCTCGTAGGGTGGTCCTTGTGTATGCTCGCCTTTATGTAACGACATACCAATACAAGCAAAACATACAAAATCAATACACTATATGCAATAGAGGAAAGACAGTATGTAGATGCAAGGGATGCAAAGGTTATGCTCCTACGAGAATTTTGGCGCAAGAATCACCTAAATTGGAGTTATGAGTAAAAAGTTATGCTAGTTTGAAGTTTTAGGGGCAAAAGGGTAAAAACAGAGGCTTTTAAGGACCTATGTGTAATTTTATAAAATTACAGGGACTAAAGTGTAAATTATTAGGGCTGAAAAGTAGATATTAAAATTATAGGGTTGTTTTTGCAAAATTTCTAGGACTCAAACATAATTAATACTAAGTGCAGGGGTTTAAGTGTAAAAAGACAGGGCCAAAATATAATTAAAATTAAGTACAGGGATGTTTCTGTAAAATTTAAGGCTAAAATAATATTTATACAATTAATAAGGATTAAGGTATAATTTTAAAATAATTCTGGGGACTAAAACATAATTAAAATCAGTTCAGGGGTGTTTTATAAAATTACAAGGTCAAATAATAATTTTAATAATGCATAGGGGTGTTTCTGTAAATTTTTAGGGCTAAAATAATATTTATACCATTAATAATATAAAAAGACTGGATTAAAATATCATTTAAAACAATTCCAGGGGTTTTCTACAATTTATAGGGAAAAAATATAATTTCTTAAAGGTATAGGGGCTTTTTGTAAAAAATGTAGCGCTAAAAATAATTATTATAAAGTTCAGGGGTCTAAAAACAAATTTTTATTTGTTCTGCACAAAAACAGGGGTCTAAACCTAATTTAAACTAAGCACAGGGACTAAAATGCAAAACTGCCACAATATCCAGGAATTAATTGAATTAATTTTTAATTAGAAAATCGTGGACCGGGTCTATAGGTTCTGTGGACCAGTGGTCCACTGGTCCACGGTGGACCGATTACATACCCTGAAGGGGGTATGTAATCTGGACGGTTGGATGAAGATCCAACTGCCAGAAAAATCACAGGGCGGGGAGGTCGTCGCCGGCGGCTGGCTAGACGGCGGCGCGCGGCGGGGCTCGCCGGAGACCGGCCGGAATGGTGCTCCGGTCGGCCATTCCTCGCCGCGAGAGTTCCGGGAGAGAGAGGGGAGGGAGGGTAGTCTCGCGGCAAGTCGCGCGGGTGCGGGGAAGGCTGGGAGGGGGTCGGCGGCGCGGCTCGGTGGCGGCGATGGTCGGAGCTCGGTGGGGGAGGTCGTCCGATGCTCGCGAGCGAGCGGGAGAGAGCGGAGGAGCGGCAGCGGAGCAGGGAGGTGCCGAGGGGTGCTTTATAGGCGCGGAGGCGGGCGAATTGAGCCGGCGCGGGGTTCTCCGGCCATCAATGGCCACTAGCGCCTTTGATGCGCGCGCGGGGGGGGGGGGGGGGGTTCGTAACGGCCGAAACGGCCGAAAGTTAGGGGGGGGGGGGGGGAAGGGAAGTGGAGGCAGTCGCTCGGGCGCCGGTTTCGGGAGCCGGGGAGGTCGGGGGAGGGAGATCGACGGCGGCAACAATGTCGATTTCCGGCAGCGGGAGAGAGAGAGGCGGATGAGGGGATGACAGGCGGGGCCCGCGTGGCAGTGAGAGAGAGAGAGAGAGAGAGCGGGAGGAGCGGGCCGCGCGCGCTGGGCCGGCCGGGAAGGTGGGCCGCGGGGGAGAGAATGAAGGGAGGGGAGGCGGCCTGGCCGGCTGGGCCGAAAGGAGGAGGTGGGGATAGGTGGGAGGTGGGCTGAATGGTGGGTTTTGGCCCACTGTTCTGGTTTCCCCTTTTCTTTTCTCTCCTAATTCCCTTCTTCTCTAATTTCTTTTCTAAATCCTTTCTTTTCTAAAATTCTATTCTATTAATTCTAGCAATTAATTAATTAATTAATTAAATGCAAGATGCAAACAAAACCTATATGAACATGCCATGCTATGCAAATGCAACAATTGATTTAATTATAAAAACAATTTGTTCTAAGTTATTTGATTAGACTTCTAAATGCTAATAGTTGGCATTTTTAGGATTTAAAAAAAAATAGGGTGTTACAGCAAACAACAAAGTCATACCCATTAAAATTTGAGGACAATCATAAAAGGAAGAACATTTATCTACATCCATTGTAATAACAATAGAATTCTCAAGAAAGAAAAGGCTATCACATAGATTCTGAAACATAAATACATGTACCAACATTATTTTTGGTCTCTATTTTACGTCTAAAAATATATAACTCATGTGCAACACGGACAACCAAAACATGACCAATGTAAATAACATAATGGTTAGGACTAGAATTTTGACTCGTCAAGCGAGGACCCGACCTCCATATTCGTTGCCCCTGGTTGAGGTTGAGGTTGTGCATCAAGCATTTGAACAGTGGACTAATAAAAAAACTAGTTTTAGAATTGGTATGACTACCAGTACCATACATGCATGATTTAGGTCTTGTTTGTTTCCAACAATATGTGTTTATAATATATAAGTTAGATAAAATATGTGTGAGATTATAGTTACATTATGACAATATACAGGCCATATTATCATAATCCAATAAGGTGATCTCCCCTATAAGATGGATTATATAATATAGGATGAGAAACAAACAGGGCTTATAATTCTAGGCGCACATTATTTTTAAACAAACTACACTATTAACTCATTGTATCAAACAATCATGGATGAAGGGGCTAAAAGCATAGACATTCACCACCATTCAAGATTGTGTCCTGGAGCTAGTGTACCATTAGAGTCATGGCTAGAGATGCAACCAATCCAAATTTTGTAATTTGACATGCTCCCAGATTATGCCTGAGTAACCTCACAAGTTACTCCTTTTGATGGGGCTTATCCTAGCAAAACTAAAACTTAAAAGACTCATGATAATATACTAAATCATTTATTCATAATACTAAAATAGAACAAACTATGTAGCTCTCTTGATTCTATCTTAAATGGGTTTTCATAACTTTGGTAAAAGATAAAAAAATATATTTAGTTCTAGGGAGCAAGTATCCACGCCCTCCTACTTTATCTGTGGTCTAAGAAGAGAATTTACCAAGACATACCATTTCTTCACCCTCAGAACCACTGGTAGGCTATAATAAGAGGAAAAAGGTGGAGGCCATAGCCACTCAAAAGTGCCCCACCTACTAAGATTTTATATAAGAGTAAGCAAAAATGTCTTGCTACAGCTCACTAAAAACAAGCATGAGAGAAATGGAGGATCTATGATTGAAATTGGATAAGAAATAAATGATGCAAGGACTTGGTCTTTGACTCAAGAGTAAGTTTTTAGAAAAGGCCAGCAAGAATGTCTTTATAATAGGTGTAAACTAGGAGGGTGTAATTTTTTAGAAGATTAATAGGGAATAAGCAAACACTTAAAGACCAGAGAAGAGACAACAAAGAAAATTTGGTAAACTAGAATTCCTTACTGATAGGTTTTTCTAGGGAAGTAAGCAAAAACTGCTCTCACTCCTAATTCAATGTTATACATGTTTCTAGTGTGAAAACATGCACCAAAACGTCAGCTTGGTGCTTGTCAACAACGCAGAATCGGTCCACCATGATATCACAACCTCTCTTGTAGCATTCTGAAGGTATGGGTCACTACCGTTAGCTGCGCTCAGCTGGTATTGGGCATTGAAGGGTGAGATAAGTCATGTTTCAACAAGCACCAAATGAGACACAAGGCATCACATAGTAGCATGCTTATTGGGCTTTGGGCTTTCAATATACCAATCATTCTGAGGTGGCATCTTTTCAAGCTTTGATGAGGGTGCCTCTCCCTCTAATTCAAAATTTCCCCATCTAATCCCTATGAGATGTCATCTTCAATGAATAAGAATAAACAAGAAAAAGGAGTGTATTAATTACCTTGCCATCTCCTCCAATGTGAGGTTGTTCTCTCCTGAGGGTGCCTCTCCCTTGTCCTTCTCATCCATTTTCCTCCTATGTCCCCTCTTCATAGATGCTTTCTGAGGTGGCATCTTTTCAAGCTTCCGACTCCTCAGCTCCAAGTACTCCTTAACAACACCCTCCCCTTGCTTCCCCTGTGTTTGCAGTTGTTGCTTCTGCAGCACGAGCGTCTACGCGCGGGTGCAAACCCCAAGAGGCATAGCAATAGCCTCCTCACTAGAGGCCTTTACCTTGTGCATGTATTTGCCCATGGTTGAGAGCAGAGAAAGGTGGTTTTGAACGCCTTTGGTGGCACACAAAGATCAACGGTGTGGTGACAAAGGCTAGGAGAGGCAGGATTAAGTGAAAGGTGAGGCAGGTGTAGTTTGCATGGAGAGGAATCCCAACAATGATGTGAAAGAAGAGGGGAGGGAACGCGAGTGCTGATATTTAGAGTTGGAGGCTTATGCAAGAGAAGGAGAGGGAGGCAGAGGCAGGAGAGAGAGACGAAACTACTTCTTTATTTGGGCTAATTTCTATAAAAGGGACAAATCAAAGATATTTTTTTCTTTTGGGATTTTTAGGATGCTTACGTTCATTGAGTTGGTATCCGATATTTATCAAGAATATAGTTGCATACATCTAATTATTGAATTAGTATTAATTTTAGTCAATAATTGCTTGCTTTAGGGTGAGTGTAGCGAATTAAATAATACCTATTCTTGCAAATGTTAGGCTACTGTGTCAAAGCATTGATAGCTAGTACAATGGTGTACTGGCATTACTTTAATGATCAAAATAAATAATTACTAGTTTTTGAAGAACAAAAACACAAAAAATATGAATATATGATGGACAAAATATTATCAAAGTTTAGTGGAAAATAAAATAGACTTCGAATGGACATGCATGCATTTTAAGCTTGAAATTAAATGTTAATGTGTTGGGGAGGATGTCAAGAGAGAGGACATCCATGGGCAATTTGCAGGCCTTTAGATTAAAATGGATGATTGAGATGCCATACAATCGATGCTGTTCTTCAAGCATTTGATTAGAATCTTACAATTATTATTCCCCTTTGAGCGAGGGTGAGAAAGAGATAAGTTGTGAATTGGTTATTAGGATATATCTATGATCAATCTTTCTTTCAAGCAAGGAAGATAAACAAGTAGTTGATTTATCATTCGAGGAGACTCAGAGAAACAAGGGATTGCTTGTATTGCGCTGCCAAACATACTTTTGGTTTTCAATCATAGGGTTTCTCATGGATATATTTATATGTTTAGGGTCGATTTGTAAAATAGGCTCAATATATGCTTGAAACATTTTTTGGGCAGTTGGGCATATAATCAAAGATATTCATTTCATGAAAATTGACATTTCCTATTAAGAATGTGGGAAAAGAAGTTGGTCATCTTTGGACAGTGCTGCTAAATGAAGGCAAACAACTCAGATGTAGTTGTGCGTCAACATACTTTCATCAAAAAAGGAAAACTAGTTATTAATGACAAACGCATAGACCATAAGCTCATACTCAATAAAAAACAATATGGAAGATATTGTTACATTTTCTTCAAAGACACAATTATATAAGATCATTAATTTGAACTACTAGCATTTTTTTTTTGGCAAAACTGGGTGCACATATATGCAAATATAAAAAATCTGACCATACAGTGTACAAACTATGCATCACACGGGCAATGATTAAATATGCCTATGCTTGAAATTTTGGATTGGAAAATTGCTCATCAAAATCCTTCATTCTGAGCAGTGAGTTGTAAAGTGCAATTTTGCATTCGTGCTGCAATAAAATCTGCTTGAAAAATTAGATTTATGAACTGGTTTTCATTGGTCCACAATTTAGATGAATAATTTTACCATTAATTTGTTTGTGCAAAACTACTTATGTAACTCTTGATCTCTTCTTGATGTCGTTGGGATAGTGACTATGAAACTATTGTAGATTGGTTCAAATAAAAAAAAATTATTGCAAATCAATACAGTGAATTACACGAAACACTAGGCTTTGAAGAGATATTCTCACTACTATGCTTCAGGCTAAAAATTCTCACATTGCGCCACATTCTAGCATTCAACTTGATGAAGTGATATTGGGCCCACATGGCAGCCACTCATGTGATTTAGGAAAATTGAAACACCATAACAAATCAAATGAGGTACCTAGAGTGAAAATTATTCAATATATATAAGGGCCTTAAGTTACATCACTAATGGAGAAGGCATGCTTGATTATGCCTCATTGGTTATGTTATATAACTAAATTTTGCATTCTAATGGTCTGATAAACCTTCTCAACTCATAGTTATTTTAGCCACCATTTTCTGGTTCATTCATGTTGTCATCTAATCCTGAATGCATTATTAGTAAGATAACTTAATTATCTTTTCAATGCACATTGTCATCCTTTTGACCATTATACCATTAAACTTAAATCACTAATTGAGCTCCAAGTTATGTCCAAACTGTTGAAACTAACCCGCCTAAACACTCAATTATGTCAGTATCATTTGGGTCTAAGGCCTCTCCATATTATTCAGCACTAAAAGTTGGTGCAAAGTGAAACAGTCGCTAAATTAAAACCAGGTGCAATGTGGAAATATGTTTCCAAAACTTGGTGTTTTGTGCAATTCACTCACAAGATATAACTTAACATTCAGGTGCAAAATTATTCAAAACCATGGTTATGAAATACAATCAAGAGGACAAAGTTTGGTGATGAAATGGATGGTCCTACTTGATGCAGTCAAGCATTTGGTGCAAAATAGCATCGTAGATGATTCACATTCGGAGGCTGACTTTCAACAACGATTATCATGTAGAACAAAACTACTCTAAAGAGTCTTCCTTATGAGTAAAGTCAACATGTTTTGTTAGTTTGGAGGAGGATTGATATCTATTATTTCATGGAGGGAAAATAGACTACATCATCACGCGTTGAGGGATGAGGACTTTTTTCCTTGTGACCTTCTCTATTCTGCCATTGTTTTTCTTCCATACGGCCCAATACAAGCCCATCAATCCGTGTTTGTGTGACACACCTATGGCCTGTGTAACTTGTGTCAGAGCTATCGGCAGCACGAGGCCGAGAACCCCCACCTCTTCCTCCCCCTCCCCCCTCTCCCTCCCCCCCCCCCCCCCCTGATGGCGACCGCCGCCATGGCCGCCTCCTCGAGGGCCTTTCTCCGCCCCCACCCCCTCCTCCTCTCCCACACTCGTTGCTACTTCTTTGTAACCCCACCAGCTTCCACATCCTCTACCGTCGCCTCCGCTACCACGGTCGCATCGGAGGGCTCTCGGTGTGGCATCGTGAACTTGCTTCAGGAACGCGGGCTTGTGGTGGTCACCACCTCGGACGTGCTAGCATCGGCGCGCCCGGGGGAGCTCAAGGTGTACTGCGGCTTTGACCCCACAACCGAGAGCCTGCACCTCGGCAACCTCCTTGGCCTCATTGCGCTTTCCTGGTTTTGTCGATGTGGTCATACTGCCGTCGTGCTCGTCGACGATCCCTCAAGCAAGAGTGCCGACTGCCCTGAGCTCGCCGTTGTGGCCATCACCGAAAACTTCGACGCCATCAGGTCCCTGGTCGCCTGATCCTCAGCCGCGTCCCCGAGCCAGCACATCACACCCAGTACGATAAAAGCGTTGCAGGCCATGGGACCTACTCAGCACCGCCACCCATAGAGCCCACCCTCGTCATGGCTGGATTTGGTCACGCTCTGGCCAGACCCATGCATCGTGTCTTCATGGTCCCATCCAGCGCTGCTCCGCCTAGATTTGTTGTTGCCCCTCCTGGATCCATCACCACCGTGCCTCGGTGCAGTTGGATCCATCTTTACAACTCGTTGGAAAAGGAGGCGGCTCTGGGAGGGGTGACGCAATAGCTCATGGAGAATAGAATGAAGGGGTCAGCTAGATCCACGGTCGCTAAGCCTGGATTTGCAGGCGCCGATCCGCTCAAAAGGGTTGGGAAGAGGAGGCGGTTGTCTCCGCGCATGTGGAGGAGGAGGGCAGCACACACGGGGGATGAGGAGGTCGATGCTGCACCCGTGCTTGGGGAGGAGGATGGGGTGGCATGGCACCCGCGCTTACGGAGGATGAGGGCAAGGTGGTGCAGCACTCGCGCGCTCGGGAGGAGGCCAGCATGAAAGGACCGAGTGACCGAGAGGGGGGTGAATTGGGAACTCGCACTAACTCGTACTATGTACCAAATTCGCCAATTTCTAAAACCGACAACTCAAATCAACTCCTACACAATCCTAGTGGTGATCACACTAGCAAGATAATGAACCTATGAAAGGAACAACAAACTAAGCATACTAGTGGATCACACCAAGGCAATACAACTCCTATGCAATCCTAGTGGTGATCACACTAGCAAGATAATAGTCCTATAGAAGGAACAACAAGCGAAGCATACTAGTGAATCATTCCAAGGCAATGCAACTCCTAAACATGCTAGTGATCAAATGCAGAAGCTCAAACACTACTAGCAAGCATGGAGCCTATTCATGCAAGTCTACAAGGTAATCAACTAAAGCAAGACAAGCACATAAGCATGAATAGCACGGTATATAAATGCGGAAAGTAATGCATCAAAGTAAGGAGTAGAGTAAGAGATGGCTCATGATTTTTTTTCCTGAGGTATCGGAAGGATGGCACCTTCCCCTACTCCTCTTTGGACCATTCCCGATGGAGTCCCGGTCCCTTCCGCCACCAAGTGGAGTTCTCACCCACGAGCCCGCAATCACTCCTAGAGTGAAGACACGGTGTGTGTCATCACTGCACAAAGCATAAGCTCGCCTCCCTCGAGAACTTGTCGGACTTCCTGAGCCGACACGGGTGCTCATTATTGATGTCCCTTTCCCCAGCGGGCTCAAACTGTGTACAAACGTGTGACAGCCTTCACAACCGATCATGATAGGCTCGATCACCGACACCTAACCAGTCTAGGTCTCACCATAGACCAAGAGTAACAATCTAGATCACATCCTCAAGTACACCCTAGCCTTACATATGCAAGATGCTCAAGTTACTCTCCTCTAGCACTCTCAAGATATGCAATATCTCCTCCTAGTGCTCTCCTCTTTTCCTCTTGGACCTTACCAAATGCTCTCAGTTACTCCACTGGCCAAGAAAGGTCTCCAAGACCCCAGCAACGAAGTTATATAGGCTCTCAACCTCAAACTAGCCGTTACTTCACCAAATCAGCTTCCTGGGCCTTCTGACCGGACAGTCCGGTCACTGCCTGACCAGATAGTCCGGTCACTGCAGCACAGTATTCAGAACACTCTGACCCTGCTGAAACCTGTACTGACCGAACCATCCGGTCAGTAGACCGGACCATCAGGTCGTTTCTTCTCTAGTCCAGAAACATTCTGCGTTGAAGCCTCCTCGCTGCCCAGAGTCCTCCATAGTGACCGGACCGTCCGGTCACTAGACCGGACCATCCGATCTCTATGACCACTGACTCTGGCAACTTCCTCGCTTCCTCGCTATAGCCTCTGAACAAAAGCACATAGTGACCGTACAGTTCGGTCACCACTGACCCCTCTGTCTGGTCTCTATGTCCAGAAGCCAAAACTTGTCGTCCTCGCTTGACTTTGTTTCCCGGCTTTTCCGAATAGCTCCTTAACTTCTCCACTGTCACCTAGTGCCTGTGTTTTCACCGAGCAACCTTGCACATCACCGACTAGAAATGACCTAAGAGAATGACCTAGACCCCCTTGATAGTCCAGTTTTTCCTATGGACTCAAAGCCCTAACAACTAGGCAAGTGTACTAAACACTTGCACTATAGCTTGTTCTCCGCTTTGATCCATCTCCATCAACCCTTGAACTCCATCAAGTTCACAAGCCTCCATGCTTATGGTCATTGTCATCAATCGCCAAGGACGCCGTTGACAATCATCATAAGATAGAAGAGGTTTGCTACACGAACAACACTCGTATAGATTTTAATCGCATTCCATGTTTGTCATTCATCACCAAAATATCATACCTTGGGGTGACCTCAATGGTCATGATCCTTACAATCTCCCCCTTTTTGGTGATGGATGACAACCACTACTTACGATGATCCAAAATGGACGAGCAAGAAAGAACCAAAGGAAAAGAAAAGATTGAAAGGCATACCTTGGTCCTTACCTTGGAAGTAGTCTCCCCCTTGAAATGTGCTAGGTGTTGAGAGAGAACTACCCACTCATTTAGCGCACTTGGATTTCAATCTTGAGCTGAAATTGTGTCCGCCTTAGTGTTGTGCTAGTTGATCTTGTTGACGTAGACACGCACCAAGGACGTAGATGGTCATGTCGGTGAAGGTGTACATTGTCGCCGTAGACCTGCACCATCATTGTTTTTCTCCATGTAGATGCTCATCTTGATATGATCTTCATATTCCTTCTTCATGTTCTTCTTCATGTTCTCCTTCCCCTTTGTGTTATCGATCGTCTTTATGTTCCTTCTCCCTCTTTGATCTACACTTGGCTTTTGGATCTTCATGTTTCTTCTCCCCCTTTGTCACCTATCACTAAAAACCACACTAAAATGTAACGAAACCAAGAGGCATAAGATAGTTGGCAAGAGTTTGGAGAACTCCCCCTTTCATGGTGCTCCTCCTTGGTCGTAGTGGTGTTCCATCGTAGCTCCCCCTACACTTATGACTCAACAAAATATTTTCTCAAATGTGCAAGGGTTAATCATTAGAGAGGTGCGAATATATGAGCCACGTGTCTTTGAGCCACGCGAGTAGATTTAACCTCGGAGCTCGATCGAACATGACTCAATGGGCATGAAGCACAAATATCACTATTCGATCATCTAGAGAGTCATGTACTCACATTGTAAATGAGTAACTCCCCCTAGACACATGCTTGGGAGCATGTATGGTATCATAATGCAAGGATGCATGAATGCAAAGAATGCAAATGCAACAAGTATATAATGCATGATGCGATGCTAAAGAAAGGAGAGAGAACCGCTACAAACCAAAGTATCAACGATGAGTTGTTCCCTTCTCAAGCTTGCTCACAATGGACCATTCTTCAAAGCCTTCGATACACCATGAACCACCTTCCCAAGCTTAACCCATGTCATTGCTATCTCAAGAAGGTCTGAAGTCAACCTACAAAAGAAGAGAAACAAGCACAAACAAAGACACAAACAAGAACAAACGAACACTATACATATTTACAAGAGACAAGCTCAAGGGTTACTCATGTGAAGTTGGAGAGGTCGAGAACATTGAGTTCTCCCCTTAGCTTGTTGAAGGTCTTCTCATCGAGTGGCTTGGTAAAGATGTCCGCCAATTGTTCATGAGTTCGCACGCTCACCAACTCGATGTTGTTCTTTTCAACATGATCCCTTATCAAGTGATGCCTCACTTGAATGTGCTTTGCATGACCATGATCTGCCGTCTTGAGGGCCATCTTGATTGCCGCCTCACTATCACAATATAGTGGCATTTAAGTATAGTTGAGGCCATAGTCCGAGAGTGTTTGCCTCATGTAAAGGAGTTCTGCACAACATGCTCCCGCCACCATGTACTCCGCTTTGATGGTAGATAGAGCCATCGAGTTTTGCTTCTTTGAGCTCCAAGATACTAGAGATCTTCTAAGAAATTGGCAACCTTCCGATGTACTCTTTCTATTCACTTTGCAACTCGTGAAGTCCGAATCCGAATACCCAAGTAACTCAAAGTTTGTTCCTCTAGGATACCATAGGCCCATGGTGGGTGTGTACTTGAGGTGTCTCATTATTCTCTTCACAGCCTTCAAGTGTGACTCTTTTAGATTTTCTTGATAGCGTGCGCACAAGCACACACTAAACATGATGTCCGGTCTCAAAGCGGTGAGATAGAGCAAAGACCCAATAATTGATCTATATAGCTTGGGGTTCACCGGTTTCCCTTTCACATCATCATCCAAGGGTTTGCTAGTAGTCATAGGTGTGTGCAAAGGCTTGCAATTTTCCATGTTGAATCTCTTGAGAAGGTCCTTAGTATATTTCTCTTGATAGATGAAGTTTCCTTCTCTCAATTGCTTGACTTGAAAACCAAGGAAAACATGCAATTCTCCAATCATTTACATTTGGAATTCCCTAGCCATCATCTCCCGAAACTCTTCATTGAACTTCTCATTTGTTGACCCATAAATGATATCATCCACATAAATTTGGCACACAAAGAGATCCTTCCCAACATGCCTCGTGAACAAGGTGCTATCAATGCTTCCAATGGTGAATCCATTTTTGAGTAGGAAGTTCCTCAAATGTTCATACCATGCCCTAGGTGCTTGCTTGAAGCCATAGAGAGCTTTCTTCAATTTGTACACATGTCTTGGATGTTTTGGGTCCTCAAACCCCGGAGGTTGTTCCACATATACTTTCTTATTGATCTCTCCATTCAATAAGACACTTTTGACATCCATTTGAAAGAGCTTGGAACCATTGTGTGATGCATAGGCAAGTAAGATCCGAATAGCTTCAAGACGGGCCACGGGAGCAAAGGTTTCTTCAAAGTCAATCCCCACCACTTGAGAATATCCCTTAGCCACTAGGCGAGCCTTGTTCTTAACAATTGCTCCTTTCTCATCTTGCTTGCTTGAAGACCCACTTGGTGCCAACCACATTATGATTCTTGGATCTCTCAACCAATTTCCATACTTTGCATCTCTTAAAGTTGTTCAACTCTTCTTGCATGGCAATAACCCACTTGTGATCGTCCATAGCTTCATCAATGGTAGTGGGCTCAGTCATAGAGACGAAAGAGAAGTTCTCAACTTCAACATTGGCCTCATCATTATTCTCTTCACTCACATAGTTGGGCTTATATTGATTTATCCTTGTCTTTATCCCTTGAGATGGACTCTCAATGATCAAGTCTTGTGAGTGATCTTTGTTGATGGCTTTGGGTCTAGGATGGTATTTTCTTTAAGTGGGAGGAGCTCTAGGTGAATTGTCTTGTGCATCATGGATTGTTTGCACTCTTGATATATGAGTGTCTTGGATCCTAAGAGAGGTGGAAGAGTCACTCTTATGTTTTCTTGTTTTGGACTTTGAGCTTGAGGTGGATGGGAGGGTATCTTGTGAAGAGCTAGGAGAAGTGGCTTGAGGTGAGGTATGTAGGGAGGTTTATGGCTCACTTCTCACTTGGGTTTCCTCATCATTTGGTGAGTGAACTCTCAATGAATGTTGGGAAGAGCTTGTGGGAGTATTTGTGGCATCTTGGGTTGTTTGTTGTACCTCAAAGGAGGAGGTTGGTTGAGGTGGTGGAGTAGAAGGCTCATCAATATCACCATTATTGGCCTCGTGGGGTAAAACCTCGCCCACGAGCATGTTTTTCAAGGCTTTCCTCATAGGCTCATCCTCAATGTTTACTTCATGAAATTCATCCTCCTTTTGAGAACTATTTGAGTCATCAAATTGCACATCATAGGATTCTTCCACATATCCTGTGGCTGAGTTGTAGACCCTATAAACTTTAGAAGTCCCAGAGTACCCAACTAGAATGCCTTTATAAGTTCTGCTCTCAAACTTCCCGGGCTTTCTCCTCTTCTTGAGAATGTAACACTTGCAACCAAAGACTCAGAAATAGGAAACATTGAGTTTTGGTCCCACCAATAGCTCATATGGCATCTTCTTCAACAACCGGTGAAGATAGACACGGTTGGAGGTGTAGCAAGACGTGTTGATTGCCTCCGCCCAAAACCTCTCATGAGTTCCATACTTATCCAACATCGCACGAGCAAGAGTGATGAGCGTCTTGTTCTTCCTCTCCACTACTCCATTTTGCTCAAGAGTGTATGTAGCGGAGAATTCATGTTTGATCCCTTTCTTGTCACAGTATTCCTCTACTGTGGTGTTCTTGAACTCCGTTCCATTGTCATTCCTTATCTTCACAATGCTGGCATTGAGTTCATTCTTTGCTCTCTTGTCAAACTTTATGAAGATACCACTGGCTTGAGATTTGTCCACAAGAAAGAAGGTCCAAGTGTATCTAGTGAAATCATCAACAATCACCAAGCAATAGAGATTGCCTCCTAGACTCTTGTAGTGTGTTGGCCCGAACAAATCCATGTGCAAGAGCTCTAGAGGACGAGATGTAGACCTGAATGACTTGGTGGGATGTGAAGATGCAACTTGCTTTCCTGCCTGACAAGCGCTACACGGTCTATTCTTCTCAAAGGTCACATCCTTGATTCCTTCAACTAGATTCCTCTTGACAATCTTCTTGAGCTGATTCATTCCAACATGTGCCAGTCTTCTATGCCACAACCATCCTTTGGATGCCTTAGTGAATAGGCAAGTGCTTGGTGGCATATTGATTGATTTGAAGTCCATGACATACAAGTTCCCATGCCTTACTCCATGAAATAGTAGCCCTCTCTTGGCATTCTCAATCTTTGCACCGTCCTCATCAAATGTGCACTTGAAACCCATGTTACAGAGTTGACCAATAGACAAAAGGTTGAAGTTAAGGGTTTCCATAAGAAAGACCTTGGAGAGATGGAGGTCATTTGTGATGGACACCTTGCCCGAGCCTCTAACTCTCCCCTTTGAGTTGTCCCCAAAAGTCACCTTCTCACTATCTTTGTCTTCATCGATGGTGGTGAACATGGTTGGCTTCCCGGCCATATGTTGAGTGCACCCACTATCAAGAATCCAATGAGTGCCTCCGCTCTTGTGGTTGACCCTGGTGATAGCCATAAGGCACGCACTAGAGGAAGAAGGGTTAGTATCCAAAGCATTACGTGATTGACTAGCACTAATCTCATCGTGTTGAGCAATAAGACCATCCTCATAGATAGGAATTCTTCCAATCCCATCCAGTAGTCTCCTTATAATGGGATAATGAGGAGCATAGTACCTCCAATGTCCATGATCATCCCCTATGTGCACATTGTCAAGGTCGATGTAGTAACGGGGAGGGTCATAGAGTCCAGTGATGTGCTCAAGCACATGTCCCACTTGTGAGTGGAGCATGAGTATCATCTCCATTGCTCTCTCAATTGAGAGCTCATGCCTTCGGTTTACAACCTCCTCAAGTAAGAAACTCCTCTCCGGAGTTGTGATTTGCTGGAGGAGTTTGTCAATCACTTCATGGGGTGCAATCCTTCGAAGTCCTCTGAAGGATTTTATCCTACACACAACATCATAGATGCTCAATAAATTCTCACACAGGTCATTGTTTGGATTTCTCACAAATTCACCGAGTTCAAATAATAGATCCTATTGGTGAGCTCGACAAAGATGCCAAAGGTGATCTTGTGGTGGAGGAAGTGGATGAGGTGGAGGTGCCGGAGCCGAAGCCGCAAGATTGATCATCTCAAATGATCGAGCGAGCATTGTTGTTGGTGCTTCCCCTACGCCAATGCTTGGTCCACCCAAGGTGCTTGGAGTAGAACTTGGAATGACACTTGAGGTAGAGCTTGATGAAGCGCTCGATGAATGTATTGCTCCAAAGGGGTTGTAGAAGTTGTTGCAAGACAATCTTGTGGAGGGATCAAAGAAGTTTGAGCTTGAAGCTACTTCTTTCCCTTTGCTTGAAGATGCTTCATGGTTTGTCTTGGATGTCTACTTCCATGCCATGCTCATGGTGAGCTCCTCATCCTTGAAGAGCAGCTCAATCACGTCCTTGATAGAGAGACTCTTCTCCAAGAGAAGGTCAAGGGTGGCGTAGAAGAGCTTGCTACTCGGAAGCAAGGAGAGGATCTTCTCAACTATCATGATCTCGGGAAGCTCGAAAGAAGTCACCCCAATCCTGTCCACTATACCTTGCAAGCGAATAAGAGAGTCAAGTAAGTCCTCATTGTCATTAGCGTGAAAAGCAAAGAACTCCTCAACAAGAGAACTACTAGCATGATCAATAGGAGGTTCACAAACATCATCAATACTAGCCATGCTAGTAGAGCAAGCAAGATCAGAAGACACATCATTATTAATCATCATATTAGGCACACTACTAGAGCAACCTATCAAGTCATTGCTAGAAAAATCTAGGCACTCACTACAATAAGGCACATCCACACAATCATCATACACATGATCATTAGTAAAGGTATTGACAAAGTCCACAAGAGTATCCATCAACTCATCCGGAATCATGGCATTTAAGTAGCTTTTAAAGCGATCCTTCCATGAGCCATGACCCGGCCCCAAATGGGATGACATCTCAACTCAATACGGTCACTACTCAAGGCGGTTAAGCCTTGTAATAAGCACTTGGCTTTGATACCACTTGAAAGGACCAAGTGACCGAGAGGGGGGGTGAATCGGGAACTCGCACTAACTCGCACTATGTACCAAATTCGCCAATTTCTAAAACCGAGCACTCAAATCAACTCCTACACAATCCTAGTGGTGATCACACTAGCAAGATAATGAACCTATGAAAGGAACAACAACCTAAGCATACTACTGGATCACACAAAGGCAATACAACTCCTATACAATCCTAGTGGTGATCACACTAGCAAGATAATAGTTCTATGGAAGGAACAACAAGCTAAGCATACTAGTGAATCACTCCAAGGAAATGCAACTCCTAAACATGCTAGTGATCAAATCCAGAATCACAAACACTACTAGCAAGCACGGAGCCTATTCATGCAAGTCTATAAGGTAATCAACTAAAGCAAGACAAGCACATAAGCATGAATAGCACGGTATATAAATGCGGAAACTAATGCATCAAAGTAAGGAGTAGAGTAAGAGACGGCTCATAATTTTTTTCCCGATGTATCAGATGGATGGCGCCTTCCCCTACTCCTCGTTGGACCACTCCCGCCGGAGTCCTGGTCCCTCCCGCCACCAAGTGAAGTTCTCGCCCACGAGCCCGTAATCACTCCTAGAGTGAAGACACGGTGTGCGTCACCGCTGCACAAAGCATAAGCTCGCTTCCCTCGAGAACTTGCCGGACTCCCCGAGCCGACACGGGCGCTCACTATTGATGCCCTTTCACCGACGGGCTCAAACCTTGTACAAACGTGTGACAGCCTTCACAATCAATCACGATAGGCTTGATCACCGACACCTAACTGGTCTAGGTCTCACCATAGACCAAGAGTAAGAATCTAGATCACAACCTCAAGGACACCCTAGCCTTAGATGTGCAAGATGCTCAAGTTACTCTCCTCTAGCACTCTCAAGATATGCAATATCTCCTCCTAGTGCTCTCCTTTTTTTCTCTTGGACCTTACCAAATGCTCTCAAGTATTCCACTAGTCAAGAGAGGTCTCCAAGACCCTAGCAATAAAGTTATATAGGCTCCCAACCTCAAACTAGCCATTGCTTCATGAAATCAGCTTCCTGGGCCTTCTGACCGGACAGTCCGATCACTACCTGACCGGACAGTCCGATCACTGCAGCACAGTGTTCAGAACACTCTGACCTTGCTGAAACCTGTACTAACCGGATCATCCGGTCATTTCTCTCTCCAGTCCAGAAACATTCTGCGTCGAAGCCTCTCCGCTACCCAGAGTCCTCCATAGTGACTGGACCGTCTGGTCACTAAACCGGACCGTCCGGTCTCTATGACCACTAATTCTGGCAACTTCCTCGCTTCCTCGCTGTAGCCTCCGGACAAAAGCACATAGTGACCGTACAGTCCGGTCAACCACTGACTCCTTTGTCTGGTCTCTAGGTCCAAAAGTCAAAACTTGTCGTCCTCACTTGACGTCATTTCCCGGCTTCTCCAAACAGCTCCTTGGCTTCTCCACTGTCACCTAGTGCCTATGATTTCACTGAGCAACCTTACACATCACCAACTAGAGATGACCTAAGAGAATGACCTAGACCCCCTTGATAGTTCGGTTTTTCCGATGGACTCAAAGCCCTAACAACTAGGCAAGTGTACCAAACACTTGCACCATAGCTTGTTCTCCGCTTTGATCTATCTCCAACAACTCTTGGACTCCATCAAGTTCACAAGCCTCTATGCTTGTGGTCATTGTCATCAATCGCCAAGGACGCTGTTGACAATCATCATAAGATAGAAGAGGTTTCCTACATGAACAACACTCGTGTAGATTTTTGTCATATTTCATGTTTGTCATTCATCACCAAAACATCATACCTTGGGGTGACCTCAATGGTTATGATCCTTACACAGCGTGGCGCCCGCACTTGGGGAGGAGGAGGCATGTGACACGGTGAAGAAGGCAAGGGAGTTGCAGCAACTATGAGAGGAGGGAGAGAAAGGAGGAAGACACGGTGAAATGACCTAGGTTTTGTTTATATATGGTTGACACATGGTAGTGGGATGCCCATTTAGTGTGTTGTATGTCAAAAAAAATAGCAGGGAGTGGATAAATTGGTCGTCGTTATAAAACACAGTAGCAGAAAGTATTTTAATGGGCCACAATTAAAAATGGGTTCTGATTTATAGTAGAGGTTCTTTTTTTGGCCATCACTATGATAAATTTGCTTCCACTACTATGTAGCCATTTTGTGGTACTATAAATCAACTTCATGTTCACTAGCACAAATTGCTATGCAAATAAGAGAGCAAGCTAATAACCATGAAATATCATTATTACTTAACTCTACGTAAAACATGTCCACTTCCTCAAAGGAGATAAGATGAAATTACTTATAGAATGAGAAAATAAATTGTTATATTTGAGTTGAGAGATTATATCGGGGTGTAACTCAGCATCAATTTTAAGTTATTATACTATTGAGGCTATAAGCTAATCATAAGAGTTTATTACAATGGAAATAAATCCATTGTGATAGGATGTGCCTCCGCTGTCTTTCCAGTGGAGTGAGGAAGATGAAAACAACTTGGTGCTTTCTTCTCATGAAATACTTTTATCACTTGAGCTTCACCCATTCGTAGCGACCAGGGAGTGGGCAACCATTCGCAGAATCAAAATTGTACCCAAAGATTATGTCATAGATCCTTGTGGTTAGCACATTATATTTCAATGCAAGATCACACATAATGTATGAGGATTAATGTGTATCCCTCATTGGAAAATCAGCAACTGGACATATTGGTTTCCATAACTACAATCGTCGTCCACACCGTAACTATGCTCCAGATGACCCGTATGCTAAAATTAATTTTTCAATTCCTTCGTTTTCGAGTCAGTATGATGGTGATGTTTATCTTGATCGGGAAATGACTGTAGAACAAAAATTTAATGCCCACCTTGTTCCTGAACAACATAGAGTTAGACAAGATACTAGTGAGTTTAAGGACTTTGCTATTATTTGGTAGAGTGGTCTAGCTGCTGAAACTGATTTGCCTACTACTTGGGAAGAACTTAAGGTAGCAATGCGTGATCGTTTTGTTCCTCCTTCTTTTTGTAGAGAGATTCGTAATAAACTGCAGCGTTTAGAACAAGGAGATAAAACTGTTCAGGAGTACTTTAGTGAGCTTCAGAAGGGTTTGATTCGTTGTGCTGTAGTTAAAAAAGTAGAGGATCAGATTTGTCGCTTTTATTCTGGTTTAAGAAAAGAAATTCAGGACATCCTTGATTATAAAGAATATTATACCCTCACCAAGTGTTTCCAGTATGCTATGCTTACAGAGAAAGAATCACAGGGACTTTTTCAGGCTTTTGAGTACAGCAAGTCAAGGAACTCCAACTCCTCACGCTCGACGGGGACTTTGGGGCTGCCCAGGCCATCTTTCCGGCCGTCCCCACCAGAAGCTATCAAGGGAATCAGTGTTGTTTCTGCAGCCCCAAGATCAGCCCCTGCACCTTCTATGCGCTCAGGCAAAACTTCTGTGCAGGTACCAGCTAGTAGTGCCTCCTCTGTTGCTTTGACGGGGCGCACTACAGGGATTCAGTGCCACCGCTGCCATGGACTTGGTCATGTGCAGAAAGATTATCCAAGTAGGCGGGCATATGTGGCGACGGACGATGGTGATTACATGAGCACCTCTGTAAATTGCTAGGGATACATGCGAGCAGTCCTGCGACCATACCAATGAGGCGATCCGGCGCTCCGACGGTGGCAAGACGGCATCTCCGATTGATGGAGGTTGTACAGGCTGCCGCCCGCCGCAGGGATCTCGTGCGCAAGGAGGAGGAGTTGGCCCAGGCATCCGATGAGGTTAACACTGTCCCTTCTTTCGCGTCCCTTTTTGGTTTCAGGCACCAGAGTCAGTAGAACGCCGGTCAGGTTCCCGGCGATCACAATAGCTTCACCAACGATCTTAATCAACGTTCAATGCAACCAATTCAAGGCCGTTTCTGGACTGATTCAGATTTGTCAGATGAGGAAAATTTCCCAGATTTTCCTGAGGTTGAACACCGGATGGTTCAAACTGAATTATCGACGGTTGTAATCCCCGATTCTGTTCCGAAAACGCACACCCAGATGCTGAATCCTTCCATGGTGGCTCGGCAAAGGTCGCAGGGTTCCAAACCAAAGCCCTGGAGCGGGCCCCTACCCAAGCCCCGAATTACACCCTCAACAACTCTCAGTGATCTGCTGCCTGACATTCTTCTCCAGCAGGGCGCTGATCCAGCCAAGGTGTCTTCGATGGCGATCGCCGAACATTCTCACGACGGTGGTCTCCATCCACTGTCGGCACCTTTTCAAATTTCAGAAGTGCCACCGATCGCAGTGCATACTCAAATCACTGATCCTGATCCGGTTTCAGTGCTCGTTCAAAATTGAAATGCTGACGGGAATGGGCCTTATTCTCATTCTGACCTAAAAGGCCAACTAGCCCACGTCACCCGTTTTGACTTACTCCATGGCGTGATCCGGCTTCGTTCTATCCTTTCCTGAACACCAAAACTTGGTATCTCCTACAAGGCGGCGCTCATGGCCGGTGGCGGATCCAAGAAGGCTAGGTCGATGGCGGGTGAGATGACTGGGCCGCGTGGTTTCCAGCGGAGAGAAGAGGAGCGTCAACACTACCGCTCCCGCTTTCTCCCTCGTCAAGATCGCTTTGTCAGAGGCAGGGGCTGTGATTGGGGTCATCAATATGATCCTTCTGATCGCAATTCTGGAGGTCGCGGTCACGGTAGAGGAAGGGGTGACGATCTTGGAGGCGGACGTGGTAGAGGAGGACAAGGCCAGGGTCATCAGGACCTTGGTGCAACTGGCAGCCGACGTCCTGCGGAAGGCACTACTGACCTTGGCGCAACCGGCGGTTGACGACTTGTGGAAGGCACTGCTAACCCAGGCAAGAAACGGTCGGCCGATCAAGTCCTGGAGCATTTAGCTAACAAAGGAAAGAAGCAGAGGGACGATTTATGCTATGAAATATGTGAGGAGAATCATCTCACGTCTAACTGCCCAACGTATTTAGGCCCCAAGCCACATGCAGTTTTCTGTGGTGTGGATGGTGCCTCTGGTGGCTTCTTCTTGATTCCTCAGTTTGGAACTCCTGGAAAGGCACCAAAGAAGGACAATGCTACTGCCTTCATTACTGTCAAAGAGGGAAATATTTCCCCTGAGCTGATTAAGAGTGAGTTGCACCGCCTGATCCCCGTCAAGTGGACATGGACAGTAGTACAACAGCAAGATGACGGTTTCCTAGTGCCCTTTCCTAGCAAGGTGGAGCTTGATAGGATGGTGGCAACCAAGTTCATCCATACTATAGGCGGGGAAGGTATCATGATGATCAGCAAATGGAAGCACAAAATTGAGCCCCGTAAATACCTTCAGAAGGCCTGGGTCAATGTCTATGGTGTCCCATATGAGATAAGATCCTACTTGTCTCTGTGGGCAGTAGGCACCATTATTGGAGCCATGTAGAAGGTCGATATGAAATATTTGAAGAAGACGGGGGTTGTCCGCATCCTTGTTGCAGTTGTCGACATCAAAGGAATTCCTGACTCATCCGAAATTGCTCTGGGAGAGGGCCTGTATGACATTTTCTTCAAGATTGACAAGGTGTGCAAAGATGGTGTTTGGGGTGATTATATTGAAGACAATCATGATGATGACAAGATGGATGAAGATGACCTCCTGGATGATGTTCCAAAGAACGGCAAGGACGCCACAACTACTAAACCGAAGGCATCGCAAGACAAGGGTGAACAAACAGAGCACGTACGACTGGAAGATGCAGGTGTCAACAACACCTCTGGTCATTCTCACAATGAGGTGGTTGATCAAAAAATCCGTTCTATGATGGAAGAAGTGATAGACAGGGCATTCGATGCAATAGTTCTTGAGGCTGCAGACCGGATAATAGCCGATAACTTCGCAAATGTTTCTATGCGGTTTCTGTGCACTCATGATAGTGCAGGCCCGGATTTTGGCACGCAGGCGGCATTGACTTTTGGGACACAGCCTATACAAGACGTCTCCCTCTCAGGTGCCTAGGACATGGCCGGCATTGAGGGTGACTCGGTCGCTGATCTTGATGAGTATTCTCCTACTGTCACCCCTATGCTGAACGTCCAGGCTGTCCCTACGCCGGCACCGCCTGCTCTAGAAAATGCCGCTGTTGTTGCTACACCTACGACTTCAATGATGATAGCTATCGACGCCCCAGCTCAGCGGGATTCTACAGAGTTCAACATTGGTACCGCTGCCCCTGGACTCCCAATCCAGGATGTTGCCTGCGAAACCGGTGCTACAACCCAATTGGCGATGGCACAAGAACGGGTGGTAGAGACAGACAACAACACTCAGGCACTGGTGGGCACCCTGCAGCTGGACTCACTGCTTGTGGTTTCTCCTGAGTCACGGCTAGAAATGGGATCAGGCGTGTCATTGGAGTCCATTACTCCTCATGCCAATGATCTGCTTGATCGGAGACTTTCTCCACCCTACGCAAGTATGCTTCACCGGGCGGCCTCGCTTCCAAATTTGTGGCGCTCTTCTATTGATCCTCCACCTAGTGAAGAGGAAGTCTTCAACCAATCTGAAGCTGTTTATTTTCACTCACTACCACACCGTGTACTGCAGGATCTTTGCAAAAAGAACGGGGTACGTGCTAACCAGACCAATAAAGCTATGGCAGAGTCCCTCTCAGATCTTTCTCACAGTAGAGAGGGAGTTCTAGCGTAGGCGAAAGCAGCTCTGGACCGCAAGGATATGGTGTTCATGGTCCCTGAACCCGCATTGAAGCAGCATCGAGATCTGCGAAAGAAGGATGACGAAGATATGTTGATCAAGGCACAGAAGCTCACAGCAAAAAAAAATCTAGATGGAGGTTATTTTTAGGACTTCATACTGGATTCATTAACTGAATGCATAAAAAAGGACAGTAGAAGCACATACTTATCAATGAAAGCCTGTTGATCCCTTTGCATTTGAGCAGCAAAGAGTTCATTCAACTTGTCTAAGTTCAGGGTGTTGTAATGCACCGGAGCTTGCACCATATCTTGGCAAGTAGAGTGGTTGGATCTTCGAGGTCTCCTGGGTCTAATGTTTATAATTTCTGAGACGATAATAGAGTTGCAAGGTGTTGTCTCTCTGCTGGCCCTTCTGCAAACAACAAAGTCATACCCATTAAAGTTTGAGGACAATCATAAAAGGAAGAACATTTATCTACATCCATTGTAATAACAATAGAGTTCTCAAGAACGAAAAGGCTATCACATAGATCCTGAAACATAAATACATGTACCAATATTATTTTGGTCTCTATTTTACGTCTAAAAATATATAACTCATGTGCAACACGGACAACCAAAACATGACCAATGTAAATAACATAATGGTTAGGACTAGAATTTGACTCGTCAAGCGAGGGCCCGACCTCCATATTCGTTGCCCCTGGTTGAGGTTGTGCATCAAGCATTTGAACAGTGGACTAATAACAACACACAAAACTAGTTTTAGAATTGGTATGACTACCAGTACCATACATGCATGATTTAGGTCTTGTTTGTTTCCAACAATATGTGTTTATAATATATACATTAGATAAAATATGTGTGAGATTATAGTTACACTATGACAATATACATGCCATATTATCATAATCCAATAAGGTGATCTCCCCTATAAGATGGATTATATAATATAGGATGAGAAACAAATAGGGCTTATAATTCTAGGCACACATTATTTTTTAACAAACTATACTATTAACTCATTGTATCAAACAATCATGGATGAAGGGGCTAAAAGCATAGACATTCACCACCATTCAAGATTGTCACTTATGCATGCTTGATTATGCCTTATTGGTTATGTTATATAACTAAATTTTGCATTTTAATGGTTTGATAAACCTTTTCAACTCATAGTTATTTTAGCCACGATTTTCTGGTTCATTCATGTTGTCATCTAATCCTGAATGCATTATTAGTAAGACAACTTAATTATCTTTTCAATGCAGTTTGTCATCCTTTTGACCATTATACCATTAAGCTTAAATCACTAATTAAGCTCCAAGTTATATTCAAACTGTTGAAAGTAACCCCATCTAAATACTCAATTATGTGAGTATCATTTGGGTCTAAGGCCTCTCCATAATATTCAGCACTAAAAGTTGGTGCAAAGTGAAACACTCACTAAATAAAAACCAGGTGCGATGTGGCAATATGTTTCCAAAACTTGGTGTTTTGCGTCGTAGATGATTCATACTCGTTAGAGGCCAACTTTCAGCAAAGATTACCATGTAGAACAAAACTACTCTAAAGAGTCTTTCTTATGAGTAAAATCAACATGTTTTGTTAGTTTGGAGGAGGATTGATATCTGTTTTTTCATGGAGGAAAAATAGACTATATGTTCACGAGTTTGAGGATGAGGACTTTTTCCTTGTGAGTTGTAACCTTCTCTATTCTGCCATTGTTTTTCTTCCATACGGCCCAATACAAGCCCATCAATCCGGTCCAATATGACTCTGTTTGTGTGGCACACCTACGGCCTGCTTAAGTCTCGTGAGCGCTATCGGCAGCGCGAGGCCGAGAACGAGAACCCCCACCTCTTCCTTCCCCCGCGATGGCGACCGCCGCCATGGCCGCCTCCTCGCGGGCCTTTCTCCGCCCCCACCGCCGCCTCCTCTCCCACACTCGCCGCCGCTTCTTTGTAACCCCAGCTGCTTCCGCATCCTCTACCGCCGCCCCCGCTGCCGCGGCCGCGTCGGAGGGCTCCCGGAGAGGCGTCGTGGACCTGCTCCGGGAGCGCGGGCTTGTGGAGGCCACCACCTCGGACGCGCTAGCATCGGCGCGCCCCGGCGAGCTCAAGGTGTACTGTGGCTTCGATCCCACAGCCGAGAGCCTGCACCTCGGCAACCTCCTTGGCCTCGTCGCGCTTTCCTGGTTCCGCCGATGCGGTCACACCGCCGTCGCGCTCGTCGGCGGCGCCACCGGGCGCGTCGGCGATCCCTCGGGCAAGAGTGCCGAGCGCCCCGAGCTCGACGTTGCGGCCGTCGCCACAAACTCCGACGCCATCAGGTCCCTGGTCGCCCAGATCCTCAGCCGCGTCCCAGAGCCATCACATCACACCCAGTCCGGTAAAAGCTCGGCCTCGGAGCAAAATGGGCAGCCTTTGCCCAATTCGGAAGCCGATTTATCAGAAAATATGGGTTCGTTCGTCATCCTGGATAACTACGACTGGTGGAAGGACATCACGCTGCTTGATTTCCTCAAGGAGGTGGGGAGGTTCGCGCGAGTTGGGACAATGATCGCCAAAGAGAGCGTCAAGAAGCGGCTGGCATCGGAGGATGGCATGAGCTACACCGAGTTCACCTACCAGCTCCTTCAGGGCTACGACTTTCTTTACATGTTCAAGAACATGGGTGTCAATGTGCAGATCGGAGGCAGTGATCAGTGGGGGAACATCACGGCTGGAACTGAGTTGATCCGGAAGATCTTGCAAGTTGAGGGGGCACACGGCCTGACGTTCCCACTTTTGTTGAAGAGCGACGGGACCAAGTTTGGGAAGACAGAGGACGGTGCAATCTGGCTCTCACAAAAAATGCTTTCTCCATACAAGTTTTATCAGTACTTCTTTGCCGTGCCAGATGTTGATGTCATCAGGTTTATGAAGATTTTGACTTTCCTGAGTTTGGAAGAGATTCAGGAGCTCGAAGAGTCTATGAAGAAGCCTGGCTATGTGCCCAACACGGTTCAGAGGAGGCTTGCAGAAGAGGTGACACGATTCGTCCATGGTGACGAGGGGTTGGAGGAGGCATTGAAGGCAACGGAGGCCCTAAGGCCTGGGGCTCAGACACAGTTGGACTCACAAACAATTGAGGGAATAGCAGATGATGTATCGTCATGCTCTTTAGCATATGATCAAGTCTTAAAGTCGCCCCTGGTTGATCTAGCTGTTTCCACAGGTTTGCTTGCTAGCAAATCAGCAGTTAGGCGGCTTATCAAGCAAGGTGGGCTATACTTGAATAACATGAGAATTGATAGTGAGGATAAGTTGGTTGAGGAAGGCGATATAGTTGATGGGAAGGTGTTGTTGCTATCTGCTGGGAAGAAGAACAAGATGGTTGTCAGGGTATCTTGACTGTTCTTATTGTTTTTTCTTTTTGGCCATTGAGGAGCAAAGCTACAGTGGTGAGTCTTGTATTCAGTTTAGCTGTTCACGGACATACACTTCTTTACTGGAAATACAATTGAACTACTACTTTTCATCAGAATTTTGCATCATGTTATACTTTGTAGGCCATTGGACCATATGTTCTGCATTAATATCATGTTTGAGTCTGTAACTTCATCTTGTGATTACCAAAGACCAGCTAGTTTCTCTAACATCTTTTGTGGCCATGCTTGCACATTTGTCTATTGGACCATGTGTTCTGCATTAATATCATGTTTGAGTCTGTAACTTCATCTTGTGATTACCAAAGACCAGCTAGTTTCTCTAACATGTTTTGTGGTCATTCTTGCACATTTGTCTATTGCAATTTGCAATCTCATAAAACTCGTCCATTGCACTTTGCTCTTAGTTTTGTGAAACTTTGTGCTTTGATGGTTCAAAGGCACTTGACTTCTTTAATAAAGGTATGTTAATGGGCAGGTAATACTTTGATAAGGTATCCAAACTCTCTGAGACATTTTGTTATGCTTCGGAATTATAATAGAGAAGATTGTATATGTTAATTCAGAGCTTTCATGGGGAATCTCAGCTGTGAAAATGTTATTATCCCAAGTTTTTGTCATGTATGTCAGGCTTCTGAACCTGCAAATTTGTTTTTTGTTTTGATCCTATATAGGCAACCTTGCTATGGCAGGACCTCAGAATCGAGACAAACTACCCATCCTAAATGCCTGCTGAATCGTGCATTGCGAATGCTTTAATCGTTGCTTTTGCCAGAAATCAAAATAGCCAACGCCATGAAAGTATTCAGCTAAAGAACTATGCCGTTGCTTTCAGCAATTACTTGCTCCAGTGAATAGAGCATGGGCGTGACTACCCCGGCCCACGCTGTGAAGGGAATTGAGAGCGCGTGCTGGAAGCGCAAGCGGTTGGCTTCTGCAGTTCTGCACACACGAACAACCAACCGGCTAGATTTTTATTCCCTCTTGCCTCTCTTCCCTGTGCTCTCCACTCCACGCAAGAGATACTTCCGCGCGAGGAAGCAATCCAGGCGATTCGTTCCCCTTTCGTACACCCCTCCCCTGGTATCTCTGCTGCATCTCGTCTCCGCTAAAGAATCCCCCCAACGCTACAATCCCACACGCTTGGTGCGTCGATCGATTCCTTGTCGGAACAAATTCGAGCTCTCTTGCGTTTATAGTTTTTCCTCCTTGCTTCATTTTTGGAAACTCTATCCTCCTTCTTGGGGTTTGGTCCGCTGTCATGGCCAAGGGCCGAAGTCGATTCGGCTTTGCTAGGTAGTATATCGACCGAACTCGACGGGATTTTTGTTTTCTTGGAAGATCGTTGTTTTAGGGAAAGAATTCAGCGAAAACTGAATTCTTTTTTTTTTTTTTTTGAACTGAGCGAAAACTGAATTCGATTGTGTATTCTAGAGAAACCGAGTAGGATTCAGTCGAAACCGGCGACGGCTCTGCTTCTATTTCAACGTTTATTCTGCCCCTATTTGTGCTTTGCCATTGGGGCTCGTTTTGTGTCTTGTTCTGGTCTCATTAGGGCGGTTGTTTTGTTATCGCCAGGTTCAGCTGCTTCGGAGGCCAATATCGGACGAAGAAGATGGCAGAGGTATATGATGGCTTCTGCTCCTGCTCTGCTTCTGCTCGCAACTCTTGTGAATTTGGCTGGCGGTGTTGGAACTGAGTGATGAATGATTTTGGTGGCTTTGTGCAGGATGAGCATCCGGTGAAGCTGCACGTATACGATCTCAGCCAGGGGATGGCCCGGCAGCTCTCGGCGACGTTCCTCGGCAAGGCTATCGAGGCCATTTGGTGAGTGCGTTAATGCGTACTAGAGGTTTTTCTTTGTTTATGTTGCTCGTTTCGCCTCTGTTGCTTACCTGCCTGAAATGTGTGTCCATTGAAGTGTGATAGCCTGTACATCTTGACATCTTGTCTACTACTGTAGTTTTTCTGTAGCTTCAGGAAGAGGTGTACCATAGCTGCCTTTAGGCTTGGTTAGCTGAGCCTGACTATCCGTACTTCACTAATTTTGGCCACTTTGATGCATGCCTGTCTTGACTAAATAGTCTGTGCTTCACCATGACTCTTGTTTTAGCACAATTGTGATTCAACTAAGAAAGCTTCGTTACCAGAAATCCCTATACATTTGTGAAGTCACCTGTTAGGACATAGGACTTGTATCTTGCAAGCTAATAAACTTGCTATTATGGGGTTCATGTTTTTGCTTAGAAATTTTTCTATTTTATGCCCCCAATATCTGCTTCATTTGCTTGACTATCCAAACAAAATTGTGGCCCAATTTACTGCCATGAACAATTCAAACTTGGTTAAATTTTACCCCATATTCAGATTCATCCTTTTTTTTGTAGGATGTTGTATTTTAAGTTTTACAGAATTGTTGAAGATATCAAAACTTGCATTACCCCTAAAAAAAAAGCTAGATTTTTTCATGTTTGTTTTAGTCGGTTGGGATAATCTAATACTGCATGAAAAATAGAGAGAGGATTTTAAGAATATTTTCCTGGCAGATGTTATAGTGTCATCTATAATCTTGCAAAAATTGAAATTAAAATACAGCAAGTATAGAAAGAAACAAAGAGGGCAACACCTTATTGGGATAATTTGTCTTGTGTTTGAATTGTACCACTATGTTGTTCTGGACCACGTTTTCAGATCGACTGATCGATTCTAGTCGCCAGGGTACCGATCAGCCGATCAGATCGATTGATCGGACGATTAGGCCCGATTAATCGAGCAATTTACTGTTCAGTCATCCTCATCGTCCGACCCCTAGACAACCGATCAGAGTATATAGTATAGTATATAAACTAGTTTATATATACTTTCTATAGAGGATGGGGGTACAGATTGAGGAGATGAGGAGAGTACTGTTAAATCTCTGATCAAAAAAGGGAAAAACAGTCACAGAAGAGATAGATTATAGCTGGGCGCCACTCGTGGCAGCTGGCCTGAGAGAGGGAAGGGGCAGCGGCGTCCTTGGCCAGGTAGGCAGCGGCGGCTGGAGCGCTGGAACACAATAGGAGAGAGAGAGGGGAGAGAACAGGGGAGGGAGAGGCGCCTAGGGTTTATGTTCCAGCTTAACAGGCCAAAATGGGTCCAGGTGAGCTGCGTTCTGGGCCAAAATCAGCTGAAGCCTGATCGTCCTCGATCAGAAAACCCGATTAGTCGTGATTAATCGTCGATCAGCCGGACCATCAGCTAACTAATCGAACAAATCGAATCGCTTACCCTGATCGTGTGCAGCAGACCGATAAGTCGATTAATCCACAACTAATCGCGATTAATTGGACGATCTGAAAACGTGGTTCTGGAGATCAATCAATTGTCCAAAGTGAACTGTTCAATTTCAATTTTTGCTTGTTTGCATTTTCACATTTATTATGTCTTTATTTACAATAATTATTCCCTATAAACAACCATGTTGCACAATCCGATCTCCAGGCTTTTCCTTCATCCTTATTGCACAAATTTCTCCTTTTAATATGAACGCTTGGGCATCACAACAGGCACACCGGCGTGGTGGTCTACGGTCGTGAGTACTACTTCGGCGGCGGCATCCAGCACGGCCAGCCTGGCCGGACGCCATACGGGACGCCCGTCCGGGTGGTGGACCTCGGCGTGACCCACGTCCCCAGGGAGGTCTTCGAGGACTTCCTCAGGGAGATCGGCCCGCGCTACACCCCGGCGACCTACAACCTCCTCAGCCACAACTGCAACAACTTCAGCAACGAGGCCGCGCAGTTCCTCGCCGGCGCCTCCGTCCCCAGCTACATCCTCGAGCTGCCGAACGAGGTGATGAACAGCCCCGTCGGCGCGCTGATACGTAAGAACTGAGCTCCTCTCTCGTTGTTGCTCGTTTACGTTTCAGATTTTTCACATCGACACGTCTGAATCGTTGGACCTCACTGTTTTGTTTTCGTGCACAGTGCCGATGATCCAGGGGCTGGAGACGAGCTTGCGAGCCGGGGCCGTGCCACAGCCGCCTCAGTTCAAACCGGCTCCTGTCACCGCTGCCACTGCGCCGCAACCGCAACCGTCGTTACATTTACATGAAGTCGCGGCGAGAGCAACTGGTGCCGGTAAACTGGAGGCTGACAAGACGGTGGACGATGGCAATTGCAGCGCGGTTCCACCTGTGGCGGTGGCCTCCCCTGCCTCTGAAGTCGCGGTGGAGAGGTCGACTGGGAAGACCGGGGACAATGGCAGTGGCAGCGTGGTCCCACCTGCGGTGCAGCCTGCGGAAGCTCAGGTGATCCCGACTCCTGAGGCCGTGGCGTCTCAGGATCCCCTCATGAAGGCGAAGAAGCGGGTGCAGGAGGAGATCAAGCGGGAGTTCGCGGCCATCATGGCCACCGGCACA